>OX383961.1:2400000-4800000 GCA_947532105.1 Athrips mouffetella | reverse complement strand
TTTTAAAATCTTTTGATATTTGTTGTAATATATTTTAAGTGTTTTATTTTCTGTCTGATTAACTAATATTTTAAGTTGTCTTTTTGCTTTACATGAAATTTTTAGTCCTTTTGTTAGCCAAGTTATTCTTTTATTTAGTCTTATTTTGACACGTTTTTTCGGAATACAATCGTTTAAAATTAATTTGATTTGGTGATCAAAAGCGTTGTAATTTTCATTTATATTATTGTGTATTAAAATATTATTCCATTTAATTTCGCTTAATTGATTTTTGAAACGTAGTATATTTTTAAGTGTAAATAACCTTTTTTCTATGAAACAAGTACTCGTAATCAAATTATTCGTATTTATTGTGAAGGAATAAAGCAATCCCCTATGATCTGAGACGCCGGAATCAATTACTTCTGAGTTAATAGTAAGTAGATTTCGTATTTACAAATAATTTGGATAGCCAAATTATTTGTAAATACGAAATCTATACAGGATGATGAGTTTTTCGTTACGCGAGTAGGATCTTTAATTTGTTGCCGCAAGTTACACTCTAATAGGTAATCACATAATTTATTATAGTTCTGCTTATCCTTCTTCTTAAATCGATTTAAATTGAAATCACCCGTGAAAATTATATGCTTGTTATTGGCAAACCTTTTTAATTTGCTTATGATTTTATTGATGACGCTAAAAAAAGTATTTAAATCACGATCCAGCCTATGAATATTTATAATAATTAGGTTATGTTTTGGTATTTCTAAGGCACAACACTCTGTAACATGTTCTACACTCATATCCTTAAAGTCCGTTAGTTCTTTATATTCCACCCCGTCACGAGTTAGGATAGCTACACCACCTCCTCTGTAGTGTCGCCGATTAAATGACGTTGCAAAAGTGTAGCCATTTATTTGTAGATAGTCCATTTTTTCTAGTTTTATCCATGTTTCTGACAGGCAGACCACATCATATTTTTCCTCATCTAACAAGCTCTCTAAAATATGTAATTTATTATTTATACTTTGTAGATTTTGAACAAAGACTTGGAATTTAGTTGTCTCGAAAGGAATTTCTTTGGTTCTCAAAGTGTTGTTTAGGAGTAAAAGTTTCTTCCCGTTGTGGTACTGAGTTCTCTGTTCTTGAGTGCTGTTGCTGAAAGGCGTCTTCGTTCAGTTGTGCTTGTGGCAGCACGTATTCTTTGCCATCTAAATAAAGCTTGTTGTTTCGAATCACAGCATTTCTTCCATTTCTTCTTTCTTGAATCAAGATTTCGCGTAGTCTTCTCCTTATTTGTATAGATTTTTTATCCAAGCATTCTGCGATTGCTATGCCTGTATTTTTAAAGCATCGTCTATTATCCAATAAGTATTTATTCATTCTCTTGCTAATTAGTTCTACCATCACTGGTTTCCTGTACCCCTTTTTTCCTATTCTTGTTATATTCTCTATGTACCCAGTTATATCAACATTCAGTATCTCTCCTATCACTTGTATTACTCTGTCGTGTAGATCGTGTTCATTTTCTTTGTTTTGTTCTTCTAACCCGTATAGTATAAATTTCTTCTTTCTATCTAAATCCAAGTCGATATCATATGTTGTTGGTTTATGACCAGCGCACATATTTTCGAGATCTACAATTTGTTGTTTTAAACTCTGATTTTCCTTTTCTAAATTTGATATCCTTTGTTCCAAAGCCTGCACGTTAGTTTGTATTTTTTGTTGTTCCGTATTAATATTTTTTATATGTCCTAGCATCTCTTTTTTTGAGTCTTTAATAGCTTGAGAGATATCACTTTGTAGTGTGGTTATGGTTAGTTCCATTTTTTTGAAGATAATTTTAGTATTCGCTGCTAGTTTTGCGTCCAATAGTTGACTGATTTGCTCGATGGTGATTGTGTTTGTAGGTTCCTGTGTGGGATTAGACCTGCTAGGGCCCGATTCATTTCTATTAGAAGGCAAATTAGGCGAGACCAAGGACGAGGAGGTGCTAGAGCCAGGCCTAAGAGTGCTTAAGGTATCTCCTAAAATGCTTTCGTTGTCATGTTGTTCATCTGCGGACATTAGTGTGTCGTCTAATAATGTAGATTGCCTTACTGGTGTGTCATCGTTTCTAGGTAGTCTTCTGGTTATTCTTTTACATTCTGGGCAGATCCAGGCCCTTTCCAATTCATGATACTGCTTTTTATATATTTCTTCTGTTAAGAATACACAGGTGTAATGGAATTGTAGTTTACATTTAATGCATTCTATTAATTTGCCAACATTTATGTGTTCATTACATTCTGAGCAAGCCCTCATTTTGTGAGTTTTCCTAATCACTGACCTTGCTGTTTGTGACTCTTCGTTCGCTTCTGCTTAAATTCGCAGGTACCTTTGCAGCGGCCGGAAGGTAGCTAGGTAATTTGTGGGTGACCCCTACACTGTGGTCGGCTATCTTCGGGTCGTGCTCGCGTTCTCCTTTTTCTTGCTTTTTTTGTGTGTGACTCCAATTTTCCCTTCATACTTTAACGGGGTTAGGCCCGTCAAAAGTTAATACCTAATAAATTATAAAACAAAATATCATAAATGATAAAAAAAAAATAAGTAGGATTTTTTTTTATATTTTTCTTGTGTTCCTTTATCGTTACGCTAAGCTATGGCACGCAATTAAATTAACACTCTGTATAATACCTTGCACTATATATATAATTTGAATGATTGACAGCGAAAAATTTCGAATCAGAGTACTCGTACCAAAACCGATTAGAAGAAACTATAATATAAATTTCTTCAAAGTTTTCTACAAACTTGCTGTATTATGTCGATCAGATGGCGCTACGATCGATCTTAAGCCTGTTGCTTTGCTTCGTTAGATGCTCCAGTAACCTCGACCAACCCTTATCCTTATCCTTAGAAATTCCTGTCTTATCCTCTTGTGTTACAGCTTAAATTTCTTTGTAACGTTGAAAACGTCGTCGGCGTAGACTCATTTATCGGACTTTGCAGCCTAACGTCACGCATACAAAGATGAATTTTGCATGAGGTTCAAATTATTTCATGTGAATAGCAGTCAGTCATGGAATAATGTTACGATATGGCGCAAAATGATACTTTTTCTATTATTTTCCTTTAGTCTTTCCTTAGTATAAGGGGGATGGTGGAATAAGGTCATGATATGTATGAAAGGGTTGATGAAAGTAGAAAAACCGGCCAAGTGCGAGTCAGACTCGCGCACCGAGGGTTCATAATTGTATTAGTTGAAATTTCAGTAAGTTAATGTGCTAGATTTTTTGAGTCCGACATGCGCTTGACCAAATTTTATTATATGTTGTTATTTTATAGCTTATGCACTATAAACACACCAATTTTCAAGTTTGTAAGTGTTCCCGTTTTTAATATAGAACTAAAACAAAAATCGCCTCCGCGACCATCCAACTTGACCCCTCTCTTACATGAATGTTTTTGAAACGGGAGCTCACCTCAATTGATTATCATTAGTTGTGAGAAATTGATTGTAATATTTAATGATTTTAGACTTTTCTCTTTATTTGTACTGTGAGAACTAGCTTCTTGCCAAATTTCATAATTTTAGGTCAACGGATACCCTATAGGTTTTGCTTTAGTGCATAAATGTATGGAGATGAGGACATAAAATGCCATATCTTTTGATTGCGTCGTTGAAAAAAAATTAAATTTTCAGGTCTTGTGTGGTTCGGGAACCCTAATATATGTTATTAATTTCAACCTGATACCTTTACCCGTTCATCAGATAAAGGGTCTTGATAGACAGACAGACAGACAGACAACAAAGTGATCCTATAAGGGTTCCGTTTTTTTCTTTTGAGGTACGGAACCCTAAAGAGCGAGAGAAGTGTGTCTAGACCGTAGCAGGTGGAGGGCTGTGGTCTCTGCCTATCAATAGGAAAGAGGCGCGATGTTATGTATGTACTTTGTTTGAGAGTTCGGCTTCTGACAAGAGTTCGTGTGAATTTTGGCTTCAGGATTCTTTATATCCTTTAATATACATGTTGTTGATTTAATTAGATACTTTTCTGATAGTAACATAATGCAGTCGCATTTACCTCAGTGGTAGAACAAGCACGAAGATCTTTAAACACAGAAACAGCCACACCACACCTCATTACTATACTACTACCAGTTGAGGAAGACCTTTCATGGCATTAAATCACTATGCAGACAAAAGTCTTCGTTGATTGGCTATGTGGAAAACATGCACGGAAATCGCAAGTTGCCTCCGCGCACGCTTTCACGACACTTGGGCACGACGTGTTGCCCAATGAGGCGAGTTGAAGAGATTTTCATCTATATTTAATTTACTGAATGTCTTGAGTGAGAAAAGACAAACAATCAATTTTGAAAGAGCTTTTTTTTGCCTTAGTGTATTTTACTACGAGTGTAGGTGTTTATTCCATATCTGTATATTGTTTATAGTTTTTTTTTTCGTTACTCGTATAGTCTCACGTTTTCTTTTTTGTATTATGTATATCTTATATATCATTACATCAGTTATAGCTGTTTTCGATCAAAAAAGCACACAAATATATACCTATTTACTGAAAGATCAATCCCAACAAATCCTTACCAATATAGGAAAAGTCAACAAACTACAAAGCCACAATCAAATAAAGACCTTGTCAGCCGGTGACAAGGTCGTATTCCGCTCGGATTAGACATTAAATTAATGGCATCAAATAATAATAGTCTTTTTATACTCTGTCGTGATTCTAACTACTTGTTACTCGGCTATTATCGAGTTTTTGCCCTTTCCTTACACGTGTTAATAAAGTAAATAAATAACCATTATATTGCTATTATTAAGACCATTGTGGAAACTGTTTTATTATTACGTTATTGTATTGCTGGCCAGGAAGCTCAAAGTCACCCAAAGGGCTATGGAAAGGGCTATGCTCGGCTCATTTCTGATTCGATCGCGCAGAGGACTGCGCGATCGAATCAGAAATGAGGAGATCCGCAAAACAACTAAATTAACTGACATAGCCCTGAGAATCGCTAAACTAAAGTGGCAGTGGGCAGGGCACATCTCAAGAAAAACCGATGGCCGATGGGGCGTAAGGGTTCTAGAGTGGCGACCACGTACCGGAAGACGAAGCGTTGGCAGGCCACCCACAAGGTGGACCGACGATCTGGTCAAGATCGCGGGAAGCCGCTGGATGCGAGCAGCGCAGGACCGGTCGTCATGGAGATCTTTAGGGGAGGCCTATGTCCAGCAGTGGACGTCTTTCGGCTGATATGATGATGATGATTGCTGGCCGCTTTACTCATAGTACCTGGGTGACCGAGCTTCACTCTGTATAATTTTGTCTAAAGCCCACCAATAGATGGCGCTGTGGGGTTTCTGTAACGCGCTTCTTTCAAGATATGCTCAAAAAATTGAGACATTGAATTTTTCCAGATATGAGACATAGCTAGATTTATCGCCCTTAACAACCCCCCTATAGTAAATTTCATTGAAATCGTTAGAGCCGTTTTCGAGAAACCAATTACAAATATATATATTTATATACAAATCTTACTCGTTTAATGGTATAGTTTAATAGTTTACAGTTGAAGTTCATCTGCACGAAATACAGAAACAAGGTAGATTTTCCCTTCTGACAATAACTAATGCAATATCTTCCTAACACGGAACGTTTTGTCAGAACTGAGGGATCGTTCTCTTGGCCGACGAGACGGTACCAACGCACAAGATATCTAATGCTGATTCTCTGCTTGAAGATCCTTTAGTCGCCTCTTACGACAACGGAAAGAGCGGAACGAACTGAGGTTGTACTTTTTACTTTTCAGTTGACTTTAGAGACCCCTGTCATCATCATCATAATATCCCATAAAACATCCACTGCAGGACAGGGAGCTCCCTCTAGAACTCCAGCAAAAACGCGTGGTACTTTTGGGGGGATTTACCATAGTCACCACGCTTGTAAGCTTTGCGGCTGGCGACCGCTGTTGTTGGTGACCGCAGTATGTTAGATGGCTGTTGCTGCCCATCCTCCAGTTCATAAGCCCTTAGTCGCTTCTTACGTCACCCACGGGTAGGGATGGGTTGGTACTATTCTTTGCCTGCACCACACGGACCTTGTTAAAAGACCCGTATATTATGAAATAATGTTGCTTGATAGAGTAGTAATGACAGCAGGACCGACCGATGCATAAGTGTTTGAGCGACAGAGAACGTATCGCCCCATCCTGCTCTCAACAACAGCTCTGTCCTGCCGGCTTAGAACGCTGCCCGAGAGAAAATAAATCTCGGAGAAATGTCACTTTATTTGAGGAATGATGCCATCTTATCTATCACCTCTGAACGCGAAGAAATGTCAGTGAAGAAAATGTTTAGCAAACCAACAAATAACGTTTTTCATATTTTAGACAGAGACCAATACACCAATACATGTAGCCGTCCTTGTTTTTAAAAATGTGTTGCACTGCTCAGCTGTCAAAAAAATATTACCATGCTAAAAGTCAGTTAATTGGCAACACCGGTTCTTTAATCTATACTGAAGCGTGCTCAGCCGGCTGCTATCATTATAACAAAACTACATTATATCCTATGTTCATTTTAAAATGCTCGTTAAAGTGTGAACTGGTGATATTTAGCTGGAAATATGACAAATTTTGTAGATTACCATAAACAGGCCCGGTTATGGTAATGCAGCCATTTGGTCAACGTCCGAAGTGCATAATCTTTAGTAGGTAAGGTAATAAAGAAGATTTATAGGTCAAAATTGTTGTTTTATATCTTTTTTGTGTTCGATTTCTTAATGTGGATAATAACGGGTGTAACTAAATATCAGTATATATTTTCTATTCATTACTTTTCTTGTTACTAATAGGTCTTTACCTATGAAATTGCCGAAATTTTCTTACAGATTAATGAGATTATAATTTCTATAATTCTAATGCTATTTTTTTCATTTGTCTTATATTTGAAAGTTGACTTCAACGTTATCAATTTACGCACAAAATAAAGTTTTTATTTTTAGTTTGATATATAAAATTAAAGGTTCGAAAATTGTTCGTCTTAAATGTCGTCCGATTTCATCATTAGATTTGTTATATTTTTTTACAGATAATATTTTTCGAAAATTAAATTTAAGCTTCTGTTAGCTTAATGTCTTCCCAATAATGCTTTAAAAAAATAAAAAAAATTGGATCTAAAATTCTTAAGAAAAATGCAAAAATGTTAGTACTGTTGAAATGATAGAGTTGAGTTTACCTAAAATTCGCCATACAAAACGGCAATTTCATAGGTAAAGACCTAATATTTGGAGGAGTCGTACAGTCAACCGCACATTGGTAGAAACTTTTTCAACTCTATAACCATGCCATAAGGTCCAAAAGTGTTTCTACTGATGTGCTGTTGAGTGTACCACACCATGCTTGATAGAGTTGCGGCTGGCACCATGGACCGCGTTATTGGGACTCTGGAAGGAGCTTCTATAATGACTCGCTAAAAACCCCGACACTGCAAAGTTGATTTTTGCCGATTGTTGAAAACGGCTTTGAACTCACGGGGGTTGTGCAGTTAAAAGCACGTCAAGTGTAAGACATTCTACTTCGTATCGTTCTTATTTCAGTAGCCGAAGCTTCAGTCGCGCTGCATTGTCAAGCTTGACCTGTTCTTGACTGTAATATTATTTATTATTATTATTTATTGTTTATTGCACACAAGAAAATACAATGGACCATACATAAAGAAAAACGACACAACAGGTACTACTTATTTCAATAAAGAAATGTCTTCCAGTAGCAATATCTTTGTTGGCACCGCCAGGTTAAATGTCCAACCTTGTAAACTAGCATCATGTTACCGAAATACTACCAAATATTATTAGCTTAGTATAAGCAAGTAGGTGGTATTAGTGTTTCTTTACTAGGAGCAGCTGATGTAAAGGAAGCATAAGATACAAGAGTTGCGAAACTCAATATTACTTGCTCGCTTACATTGTAAGCAATCTGTGCTTATTTTCGATGCAAATATTTCCCAAGTTTATAAATGAATTACCTACTTTAACTCGAAATCATAATCATAGATTTGGGTACACTAGATGTTTAAATACTTTTAATCGTCAACAAATTAATTACTACCTCAGGTGAGATAAAATTAAATGATCTTAAGGATTTAATTGATAAACTTAATTTAAGTCTTAATGGGAATTAATCTACAGATTTTAATAGTACATTAAGATATAAGTGCGCGATTTCGATTATTGCCCGACGCTCATGAACTGCAGCCCGAGCCACAGGCGAGGGCGTAATGAAGCCGAGACTGTAATGACCAAAGCGCACGCGCTTCTTACGACGTTTTTCAATAATTTGCAAATAAAATCAAGTACAATTTACTTACCTTTTTTCCCAAAGGAAAATTTGTATCGGAAGTTCCCTACATATTTACGTACACTCGATACTCCAGACTTGTGTTCTAAGAATTTTTGACCTTATATGACACTACATTTAATACTGTTTTTTGTTTGTAGAAGTCGATAATTTTGAAAATAATTACAAGACACACCACAAATATTTGTAAAAATGGCGCACGCATTACTTTTTAGCAAACACAGATTTTACATGCGCCTGTAGGAAGCACTTTGACTAAACCTTGAATTATTTAAAGTGAAATATTTTCTAACATAAAAGAGAAATTTATTGTTTGTTGATTAATTTAAATATTTTCGTGAAATTAACGTTAATTTATCGTAGTATCGAACACAGTGTATTTATTCATGAAAATATTATGAATATAAAAGACATAAAAACTCCTTGCTCCTAGCCGAAAAAAAACAAATATAAAACACTGGTGCGGTGCGGTAATATAATGGAAAAAGCACGTGTGTTTAATAACCTGGATTATGGTCCTTAATACAGTGCAAATAGAGCGGATTTAAAAGCTGATTGTCAGGTAAGTAGGTTATGTTAACAAAGTTAAGATGTACAGTCAACAACAGGTCAAGCTTGACACTCGCAGTGCGACTCTAGCTCGTACGTCTATTGAAATAAGAGCGGTGCAAAGTCCAATGTGTCAAGCTTGATATGCCCTTGACTGTACGTGGCCAGTTTTTATTATTTGTTGCTATTTTTTAGCTTATGCACTATAAGTATACCAATTTTCACGCTAGTAAGTACTCGTATTCACGTTTTTATAATAGAGCTAAAACAAAACATCGAGCAAAAATCGCCTAAAGAGCACGTTTTTAGTAAGGGAGCACCTCTTAATTTTTTTATTATTTTTTGTTGAAGCGGCAACAGAAATACATAATCTGTGAAAATTTCAGCTGTCTACCTTACCTATTACGGTAATGAGATACACCCCGCTGACATACAGACAGACAGACATCAGAGGCATATGAATAGGGTCCCGTTTTTCATCCTTTGGGTACGGAACCCTAAAAATGAGTCGCGGGGGTGCGTGCGCCAGGAGGGGAAAGAAGTGCAAAGCGTTCTTGGCTACACTTGGATGGAATGCTTACACCCATGAGCAGAAAACCCATGAGAAGACCTTTAGGAGTTATACCTAAATCGAGCTGTTTATCTCTTTATCTATAGGGTGAATTTGAAAACATTCGACAAATTTTGAGATTGAGTTCAGACCATGAAACTGAACAACTTTTCCCAAGGGACATAGGTCGTTAGACGTAAAAAAAATTCGATCTCCCGTACAAATGTATGGTCAGCTGACTGACTTTACTATGAAAGGGTAATTTTTTTTTTCGTACGATGACCTATGTTCCTAGGCGAAAATTGTTCAGTTTCGCGATCTGAACTCAATCTCAAAATTTGTGGAATGTTTTCAATTTAACCCTGTATTTAAAAACATATTACAATGAAAACAGTTTAACGAGTTGTTACCACGACATGGGATTAACATAATAGTGTTAGTTACCGCGAAATATTAACCTACTACGAAACGAGTATTCTCGTTATCGAAAACGGCTCTAAGGATTTCGATAAAAAATATATTGCCTGCTTAATATAATGGAATCGATGCCTACATTATAAGTGATCATATGTTTGGACAGGGTACTTGTATCCAGCCTTGTATTGTATCTGGGTTAAGTAGTCTTTGTATCGTTTTCGTTTATAGCTACGATACCTACATAGCTTTTCTGCAAGTAAAAGTAACAATTTGAATCTAACAACGTAACTCTTTTACCACAGACACACACCCTGCATAAATTTCAAACCTATGACTCACTAGAAAATAAACTAACCACAAACATTCATTCAATGAATCCGTACAGAAGCGTATGTCAACTAAGATTGAAAAGCAAAAGAACGTACCGCGAGTGACCTGACCAAGGTCGCCGCTAAACTCGTTAAAACCTCCACACAGAAAAAATACTAAACAATAACATTATGAGCGGAAACACAAGTCACTTACGCATGTGTGCTTGCAACTGCTCTGCTATTTATAAAGCAGGCTAGGACACTGTGGTTTCCAAGTGTCGCAGTTGTATTACCTTCCCCGCTACCTCGTTCACCCCTCATTATGTAAGACTTCTCTACACATGTCCTATCACAATAGAGTGAGTCATGGCTGGAAACTATGTAAAGACACTTTAACCTGAGAACAAACAAACAGAATCTCAACTTGGTGACTTGGAGTCAAGGGTACTTAAACGCCATAAATGAAAACTTTTTTTTATGTAACCTACAGTGTTCTACTGCTGGGCAAAGGCTTCTCTATTTTTCGTTGATTTTCAATTACACTGCCAATTAGATAAAACAACATATAATTCGTCGCGCAATATTCTTTTGAGCCGACCTGGTGACTACAAAGTGAAACTGAGTAGGACATGTCCTGAAAAGTGGGCCAAGTTGCTCATGGACTGGATGCCGCATTTTTAAAATAGAGATTAGTGAGGCGTGTTATAAAACTGCACATTCAAAATTGCGCTCCTGTAAACTTGCGTGAAACAACGCAGTAACGCAGATCGAAGACAAATTCGGGAGTATCAAATCGACAACTTCGGTAACGGCAACAAAATAAAGTAGGTGCGAAAGGCATGCTAGACATCAAACTTCTCGAACGTATTCGCAATACTTCCTTTACTTAATAATAAATCCGCCGCCGGACTAAGTTTGAGGATTTAGGGAAGCGGATAAGTAAGTTAAAGTGGGAGTGGGCAGGACATTTGGCAAGACGAAATGATGGAAAATGGACCAAGGTGGTGACAAAATTGCTACCAACGAGTTCAAATCGTTATGTAGGTAGACCACAAGCCAGATGGTCAGACGACATCGTGGCCATAGTAGGGAAAGCCTGGATGAGGGAGGCGAAAGACCGGGTGAACGAAGTGAAATGGAAGAGGCCTATACCAAACTGTGGGTCGATAAGGCCTGATATGAAAAGGAAATCAATCAGAGCTGATGAAACTGTAAAGATAACTCATACAACGTATGCTGAAATAGATATTAAATTAATGAAGAGCGTAAACAAGATGACTATATAACGATAGGATTATAAAAACGATATGTAAATCAGCAGGCGCTTAACAGGTCATTGCATTTCTAAACGCAATGCGAAGTAGCAGACGACCTTCGTTCGACCTACCACAATACACACTTAGTAAGAGTGGTGATGTCATCAAATTATTGCCTTAATTTATGCATATAGTTTATTGATTGGTAAAAAATATATTAAAAGTGAACGTATTAAGCTTAGTGTTTTTTTAAAACGCCATTTAATGTACCTTAATTTAGATTAAAAAAAATTCTATATTAAATGGCGTCTTTCAAAAGAAACACAAAACTTTACTTTATTTTGATACATTTTTTGACATTTCGTTGAATTATAAGAAGTAATAAATGAACGGATCGTAATTCTTCATAGTGCTCATTTATTTGGATGAATCGAAGTTAAAGTCAAAGTGTACTTACTATATTCGTATCAGGATTCTTTGATCACTTTATGACTTCAGTTAAACTAAAAGCTACGTCACCTTATTTTGTACTTTTTGTATTTTACACAAATATTTTAAAGGTCACATAAATAAAATTTACACTTTTCTAGTCGACTAGATGAGATCACGATGAGATCAAAGCGCGAATCGCATTGTACTAATTTATTCTGCAGTGAAACTCGTATCATGGCAATTTCTTGTTTTTCTGTGATTAGGAATACTTGTGTTGGATTATTTAGAGCGTATTTATACGTAGAAAGCAGGGCTAAACTGCCAGCGTTTACCGGAACTGTCGCGAACTGAAAAAGAAAATAAAAAGGCCAATGCGTGGAGATTCAAGTAAAAAACGTTTGCCTCTACCATTTAAGCACCTACTTGAGGTTTGTTAACATAATCGACGAGCCATTGCCAGTCTGTTGTCTACTGGAATACTATTTTGTTTACTTAGCTTGTTTGCTTTAGAGCAAATGGCGAGTCTATTGGCCTCGTCTACACATGTGTAGTTTTTGTATAAATATAAGTAATATATTTGACAAATTGAATAAAGATTTACAATATCAGTACCGATAACGCTAGGGCCGACGTACGGTTGTGAAAGCTGGGTATAGCAGAAAAAGCATGAAAGTAGAATAAATTCTTCAGAAATGAGAGCGTTGAAGAGTATAATTTGTGTGAAAGTTATGGACAGGATTAAAAATAAGTTAGTTATTAGTTTTCAAGCCTATCCTTAGAATACTGAGATGGGTTGGTCATGTGGAGAGGACAAATGGAAAGCATGGTTGATTGGAAATGTTGAAAGAGGAAAGCCTCTGAATAGTTCAAAGACTAAATTGGGGACAAAAGTATCCTAAACCGACGAGAATTAACAATAGACTTAGAAGAGGTTAATGAGAGTAAAAAATGTGAGTAAAGGACCCCAACGGGAAAGACGCGTGATGTTTTGTATGTTGTTTTGTATGTAAGTGTGAAAACTGCGTAATAATTTCGTAGCTCTTCCTGCGTGGTTCTCGATTTGTTACAAATTCAAAACTACTTAAGTTCTTTATGATTTAATTATTCTTAAAATGCGGTGGAATAAGCCAGCGAATATAAATAGGTAGGATTTAGGAAGTTGTCGTAAGCAAATTAGTCCCGTTTTCAATTTTGTTGGGTTTTATATTGCAACTTCCTCGTTCCTATTTATAGTAAAATAATATGCGCAGCATATTTGAACGAGTTTTTTGCTCTTTGGATTATTATAAACTTTTTTTGTGCCACCTAACTTGTTTACATCTCGACTTGTAATGTGTTAAACTTTAGATAAGTACCAGTGTGTGGTATTAATAGATCAATTTTGATAATAGTAGTAACCATCATTGTTAGGTTAGGTTAGGCCTTATCCCGTTTTTTCCAAATGGTTTTGACGGAGTTGGCTACATAACCTAGGGGATTTGAAGGGGGCACTGGTTTTTACACAGAGCGACTGCCATCTGACCTTCGCAAACCAGAAGGCAAACCAGATCCAATCCTAGATTAGAATTAAAATTATCAAATATTACAACCGGCACAACCGACCTAAGCTCCGGCCTAACTAGTCCCCGAGAGGGGTTGGTTTTGCCTATAGCCGCCACTGCTTCTAAAAATCACTGTTTGTAAGAAACTATTTGGAATGCCCAACAACTCGATTCAAATATAAAAAAAATATTAAATTGGACGTCGTAAAGTCTACAACTACCATTCCCAGTAATTTATATTACTTGGTTTATTTAAGGAATTGTCAAAATCGGCATTTCTAGACCCGCTCTTTAGAATCAGCTGTTCTATATCACCTATCTGTACGCTCGAGGTCTTGACAACGAGACGATTACCAAATGAATAATGATCACGACTATTTGCAGCCCACGTGTCCATTCGTCCATCGATCATGTCCAATAATCACCCTTAACCAACTGTTCGCACTAATGTATTTGTGATAGAGTTAACAACTTATTGTCTTCATGGGCGTCCATTTGCGAATTGCCGTCTTGCCGTTCATATTGTATGATAGAGTGCTGGGACTGTAAGTGGTAGTTCTGTTTGTAAAATACGTAGTGATTGTGTTGCGATTATTTGCTTAGTTTCCATGGGGAATATAGGTACTGAGTAGTTTTGTTACTAAGCACTAGAAATATAACCAATACTGCATTTTTGGGTATCGGGTTATATGAACTCAGGAACACAGACGCAGGCAGAGAATTCTACTCTTTAGCCGTGCGCATAATGAAAGATGTTTCAAAGCGCTTTTTGCGAATGTGTGGAATACCAAGTGGGTGAAATCCTGTGGTGCGTCTGGACTCCTGATGGTAGAAGGGGGATGGTGGAATAAGCTCATGGAGCTCTTGAGCACACTCTCCGAAGTACAATCTGTAAAAGACCGACAGACATGCAACCTTTTAACTGTGTTTTAACTACAACGTATAAAAATTATGTTGAAAGAAAAAAAATCGGTTGCAATACCTACATATGCCATGTTTCATTTTAAATTGCATTCCTGACTCGGAAGCCTTCCTTCGAAGCAATATTTCCAGCCGTTTAATCAATTTCATACGATTGGCTTCAGAGTGTGCCTGCTATTTTGCCACATAAATATTTTCGGATTTATGGCGTATTTTGTGCCATATTGAGGTGATAAATATGGAATGTGGGTGTGAATTGTAGTCGTTGTGGCTTTACCTTTTTCCAAAGAAACACTGTTAAATAATTACAAGGTAAAAATTACAAAGATTTGTTATGAAAATGTATACTTTAAACCTTGAATTAAAAATCGAGCAAATAGTTCGTATGATGATACCTAGGTATTGGTCTTAGATTATTATAATACTAACGTATATAAGTATTGGTTGTTTAAAACTTTCTCAACACTGACACATACTCGTATATATCAGCTCTATATGCTCCGTACAATTCAACTTAATATGCACTCAACACTTTTACAACTGTCTTACACAGGGTGTTTGGCGCATCGTCTGCCAGCGTGTGAAAAGCAAAACAGATGCAGTCCTTGCATTCTAAACAGACGCCAACAATTTAATCATGATTTTTGAGTTTTTAAGTCTTAAGAATAAATTATTAAAATAAATATTTTGCACTTAATTCCTAGTAAAGCCCTGAGAAATCCTAAGATAGACAAGGGAGAGAGAAATTTGTGCGCGAGAGTGAGATAATTTATTTTGGCACACGATGGGCCAAACACCTTGTATAACTCCATCTATAGAAGAATCTCTTGGGTATGTTCGGTCTCTTTCTTTACTATATCTGCAAAAGAAAGAGACAAAAGATCACATTTACATTATTAAAATAGACTTACACATAATTCTTAAGGCTCTTACTGAGGGGAATTGTTAAGTTAATATAAATATTTCTGTTTCATATGAAAGGTCTGAAAAAATACAATAAAATTTCTTGAACAATTTGCAGGCGGTATTTTTTTATTAGATAAATATGAACGTATTTATTAAAATTAACCTTTATCTTCTTTCTTTGTTACAGGTAACAATGGTTTATTGGTTTATACTTCGTCACAAGAGTTCAGGAGCCATAGAAGAGGTATCTAAAGGCTTTATGTAGAGTAGTTGTCTACCAGTAATTTATTAAACAATTTTCACTCACATCATCGGCTTTTCTATAGAGTAATTCATCAAAGTCATTCATCATTGTATGCAAGTGTGTTTACTCTGTACCAGCGTGCCAGCGTACAGTTAAAAAAATTCTTAATCAGTGCACAGGTACCCAAAAGCATGTCAGTAGAAACACTTTGAACTTTAAGGCATAGTAATAGAGTTTAAAAAGTTTCTAACGACGTGCTGTTGACTGACTACCATACCTCTCGATGCAGTGCCGAAAGTGTAAGTGGTCACCACCGCCCATGACACCCACTGTCTTATTGGTGAAATAATTTGACACTAATAAGACAGCAAAGCGCGTTACCCAATCCGATCTTTTACCGTTTAAATATTTTTGGAAGCAATAAAGTCCATTTTTAGAACCGCAAAACTAAATTTGTTTATACAGGATTTTCCAGATTTCTACAAAACTGCACAACTTAGAAAGATCGTTTTACTTTTGCTGTAATATTTCCATAAACTTCTATCGACTGTAATTAATTCAGATTTTTCCTTTCACAAACTTCGGAGATAAGAAACATGAATAAACTAATTTTGATTTCTGTCATTTTTCATCATAACTTGAAAACTAAGTCTTAAAAAGTGCAAAAATATATTTTGGAATTTACAAGTAAAATCCGTATTAAAGATTTTTTTTTATTTATTAACACACAGATACAATTTTATAGATTTACACCATCTTAAGTAAAATTGAATACATACTCGTAGTAGGCGTTGGCAAACATCTATGGTGGTCAGTAACAGCCCCAGTAGACTTTGGTCTATGTCGGGACTAGTTACTTTGTAAAAGACTTTTTAAAAGCGAGCGAGAGATTTTCATTCATGTTTCTAATATACGCAGATAAAATATATTGCACTCATGTTTTAGCGCTGAAAAGCGATATAAACTCAAGCGCATGCGCGGTGAGCAAAAACAATGGTGGCGCCGGCGCCGCACCGCGCTACTTCTCGCGGTCTGGTGTCGGGTGACACTTCTGTTTTATCCTTCTATAAATATTGCGAATACAAAAGATAACTGTCCAGTTTTGATGTTTGGAAGTCTCTTTACCCTCCACTGTTTTCTACACCAAGCCTCCAGTCGCCAGTTTTTACATAAAGCGTCAAGATCAAACTCAAAGTAACATTATTCGTAACTGGCTGGTGCCCGCGACTTCGTCTGCGCAGGTTTATAAATTGTAGCCTATGTTTTATTCTGATGTATAAGCTATATTATTGTAAAGTTTTATTAAAATCCATTCAGTAGTTTTTACGTGAAAGAGTAACGAACATACATCCATCCGTACATGTTTACAAACTTTCGCGTTTATAATGTTAGTAGAATTAGGATTCGTTAATTACTTTATGACGTCAGTTAAACTAAAACTGCGTCGCTTCACATACAAAGTGGTGCCATGTAGGAAAAAGAAGCGACAAGAAAAAACTGAGACGTTCTTTTAAATACAATAAAAAATAAATGGTACAGCAGCACTGTACTTACTTTCTCGCGTTATACGAGAGTCATCATTCGACAGTGTCCCCACCGGGAATCGAATCCAGAACTTCCGTATGCTCTAACTACTAGATTATAAAGGGCTGCGGATAGCAAAGAGTAAACAAGGACCAAGTGCAAACTTAAGTTTGTAATTCCATACAAATAATATGGAAATACAAACTTACCTATACTAGAAAATGATTTTATTTTAACACTTCCAGTGTTCGGATAAATCTACAAAGTAGAAAATCGCAAAATTTCACAACCACAGGCAGGATTCGAACCTGCGTCTTCTGCGTCAGTACCGCAGACGCTTTTACCAACTAGGCTACTGTGGTCCTGCCTTACCTATACTAGATTTATGTAAAAATGTTTAAATGAAATATGCAGTCCGGTACATAACCAATTTAGAATTCCAATTTGAAGCATTAAAATAAGCTCACTGAAACCGATTTTGAGTAAATCACATTTTTAAATTTTAGTAGTAAGGGAACACCCCTTATATGAACTTCCACAGACCAATGCATACTGCCGAAAGATACCTTGCATGGAGAGTCTTGGTCATGCAAAATTTCATCAAGATCGTTTGAGCCGTTTTTGAGCAAATCGCAATTTTTCATTTCCATTGTATGACAGCTACCCTCGAAAAGAGAGTCAGCACGAAACCACTCAGTATCCTTCGATGAATTTAAAAGAAAATCTTAAATTTAAAATATGGTGTCAATCGGACTATTCATTTAGCCGCTAGGCCAAAGCGTGACGGACAGACCGACTGACGGACCGACCGACCGACCGACCGACCGACCGACCGACCGACCGACCGACTGACCGACCGACAGATGGACATTTTTGGGAGACTTGCTTTTTATGATCTATAAGTGATATAGAACACATTTTTGAGAAAATTAGAAAAACTTTTTTTTTCACGAAAGTAAAAAATATCACTTAAGATATTTTAAGAGGTGGTTCTGCGCATGAAACTGAACAAGACTAACAGTTTTTTTTAAAGAACATAAGGCGCAATACGGAAAGAAAATTTCGACCTCACATAGAAAGTGAGATAAGTATAAGCGAATTCAGTTTGTATGGGAAATCGTTTTTTTTTCATGTCCCATAATAGTCTCTGTGTATTAAAAAAGTTTGAGTATTTTGATGCCCCTGCATCCAAACCACAGATTTATGGACTTTTTGTTTGTTTGTTTGTATGTTTATTTGTTCGAGCAACACGCAAAAATTACTGAACCGATTTTAATGAAACTTTTTTCGTTTGATAGCTAATAGTTTGGCTTAAACATTTGTATATATTTTATTTAACATGCGAACGAAGTCTTGGACAAAGGCTAGTTAGTAAATGAAGTTTTCTGTAGCTGACGGAAAGTGACGCTAATATTCTAAACGCTGTAGAAATACAATACACAAGTTACCTGTTTCCATAACTCTTTCCAAATCTTTACAGCACGGATGCGCTCGAGTACGGTCAACCGCTTGCCGGTAGAAACTTTTTCAACTCTATTACCACGGCATAAGGTCCAAAAGTGTTCTGCTGATGTGCGGTCGTGATTACCTATAGTAGCGCTTAAACTGAATTTTATGATTTCAATACATTTTTCGCTTCATTTTACCTCGCTCGGCTACTTCCGCTCCTAGTTTTCCTTGGCAGTCTTTCTTCATCCGGTTACTAAAGCCGCAATCACATCTTCCTTAATTTAGAAACTAATTCGGCATAAATTGCTCGACAATGTATGCCGAATTAGTCTTTGAATTTAGTAAGGTGTGATTGCGGCTAAGGGCATTCAAGCTGAAACACTTTTGATGTATGTACGATTTTTTAGTTTGTGGATACTTAGCTAACATCTTCCCAAGCCTATTTACTTCCATATTCATTTATTTATGATACAAAACCGTACGGATTAGGGAGATTAGCCTGTCAAATATAATAGTAGGTCCATTTTTCAGAACTCGGCAGTGTTATAACTTATAAGGGTAATTTATTTTAACCAAAAAAGCATGTTTGTGAGAAAAATACAATCTTGTTTGTGGCGGTTTATTTAACGACTTTCGACAGCGAATTTGACTACGCATTTTTCTTTTAGGTTTATTTATCAACAGGCTTTTCTTGTCTATACATCAGAACAGAACTTTATTGCTAGTCGAAAAAATGTTATTGTGTGGTAAAAAGGTTTGAAATATTATGTCCTTTGGCTCTAATAAGATATAGGTAGAGATATGTGTTGCGCACCCTGAGAACTAAAGCAAAGAATAAATAATATACACTTACGTGTACTATAGACCTTCATGAGAGTCGATAATTTCAACTTAATATTACCTTTTACCTATCTTCTGAGCACAAATCCCTTATTTTGACGGTCCGTTTTTAAGTCCTACGAAAAGCAAAAAACGGAACCTTCTTTGTACCCCCCTCCTAGGACTCAACTCCAAAAGGTCAGGACTTTAAGCATTTTTACCTCCTTACTAGTCCTAATAAAGTACCGAAGTCAAACTTTCCGAGCTATACACAATGATATTACAATTATATTCTTTGGCTATATATAAAATCATGCGTTTCCAGAAAAAAATACAAAAACAAAATTCAAACGATATTGTATGTATTTTGTAGAACGTTCCACTGCTGGATATAGATCCCCTCTTTTTCGCCTATTCATCATATCAGCCGAAAGACCTCCCAAAGATTATTAAACAAACAAACCGCCCATTTAATAATAATAATTTTCATCAATTTTTTTTATTAAAAAATTTTTCTTTTAGCGAATAACAAACAAAAATAAATCTTAATTTGCTTTAAATGTTGAACAAAATTGGTGTTACAATGAATCTCACATTTAGCCAACATAATGGTATGCAAACAGAGAGAGTAGCATGCAAACAAATTAGTTATGTCAGAAGAAAAATAAATAAATAATAACAATCACAATAAAATGCCAAATTTACAAAAATAAAAATTTTAATTCAAATATCATAAGCAGATTGTAAATATTAACATTAGTAAACATCAGAGTAAACTATAATCTCAAACTCAAAATAGTTTATTCATTGTTGGATATTAAAACCTCTTAATGACGTCAGCTAAACTACATCGCTAATCGCTTCACAAACAAAGTGGCGCCATGGTGGGAGAAAAAGAAGCGACAATAAAAACCCATGCGCTCTTTTAAATAAGTATGTTTAAACACTTATTGCACAAATATCTACACAGCCCAGTTTTGAACCAATTTTGGGGTGAATCCTTAATGGTACGGTCAACCGCTCGTCGGTAGAAACTTTTTCAACTCTATTACCACGCCATAAGGTCCAAAAGTGTTTCTACTGACGTGCCGTTGAGTGTACCTGTAACAGTTTCGCTAAAAGATGTGTTAGAATTCTAGTTAATATCAAACAGACAGAAAGTTGCAGACCTCATTTTGTAGAACAGGAAATATTAACATTAACGTCACTATATATTCTGGAAATATCTAAATTTGTAAGACTACACAAGAACCTTTTTACCCGAGCAAAAGACCATCACAGTCGACCACTAAATCTACGTCACCAAGATAGACTTGCTTTACCAACAATAAATCTAGAAATGTATAATACCAGTACTTATGTAATGGCTGTTAGGATATATAATAAAGTTACTGAAGAAATTAAAGACGAGGCTAAAGATACTATATTTATTAACAAGTTAAAGAGATTTTTAATACAAAAATGTTATTATACTGTCAAAGAATTCTTAGAAGATAAAAGTTGCAACATGATTAAAATAATATTTATGATAAGTTAATTATATTTGTTGTACTAGTGTTAAGTAGTATATTATTATAAGTACCTATACTTGCAGTGCCCTAAGTAGGGGGGTTAGGCCGGTACTGGACCACCTAGAGGTGATGTGGTCGAGAGTCGGTCACTGGGATTCGACCTGGTTCGGTAGCTAATGTGGTCGAGGAACGGTCCCCGTTTGTGGACCATTTTTTTGGCCAGTCTCTAAAAAAAGCTCATCAAATAAAATTCAGACCTAAAATTTTTGCTAAAATCGCGTTTTGACTATAGTAGGGGGGTTAGGCCGGTACTGGACCACCTAGAGGTGATGTGGTCGAGAGTCGGTCACTGGGATTCGACCTGGTTCGGTAGCTAATGTGGTCGAGGAACGGTCCCCGTTTGTGGACCATTTTTTTGACCAGTCTCTAAAAAAAGCTCATCAAATAAAATTCAGACCTAAAATTTTTGCTAAAATCGCGTTTTGACTATAGTAGGGGGGTTAGGCCGGTACTGGACCACCTAGAGGTGATGTGGTCGAGAGTCGGTCACTGGGATTCGACCTGGTTCGGTAGCTAATGTGGTCGAGGAACGGTCCCCGTTTGTGGACCATTTTTTTGACCAGTCTCTAAAAAAAGCTCATCAAATAAAATTCAGACCTAAAATTTTTGCTAAAATCGCGTTTTGACTATAGTAGGGGGGTTAGGCCGTTTCTGGACCACCTAGAGGTGATGTGGTCGAGAGTCGGTCACTGGGATTCGACCTGGTTCAGTAGCTAATGTGGTCGAGGAACGGTCCCCGTTTGTGGACCATTTTTTTGACCAGTCTCTAAAAAAAGCTCATCAAATAAAATTCAGACCTAAAATTTTTGCTAAAATCGCGTTTTGACTATAGTAGGGGGGTTAGGCCGTTTCTGGACCACCTAGAGGTGATGTGGTCGAGAGTCGGTCACTGGGATTCGACCTGGTTCAGTAGCTAATGTGGTCGAGGAACGGCTGTCGTTTGTGAGCCGGCAAAAACAAGTGCGTGCGTGGACCGAAACGATGAATGACAGGTGCAAATTTAGGTCTACCTGCCCAACTCTGCAAGTTGTTACCGGACAGGGACGGTGATGCGGGCGAGGAAGTGGATGGGGACGGGGAAGCGGATGGGAACAGGGACGGGGACGGTGATGCAGGCGAAGAAGCGGATGTGGACAGGGGTAGGGACGGGGACGGGGGAGCGGATGGGGACAGGGACAGGGACGGTGACGGGGATGGGTACGGGGACTGGGACGGGGCGGGCAGGGACGGGGATGGGTACGGGGACGGTGATGCGGGCGAGGAAGCGGATGGGGACAGGGATGGGGCCAGGGACGGGGACGGGGGAGCGGATGGGGACGGAGATTTGTACGGGGACATGGACGGGGATGGTGATGCGGGGTGAGGAAGCGGATGGGGTACAATACGATTGATTACGGCTTCGTTAGCAGTTTTAATTTGCAGACTTTATTTCTGGTTCATTTGCATTGCAATATGTGATGTATTTAACTAGCTTAGAACTTTTTTGGGGTCACCCTCAGAGGACACAGGTGCAGATGCCGACTCATTGTGTTCAAATTTTTACCTGTCGGAATCTTTTTTGTAAGGGCTGTGGGGTTCTTTTATTGCTTGCCCTTACGGAAAGATTAAGTCCACATAAGATAAAAAGCAAGTTACATAAAAATCATTTCAACTCAACGTGTTGGTGATGGATTTCCTATTATTTATATCAGGTAGGTACGCTAAGGACATTAATTTAAAAGCTGATAGTTTACAAGTTATGATATGATGCTAAAAGCAATTAACGGTTGCCAAATTTCATTTAGCACGTCGCTGCAGTCCGTAGGAAAAACATCCAACATGTCAAAGTATAAAAATCAGGTACAAATAGATATGTAGGTACAAATAACATAACCTAACCTAACCTAAATACCTATAACTTAAAGGGGGCACTATTCCAAATTAATTTACATAAATACGTAACACTACCTATAACCACAATAAAATCATGGAAGAGCAGCTTGTATTTAAAAATATAGAATAAAGATGTCAACAAATAAATTATTCAAGTTCAATATCGCAATTATTCGTAAAAACCATGTCAGAAAAATGAAAAACTGCTTCAGGAAAATAAAATTATTGAATTACTTAAACAAAAAAAGGCATTTAAAACTATGTTTATCGCTTTTCGCCCAGAAATAAAAAAAAAGAAAAACCTATAATCTTGGTGAACTTGCAGACAGATTTATTTAATATTTATGTATGCTACAACTAACGCCGACCGACGAGGATCTGTCGAACTAAATGGCACTCCGCTATCTAAAATATATTACTCCGTTGATCGAAATATTTCGTACAATGCTTGAAGGTGATATGTATGCTCAAAGGATGGCTAGTTCTGGAGATAATTCAAAGATGGTGCTATTTGAAGCTTCTAGTTTTTATTTCAAAAGTTTTCAAAATTGAATTGTTCGTAAAGGTATTCCTTGGATTATCTTTACAAAATCTGAAAAGAGAAAAACAGTTTTTGATGCGTTTAATTTTTACTGCTTTTTTATTTGAGACTAGGTTTTTTATAAACATTTCACAACTTATTTTCAAATTGCACTATTATTTTTAATAAAAGCAATCCTTGATAGATAGATAGATAAATGCTTTATTGTGCACATAACAAAAATATTACTAGTTTGATATAACTAGTTTGTTTTGTTTGTTTCTAGCTTGATATTGTTGTTTTAAAAATCATAAGCATCACAAGTTATTTTCAGTAGACTTCAAAACGATAATTTCTATAAAAGTTTATTTCGATTTCGTTTTTATTCGATGTATTATAAATTAATTTTCAAAGCCTCATTATAAAATTCTTTTTCTTAAAAAGTATTCAATGAAATTTATATTATTACATTCGATCAAGGTTTAATTAGCAGTCGAACTCGTACGTTTTATTAATGGTTGATTTGACTTGCAAAGATTTTTTTTTTAGGGTCGAGGCCAATCAATGAAATGGCGGGGTGCTACCTGTCCAACTGAGTTCGGTCCATCTAGTCACAATCTAGTCACGATTAAAAAATACCTATCAAAAAGTGTCATCTGATCATGAATTCCTTAGTTGTAGATAAACAATAGAAATACATTTGGAAAGAAAAGTTTTTCTTACTTTGGTATGATATCATTTTGGTCGAAATAATTGAAATTGAAATGAGTTTTTAAAACTGCTTTGTTTCTAAATAAAATTTCAATTGCTAAAAATGCGAAAAAAAAAAATATCAGCATGTATAATATCTTAAGAAAAGAATCTAAGTTACAGTTCTGATTATATTAAACAACAACACAACAAATGTAAATAGCGAAATATGCAAAATCAACACTAAAAATACCTATAATAAATTATTCACAATGTGTAATTTCAAATACGCGAAACCTCTAGGGTTCTATCCATGTAACTGAATAACTTATCCCAAAGAACATAGTTCGAATTAAGAAAAAAAAAATATTTCCCACAGAAACTGCATCCGCTGATAGCGCATTTTGTATGGGAGTCTAACATATTAAAGCTAGATTTCCTCACTTGACTTTTTAAATCAATACATAAACCGTAACACTTTTCGATGCAACGCGTAAAATTTATTACTTCACATTATGGAAAGAATTATTGATTGTTATAAATAACGGCGAAGTCACGGGTATTTAATAGTTTCCATTCGTATGAAATGACGCTGAGATACATACCTGTTTTTCGAGATTCCCATGCATTGAAGTGATTATTTAACGTATTAACAAGTTAGTGAATCTTTGTGTTCGTGTATAAAATGGATGTAATTTATAACATCACGAAGCAGGTAGTTTCAAGCCCAGACTAACCTAACCTAACCACGAAATCAATCACTTTAAACATTTTTCCTCTCAACATTTACTGCTCACCTAAAACCGAGACGGAAAATTTATCTATAGCTCATAAGTTATCACAATTTACCTCAAACATTTTTCTTTCTACAATTACCTACTGCTAACTTCAAACTCTAAAAACAAAGATGAGATGGACGAATGAACATTTGGTTGCTTTTTGCATGCCAGGCATTAACTTTCAGAACATTTGTGAGTAATCACACCGAAGTGTTATTAGTCTTAAACTGTAAACGAACTTTTGACGGTACGCACTATATTACCCAGTTCCTCTTAACTTCAATCTAGCATAGAACAAAGATGGGGCTGACGATGAACAGAGGTCACTCAGAAGAAGTCTAACACCTCTTGATTATCAACATGCGATTATTACTTCTGAAGTTATTGGAGTCAGGAACTGGCATTTAATGTTAAAATTATTTTAATATACATATGACGACATATCTTATGAAAAAGAACTAAATAATGAGTAAAAGCAAAACTTTACTAAATCACGCGTTTCTGCACGAACAATAGGGTACGTTTCAGAACATTATTCGTAACTTTCAGAACATTATTTCTCCCACATGCAATTTCAAACCACGACGAAGACATTTCTTGAGTCATACCTGTTTGAACTAATCACACGTACGTATTTAACAAGTTAACAGTTTTGTAATTACGAAACATGGCGGTACTGACCACGACAGGTTTAGAATTCTAAAGGACGGTTTAAGATTAGAGTATTGAAAGCTCTAATAATTAATAGCAAATTTTTGAAAAATTACTAAATTAGAATATAAAACTAACAATCTCGACTGAATAAAAACTTTTATGTAAAAGAAATTTATAACAAAACTTATTCAACCAAAAACTACAAACGAAATTACAAATAAAAAATATTTGAATGAACTATTACAACACAACGTTTATGAAAAAATAAATAAAAAAAATGTTAAAAAAAAAACACTCAAATCAAAATCTCAATTACAATTTCTAAATAAAATGTTTAAAAGTAAACGTCTCGAAAACTCGTTTTTAAAAATACTTACAGATTTTTCTTCATATAAATTATCAATTTGAAACTTAAATCAAAATTGTACTATAGTATTGAAAGTTAAGATTTTTTTTTTATTGTATGAACAGTATGAATCAAAAATAGTTTATTAAAACTTTTTAAATGAAAATCTTAAAATCAAAAATACTTTATTGACAATTACTAAGCTAAGACTACCAATAATATTTAAAGGAATACTTTTATAAAAAAGAATTGCAAAAAAAATGTTGCTGGAAAGATAACTTGACAAAAATAAATTTTCATAATCTCAAGTTGAATATGTTAAAAAAAAATACGAAATGAAATCTTTATTGACAATTTCTTAGCTAAACTTTTAAAAAATATAAATTTCATTGAATACTTTTTAGGAAAAAGAATTTTATTTTTGAATAAAAAACGAAATCGGAAAACTTTTATGGTCATAGAAATTATCGTTTTGAAGTCTATTAAAAATAACTATGATTTTCAAAACAATAATATCAAGGATAGCTTTTGTGATGAAGAATAATGCAACTTTAAAAAATAATATGTGAAACGCTTTTGGGAAGGAAACCAAAAAAAAACTAAAACTTAAAAATCTCAAATCAAAAAGATGTAAAAATTTTATGTATCGAAATCTATTTTTATTTTCAGATTTTATAAAGATAATTCAAGGAATACCTTTACGAACAATTAAATTTTGAAAACTTTCGGAATAAAAACAAAAAGCTTTAAAACTAAATAATCTTTTAAAATCTTAAATAAAAAAGTTTAAAAATTAAATTTGTCGAAAACTCGTTTAGCAATTTACTAAGATATTTAAAACTATAATGTTTCGAAGAAAATTTTATGACCAAAGAAAATATTGCTATAAAAATGTAACAAGCAAGACTTACAAACATAGCAAAAAAAAAATTATTCAAATATAAAATCGATGAATCTCGTTGCTAAAAATACTTTTTCAGTGACGAGTCATTATATTCTACGTGGCAACCACCTACCAATTTAAGAAATAAAATCATTATGAGTTGTTTGTTACCGTTTAAGTTAAATCAAATATCGTTTATGGATATCCAATAAACTCAGTACATAATGGAATTGCATATAAAAATAATGCAAATTTAGCACTTTAAATTACAAATAAAATAAAAACAAACCATAATCACAAATTATAGTTTCAGATTAAAACGAACGAAGAGGTTTGATATTTCTTATATTCTATTTGTTCCATATTCTTACTTATTACCCGAGAAAGTCAAAAATTACGCATCGCATCACACCAGCATTCAATAATGTGGCCGGCCTAAAAAATGGTGCTAGCAGGTAATGAAATAGTACGGTGTGATATTTAGCACACGGGTTCACTTCGTCCAGATGATGCGACCGATAGAGCGCGAGAGAACAGACACGTTTTTTTATTGTACCTATAGATACATTGTATTGTACCATATTTTTTGCAGTTTTTTTTTTAATATTTAGAAATGGTCAATGGGCGGGCAAATAGAAATGAAGGCATGTTTTGTTTGTTTTCAGCTATTTTTTTCTGGGATAGCGTGGCAAATTTTTATGATCTTGAATGTGCAAGTATGGGAATTATTTATTGTTCTGATTCGATTGGTAATTAAAGGTAAAGCCACGATCACACCTAGCTAAATTCAAAGACTAATAAGACATACATTGCTGGGAGGCTTGGTTATGTTAATTGCAATATCATTACTTCAACGAGCAATGTATGCCGAATTTATTAGTCTTTGAATTCAGCTAGGTGTGATCGTAGCTTAACGGAGAATACTGAATACCGATAGGTGGACGCTAGACTGTCTTTTGAACAACAAAAAGGTAGTAAGCAGGTAGGTAATCTGGCACAGTCTGTGTAATAAATAAGTAATTTTTCGTATAAGAGCTTGATTTCATCCACTACATTATCACATCGTTAGTATTTGCTCATTGTACTCAGGATAAGTTTGGTTAAGAATCTGCTGGAGAATCTTGCGCACACTGATAATCGAGAGAAAATAATTCGGCTGAGAGGTAGTTTATAAACTTAGCCGTCTTGTTTGCTAAGTATCATTTGAATATGATGGAACAAAAAGAATATCAGAAATATCAAACCTCTTCGTTCGTTTTAATCTGAAACTATAATTTGTGGTTATGTTATGGTTGATTTTTATTTTATTTGTAATTTAAAGCGTTAAATTTGCATTATTATAATATTCAATTGCATCATCTACATGCTACACTACACACCAACAAACTTCTACGAGTGAGAAATAAAACAAAATTCTCCACTACTATAGAAATTTATATTCAAATATGCAATGGTGGTCGGGGTACCGCGAGGAAAAGAGATCACACACTGCTAATAGTTTCAGAGTTGACACCTCGATACCGCGTTTCAGCAAACTAAGTGGATGCCAGTAGTGCCATCTATATTTTTCTTAAGTACAAAAAATATTTAGCGGGTTGAACACCTAACTTACATCTTTATCAAATCTTTAGTTAATATTCAACATTTTTAAAATACCTCTTCGCTCGAGCTTTTTCTAATATAACCTAACTTAACCTTAACGCAGAAAAAAAACGCCACGAATACGTATCAAACCTCTTCGTTGGTTTTAATCTGAAACTATAATTTATGATTATGGTTTGTTTTTATTTTATTTGTAATTTAAAGTGCTAAATTTGCATTATTTTTATATGCAATTCCATTATGTACTGAGTTTATTGGATATCCATAAACGATATTTGATTTAACTTAAACGGTAACAAACAACTCATAATGATTTTATTTCTTAAATTGGTAGGTGGTTGCCACGTAGAATATAATGACTCGTCACTGAAAAAGTATTTTTAGCAACGAGATTCATCGATTTTATATTTGAATAATTTTTTTTTTGCTATGTTTGTAAGTCTTGCTTGTTACATTTTTATAGCAATATTTTCTTTGGTCATAAAATTTTCTTCGAAACATTATAGTTTTAAATATCTTAGTAAATTGCTAAACGAGTTTTCGACAAATTTAATTTTTAAACTTTTTTATTTAAGATTTTAAAAGATTATTTAGTTTTAAAGCTTTTTGTTTTTATTCCGAAAGTTTTCAAAATTTAATTGTTCGTAAAGGTATTCCTTGAATTATCTTTATAAAATCTGAAAATAAAAATAGATTTCGATACATAAAATTTTTACATCTTTTTGATTTGAGATTTTTAAGTTTTAGTTTTTTTTTGGTTTCCTTCCCAAAAGCGTTTCACATATTATTTTTTAAAGTTGCATTATTCTTCATCACAAAAGCTATCCTTGATATTATTGTTTTGAAAATCATAGTTATTTTTAATAGACTTCAAAACGATAATTTCTATGACCATAAAAGTTTTCCGATTTCGTTTTTTATTCAAAAATAAAATTCTTTTTCCTAAAAAGTATTCAATGAAATTTATATTTTTTAAAAGTTTAGCTAAGAAATTGTCAATAAAGATTTCATTTCGTATTTTTTTTTAACATATTCAACTTGAGATTATGAAAATTTATTTTTGTCAAGTTATCTTTCCAGCAACATTTTTTTTGCAATTCTTTTTTATAAAAGTATTCCTTTAAATATTATTGGTAGTCTTAGCTTAGTAATTGTCAATAAAGTATTTTTGATTTTAAGATTTTCATTTAAAAAGTTTTAATAAACTATTTTTGATTCATACTGTTCATACAATAAAAAAAAAATCTTAACTTTCAATACTATAGTACAATTTTGATTTAAGTTTCAAATTGATAATTTATATGAAGAAAAATCTGTAAGTATTTTTAAAAACGAGTTTTCGAGACGTTTACTTTTAAACATTTTATTTAGAAATTGTAATTGAGATTTTGATTTGAGTGTTTTTTTTTAACATTTTTTTTATTTATTTTTTCATAAACGTTGTGTTGTAATAGTTCATTCAAATATTTTTTATTTGTAATTTCGTTTGTAGTTTTTGGTTGAATAAGTTTTGTTATAAATTTCTTTTACATAAAAGTTTTTATTCAGTCGAGATTGTTAGTTTTATATTCTAATTTAGTAATTTTTCAAAAATTTGCTATTAATTATTAGAGCTTTCAATACTTTAATCTTAAACCGTCCTTTAGAATTCTAAACCTGTCGTGGTCAGTACCGCCATGTTTCGTAATTACAAAACTGTTAACTTGTTAAATACGTACGTGTGATTAGTTCAAACAGGTATGACTCAAGAAATGTCTTCGTCGTGGTTTGAAATTGCATGTGGGAGAAATAATGTTCTGAAAGTTACGAATAATGTTCTGAAACGTACCCTATTGTTCGTGCAGAAACGCGTGATTTAGTAAAGTTTTGCTTTTACTCATTATTTAGTTCTTTTTCATAAGATATGTCGTCATATGTATATTAAAATAATTTTAACATTAAATGCCAGTTCCTGACTCCAATAACTTCAGAAGTAATAATCGCATGTTGATAATCAAGAGGTGTTAGACTTCTTCTGAGTGACCTCTGTTCATCGTCAGCCCCATCTTTGTTCTATGCTAGATTGAAGTTAAGAGGAACTGGGTAATATAGTGCGTACCGTCAAAAGTTCGTTTACAGTTTAAGACTAATAACACTTCGGTGTGATTACTCACAAATGTTCTGAAAGTTAATGCCTGGCATGCAAAAAGCAACCAAATGTTCATTCGTCCATCTCATCTTTGTTTTTAGAGTTTGAAGTTAGCAGTAGGTAATTGTAGAAAGAAAAATGTTTGAGGTAAATTGTGATAACTTATGAGCTATAGATAAATTTTCCGTCTCGGTTTTAGGTGAGCAGTAAATGTTGAGAGGAAAAATGTTTAAAGTGATTGATTTCGTGGTTAGGTTAGGTTAGTCTGGGCTTGAAACTACCTGCTTCGTGATGTTATAAATTACATCCATTTTATACACGAACACAAAGATTCACTAACTTGTTAATACGTTAAATAATCACTTCAATGCATGGGAATCTCGAAAAACAGGTATGTATCTCAGCGTCATTTCATACGAATGGAAACTATTAAATACCCGTGACTTCGCCGTTATTTATAACAATCAATAATTCTTTCCATAATGTGAAGTAATAAATTTTACGCGTTGCATCGAAAAGTGTTACGGTTTATGTATTGATTTAAAAAGTCAAGTGAGGAAATCTAGCTTTAATATGTTAGACTCCCATACAAAATGCGCTATCAGCGGATGCAGTTTCTGTGGGAAATATTTTTTTTTTCTTAATTCGAACTATGTTCTTTGGGATAAGTTATTCAGTTACATGGATAGAACCCTAGAGGTTTCGCGTATTTGAAATTACACATTGTGAATAATTTATTATAGGTATTTTTAGTGTTGATTTTGCATATTTCGCTATTTACATTTGTTGTGTTGTTGTTTAATATAATCAGAACTGTAACTTAGATTCTTTTCTTAAGATATTATACATGCTGATATTTTTTTTTTTCGCATTTTTAGCAATTGAAATTATATTTAGAAACAAAGCAGTTTTAAAACAAAGCAGTTTTAAAAACTCATTTCAATTTCAATTATTTCGACCAAAATGATATCATACCAAAGTAAGAAAAACTTTTCTTTCCAAATGTATTTCTATTGTTTATCTACAACTAAGGAATTCATGATCAGATGACACTTTTTGATAGGTATTTTTTAATCGTGACTAGATTGTGACTAGATGGACCGAACTCAGTTGGACAGGTAGCACCCCGCCATTTCATTGATTGGCCTCGACCCTAAAAAAAAAATCTTTGCAAGTCAAATCAACCATTAATAAAACGTACGAGTTCGACTGCTAATTAAACCTTGATCGAATGTAATAATATAAATTTCATTGAATACTTTTTAAGAAAAAGAATTTTATAATGAGGCTTTGAAAATTAATTTATAATACATCGAATAAAAACGAAATCGAAATAAACTTTTATAGAAATTATCGTTTTGAAGTCTACTGAAAATAACTTGTGATGCTTATGATTTTTAAAACAACAATATCAAGCTAGAAACAAACAAAACAAACTAGTTATATCAAACTAGTAATATTTTTGTTATGTGCACAATAAAGCATTTATCTATCTATCTATCAAGGATTGCTTTTATTAAAAATAATAGTGCAATTTGAAAATAAGTTGTGAAATGTTTATAAAAAACCTAGTCTCAAATAAAAAAGCAGTAAAAATTAAACGCATCAAAAACTGTTTTTCTCTTTTCAGATTTTGTAAAGATAATCCAAGGAATACCTTTACGAACAATTCAATTTTGAAAACTTTTGAAATAAAAACTAGAAGCTTCAAATAGCACCATCTTTGAATTATCTCCAGAACTAGCCATCCTTTGAGCATACATATCACCTTCAAGCATTGTACGAAATATTTCGATCAACGGAGTAATATATTTTAGATAGCGGAGTGCCATTTAGTTCGACAGATCCTCGTCGGTCGGCGTTAGTTGTAGCATACATAAATATTAAATAAATCTGTCTGCAAGTTCACCAAGATTATAGGTTTTTCTTTTTTTTTATTTCTGGGCGAAAAGCGATAAACATAGTTTTAAATGCCTTTTTTTGTTTAAGTAATTCAATAATTTTATTTTCCTGAAGCAGTTTTTCATTTTTCTGACATGGTTTTTACGAATAATTGCGATATTGAACTTGAATAATTTATTTGTTGACATCTTTATTCTATATTTTTAAATACAAGCTGCTCTTCCATGATTTTATTGTGGTTATAGGTAGTGTTACGTATTTATGTAAATTAATTTGGAATAGTGCCCCCTTTAAGTTATAGGTATTTAGGTTAGGTTAGGTTATGTTATTTGTACCTACATATCTATTTGTACCTGATTTTTATACTTTGACATGTTGGATGTTTTTCCTATGGACTGCAGCGACGTGCTAAATGAAATTTGGCAACCGTTAATTGCTTTTAGCATCATATCATAACTTGTAAACTATCAGCTTTTAAATTAATGTCCTTAGCGTACCTACCTGATATAAATAATAGGAAATCCATCACCAACACGTTGAGTTGAAATGTTTTTTATGTAACTTGCTTTTTATCTTATGTGGACTTAATCTTTCCGTAAGGGCAAGCAATAAAAGAACCCCACAGCCCTTACAAAAAAGATTCCGACAGGTAAAAATTTGAACACAATGAGTCGGCATCTGCACCTGTGTCCTCTGAGGGTGACCCCAAAAAAGTTCTAAGCTAGTTAAATACATCACATATTGCAATGCAAATGAACCAGAAATAAAGTCTGCAAATTAAAACTGCTAACGAAGCCGTAATCAATCGTATTGTACCCCATCCGCTTCCTCACCCCGCATCACCATCCCCGTCCATGTCCCCGTACAAATCTCCGTCCCCATCCGCTCCCCCGTCCCCGTCCCTGGCCCCATCCCTGTCCCCATCCGCTTCCTCGCCCGCATCACCGTCCCCGTACCCATCCCCGTCCCTGCCCGCCCCGTCCCAGTCCCCGTACCCATCCCCGTCACCGTCCCTGTCCCTGTCCCCATCCGCTCCCCCGTCCCCGTCCCTACCCCTGTCCACATCCGCTTCTTCGCCTGCATCACCGTCCCCGTCCCTGTTCCCATCCGCTTCCCCGTCCCCATCCACTTCCTCGCCCGCATCACCGTCCCTGTCCGGTAACAACTTGCAGAGTTGGGCAGGTAGACCTAAATTTGCACCTGTCATTCATCGTTTCGGTCCACGCACGCACTTGTTTTTGCCGGCTCACAAACGACAGCCGTTCCTCGACCACATTAGCTACTGAACCAGGTCGAATCCCAGTGACCGACTCTCGACCACATCACCTCTAGGTGGTCCAGAAACGGCCTAACCCCCCTACTATAGTCAAAACGCGATTTTAGCAAAAATTTTAGGTCTGAATTTTATTTGATGAGCTTTTTTTAGAGACTGGTCAAAAAAATGGTCCACAAACGGGGACCGTTCCTCGACCACATTAGCTACCGAACCAGGTCGAATCCCAGTGACCGACTCTCGACCACATCACCTCTAGGTGGTCCAGTACCGGCCTAACCCCCCTACTATAGTCAAAACGCGATTTTAGCAAAAATTTTAGGTCTGAATTTTATTTGATGAGCTTTTTTTAGAGACTGGTCAAAAAAATGGTCCACAAACGGGGACCGTTCCTCGACCACATTAGCTACCGAACCAGGTCGAATCCCAGTGACCGACTCTCGACCACATCACCTCTAGGTGGTCCAGTACCGGCCTAACCCCCCTACTATAGTCAAAACGCGATTTTAGCAAAAATTTTAGGTCTGAATTTTATTTGATGAGCTTTTTTTAGAGACTGGTCAAAAAAATGGTCCACAAACGGGGACCGTTCCTCGACCACATTAGCTACCGAACCAGGTCGAATCCCAGTGACCGACTCTCGACCACATCACCTCTAGGTGGTCCAGTACCGGCCTAACCCCCCTACTGCCCTATTCACAGGGTTTCGAGTGTGAGACTAGATTATAATGTAAAAACTGTACAACCACTCGAAAGCAATAAAGGATTATGATTATGATTATGGTACAGCAAGAAAGCCCTACCAATCGATCTGAATACCGGGTTGCGAATCTTATTTTAATACAATACAACAATACGATACAATACTCTTACTCTTTAATGTACCTAATGATACTTTTTCTTTGTTCTATTTTTACTTCAAGACAGCTTTTATTTGATTATTGTCGGAGCTACGTCTGAGCCAGTCTGAGCCTATCCAAACTTCTCCCATCTGTCACTTTGTCTATCAGGATTGGGGGCGCTAAAACAAATTGTTAAACAGTTATTTTGTAATGGTTATGTTAATATTTAGTAAAAGTTGATTTGAAATATGGCAAAATATCATCATAACATCCCATGAAACGTCCACTACAGGACAGGGACCTCCCTCCAGAATTCCAACTTTTGCTGGGAAAATGTGGAGGGGAAGTACCATAGTCACCTCGCTTGATAGCGTTACGGCTGGCACCATGGACCGCGGTTGTAGGTGACCGCAGTAAGTAAGATGTAAGATACAAAGGAGGATGCTGCTGCCCATCCTCCAGTTAACCCTTAGTCGCCTCTTACGACACCCACGGGTATGTATGGGTTGGTACTATTCTTTGCCGGCACCACACGGGACCCGGCACCACACGGGACTAAATATACTTATTTGTTATAGGAACAACCTTGATAACTGATAAATAAATGAACTTCGACCTCTTTTCGACCTTATTGACATGACAGATATACAGCCATACAGGGCTTTTATAATTTAAACGACTTTTGAAAAGTGCCAAAGAAAATTTTGACTCTCCATACAAAATAATCAACTGATCGGTTTAATTTAACAGTTTCAAGAGTAGAATATACACTATTATTTCCCCACACAAGCTCGGAAAACTTTGCTTTATCAGTCGAAATTTGCGTGCAAAAGTTATTTTTGACCGCTAGCGTGGAAATGGTTTTTGAAATTAGAACGTGATTAGGAAGGTACTGGCGCTATTCGTTAGAATTTTCCTCGCTGCAGTGAGGTGAAAAATTTTGTGTTTGACTCGACTAAGTTAAGTATTTCGCGTCTCGTGCCTTGAAAATCTCGCTACGCTATGGATTCGTCTTTTGTACTACTCGCGTCAAATAACAGATTTGCTGTCTTGCATAAGAATTAACTATTTTCTACACTCAGCACAAAATATTAAAACCAAATGACACAGAAATAGGAGCAAAGGGTACAAATATAAACTACTTACTGGTTTTGAAGTATTAAATATCGCTCGAATCTTGTTTTGAACAGACTAAAAAAAATAACATTTCGCGGAAAGTACATAAAAACGCTTTACTGAGTGTATGAAGTCGGAAAATTATCATTTTATGATTGTTATGAAGAACAAGCATAACCACAAGAATAATTAGCTATTTCGAAGAAGTCACTAAAATAATGATAAGTAGCTTCTTAGAATCAAGCTATGCTAAAAACAACCTGCCATTTTCCAATTGTTCAACATGTTGGGTATTTACCATAACTTATCATCGCTTTTCTGAAAAATTTACTAAACTAAGATAACGTACATTGTTGGAGTATATGTAAGAATCTAATTGGTTGCGGTGACTGTAATACGCGCGACAATTTCAATATCCTACCTACTCCAAAATAATTGATCTAATACCATTAAAAGTAAGGTAAAGGTTAGGTTTTGAGGTCGTCAAATAAGCTATGAGAAAATTATTATCACATTTATCTTTCCTTATGGAGTGGTAAACATATTTTTCCTTTCTCATGTTCTGAAAAGGACTACTTATTATCATTTATAGGATCGTAAAATTGTAAAATAGGATTGTAAAATCTGCTAATACACGCTTGTCAAAATATTATATTTTTTGCTCTCCTTGTTCTAGAATGTTTGTCAATGTCTAGAATAGAGTCAAAAGTCCATCGTAGTTTTTCGATCTTTTCATAGTTTTTAGAGTTCATCGTAATACAACAGCAGAACAAATATTTACCGACGTAACTTAAAATATTTTGTATATACTTAAGTATTTATGAAAATAAATAAATAATAAAATATTGGCAAATTCATCTGATCCCAAACTAGACACAGCCTGAACTATGGGCACCAGAGAGTGTTAGACAAAAATACAAATACAAAAATACATATACAGTGGAACATAGAACCTCCTCCTTTTTTGAAGTCGGTTAAAAATACAAATTAATTTGTTAACAGTCCACAATAAGCATAAAGTCGTGAAACTACATAATACTAGACAAAGCCTGTGTTGTAGTTATCATTACATAATCATCATCATATCAGCTGAAAGACGTTCACTGCTGGATATAGGCCTCCCTTAAAGATGCGAGCAGCGCAGGACCGGTCGTCATGGAGATCATTACATAATACGATTAAAATTACAAAAGACTGATAAATATAGGTTGACTTTTAATTAGTTCTTGATAGAAAAAGGTATGAATGTACTCATGATACTGAACAACTTTCCCCAAAGAACAAAGGTCGAAATACGGAAATCAAGTTTTGACACCCATAGAAACTGCATCAGCTGATAGCGCATTTTGTATGGGAGGTCAAATTTGATTTTTCGTATTTGGAACTATGTTTCTTGGGAAAAGTTGTTCAGTATCATGAGTACATGAATATCTTTTGCTATCAAGAGCTAATTAAAAGTCACCTTATATTTAGATAAATGACACCCAGACACAGAACAAACATATATTTACCCTAGGCGGGTATCGAACCCGTAGCCCATGGCGTACAAGGCAGGCTCTCATTCGTCGCTCATGTTTCCATTACATTATATTGTCTTACATTCTGTTTCAATTACTCAATTCTGTCGTTTGCTCCGTAAATAACCTATTCTGACGATATTTTTTTAAACGCTGTCGGAAAAACAAGAAGCGCAGTAAACAACAATGGCCGTAACTAATCGGTTCTCATTCACGTTCCGTACTACGCAGATCCAGCGGATATGAATCACGGAAAGGAAAACAAAACTGTACACTTAGGTTCAAAAAAACATTAAACATGACGTAAAAGATGACATATCTATCAATTATTTAGTGGCGATTGTGGAAAAAGACAATACAAGTTTATTAAAATAAAACTTGAATTTGTTTTTCGTTTTCATAAATAGATGAGCATTTAATTTTAATTTAATTTTGATTCCGATTTCCCCTGGAGGTAAATGACGATAGGGTCGAAGATATAGCATGCTTACCTAGATTATAGATGTACTTTTTTATGGTTTTGCTCATGGCAACTATTTAAATAAAATAAAATGTTTAATCGATTTTTTTTAACCTGACTTCCCATACAAAATGAGGCGATCATGTGTCCACTTTAGTATGGAGAGATGAAAACTTTTTTTCGAGTAAAAATTTTTTCTTTGGGAAAGTTGATTGTTTTCATGCGTAGAATAACTGGGCTTCGGGAGCGAAACCAATGGAAATTCACGGTGCTCATACCTTAAGGACATAATTATATCAATTTGAAGAGCTACAGTTTTGACGTCTGTAAAGAAAAAGCCCTCAGCTTTTCCGGACATAATTTGCGGATCCCAAGCACAGTCTAGAGACGCTCTTAGGAAGAAGGGAAACGCGCCAAGGGACAGACACCTGCAAGATGATCCGATTTCATTAAGGGGCTGATAAGAGCTAAATACGCTTTTCTTGAGCAGGTTTTTAACGAAAAGTGATGAATAAATGGCCGTGAAAAAAATAATGTGATAATGAAGCATCTTTCCAAGAATATGAACGACTCCGAAACACGATTACCTAAATAAATTTTGTACGCCATATAAAAAATCCATAGTTACCTCTGCTTTTTGCTTTTAAACCGTTTTTCTTAAGTACCCATTAATCTATGATGCCAAAACTTTTACACATTATTCCATATATTATGCATAATAATATAGTCGTTTTATAATTAATATTATGGGAACAGATTTTGAGCAAAATGCAAAAATGAGCGAAAAACGTAAAACAGCGCGAATCCGCTCCGTTCTAGCACGCGCATTCTGCCCTTTGTTAGAAATGGAGGTAATTCAGCTCTTATCAGCCCCTTAAGTCCAAAGTGGGCTGTACAGACAGCAACAGTCCGCTCCACGTGGAAGAACGTTGTTTGTGGTCGCGATCCTCATTAGTGAAGGAACGAGGAAGAAGAAGAATAAACTAAGTTCAATTAATCACTCAGCATATGAAGCAAACAAGATTAGCAACTATCAAAAGATAATAATAAATAGATAGCATTCCTAGCACATCGGATCAAAATGTAGATCGTCGACCTTGCTCGCTGTAGTACACACTAGTTGCGAATCTCGCCCTGTCTGAATCGCAACATTGCTATTAATTTGCTCCTCAACTGTACTTTCAGGAAATGCGAAATAGAATTTACGTCCAATGTAATACGCTATCTGAATATTTTGCATTTGTTCTGAACTCGTTTGATGGTGAAGCGTGTGATTGATTTGTTAGCGACGGCTTTTTAATTGGACATGCACATGCAGGCGTGATATTTTATTATAATAAATTTTAAAATAATAAAAAACAACCTATTACACGGATATACAAGGTTATTTTTTTGGACCTGATTTGCGTATGCCCACGTTATTACAGAGGTCAAACAAAAGCAACAACTTTTGTTCTACGACTTTTCTAACAACGCACGAAAAAATTTCAACTTCCCATACAAAATGGGTCGGTCACGTGACCACTTTAGTTTGGTGAGTCGAAAATTTTTTGTGCGTTAGAAAAGTTGTAGAACAAAAGTTGTTGCTTTTGACCTCTGTAATAACGTGGGCATACGCATATCAGGTCTAAAAAAATAACTTGGTATATAATGACACACGTTAATTGACAAACGTTCACATAAATTGCTTCGCAACATATTTAAGGGTGGTTTTCCACCCTTAGCTAAGCTGGGAAAATTTCAACCAATAAGATTGCGCCATTTTTCCGGCTCACAGCTTAGCACAGCATCGATGGAAATTCACCATATGAGTGGAATGCATAGCATAAGCTACAAATATCAACAAATAATAAAAACTGGTCAAGTGCGAGTCAGACTCAAAAAATCTAGCACAGTAAGTTACTGAAATTTCAACTTATACAACTGGGCGACCGAGCCTCGCTCTGTAATAGCCGTCTCAACCTGAAAATATCATCGGCTGAGCAAGCTATGCTACTCGCCAACAGATGGCGCTGTAAGTTTCTGTCTAAAACGCGGAATTTGAAAATGCTCAAAAACACGGGGAAAACGAATTTTCCCAGACATAAGACCTAGTTAGATCGACTTTTTGCCCCCAAAAGCCCCCGTATGGTGAATTTCATCGAAATCGTTAGAGCCGTTTTCGAGAAACCGATTACAAATATATATATATATATACAAACAAAATAAATTTATTAAAAGATTAAAAACATGATTACAATTTGAACATAAAATATAGTCATACAGATAAAAATCTTTAGTCTAGTACCCCGTCCCTGTTCGCACCTGGTCCAAACGTACCCAAATATTGCTCGTTTAATAGTAAAGGATTATGTAGTGGTACGGAACCCTCAGTGCGCGAGTCAAACTCGCACTTGGCCGGTTTTTTTTTTCATTTACTGAAAGTTTTATTCACCGAAATCTGATCAGATACGTTGACTGATCATGCCCTTTTTTGTTCTCAGAAATCTGTCTCTTACACCCTGTATAGAGAGAGAAGAGAATTTCGGGCATTATGCTATATTAGTCCTCTGGCGTAGGTAGTAGGTACAATATGCACATACGTGTATAGTGAAAATTATTCTCCAAGTGATATAAATTGAACAAAGCGGTACATTTGCATACTAACATTTCTCACTTTAATTCCCTATCAGGGAAAACTAGACAACAAATATGCATATTATTCGACAAATAAGGGGTTTCTAGCACTTACGTAAAGCTTTACCACATAAGACCCACTGTGTGAAAATTTAGGGTTAGTACTCATTGGCACCGTCTTCTTACTGGCACAGCGTTACCATGATAGTTTTCAAATTTCAATATCACGGATTCCAATAATTAAACAAAATAGAAAATTGTACGAATTGCAATTCAGGCAACAAAACACTGAATGACTCAATAATAATATGATTTCAATGTTCGCAGTATTAGTGATTTTAAATGCTTTAGTGACTGATGATTAAAACGATAGATTTTTCTGTAAATTAGTGGTCGCTTAGCTGTGGGATTCATCATAGCAACCCATGGGACGTCCACTGCAGGACAAAAAATCTGCAAAAACGCGTAATACAATTTTATGGGGAAGGACCATAGATAGTCACCGTCACCACTCTTGTTAGCGTTGCGGCTGGCACCGTGGACCGCAGTTGTTTGTGACCTCAGTAATAAAGATACAAGAGGATGACGCTGTCCATCTTCCAGTTCTTAATCCCTTAGTCGCCTTTTCGACACCCACCACGAGTAAAAATGGTTCTTTGCCGGCACCACATGGGCGAAATTTAACATACTACAATGTTAAGTTTAATTTCAAGCTGCTATATTTTATCCCGTTTGGTGCCGGCAAAGAATAGTACCAACCCATCTCTGTCCATGGGTGTCGTAAGAGGCAACTAATGGCATAAGAACCGGAGGATAGGCAGCAGCACCTTTCTTTCTTTCACCAACAACAGTGGTCGCCAGCCGCAACGCTTACAAGCGTGGTGACTATGGTTAATCCCCTTCTAAGTACCACGCATTTTTGCTGAAGTTCTGGAAGGAGTTCCTTGTCCTGCAGTGGACGTGTTATGGGATGATATGATGATATTTTGAAAAGTAATGTAGATGAATCCTCATTCATTATCGCTTATGAATATCAGATCACGTATTTCTTAGTCGCGCATTTGATTTAAGGTAGTTGAGATTTGAGTACCACCGTACTCTGGTATTTTTACTGTGTGGAAATAAAATTTTCTATTGTGAGGATAAGAATATTGAAAATATTGTGTATCCTAATGTTGTGAATGAAAGGTTTATTGTGTGGAATAGAAAATATCACAAATAGTATGTTAGAGACGTATAAAGCAAAGAGTATATAGATAATCTCAAAGAATTTTGTTGCATGGAAAATCTTGCGGAAAACTTCTATAGTGAAAAGAGAGTGCTGAGAAAAACCCAACTTGTAGCATACAAATAAAGTTGAAAAACCAGACAAAAGCGAGTCGGGCTCGCACACTGAGGGTTCTGAACCACGACACTCAGGGGAAGAGATTGAGCCATACCACATAATTGATGTACAGGGTGATATGGACAGGTTTCAGAATATTGAAAGGGAATGATCGATTAACGTAACTGGACAACTTTAAAACTTTCAGAAAAACATCGCCCTTTCTATGCAAACTGTCCATTTAAGTATGCGATTTTGTATGGAGGGCGATTATTTTTCCTTTCCTGAAAATTTTAATTAATGAAAGTTGTTCAGTTACGTTGACTGATCATTCCCTTTTATTTTTGTGAACCTGTCCCTTACGCCCTTTATAGTTGTACGGTCAACCGTTTGTCTGTAGAAACTTTTTCAAATCTATTACCACGCCATAAGGTCCAAAAGTGTTTCTACTGATGTGCGGCCGTGTGTACGTCTTACTTCGGTCGTCATATTCGTTGAAAAACCCATATACTTCTACTATAGGTAATTTTACAATTCCACAGAATTTAATTTATTTCATTATTTATTATTGTACAGAAATAGGCTATTTCAAGCAAAAATTTACATAAGTTAACTAAACCTCTTTTGTTTTCAGGTATGTTATCGTCTGGAAAGTTTGACTTGCTAAGTAAGTAACCGTACCCTACCTAACTTTGGAGTAGGTTCTTGTTTTAAAATACAGAAAGAAAGAAAATAGTTTATTCATTGCAGAATACATAATTACCTTACGGAACAAACACACAAAAAACAAATAACACCATATAGATTATGTGAGGCAACTATGTACTTTTCCAGAAAAGGTGATGACTCAGCATCTTGCCGCAAGTACCCACTAGGTACAAACTTGTGACACTGGTATTCTGCCATCACCAGGAGATTACGCGCAAACATAAATTAGTGTACATAATAACAGCTATAAAGTCAGTGTCCCAGAAAAATAACAATTCAGAAATAATACCGAATCTATAAAATAAGTTTTTGGTCAGGAATGACAACTTAGAATTCAAAACAATTAAGATCGAAATAATATAGAAAACTAAACAAAAATATATTTTGGTCTGTACTTATAAAAATTCGTTACGCAAACTAAGTTTACGAATACAACAGTAAACTGTGTGACTTCTAGTACTTACGGCGGATTCGGTAATCAAATTTTCCTGAATTCAAAGACTCATTGGGCATACATTGCTGGGAGGCTTGGTCCTGTTAATTCCAATATCCTTACTTCAACGAGCAATGTATGTAGAATGGATAGATTAATGTGCACAGAACAAAAATATAACAAGTTTTACAGATATTTAATGTAAGGAAAGGCAACCTTATCTTCACAAGTGATTTAAAGGCAACCTTTGACAGTAGAAGAATGTTCCATATTCCTAGCTTGTCAAATACGTTGTCGAATGAAGCAATGGTTGGAAATTTATAGCTAATAACTTAGCTACCACGCACAGTTTTAGATACGTCTCAGATCACGTAGTTGCTTTTTAAGGCACCCACAAGAAGAGACACAGTGATACTATGTTTATCTGGCGTCACCACGTCATTGATGTAATCAAGTGAAATAATATAGTAACCAAAGAATTCGGACTACTTACTAATCAGAGTAGAAGGAACAATAATTTATTGTACTACTAGCTGGTGCCCGCGACTTCGTCTGCGCAGGTTTGTAAATTGTAGCCTATGTGTTATTCTGATGTATAAGCTATATTATTGTAAAGTTTCATTAAAATCCATTCAGTAGTTTTTACGTGAAAGAGTAACAAACATCCATACATACTTACAAACATTCGCGTTTATAATATTAGTAGGAAGTACGATGCTATGAATGCAAAACGTGTAATCAGTATTGTGTAAGAATTCAGCAGTTTTTTTTCAAGGGGCGTTGTTTTGGGGTTAATCCAAGGAAACAATTTTCTATGTCTATCTTTCGTGACGTGGAAGTATTCATGAAAGTCATGTAAATTTACGTTGAGTATGTTATGAGTGTGTGTGGATAATGTTATGAGTGTCAGACATAATTGACCCGTTTTGTGTAAGACTTTTACATTTCTTTTTCTAAGTGAAGTCGTTTTTGTGTTGGCAGTCATTACAGACGATTCTAAAAAGGAGGGCAATGAAGGGCTGTAGAGGAAGTTTTCATAAAAGTCATATAAACTTTCACCTTTATTAACTATGTCATGGGACATCAGACAAACGACCTGTGTTGTATAATAATTTGGCATTTTTTGCATGTGAGCGACTGGATAGCGAGGAAAAAAAATCGTTTAAACTTTCACCTTTATTAACTAAGTAATGAGTGTCAGACATACGACCTGTGTTGTGTAAGGATTTGACAGTTTATTGCAGATGAGTGACTGGTTAGCGAGGAAAGAAATTCGTATAAACTTTCACCTTTATTAACTATGTCATGAGTGTCAGACATACGATCTGTGTTGTGTAAGAATTTACCAAGTTTTTGCATGTGAGCGACGGGTTAGCGAGCGAAAAAAATTTATAATGATTTAGACTATCTTAAAACCAAATTTCATCACAATCGGTTCAGCGGTTTAGCCGTGAAAACGTAGCATGAATTATTTAATTGCTTTCCCATACAAATTTTCATCCCCTATTTCACCCCCTTACAGTCTCATTTTTGAAATTAAAAGCAGCTTATATCCTTTATAATAATTTAGACTATCTTAATACTAAATTACATCAAAATCGGTTCAGCGGTTTAGCCGTGAAAACGTAGCATGAATTATACAATTGCTTTCCCATACAAACTTTCATCCCCTATTTCACCCCCTTCCAGTCTCATTTTTGAAATCAAAAGTAGCCTATGTCTTTTCTTATGGTTTAGACTATCTTCATACCAAATTTTATCAAAATCGGTTTAGCGGTTTAGCCGTGAAAGCGTAACAGACAGACAGACAGACAGATAGACAAACAGACAGAGTTACTTTCGCATTTATAATATTAGTTTGTATTATGATTATGACATCTGCCATTGTGTCCCAAGTGCAAATGTCAAATCATCAAACGTGATTTGACATCCTCATACAAAATTTACGGAATGACGCCTGTGCCGTATTACAATGACTGAAAGAACGTCAGAATACTTTGTGACACATATTTTCATTAATCTTCCTTATAATTCTATGATAGTAACCGATAATCCATGTGACTCCTTCGTAGTCTTCCTATTTCTCCTCAGATTCACAAAAAATATTCTATTTAAACATAATATATCATACTATATTTTCTTCAGATTTTTGCACTGAAATTCGGTTAGTTTTTTGCTGACAACAGAAACTCAGTGACTTTTCTCATTATTTATAAGCCGTATTTTCCGGATCCCGTCACGCGGTGGGCATTGTCCGACCAGGGTGACATGACATGACGTGAGATTGCGTAAAGATGACACGCCACAACGAGGTTTCAGGGCAAAGTTGCCCTAGGGAGACCTTGATGGAATGGGCGAGGAGGCCATAGAAACTGTAACGTTACATACTCGAGCGAGATAGTATTATTTGTATTTTGTATACGCCTTTTTTCATTCTATCTTTTAGCTTTATTAGAATCTTATATTATTAAATGAACAATATTCTCGAGAATGTCTAGGAAAATTTGTTTTCTCCGTGGAAATCTGGAAATCCTGCAATGGACGTTTCTCATGAAATTTTATGATGAAGGCTCTTTTCAGTTCTAAAGGGAAACGAGGAACTTTTCAGTTATACAGGGCTTTAAAAACGGAGTAAAACCTTTTAAGGGCATATTTTGGAGCAGCTTTTGTTCTACGACATATGAGACGGAGAAAATCTAACCAATAACCAATAGGATCACTCCATTATCCAAGCTTTGAACTACGCTAGGAAAATAGAGCAATCCTATCGGTTGAAATTTTTTTAGCTCACAAGTCAGCTAGCTAAGAAAGCTCTAGTGAAGCCACCCACTGTGGCGCAGCACAGCTCAGTACAGATTTCTTCCTTCAATTTTCCTCGTAAGAAAGCAAGAGTTTACAGTAGGTTGACATGATTTATGGTTTAAAATGGGATTTGTTTTATTTCACCTCCTGCCCCGCGTGTACCGACACCTGCACGCGTGAGGACTTATTATAGGCCACTGAAAATGCAGTGCGTGTGCCAAAGTACTGGGAAGCTAAAATTTAAAGTCAAAGATCGACTCGATAAGAAGAAATTGTTTATTACGAAATCACTACAGCAGATAAAGGGTCTAAGCGACAAATTTCCGGAAACAGAAAGTAAATTATTAGACTGAACAACTTTAAGTAAATATAACTTTGACATCATTATACAAAATTACAAACCTAATCGAGCAGTTTGTATGGAAAAGACCATATTTCTTTTCATTTCCTGAAAGTTCTTTTTCACTGAAAGTTGTTTAGTTACGTAACCTGATCATGCCCTTTTCTGTTTTCGAAACCCAGTCCCATACACTTGTATAAATGGTGATCGCGCGCGGATAACCCACCAACCCGTACAATAAGATGAATAGTCTAGGTAACGAAGGGGATCGTTGTATGAAGACCCCGCCTTAAATCCTCAGTCGATGAAACTTTGCTGGGGTATTATACTACATGAGACAAACCTTCTATAAAAAAATCCAAAAGAAATCGGTACTTTTAATTTTTAAAAATGTAGGTATGAAAAATATTTTTTTGGATATTTTGTATTTACATTTAATTCATGATTCTTTATTAATCTGTGCAATAAAATGTACCTGAGAAATTTATGTTGGGGTCAACTGTTTCGTTGCCTACTCTAGAATGTTTCGTGGCCACAACGTTATTGTCGAATAATTACACTTCACTCGGCCCTCACGGTCATTTGTCAGGAGCGTGTCTCGCATCGCACTCAGTACTAATTAATGACTAACCGACACCATGATAACAAGCGCCGTCCTAGTCTAAACAATGATGAAAGACAAGGATGGGCTACTAATTTGCTTTTGTTGTTTGTCTTTGATCTGAGTTTAGTAGGGTTAAGGCAAGTTACAGAAAGCTTTTTTAAATTGAAACTTTTTGAAATATATTGTTGACATTTCCTTCGTAAAAGAAAGAAGTGAAAGCAGTTTACAATCATTTGATTTGTGGTGTCAGTAGTATTTATAATTTTTTAATTTTATGTTTGGTATTATATTTCATAATCTTGTCTAGATTTTCAATCAAATAAATTAACTTTTTTGTTATTTAGTAGGTAATTTTTTTAACCATATTATGCCCTATTCATTCAATTTTGTCCTACAAACTCAACTTTTATAAATTGCTACAACAGCTACGTCGTAGCGAATGTAGCGATTTTACTACGACGCGTAGGCGAAACCGCATTCGTAAAGCTCTCGTAGTGACGTTGTTTTACGAAATTGTATCTGTTCATTCGTGTATTTGTCGCAGGAAAATTGTATAATTTACCGCTTCACATAATGCCTTGGCATTTTACTAAATGCCGAAAAGATTTTAAATTAGTTATTTTAATTAATAACGTGTAATTCGTTTGTGGTACACGCCGCCGGCATGGTCGATTCGCTCGCTCGGCTCGTGCGTTGTGGTCGTAAGAAAAGAAAGAAAAAAGAAAGAAAGAAATATTTATTTTTTGCATTAAAGTTCTTAAAACTAAGGATACAATTGAGGTATCACATGCAACAAAAAGGTCCCGCTCAGCAATAAGCTACGGTTGGACCGTAGCGCTGATCTTCCGCGAAACCCAATATACCTAAACTACTTAAAAATACTAAAAAATACTTAAAACTAACACAGCAGGTTTGTTAAAATGTTAAATATATATTTAAGTACCTATACATACAGTTGGCAGTAAGTTAAAGGAAAAAATTATGTGATAATAAAAATGTGTGTTTGTAGTAGTGAAGACAGAATGGGTAAGTAAATAATTGAGTAAATTGAGACTATTGCACAGTAAAGCTACTCAAGTAAGTTTTTGTTTTTCCAGTAAATATAGTTTAAGTTTATTTTTAAAAGTGCTACAAGATTTAGTGTTCCTAATGGGTGGAGGTAAGTTGTTCCAACATTTTGTGGCAGCGTATCGGAAGCTAAGACGACCTGGGTTAGGTCATATACACGAATAAATGGATGCAATTTAGTAAAACTTGGCTTAGGTTTGCCTTCACCAACTAAGCTATAATGCACCAGTAGTGGTCTAAACCAGTTTACAATCAGCCGACGCCGTTCTACAATTTTCCGGCCGTTTGTAAACGGCGAAGTATACGATTTGCCTGTAACACATACAGGGTGTTAGGGACAGCCTTCCGAATACTAATGGAGCATGATCAGTCAACGACACTGAACAACTTTCAGTGAACAAAACTTTCAAGAAACGAAAAAAATCGGCTTTTCCATACAAACTGCCCGATGAAGTTTACAATTTTGTATGGAGACACGAATTCTTTTTTCGTTTCCTGAAAGTTTTGTTCACTGAAAGTTGTTCAGTTTCGTTGACTGATCATGCCCCTTCAGTATTCGAAAGGCTATACCTAACACCCTGTATATTTTCAGAGCTGATTCGCACATCAGCTTTTAGAAATTCAGAAATGTTTCAAGTAGTGCCCTATAGCTAAAATAAATAATTATTGCCCAACCTTTTGCAAACAAATAAAATGACAAACTCATCCCTTGACAAATTGTTTAGCTGTAGTGTTTGAAAGTATTTGACGAAACATAACCTAAGGTTTCGTCAACTTATGCCAAGGTAATTTTTATGTTTTGCCCAGCAATTAGATAATACAGGGTTTAAGCGACGGTGTACCGAAAACTGAAAGGGCGTGCTCAGTCAACAAAACTCCATACAAAGAATACAAACTGTTCGATTTGAGTGAGCAATTTGTATGGAGTGGTCAAGTCTTTTTTAAATTCATTTCCCAAAAATTTTTCTTTTGGGAAAGTGGTTTAGTTTCGTTGACTGAGCACGCCCTTTCAGTTTTCGGTACACCGCCACAACCTTTATAGGCTTAATAAAATTTTAATAAGCCTCCTGTTGGGGCAAATAAAACATACCTTGAAAATAAACAAACAATCTTTTTCGATTTTCCCACGACTAAAAAAACATCGACAAAAAGTTCTAAAGAGGAAAATTCGCAGAAGAATTCACTCAATCCAATGAAAAGGCTAAAATTCCTCTAAATAGGTTTACTACCCACGCTTGTTCGCTTTTTCCATTCATTGCGGCTTCAACTCCCACAAACTTTGTAATCTCGTTACATTCACATCAGTGAGCAATGAGTCTGCTCTTTTGTGACCATTTTGTTCGGTTTGCAAGTTGGAAATAGTTTTGGTGATTAATCATGCTATTATTAGCTTATTAGTTAGCTTGCGATTCGTAAAAGCTTTCGTTGAATAAAACTAAATAATAGAAAGTTAAACTTAGATCCAGTCGGGCTCACTGTCGCAAGGTTAGGTCTGTCGGTCTTTTACAGATTGTACTTCTGTGACCAAAGAATTCGGACTGCTTGCTCGGAATAGAAGGAATACTAATTTATTTTACTATGAGATGACATCTGCCATTGTATCCCAAGTTGAAATGTCAAATCATCAAACGTGATTAGACATCCTCATATAAAATTTACAGAACGACGCCTATGCCGTATTTACAATGACTGAATGAATGTCAGAATACCTTGTGACACATATTTTTATTAATCTTTCTTCTGTTACCCTTATATTTCTATGTCTGTGACTGTGCCCAAGAGCTCCATGAGCTTATACCGCACTTCTACCATCGAAAGTCCATCCACACCGCAAAATATCACCCATACTTGGTTGATATTCTGTTCATTCGAACAACTAAACTGAATCGGTTCAGTAGTTTGTTAATAGGCAGCTTGATATTTTGCATACGTGTAACTTCTGGTTGAGTGAAAGCAAAAAATATGTTGCACAAACAACTTCTGTTTGAGTAAAAGCATACAAGTTGCACGAAAAAAAGCAAAAGTTTGTGAGTTATTGTTGCACAGTTAGACAAAAAATTTAAAAATGATTTGAACGAGTTCTAAAACCTTATTTGCGACCCTCAAGATTATACATATTTACATATGTGAAATTATCAATGTACAAATCCACTTAATAATTTTTTTATTGTATGTTTTATCTGTGTATTACTTTTCAAAACGCTTCGTAGATCCTAAAACCTTAAAAATAAAACGTGGTTTGGTTTGATACAAACATACGGTAAAGTGTAGCATTTTCTAGAACATTTCCTTTGAAAACGACGCTCTTTCATATTTCATAAGTTTCTGCTTCGCAAGTGAGAAAACTGTTTTAGAATAAGATGCACTGTAGGTAAAATAATATTCCTGTACATTCATAGATTTTGTTACAATTCTGAAGTTAGTTTTAACGAGAAATTCCTCGAACTTTCTTTAAATACGAGTATTGTGTTTGAAAAGTCTTGGAATATTTAAGTCTAGAACCAAATAGCAAACTAAAGGAACGTAAACCAAAAAGTAAACTAGCGTTCATCATAACATCCCACAAAACTCAGCTGCTGGACAGGAACATCCCTCTAGAATTTTGCAGCAGAAATGCGTACTTTATTACGGGAGGTATGCGCTAATAGGGCCTTATCAGAAAGCTCAAAGTCACCCAAGGGGCTATGGAAAGGGCTATGCTCGGAGTCTCTCCGCGCGATCGAATCAGAAATGAGGAGATCCGCAGAAGAACTAAAGTAACTGACATAGCCCTGAGAATTGCTAAACTGAAGTGGCAGTGGGCAGGGCACATCGCAAGAAGAACCGATGGCCGATGGGGCGTGAGGGTTCTAGAGTGGCGACCACGTACCGGAAGACGAAGCGTTGGCAGGCCCCCCACAAGGTGGACCGACGATCTGGTCAAGGTCGCGGGAAGCCGCTGGATGCAAGCAGCGCAGGACCGGTCGTCATGGAGTTCCTTAGGGGAGGCCTATGTCCAGCAGTGGACATCTTTCAGCTGATATGATGATGATGATGCGCTAATAGTCAGTAGTCACCTCGTTTAACCAATTAACCACCACTTTTGTTAGGACTGACACAAACACTCACGGTATTTGGTGACCGCAGCACTGTAGTGCGATACGCATACGGATGCTGCTGCCCATACCCAACCTTTAAAGGTTGTAAGGCTTTTGTGCAAAGTCCGCCTGGGGAAGTACCACCCCCTTGCCTATTTCTGCCGTAAAATAGCAGTGTTTGCACTGCTGTGTTTCGGTTTGAAGGGTGAGGGAGCCGTCGAGGTTACCAGCAGACGAGACACATCATCTTAGTTCTCGGGGTGGGTAACGTGCTTTGCTGTCTTATTAGTGTCAAGTTATGCCACTAATAAGACAGCGGGGTTCATGGGCGGTGTTGACCACTTTCCATCAGGTGGCCCACCTGCTCGTTTTCTCACTTGTCACATAAAAAAAAAACCTCTTAGTTATCATCCGTTAGTAACCTTTTGTGGACCGACGATCTGATCAAGGTCGCAGGAAACCGCTGGATGCGAGCAGCGCAGCACCGGTCGTCATGGAAATCTTTAGGGGAGGCCTATGTCGAACCGTATACGTCTTTCGGCTGATATGATGATTATGATGAGTCACCTTTTAAGAAACCCCCGAAGAGATTTAGTGCTGTTATTTTTAACAAATCACGATTAAAAGTACTTTGAACAAATAAAAGTTTTATAAAAAAAGGTTTGCATTAACCTTTTACACGCCATTCAGAAGAAAAGTTTAATGTAGACGCCCCTTCCTCGTATTGTTTTACGGCAGATTTTCTCAGCATGTGAACGTAAAGTAGCTTAATACAGGGTGTGACAAAGTTTAAATTCCCATTAGCTGGTATGAAAGGATTGATTTAAAATACAGAAAGAGATGGAAGAATGCCAAGATCGTAGCAGGTGGAGGTCTGTTTTCTCTGACTACACCGAAGTGAAAGAGGCCTGATGTTATGTTTGTATGTATCCATTCATACGCGCTTGGTGTAGACATTGGGCGGCTACAACTCTGACACCAGGGTTTGTGAGCTCGGTCACTTTGAACCCACACAATATAATGATGATGGTGTAAGTTTTTTGGAACACTCTGTATAAGGGTAGACGTACTGCAGTAGCAAGACGTACTCGTACAACCGTGCAAACATCAATTTGTTTTCATTACACACGTCTTCGGGCAATAACGGACGTTTATTAAGGTCTATCTTTTCAGGGAAAACAATAAGAAATCACTGCTTGCCTTGTAGTATTTTCCGAGTAAACAGGTAAAAGCTACACTCACCGGAAAAAATAACCGGCCGGTCTATTTTCTGTCGTACATTTTCATACAAGTAAGGGATCAAATGAAGCGTCAATATATTTCCTGAACGAAATAAATATCCATGAATAAACAGTGAGATCATTAAAAGGAGTTTACTGTGCACTTGTCGAATCCAGATTTAGATATTGCATAAAATTATGGGGCATGAGCTATGACTTCAATACAAAAAGAGCCTTCATACTTCAAAAAAAAGCGATAAGAGCAATGGTTAGGATTCTGCCGTGGGAATCGTGTCGAGAACACTTTCTAAAACTTGGCATACTAACCATACCAAGCCTATATATTTTAATATTACTCACGGACTTTGTCAAAACTCGAAATCAGTATGAAACTGAAAGCGAAAGAGAAGCAAGAGAAAATACACGACGGAAGGATTTCCCACTTTTGATCATACCTCATTTAAATGTAGTTAGACACGGAGCATTATATCAAGTTGCTAGGTTTTACAATAAGTTGCCTGTAGAGTTGAAGGTCGAAAACAGACACCACATATTTAAAAGGAAATTAAAATTATTTTTGATAAAGAAATGTATCTACAGGTATAGTGTAAATGAATTTCTGGGATATAATGATAATGACATGAAAGGCTTAATCTAATTATTTAATTACTTAACTTTATATTTTACTAAGCATGGTTGTGATTGAGCATGTTATCTAATTTATAATAATAATTTGTGAATTATTTTTAAGTTATTTCGGACACAAATGTAATTTGTTATCGAATAAATGAATTGAATTGAATTAAGGTGTCTGACTACTGATTCTTGAAGATTAGACCTGTGCACGGTATCCAGAAAATTCCGTGCATCGTTCAGAAAAAAAAAACGTCATTTTGTCAGATATCTCTTACATTTAGCGAATTTAAATGTTTAGAGTGTCGCACAGGTTTTACTGGAACATTTTAGATATACTCGTACCTAATCTTTGACAATATTGTTAATAAGGATCTTATCTAAAGACCTCATCAATCAGATTTTTATTTTTATTCAATTTAGGTAAGATATTGACGCTTTGTTTGCCCCCATATTTGTATGAAAATATATGAAAGAAAACAGACCGGCCGGTTATTTCTGCCGGCGAGTGTATGTCCAACTCACTTCACTTCACGCAAACTTGGTACAGTCGTGATAGTATAAATCCAAACAAAACTGAGTTTAGAACAAAGAAATGGTTTATAAATCCTGCTATCATTTAAATACATAGTGATTTTGCTCCTAAGCCCGCAGTTCTATCAAACAAATTTCCAAAGAAAAGACATGTTTGCTCGAAAATAAAATTTTGTCTTCCCATACAATGTGTCGATCACGTAACAACTTTAATATGGAAAGTAAAAAAAAAATCGAAGTGTGTTTTCAGCGCTTCTAGTTTAGGAAGATGGAAACAGTGATACTGAACGTTCACCAAGTATGAAAATTATTAAGTCAGTTTGACAAAAAGATTTCATTAATTTTACCGAGCCTTAAAAAAGAAATTACCGACCTGTGATCAGCGTGCCACCCATGGACACTTACTCTACCGCCGCGACATGCCTTTTCATTATTTGTTAAGAATAGGCTTGTTTTAAACACTTTCATAATCATCTGTCATTGATGGAATGTAATAAATAACACTACTTTAAATTTTGATTGACATTAAAACAACTCTTAAATCTCAAATTCAGACAAGCACTTCTTTAGATTTATCGTAACAAAGAACCCAGAAAGGCCTTACCAATATACTTCAAGAAAAGTTGAAGAAGGATGCAAATGTTTGGTTTTAATTCAGCGCTGGGACAGGAGTGGGCGCAAGCGAGATGGAGGATGTTTCTAGTGTTTGCATAACGTCTGTAGGGCCCTCAAACTGTAGGTCGGTTAGGACCGTGTCAAACAGATTTAGAAGAAGACTTTTGAAGGAGAAATCAATAGTAGTGAAATGTTTCTATAAAATTGAAAAATGGTTTTGTAAATTTAATGTTGGTTGTTCAATTTTCAGACACAGTTTTAAATACCGGGCTCTCATTGAGCCAGGTTTTAGAATGTTACTCAGAACACGTACGTTACAAATCTGGACATTTTTTTTTACGAAACGTGGGTCTAAAATATTATTATTTTTGCTTTCTCATACAAGGCCTGCACTGTTATTAGTGGAATTTGTATGTGACGACCATAGTTTTTTCTCATTTGTTGACCCATGCCTCTTTCGAAAAGTTGTTTGGTTTAATTTTCTAAGTAACATACAAAAGTTTTGCCAGGAGTCCAAAAATAATTCAGTATGTCGTATTATCCAATTTATTCTGACTGGTATTTAAGGCACTCAAAACAGACTCAAAACGAAAGGTTCAATAGAAAAAGTCCAAAGCATTTAGAGGATGTGTCAGCGCCTCTAAATCATTAGTGTAGGTACTTACATATAGTATTTGTAGTAGTCAGCTGTTTAAAACGACAAGTGCTTGATGTCACTTCCCGCGATAACAACCAATCAGAAGTGGGCGTCATGACGTCACATGGTTTCCAGTTCGAGTGCTGACGTCATCACAGCACGAAGCCTCTTGATCGGACAATCAATTGGCGCCTACGCTACTTTTGATGGTTTACATTAAATGACAAATTGAAAGGGTTTAGCAAGGAGTCAAGAGAGTTCATTTCAAACAGGTCAATAGGTAGTTTAGAAGTTACTAAAGTTCGATATCTTGGCTGGTGAGCAATCTTCGTCTTCTAATGTATCATACAGAACCTAATAATTTTGTCCATGAAGCAGAATACATACATACATACATAACATCACGCCTTGTTCCCGTCGGGGTAGGCAGAGACCACAAGCAGAATACAGTACAACAAAAAGCAAATTTTAAATGAAACTTCTTAATCACAATGCTCTTGCAATCTGCAACAAAGTAGTGATACTAAAGGGTGTGAATCTGCACATGAAACTGAACAACTTTTCCCAAGGAACATAGGTCATAGAATAAAATAAATTTTTGACCTCCCGTAGAAACTGCATCAGCTGATAGCTCATTTTGTATGGGAGGTCAATTTTGGTTCTTTGTATTTTGACCTACGTTCCTTGGGAAAAGTGGTTCAGTATTATCACACCTTTCCGTTACACATTGTATAGGAAATTGTTCAGTTTTACTGCCTGAGTAACGGTCAAAAATATTTTCAAATAAAAAATAGACTTTGAGCTGTATCAACTGTGAACTGGCATATAAAATGAGTCAATTTGTGCATTATTTAACTAAATGTTCGTAAAAGGTCTGCAAGCATGTTTTGCTGGATTGCTCTCCGGGGAAATAAAAGTGCGCGCGTATAAATGAAACTAAACTGCGAAAACGTAATATAATAAGAAAGTTTCAAGTAAAAGGCTTGTTTTGCTGTTTTGTGACTGTCTTTTTCAGAAACTTTTTTCAAATCCAGTCAAAAAACCAGCTGCCTAACTATGCTGCCAAATTAATACAAATTTATAGGGTGTTTTCCGCACCTTTTGAAAGTTCAACAGGAAATCGTTAGGAAAATAGAAACACTGATTACGGTTACTCAGTATGAAAATGATTAAGTCATAATGCTACTGTCAAATGTTTTCTTTTGTTTTAAAAAGCCATAACAAAGGGCGGGTTGCACTCCGGGAGTGCCGGCAGAAGTGAAAACTTAAACATCAACGTTGTGCATTTTTGAATATTTCGAAATGGTTAGGGAATAATTTCGCACGAATTGTTTTATTTATCAGTGTAAAAGTAAAAGTACATACAATATTCATTTAATGCGCTATCGTAGACAAACATGACAATTTATATTACATATAGACAATCTTCGTCAGATCTGACGCGCCGCTAAAGAAGTTTTCACTTCAAAAAATAAATTGTCGTGCCACCTGTCGACACCCAAAAAATGTAGTTGAAAAACGTCATTACTGAATTTTCACCGATTACCCCTGCCTTACTTATCTGTTCAGGCAGAGGCGTCGCTATCTTCCATCGCATTGTGTCACTTTGGTGTCAGTTGTATTAGTTATGTCATTAGTTCTTCATTTGTCCACCTGAAGAGATAAGTCGGTGGATCTTGTAATTTTAGTTTTGAATAAAAACTACTTCCTGCTACGACCTTGATTTACTTCCTTCGCTTCTTTTTCTCTGGATAGACAGAGACCACTTTGGGGTAAACAGAGATCACATCCTTTCTCCAGCTACTTCCTGCTACGATCTTGATATACTTTCTTTGCTTTTTTTACTCTTATCAACCCTTACACGCTCGTCGGTTTAGGGTACTTTGATCTAGCCTTTACTCAGAACGTCCGGAATTCGGAACTTACTTAGAACGTTCGCCGAGGCCATCCACTTCTAAAAAAAAAACCGGTCAAGTGCGAGTCGGACTCGCGCGTCGAGGGTTCCGATATACCTATAGTATTTTTGGAAGCAATAAAGTCCATTTTCAGGACCGCAAAACTAAATTTGTTTGTAAAGGTTTTTTGCAGATTTCTGAAAAACTGCAACTTAGAAAGATCGTTTTATTTTTGCTGTAAAATTTACATAAACCTCTGTCAACTGTAATTAATTCAGATTTTTCCTTACTCAAACTTCGGAGATAAGGGGGGAACAGTATTTTTTTGACATTTTTCATCATAACTTCAAAACTAAGAGTCGTAAAAAAATACAAAAATATATTTCAGAATGTACAAGTAAAGCCCTTTCATATGATACCCCCCTCGACCTAGTCGCGACAATTTAAAATTTGGCCCCCCCTATTTTGGCCCCCTTTACATTAATAATCATACTTTTTTCAAAAAATTTTCATGTGCAATAAAGTTGGGCAACTATATTCTAAAACTATTCCAAATTTCAGGTCGATAGCATGTGGTTGCTGAGATAGAGAGGTGTGACAGACAGACGGACAGACAGACAGACAGAGTGGCACCATAAGGGTTCCTTTTTTTTACCATTTTGGTATCGGAACCCTAAAAATGAATTAATTGTTCATAAAATATTGGTAAAATACACTTAAAATTATTATTCATAATATCCTCATATTGAACGTCATCAAAGCAGTTGAAAATATATTATTTATGTAGGTACAAAATAACAATAAAATTATAATATAAATAAACAAATATTTGACCATCTGTTCACCTAAATGATGCACTCAATCGGTACTTGTTCTTCATTATTTTATTCAGTTGCGCAAATATTTGTGCAAAATTGCGCACATGTAATCGAAGGTGACCTCGCAGTCTGTTCCTTAGCTGTAGTTTTTCGTAAAAAGATCAAAATGACTGTGAAAGGCTTTCCATAGCCATTCAACTTTGACGTACCACAAGCAGTTATTTTGGCACCTTTGCATCAGGAATGTCCAAAGGTGGTATCTACCCTAGATGACACTTTATTTAAAGTTGATAACGTTGAATTACCTGGTTATCCGAAAAGTAAGATGATACCGTGCTTCGGATGGCACGTTAAGCCATTGGTACCGGCTACTATCTACGGTTTGTAGCCGTTAAATGAGCCATGTCAGAGGCCTTGGGTAGCTCAACAACTCTGACACCACCATGATCTGTGAGGTCGGTCATCGACCTTACAATATATGTTGTATATATATATGATGATGAAAAAGTATTATTTTTTCTTATAATCCGAATTAAGGTACCAGGGCATAAGAAAGCACTAAGAAATAGAGTAGCAGAACAAAATGTCTCATAATGATAGCAAGGACAGCAATATACGTTTTATTCGCTGTAATGCAGACGTATGGCACTAATAAGGCGCGCACCTCGAAACTCTGTGATAAATAAAAATAGATAAGAGAACCTTTTTACCCGACTGCCCCAAAACAGGAGGGTTATGTTTTTCGAGTGTATGTATGTATGTCGATTTCTTTGTCGCACTCTGCAGCCTAAACGGCTTGGTAGATTTCAACATGTGAGGTGTCGTTAGGTTCGTATTCATTGTAGGAGTGTCATAGGGTATAAAAAAAATAAAAAAGTACTAAATAAAAAAACTATTAAAAAAACAAAATACTCGACTGAAAAGAGAATCTCAATCGGTTTCCCATTGAGATGAAATAATGCATGTGTATGTGAATTATTGTAACTTGGAGCTGATCTGATGATGGAGCCGGAAGATATCCATAAAAAAGTGGAGATATTACCGCGTTTCAGAATCCTACAGTGCCATCTGTTGGTGGGTAGCGTCGCTTGCTCACCTGGTAATATTTTATTGATAAAACAACTCTGGGAGGTTTCTTTATAAAATATTCGGATTAAGCTAGGCCTTTTGGAAAAAAAATCACTTAGTTTTAACATACAAAGCAATGACTAAATTTCCCGTGCAAGATGCGGCATTCATTACTTTTGTAATATACTGTAGTTTTTCTACTTCATACCGGAGGCGTTGTTTTTATTACCGCGATTCAGAAACCTACAGCGCCATCTGTAGGTGGGTAGCGTCGCTTGCTCATCTGGTAATATTTTAGTGATAAAACAACTCTGGGAGGTTTCATTATAAAATATTTGGGTTTAGCTACGCCTTTTGGAAATAGTTTTCTAAGTTTTAACATATAAAGCAATGACTAAATTTCCCGTGCAAGATGCGGCATTAATTACATTTGTATTATACTGAAGCTTTTCTACTCCATACCAGGGGAGCTGTTTTTTTGATGTCGACTACCCAAGGAGGTTTTAGCCTAAGCTTCGCCAAAGCGAACCACCAGCTACTAAAATTCAACCATACCTTACGAACGGTCAACCGCACGTGAATGGAAAGATTTGCAACTCTATTACTATGTCACAAAGTTCTGTTTCTATTGACGTGCTGTTGGGTATATGTAGAAAAATACAGAACAAGAGAACAGAACGCAAAACAAGCGCGTCGACTTAATGCCTTTCATATGCGCTGCCTCCGAAACATCCTACGCATCTCCTGGAAGGACAAGGTAACCAACAAAACGGTCTTACAACGAGCACAGCTGCCCAGTTTCTTCGCATTGCTGAAGCAGAGACGATTACGATGGTTGGGGCACGTACACCGCATGGAACCAACCCGTCTACCCCAGCGTGTATTGCTTGGTGCTATAGCGCACGCAAAAAGAAATGTTGGCAGGCCAATGCTGCGCTTTAAAGATTGCGCCAAGCGAGACATGATCACTTTTGGTATTGAACACCTAGACTGGGAGCAGACAGCTGAGGACAGAACCAAATGGCGTAAATCATTACTGGATGAACGAAAGGTACACGATGAAGCCTGGTTTTGTGCTCTTGCCGAAAAAAGCGAGAAACGTAAGAAAAATAACGATATAACATCAGTTATTGAAAACACAAGCTTCACCTGCAGAGCGTGTGGCAGGACCTGCCGCTCCCGAATAGACTTATTCAGCCACGAAAAACGGTTCAATCGACATTATATTGCTTAAATCTACAAAATATAAAGTAGTGTAGTAGTAGTATTGCTTAAATCGTCTGACATAGACGGCTAAGGCCTATGATGATGATGTATGTATGTATGTCAATTTCTTTATCGCGCTCTGCAGCCTAAACGGCTTGATAGATTCCAACATATGAGATGTCGTTAGATTTGTATAATATTTTAGTACGGCACCTTTGAAGAGAAAATAAAGGGTGAATTATTTTTTTTATATCATTACTTTTATTACATGGGTATCAAACAATAGCTGGTAAAAACCTGATTCTAAGGTTTAAGCAAATGTTTTAGTATAACTTGACGTAGCAAATCTGAAAACTAAAAAGTGTTAAATAAAAAATTATTAAATAACAAAAAACCCAACTGCTTAGCACAAGAGAGGAAAACTAGCTTAAATCTATTGGATTTGGTAACTTGAATTGTATAAGTTACTTCAGGCGGGGACGAACAAAATTAAGTCGTAAACATCCACAAAACGTTTTTTCGTCCCCGCCTGAAGTAACTTATACAATTCAAGTTACCAAATCCAATAGATTTAAGCTAGTTTTCCTCTCTTGTGCTAAGCAGTTGGGTTTTTTGTTATTTAATAATTTTTTTACTAGGCAGCTCTCTTTAGAGCGTTTGGCTGTCGATCTGGACGATCTGGGTTTGATTCTCGATCGGGACATTCTCAAACAAAAAATACCTTCTGATATTTCTTCAGTTTGTTTAAAATGTCTATGAAACACCTGATTGTTTGAAAAGTTATATGATTCCGTGCTTCAGAGTACATGTTAAGCCGTAAGCTCCGGCTACTAACGCAGTCTAAAATTGCTATTAGATTCAAATATTTAAAGGTGAATATACAAAAGTGAATATAAATACACAGTTTCAATCTTTAACCATCTGAATGTTAAACAAATATCTTAAAGGCCAGCAGCGCACCTGTGATCCCCTTGGTGTTGCAGGTGTCTATGGGCGTCGGTGATCACTTACCATCAGGTGACCCGCCTGCTCGTCTGCCTCCCTCTTCTATAAGCAAAAAAAAAAAACGGTATAATAAAAATAATATTTTAACGCCCATTCTCGCGCGATCGATATAGATTCACATCTTTTCAAGAAGGTTTAAGTAGCAGCACTTTTTGAGCCATAAGCGTAGCCATTTCTTGCGAGGGACCTCCATACTAAAATGTATGAATTTTTATCAAATCCCAAAAATGAAAAATTTTCATCTTTCTCTTTAAGAAATATATAACTTAGGACTAATAAATGTTGTTACTACACTTTTTTGGTAAAAATACTTACCATTCAGGAAAAAAAAACGCTGGTAAAAATCACGCATAAAACGGCTATTACCTAGGGATCATTTACGCTTCTTTTCTTGAAAATGATTTTGGTTGTGAAATTTTGCGATTTTCTACTTTGTAGCTTCTTTTCTTATTGTTAATGATCAATTCACAAGTAAAAAGATATATTTCAGTTTGGATGCAACATAAATTTTAGAGTTTTTTTTTTATATTTGTAAACTTAACTGAGTTTTTTTGTCTGACTTGTCACAGACGACTAGGAGACTCTTTTCTCTTAACTCATAAAGACTATTACGACGGACTCTATACAGTTTTTACTCTGAGCATCTTTCTTTTTCGTTTCAAATTGTATAGGTATTAGATTCTGTCAAAGGTTCCGATAATAGCCTTGTCTAGCCTCACATCTCGCAACACAAAGCCTTAGTTTAGGGTGTCAAAAAGGGTTCGGCCTAGTTAGCTCCTGTTGCTAAGCTAGGCTGTTGCTGGCTATACGAGTCTTGTTAATTGTCCCGGCGCCGGTTATCATGGAAGCGCCGCGCCGGCGCCTCTTTCGTCGGTCTGAAGCCAGGCCTACAATTTTCAGGGGTGATATCTTGACACGTGTATAAATTAACGTCTCACTGGGTTGTATTGCTGTCCAAGGCTAAAGTTAACATATTTAGGGCTCGATTTTTAATTCCGAATGTTATACAGCGTGTGAAAGTTAATGTTAACGGAAAGTTGTGATAATTCTCAAGGGTGTGAATCTGCCCATGAAACTGAACAACTTTTCCCAAGCAACATAGGGCATAGTGGACAAAAAAAAATTTTTGACGTCCCATAAAAACTGCATCAGCTGATAACGCATTTTATATGGGAGGTCAAATTTGGTTTTTCGTATTTCGACCTATGTTCCTTGGGAAAAGTTGTTCAGTTTCATGGGCAGATTCACACCCTTTTTTTATTATCACACCTTTCCGTTACACGCTGTATTGTGTTGAAGTAGTACGGTCAACCGCTTGTCGGTAGAAACTTTTTCAACTCTATTACCACGCCTTATGGTCTAAAAGTGTTTCTACCGATGTGCGGCCGTGTGTACCTATACTGAAACAGTTTCATTGAAGTATAAATAATAGGTCTTTACCTATGAAATTGCCGAAATTTTCTTACAGATTAATGAGATCATAATTCCTATAATTCTAATGATATTTTTTTCATTTGTCTTATATTTGAAAGTTGACTTCAAGGTTATCAATTTACGCATAAAATAAAGTTTCGTGGATTTGGAAAAGGCCTATGACCGAGTGGTGAGGAATGAATTGTGGTCAGCATTGTCTATGTATGGGGTAAACGGTCATCTGATTCAAGCACTGAAATCTCTCTATGAGGATTCCAGTGCTTGTGTCAGAATAAACGGGGCGTACACTGAATGGTTTAGCATCGAAAAAGGTGTTAGGCAGGGATGTGTAGCGTCACCTTGGCTGTTTAACCTGTTCATGGATAATTGTTTGATTGATCTGAAAGAGAGTATGTGTGGACTGAGAATGAATGAGTTACTCATCAAATGTCTTCTCTACGCTGATGACCAAGTTGTACTTGCGTCATCTGCTGACGAGTTGCAGGAGATGGTAACAATAATGAATGTGGCTTTGGACAAGAAAGGAATGAAAGTAAATGTAAGCAAGACTAAAGTAATGGTACTTGAAAGAGAAGAATGTATGACAGAGTGTACTATATTAATAGATGGTGAACAAGTCGAACAAGTGAAGGAGCTTGTGTATCTGGGCTCAAAGTTTACGAGAGATGGAAAGTGTGAAAGTGATATTGAAAGAAGAGTGAATGCTGGAAACATGGTGAATGGTGCCCTGCACGCCTTTATGAAGAGTCAGAAGGTGTCTCACAAGGCTCGTTTGGCTGTTCATGGGGGAGTTTTGGTACCAACACTGATGTATGGCAGTGAAAGCTGGGTATGGCAGAAGAAGCATGAAAGTAGAATTAATGCAGTAGAAATGAGAGCGCTAAGGAGTATGATTGGTGTTAAATTGAGTGACAGGATGTGGTGGAGTGACAGGATGTGGTGGAGGTGTGGCGTAAAAGAAGACGTAGTGACCAAAATCGAGAAAGGGATGCTGAGATGGTTTGGTCATGTAGAGAGGATGAATGAACGAAGATTGACGAAAGAGATCTACCAGGCGAGAGTGAATGGAAACGTTGGAAGGGGAAGGCCTAGGCGAACGTACCAGGACCAAATTCAGGACGTTCTGAATAAAGGCCAGGTTAAAAGTACCCTAAACCGACGAGCATGTATGAAAGGATTGATGAAAGTACAGGAAGCAAGGGAAGTATGTCAGGATCGTAGCAGGTGGAGGACTGTGGTCTCTGCCTACCCCAACGGGAAGGAGGCGTGATGTTATGTATGTATGTATGTATGTATAAAGTTTTCATTTTTAGTTTGATATATAAAATTAAAGGTTCGAAAATTGTTCGTCTTAAATGTCGTCCGATTTCATCATTAGATTTGTTATATTTTTTTACAGATAATATTTTTCGAAAATTAAATTTAAGCTTCTGTTAGCTTAATGTCTTCCCAATAATGTTTGAAAAAATTAAAAAAATTGGATTTGTAATTCCTAAGAAAAATGCAAAAATGTTAGTACTGAAAATTGAGTTTACCTAAAATTCTCCATACAAAACGGCAATTTCATAGGTAAAGACCTAATATAACTCTTATAGATTTTGCGTGAATTTTCTTATAGGCTACAACTATCGTTTTGTTCTTCAAATAGACTAAATTAGATACTTAATTTAAACTGAATTTAATCATGGATTTTTTTTTCTCCGATTACATAAGTAATGCAAAGATGGTCTTGGGTGGAAGCTGGATGGGTACAGTTGAAAAATCAACAAGAGCGTCTCTCCTGCTTCGGAAGACACGTCAAGTCCTTAGTCAAGCAATTGGCGACTTGATATCTCTCTCCATCAGCCTTGCTAGGGGTGACTTTTTATTTGTATTTTGACAAAGAATATCCGAAATTATACGAATCTCTAGCTTTGTTTCCCTAAACCCTGCTTTACTATGCTAAACCTATAAATAAAACAACGTCATTCCACGCACTCTGCCATCAGAAAATTCCATGAATGTAATGGATTTGTTTACTATGTGAACATCACCCCTTGCCTCATGTTTATATATTGTATACTCATTCTTTAAGGCCGCAATTCTTATTCTAATACCAATCGCTATCGCTTATAGGTAGAGTCAGATATCGAAGGATATTTGAGCTTACATATGGTTTGTAAATAGACGTAATTCCTTCAATAGTGAAAAATTTTAAATTGGATAAATGGAAAACTTGCCGAGTTAAAAAATCGTGAAAGGTAAGAGGTATAGCGAAAGATATTAAAGTATTTTGGTCCATTTGGTGCCGGCAAATAATAGTCATTTCCGAGGATGTCGTAAGAGGTGACTAAGGAAATATGAACCGGAAAACGGGCAACACCGTCCTTTTGTGTAACGTACCATGTTCACCGACTACCGCGGTCCATGGCGCCAGCCGCAACGCTAACAAGCGTGGTGACTATGGGACTTTCCATACAAATTTTACCATGAGTTTTTGCTGGAATTCTGGAGGAAGCCTGTCTTGCAGTGGATGTTTCATGGGATGTTATGAATTAATAAATAAATTTAAGAATATTTCCTACCTTACTGTTGACCTCGAAGTCTTGAGGACAGAGATGAGGTCGACATTAGGACGAGTTTGCCCAAAAAAACCTATTCACTTGCGACTTGAATATATTCAGGCTATATGAACTCGGGAATACAGACGCAGGCAGAAAATTCCACTTTTTAGCCGTGCGCATTATAAAAGATGTAACGAACGAATCGACGTCGCACGTATCTGAACGTAATTTTATGAAAATACGTCTTTCCTTTTATCTTATTTTAATTGAATAAGATAAATAGAAATAATGACCAGAGTAGCGTTCATATTCAAGTACTAGCTGTTACCCGCGACTTCGTCCGCGTAGATTTTATAAAAAAACAGAACTCGAACTTAATTGAAACATATTTTACGGAGCGCTTATCCTTCTTGATCCCTACGTAAAAGATGCATTTGTACTTATCCAAGTTGAATAAATGCATCTTACTACAAACTTAATTATCTTTTGATTTTATTTAACTGGTAGGTAGTGCGGAATTTTCATTGTCAACCGTTGCAGGCGAACTTAAAAAAGAAGGCAATAAAGGGAGTGAAGTGAATGGGTAGCGAGGAGGTATTCATAAAAGTAAAAAAGGTCCCTATTCCTCCCTATCTATCCTTTTGTATCCCCCCCCTACATTCCCACTCCCCCTCCCTCACCCTCTCCCACTCTCTCTTCCTCTCCCTCGCCCCTCCCTCTTCCCCCCTCACCCTTCCTTCCCCCTCCATTTCCCCCTTCCCCTCTCCCCATCACCCTCCCTTTCCCCCCTCGCCCTCCTCCCATTCCCCTCCCTTTCCCCCTTCCCCTCACTCATCCTCCCCTTCCCCCTCTCCCTCCCTCTACCCCCCCTCCCTCTACCCCCTCCCACGCCCTCTACCCCTCCCTCCCCCTTTCTCTCCCCTCATTTTCCCCTCCCTTACACTCTCTCCCTATCCCTCCCCCTCTCCCTATCCCTATCCCTGACCCTACCCCTATCCCTGCTTCTACCCCTAACGCCATCTTAACCGCTATCCCTATCCTTATATAAACATACAACTGACACTCATATTGATTTTTAGACATTTCAAACCTATCGAATCCCAACCCCATCCCAGGGGTGGTGGTATTTCACGTCCACCACGTTGGATTTCAAAATCATTGTAGTTTTCGTAATCAGCGACCCGATAAACCATACGAACGACACCCATATTGATTTTTAGACATATCAACTCTATCGCACCCCAACCTCATCCCCAAGGGATGATAGCATTTCACGTCCACCATGTTGGATTTCAAAATTGTTGTAGTTTTTGTAATCAGCGGCTCGATAAACCTTACAAACGACACCCATATTGAATTTTAGACATTTCAACCCTATCGCACCTCAACCTTATCCCCAGGGGATAATGGTAGTTTACGTCTACCACGTTGGATTTCAAAATTGTAGTAGTTTTCGTAATCAGCGATACTTAGTTGAATAAAAAAAGTCCCATCAAAATCGGTTAAGTAGTTTCGGTGTGCTGTAGCAGATACAACCCCGCTAGAGTATTATTGTATGTGTAGATTCCCACGGGAATGAGATATTTTCCCGGGGTAAAAAGTAGCCTATGTCCGTCTCCAAGTTACATACCATCTATCACCATACCAAATTTCATCAAAATCCGTTCAGCCGTTTAGGCGTGAAAGAGCAACAAACAAACAAACAAACAGACAGACAGAGTTACTTTCGCATTTATAATATTAGTATGGATTACGTGCTTTGAAAGTTTTCTTGCTTTAATCATAGATATACGACGTAACTCTGGCCCTTTTATTGATGCGCAGAAGTCAAAAATGGGCCATTTTTAACTTCTGCGCATCAATGACAGGGCCGCAGAGTTATTTTGTGCGTCGTATAATATAATACTAGATCATGCCTTTGTCCTTACAATTTTTGTAAATATTGTTGGCCTGTATACTACGAAGCGACGAGAGAAAGGCAAGATATCCGCATAATATTTAAATTAAAGTAGAAGTTTCCTTAACACCATCACACAGGGTTAATTTTTCAATGGAGGTCATAATTTTTCTACGTTTTACGATGGCTTTACCTTATCTTGTCATTTATAAATCAGTTCTCTTTACAATCAATATTAGTTTAAAAGTTTTTGCGACAAGTGCTTGAGTTATCCATTCGGCCCTTGTTCTACGCAATATTGACGAAAACTTAATGCAAATGCTCGGTGATTCCAGTTACCATGCTGACCTTTCATGTAAACAGGGAAGTACATTTGTAAAAATAACTAGGTCAGTGACTGCCATCGAAGGGTCACTTCTATTTCGAATTTATGTTTATTTTGGTTCTATCATATTTTTGGAAATGAAAGTGGATTTTTCTTTTTTTTTAGTCTGCAACTTGTTTCTCTTTTTATATCAAGCGATTTACTATTCACGATTATTAAGGACTCATAAAAAAATTAATGCATTTTGATGATCATTGCTCAGGCCTAAAATGCAACATGTTTTGTCCTACATCAACTCAAATTCATTAACAAAATTGGCTGATTGTTGTATTTAAAATGTTATTAGCAAATAAAGAAACCTATGTATAGCAGTGGACGTCTTTCGGCTGATATGAAGAAACACAGAAAAAAAAACTAAGGATCAATAACTTAATTATCTCAACTTAAATATAAAAAGATATTCAAGTATAACGTTGGAAAAATAGTCACTTTTGTTGTTTGAAAACTCCTCACAAAATCCAAACTTTAATATTCTATAGGTATTGTATAACAGTTACTTAAAACGGTAACTATTCACACCGCACCAAGCACCATTAACTTTTTATCGGCTACCCTCTATTGAAGATAACTCTGTATAACGAGCCGATGATAGTGGTTAATGGAGTATCGAACGATCCACTTCCAGTTTTATCCTTTGACTTGTAATAACTAGACTAATAACCTCTTTTATAACGGAAATGATACGTACCTAACTGCACTTTGTTACTAAGAGATATAAAATGCTGCTACCCTTTATAGGCTAGTGGTCGCATATGAGACCAATAAAAAGTTTGTAAATATACTTAATTGTTAATTTTACAATGTACTGACTCACCACTACTGAGCTTGTATGGTTCTATTGTGTGCTCACAACCTCTAAAAATTGTAAATAGAGTTCAATTTCCAAACTCTTTACTTGGGTGTCTGTTTGCCCTATAAAGGGTTAAATTAATTGTACACGTCGCACAAAATAACTTTGGCCTTGTCATTGATGCGCAGAAGTTAAAAATGGCCCATTTTTGACTTCTGCGCATCAATGACAAGGCCAAAGTTATTTTGTGCCAGGGCCAGAGTTCCAAAGTAGTTGGTCCGTCATAAGAATGCAGTAAGTCATCGCTTTTCGTCGCTGGTAGCCAAGCCCCGTAACCAATCAGGTCGCTTAAAATTATAAAGTCAAATGCCCAATGACTAACTGAATGCAAACCTTCGATAGAAGCGGTTGTTTTCTTTATGTGTTACTCAAAAAACGATAAGAAAAAAATACACCTTTACCCTGCATTTGCAGTAATGACTTACTGCATCCAATTATAATAAATTTTTTTCAAGAATTAATATGAAAATTATTTTTAGGGTCCATATGAAATAGTGAACATAATTTTAGGATGTTACTTACACTTATTAATACTTAATACACTTATTTTTATTAAAATACTACCGAGGGAGAACCCATGATCTTTTTTCAGTTTATTCCAACACCTACCTATACATTTTACAGCTATGTCAAAAGCAATCGGCTGAAGTTGTCAGAAAAAACAAGTTTGTAAAACAATGTTATTCTTTCCGTCGAATATACTCTTGTCCTAGTATTGTGTCTGCAAAATATGTTGGTAATGAATAAACGAAAAAATGGATTATAAGTTGACACTCCTCAGTCCGCCTCAACTCGTGGTGGCAGAAATGTTAATCGCTCAATGAACTTATCATCTGCCGTGTTTAATACAATCACTAACAAAGTTTATCGAACCTTTCAATTTTAACCTTTATTTAGGGCATTCAATATTTGTCAAATTTAGCATAGTAGACTAAGAGCTGGCGGTTGGTAACCCTACCTCATCGCATACCAAATAACGACCAGTCTATGGTTCCTGAAAAAGATACATTCAAATAAACAAGGTCGCCTTAGAGCAATATAGCTCGTTTTGTCTAGTCAGTAAAAACTGTTTATTTTGTTACCTCATCGAGTACCAAATAAGTATATTCTATACAACTAATTAAGTACCGAAATGGAAAGGTTGCCTAGACAAAACCTGGTTTTTCTTAAGTTGACGTAACCTAAATTTACATCGCGACTTTTTGGCCATGTCCATCTATTCTAGACCTGAGGGGCCTAAAGGCGACTCAGGAATGTTTAAGAAGTATGCCAGCTAGGTAATTTCAGCATGCACTAAGGGTCCGTCTTACGGCTTGCTGCTAAGTTCCAGATAGCCTACCTGGAACTTACCTAGATAGTGAAAGTTTTGCGTTACAAGTACTTGATTCCGCTACCTGACAGATTAATGCGGACAAAAATAAACGCGAAAAATTGTAAGTATGGATGGATGTTTGTTATTCTTTCACGCAAAAACTACTGAATGGTTTGGAAACGATCTTTCTAGGTTGCACAGTTTTTAGAAATCTACAAAAAACTTTACAAACAAATTTAGTCTTGCGGTCCTAAAAATGGACTTTATTGCTTCCAAAAATACTAAAGGCATATCGGAACCCTCGGCGCGCGAGTCTAACTCGCACTTGACGGGTTTTTTTATACTCATGTTTTCATTGTAAAATTACCCTAATTTGATGGTATTTTTATTGTATGCGATGAGGTAGGGTTACTGACGGTTTGCTCTCCGCCTTCATTTTGTGAACAGGGTAGAATGAGGCCGTGTGTAGGCGAAGGGCCGAACGACGCATAAATTATCCTTAGTATTCATTATCTAGTCTCGACTGGTGACAAATTTCATCCCTGTTATCATATATACTGTAATTTAAAGATTGTTGTGGTAATAATAATGATATTGATGTACATTGAATGTTGTAGAAAAATGTATTTAGATAGTAGTGGTGCTTATCAAGTGATGATACCTAAAAATTATGGAGTACTTCTAGGCTTTATATCGTTAGTCTTTTTATGTTTTTCGACTATGTTTATTTTTCTTGGGCTTACTTCGTCGGCCCATCGTTACGTAGGGCTGCCAACCGAACGTCGTCGTGTTCTCTTTGGCCAAGCCAGTGCAGTCTGTGAGCCTTTGTCTCTTTTATAATCTTCGGTAAACAAAGTTAAACGTCGTCAGTTTACTATTATTTAATCTGTGACAATGTTTTGCCTCAGTCGCTCTTAGATTTTTGTGTTTTAGGGATTGTCCGGCTTTCTTCGCCTTTTTTAAACTTTTTAAAATTTTCCTTTAATGACTACTATACTGGGCTGGCATTGAGCAGGGCACATCACTCGAAGAACCGTTGACCAATAGGGCGGAAAGGTTCTAGAGTGACCACCACGATTCGGAAGACGTAGCGTGGGCAGACCCCACAGACCAGACAAGGTAGACCTACGAATTGTTTAAGGTTGCGGGAAGCCGTAGTGGCAAGTGGAGGCCTGCTTCCAGCTGAGGACGACTTCTGCTGACATGATAATTGTATTATGAACATCTCTTTTCTACCATCGGAAGTTCAGAAGCACTGCAGGGTAACACTTATACACACGTGTTTGATATTCCATACAAACAACATCTTTTATAATGCGCACAGCTATGGAGTGGAATCTGTGAAATTCTCTGCCTGCGTCTGTGTTCCCGAGTTCATATAAGCTCGGGTCAATAGATTCCATTCCCATTGACAATATAATTATTTTTTAAAAAACTAGTATTACTAAATTATAGTATCTACAAATAAACATAGAAACGGATATAAATGATAAATATAACTTTCTTCTTTGATTGGCCGTAGTTAGGTATTGGTTACTAAAGACATAATAAATAAATTTAACATTATTCGTGGAAGGTTTTTCTCTTTGTAGACCAAAACCCCTTTACGCAGTAAGGTTCATTTAAATAATCCCCAAAAGAACAGGGATTTCTTATACATTTTAATTTAAAATTTATAGAAGCCTGGCATTAGAAGGTTTTTAGTAGGCACCAGAAGATATTTTAGTCTTTTTGCTGTTTAGATTTTTGACCTTGTTTTACTGCTGGGTATGTATAGTTACGTTAGTTTAGAGGTAAAACGTAGCGGATCTCCGATTTCTAGTATTTGTAAAGTAGTGCGGGTTCAGTTTACACTGGTTTTGTTTCCACCTACCTGTTGCCTTGTGAACCTTCATTCAGGACCATTAGCAATGCATGTCTGACTTCAAAATCTTTTCTTTACATTCTTAATTTCTTATCGAAGAAAAGCAAGGCAAGTTTCATAACAAGGCGGTTGGTATTCCTAATTAAGGAGAGAAGGGGGTGGGTATAAAATGGCGTTGCATACACAACTTTATCTATCATTTTAATTGTGATTCCTAAAAAAAAGTGTTCCTTGAACAAATCTTTTCATGTTTTTTTTTCTTTTCCCGGTGATACTACAGCTAAGCGATGTTCCTATTTGCTTTAAAAACACCCGAAGGCGAATCATAAAAGATTTTTAACTTTATGTGATGCCTTTGCAAAAAAAAAACGGTCAAGTGCGAGTCGGACTTGCGCGCCGAGGGTTACGATATACTTTTGTATTTTTAGAAGCAATAAAGTCCATTTTTAGGACCGCAAAACTAAATTTGTTTGTAAAGGTTGTTTGCAGATTTCCAAAAAACTGTGCAACTTAGAAAGATCGTTTTATTTTTGCTGTAATGTTAACATAAACTTCTGTCAACTGTAATTAATTCAGATTTTTCTTTTCACAAACTTCGGAGATAAGAGGGGTGGGGGGAATGGTATTTTTTTTGACATGTTTCATCATAACTTGAAAATTAAGAGACGTAAAAAAAACAAAAATATATTTTAGAATGTGCAAGTAAAGCCCTTTCATATGATACCCCACTCGACCTAGTAGCGGCAATTTGAAATTTGGCCCCCCCTATTTTGGCCCCTTTACATTGATAATCATAATTTTTTCAAAATTTTTTCATGTGCAATTAAGTTGGGCAACTATATTCTAAAACTATTCCAAATTTCAAGTCGATAGCATGAGTGGTTGCCGAGATATAGAGGTGTGACAGACAGACAGACGGACAGACAGACGGACAGACAGACAGACAAAGTCGCACCATAAGGGTTCCTTTTTTTACCATTTTGGTATCGGAACCCTAAACCTTTATCTGCATCCATCTGTACCCACAAAGAATCTTTACCCGCATTTTTCCCCACACATTATTTCCTAAAGGTCAGCCAGTAGGCGTTTCCAGTAATTAATCACGCTGATCGGTCGTGTACACTCGGCGGCGCAATAAAGGGCACATACAACTCCATTAGGCTGCGTCAATCGCTAATAAATATTAAGTGGTTAGGGGTTGAAGTTTATGTCGGCGGCGTTTTGGGGGTTAAACAGTTAGTAGGGTTTATCAAGTCAACTTGGATAACCCTGTGGTCAAGGCCAGGTTAGAAAATATAATACTTTGAAAGTTCTCAAAGGTATAGGTGGGTATACAGCAACTTTGATTTGTTCTACAATTGTTTTCAATGGCAAAACAGGTTCCTAAAAATTTAAATTAACTCTTAAATAAAATTTTAATTTGTTTCTGTTTATAAGTAAAGAAAATAAGCAATTAGACCAATTTGGTGGTAAGTGGCCACCACAATGTGCTGCCAATCCTGAAAATTTAATGTAAACTTTGACAAAAAAATTATTAAAAAACCGGTTAAGTACAAGCCAAGGTTTACAGTTCAATATTATTAAGATGTAATAATATTGAGTTTTAGAATAGGGAATATGCATGATTTTTTTTGTATACAAAATATCCCCATTCATATAATAAACAGTTTAGTAAAACTATTTTTCGAATAACTATGAAATGAAAAAAGATATAAGCCATCGTTTCTGTTTTTGTCTAGCAAAACGAAATTTAATACAGAGTTTATATGGCTGTAGTGGCATGTGACGTCACATGCCATGTCGGATCTCTCGCGCGTAATTAATAGTTTTAAATGCTTATATCGGCCGTATCTCTTAACCGATTTAAATTTTTATTTCACTTTTAGTCATCTCTACTACGGTATTTTCATATTTGGTTAATAAATGCGACTGAAAAAATTTATGCATATTCTCTATTATCCAAACTTAGTTTTTATGGTTCCGTATCCGAAGGGTCCAAACGGAGCCCCAGCACTTGGCCAGTTTTTTTAAAGTTCTCACATTTATATCTGTTACATTTACGTAAACCCCTATCGAATATAATTTAAACAGATATTTCGCTTAGCAAGATTTTAAGATAAAGGTATAAACCAAGGGTATAAATGACATTTTGAAAATAAATATTTTTTTATTTAATGGTGTGGCAGACAGACGAAGTCACACAATAAGGATTCTTTACCTAAAACATAACTTCTAAATATGTTAAATACCAAATATGTTGTATTTAAACTCCTATAACAACCTTTAAAAGCTTAAAATCCTACACATTTTTTTACCGGATTGTGTGGTAATCTTGTTCCAAAATAAGAGCTCATTTCGATATTCAGACAGCAATTAAAACTCCATAAAAGTTCTAAGATTAAGACATAAAGAGGTAATATATTTCTTACTGCAGTTTTGTATACAGGATGACCAGATCCATAAAAATAAACCATCTTTTTGATTGTTGGTCTGCCGCCGTTCGATAACGGACACGATAAGTAGGGTATATCATAAAAAAATGTTTTTTTTTTTCAATCTTTCTTATTAGCATTGCACCTGAAGTAATCTTTTTTACTACTTCATACTTAGTTGTCAAGTGTCTTAAAGATCAACAATTTTACTTGTAACATTGAGACTTGTGAAACAAAGACAATTTTAAATCGTTTTGAATATGATCTAACTATTTTTCTTGTGGTGTACTGGGTTTTGCTTAAGCGTCATGATCCTTTTAATGCGATGAAACACAAGTTATAAACTACAACTTTTACTATAGGACTTACTCTCTATGTTGTGCTCGAGTCGAGTATTTAATTAAATTTGTGACTTTATAAACTTGCATTAATTGTATGTAGCGTGTATGAAAGGGTTGATTATAGTAGAGGAAGCAAGGGAAGTATTATAGTTCAAGATCATAACAGGTGGAGGGCTGTGGTCTTTGTCTACCCTGACGGGAAAAAGTTGGTATGTTATGTATGTAACTGCATGATAAAACACTATAGCCACCAGTATGCGGGTAACACCACCCTGTATATTGCCACATTCACAAAGTATGTCAACAAAATCAGTTGCATATTTTATAGCCTACAACAGAAATTAATAATAAAAATATACCTGAAATGAAAATTCATATATCTAAACATGTAGTTTGCGCAAATACACAAATAAATTCATGAATTTGATTATGTTACGCAGAAATTTTCTTGGTATTTTTTTACGATGATTGGTATTTTTCTACGATGATGATGTTATATTGCTACGGGTGTATAAAATCAATTGCAGAAATCTTCCCTAAAAACATTAAAAAAAAATTTTGCTCCCATACAAAATGCGCAATTAGCTGATGCAGTTTCTAGGGGAAGTAAATTTTTTGTTGTATTTTTTTATAAAAATTGTTCAATACCATGGTTTGAGTGCAGTTTCAAGGACCACAGTGTTTACCCAACATCCTGTAGATATATAAAAATTTTTTTAGTTCATATTTTTTCAGAAATAGTTTTTATGGTTTGTTGAGTAACTCACAAAAATTTGGTATAGCTAAAAATATCATGTATTTTTGTTCGAAGAAGAATATTATGATAGAGAATATCTAAGTTTTTGAATTTTCAAGAAAAGCGTTCTTTTGACGATGCCTTATCTTATCTCGTCCTTTTTACCGTCCTTTTATAAACTTATAAATATGTTTTAATGGCAGAGTGACCAATTTCCCACCTGCCATGAAAAATAACATACGTCAACCAGCAATCAACACTCGGATAGCTGTTAGCCTCGATTAGACATGGCGCTACTTGGCCTATTACGAGTTACTACCCACATTTATCAGCTAGTATAGAGAGTAAACAAATTATCCTAGCTAGTGTATCAGAATTAGCTAAGAACACTCAAAGGTAAAGAAAATGTAAGTTGCTAATGGCTTTCATATCCATATTGTCTTATAAAAGTTATAAGACACGTTTGATATGCTTTTGAACCTACAAGACTAGTTTAAATGGTACTATTTTAACTAGCACCACAAATAACATAAAGACAACTAAGACAGTAGTAATAAATCGCAACATACTCATATTTGTAAGAAGCCCAGTTGCGCAAATTTCGATTTAGCAAGAGTGAATGCTTTTGAGGATACCCGTATTGTTAAGGCATCGAGAGCTGATTTATAGTACATTGTTATATTGGATCCGAATTTACGCCACGAATACTCCGCGTACGATGTACATTCCAATTACCAAGTGCGTTATAAGTTCATAACTACTTACAATTATGAAAGTGAACAATCTCTTGGCACAGAATAAAGTAATAGCTATCATACAGAACGGTCACTCTCCGCCCCCCTTGCAGTCCACCCCGCACCCCCGCGAACACCTGCTCGCGCGAATCGGGTGGTGCTGATGTGGGTCCGTTGTACTGGAATATGCAGGCCTACGCGTGTTCCAATTTCAAACTTTGACAGTTCGTGGTTTCGCGCTCGTTGTATGGAGTGTCCTTGGTACACTCAACAGCACATCAGTAGAAACACTTTTGGACTTTATGGCATGGTAATAGAGTTGAAAAAGTCTCTACCGACTTGCGGTTGACCGTACAAATTAAATAACCGGTCAAGTGCTTGTCGGACTCTGGCGCCGGAGGTACCTATAGTATTTTAAGAAGCAAAAAAGTCCTTATTTTAAGTCCGCAAAACTAAGTTTATCTGTTAGGTTTTTTGCAGATTTCTAAAAAAGAGCTGCTGTCACTCTGAATGTCATTTTTCTCATCACGGCTAAAGGTAGTGCTAACTTATTTAGAGAAAATATCTGGAGAAATAAAATAAATATAAATATGGCGAATAGGGTGGAGAGAGCAAGACGCGTATATTCGGTTATGTATGGTTAAGTTAGATGATGCAACCCACTTTTAGTGGCTTTTTACCACACCCACAAAGAGACAGAGTGGTTGTCCTGTGTGTAACCAGCTAAATCATATATGATTTAGATAAATAATGTACTGTATATAAATATAAACTTTCAGGTTCTCTTAATCCAGCTCTACCTATTTTAATAAATATTTTCTTCTCTCTTTTCAGGTAAGCCGAATCAAAACGCCCGAGGTAAAGGCAGTCTACTTAATTCAGGTTTTTTTTCTTTATAGATCGGCAAATGTTTTTACATTAGGCTGTTGCTTTAGGGCGAGTGTAAGTGAAATTTAAATTAGTTTATATAAATTATTTATTTACAATATAGTACTACTCACTCTTTAGTAGTTTTACTCATTAGTGCTAGAAGTGGAAGTGGTACGGAAAATCCTATACTATTGAACGAGCCGAAAATGGTTCTAAAATTTTGAAGTGATCTAGCTAAGTTACTACAAGGTTAGGTGATCTAGCTAAGTTTTACATCTGGGCAAATTCGTTTACTCGTTTTTAGGGTTCCGATACCAAAATGGTAAAAAAAGGAACCCTTATGGTGCGAGTTTGTCCGTCTGTCACACCTCTATATCTCAGCAACCACTCATGCTATCGACTTGAAATTTGGAATAGTTGTAGAATTTGGTTGCCCAACTTAATTGCACCTGAAGAAATAAAAAAACCTTATGATTATTACTGTAAAGGGGGCCCGACTAGGGGGGGCATTTTCAAATTGTCGTTACTAGGTCATGTGGGGTATCATATGAAAGGGCTTTACTTGTACATTCTTATCTCCGAAATTTGTAAAAGGAAAAATCTGAATTAATTACAGTCGATGGAAGTTTATGTAAGTATTACAGCAAAAATAAAACGATTTTTCTGAGTTGCACAGTTTTTTAGAAATCTGCAAAAAACCTTTACAAACAAATTTAGTTTTGCGGTCCTAAAAATGGACTTTATTGCTTCCAAAAATACTATAGATATATTGGAACCCTCGGCGCGCGAGTCCAACTCGCACTTGACCGGTTTTTTTCTTAATTTTTTGAAAGGGAGCTAAGATGTGAGCTAATATTTCAACCAATAAGATTAGTCCATTTGTCAGCGCATTTGACAAGATAAGAAAATGGAGCAATCCCTCCCTCGCACAGCACTGATAGAAAGCTACACATCAAAAATACTAGATATGCACACCAAAATACTGACTGTGCATCAAAAATACCAAATTGCTACTTCTCAAGTGAAATACACATCAAAATTAATGATTGCGAATCAAAAACTATAGGTTCGTTAGCTAAAGTAAAGTAAAAAGTAGTTTAGGTTATCTTGCGACCACAACGCACGAGCCGAACGAGCGAAGCGAGCGTGCTGCGGCAGCGGCCGGGGCGAGTGCTAGAAACAAATTATACGTGTTAGTTACGAATTAATTATTTAATAGTGTGCTATGCAGGATTTTAGTGTGCAATATAATATTTTGGTGCTATTTGGAATTATTTAAGTAAGCATATTTTAGTGGGCAATCCAGTATTTTTGGTGCTACTCTTGAATATTTTGTTTGAAGTTAAGACATTAATAGTTATGAAATACATGCCCTGATTCACCAATAAGATATCATAGAGTAATATAATACAAGATATATTTCTTACTTCGGTGATAAAGCGTTCTGATTGGCCGATTTTTAGGGTTCCGACACCAAAATGGTAAAAAAAAGGAACCCTTATGGTGCCGCTCTGTCTGTCTGTCTGTCTGTCTGTCCGTCTGTCTGTCACACCTCTATATCTCAGCAACCACTTACGCTATCGAGCTGAAATTTGGAATAGTTTTAGAATATAGTTGCCCAACTTAATTGCACATGAAAATTTTTTGAAAAAAGTATGATTATTAATGTAAAGGGGGCCAAAATAGGGGGGGCCAAATTTCAAATTGTCGCTACTAGGTCGAGTGGGGTATCATATGAAAGGGCTTTGTACATTTTAAAATATATTTTTGTATTTTTTTAAGTTTCTTAGTTTTCAAGTTATGATGAAAAATGTCAAAAAAAATACCATTCCCCCCCCCTTATCTCCGAAGTTTGAGTAAGGGAAAATCTGAATTAATTACAGTTGACAGAGGTTTATGTAAACTTTACAGCAAAAATAAAACGATCTTTCTAAGTTGCACAGTTTTTCAGAAATCTGCAAAAAACCTTTACAAACAAATTTAGTTTTGCGGTCCTGAAAATGGACTTTATTGCTTCCAAAAATACTATAGGTATATCGGAACCCTCGGCGCGCGAGTCCGACTCGAACTTGACCGGTTTTTTACTAAGTATGGACAATCTTTGCTCTGTATATTCTAAACCAAACCCCAGCAACAGATGGCGCTATAGGGTATCTAAAACGCGCCATTTTCAAGAAATGCTCTAAAAACGTAGAAAATTAAATTTCCCAGACATGAGACCTAGCTAGGTTTATTTAGCGCTCCGAAAAACCCTATGTATACTAATTTTTTATCGAAATCATTAGAGCCGTTTTCGAGAAACTAAATATTATATATTATATACAAATATTGCTCGTTTAAAAGTATGAGATGTGTCAGAATAAATTATTATATGGCCAATCCTTAGCTGCGTTTCGAGTTAACACAAGCGGCACACTGAAATTTGTTACCATTTGCGTATAAAATCCATTGTATTTACCTACAAGGAATTCATGAAAAAGTGTAAATATTTTTAGTACAAAGGTCTTTAAACTACTAAAGCGTATGTTACAGCGATAACAGTGGATATCTTTATAGCGCACTTAAAAACCTTACTTTAAGATCTTCATACACGTATCCGAACGGTACTTACAATTAACAAATAATTTATTCAAAATTACTCTATTCCAAATTAGGTTTTCGCCTGAAACACTAAAATTCTTATCTTATAACAAAAAGTAGCATTATTTTGATAATGAACATTTTGTACCGCCTACGCGAAGTACTCACTTAATTATTTATTGGGTCTTTAACCTCCTTGGAAGATATCTTAAGTATGTTAATCAACTTGCTGTTGTAGTAAAGAGAGATATGGTTAATCAAATTAAGAACGGGTTTCTGAAAGTAACATTAAAGACAAATAGCTAATATTTCTTAATATTTCAAATGCACGGCCGTCTGCTTGTGCGAATTCAGGAAAAAGTCACTCAAGAAAATTGGATTAATTTTAAAATTGGTTCAATAGAAATCGATGTGTTTCCGGTGGAAATCACGTTGTTTTTGGTTCGATAGATTAAACTAGATTAATAATTATTACATAATAATATAAATAATTACTTTTTTTTTTATGTCACAAGGTGGCAAACGAGCAGGAGGACCACCTGATGGTAAGTGGTCACTACCGCCCATGACACCCACTGTCTTATTAGTGAAATATTTTGAAAATAATAAGACAGCAAAGCTTGTTACCCATCTTGAGAACTAAGATGGTATGCCGGTATTTCTCTGGCTCCCTTATCCTTCAAACCGAAATACAGCAGAAGAGGGAGGTAATACCCCACACGGAATTTACACTAAAGCCCTACCACCATTAGACATTAAACATTACATGTATAACATTAAGTACCTGGTCGACCGAGCTTCGCTCTATATTAGCTACCTCAAAATTAAAATATCATCGGGTGAGCAAGCTATGCTACCCGACGAGAGATGGCGCTGTAGGTTTCTAAAACGCGGTAATAGTTTTAAAATGCTTAAAAAAACGGGGAAAACGAATTTTCCCAGATATGAGATCTAGCTAGATCGATTCTTCGCCCCTGAAAATCCCCTTATAGTAAATTTTATCGAAATCGTTACAGCCGTTTTCGAGAAACCGATTACAAATATACATAAAATATATTATATACATACGAGTATATTAATATACATATATTTTGCTCGTTTAATAGTATAGGATTATTAAATTAAATTATTAGGGATAATTTTCTGTATGTTGTAAACAATTTTTGTTTTACAACCGCAACGCTTAAAAGCGTGGTGACTATAGTGATCCCTCCAAAGTACCACGCGTTATTTGCTGGAATTCTGAAGGGAGCTCCCGGTCCTGCAGTGGATGTTCTATGGGATGTTATGTTGAAGATTGCTTAATTTTCCTAGGTTGTCAAATGCGCTGTCAAATGGAACAATCTTATTGGTTTGAATTTTGCAGCTCACAGCTTAGTTCCCTCGCACTGCTCTGGTAGAAAAACCACTATAAAGCTCTGAGAATATCTAACGTCAAATTTAAGTAAAATCCTCAAATAACCAACCAGAAAATTAACGCAAATAATTAAGCTTGAAAACATTTATAATACTCCAACCCCAACTGCTAGTCAAATAAAATATCGGAATAAGCACTACGTCGACTATCAAATTGACTATTCCGCGAAATCTATATTAATCACGAAACGTAAACACATTTGACGAGAACCGAACCCACAATACCCGCGCCTTTAAGGTCACAGGGCAAATGGAGTTCTAATCTCAAGGGCCTTAGACCAGGAGTTGACTGCAAAGATCGACTGATAGACTGACAAAGAATCTTATTGACTGACTGATTTGTGACTGTTTTTCTTACTCCGATCCCCGGCAACAACCTAAGCCGAGGTCCGATACTCTCGAGGTGCCCTTAGCTGTACTTTGAACTTTCTGCTCCCCACCCGCCCGGTGAAGCTGTGACAGCCAAAAAGTCGGACTCGCGCCCTAAGTGTTCCGTACCTATCTACCATATGATATACTTACTAAAAGCTTTTGCTCTTTGATTTGAAAAACTCCGCGACCATCCAACTTGACCCCTCTTTTATAGAAAAGTTCTTGAAACGGGAGTTCACCTTAATTGGTTAATTAGTTGTGAGAAAAATTTAAATATTTAATGATTTTAGACTTTTCCCTTTATTTTTACTGTGAGACCTAGCTTCTTGCCAAATTTCATAATTTTAGGTCAACGGGAAGTACCTTGTAGGTTTTGCTTTTTTGCATAAATGTATGGAGATGAAGACATAAAAAGCCATATCTTTTCATTGCGTCGTTGTAAAAAACTGAAATTTTCAGATCTTGTGTGGTATATAGACCTTAATATTCGTTATCAATTTCAACCTGATACCTCTTCTCGTTCGTGAGAAAAAGGGTCTTGACAGACAGACGGACAACAAAGTGATCCTATAAGGGTTCCGTTTTTTTTATTTTTAGGTAAGGAACCCTAAAAATGCTGTATTTTGCAAATAATAAAGAATCGCTGTAAACAATAAAATAATTGCTCTTTCTTTTCAATTATAAAACATAAGATACGGTAGCTGATGTCGGATCCAAGATTTTAAGGGCTGCATTTTTCAACTCGAAACAGACACCAAAGTTTAGTAAACATCTATACTAATATTATAAAGAGGAAAGATTTGATTGTTTGTTTGTTTATTTGTTTGCATCGAATAGGCTCCGAAACTACTGGACCGATTTGAAAAATTCTTTCACCATTAGAAACCTGCATTATTTGTGATGAACATAGGCTATAAAGTATTTTCAAAAAAGTTAGGGTTCCGTATGAAAACTTCGATAATGTAACCCAAGGTGTGAAAAAAATACCAAATAGCATCCTTATATATCGCGTACGCTGCCGAAACTATTAACAATAGAGCAAAGTGATGTACAACAGGTTTATACTACAAAAAAATCCGCGATATCACATGTCTAACTGTTACAGTTATGTCACAATAACTACTTTTTGATGTTAAAATATGCAATAGTAACGCCGGTACAAACTATATAGGCCACATTATTCGTACCTAATAATCCTTATCCAAATAAATGATTTTGTATTCAAGGCTATATCAGTACCTGTAAATTACTTTTTGAATTATTCAAATCGGACATACCATTCAAAAGTTATCATGAGTGTAATCGTTATCATGAGTTATCATGATGAGTGTAATCGTCCCATCTTGTACTACTCGATATAGACTGAATAGTTTCTTTCCCAGAACCATGAAATTATTTAATTCATTGAATCATAACAATTCCTTAGATCTGTTTGCTGGCAGTATAGATGCAACTAAAGGCGTTATGGTTAGTGTTTATAACAATACTTGAAATTTAGATTTTAAGCAATAATGGTGCTTACCTTCTTATTCAATTAGTTACTTAAGATTATTTTTTTATATAATATTTATTTCTTTTAAATTGTGGAAGCTTGTAATTGGCTCCTAGATATTTACTGAGTGTATTAATTTGTAAACACAGCTGTAAGCTACCCAAATAAATTAAAATTAAATTAAAGTTATCAAAATTGAAATTAAAGAAACAGCGCTCTAAGTGACTGTAATGGTTTTATCTACAAGAGAGAATAGACACGAAAAATTTGGCTTATGTTTCCTGTATGTGTAATTGAGTGTAATTTCACGCCTATATCCCTTCCTCACGGGGTAGGCAGGCAGGGCATCAAATAGTGTATGTGATGATAAGAAATCTAGCTTTGTCTATTACTTAAGTACCTAAACATTTAATTCAAAATATTATCCAAATTTTCTTTAAAATGTACTCTTTTTAGGGTTCCGTACCCAACGGGTGAAAAACGGGACCCTATTAATATGCCTCCGATGTCTGTCTGTCTGTCAGCGGGCTGTATCTCATGAACCGTAATAGGTAGACAGTTGAAATTTTCACAGATTATCTATTTCTGTTGCCGCTATAACAACACATACTAAAAACAAAATATAAATAATGGGGGGCTCCCCTACTAAAAACGTGTTTTTCATCAGATTAAATAATAGTAAACTTACGTTTAGTTTTTCTGAGCGATTTTTGCTCGAGTTTTGATTTAGCTCTATCGTAAAAAGGGAACACTTACAAGCGTGAAAATTGGTATATTTATAGTGCATAAGCTATAGAATAACAACAAATAATAAAAACTGGTCAAGTGCGTGTCGTTCAGTGTGGTAGTGGCAAAGAATAGTACCGACCAATCTCTACCTGTAGGTGTCGTAAGAGGAGACTAAGGGTTTACAAACCGGAAGATGGGCAGCAGCATCTTTCCGTGTATCGCACCATCTTACATACTGCGGTCACCAACAAACGCGGTCCATGGTGCCAGCCGTAACGCTAACAAGCGTGGTGACTAAGGTACTTCCCCTCCACATTTTTCTAGCTGGAGCTGGAATCCTGGAGGGAGCTCCCTGTCCTGTAGTGGACGTATTATGGGATGTTATGATGGTTATGATGAAGTGCGTGTCGGCTCGAGCGAATTTAATGCACTTCTGCGTGACTAAGACGGTATGACTGCTCATAACTAGGACGGTATTTTTACCTTAGCAGTCCTTACCGAGTCCGACTTGCGCTTGGCCGGTTTTTCAGTAACCCTCGACGCAACAAGAACCTATATCTACCCGTGCGAAGCCGGGGCGGACCGCTAGTATAATATAAAAAAGTAATTACAGAATACGTGTCCTTATAACACATATCTTAACAACTAACAAAACAACATATTGTGAAAAATTAAGGATTTTCCGGCCCGCTGGCTACTATTTCTAGATCTTATGATTTTTCCAAGTGTATTTTTGAACTTACGCTTTTGATTGGTAGCTCCTAGTCTATAAGGGTAAGTAGGGCTAAAATGGAACGTATCCTGCGTGGTTAGATAATGTAAACAAGATCCGAATTATACAGAATTGAGTCTTATTAAAGTATCTATATAGGGTGACTTTTAATTAGTTCTTGATAGAAAAAGGTATGCATATACTCATGATACTTAACAACTTTTCCCAAGTTCGAAATACGAAAATCAAGTTTTGACCTCCCATAGAAACTGCATCAGCTGATAGCGCATTTTGTATGGAAGGCCAAATTTGGTGTTTCGTATTTCGACCTATGTTCCTTGGGAACAGTTGTTCAGTATTTATTTATTTATTTGTTTATTTGGCGAACAAAACAGGTACATGCATATATTTTGCTATCAAGAACTAATTAAAAGTCACCCTATATAATAGTGTTTTGCTGAGTCAAAGATTATAAATGAGTTGGCCTCAAGGAGGTTTTAATCCACGCTACGCTCTAGGAAGGAGAGATGAATGGCCAAAAAAAGCGTGACGACGAGTATTAAACACTCCTTCCTAGAGCGTAGCGTGGATTAAAACCTCCTTGGTTGGCCTTAGATAAATGATTCGCTGCGCTCCGAATCATTTATCTAATTAGTTGGCCAATAAATAAGATGACTATTAGCTTGATTAGAATGACAGCAGTGTGAGAGCATGACGGAGCGATGCGTAAGATATTGGTGCGACAGAGACACGTGTCGCTCCGTCCTGCTCTCACGCGTAGCTCTGTCCTGTTGTCATTCCAATCAAGCTACATTACCTTGCTTATACAGCTCGATTTTTAACTCTAATGCTGACGGTTATATTATGCGCATGGGTGACACGCGGAGAGCCAATGAACGATTCGCACGCCTCCTGGCACCCATTTTTTGAGTTTTGCGCATTAGCATTTAGCATCGAAGTTACATAAATCCATATTTACAGCAATGACGAATAGACAAGAAACATATCGTAAAGAAGGTATTGTCGTTTTTTTTACACTGCCGTAGCACGCATCCGAAGTGGTAGTTAGATTTGTCCCCGAATTATGATAAGAATCGTAACTTGATCAATTTCCCGGTGATTGATTCATTATTTAAATCGTGTTCTCCACGACCCTTAGTGAGTAAAGAATAGTAAATTACTGCCATGGCCGACAAAAAAGGTATTGAAGGACGTACGTGATAATGTGGGCCGAGGCGAAGCCGCGAATGCGTAAATCCTTCATTCCCTGATTGCACCAAGGGTATTATAGTACTTTTCTCAATGAATGCGCGGAAATTCAAACTAAGTTTTATCCAAACAAACATTTAAAACTTTCTACTTACCAAAATATTCCTTTGTTTACATTTTCATATTATATTTCTTCGTTGTTTGTTTTTCATAGTTTGGTCGCAAATTTCGACAGAAATGGATTTTCGTACTAACATTGCCGGCTGCTGCACGCAAGTATAGAACCAGTAGGTACTTCGAAGGAGGTTGTTAAAATAATATCGAATTCCCAAGCATGTTTGAGGTAAGTATATTTTAAATAAATGAATCAGTACGAAGAATTTCTTAATTTGAAATTCAAAAGACACATAAATAGACGCAAAAATAAATCGTAATAAGAACAAAAATTTTCCTGCTTTCACCGAAAAAATAGTATTATTGATTGAGTGAATTGTCATTTTCTACGAGCATAAATAAAAATAATCAGCTTTATTTCGTCGAAGCGGATCCCTCGGGACACCGCTTCTGATGTTGATATATTGTTATAGAAATTGTCATTGAAATAAAATATCGAAAATGTTATTGCCGATAAACGGATTTCATTAGTATTTTCTGGAGTTTCTAATACGATATTTTCTTATTTAGAACTAAAGCAAATAAAGCCAAATATTTTCCTTTGAGGATGTTTAGGCTGCTTCCTTATCCGGTACACTTGTGTACAAAATGTCAACCAACTAGTTTCACAAACCTTTAATCAGTGAATGAATAGGTCCATTTCTTTATTAGTACAGACCATTGTGTTTAAATAGGCTAGGACGTAAAACATAAAACAAAAATTTCCAAAAGAAATATGGGGTCGCTATCTGCAAAAAATTTTGGACTGTTCATAAAAAACTCATGCATTCTACTGATGTGTTTGTATGTTGTGGTCAAAAAGTTTGGAGATTTGGGTCGCCCCTTGGCGTAACAACTTTTTTACAGAAGAAAAGAGAAATACTAAAACTCTCAGCCATATTCCTAGCACAGTGCTGCGCTTGATGATTCCCGACGGCAGAAGTGGGTAAATCAGACCGAGGACTTAGATTTCACGCACTCGAGCAAGAGAAGCTGGACGCTGCTTCGTAAGATGGGGGGAGCCGCCGCACCGGTACCTACGGAGCCCACTGTTCACCCGGATGATATAGCTAAACGCCTTCAACATCTCACAAAAGGTGGTACGGTGGACAATATTTTCGCCAAGCACGTCCGAAAAAGTAACGTGGGCAAAATAAGTTCTCTTCCGGATAAAGGCACGCTGGACACCCCCTTTACGATTGAAGAGCTGGACGTAGCACTCACATCATGCAAGCCCGGCAAGGCGGCGGGGCTGGATGGCATCTACCCAGAATTCCTGGCTTACCTCGGGAAACGAGCCAAGCGATGGCTAACCGGTTTCTACAACGACATCTTAGAGACCGGTACACTCCCACCTATTTTCAAAAAAGCCAAGGTAATTGCCATCCTGAAGCCCGGTAAACCCGCTGACGACCCCGCGAGTTACCGCCCGATCTCGCTGCTGAGTGTCACTTACAAACTATTGGAGCGCTTGTTGTACAACAGAATATACCCAGTAGTGAACCCCCACATCCCCGCAGAGCAAGCAGGCTTCAGGGATAGCCGTTGCTGTGCGGACCAAGTGCTAGCCCTTACTTCGTACATCGAAGCAGGTTTCCAAAAGGGACTTAAGACCTTTGCTGCCTTCGTAGACCTTAAGGCGGCTTATGATACTGTTTGGGTTGACGGACTGCTACACAAGCTGAGTGACATAACTCCTTCTAAGAGGCTCCTTTTATTACTGAAGAGCATGCTAGGCCCTCGGTTCATAAAAGTGATGCTTGGCGCGAAAGAAAGCGGTTTTCTGGTCGTCAAAAACGGGCTCCCACAGGGGTCCGTACTTGCCCCACTACTCTTCAACGTCTACACGAGCGATGTGCCAGCCACTCGATCTGAAAAGTTTATATACGCGGATGACCTAGCTCTTGGGTTCCAAAGCAAGTGTTTTAGAGAAGGAGAAGTTGCACTCTCACAAGACCTTTCGGCACTCAATGGGTACTACAAAAGGTGGCGCCTCTGTCCAAACCCGGCAAAGTCTGAGGTAACGGCCTCCCATCTCACCAACTGTATGGCCCGACGAGAGCTTGAAGTGTTCTTCAATGGTGAAAAAGTGCGGCATAACTTCACCCCGAAATACCTAGGGGTTACACTCGACAGGTCTCTGACTTACCGAAATCACCTGGAAGTCACCGCACAGAAAACGAAAACCCGGGTAAACTTAATCGGTCGATTGGCAGGCACATCGTGGGGCGCCCGGGCCGATGTACTTCGGACATCTGCTCTAGCGTTAGTGTTCTCCACTGCAGAGTTCTGTGCTGCGGTATGGTACCGCAGTGCACATACTTCTAAAGTGGATCTGCAGTTGAACCGAGCGATGCGCATCGTCTCGGGTACGTTGGGCCCTACCCTCACACCGTGGCTTTCAGCTCTCTCCCACATAGCGCCTCCTCACCTTAGGCGCGCTCAAATCGCAGCGGGCGAGTGGATGAAAACGGAGAACTGCAGACTTCCGTACCAAATGCCGATCAGAAAGACCCTCGATGGAGTCATCCCAAATCGCCTAACATCACGCAAGCCCATTTGGTCTGACCCCGAAGTTCGGCAGTCCTCAGACATTCGCTCGTCCTGGCTGGCTGAATGGCAAACCCTAGAGTGCTCTGCGGGTGTGGTCTCGGACCCGTCTGAACAAGTTCAAGGCTTCTTATACAACAGACGTATCTGGACGACGCTAAACCGCATCCGAACGGGTGTAGCCCGATGTAATTACCACCTTCACAAGTGGGGTATAGCGGGCTCACCCGCTTGCGATTGTGGAGCGTCAGAGCAGACCACGGCACATATTGTAGGAGAATGCCCCCTCAGACGGTTTCCTGGCTCATACGAGGAACTTCACGGGCTTTCTGCGGCGGCTGTAGACTGGCTACAGCACTTGGATATTAATTTGTAAATATTTTAATGCAGGTTATATGTAAATAGGCCGAACGATAATAATAATAATAGTACAATATTTATCAAACCTACAGAACTGCAATTTACTTGTTTCTTTGTATGAAACACGTGCACCCATTGTTGTCAGTTTGTATAATTGTGCAGATAAATCTACAATTAATTATTATAATTAACAAGTATCATTTACTTCATGGTTAATGTGTGAAAAACAAGCACGTGAAGATTTACGCGAATCAAATTTAATTGTCGTGTAGTGCGGCTTAAGAATGAAACAACTCATCAAATATGACTGCACTTCAAAACTTACCTGCTAATCTAAATTCACTTTTGGATTCGATTGTTCTTCATTCAAAATTCGCGCTTTAAACAGCCAGTTTCTGATAGCTCGAAATAGACCTTCAAACTAATTAAATCATCAAGAGCTTGTTCTACATCTGGGTGTTATCTATCGAATAATGTATGTAATACATTTAGTATAAGTATACAGGGTGTTAATTTGATTGCGTGCCATAGCTCAGGGGCGGGATCAGTATCAGTAACTGAACAACTTTTCCCAAGGAACATAGGTCGAAAAACTAAAAACCAAATTTGACCTTCCATACAAAGTTCGCTATCAGCTGATGCAGTTTCTATGGGTGGTCAAAAATTGACTTTCATTTTTCGACCTATGTTCATTGGCAAAAGTTGTTCAGTTACTGATACTGATCCCGCCTCTGAGATTATGACACGCAATCAAATTAACACCCTGTAAAGATTATGATTTTAGGCACGAAGAGAGACATACTACAAAATATAACATGTGTAACAAAATAAACATTACTATCATCAACATTATGATAAATGCTCCCACACACCTGTTTCTTGAAAGGCTTTTAAAAACAATACAGAAATAATTAAACTGTCATAAGGACAATAATGATGTTGTAGATAAAGTCTGAACTCGTTTATAATCGTCGATAATCTTGCAATTATAAAACCATTATTATTCTTTTCTTTCTTATGTCTTGACAGAAACAAGGCATTTATTAAAAATACAGAAACAACTCTTATTAACTAAACTCACGCTGATATTATATCTACCAATATTATGTTACTTCTCAAACAATTTATAACATAAAATGTTGACAAACTGAAAGACGTGATTTTAAAATTTTGATCGGATTGAAAAGTAATTAAAAAATAAAATAATTTCTCATTCAAGATTGGCTATTACGCGTTGTAGTTTTTATGGAATGTTCAAATATTTTATTTCGTATTATGTTGTTTTAGTTTCATGGTTTGGATCTAGAAGATGTCTGTTTGATTTTATTTTATTAACTAGCTGTGCCCACGACTTCGTTCGCGTGAAGCTTAGAGCAACGCGTGCTGGGAAAAGTCGTGTTACTTTATGGCGTGGAGTTTAAGATACTGCGAGCTTAACATACTGCGAGTTTTCTGCATCGATTCAGTTGCGATGCAAACACGCAAGAGTAACGATGCAGCCATTAGTGTTTTGAGGACAACTCCTGGCTGGTCCCCCTGCCGCCTGGCTGGCGCCCCTTCCACCGCTGGCACCCCTGCCACCGGCGCCCCCTCAGTTGGCATCCCTTCAGTTGGCGCCCCCTCCGTTGGTGCCCCTTTGTGTGTTTGTGAATGTTTAGTAGTCTTAGGCCTCAGCCCAATCTCGTTCAGGGACGCAACGCGTACACTCAGTCTTGGGCCTGTCCGCACAGGGAATTTTATTCGCGCGAATTATATCCCGCGCCATTTTTTTCTCGCAATTCTGTAACACATTGAATCCAATAGGAGTATCCGCACTGCAGGAAAAAAAATCGCGATTTTTTGCTATTGAAATAGCGGAATATAATTCGCGCGCGCGGATAAAATTCGCGCGAATCTAATAAAATTCGCTGTGCGGATTTTGACATAGAGACTGAGTTCACGCTTCGTTTTGTTTCTGAATGTTGGCCTTTGGTCTTACTTAAAGCCACTCAGTCTTTTAAGATCGAGCATTTAACTTACACATTTGCAGACTATATGCTTTTGACACAGCTGCAAATATGCTTTGGAATTGACGAAATTAAATTGTAAACTTGACTAGACAGTTTGTATGGAGTAGTTACTTATTTTTTATTTTCTAAAAGTTTTATTTACTGAAAGTGGTTCAGTTTCGTTGTCTGAACAGGGCCTTCCAGTTTTCTGAAACGTGTCCCTTACACCCTGTATAACAATATAATTAACAAAGTAGGGTAGTGTAACAGCTTATGAAATGGCCACAATTTTCCTCAGTAGTGCCGTTGCTACTTAATTTAGCGACAAGGATATTTTCCGATGGTCCCGAGGGATAGAGTTGAGATGTCGTCGATATCGATTTATAATAAACTAGCGTTCTGTGCCCTGCGGCTTCGCACGCATAGAACCCGTACCCATTATATAAAAATCCCCTCGAAAAAAACACTCAAATATACGCCGTGTCACTCAGGAATATTATCCCTTTCTACTCGTAAACAAACTTACAAACTTTACTTCAAATACAAATTCACATCTTTAATTAATAATTTTCATTACAAGTCAGGTATGATATTACTTAAGTATAAGCACTTTACTTATTTTAAGTATAATTATTAATAAAATTAATTAATAAACATTAACTGTACCTACAACATTATAACAAAAATAGAAAACGAACATTAATTTAAATTAATTTATAATTAATCAATCGATTTTTGAACAAAAAATTTCGAAGTAACATCGAGCAGACCCAACAAAAATACAGTAGTTAATAAGAAATAATATCTAAGCCCTAAAATATTAGTGTAGATAAAATAACAAGACAACTAGACTTGACTCGAAAGTTTCGTATCACCCACCACACAAAATATTTTATAAAGCACACGAATTTAAATATACTCACCTTTTTATCACTTAGAAACGTTATTGCCAACAGAATAATACTTTACTTACTCCTCTGGAGCAACGGCTCGAAACGAAAATAGGCTTCCAAAAAGTGTATCCGCCACTGTTCTCGATCTTGTGCAGTAACTTGTGAGTCGACAGCTTGTCGTTCACGTAAGTCTGCACTTAATACCTATACATTGACTTACTAGTACGTACGGCAGCATGTAAGTGATAACAAAACCATCATAAGCTGAAACAACGTAACGCTACAAACGCAAAGTGACAAACTGACAAACCAACGTGCGGCCAACTGTACCTGGGTTAGCTAGCCGGACTTGATACCGTCGGTTTAATTTCATATATGATCTCTTGACCTAGTGGTCCTCCTTATTCTCTTGCAGCGGAATTAATGTGACGATAAACTGCTGCTTTAATCGCGTTACCTCTAGAATGAGCCACTTACGTTCGAACCTATCCTATTTCCTTTTTAACTTCGTCTAACCCGCATGGCAAATCGTTAACCCGATGGTTGGATTAAAAGTACCTACTACTCAAACCAATCTATATTCTTCATGCTAACCATCGCATCGTGGCATCGATAACGCCTTGTCAAAGTGTCCCATCTCTATCAAACTGCAGGATGCTAACACAGCCCGCATATCCGTTCATTGACCCGGTCGACCAACATACTCACGACTTTACCAAGTACCATAGGTACTATCTTTACTCTTTCTAGTCTAGTTAGACGCCATTTGATACCATAATAACTCTGACATCAGGGTTTGAGACTAGTCATCGAATGAATAAGCAAAGCAATATGAAAAAGCAATCGTTTTCACGTCATGCCTTCTTATAGAGTAAAGTATATATTTAACTGATGCAGTTCTAATCTAACTAAGACTGCTAGATTTTCTACAATAAAAGTACAGTGCAACCGCAAGGTCGGTGCACACGGCAATATTTTCGCTCGGAAGCTTTGCAAACTAAGATGTTAAGGAGTGCGCAAGCTTGTTCAACCTGGTTACAAGTTTTTATCTCTGCTCTCATTTAGAGTTCCGTAGTCTAAGCTTATTGTAGAGGGTAAGAGCTTTTTTGTGGTTCTGTGAGGGGTTTGCAAAATAAATTCATATTTTTTTGCTTTCAGAAGATTGCTTGCCAGCGATAAGGCTGCTTTTGCTCACATTAGAGTTATGTTTGATGTGCAACCTATCTATTATTGTTGAAAATTGAGCCCAAATAGGGCGGGCAAGGAAGAATGCGTAGAAAGAAGCTCAAAGCGTCCTCCAGCTGACCGTGCCCCAACCAACATGGCATAAAAAAAACCAAAATGTTCTTTATTCATTGTAGGATATTAAAAATCTCTTAATGACGTCAGTTACATTTACGTCGCTTCATCGGCATGGCAAGCCTAGGAATTTGGCTCGAATGCGGATCCTTAGACCTTACGAAATGTAGTAGAAAATATGTAGTTTACAAATTATTACAATTTCCACCAGATGTAGAATACGTCTTCCAAGTTAAAGTTTCAGAAATAGATTTAACTGTACGTATTTTATTAAATTAAATTATTCAATGCAGGCTTCGAAAAATTGCAAATGAGGCCTTAAAAGGCTATTGATAGCCTTCTTAAAGAATTGTGCTTAATGTTGATTCCCGATATAATATGATTCGTTTTCGTGAACGATACTTACTTTACCTTATATTCAAGATACGGAACTCTTATCTCTTAATTCTAACACTCTCAATCGTGTCGTTGTTTTATTATCTTTCATCCTTGTTTATTGCATTTATACTTCAAGACTTATTTTAGATTTTTTATTATTCGCAGATAATAAATTACTCTCAGATGTGACGTAAAAGATTGGTCAGATTGTAATATTGTTGCAACAGGTGACTGCACTTTGGAAACCGGTTTTCGAACAGGATAACGAGTTTTTCGATGTCATTGTACCTACACCATTAGGTAATTATAAGGTACATGATCCTATCCAAAGTATGATCTGATGTAGGAATCAATCTGGCGGGTCCAAATGATTTCTTCGAAATAGGTTCGCTAATTTATTGCATGTCAAAACGGGAATGGTCTATGGTATTTGTATAGTAAAGTAACTGACAAAGTGATGGTATAATTTCTTACCGTCGCCGTCGTTTATGAACTTTTTAGCACAAAAACTCGTCAAATTTCTAATCAATTGGCTGAAAGCCAAAGGTCATTAGCTCCAGACATTGTATTGCTTTAGCTTGTCTTTTTATTTTATTAAAACGTTAAAGACTGTCACCCTCAATAAGTGTGTGGGTGGAGCAAGCAACGAGATCTTCATACAAATGATTTTCTCTGGAACGTTTTTCTACTCGTATAGCGATAAAGTGGTTTTGAACAAAATTGTATACTCATTTTCCTCTGTTTTTTTCTTTAATAGTAGGGAACTTGCTATATCATAATGATTAACTTTGGTTGAGTAGCTAATGAATTCATGTAAATAAACTGTTTAATGAAACATATAATTTTTGTTTGTTTGTCTGTGCGTGCGTTTTTATTTCACAAACTACTAGACCAATTCAAACAGGGTTTCAGATATTGTATTTGAGGAATTTTAGTGCGAGATTTCAGCTTTGTTTAATCGCATTCGGTTAACTCAAATAAAACAAAGTTTCAAGCAGCGAACCCTAAGATATAATAATATGCTACAATATGTCCTTTGAATAAATTCATTTGTATTTTTACAGGAAAAACCCAAACTATACGCAAACGAATTTATTTTATTACTAGCTTTCCGCCTGCGGTTTCACCCGCATTAAAGGTGTTTTACCGTGGGAATGAAGTGTTTTTCCGCGGTAAAAAGTAGCCTATATGCTATTCCAGGACCTAGCCTATATGTGTGCCAAGTTTCATTAAAATCCATTCAGTAGTTTTTGCGTGAAAGAGTAACAAACATCCATCCATCCATCTATCCATCCATACTTACAAACTTTCGCGTTTATAATATTAGTAGGATTTTTTATTTAACCTAGCTTGCCAGTATAAAGGGTGTAGGGACATGTTTCCAAAAACTGAAATGGCTTGAAACTTATCTTAGTGGTTTATGTAACATACTATAAAGCGTTATTTTTGGGCTAGCTCTAGCTAATATATTTTTAGATAGATAGATAGATAGATGAACACTTTATTGCACACTAAAAAAAGAAATTCAAATTAAAACAATAAATTACAAAAAGTGGGCAAAGGCGGCCTTATCGCTGTAAGCGATCTCTTTCAGACAACTTTTAGAACAAGAAACTGAACAGCTTTTCCAAGGACACATGGTTTGAAACATGAAAAGAATTTTTTCACATCACTAGCTCGGAAAGCTTTTCTTTTCTTAGTTAAAATCTGCGTGCAAAAGTGGAAAACATTTTTAAAATCACATCATGATGAAGAACTGTGCATAGGGCACACATACTGCCTACTCATTGGCATTTTTCTTGCTGTAGTGAGGTGATATACTCGTATTGTGAGTTTTGCTAGGCATTAAAATTATTTTGCGTTTTGTGTCTTGAAACTCTCGCAACACACAAGATATTTTTTGATCGCTATCTTCGCTCGTGACTCAATCCAATTACCCCCGTTTTCTTCAGTACAAGCCACTCGCACTATGTATAACAATTTTGCTGCCTTGCATAACAAAAAACTATTGTCGTTCTACTAGGTGTAAGGGACAGCTTTCCGAATACTGAAAGGGCATGATCAGGCAACGTAACTGAACAACTTTCAGCAAGAGAATTTTCAGGAAATGAAAAAAGCGATCAGCCTCTCCATACAAACTGTCCAATCAAGTTTGCAATTTTGTATGGACACGCCGATTTTTTTTTCATTGTCTGAAAGTTTTATTTGGCGAAAGTTGTTCAGTTACGTTGACTGATCATGTCCTTACACCCTTTATAAACTTCTATTATTCTCAATATACGGTTTGTATGGCGAAGCCAAACGAAATTGTAGCTTTTCGACCCGTTTCTATAATCCGTTCCACGAGTCAATGCCAAAGCTTACCAACATATTTTGCAGCCATAGAACCAGACAAACCACCACGAACCAGACGAACCAGACGAACCAGAGTATATTTGACGGAAAAATAACATTGTTTTACATACTTGTTTTTTTTTTGACAGCTTTAGCTGATTACTATTGATCATGGAGCACAATAGCCTTGATATAGCTGCAAAATGTGTTGGTAAGCTTTAGCATTGACTCGTGAAATGGATTATAAGAATAAGTTGTTCAATTTCATGTTCCAAGTAACATACAAAAGATTCGCCATGCAAGGGCCCTAAAATCACTATCACTATCATCATCATCAGTACATATTATAAAAGAAAGTCCCCCGAAACGTTTTTCTGTCGTCATCCATCCATCATGTCTGTCTGTGATCGCTAAACACAGGAACTACTGTATTGATTTCGATTCGGTTTTCATTAATGGATAGATTAATTCAATAGGAAGGTTTAAGCTTATAATTCATAAATATTGAGTGCAAATTACTGAACTGTGATGATGTTTGTCGATCGAGTCGGATAAAAACGTGCCTTTTGGGAGCTTTCTGGGCGGGCGCTGCGTATTTTTTTTTATTTATATGAAAGTTATGTATTAAAGAGTTGTTGCTCTCTAAGGATATGTCCGCGATAGTATTTGTCTATCTTTTAATGATAACCCACAGTAACCAACTATTTATAGCAAAAAAGTAGATTTTCAAAATAAGATATTTTTGTACCCGTGCGAAGCCGGGGCGGGCCGCTAGTATACATACATACATACATACATAACATCACGCCTCTTTCCCGTTGGGGTAGGCAGAGACCACAGTCCTCCACCTGCTACGATCTTGACATACTTCCCTTGCTTCCTGTACTTTCATCAATCCTTTCATACATGCTCGTCGGTTTAGGGTACTTTTAACCTGGCCTTTATTCAGAACGTCCTGAATTTGGTCCTGGTACGTTCGCCTAGGCCTTCCCCTTCCAACGTTTCCATTCACTCTCGCCTGGTAGATCTCTTTCGTCAATCTTCGTTCATTCATCCTCTCTACATGACCAAACCATCTCAGCATCCCTTTCTCGATTTTGGTCACTACGTCTTCTTTTACGCCACACCGTTCTCTTATAACACTATTTCTAATCCGCTATAGGGCCGCTAGTATCCTTATAATATACAATTTCAAAAGGGACTTCGTATTATTTTCTTACAAATAATTTTAGAGAAATTGTCATCTTGCATTTCTGAGTAGGGATTTAAGGTTCATCCAATTACCGGCTCAGCGGGACGTTCTGTGGCCGACGTTCTTTGGACAGCACTTCCTTTTGTTACAATATTAGTCTGTCTAGCTTTAATTGGAACCCTGTAGACTAGAGCAATGAAATTTGGTACACTTGTTATCTATATGAAAAATATTGATCTTGTCATATCTAGGACACTCCAGACGAGCCATGTTGAATATGTGCCTGATTTACAATAAAGGCTGGATTACACTTTGATTAGTGCAAGTGCAAGTGATGAATGCTGGTGCTTAGTGATTAGTAACTAAACACGTACTCGCACTAATCACTTGCGGTCCACACGTGTTTAGTTACTAATCACTAAGCACCTGCATTAATTACCTGCACTCGCACTCACTGTCCTGTGTGGTGCCGGCTAAGAATAGAACCAACCCTTACATACCCGTGGGTGTCGTAAGAAGCGACTAAGGGTTATAAACTGGAAGATGGGCAGCAGCATCCTCCTTTGTACCTCCTAAAATCTTACTTACTGCGGTCACCTACAACCGCGGTCCATGGTGCCAGCCGTAACGCTAATTTAGCGAGGTGACTATGGTACTACCCCTCTACATTTTTCCAGCAAAAGTTAGAATTCTAGAGGGAGCTCCCTGTCCTGTAGTGGACGTTTCATGGGATGTTATGATGACTCACAGAAATCAAAGTGTAATCCGGCCTTTAAGGCTCGAGCCCCGCCGGCAAAGCCATAGGAGTTGGCAATGGGATGAGAGATGGGGAGTATCTTTTCTGAATAAATGGTGCACCTTCTTCTACGCTTTTTCTTCCTTTAAGCGTGGATTACTAGATGCAGTATACCGTCTCTACTACTTTATAGGGCTAAACAAGGCAAATATCGTATGAAACATTAGTTGCAGTGCTTGAAATGTATTTCATGTAAATAAATTTAATATCTTATCTTATTGTATCGCAAAAAAATATAAATATTCATTTAAATCAGCCTGGTTTCCATTTGGGTAGGCACCCTTTTCACTACCTTTTTGCTTTTCCTGGCGTTAACCCATGCAACAATACACTCGCCGGTACTCTTGAGCTAGTGAAAATATTTCCAATCATTTCGAACCAAAATAGTAAAAACGGAACCCTTATTATGCGACTTCGTCTGTCGGTCTGTCTTTCTGTCTGTCACATCTCAGCTACTACTCAAGCTATCAACTTGAAATTTGAAATACTTTAAAATTATGCTTGCCCAACTTTTTTCCTAAATTGATCACGACTCTTTCTCTGCGCCAAGTATTTACATCTTCCAAAACAAATTAGTTAAATTACTAAACCTTTTCAGATATAATTATTTTCATGACTCAACAATCTGTTTGAAAATTAATTTGGATAACTTACAATCGTGCTTACAATACAATATTGTACGTGGGTCGTCCTACGCAGGCAAAGAATATACAGGGTGCAAGGTACAAAAACTGAAGAGGCACGGTCAGTCGATAAAACTGAACAACTTTTACCAAAAACGTATTACCAGAAACGGAAAAAAAATCGACCATACAAACTGTCTAACAAAATTTGTAATATTGTATGGAGCGGCTGAGTTTTTTTTTCATATCTGGGGATATGTTTCTCAGAGAAAGTTGCTCAGTTTCATCGACTGATCATCATCATAAGATCCCATGAAACGTCCACTGCAGGACAGGGAGCTCCCTCTAGAACTCCAGCGAAAACGCGTGGCTCTTAGGAGGGGATTTCCAGTCACCACGTTTTTAAGCATTGCGGCTGGGGGACGCTGTTGTTGGTGAACACAGTACGAGTATGTAAGATGGTACAATACACAATACATACATACAATACATAGTCTAACTAAGTTAAGCAAACTCTGCACTACTCGTGTCCATCTCAGCGATTCCCAGTCCTAAGGTTGCCTGGAAGAGATTGCTCTAAGCAATAAGGCCGCCTTTGCGCGCAATTAGATATAAGATTTCTTACGCAATTACTCTTCATTTGTGTGCAATAAAGAGTTTCTATCTATCTATACACAGAAAGATGCTGCTGCCCATCCATCGGTTCATAAGCCCTTAGTTGCCTGTTACGACACCCAAGAATAGATATGGGTTGATACCATAGAAACTATTCTTTACCGGCACCACATGAACCTGTCCCTTACCCTGCCACATTCCGGACACTACATACATCGAGCGCGAATTTGAAATTTGAAATTGGAAAATCGCGTAGGCCCCGCATATTCAGTACAAAAGACCCCGAGAATCTCGCTGGCGGGTGCACGCGGTGGTGCGGTGTAGATTGCAAGAGGGCGGAGAGTGTGCGTTCTGTATGATAGTGCTATTTCTTTATGTTCTGTGACCCTGTATAATATTACGCAAACGCGACTCAGGGTTGTCACTTGTCACAAGACGCCCTAATAATGTCCCAAACTAGCGACTTGAGACGTCGTTCGCAGTGCCCCCTGCTGGGTTCTAAGGGGTAACAGACAGCTGGTTATTGCGAAGTAGGAAGCTGATAAAATAATAACTTGGTTATACATAACAGAGAAATATACAGAATAAATAATGAACGACGGTACCTATGTTACAAAGGTACCGTCTGTTATTTTTAGGGTTCCGTACCCGAAGGGTTAAAAATGGGACCTTATTAATATGCCTCCGATGTCTGTCTGTCTATCAGCGGGCTGTATCTCATGAACAGATCAGAGACAGACAGTTGAAATTTTCACAGATTATGTGTTTCTGTTGCCGCTATAACAACAAATACGAAAAACGTGTCTTTTTTAGGCGATTTTTCCTCGATTTTAGTTTGAGCTCTATCGTAAAAACGGGAAAACTTACGGAAGTGAAAATTAGTATGTTTATAGTGCATAAGCTATAGAATATCAACAAATAATAAAAACTGGTCAAATGCGCGTCGGACTCTTCTGCGTGATTGCGCGTCCATAACAAAATCGGTATTTTTGCCTTAGTGGTACGGAACCACAGAGCAACGATAGGGCCACTCAGCCTGCGCGCGCACCCCCCCATAGAAGCGAAGAGAGTAAAAAATCTGGGTTCCGTTTGGCTTAGTACACTGACCGACCTACGTAAGCGCTTTTCAGTCTGTTGTCAGACATCTTCCAAGCAGTGCAAAGAGTTTTTGGGCATATTCAACATGATAAACGATTAAATATGTCTTGGTGTCATGTAAAAAATTGTAAGAACAACAGTTGCATTGTTAGCGGCGTAAAATACTTTCGGTAAGGGTGAAATTTGGTTCTCGCTGCTCGCCAACTTGTATTGTATATCGTCGGTGGTGAAACCACTTCCTAATAAAGGATGACAATAAATTTGTCACGTACATGACAGTAATTTGAATAAAAAGATAGTCATAAAAATCTTCCATTTTGACGTGCAGTTAAGAGTATCTTATTTGAATTGATTGGAAAATTTGGAAACTAGCAGATTCTAACTGTGGCTTCCCAATACTCGATCCCGAATTGAGCAGGTACGGTCCAAAAAACAATCAACTCAAATTGAATAAAATTAAAATTGACCTGTGAATTTAATTGCCGCGTGTCGGATATCGCGTTTTAATTCGAAAACGTGGCTCAGTGAACGCGTGTCATTTCGACCGCGAAATTGTTTGAACGCGACTATTCAGTCTCAGTGTTTACTTTTTGTAAATGCTTGTTGTTCTGTACTGCACAAAACCAGTATAAACTGGTCTCGCGATACGAATAAAATCTAAGGGCGTAGAGTATTAATTTATCCTGGAACGGGTACCGTTTTGTTGCTAACTTTACTTGGAAACACTTGGTTTTATTTGCCATCATATCTGTTTCTAAAATATTTTGTAATTTTAATAACCACCACCTACAAGCAAGTCGAACATAAAGGGTGTAACTGCAACTTTTCCCAAGGAATAAAGGTCGAAATCATAGTCGAAATTCTGCTTGCATTATGTATGAAAATTTCTTTTAAAATTATTACTATTTCTTTATTATTAGTATGAAAGTACTAGCTGGTGCCCGCGACTTCGTCTGCAAAGGCTTATAGATTGTAGCCTATGTGTTATTCTGATGTATATGCTACAAGTATATTATTGTAAAGTTTCATTAAAATCCATTCAGTAGTTTTTACGTGAAAGAGTAACAAACATACATCCATCCATACATGTTTACAAACTTTAGCGTTTATAATATTAAGTAGAAAAAATCGTTCAGAAAACACAAACAAGAACAGTTATTCGGTTTCGTGAGAGGATTTACAAATTTCAGATGATTCGATATACAGAGAGTAACAAAAAGTGTATACCAGCATTTTGTATGGGAGGTCAGCATTTTTTTTCATATTTCGACCTATGTTCCTTAGGAAAAGTTGTTCAGTTACACCCCTTTCTGTTACACCTTGTACATGCATTGTTTGGTGAAAAATGATAGTCGGCTACTGCTAGTACCCAGCATTTTCAATCTCGAATTGAATAGATTCGATCCTATTACGAAACTTTTACAATCATTCAATATGACACATTTGCTACCGGATCTAACACAAAATCTTCAAATAGTTACCAAACGCGACAATGTAAACGAAATCTGACACTTAGCAAGTAATAGTGAAAGAAAGGAATGTGAAGGTCGTTTGTAAGACGCTCTAAAATTGCATACAAGGCCAGATGCAAATACCAAACCAATGCTTGCACACCGACCTCGCCTGCGATCGCGCGGAAAGATTGCCTTTCTTCATGTTTGGCTTGAATTTGCTAACTAATTCAGATTAATTATTATTTACGGAAAACTTATTAAACATCACAAAAATACAATTTAAAAATATCGAATAGATACCCTTAACGTAAAGTGGGGATGAATTATTTTTTTCTTGCCGACCTCATAATGTTGGGAGTCATTAGATAGATCTTTTAAAAATAATGTGAGTGCAAATTTATTTTCTCGATTTAGGGATCCGTTTGCTAAATACTTAGCTTAGAAGCGCAAATTTTTATTACAGTCAAGTGTGCCCCCCTGCCAGCTAAACAGTTGTTACTGGAAATGTGGCAAATTGTTCAGTTCCTTTCAGTTTTTCGGAAAGCTATCCTTTAGGGCCGTGCTGCTGAGGCACCGCACCGCAGCCGCAACGCGTCGAGTGACTGTGTGACTCAACCCTTACACCCCATGTATTAGGGAATTTTATATAGGTGACTTTTAATTAGTTCTTGATAGAAAAAGTTATGCATGTACTCATGATACTGAAAAACTTTCCCCAAGGAATGTAGGTCGAAATACGAAAATCAAGTTTTGACCTCCCATAGAAATTGCATCAGCTGATAGCGCATTTTGTATGGGAAGTCAAAGGAGATGTTTCAGCCTGGGCCTGCACATTGTACAGTAAATGAAAAAATTTATAAAAATTAAAGGAATTCAATAAAATTACTCGTACCTTATTTTGATTGAGATATAAAAGGTACAAATATAATATTTTATTCTAGATTTGTGTGACAAAGATGGCAACATTTTTTGGTATTTGGTGGCAGACTTAAGATAACCTTTAGAAACAACCAGAAATACAAAATTGCTACTTTAATAAAACACAGTGCACTTAATTTCGACCTAGAACCATCAATAGTCCGTCATACAAACAAACTTTATATTTTTGTACATTTTAAAAAAGCCAAATTGTAGAAAATTAATAGAGAGGAATGATTCTCCACTTATATAGCTACCTATATAGCTAATGTACAATGTGCAGGCCCAGTCTCCATATATTTGTGGTTTTTTTTGTATTTCGACCAATGTTCCTTGGGAAAAGTATTTCAGTATCATGAGTACATGCATCTTTTGTTATCAAGAACTAATTAAAAGTCACCCTATAGATGTTACTCAAAAGTATGGTTTAAGTGTGGTCACTCCCCGGATATTGAAATTTGAAACTGGAAGGTCGCGTAGGCTAGCATATTCAGTACAAAAGACCCTTAGAAGCAACGAGACTCTCGCTCGCGGGGTGCTGGGAAGATTGCAATAGGGGCGTAGATAGTTCGTTCTGTATGTAAGTACGTACTTTCACTTTATTCTGTGGTGTGGTTTTCCTAAAACTGACCCCAGTTTTTCTATCAACTCTCCCTATAAATCGCAATAGTTCGTAAAATAGACAATCTAACAGGTCTTGATACTTCCAAAGAACCCGTCACTAGCGGACTCTTAATTTTGTGAAACCATTCGTTAAAAAATAATTATATAATGAACTAGTGATTGAAATTTGTTTTCATATTTTCCTAAAAAAATAAATTGCTCATCCGGCAAAGAACGTTGACGGGCAAAAGGCGAGTTTTTATAGAAATTGACGGCGTGGGTGTGATCCGAATCCATAATGTTGTTTTTCGTTTGGCATCTTTTACCTCGGGTGACCTTAATCCCAAACACTGATTTTGTACACATTTATTTACTTTAGAACCGCTAGTAGGTAGAAATACAGTCAAAATGATGTTAAATCCATTTTTTGGTTTATTCCAACGCTTAAAAACATATTTTGCAGGCATGACAATAAAACCAGTGTATATTTGTCGGAAGGAATAACATTGTTTTACAAACTTGTTTTTTCTGACAGCTTTAGGCGATTGCTTTTGACATAGCTCCAAAATGTGTTGGTAAGTGTTGGAAGACGAAAAAAATGGATCGTAGTTAGCTTATCTTACGTTCCTTCGGCCTTGTGTCACACTCATCATCATCATCATAACATCCCATAATACGAGCACTACAGGACCTGTCCTGTAGTGGACACTCACTGGAAAATTCCAGCTTTTTTTGGAACAACGAGGAGGGGAAGTATCATAGTCACCATTGCACGTCCATAACTTTGTAATTAAACGGTATTTTTACCTTTTTGATACGGCACCCTCGGTGCGCGAGTCCGACTCGCACTTGGCAAAATTTTTCACTTACCTTTCATGAAATTTAAGTTCTTCTTTTGTTTACCAAAAATCACGATTTTAAGAGAGCTCTGCTATTCTATACATTAATTTTTGTCAGTGTGTGTTAACGAGCGCTAAATATACCTAAATGACAAATATAGTTAAATTTTTTGTGCTGTTGCAAGAATTGGTCATGCTGACACCTATTGTGACATTTTGGATGCATTTCTTTAACACTGTGACATCGGATTAGAACCGTGAAGTCTGGACAAAGACTAGCATTTGCTTAAAAGTTTCTTCATAGTTAGTCCTTTTGGTTTATTTTTCCTTTACAATGCTAGTGAGTAACTTCCGATCTCTATTATGATGTAGACCCAAGAATAGGGTTGGTCTTGGTATTCCGAAGTTTTATCGGAGCTCCGATATTATCAAATTGACAACAACAATTTTAGGTTTTTAGGTTTTAGGTTAGGTTAGCTAGGTTAGGTTAGGTTTTGTTATCTAGTAAAACAATGATTACCTAAACTTCATTTTATTTGCTTGTACTTTGGTCAACCTACAGAATCGATTTGGCCAAGAATGGCCGGGCAAATCGTCAAACGTTATGCTTTAAACGATATGGCGGGTATTAGATAGGCAAATCAAGAAATGCCGGCGTATCGTGATGTGCCCAGGCAGATCTCGATCGGCCCAATTCAACGATCGGCCTACAACATACACATTGTTATTTTGTTGGCCTTAATAGAACTGTGGTTTTACATTTTACACACTTTCGAAAGGTTTCCATTTTCCCCTTCGTCACATTACAATTTGTTACGCATGACTTCACCAGGCTTTGCACTTAAGTGTGGTTTTTACGTACGGTTTGACATAAAGGTGCAAATTTTTTGTGTAATTGCAATAACATGAACAACGTTTACATTTGCACAGTATAGAGCGGGTCATACACTTGCAGCGCTAAAATTCCAAGCGCTCTAGGTGTAAAAGTGGCACAAATTCCAATGTGGCTAGATTGATGTGCTCTTAACTGTGCCTATGTTTACGACCTTTCCACGCTTTCGACGACTACGCGTGATTTGCCGAGTGGCGAGCGTTTTAAGGATCCTGTACCCAAAAGGTTTATGTGTACGTACTGCTGTAAAAGCCGAAATTTAATAAATGTTGAAATTGAACAGGTTAGGTTAGATACCTAAGTTTATTCTAAGATCTACCTCTGATCACATCATGCATAAAGCGTGTAAGGTACAGCTTTCCCTAAACTGAAAAGGCATGATGAGTCAACGAAACTGAACAATTCAGTAATTGAACCTTTCCGGAAATGAAATAAGAAAATCGGCCTCGCCATACAAACTATCCAATCAAGTTTGCAATTTTGTATGGACATGTCGATTTTATTTTTCATTTCCTAAAAGTTTTATACGCTGAAAGTTGTTCAGTAACATTAACTGATCATGCCCTAACAGTATTCGGAAACCGGCCCCTTACACCATTTATAGTAAAACAACAAATGATAAAAACGGGTCGGACTCACTAACATTTCGTCCAACACAAGTACGCGATGCGATGTTTTTTTTAAACACTGTGCATTGAAATAAGTCCTAGTCACTACATACATCGAGCGTGAATTTGAAATTTGAAATTGGAAGGTCACGTAGGCCCGCATATTCAGTACAAAAGACCCTCAGAAGTAACACGAGAATCTCGCGAGCGGGTGTCCAATTGTCCATTCTGTATGATAGTGGTACTATTACTTTATTCTGTGCCCTAGTGTTTACAAAATCTTTAAGACAAGCCGCAGATTTACTAGGAACATAGCTTACCTACTCTCTCGCCTTTATAATCTCATTACGTATTCAAGATTTGCAAGGTTTAACCGCGGCGTATCTTAGGAATCTTAAAGATGATAGATTGGTTAAACGTTTTTCAAACTTTAATGTACTTTGTGGTGTGGCATTTGTGCAAAGTTCGTCTGGAAAAGTAGAATACCACCCCCTTCCCTCTTTCTGTCGTAAAGCAGCAGTTACTGTTTTGTTTCGGTTCGAAGGATATAAGAAGTGTCAGTGAAATTAATGGCATATGAGAAGTACCATCTTAGTTCTTAGGGTGGACAACGCACTTTGTTGTCAAATAATACCAGTGGGCGCTACGGGCGATGGTGACTACTTACCATAAGGTGGCCTTCATGCTCCGTTGCCAACTTTTCACAAAAAAAAATACATGGTGAATTTGAAAACATTCGAAAAATTTTGAGATTATAATAATAAATAATAAAATAATAAAATTGTTTATTTTCTCTCACAATTTTTAGAGGTAATTTAAAGTAATAAGTGAATACAGTTTGCGTGGTAGTGAGAGACAGGAGCCTAAACTAGGTTATCCTGTGTCTCAGGACTCCTGGTCTCCACCCCTCGGACATAAGTAAAAATTTTTCAAAATTTAAAAGTTAAAGAGTTAAACACGAAGGTAAAACAAACACTATGAAATACTTCTAAACTAGACCATGGTAAAAACTGTGATAAACAGATTAGAAGTTAGGCTTTCTGCAACTCACCGAAACGTTCGTGAAATAAGAAAAAACGGTTTTCAACTACGACTATAAGGTGTATGTCTTTATGTGTGAGTATGAGTGTATGTGCATATATATGTGTGTGTGTGTTTGTGTGGATACTCTGGTAGGGTACAAAAGTAAAAACTTATTTGAAAAACCTTACCTACAAAAAAAAAGTGTATTTTTTTTTATTGAGTTCAGACCACGAAATTGAACAACTTTCCCCAAGGAACATAGGTCTTTAGACGTAAAAAAAATTTCGATCTCCCATACAAAATGTAATGTCATCTGACTGACTTTACTATGAAAGGGTAAAATTTTTAGGTGAAAATTGTTCAGTTTCGCGGTCTGAACTCAATCTCAAAATTTGTCAAATGTTTTCGATTTCATCCTATAGATTATCTTTTAGCTTTAGGTGGACATCCTTTTGAGATTATGAGACATACTACCTACATACGAGGTCTTTTTTGGTTTCCCATTTGAATCTTGCTTCCTGTCAATACCAGGATTTGTATGCAGCTATTTTTTCTATACTCGACCCTTGTTTTTTTTAAGTAGTTTTATTTCATGGTCTAAGTGAAATAATTTTCGTAATTTTTTTTTATTTTTTTATTTGAAACTGTTTAATATCGCAGAGTTTATAACTTATCTTACAACTAGCCTGATGGGCTTATTGGCAGTCACGAGTTCAGTTTTACAATAAAATTTCAGTAACTTCAGTAATTTCAGTAAAAAATGGCAGCACGCAATGTGTTATTAAACATTTTATTCTATTTTAATTCTTACATATTTGATTTGTTCAAAGATTCACATTCATTGTTATATTTTCATTCTTTGCTGGAACAATAATTTCTATCTTCTATTCTCAGTTCACACCATTTACTTAACTAAACTAAGTACTATGCCAGCCATTATTCATTTGAGTAAGAAACATGACTCATATGCTAGATTTATAGGGCTATATTTTTTTTCGGAACGAGTACACACACATTATGAAAATATTTCACGCTTGGATAACCAAAAAAAGGTTTTTATTTTCAAACCTTGCAACGTAGTAGTTATATAAAAATAAATCATAAATGTTTATTAAATTTTTGTATGAAAACTTCTTTAGCGGCGCTTGGCACTTTTTTAGATGGGTAAAAAATGTTAAACTCACGTCAGATGTCGCGTCAGATCTCGCGTCAGATGTTTAAGTTTTGAAGTGAAATCTTTCAGATCTGACGAAGATTGTCTATATGTAATATAAATTGTCATGTTTTTCTACGATAGCGCAATAAATGAATATTGTATGTACTTTTATACTAATAAATAAAACAATTCGTGCAAAATAAATCCCTTACCATTCCAAAATATTCAAAAATGCACAACGTTGATGTTTAAGTTTTCACTTCTGCCGGCACTCCCGGAGTGCAACCCGTCCTTTTTTTTACCACCCCCAGCACCAGCGCTATGCTATAAACGCCCAAAACCACAGACCCACTCAAGGTCAAAGTGTTTCCACTGACGTGGGGCCGTTTGTACAACACACAAATTAATAATAATTTATTAACTTGGGCAAACGAGCAGGTGGGCCACGTGGTGGTAAGTGGTCACCACCGCCCATGACACCCACTGTCTTATTAGTGAAACAATTTGACACTAATAAGACAACAAAGCGCGTTACACTGTCACGGAGCGGGGCTGCATGCCTCGCATGCTGCCTCCTTTCGTGATCCTGGCTCTATCGTCCTGGCCCAAAACTCCAAATTCCTATTTCAAATGTCTTCTATCTCTGTCATTCGGTGTCATTCGTGTCAAAAACAGTCAGTTTACCTTTGATTCTGGTCGTGCTCGGACGTGCACGCGCGCAGCACGACCACCGCTTTGTATTTGTTCAATGTCTCAATAAACTCGTTTCCTTACGTTGGTTTTTGCTTAACCCCTACGACCACGACCCTGTGAGGATCCTCAACTTCTGTCTGCCGCTGAGTAGTTTCCGGTGGCAACCCACCCTAAGAACTAAGATGGTATGTCTCATGTGCCTGTAATTTCATTGGCTCCCTTACCCATCAAACCAAAACACAGCAGTGCAAACACTGCTGCTTCACGGCAGAAAAAGGGAAGGAGGTGGTACTTCCCCAGACGGACTTTGCACAAGAGCCCTTTTGCACAAGAGATGCTTGCAAGCATCTTTGCATATTCAAAAGATCTAAATGATAAGAATAATTCATCGATCGTTTAGCAACAATTTTAGGTTACGACGTGTACGAAAAGCCTGGCAAACCGCCAGTTGCACAAAGCGTCTAAATTTAAAGCTCCTTTTAAATCTTATGCTGACACTTTCTGTTTTGATGACAAAGAAAGTGACAGCAATCGATTTAAAGGAGGTTTAGCTTTAAAGAAACATTGTTCAACTGGCTGTAAGAAGAACAGAACCCATTCGACCTAGTAAAAAAATCCTTCCCCTATTGGGCCCCATTTACAAGATTTTAATTTTTTTCACTTGCAATTTTATTTATTCGTATGGCAAAAATTCAAGCATGTCATAATTTCACAACCAGGTTTCTCAGCCAGTCGGTCGCGTCACTTGTTAGAATAATAAAATCATGCAAGTTCCCAGGATACTTCCGCAGGGGACATTCAATGAGCAGATGATGCACTGACTGTATTTCAGCGCCACAATCACAGGCAGCCGAGCTGGTCCAACCACATCGGTGTCGGTACTGCGCACAGCGGCCATGTCCGGTGCGGACTCTATTTAACGCACACCAGACGTTTCTTGAAAGATTAAAGCCATCCAACTTGTTACCAGGCGTGACGAAGTTACCAAAGTTGACGCATAACTCTGGTTCCCAAATGCTTTCCCACTCCTGTCTTACGCAGAAGCACTCTTGACTTAGCTGATTTGCGAGTACATGAGGTGGTCGTCGCGATTTTAGTCTCTGTGGTTGACACTTAAGAAACTCTTGATGTACAGGTAGAGTTGACAGGCAATCATATTCTTTAAGCATTCCAAATTTCAAGTCGATAACATGAGTGGTTGATGAGATAAACAGGTGTGACAGACAGACAGACAGATGAAGTCGCACCATAAGGGTTCCGTTTTTACCATTTTGATTCGGAACCCTAAAAGATTCCCATAAACAGCGCATATTCGTAGCTAGGCTGCAAGTCGTATTTTGTGTCAGTACGCATGTCGCATCTGTTACGTAATCTATGATGTTCAGCAAAATGGGCAGTCTTAATTATCCGTTAACATAATCAGTAATTGCTTTATTATGCGATTGACTGATCGAGGCCGGATGGGAAAGCGAAGGTTATTCGCTAATACGGTCCTTAACCGCTATTTTTTTTTTTTAGCCTACAAGATCCCACGGGTGGGAAAACGCCTGCCCCACGACTTTCCATTGGTCACGATCTTTTGTAACCTCACTATTCAGGTCTTCATAAATAGGTGTCAAAACTTTTAGGGCTTATTTTGGCGGCTTATTGCAACAACTTTTGCTCTAAGACTTTTCGTAATACGCAAAAAAAAGCTGCTGTCACACTGCTGTTATTCTCAGCAAATAGTAAAAAAAAGCCGGCCAAGTGCGAGTCGGACTCGCGCCCTAAGGGTTCCGACCTATCTAGCATATGATATACTAAAAGCTTTTGCTCTTTGATTTTAAAAACTCCGCGACCATCCCACTTGACCTCTCTTTTATAGAAAAGATCTTGTAACAAGAGCTCACCTTAATTGGTTATAATTAGTTGTAAGAAAAATTGAAATTTTAATGATTTTAGACTTTTCCCTTTATTTGTACTGTGAGACCTAGTTTCATAATTTTAGGTCAACGAGAAGTACCCTGTAGGTTTTGCTTTTTTGCATAAATGTATGGAGATGAGGACATAAAAAGCCATATCTTTTGATTGCGTCGTTGTAAAAAATTGAAATTTTCAGATCTTGTGAAGTTTATGGACCTTAATATTCGTTATTAATTTCAACCTGTTACCTCTTCTCGTTCGTGAGAAAAAGGGTCTTGACAGGCAGACAGACAGACAGACGGACAACAAAGTGATCCTATAGGGGTTCCGTTTTTTTTTTGAGGTATGAACCCTAAAAATAGGACGGGTTGCACTCCGGGAGTGCCGGCAGAAGTGAAAACTTGCATTTTTAATATTATGCTTTTTGTGAGGGTCAATCGCGCCATTGCTCGCGTACTTCTTTGATGTCACTGAATAAAAACCCGTATTGTAATAACAATACGGTTGACAGTTAACGCTTTTTCGATCAGGCTACGGATCTGACGCGAGATCTGACGCGAGGTTAACATTTTTACCCATCTAAAAAAGTGCCAAGCGCTGTTAAAGAAGTTTTCACTTAAAAAGCCAGTGCAAGCCTTAGTATAAGCCGAACCAGCGCACGAAAAAACGCCGAAACCAGAGACGCACAAAGAAAGAGTCACCCAAGGTGTCACCACTGACGCTGACTAGCTGGCATAATATGACTTCTGTTGAGAGATGGAATTGCTATTTATATTCTATGCTATTTATCATGCTGTTTACTCATTGTTTACTTGATGATACGCGGTCCTTCAGGTCTGGTCATTCATCTCGCCTTCACGTACAAAAAAGAGCGTTTTTTTTGTATGTCCCACTGACTTTCCACTGCTATGTGGCAGAGGCTTTGAAGATGGCGAGTCTTGAATAATTTCTAATACGAGTAGTAACACGATATAGAACGCTGTAAAAAATGTGTGGGTGCTGTCGAATAGTAGTCTTTACTGAAATAAGAAGATTAGGTAAAAGCAGATTTTATAGGGCCTTTATAAAAAGCTTTAATGTGCTCGCTTGTATGTTAAGTTTTAGTCTTTTTTTATCATACGGTCCCATTACGGACTTCTACAAAAAAGAAATGATAAAGTCAGTTAGACTTCCTATACAAAATGCGCTATCAGCTGATGCAGTTTCTATGGGAGGTCAAAACTTGATTTTCGTATTTCGACCTATGTTCCTTGGGGAAAGTTGTTCAGTATCATGAGTACATTTATACCTTTTTCTATCAAGAACTAATTAAAAGTCACCCTATATAGGATTGGGTGAGCAAGCTATGCTACTCAACAACAGATGGCGCTGTAAGTTTCTTGAACGCACTAAAACGCGCTAAGAAATATTTAAAAACACGGTGAAAACGAATTTTCCCAGACGTGAGACCCAGCTAGATCAATTTTTGCCCCCAAAAACCCCTGTATACTAAATTTCATCGAAATCGTTAAAGCCGTTTTCGAGAAACCGATTATTGCTCGTTTAATAGTATTGGATAAAATATATTTTAAAAGATATACAATGCGTTTAAAATCGCAATGGAAATAGTGGGACAAGCAGTCGCAAACAGTACATTATTTCCATCAATGGAAATTCGGAATGGAAATAGTGGGATACACCGGCGTTGTCGTTGTCACGTCAGTTTTCAACTTGGCTGAGGAAAAGTTGTTCAAATTCATGGTTTGAATACACAATTTGAGGTTTCGGGAGATATCTTGAGATGATAGCCTCATTTTATTTTTCTTTACATCCAATCTGTGGCAATAGACTTACTCTTGACATTGTTCAGCCCTTAGGACAGAGATGAAATCGACGATGTAACGAGCTTGCCCGGAAGCTTATTCACTCGCGACTTTAATATATTCGGGTTATATGAACTCGGGAACACAGACGCAGGCAGAAACTCCACTAGCTGTGCGCATATAAAAAAATATTGTGTGGAATACCACATAAGTGTAGGTGCTGTGCGTCTGGCTGGACTCCCAGTGGTATAAAGGGTATTGCGGAATGAGCTCATGGAGCTCTTGGGCACTCTCTTCGACGTACAATCTGTAAAAGACAAACAGATGTGCAACTTTTCGAGGGTGCGGGAACTAACTATAACTTGGTTTTCATCAGCATCTCATTTCAAAAATTATTGTATAGGCCTTTCTGAAATGGTACCACAGCAAGTACTAATACCAATTTAATTTTGACACCTAAAGGCCTGCCGTAACTAACATGTTAATAACGCGCCGGTGTCATGAATATTGCATTAGATGTTCCGTGAATATTCATGAGTTTATGAACATATGGGACGTTATGGTTAATGTGTTAATAGCTTCAACTTACAAGACAGTCAGCGAACTTTAGTGGAACTTGATAGAACCATCTAATAATATATTTTTGACAACTTTGTACGCACTCGCTCTAACTTTTTCTATTCTTTCGTTGGCCGGTAGATAATATGCATTTGTGGAATGAACTTGAATAAACTGACTGTGTTTTTTGGGAAAGATATTTTCGTTCTGAGTAACACACAAAACCTTAGCTAAAGGTCTAAAAATAATCCCTTACTACATAAATGAGGACGCAGGATTGAAATTGTGCTTCATACAACACAATAATGATCTGTTCATTCTTATATATATTCTTTATTGTGCACAAATTACATAAAATTGTAGTTAACATAAAATTTGTTTACAAAGGTGAGCTTATCTCTATAAGAGATCTCTTCCAGCCAACCTAGCTGGTGTGAAAGAATGACATGAAAAGGGGCACAGGAATGTGCATTTAGAAGTGTGAAATGAGAATTGAAAAAAAAAATACATATGTTTTTAATAAATAGCAAACTAGCATAAAATATGGAGAAAAAAAAATACCTACTTATACTACACACTAATATACTTAAAATTACAATATAAATAATTAGGCATATATAAAGAAGGATAAACATACTTTTAAAATACATACATACATAAATACTTACATTCTTGTCCAGAGGTTGTCCATTGCGATACAGCGTGGTAATGCTAGTAGCGTGATGGGCACCTTTGGACCGGTTGCGACCTGGGGCGGTCTGTTTCATTGACTGTTTGTTTTTGTGTTTTTGTGTTGTAATTTAGTTGACATGTTTTTTATTCCCCTAAAAAGTAAAAAATAATAAATTGCCTACACACTTGCGCTCTTTATAATACTTGTTATATTTTGTTGTATTGTTGGTGTGCAATAAACAGTTTTTACTTAAAAAAAAAAAAAAAAACTTACATAAACTAAAAATAATATTATAATGGTTGCGATAAGAGAGAAAGTAGAAAGAGAAAATATATCTTTAAAGACAGAGACGCTAAGGACTACCTTGTTAAGTTTCAGTGAGTAGAATAGCGCGTGGTTTCCGTGACTTATGATCAAAGTTTTACGTCTGTACATGCAATATTATATTTCCTTTGAGACTGACTTTCACCAAGATTTGCACTAAATGTAGAGAAGAATAAATATCAGGTAACATGTGAGCATAGGTCTTTATCTCTTGATTTAGACAATACGCAGTCGGTACATCCCCGTGTCCCTCATGTCCGGTGTGGTGCCGGCAAAGAATACTACCCTCTCATGCATACCCGTGGGGGTCGTAAAAGGCGACTAAGGGTTATAAACAGGAGGATGTGCAGCAGCTTTCTCCTGTATATCATAGCATCTTACTTACTGCGGTCATCTACATGCAACCGCGGTCCATGGTGCCAGCCGTAACGCTGACAAGAGATGTGACTATGGCACTTCCCCTCCACATTTTTCCAGCAAAAGCTAGAACTGGAGGGAGCGCCCTATCCTGTAGTGGACATTTCATGGGATGTTATGATGATGATGACAGTCGGTACGGAAGTAATTATTCATGTCAGAGGCCTTTGGCGGTTCAACTACTCTGTTTATTTTTTATTGGAAATGGGCTTACTCTTGACCTCGATCTAGTCATAAAGACAGAGATGAGGTCGACGATGAAACGAGCTTGCCGAGAAGAAGCCTATTCACTCGCGACTTGAATAGATTCGGGTTATATGAACTCGGGAACACAGACGCAGGCAGAGAATTCCACTCTTTAGCCGTGCGCATTATAAAAGATTTTTCAATGCGCTTTGTCCGAATGTGTGGAATATCAACCAAGTATAGGTGATATCCTGCAGTGTGTCTGATACCAGGGTTTGAGAGTTTAGTCATCGATTTTACAAGCCATACGATATGGTGATGATGATAGTGCAGTGGGTTAAGAGGCATGAAATTTTGCTGATTTTGTTAACACTATGAAAAGATATTTGTAAAATCGTCTCGGAAAGGAAGAAGGTAGGAAAGTTGGGCACATAGGCTTACGGCTAATTTATACTTCGAGTAACTGATGACTTATATGATGATGATGAAGCATTTTTTTTTTACGTGAGTTCCTTAAAGCAATAGATGAGAATTGTGAAAACGTTCTTTAAAATTCATCCCCCAAAGTAGTCAGGCAGGGGCTGCTGTTTGTATGAAAACCCAGCACACGGCTATTGAGTTATCTTTCAATAAATAAATAATTAAACAATTTACCTTTAGAAAATAGCTCCTTATTTTATAAATGACGACACAAATTGGAGGAGTTCGTAAGCATATTAAAAAAATATTGGTTTTGAACTGTATATAGGGTGACTTTTAATTAGTTCTTGATAGAAAAAGGTATAAATTTACTCATGATAACGAAAGAAGAAGAAGATAGGTCGAAACACGAAAATCAAGTTTTGACCTCCTATAGAAACTACATCAGCTGATAACGCATTTTGTATTAGAGGTCAAATTTAGTGAGTACATGCATATCTTTTGCTATCAAGAACTAAATAAAAGTCACCCTATATACTCGTACGTTTGCATGAAAGGGTTGATGATAAGCGAGGGAAGTATTGCAAGATCGTAGCAGATGGAGGGCTGTGGTCTCTACCCCGGCGGGAAAAAGGCCTGATGTTATGTATGAATAATAACGGTTTTTAGGGTTCCGATACCAAAATGGTAAAAAAAAGGAACCCTTATGGTGCCGCTCTGTCTGTCTGTCCGTCTGTCTGTCACACCTCTATATCTCAGCAACCACTTATGCTATCAACCTGAAATTTGGAATAGTTTTAGAATATAGTTGCCCAACTTAATTGCACAAGAAAAAATTTTGAAAAAAGTATGATTATTAATATAAAGGGGGCCAAAATAGGGGGGGCCAAATTTCAAATTGTCGCTACTAGGTCGAGTGGGGTATCATATGAAAGGGCTTTACTTGTACATTTTAAAATATATTTTTGTATTTTTTTAAATTTCTTAGTTTTAAAGTTATGATGAAAAATGTCAAGAAAAATACCATTCCCCCCCCCTTATCTCCGAAGTTTGAGTAAGGAAAAATCTGAATTAATTACAGTTGACAGAAGTTTATATAAACTTTACAGCAAAAATAAAACGATCTTTCTAAGTTGCACAGTTTTTCAGAAATCTGCAAAAAACCTTTACAAACAAATTTAGTTTTGCGGTCCTGAAAATGGACTTTATTGCTTCCAAAAATACTATAGGTATATCGGAACCCTCGGCGCGCGAGTCCGACTCGCACTTGACCGGTTTTTTTAGTCATGTTTATAACAGCATCGTTTTTTATTGCTTTGACGAGGTTTTAGACCAAATGAGAATTTCTATACATTTAAGTACTTAAAGAAGAGCCAATAAATAAATAAAATAAAATAAATAAATGATTTATTGTACAAAAATAAAGTAGATACAATGCCTTATGCAAACAGGTATTAAAAACTTGTACAAAAATGTCTATATCTAGATGTTCGGAAAATCAGATCCCTAAACTAAGTTAAAAACCTGTGTTTTAGGGACTTTGATGTTCCTCCGCAAACGGATTGAGGTACTTCTATTACAGTGATGCATGTATCATCTTAATAATAAAGAATATAAAATAATTTTCGAAACTGAGCAGCATCAAGAAACAACAATGATAAAGCTATATTACATCTATGTTTAGAGCACTATGCGGTTGAGTGCACCTAAATATACAGCCTAATATTAAAGGCAAATACCCAGAGCGTACAAAACATCGAAAATATAATGGAAACATTTGGCACAACAATAAAGATTTAAAAGAAAGAATATAAAAGAGATAAAAAAAAAAAAAAAAAAAATGCAAGTGGAAATTTAAGTTACTGTTTGAAGCAGTTTTTCTGTCTCATCGTATGACATACCTTGTAGCCAATTCCGCAGTTTATGTTTAACTTCGTACTTTGTGAGCGAGTGAAAGTTTAACATTTTATTTATTTTATTATACAAACGCGAACTAAGGGAGTCAAACTGTCGGCGCGCAAACTCAGTCCGTGTTGATACAGGCAAACAAGCCTGGTAAGCCCTGCGCTTCGTCGGGGGGCTGCTGTCTAATGGAGTCATGGAGTGCCGCCTTAAAATTGACCGATGTATATAAAGTTGTCTTATGGTAAGGACTTGGGACAGTGAGTAAATTTGCGTTGTGGAAAAATCGCGTCTTTTAAAGTACATGACTTTTAGTACGGCGCGTTGTGCTCGCTCTACATTTAACATCATTGTTTTATAGGTTCCACCCCAAGCTGGGATGCAATATGCGATGATTGATTCGCAGAGGCATAGGTACACATTCATCAATGTATCTTGGTCAGCAGTGTGTCTTAGTTCTTTAAAGATGTATATAAGCCTTCTCAACCGAGTACAAAGTGCGTTTATGTGCGAGCTCCAATCTAGCTTGTCATCAACTATAACACCCAGATATTTCACAGACGAGGCGACTGATAGAGGGAAACAAGAACAATTTGAGGCACCTAAGTCGCAAGTGTGTGCCCTGATAAGGTCATTTGGGAGTTGGCGAGTGTTAGGTAGAGAGAATCTCAATAGCTTCGTTTTGGCCAAATTTAAAGTTAATAGATTTGATGACAGCCATTTCAGGACCACACGGAGCGATGATTCAACTCGAAGTTTTGCAAGTTCCCAAGAGGAGTCATAGACTATTAAGGCGGTATCGTCAGCATATGCGAATATGTCGCAATTTGGTAGTGCCAGTCGACATAGCTCGTCAATGTAAATTAAGAACAATGTCGGCCCAAGGATGCTTCCTTGCGGCACACCAAAACAGACATTGTCTTCGCAGCTAGTATGAGAGTTGATTTTTACAAATTGTACTCGATTTGTCAGATAATCCTTAAACAATTTCAGAGAAACACCACGAACGCCAATCCGTTCCAGTTTCTCCACAAGAATAGAGACAGAAACGGTGTCGAAGGCTTTAGAGAGATCCAGAAAGACACCATAGCACTTGAGTTTGTTATCTAACTTCATGGTTAGTGAATTTGTGAGATGAGCTACGGCGTCTTCCGTGGAGACTCCCCTTCTAAAACCATATTGGTTACAAGCTGGAATGTTGTACTGATTTAGATAGCTCGTAAGACTATTATTAATTATTCGTTCAAGGATTTTAGAAAGGGAGCTCAGTACAGATATTGGCCTATAATTCGACACATCCTCTCTGTCTCCGACCTTGTGAATAGGATGAACAACGGCTTTCTTCAGCACATTAGGAAATATCCCTGAAATAATAGCAAGGTTACACAGGTGAGTAATGGGAGTGGTTAGGATTGCCCTTGAGTCTTTTAGGACTTTGGATGGGATGTTATCCCAACCCGTAGCACAATCACTTCGCAATCCAGCTATTAAAAGTTCAACTTGAGATTCCTCAACTGGTAGGATGACGAGTGAGTTGCACACAGGGTTTTGAGTAGACCCAGTAAGTAGGTTTGGGGTGCTCGGTTGTTGAGTAATATTCGAGGCAAGGGTTTTACCTATATTAACAAAATAAGAATTTGCTGCATCAATCGAATCTTGCATATTGGAACAGACTTTCAATAATTCTGTGGCGGGTTGCGATTTAGGGTTTAGGTTAGCAATGGTTTTAATAACCTTCCATGTGGCTTTGGGATTATTTTTAGCTTTTGCGAACTCACTTTTTTCGTGGCAGCGTTTCAGTTTCCTTAAGAGTGAATTGCAAAAATTACGATACCTAGTGTAAGTTTTTTTAAGTATTAGGTTTTCTGGATTCTTCCTTGATTTGGAATGCAACTTATCACGGTTCCGTATACAACGAACCAAACCTGGGGTCATCCAGGGTTTCAGAACCTTTGTTTTCCGTCTAACATGCAGTATTTTGGTGCGCTTATCAATGATCCCTTGTAGTATACGAATGAATAGATCAGTTGCCAGGTTTGCATCCGTTTCATAGATAACCGGGGTAAAATCTGTACTTTCAATGTCAATTTTAATATTTAAGTAGTCTAACTTAGGGATAAGGGTTTGTAAGCTGGCTTTCGAAGGACATTTTGACTCAAGGCATAGAACAACAGGTAAGTGGTCAGTAATTAAGGTATTTAATATTAAAATGTGAGCCGGAACTTTTGAACTTAAAAGAATGTGGTCAAGGCAGGTGTCTTCTCTAGTGGGGATGGTATGACCTGGTAAGAGACCTAGGGACGCTGTGAGTGTTAGATACTCATTATAGTGTCTGTCTTTGGAGGTGGGCTTAATATCTATATTCATATCCCCAATAACTACAATATTTTTGTACGACTTCAGCGAGAGTACTAAGTTCTCTAGGCTACCATAAAATTCCTGAGGGTCTAGGTATGATGGTGAGCGGTATATACTGATGATAGCCGTATCACCAACAAAACAAACTAAACAGTTAGCGTCACGGAAAGTCGGTTCCATCAGTTTACATTCCATGGTGCTTTTCACGTAAACTACAACGCCATCATTTTGTATAGGATTTTTTGTACAATAAGAGAGTAGCATTTATTTTTAAACTACAAAGTTAACACCGAAACGGAAAGCATCGAACGAAACAACTATTTTAATCGCTTAATTTGCAGCAACCTTTAAATTAGCATGGCCAATATTAACCAGTATTAATCGTGGTCATGCACCGTTGACCATGATTGGCCCAACTGTGGAATAATAGGCCTAATGTGTAACTATGTGCAATATTTTGCTGTTACCAGGTTGAAAATATAGGCTCCTACAAAAACAACATAAGACCATAAAACTGAAAAAAAAACAAATTTGACCACCCATACAAAATGCTGATACAGTTTCTATGGGTTGTCAAAATTTTATTTTCATATTTCGACCAATGTTTCTTGGGGAAAGTTGTTCAGTTTCATGGTCTGAGTAGCATATTAAAATTATGTTCACTATTTCATTAGGACCTTATACAGCGTGAATTTTTATTCGTTTTAAACCTGAAGGCCAGTGATTCTACTCATGAAAACAAGCAACTCTCCCGAAGACCAAAATTTTTTACTCGACAAAATTTTTTCGTCTCTCCATAGTAAAGTGGTGACGTGATCGACTCATTTTGTATGCGAAGGTGAAAAATTTTTTTCGAGTAAAAAATATTTTTCTTCTGTAAAGTTGCTTGTTTTCATGAGTAGTAACTGGTCTCCGGGTTTAAAACGGATAAAAATTCACGCTGTATAGGTGACGTTTTTAAAATTCTTCCATCTATCCTATTCATTGAAGTGAGATAACGACATAAATTAGAGCCCTTTATTTTTTTTTTTACTTAATGACATGTTGCAGGAATATGATGAAAATAGAGATTTAGTCAAATCCCTAAGCGATATGAAAAACAAACCGGCTTTTGATCGAAAACCTGCTTTTTATATCCCTGAGGTCTCTAATTCAAAAACCTGAACTCTTTTAGGTAAGGTTCAGTTAGGTTATATTTCTTTATGTAAGGTTAGATAATATATAATTGGTATTAGGGATTTGACCAAATTATTGTTTTCATCACATCCGTGCGACAACCACACGGCATTGGACTTATTGGGACGTGGCAATTTCTAATACTAATTAGCCGCCTTTTACGAAACCCACATAAATTGGAAACAATGCCCTATTCTAAATCCGGAAACCTGTGATGATATCAACTTTTATATAAAACTAATTAAGTGTTGTAGTTAGTTTAAAGCCCGAGTCACCCTGAGGCGGTAGCGGAAGCGTTCCGGGGGCGGTATTTTTTGTAAAGTATGAGTTCTTGTGCACCCCGGCACAGTGAAAACCGGTCGCGGCGCGGTATTTTCTTCCCGCAGATCCGCCCCGGACCGCTTTTGCAATCATACCGCCTCAGTGTGACTTGGGCTTAAAAGTTTTTCTTAATTATACTTCAACTTTTATCTGATAAAAACGAAGGATGCCATGTATCATCATCATAACATCCCATGCTATGTATACCTATATTATAATTCTGAAGTTTCAATTAATCGCCTATAACTTACACTACCTACCAACTCTCTACATTACCTATAATTTTAAACTCATTTTGTTATAAATAACATGACAAGTGCATTATCTATTTCGACATGTTTAAGTACGAGTATAAGGAAAAAGGAGTACGAGTAAAAAAAAATGTGTCAGCGTATATGACACATTTCTAATAATAACGATAATTTCTCTCGTGATCATTATGCATCACTAGTTATTAAGATTATTCTAGATAAATATGACAGCCTTTGATGAATGAATTGAGTATTCCTTTTTCAAAAGAAAAATTACATAAAAACTTATGACGACCAATTTGGTTATTTTTTACTTTCGAGCGGAGCGAGAAAGGTATTGTATTAGTGAAAAAAAAAAATTTTCAAATTTTCTCAAAAATGCGTTCTATATCACTTATACATCATAAAAAACAAGTCTCCCAAAAATGTCCGTCCGTCGGTCGGTCGGTCGGTCGGTCCGTCGGTCGGTCTGTCCATCACCCTTTGGCATAGCGGCTAAACGAATGGTCCGATTGACACCATATTTTGAATTTAGGAGTTTTATGCAAATCCATCGAAGGGTTCTAAGTGGTTTCTAGCTGGCTCTCATTTTGAGGGTAGATATGATACAACGAAAATGAAAAATCGAAATTTTCTCAAAAACGGCTCATAGAATCTTGATGAAACTTTGCATGACCAAGCATCTCAATGTAAGATATCTTGCGCCACTATCAATTGATCTGTGTAATTACATATAAGGGGTGTTCCTGTACCACCAAATCGTAAATATGTGATTTACCCAAAATTGGTTCCATTGAGTTTATTAAAATTTTCTACAATATATTAATCCTGGATTGGTTGTCTACCTGACTGGATACCTATTCTTTATGATTCTTTTGAACAAAATTTAGTACACAGGGTCTACCAAAAACTTTTATCCATAAGGAACATGTGTTGGGAAATTTAAAAAATCGCCATGCAAGTATCCTACGGTGGTATCCATAGATCTGTGAAAATTCATATAAAAGGTGTTCCAGTATTACCAAAAGTTAAACATGTGATTGACTCGAAATCGTTTGAGGTTTGCTTGTTTTAATGTTTGACAATTTGAATTCTGAATTTATTTGTATATTTCATTCGGACATTTTTTTGGAAAAACGTAAATAAAAGTTGGTATTTCCATACAATGTGTATGGCCTTACAAATTTAAGTTTGCGGTTGATAGTTTTTCCTTGAGTATTGCGAGAAAGTAAGTGCAGTGCTGCTGTACCATTTATTTAAATTGGATACATTGGTGTTAATTCTGGCATACGATCTAAAAGTGGTAGGGGTTTTGTGGAAAGTCCGTCTGGGGAAGTACCACCCCCTTGCTTTTGTCTGCCGTGAAGCAGCAGTGTTTGCACTGCTGTGTTTCGGTTTGAAGGGCAAGGGAGCCAGTGAAACTACCAGCACATGAGACATACCATCTTAGTTCTCAAATTGAGCAACGCGCTTTGCTGTCTTATTAATGTCAAAATATGCCATTAATTAGACAGTGGGTGCTATGGGCGGTGGTGACCACTTACCATCAAGTGGTCCACCTGCTTGTTAGCTCATTTGTAACATAAAAAAAATACAACAATTTTTGACAGTTTGAAGAGCGTTGCTCTCTTTATTGTAGGCTGAATAAAATCACGACACGCCTGTCAGACTGTTGCCGCACCCGCATGCTCAAATTCCTCGGTCACATTGCGCGTAGAGAGCCAGAGTCTCTTGTAAAACTTATTCTTATGGGCAAAGTGGAGGGAAAAAGACAAAGGGGCCGTGCACCAGCTAGATGGTGTGACCAAACAAAATCACTGCAACTCCAGCTGCACGATGCGATCCACACCGCAGCTGACAGGGAAAAATGGAAGTACCTAACCCGGCCCCAATAAAATCTTTTGACCCCATTCCCTGGGGTTACGACATACGAGTAGAAGAAGTAAGCTGAAAAAAGACAGCAACACTTTTATGCTCGGAAGCACATATTTTTGTTAAAGTCAAAGTTCCCCCCTCCCCTACCAGCTAAACGGTTGTTACTAGAAATGTGAATAAAATTATAGTAGTAGCATACATGATGAAATTCAAAAGAAAACTATCACAGCTAAGTAGGCTTTACAGGTTATGGAATAATAGTCGAAAAACTGAAAATCAGCCAATCAGGCGCTGGGGTTCGCTGGTCGTTAGGACGGAAAAATTACGAAAAAATCGAAACATGTTTAACAATAATAATTGTTAAAGCAGGTTTAATAAGGGACCCTACATTGCGCGTGGCCCGACACGCACTTGGCCGTTTTTTATTGTATTAAAAGGAAAGCAATTCCGCCCATCTCAAAAATCTGCTTAGCATTTTTTCTAGGATCTATTCCTTAAGGGTAAAGCAATAGTACCAACCCATACATACCCGTGGGTGTCGTAAGAGGCGACTAAGGGTTAACTGGAGTATGGGCAGCACCATCCTCCTTTGCATCTTACATCTTACTTACTGCGGTCAGCTACAACCGCGGTCCATGGTAACGCTAACAAGCGAGGTGACTATGGTACTTCCCCTCCACATTTTTTCCAGCAAAGCTAGAATTCTGGATTGAGCTCCCTGTCCTGTAGTGGACGTATCAAGGGATGTTATGATGAAAGCAAGGCAAAATTTATATTAATAGTCAGTTGGATAATCTAAAGTTAAAAATATCTGACGCTTTGAAAATCATTGATATTCAACACTTGCCCTTTAGCACCTGAGACATTAGCATACCTTTGATACCTCTCGCTTTACTGTCTACCTTGTTACCTCGTGATTTTATTTACTCGGCTAAATTGAGAAAGTACGGCGCCTCAGTAGAATGTCGTCGACGTAAAGTGAGGTCAGTTTTTGCATAACTAATAAATTAATCAAAGAAGAGGTTAAATGTTGACGAAATTGTAAAGGGTTAAGTTAATGAAGTCGTGATCTTTAAATGGATACACATATCATTTATCTATCTCTGGCTTAATGATGAACCTATGTAAATAAATATAAAATGTTTTTGCTGGTAATGGCATAACTTCAGAATGGGAGAACCAATTCGGAAATTTCTTCGAATTATAGTTTTAAACAAAGGACAGTTAAAAAAATAGCCCGGGAAATTTGAAACAAATTAAAATTCTGGATTTTTGTGTAAAGTTAAGTAGTGTGGTTAATACCAGTCTGACCCTCATAAAAAAGCAGCAGATAAAAACTTTGTGTCGAAATCGGAAAACTTTTTAATGTAACGAACGTCAAAATAACAAAAACCAACTTTTACTCGGAGCGTGCTCTGTGGAGGGAACACATTTTATAGACAAAAGGATCTTATTCAATGCGTTTACTTAACCCAAAATTTTTACCACCTTTTCGTTTGACATCATACGAGTATAAGGGAAGTTACCGGTTTACAGCTTGTAAGTGCTGAAATGATCTGCCCCTTCAGTGAAAAATTGTGGATCGTTAAATTGTTTCAAATAAAGCAGACAGTGGCTACTCAACTTGAAAAGTCTACATACAAGCAATTTGGAGATTGTAAAAGATTAAGTTAAAGCCTACTGTTGTGGTTTGTTTTGTATTTACATATATTTTGTATTATTCTGTACTGTTTAGTTTATAGGTGTAGATTGAAAGCAGCAGTGATGCTGGGTTTCTTCCTTTTATCCAATTGTAAATGTGCGTTTTAGTATGAAGAATATGGTTACATAAATGACTTCTATTCTATTTCTCAAAGCTTAAAAGACTAAAAGCACACACTGCTCAAAAGAAAAAGAAACAATTTACTCTATACATTTTAACACACAAGTAAGTATAAAAAGTAAAATGTCGGTCTACCTTCAAAACATTAGCCACAACAAAAGCGTCATTGAATTAAACTTTGCCCAACAAAGGACCTTTCGTCCACTTTTCCTAACTTTTCACGACCAAATGCGAAATGGGAGCTCAAAGCTCCTAAATCAATACATTTCTGCCCACGAGCAATCATTAGCAGAAGGACATAAATCATAAATCAGATATTTATTTACTTTTAGGGTTCCCTCTATTGAGGTAAAACAGAAACATTTTGGCAAGACAAATGAATTTCTTATATCGTAGAATTTGACAGGCCTGTTGGCTGGGTTGGTAGTGGGCAAACATTTGTATGTGAACACGAGTATTTGTTCTGTGTGTGGGTGTTATTTATCTATTTATGTATGTATTTCAGTGTCTGGTATACGACGCACAAAATAACTGTGGCCCTGTCATTGATGCGCAGAAGTCAAAAATGTGCAAAAATGGGCCATTTTTTTCTTCTGCGCATCAATGACAGGGCCTTATTTTGTGCGTCGTATACCCATTATACAGGCTTTGCCTACTTTGGGATCAGATGAGTTTGTGTGAATGGTCCCAATATTTATTTATTTGAAATAAAATTTATTAGATTGTCATTAGCTGTCACGTAACATTTCTATATCTCGAATATATACATGTTAATTCTATTGAAAACCACTTGTCTACGGCCCCTTTTCTAGCTCACTTTGTAAATGTAATTTCCGTTCACGAAATAATTTTCTACTAAGGCACACAGTATGCGTATACGCAAGGAAAAACGACCTGAGAAGGGGATATTTTCTGTTTCAGTGTAACGACTGTCTAAAGGTGGTCACTCAAATAGTCCTATATGCAATTGTGCAGAGCATATGCAGAGCCTGTATGAAGGCGGCCTGGACAATTTGATCGAGTTCTGGCAACAGTTAGGGTGGCTAGCTAGACACGGCCAGTTTGGCCCACGCTGAATTAAGGGCGGAAACCGAAAACGTAACTTAGTACTCAGACTCATAAGATAGATGGCTTAATAAACACGTGGGCAGGAGCAGTAACTAACGGCCTAATATGCCTTCTAGATGAAAAATAATTGAGGGTTGAATTAACGAATCTTTTAGTTGTTACGTAAAAAGTTGGACGTACGGGACTGCCTACCGCAAGCCTGACTCTGTCTTGACCAAATTTAATTTTATATTTTTTTACTTGTGCTGGAGTCGGGTATCTCCCTTGTGAGCGAGTTTCAACCAATTTCGTCTCGTGAAATATGTTGCTCGTACAAAATTAGGTACATAACATATTGAATGCGTAAAGGTCGAAAGGGTTTGAGACATTTCATGTAAGAAAATTATTTTCATAGTTACTAGTTAATAGCGACTATTAACGTGTTAACAAAATAACCTTAACCCTCATATACCCTTAGAATATACTATTGAACTCAAACGAATTTCGGTGTATATCGCAATAAGTCACATTTAAAAGAGCGCGTAGGTTTTTCCTTGTCGCTTCTTTTACACATGGCGCCAATTCGTATGTAAAAATGATGTAATTAAATTCAGATGTTTTTATCCTACAATAAATAAAACATTTTTGATTTTTGTTGAAACATTTTATAATGTCACAAGATATTTGTATTTTCAGTTTGGATTGTTATTTCCCATAGAGTAACACGATTTTCGCGCGCAAAGAACGGGCTTGCGCGGTTTGACGCAATTGATTCCTTTTTATTTAGATTTTTTTTCTCAGTTATGGTTTCAGTTATTTCGAGGGTTTATTTTTTCAAGGGTTTCTGGGGTTGTGCAGCATAAAATACTAAAAAACTATCCTACAGTGATATGAGTCGCAATCGCAAAATGTTAAAAAGTTTTGTATGAAAAGTCCTTTCGTAATAAGTAAGTTCATTCCTAATAAATACATCTTATAAAAGGAAATACGTAACCCGTAAAGAATTGATTCTCATTCATGCAAAATATTCCTTTGGAAACCCAAATAACTGAATTATTTGTTGTTCAGATTATGTTTCGATATTCAAGATGCTTCTTGATCGATTTCAGATATAGGAGAATCTATAAATAGAATTACTGCGTGAAGTGCACAAAATAAATAGGACACAGTGGTAGATGCTTGCACGCATTTCATCTCAGGATGGATCATAACATGTATTATAGGTAAATAAAAAATTTTATACTACATTGTATCCTATAACTGAAACATGTTGACAAGACTGAAACGAGGACAAGATAAAAAGAAACTATTGTTCTTGCTCGCGTAAAATTTTAAGATTTTTGACGTGAGCACACCACACAATTTACTCCAACACCAACAGGTTTAACTGACATATACATATTGCAGGTCTCACTGTTAATATTTTAAAGAGATGAAGATGAAGTAAAATTTGACACGTATCGAGCCGCTTGAAGACGCGACAGCTCGAAGAGCGTTGGGTAATGTGGAGGTCGCAAGTTCAAATCAAGCTCGCGTCAAATTTTTCTTCCTCTTTACATACATACATACATACATAACATCACGCCTCTTTCCCGTTGGGGTAGGCAGAGACCACAGTTCTCCACCTGCTACGATCTTGACATACTTCCCTTGCTTCCTGTACTTTCATCAATCCTTTCATACATACCCGACGGTTTAGGGTACTTTTAACGTGGCCTTTATTCAGAACGTCCTGAATTTGGTCCTGGTACGTTCGCCTAGGCCTTCCCCTTCCAACGTTTCCATTCACTCTCGCCTGGTAGATCTCTTTCGTCAATCTTCGTTCATTCATCCTCTCTACATGACCAAACCATCTCAGCATCCCTTTCTCGATTTTGGTCACTACGTCTTCTTTTACGCCACACCGTTCTCTTATCACACTATTTCTAATCCTGTCACTCAATTTAACACCAATCATACTCCTTAGCGCTCTCATTTCCACTGCATTAATTCTACTTTCATGCTTCTTCTGCCATACCCAGCTTTCACTGCCATACATCAGTGTTGGTACCAAAACTCCCCCATGAACAGCCAAACGAGCCTTGTGAGACACCTTCTGACTCCTCATAAAGGCGTGCAGGGCACCATTCACCATGTTTCCAGCATTCACTCTTCTTTCAATATCACTTTCACACTTTCCATCTCTCGTAAACTTTGAGCCCAGATACACAAACTCCTTCACTTGTTCGACTTGTTCACCATCTATTAATATAGTACACTCTGTCATACATTCTTCTCTTTCAAGTACCATTACTTTAGTCTTGCTTACATTTACTTTCATTCCTTTCCTGTCCAAAGCCACATTCATCATTGTTACCATCTCCTGCAACTCGTCAGCAGATGACGCAAGTACAACTTGGTCATCAGCGTAGAGAAGACATTTGATGAGTAACTCATTCATTCTCAGTCCACACATACTCTCTTTCAGATCAATCAAACAATTATCCATGAACAGGTTAAACAGCCAAGGTGACGCTACACATCCCTGCCTAACACCTTTTTCGATGCTAAACCATTCAGTGTACGCCCCGTTTATTCTGACACAAGCACTGGAATCCTCATAGAGAGATTTCAGTGCTTGAATCAGATGACCGTTTACCCCATACATAGACAATGCTGACCACAATTCATTTCTCACCACTCGGTCATAGGCCTTTTCCAAATCCACGAACGCGCAGTAGACTTTTTGGTTTTTAGCCAAAAACTTTTCAGCTATGCACCGCAAGGAAAAGACCTGATCTGTACATCCCATTCCCTTTCTAAATCCCGCTTGTACATCCCATATTTTATCGTCAGTATCTTTCATCACTCTTTCAATCAAAACCTTTGCATACAGTTTGCCGACGACACTGAGAAGGCTTATTCCGCGGTAATTTTTGCAGTCCTGTTGTGACCCTTTTCCCTTGTACAGCGGCACAATCACAGCCTTGCACCAGTCACCTGGTACTTGGCCGTCCGTCCAACACAAGTTGAAAAGGCGGTACAACTGACTAGCCACAATGCCTCGCCCAGCCTTCAACATCTCGACCGACACTCTATCATACCCAGCTGCTTTACCTGATTTCATACTTTTCATCGCTTTCATAATCTCATCCATACTTATCTCACTTACACAATTCTCCTCTTCATTCTCATTCATTTCCACAGAAGACCTAGGTTTGCTGGCCTCTGCTTTTTCTCTCTCAAACAGACTTTCAAAATATTCCTTCCACCTCCTCAGAACACATTCTTCACCTTTTATAATACTTCCATCCTGGCTTCTGATTTTACTCAGCTCCGATGTTCCAAACTTTCCTCGGGCTGTCCGTATGGATTTCCAGAAAAACTTTTGGCTGGACTGGAAATCTTCAGTAAGCCTTCTGTCAAACTCATCCTTACACTCCTCTTTCTTTCTCTCAACAACTTCCTTAACAATACCTTTCGCTCTTTTATATACCTTTCTTGCTACACTTACGTCATCACTTGTTGCCCTCTGCATTCTTTGGTTAGCTTTTACTGCTAACCAATCTGACCATGCTTTCTTCTTCTCACAAACAGCTGCCTGTACACTTTTATCCATCCACATATTCTTTTTCTTTCCACCCTTTCTCCTTTTTGACACCCCACAAACATTGACAGCTATACCTACTACTCCATCTTTAAATTCATTCCACAAACATTCAATATCATTTACTTCATCCAGGTTCTCAAATCTTTCACTCAAGTCTTTCAAGTATTCTTCTCTGACATCCTCCTCTTGCAATCTCTCTACTTTGATACGTTCTAGAACGCTCGTCTGCTCTTGTGGTCTATGCCGCCACCGGTTAAATAGACCACTAATTCGGGTCACAACCAGGTGGTGGTCTGTGTCGATGGCGGCTCCACGATATGCGCGAGCGTCCAGAACTCTTTTTCTCAATCTTTCATCCACAACTACAAAATCGATCATACTTCTCGCATCACCCTCCTCTCTTGTATACATATGGATCCTTTTGTGGTCAAACATAGTGTTTGCCACAAAAAGACTCCATTCCAAACATATCTCAAGCAAACTTATTCCATTATCATTCACACGTTCATCACCAAACTTACCAACAACTCTTTCATAACCATCACGCTTTCTTCCTACCCATCCATTAAAATCACCTAGCATGATAACTCGTTCATTCTGATCACATTTCTCTAACGTATCTCTCATATTTTCCCAAAACTCATCTGTTTCTTTCTGGGCTTTCAGGGACTTTCGCGAACCAATATTCGTTGGTGCATATGCACCTAGAACAAAAATTCGGGTCAGTCCGACTTTCAGTCTGACCCAGATGAGTCTTGGGCTCACACACTCGACTTCTTTCACGCACTCTACCATTCTTCCGGAAAGTATGACACCGACTCCCTGACAGCCTCTGCTGGTACTGGGAACACCAGACCAGTACGCTGTGTAAGGGCCGTGTTCTGTGGTGTCACAACCTTTCCGTTTAGTCTCATTCACACAGAGAACGTCTATACGCCTTTCATCCATCATCTGACATACTTCATCTATTTTGCCATTCATTCCACCTCTGACATTCATCGTAGCAAAGCGGCTCTCCGTAGCCCACTTTTCGCCCCCGGGAGGAACGTGACGTGATGGGTTGCGAACCACACCGCCGCCTTTTAAGTTTTTATTTTTATTCAAAAACATTGCGTTCCCACGAGTAGCAAGGGATTACGGTCCATCCTGGCAGAGCCCGCATGCCAGGACAAGGCTAGCCTAGTTCTGGGTTCGCCTGGGCCCAGGGCCTGTGACCGCTTTCGACTAGACTCGCCTCTAGCCACGCATCCATCGGCGCGGTCAACCTTAGATTGGCGGAATGGACAGGGATAAAAGGAACGGGAGGGATAGGTTAGTTGGGACAGGAATACTTGGTGTAGGAAAGGAATAAGGTAAAAGGATATTACTTTCTCGGAAGGATCAGGATGAGTTAGTAATAGCTCGGGGAGCCGGGGTCGCGTACCCGTATACAATACAACAACTCCCAAGGAGAGGGTAGTTGAGATGTGTACCCCCTGACCCTTCTTCTCTTCTTCTTCCTCTTTATCTATGTAAATTCCAGCAAGTTTGTATGTGACTTTCCTGAGGGTTGAGAGACGTTGAGAAGGTGAAGTGATATATGGAGTAGCGACAAACAACTTCGCTTTCGTCAAAGTGAGAGGGTTGTGCACGAATTTGTTGAAATCATAATCGGCTCAACCCTACGGAGATTTGACGAGGGCACTGGTTTTTACACAGCGCGATTGACATCTGACCTCCGCAATGTCAAGGTTACCATGGGCCTGATGTGTCCTCTGGGTTGCGGAGAAGAACTGATCGAAAAATAATTAGTTATTTATAGTTTGACTAATTAAGTGTACGCGATGAACTGGAGTTAGGACTAGGCGATTTGTTCTGGGATCTATGAGTTAACGTACGCGAGCGCGTAGAGTGGTTGATTGCCGGTTGTATACGCCGCCGGTTGTAGTAACGCTCGAGCGCAGAAGCAAGCCTTCTGGACCTATTTATTTTGTGGTAACGGTTACAATCTCAAGGGAATCTTTACCCCTATGTACCCTATTTCACGCGCGTGCGGCGCTGAGATACTGAGAAGAGGAGGCTGGGGTAAATTGGATTTTCATAATCCATTTGACAATGCTGAGTAGGTCACTGTGGACATACGAGTATATGAAAAATAATGGTTTATATATGAAGACTATTATTATGTAAGGATTTTAGGGTGATTTGTTTGCTTCTTGTTGCTACACAGTTTCAAATAGTTTGTGAGGAAACATGGTTTAATAAGGTCATTTTCAATAAATTTGACACAGAAAAAAAAAAAAGGTTAGGTAATTTTTTAAAGCAAGTGGCAATTGTTTTTAGGGTTCCGTACCTCAAAAGAAAAAACGGAACCCTTATAGGATCACTTTGTTGTCCGTCTGTCTGTCTGTCTGTCTGTCTGTCAAGACCCTTTATCTCACGAACGGGTAAAGGTATCAGGTTGAAATTAATACCATATATTAGGATCCATGAACCACACAAGTTCTGAAAATTTGAATTTTTTACAACGACGCAATCAAAAGATATGGCATTTTATGTCCTCATCTCCATACATTTATTCAAAAATGAAAAACCTACAGGGTACTTCCCGTTGACCTAAAATTATGAAATTTGGCAAGAAGCTAGGTCTCACAGTACAAATAATGGAAAAAGTCTGAAATCATTAAATATTACAACTTTTCTCACAACTAATGGTAACCAATTGTGGTGAGCTCCCGTTTCAAGAACATTCATATAAGAGAGGGGTCAAGTTGGATGGTCGCTGAGGCGATTTTTGTTTTAGTTCTATTTAAAAACGGAAACACTAACAAACTTGAAAATTGGTGTGTTTATAGTGCATAAGCTATAAAATAATAACAAATAATAAAATTTGGTCAAGCGCGTGTCGGACTCAAAAAATCTAGCACATTAACTTACTGAAATTTCAACTAATACAATTATGTTTATGTGGTGGTACGGAACCCTCAGTGCGCGAGTCCGACTCGCACTTGGCCGGTTTTTTTTTGGAATTAAATTAGGAAAATTTAATTACACTGTTGACACTGTTGTAAAAAAATAAGAACAATGATTTTTTGCAAAACGACGACTACAATTAAATAATTATATACTTTTAACTGGATCTAACCCCATATTCTGTTTATTTACAGGTACGTACTTCCTAGATTAACAAGATGGCGTCTCGACCCCACTATAACAGGTACTTATCAGATTGTAACACGCACTTAGCTTATCAGTAATTACAGCCGAGCGTACGTGGCCTGCTATTTGCATCTGCAAATCTGGGGATACCCTGTGGGCGGTACAGTCGAACACAAAATTCTGTTGTTCGTAATAATTCGATGCAAAAAATCTTATTTTATCCTAGTGGCGCGTGTTAAAAATGACACAGTAAACATTTCACCACCACTGCTGGGCAGAGGACATCCTTATCTCTTTACATTAGTTTATATTAGATAAGCATCTAGCACCTACTGTTACCAAACTTTGCAAAAGGCATCGCGTCTTCACGTAGAAGAAATATTTTTCTTTCGTTATTATTTATCTAGAAAGTTTAGCACACTGCTAAACTAGTGTACAATACTTTAATATTTTGTAGAATGATTATTATACCTGCAATTATACTCCAAAACACCAACAACTGAGACAGAATGCTCATTCAATGACAAACATATTTCGCAAAAAATACATACCTAAATAAAATAATAATTAAAACGACTCGTTTACTGCTTTGTCCGTTTAAACAAAGTTGTAATTACGTTTATTAAAAATTTGTGAGCTTTTCCTGTTCAAGGGATGGACTCTTTTAGAAGTATATTTATACACCTTTTATATAATAGGATGGCCTACTTTGATGGTCTACCTAAATACATGAGTCTGAAGAAGTCATCCTTTACAAACGCATTTTAGAATTGAAAAATGCTTTTGCTTAATTTTATTTTTAACTCCGCAAAATGAAACAGATTTAGAAATTAAATAAATAAAAGCACTTCTGCAGTCCACTGTCCTCAAATTACATTTGCAGAAATGTAGGACACCCACACAAGTGCTAACACTGTTATGTATGTGTTAAATTATATCAAAGTGTCTACGCTTGTGTGGACTGCTGTATTTGTGGAATTTATTTCGAGGTGGAACAGGCATGCAGGATGCAAGCCACTTATTTGTAGTTTAAAGAGAAACAAGAGAGAATTTTCGAGTAGACTTCAGAGAAAATAGGAATTACAAATAAAAACCGGCCAAGTGCGAGTCGGACTCGCGCACTGAGGGTTCCGTACCACCACATAAACATAGTTGTATTACTTGAAATTTCAGTAAGTTAATGTGCTAGATTTTTTGAGTCCGACACGCGCTTGACCAAATTTTATTATTTGTTGTTATTTTATAGCCTATGCCCTATAAACATACCAATTTTCAAGTTTGTAAATGTTCCCGTTTTTAAATAGAACTAAAACAAAAATCGCCTCAGCAACCATCCAACTTGACCCCTCTCTTATATGAATGTTCTTGAAACGGGAGCTTACCACAATTGGTTACCATTAGTTGTGAGAAAAATTGTAATATTTAATGATTTCAGACTTTTCCCATTATTTGTACTGTGAGACCTACCTTCTTGCCAAATTTCATAATTTTAGGTCAACGGGAAGTACCCTGTAGGTTTTTCATTTTTGAATAAATGTATGGAGATGAGGACATAAAATGCCATATCTTTTGATTGCGTCGTTGCAAAAAATTGAAATTTTCAGATCTTGTGTGGTTCATAGATCCTAATATATGGTATTAATTTCAACTTGATACCTTTACCCGTTCGTGAGATAAAGGGTCTTGACAGACAGACAGACAGACGGACGGACAGACGGACAACAAAGTGATCCTATAAGGGTTCCGTATTTTTCTTTTGAGGTACGGAACCCTAAAAAGTATCTAAATATAGAGTGATTTTTAGCCTTTGATGGCAAAAGATATCCATGTGTTTATTTAAAAGCTTTTATGTAGTTTCACCCGTCGCGGTGTCTGTCTGCAACCAAATCTTGCAAGTTACAATTGACGCAACACCCAGTTTCCGATTCAGATGAAATTTTGCATGTGTATGTAAATCGGATGACAGTGCAATATTATTATAACTTCGAGCTGATCTGATGATGAAGCCGGAAGATAGCTAAAGAAAAGTGAGAAAATACCGCGCGAAATCCTGCAGCGCCATCTGTTGGTGGGCAGCATAGATTGTTCACCTGGTAATATTTTAATGTTAAAACACCTCTTAGAGGTCTCTTTTGGGGTCTCTTAGTTTTTATAGACAAAGCAACAGCTTAATTTCCTTTGTAAGATGCAATAATGCCTATGTATTATACTTACTGTAGTTTTTCTACTTCCTTACTAGAGGCGATGTTTTTTGTTGTCAATATGTACCTAATTTAACCAAACCTTAAGTAAACGTAGTAAAATGTCTCAGATTTGGGCTCATCTGACTTTAGAGTCCGAAGAAAGTTGTTTTTTAGTATTTACCATCATAAATACTAAAAAGTAAAAAATAATTTATTGGTAAAAAATAAAAATAAAACAAGCTTTTGTAAGATGTAGAAAAAGAACAAAAACATTATCACAGTCTCAGGTTTTCAAATAGGATTCTTCGATTCGATTTAAAGTTGCTTGTTATCATGAGTAGAATCACTAGACTTCGGGAGAAAATCCAATGAAAATTCATGCTCTATGATCTAATAACTTTATCTTAGCGTTTAATATGAAACATGTCGAATATTTGGTTCAAACTATAACCTCGCTTTGTGAGATAAAGTGCATAGCAGCACAGAGCGAGTTGTATTACGAGTACACTTAGTTGCGCAAGCGAGGCGTGGCAAGGCCGTTCGCCGTCCGGTCGAACGCTTACCTCTCAAACTTACGGGCTGTGCAGACCGGCTACATTTTCTTGATTAAAGAAAGGTATAATGTTTAAGTGCAGCTGCGAATTTTACGTGCATTCCGCACACACAATGTAGAGGGCAATGTTGTGTGGGTGAAAGGCATAATAGTAATTAAGCCAATTTACGTGTACGATAAATAAAACAGTAGAGTTATCTAGATCGCAAAAGCGTCAATCTAAACTGAAATATTTTTCGTTGCTTTTAGAAGTCGTTACGTCAGAGTTAATTTGATGGCTTGGAACTAGCCTGGCAAAGAATAATTCAGGAATAAACTTCGTTTACCCACTGGGCTTTCAGGATCAGATGGCAGTTGCTCTTAATAAAAACCAGTATCTCAGTGCCTAGATACTAGATCAGATGGCTGACTCTAATGGATTGAAATATAGAGAATTTATTGACGATTTTATTGGGATCATTCCAAACATGATGATAAAAATGAATAAAATAGCAAGCGCACAGCAGTACAGTTGCATAGTTGCAGTTTCGTTGCAGTTCGTCTGCTCACCCCCTTAGAGCGTCGTGCTTATGTTATTATTAAAGTGTCCATGACGTTTTGTGCTTTGGAGGATTTTCTTCAACATAAGTTCTTTGTCACCCGAGTACCTCTGTTTTTGTTTTTCCGCGTTTTTTTGCAGAACGTATTTGTACCATTGCCACCACACGCGCACGCACATGACGACTTTGCTGTTTCAAAGTAACCTTATGTGACAAATTGTTTTATTGCTTCTTTACTTTAGTGTCATTTACACTGTGTTTGAAAGTTCGGCAAAATATTCCAGTTCAAAAGTATAATTTTGCCATAAAATATGAATATGATGTATTACCTAAAAGTTACCCGTTGGGTAACATTTGCCGTGTTACCTATGATGTTATAATTGTTTCCAAGCTATAAAAAAACATTTCAATAATGTTTTTATTTGTTTGTCGTTTGGCTGATACAAATCATGGAAAAAATCTATTAACAACACTACAGGGTGAAATCGAAATCATTCGACAAATATTTAGGATGACTTCAGACCATGAAAATGAACAACTTTCCCCAAGGAACATGGGTCCGGAAACGAAAAAAATTTTTCGACCTCCCATACAAAGTGAGCCTATACGAGCGCGCATATGGGAGGTCGAAAATTTGTTTTCGTTTTCGGACCCATGTTCCTTGGGGTAAGTTGTTCATTTTCATGGCCTGAACTCACCCTGAAAATTTGTCGAATGATTTCGATTAGAAAAGTCGTCCAATCCATATTTATATTCTCTATACTCAAAATTCTCCAAGTCCACACCACAAGTTCGAGCTCTCTCCAGAATTTCATAAATGCGTGGTGTATTGGGGAAAGTGTCACAGTCACTACACTACCACCATGTACCGCGGTTGTTGGTGAACGCAGTATGTAAAAAAGGACGCTGCCAATCTTCTGGTTCATAATCCCTTAATCACCTCTTTGGTACCTTTGTAGAAAACGGAAAATAATAGTAGATTAGAAGCCAAGGGCTGTAAGGCATCAATTTCAGCCCGAGATATTTAGGCGCACGAGCGCAGCGAGGGCGCCTATAGTTCGAGGGTGTAATTGATGCTTACACCCGAGCTAACTACTCTGCTTTACATCTCGATTGTGAGGTAAGTAGGTCCTTATTACCACCAAATTGTAGGTGACCAATTAGCGCTCTAGGGTAATGATGTAGCTAGAAAAGCCCTAGGGTGGTAAGTAATTAAAAAAATAACACTTCACTCTTTCAAAATTTAATTATTTACCGCCCTAGGGCTTTTCTAGCTACATTATTACCCTAGAGCGCTAATTGGTCACCTACAAGCCCCATTTGGTGGTAATAAGGACTTACTTACCGAATATGAGAGATGTAAAGATTTATATCTATATTGTACTATTCTTTGCCGGCACCACACGGCCCTTTTCTAATATTATAAAGTTGTAAATTGATTTTGTCTGTACATTAAAGATATTTATGAAAAAAATATCACATTATATTATTTTGATGCCTTTTTATAAAAAGCATAGATTTTTGGACTTTTGGACTGTTTATGTGCTAAACTTTTTTGGTATATTTTTTTTAACATGCGGACGAATTCGCAGGTATAAACTAGTTACCTATAAGGTCTTTAATGTTGAGTTGACCATAAACTTGAACGTCAAAAAACTCACGTGACTTTTAGATAAATTATGGTCATGGTAGCCAACGCGAAGTTAATTAAAGATAAGACTTAACGATTAAATTGATTTCCCTACTTTAATCACAAGTATTTTATTTTCACGCTATTTATATACACATAAAGTAATATTTTTAATATTTTAAATTCGTTCCGTCATAGTTTATATTAGATTCGAATTATGTTTTATATAACAACATAAGTTTTTAATACAATGTATTAAAGTATGAAAATTATTCATTTTAATAATTATAAATTATATCTAGATTGACTGGCATTCTGCTGAAATGGACAGGATTTTATTGACAGGTAGCAAATCAGAAGAAAGAAACCTTGCAGCCGTATTGGCAACCCTAGATGATAATAAGTTGCCAATGTAGAAGAAGTGACACGAAAGTTGCCAAAGACAATATAATCCAGTAGTGGAACCAGATATTTACCACTTAACTTATGATATTCTTAGAATAGCTTCGTGTGTCAATATATCGTCAGGGACGTGTTTAAAGACATGTCTGTAAAATTTAAGAATTTTTTTTAACTTGCGCTAGGTGTACATTAGGTATTTTCCTTTACTCTCGATAAATACATTAATGTAGAATTTACGTTCGATATTCTGGTTCCAACTGTCATCAAACATTTTTAGATACATATTATTAAGTTTTAAGAAACTTAAGGTACATGCGAAAGGGTTAAACAAAAATTTGTTTTTCATTTGGCCATTATAGATTTAGAGGACCTGAAATTCATAACATACATACATAACATCACGCCTCTTTCCCGTCGGGGTAGGCAGAGACCACAGTCCTCCACCTGCTACGATCTTGACATACTTCCCTTGCTTCCTGTACTTTAATCAATCCTTTCATACATGCTCGTCGGTTTAGGGTACTTTTAACCTGACCTTTATTCAGAACGTCATTCATAAAATGAGCTTAAATGCATTACATAAGAATACATATAAAAGATTAGAAAGCCAGGAGGTAAGCTAATTAAGTCAATCAGGTTTATGACCGCAGTGAACGTAATACAGAATTTAAGTCTCTAAAATTACGTCTCCTTCATTAACAAAATGTATTTAAAAAATGAAATACGCATACCTACGCAGAGGGCCCGGGCGGTGCGGCTGGCTAGTCAGTAGCACGCAAGCTGTGCCGGCCGCGTTCCCCTCACGCGCACTCGTCCGCGTTCCCCTCGCTCCAGATTGCCTCCGATACAACTTTACTATACAAACATACATTTCATCAATAATGCGAGCCGGCTATCTAACCAAGAGGGGATTTGACGAGGGCACTGGTTTTCACACAGAGCGTCTGCCATCTGACCTTCAAAACCTCGACGCAAAGCCAAGACCCAATCCTAGATTCGGCTTTGCAAGGTTGCCAACTTGATTGCATCCGACTTAGCCTAACGACATAATGACAGTACCCGGGACCGACACCCTGTGCTTCGGAAGGCATATCAAGCCGTTGGTTTCATAGTGTTCTTTAGACCAAGTCAGATGGAATCAAGTTGGCTGAATATGATGTCCTTGCACCTGGCGAGTGTTTTTTTTTTAATTATTTTAGTGATCTGATGAATTAAATAATCATAAAAAAGTATATGGCTAATTAGATCTAGGATAGAACTAATAACCTGTTTTGGTATTTTATTTAAAAGTACGTCGCTTGCCGACCATAACGTTTCAAGTCGATTTTTACGAAAACAAATACGAAACTACCACGACATTACCAACTACATATGTTTCGATAGCACTAATCTAGGAATAATTATCTAATACATATAATGTCCTATGCTGTCCATCGCTGGCTGACCATATCGTTTCAAGTCGATTTTTACGATAACAAAAACGGAACTAATAGCGAATAACATGTTTCGATAGCACTAATCTAGGACTAATTATCTATTACATTCAATATTCCACACGAGAATGTAATTCGCTAGGTGCAAGCACATGAATGTGATGTCCTATGCTGTCCATCGCTGGCTGACCATATAGTTTCAAGTCGATTTTTACGATAACAAAAACGGAACTAGTAACGAATAACATATATTTCGATAGCAATAATCTAGGACTAATTATCTATTACAACACGAGAATGTAATTCGCTAGATGCAAGGACATGAATATGATGTCCTATGCTGACCATCGCTGGCCGACTATATCGTTTCAAGTCTATTTTTACGATAACAAAAACGGAACGAATTACATATGTTTCAATAGCAATAATCTAGGACTAATTATCTATTACATTAAATATCCAACACGACAATGTCATTCGCTAGGTGCAAGGACATGAATGAATATGAATGTATTTTTTTTTGTTATTTCACGTTTGTTAAATGAAAATCCATGTAAAACTGGTCTATCAACTTTTTTTGCAAAAGGAGTTAAGCCGATTAAAGCTTTAAAACATGTTTCATCACGTCAAGGGGCTTTTATTAGTTTAAATGGAGGGTAACGTGAGTCAAACTCTTTTGTTTTGTACAGTCCATCGCACGTCAGTGGAAACATTTATAACTCTATTACCATACAATAAAGTCCAAAATGTTACTTCTGAAATGCTGTTGGGTCCAATTTGTGGGTTTTGTTTGTATAGAAAAGTAAAAAAAATCCCGTCTTTGACCCTTTTTTTGGCAAAGTTGTTTGGATTCGTGTCCTGAGTAAGATAAATAATTGAGTAAGATAAATAATTGGTTGTGTCACAAACAAGACAAGAAAAGGAAGAAGAAAATTACTAGAAAAAGTAGTATACTTTTAATATTTCATCGATGAATTTATTACGTAAGATACTAAAAATATTACGACCCGTAACAGGCCACAAGACCTTTTATTAATACTCATCAATAGTACGGTCAACCGCTTGTCGGTAGAAACTTTTTCAACTTTATTACCACGCCATAAGGTCTAAAAGTCTTTCTACTCATGTGCGGCCGAAAGTACATTCGGAAAGTACATTCGGAAAGCCCAGTTGCTCTTAAATTTGCATACAATGTGTGTAATACATTACTGAGTAGGCGTTTAACTTGAACAAGTTGGTAGAGACAACAAAACAAGTTTATGTTTACCCGACTCTTTCTGTTGTGTTTATGGTGAAAAAGAAATGTATGAAAAGAAAAAAGAAAAGAGAAAGATGCAACGTAAAAAAAGTTGTTGTGATATGTGTGTGGCAACTGACAATGCTTGCAAAGTGGCAACACATTAGGCCACCAAAATTCAGAAAATAATGATAATCGAAACGCAAAGAAGAATTTAAGAAATAATCGCGAAAATGGCTTGGTCATCAATAGATGATGACTTAACAAAGACTGACGGAAAAGGTCCACAAGGCGAGAAGAAATGGAATCAATAAAACGGGACGGCCTTGGCGAACATTTCAAGAACTACATCAGGACGTTTTGAATAAAAACCAGGATTAAGATACTCGAAACAGACGACATTTTATAAAGGATTGATGAGAATAGAAGAAGCAAGAGAAGTATGTCAAGATAGTAGCAGGTTAAATGTTATAGTCCCTGCCTACCCCGACTAGAAATAATCGTGATATTCACTGAACATTATTTTATAATAAAAGCATTTTAGTTTTACACGTCGTCAACAAACAAACAAATAAAAACAACAACCTATTCAAATAAACCTCCTCTCATCATCCCTGGTGCAAAGGAGCCCATGATGCTGGCAGCATTGCCTCGTTGTATGGCAATGGACAACCTTTGCACCAGGTATGATCCGGAGCGAGGGTCACACCCTTTACTTCTAAGGCGCCGGCCTACCTCGGCGACAAAACGTTTCGCCTCACTGCCCCAAGAGCCTGCAGTTTCGACTGCAAATGGGACAAAAACATAATTGCTCTCCAATGCAGAGTACTTGTCCCGCTTCCTCACCGCCGCGTACTCAGCAGCAGCTCCAGCTTCTCTGACGGTACGACTAAGGTGCGAGGCGGCAAAGGTGCTGACGCACGTGGCGTCCCACAGTAAGCACCTTCCCTTTTCCCATGGAACCATAGTCATACCGTCAGGTCTCTTTCCATCAGATCTACTTAGACCCGGGGGCTCCAGTACGCAGGGGATATTTGCCGAGACAAGAGCTCTGCGTATAGTATCATTTAGGGCGTTGTGCCGTGGGAACCTCCCAGAACAACGACAACAACTCAAAGCGTGGTGCCCATTTCTCTCCACCGTGGAGCCACAGATGCATTGATGAATTTCACAAACATCGCAGCCCAGGCGGAGAGCCACTGCCACCCGCATCGAGTCGTTGTCGAGAAAGGTCCCCATATGCGGAGAAGGTAGCGCGTGCAGCCAAGCCCCCGACTCAGCTTTCGACACGGCTCTAAGTCTGGCTTTGTCAACGCCCACCGCTCTGTCCAATAACAGTCTGGAAATTCTTTTGGCCCCGACTTCATCCCACGCGCGCTGGCTACCCAAGAGAGTAGGAACAAGAGTGACTGTATTGAGAGCCCTCCAAACTGACAGGGCATCGGCAGCATAAGGAATGAGTACCGTGTCACCATCTGCTGATAAAATATCAGTGACCAGACCCTCAACCCCATGCGCCGACGCCAAGAAAGCCGGAAGGCCCACATCCCCCACGCGACGAACTCCTAAGCCTCCGTGCCGAATGGGAAGAGTGGCTTGGAGCCACTGATCCCCATCAAGACGGGCATTCAGGGTGTCTTCCATAATGTTTTTGAGAGTATCATCAAAGGAGGCGATCTCACTCGGGTACAACCAGCAAGGTGACGTTCGCAGCAGATAAGTCATTTTAGGAATGGCAAAGCACATTCGCAACAGGACCAGGGCCACATGGACGGAAAGATTTTTTAAGCGGTCATTGGCTACAAGGAGAGCACGTCTTCTCAATTCAAAAGCCTCTGGAATACCATCCGGGAAAATTGGCGAGCCAAGGAGGCTAAAGGTTTCGGGGGACAATTCCTTAATCCCTGGAAGAAGGGAACAGAACATAGGGAATGAGGAACGGGACTCGGGGCAGCAAGGGAAAAACTCACACTTATTAGAGTTTACCTCTAGTCCTAGCTCTTTTAGGCGTGGTAATAGATGACGCAGGTCCTGTTCGACCACCTCAGGCTTTCCTCCGATGGTTCCGTCATCTAGGTACCAAATGTTCAATGGGCTTTTCAGCTCCACGATCGCCTTGTGAATAGCCAAACTAAAAGCCAGAGGTCCCAGTGGATCTCCCTGCTGCGCGCCGACCTGGGAGAGGATACGGGTGTTGTTGTAATAGAGGTAAGACGGGGATTCGTAGACCTGGGACAAAAAGGGATAAAGAGATGGGACTTTCTCCTTAATCTCGCCTAACAATATGTCTCTTTCTACGGAATTGAACGCGTTCTTTATGTCAAGTTTGACTATAATATTTCCAGCGCTCTCTGGTCCTGTAGCGAATGTACGTGTTGCATGTATCGCTGCCTAGCAACCTAACTGCGTTCCGAACCCCAGTTGGTGCGGGCGAAGGTACTCAGCCAGCTCCTCTCTCACTGCATGACACCCCAGCTTGGCCGCTAGACGACGGAAAGTGCTGCCCACAGCGATAGGTCTCACGCCCCCATCCTTTTTCGAAAGAGCGCACAAACTGGCTCCATAAATAAACGGGCAAAAACCCACCGAGTAAAAAGTTGCACAGATTTGTTAGGCTCTCCAAAAGTTTCTGACCGTTGTCCCCTGCTGAAACCGAAGTAAGTTCTTTTAAGTGCCCGGGTCGGATACCGTCCAAGCCCGCTGACGATCCGTTGTGAAACGTACCGAGAGCTTTCACCACATCTTCAATTTTGATTTCACACGCTGGGATTGTTCGGTCTGGTGGTTGTGGGAAGGCCAAAGGCCGGGAAGGCGATGGGTGTTTTGATTGAAGGGAAGCAAGGGTTGCAGAATCTGGAGGAGCTACCACATCGTCCGACATTAACAACCGAACGGCCCCCCTCAGATCGCCCTCAAATACTTTGGACTCTATCGTCCTCAGTACCGAGGGCGGCCCATACGAAGCCGATGCGCTATCGACATCGCCAACCACCGCTGCCTCGATGTTGTGTTTGACTTTAGTGGTAAGGTTACCTAAACCTTTCTTATCAGGTGCTTTTAAGGCTGAATATGCAAAGGTCAGAAGGGCACACCAATCAGCTGTTTCATTGGTGTCAATGCACCGGTTTATGACCTCGCACAAGCTACCAGCCGCTAAATTTCTTGCCCCCTTCGGTATATGCCGCAGAACCCTAACCCTTTGCCTTAACGTAGATAGGTTCTCTAGGCTCGGAAGATCAGAATAATCAGGTTGGGCAGCATTAACCCCAAGCGGGGGCGCTGTAGATAAAGAAGCGGGACCATTTGTACAGTTCTTATGTACGCGCCCAATGTGGACCTTTAGGCCATTTGTACCGAACGTGCGCAAAGAACCAGCTGTGCCGACGGGGCAGTGTGGGCACCTCACCATATTATTACTCATACTTCAACAAGTATGAGAAATGATCTTAATCTATCTTTTCAATACCGAAAAGGTCATACATCATACATACATCGCTAAATACTAGTCAAAACATCATAAAATAACTTACAATCGTGATATTTATATAAAACACGAGAAAAATACTCGCACACTTTATTAATGTCACAGAATAAAGAACTTTATCGTGTTAATATTTAATTTGATAAGATTTCTTTCTCGCTCGCTGCCTTTTGAGAATTTTCCCAGTCGATCAGACCTGAGCGTTGTGGTCATAATAATAAAGATGATTTTACAATGTTTATAGAAAATGCTCTGTCCTTTTCTTAGTCTGAACTAACCTTCAGGCTCGAATCTGAGAACTCAAAGTGATAGGTATTCTTGATTTTATAAAACATATTCCTTCCTTAACTCTACTTGTGATTCTGCTGACCTTACAAAAACACGACGTACACTTATTTTGACAAGTTTTTATGACACAGTTTTTTTGTTTACTTATTGTTGAACATCAAGTTCCGTAACCGAATTAATCAACGTGTAAGAACTGTGTAAATGCGTCGTATGTATTAATATCAGTCAGTGTCTGACTGACTAGTGTTGACGCTATTGCATTTCAGTTGTATGGCTTTTGATAGGTATGCCACCGGAAGATAATACGGAACAGTAAGTTGATCAATTTTGTTAGTTATTTTATCAACTTTCGAAAAATAATAAACTATATCAAATTCGCCTCTGGCAAAAGCTTGGTCGAAAGAGAAACTATATGATCCCATTCGGAATGGGTTAGTTTGTATTTGACTTACTTACATTTACAATTGATTTTCTGTTGCGAATTATTTGTATTTCCTCTGAACTTGCGATGCCTTCAAATAACCTCTAATCGTCTGTTGTTGGATAGACTTGACTGTAAAGACTCATAGACTAAACCGGAATACACCGATTATGTCTTCTCGTGTCCAAACATAAAAGTGTCAGTTGTGCGACTCGACCAAGTTGCGGTGCGCATCTTGGCCCAGCTGACCACCTTCCTTTGACTCTCTAACGTTGTTCGTCAGTATTGTTCGTAGTCAGCTGTGACTGATGATTCCTTAATCATCACTGACAGACAGTACACAGTCTAAACTGGTATATCTAGAAGTATGATTTTTTACAATATCTCGAAAACCTTTTTTAGTGCGCAAAATCTAAGATTATTTTTCAAGGTATTTTGCAAAATTTCATGCTTCTATATCCACCGGTTTAGGCAGTGCTCTGTCAGTAAGTGATGATTTTGAACATCAATATGAAAGATTTCTTAGAAATCCAATAATAAGGGTTCAAGCTCAACCCAGCATGCCCTTAAAAATTCTTACACACTTCAACTATTGCGAGTCAGGCTCATTTAATACACGGGGCAATGAGCCGAAAATGAGAAAACCGTACATTGGGAGGATCCCATTTTCCTTTTTATCATAGTTGGATAGTTTTATTAGCATGTTAATAAACCAAATTGCCGATCATAGACGGATTGCCATCTCAATGTGCCCAAAATAGCAAGCAGGCAATCGAAGAGTTCTTAACTTTTTTATTACCCCTAACTATGGACTAATAAGAAATAATATGTTTCATGTACCACATTATAAAAGGATACGCAAAAAATCTGCTTATAGTTAAAGACTTTCAATGTTACATTGTGAATGAGACAAATGGCTTGTTGGTATTACAATATAACTATTGCCATAACAACAATGAAACGTTTTGATAAAATACCGATTCGGTCTACATTTGTTTTGTTGATTAGTTAACGGCCTTGATATAGCCATTACTTTCATTTGATATGGTACCAACACTGCATTATTAACTAATATTATTGTTACACTAACTTCCTTATACAACTATTGAGTTTTGTTTTGATATTGAATTGAAGCGTTTGATAAATATAAGATAGTGCATGTTATGCAAAGAGAAAGTTGAGTAATGTCATATTTTTCATTTGTATGGTACTAAAATCACCTGATACCACAGAATAAAGTAATTGTACTATCATACAGAACGGACACTCTCCGCCCCCCTGCAATCTATCCCGCACCCGCCCGCGAGATTCTCGTGGTCCTTCTGTTCTGAAGGTCTTTTGTACTGAATATGCGAGCCTACGCGACCTTCCAATATCAAATTTGCGCTCGATATATATAGTTTCTGGGGTGTGCTCATACATAAAATGTGCTGGACCGTCCGTGCCACTATAAGGTATTGTGATCACCATCACCATTGTCACCAGCTGCAAGGCTAACAAGCGTGGCGACTACAGCAAATTATCCCAAAATACCTTTACCATCCTCGTGGCGTGTTGTGCTAATAACATCACATGAAACATCAACTGCAGGTCTGGCAGCTCCCTCCAGAACTCCAGCAAAAACGCATGGTACCTTGGAGGGGATTTACCACAGTCACACCCTTGCTTCTAGCGTTATTTCATTAGTGATGAAGCATCATTAGTTTTCTAATTTAATATTACGCGATGATTCTAGCGTCGTAATCATGTAGCTCGACTAGAATGACAGCATTGTGAGAGCGGGACAAAGCGATGCGTAAGACATTGGAGCGACAGAGAGTCGTATCGCTACGTCCTGCCTTAGCAAAAGCCTCTAGATAAAAAAATATCTTAGGCTATACGTAATTTTTTGACATTTGATATATGAACAAACGTCAATTTTCTCGCGCGAGTGAATGAAAAGCGTTTATCTAGAGACTCGTGCTGCTGCGGCTGCATGACGTACCTATCACGTTTTTTTTAATGTCACAAGAGGCCAAACGAGCAGGTGGCCACCTGGTGGTAAGTGGTCACCACGTAGGTATGGCTAGCTATGTCTTGTTGTCAATCAAGCTTCATTATTTAGACTTCAGATACGTAATTCCGAATTTTGGCGGTCGAAATGTTTTAGCCGACATCACATTCGTGTCTGTCTTTCAAATAATCCATTTATGATTTCTTTAGTCTCTCTCGACCTCTCATATGTTAGATTACATGGTCACACTACTAACCAATACACTCAATAAAGGTAACGTCATCAAATTGAATGCAGTAGGTCTCTAGAATGATATTTTATGGACATATGAACGTGGGTGTTGGTGGCTTGTATTCAGTGCCTACATGCGATAAAATTATATCAACTTGCCTTTTTTTTATCGTGTACGTACATACATATTTATAGCTCCTTCTAATGCAATTACTTTTTTATCTCACTAGCTCCGAAAACTACTATTTCGGACGAAATTAATTTGCGTGCAAAAGTCATTTTTGGCTGCTAGCGTGAACCAGGGAATCGTGAATCGTGCGTGAATCAAAAGGTGTTTGAATCTAGAACGTGATGATAAAACTCTGGCATAAGATACTGCTGGCGCTAGCGTTTTCCTCGCAGTAGTGAGGTGAAAAATTTTATGTTCCGCTCGGCAGCAAAATGGTAACCCTTACTTATTCTCATTATTCTTCTTTTGAACAACTCGCTTCGCTCGTCGCCATATTCTAGCATCCTTCGCTTGCTCGAGTTTCAATACAAGGCACTCACATCAAACAACAATTTTGCTGCCTTGTATACCAAATTACTATTGTATGTTTGGAAAATAGTACAAATTATTTCTTTAGTCAAGTTTTTCGTAACGATCGGACGACTTTTCTTTCCCAAAAGGTGGAGCTACACTGGTCAGGGACCCGGATGGGTGACCTCTATCTAGTTGAGTAGGAATTAGGGCGTTCATTCCGCTTTCCTGGTAATTAAAAAATCTTAAATAAGCACAAAAAGGTAGTTACAACAAAAGGAAAGGGAGATATTAATAAAATGTTCAAAAGATTTTCTCAGAAGTTTGCATTCAAAAGAGTAATCTCCTTTTTATATTATCGATGTCAATAAAGTAAGAGACTTAATAAGATGTTTCCGAAATCAGAAAAACAGAGTCGTACTCAGATACAATAGACTTTTTTTCAATGCTTACAATAACGGGCTAAGATTGCCAACCGTGTTTGCAAGCGTCTAGGTTTAAAATTGTGTCCTAGGCCTTTCTCTCTGTCAAGAGGTGACCGTTTCAGCGGATACTCTTGCAATTTTTCATTTACAGAGATGATATTTTCCTAAAATACACACTCATACTACTATTTTCTCTACCATAATAACCTAATTCATTCAGTCTTATTCTCTACCACATTTCCCTTTTGTTTATTTTATGGTGAATATCAGTTGTTTGCATTTATGTTTTTTTGTCTGGTTTTTATTTGGCAAACGAGCCTCTACCTTTTTAGTCTATCCCTGCTTTAAGTTAACAGCTTTAACGAATAAACGTTATCACGCATTAAACCTGCTCTCCGATGTGACAAATTTATGCGAGTTTTGCTGTCCTTTACACGCCTTTACCTTACCGATTTATTACTTTCATAAGAACTCCTTTAATCCGATCAAATATTTTACAAGTCAAACGTTTATTCCGGCAAGAAATATGCTTGTTATTTTTATTAATGCTTTGATTAATAATAATACGCATTTTGTTTAGCCAGTTAGGTGTATGTTGAATGCGAGAGCGAGATGTTAAGAAAACAAAAAAAAGGTGAAAAAAAAAACTGAAACTGCTGAAAAACTTGAAATAAATAAATTTGTATGGAAAGCAAAGGCAAATTGCATGTTTGAGTTGTATGGAACCATTATGATAATTCGTCCATCATCGTCATATTCCCTGTAAATACAAAATTCATGGAAACGAAAAGAAGTTGCTGATCAATCTAATAAACATTTTGTCTAGAGCCAAGGTGATTAAATTCATTACTTTTATTTATTTTTATGCTATTTATTTCAGTAGTTCAATTTTTTTTCGATAATTTGTGCTTATTGTCGATTAAGATTAAAATTTAGGCATTTTTGAATCGATTAATGTGCGAGGTAACTAAGCTGTGTGCTGGGAAAATTCCAACAAATAGTATTACTCCTTTTTTAGGGTTCCGTACCTCAAAATAAAAAAAACGGAACCCTTATAGGATCACTTTGTTGTCCGTCTGTCTGTCTGTCTGTCTGTGTGTATGTCTGTCTGTCCGTCAAGACCCTTTTTCTCACGAACGAGAAGAGGTACGAGTATCAGGTTGAAATTGATAACGAATATTAAGGTCCATGAACCATACAAGATCTGAAAATTTAATTTCATTCAACGACGCAATCAAAAGATATGGCTTTTTATGTCCTCATCTCCATACATTTATGCAAAAAAGCAAAACCTACAGGGTACTTCCCGTTGACCTAAAATTATGAAATTTGGCAAGAAGCTAGGTCTCACAGTACAAATCAAGGGAAAAGTCTAAAATCATTAAATATTTCAATTTTTCTCACAACTTATAGTAACCAATTAAGGTGAGCTCCCGTTTCAACAACTTTTCTATAAAAATCTAGTTGGATTATTGCGGAGTTTTTAAAGTCAAAGAGCAAAAGCTTTTAGTAAATCATATGTTATATAGGTACGGAACCCTTAGGGCGCGGGTCTGACTCGCACTAGGCCGGTTTTTTTAGTTTATTCCAACGCTTACCAACTCATTTTGCAGCCATGACACATAAATGATACCTTTACCCGTTCGTGAGTTATAGGGTCTTGACAGACAGACAGACGGACAACATAGTGATCCTATAAGGGTTCGTTTTTTTATTTTGAGATAAGGAACCCTAAAAATGGATTAAAGGTTTAAATATTCCCAGCTCACGGCTTACACTAATTTTATTTTCTTTCTCCGATTCCTCTCAATCTCTTATAACTTACATCCTATAGCGTAAAGGGCGTATATACCTGTACTGATAAACGACTCTTGCACTGATAAGGCGGTGGGTATTGGTACTAGACGACCTTGATATCAGCGAAAGGCCTTAAATGCACCTGGACATTTGGGTTAATAAGCCCCTTTTGTATTTTGTTACCTGTCTAAATTATTGCCTTGTTGAACGATATTGATAAGAATAAGGGCCTTACTTATACACAATCAGAAATGGAAAATACTTTTATGATTCCTTGGTTGGTTGATGGTTTTTATTATATATTCATTTATACTTATTTAAAATGTTTCTTCATTTATTTACTTGTTAATTTAATTACTTATTCCATTTTTATATCTTTACAATTTCCCTTTATTTCCAATACACGCAGTGCTCCTACTGTATATCTATCCTATCTTCAAAGGTTGTCTTTAAAAGATCGCTTATAGCGATAAGGCAACCTTTGCCCACATTAGCTTAAGGTTTTCTTTCCTGTAAAATTTATTATTATGTGTGCAATAAGTAATCAATCTATTTATCTATCCTTGAAATACACTAGTTCGATCCTGCATGGAGAATTGTTGTCACCTTGGGGATGGCTCAGCCAAGTACCAACTAGACGCACTTGACTCAATAGATCGCAGACCCAAGAAGCTCGTTGGTGATGAGATGTTGGTGAAAACCAAGTTTCACAGTCTGGCCCATCGTCACAAGGTTGCATGTATGTTGGTGTTTTACAGATTGTACTTCGGAAAGTGTGCTCAAGAGCTCCTTGAGCTTTTTCCTCCATCCCCTTTCAACCATCGGCAGTCCAGACGCACCGCAGGATATCACCCACACTTGGTTGATATTCCACACATTCGCACAAAGCGCTTTGAACCATCTTTTATAATGCGCACGGCCAAAGAGTGGAATTTCGTACTCTTAATTATTTAATTGTATATTTTTGGGACTTGTGCCTGTTAAATAAATTATTTTATTTATTTATTATTTGTATTTGTTTAATAAGCTGGATTATGGACCTTAATACAGTGCAAATAGAGCTGTTTTATGAGCGAATGACTTGAAAAAAAAATAAGAGTATATTCTCATCTACAATTCGTTTACAATGTTTCTGAATGAATTGTAGAATTCAGTAATTTCCTTTAAAAGTTCCCTTGCATTTTCGCTGTTTTCTGAAACATAAATACTCATACCAAAACTAATCTGCTGTGCACAGTGAACAATTAAATAAGATTTCACAAGTGAACGAGCGGTAACGAGCTAAAGTCTAACTACGTAATGAGAACTTGTGCTCTTGACAACAACTTGTTCATATAACTTATTAGATAGGTACCTAATTTCTTTGGATTAAAATATGTAAATATAATATTATAATGTAAAACTAAAAAAAGTGAAGTATAATATAAAGCACTATGCATCACTCGAAAGAAAGTACGGTCAACCGCTTGTCGGTAGAAACTTTTTCACTCTATTACCACGCCATAAGGTCCAAAAGTGTTTCTACTGATGTGCGGCCGTGTGTACGATTCCCACCTCGGGTGTACTGACTGGCTTGTTGACAATAAAGTATTTATTGAATAGTGCAAAAGAACAGGAACCAGCTAAAAGCTTTGTAATTCAAATAACATATTTTATCATAGCTTACAAAAATTTTAACTGGAAAGATTCTTCTGTTCTTGGTTGTTTAAATTAGTACCTTCGTAGATATTACACTATTCGTGTCCGTCTCAGTGATTCCCAGTCGAAGGCCGCCTTGCATGCAATTAGATTAAAAATTAAATATAAAGAGTTTCTATCGATCTATATTACAAACCTTTATAAAAATGTATATCTTAAACAATAATTGCATAAATAATGGCTAAATATATCAAAATGTTAGCTAAAATCTTTATATTATATTCCCATTTTATCCTCTATTCACAGATTTCTAAACATTTTTCCCCATATGAGAAATGAAAAGCCGTGTTTGGCTGGAGTTGAGATTTCCCCCGGGAACTTGCTTAATAGCTTGGCAAGTGTTGTTTGCGAGAGGATGACTCCTAATTGGCTATTATCGCCTGGTATATGTGCCAGGATAAGTCAAGTACAAACGTTTAGCTGGTACTATGTAGTTTCTTAAAATAAAAATGTTAAGTTAAAATGTGATTTTACTGTGTGGTATTGGTCATCATCATCCATCACATCCCATTCAAAGCCAAAATTCGTGGCATGTATGGGGGGGACTTATTGGGAGGACATTTCACACACAGGGTCATCTGTTTATTTCTATTTTAATTTGGCTGACTTTCGTATAAGTTATTGTCGCGGAATTCCTAAGCCCTAACATAAAGTGACCCCGGCTGACGGTACTTTTCAAAAATGTTAAGAAAAACTACAAATGAAGTTGTAATAAAAGTAAGTTTATTCTAGGTTATTAATGACTCCAAGTTTATAAAAGGGTTGAATTCGTAACCGCTATAATTTTAAGAGACATAGTTGCTATAATTTAAAACTTGACTTTCATATATTCACATTGCGTAAAGGATGAGGCGAAGACCACACGTAGCACGGGAGGACTCAGGAAGACTCAGGAATTTGGCATGGCCTGCCGATCAGCCAGCAGACACGCCGGACCCTGGGGGGTGATCGTGGTAATTTCAACGACATTACCTAAACAAAAACGTTTGCCTCAAAAGTTATGTTAAGTCTTGACTAAGTGTTTTAGGCAAACGTTTTTGTTTCGGTTATATCGTTGAAATTACCACGATCACCCCCCTGATTGGGGACGTCTATCGTCAGCCGTGAAGTTTTGTTTTCGAAGCCGTTTCCAAAGAAATGACGATAAGCCCGTAGAAGGCGATTAGCTCGAAGGTGACCCAAAACAGTGCAACTGTTTAACAACATATTAAATTCAATTAATTCGACGCAAACTAATAATTTTAAACACACTGTTCCTTCAAAAATTGCTATTATTTGTTAACCTTTTTAGGTATAATACTCGTAGGTATAGAACATAATTTTATATCTGGACCTAAATCAACGGCCTTAAGTTTAATAGTCTGTGGTAATAGGTTGTGTGGATACCGACAAATCGTTTCGACCAATTAACTGGAAACAAAAACAATTCAGATTTAGATAATAACAATTATTATATATAATTGCAAAATATGTGGAAAATATTTCGTATTTTAAGCAAGATGCTAGTTAGGACTTAAATTCATTAATGTTTTATGTATATTTAATAATCAATTTTGACTTTGTCATAAATGTGTAAAATGTGATGATACATATAAAAGTATTGCATTATTTTACTACAATAATTGGATCGTTTAAAACTACTTAAAAGTTCTTGGGCTTATTATTTTTATTTTTTACTCAAATTATTCCAAAATGTTTATTAATAATAATCTAATCATAATAAAAAGAAACCAATGAAATAAATTAAAAGAATCATCACTACATATTATAAAAGAGAGTCCCCGAAACGTTTTTCTGTCGTCATGCATGCATGCGTAATGTCTGTCTGTGATCGCTAAACTCAGGAACTACTGTGTGGATTTTGATCCGGTTTTCACTAATAGATAGATTAATTCAATAGGAAGATTTGTGGCTATAATTTATAAATATTTAGTGCAAATTAACTGAACTGTGATAATGTTTGTCGATCGAGTCGGAAAAAAAACGTGCCACTAGAGAGCTTTCTGGGCGTGCGCTGCGTAAATGGTTTTATTTATATGAAAGTCATGTATGAAAGAATTGTTTTTCTCTAAGAGTTCTAAAGAAAAGTCCGCGATAGTATTTATCTATCTTTTATGGATAACCCACAGTAACCAACTTTTTATAGCAAAAAAGTAGATTTTCAAAATAAGGTATTTTTGTCCGTAAGGTACGTATCCTTATCTAATTTAAAAGGTGAGTAATAATAAGCAATGAACACAAATCAAAATTATCCTTTACACCATGATTTTTATGAATATCTTAGAAGATATCACAATATTAAAATCACTCTAATTAAAGTCCTAGAATAAGCTTCACAATCGATGCTTATTTCCGTTGATAGCCGACCCGACGGGGCACCGGGGGGGGGGGGGGGGCACACACGGAAGGCAACACGTCGTCGTTGCGCCTGGTCGTCCGAAGCCTGATTTTAAAAATTTCAAAATGAGTGTCGTTTGAATCCAGAGCAAAAAAATGTATACGATTCGATAATGTCATCAGTCAACAATAACATAGGGAAAATAATTTTCTTATATGCTCCTGTCTTTCACACGGGCAATTGTGTGTGGCCCTGTCACGTGTGACATCAAAACTCAATATGTTAATTTTTGCACCTAATCCTGAAGAAGTTATAAATGATGTGTACAACTAAATATTTTAGAATGTTTTCAAAATTGAGTAGCAAGTTAGAGACTACGTCATAATATCGTAATAAAAAGCACCACTCTACCCGTAGATTAGTACCCGTGCGAAGCCGGGGCGGGCCGCTAGTACATTAATAAAACATTTTCTATTCTCCATTCTATTGTGATTAAAATTGAAGAGCAAGCATTCGCAGACAATATGTGTAAGTAAGTAAATTCAGTTTTAAGTTCTAGAAAAAAAAAACCGGCCAAGTGCGAGTCGGACTCGCGCACTGAGGGTTCCGTACCACCACATAAACATAATTGTATTAGTTGAAATTTCAGTAAGTTAATGTGCTAGATTTTTTGAATCCGACACGCGCTTGACCAAATTTTATTATTTGTTGTTATTTTATAGCTTATGCACTATGAACATACCAATTTTTAAGTTTGTAAGTGTTCCCGTTTTTAAATACAACTAAAACAAAAATCGCCTCTTGACCCCTCTCTTATATGAATGTTCTTGAAACGGGGGCTCACCACAATTGGTTACCATTAGTTGTGAGAAAAGTTGTAATATTTAATGATTTCAGACTTTTCCCATTATTTGTACTGTGAGACCTAGCTTCTTGCCAAATTTCAGAATTTTAGGTCAACGGGAAGTACCCTGTAGGTTTTTCATTTTTGAATAAATGTATGGAGATGAGGACATAAAATGCCATATCTTTTGATTGCGTCGTTGTAAAAAATTGAAATTTTCAGATCTTGTGTGGTTCATGGATCCTAATATATGGTATTAATTTCAACCTGATACCTTTACCCGTTCGTGAGATAAAGGGTCTTGACAGACAGACAGACAGACAGACAGACGGACAACAAAGTGATCCTATAAGGGTTCCGTTTTTTTCTTTTGAGGTACGGAACCCTAAAAACAATAGACATAGTAAAGCCGCCTTTTCGATACAAAATAACATTCGGTTCTTTCTTTAGTGTTGTCAATTTAGGGTTAGTTTTTATCTAAACAAATTGCGACTCGATGTATTTGTAATTTTGGTCGGAGGGGCAAAGTATTTTTTTGCGAATAGTTAGAGTCGTAGAACAAAAGTTTTTCATTTTCATAGGTTGAACTCACAGGTTGAACTAGCACCCGAGAGGTTTGCAGAGGCATACCCCGGTCACTACATGCATCGAGCGAGAATTTGAAATTTAAAATTGGAAGGTCGTGTAGGCTCGCATACTTAGGGTGCGTATTCCGAAGTTTTATCGGAGCTCCGATATTATCAGATTGACAACAACAATTACGTTCGGAAATTTACTTTGTATGGGAATTTCTTTGTCAAAGGCCGAACCATAGACTAATAAAATTATCGGCGCGATATTATCGCAGTTTCACTTCGGAATACGGCAGCAGTACAAAAGACCTTCTGAAGTACCACGAGTATCGCATGGGCGGGTGCGCGCTGGGGGTGCGGGATGAATTGCAAAGGGAGCGGAGAGTGTAATAGTATTATTACTTTATTCTGTGGCAGACGTATAACAAACACCCTATATAACCCTGTTTATTATTCGATTAAAATTTTACATTTAGAATAGGATCTTAGCCGTATGTATAATACGATAAGATAGGCTCTTAAATATTTTATGCTCTTATCCTTGTGATTTATAACCAACTTCAACTTTACCATAAATGTGCCAGATTTCACAAATACTGATAAGCTTCATGTTCTCAAATGTCATCAATTTCAACCAATGGGTATTAATTATCATCCAAAAAATACGCGACCATTACTAAACGCTTTCCATAAAATAATCGGCTAAGTGCGAGTCAGACTTGCGCACCGGGGGTTCTGTACCACGAATTATAAAATTCCAGTAAACTACAGCTCAATCAATCAATTCAATCAAATCATTTGGTCAATCTTTTTTAGTACGGAGAAGTGAATACAAATCAGGCCTTCAATAATTTCCACGACATGTTTTTATTATTTTTCAAGTTATGCTTTCCTGTTTTGAAGAAAAAGGTCTATACCAAACCCCAAAGACCAGCATGGTTAACTAAAGGTATTAAAATATCGTCACTAAATAAGCGCAAATTACGATTTTCTGTCTATAACGCAAAAAATAAACACAAAAAGAGATCTTACCAAGCATATAACAAATGTTTTAAAAAGTGTGTTATTACAGCGCATAAAATAAGCAATGAAAGATATGTCACTTCATCTAAAAATGTTTGTAAAGCTAGTTGGAAAGTTATCAATAAAAATATAAAACCAAATGAACCTAAAAATGATTTAAATAAAATTATGTATAATAATAAACTTATAAATAACCCCGCGGAAATAGCAAACATATTCAATAACTATTTTATAGATCTTCCGAATTTAAATAACAATATTTTGACATCACAAATAAATAATCATAACATTAAACATAATGAATCTACAATATTTTTAAGACCAACTGATGCCCAAGAAATTTATAATACAATTATCAATTTAAATAACACTCCAGCTGTAGGAAAGGATCAAATCCCAACAAAAATTATAAAAAAGTCTGCATTAGTAATTGCTCCTGTTCTGGCGCATATTGTAAATCTTTCTTTTGCAGAGGGAAAATTCCGAGAAAATCTAAAAACCACGGTTATAAAACCTATTTATAAGAAGGGAGATAAGCACATTCCTCAAAATTATAGACCTATAGCGCTTATTCCAATATTCTCCAAAGTAATTGAACGGATAATGTATAAAAGAATTACAAATTTCATTCAAAGCTTTAAAATATTAAAACCTGAACAGTACGGATTTACAAGGGGCAAATCAACTACTCATGCGGCCTTTCATTTAGTTGATAAAATCACTAAGAGTATTGCTCAACAGAAACTAACTACAGTCGTGTTTTTTGACATGAGCCGCGCTTTTGATTACGTGTCTCATAAACTGCTTCTGGATAAATGTCAAATTTATGGAATACGAAGAAAGGCGCTTGATTGGCTACAAAGCTATTTAAATGATAGGAAGCAATATATAGAGATCATGCGTATTGACGACTCAGACAGTGAAATGAAAATATATAGGTCAGAAACGTTGATAAATAGGTATGGAGTCCCGCAGGGTAGTATACTTGGCCCTTTGTTATTTCTGCTATACGTAAATGATTTGCCATCAGCCACGTCATATCCTTGTGTATTATATGCGGATGACATATCGGTAATTATCTCAGATAACAAAGACTTTAAACACAATGATAATATTAACAAAACTATAGATGCTATCATAAAATGGCTAAATGAAAATAATCTAAGCGTAAATATTAGTAAAACCAAATACATCCAATTCCACAATCAAGGTGCTAAACCACTAAATCTTAGCTTGATTTATAAGGATACAATTATAATGCAAGAAAAAGAAACTCTATTTCTAGGATTTATTTTAGACGAGCATTGTAAATGGAAGTCGCATGTTAACAAGGTATGTTCAAAAATCAACAGATTTGCATACGCACTTTGGAGGTTATCAAAAGTCAGTAACAAAAGAACAGCTTTGCAAGCTTATCATGCATATATTGTTTCCAACTTGAGATATGGTTTAGTGTTGTGGGGCATGTCAGTTGAAGCTCATAGGGCTTTTATTGCCCAAAAACAGTGTATACGAGCAATATGCGACGTTCCACCTTTTACCAGTTGTAAACCCTTGTTTTATGACATGAAACTGCTAACATTGCCCTGTTTGTACATATATGAAATTTGTATTTTTGTAAAAAGTAATTTTGAATTATTTCAAACAAAACAGTATGTATGTTGCTTCAACACGAGGTACCCAAACAGACTTATTAACATAGGCCCTAATAACTACATACATAGCATTAATTGTTATTACATGTGTACAAAAATATACAACCATCTTCCTGGATCATTTAAACTACTGTCACTAAACAAATTAAAGAATGAACTGCACCGCTGGCTCATAAGAAAATGTTTTTACTCTGTGAGGGAATATTTGGAAAGTGACACTAACCATATTATTTAAGATTCTCTGTTTGACATTTTGTTTTTGTAATTGACATTTTATTTGTATTATTTTGACTTCTTATGACTGGGCAATGAAATCTTATTATTATTTAAGTTGGATTATATTATGACTAGTGAATTTGTAATGTATGCTTTCAAATCTTTTAACTTTGACTTCTTTTTGTAAATATTGCTATGCTCTTATAGAGTTTACAGTGCAAGGACTATGTACATATCACCTAACATCTTGTTAATACTACTGTATTTACAGCAATAAATAATTTTGAATTGAATTTGAGTCCTTCTAGCTTTTGGTAGATTTATTTATTTTGCCAAGAGGTTATCCTATACTATTAAACGAGCAATATTTGTATACATATTTGTCATCGGTTTCTCGAAAATGGCTCTAACGATTTCGACGAAATTTACTATATGGGGGATTTTAGGGACGAAAAGTCGATCCAGCTAGGCCTTATTTCCGGGAAAATTCTTTTTTTCCGTTGTTTTAAGCATTTCTTGAAAATAGCTAGTTTCAGAAACCTTAAAGCGCCATCTGTTGTTGGGCGTTGGTTAAGGTGATACAAAGCAAAGCCCGGTCGCCCAGGTGCTGTTTTTTATCACACTTATATCGTAAATCAACCCGCTAAGTGCAATACTTTTGTCGTACTATTTTTGGATACTCTGAAATAAATATACTTTCATTTCTAATTGGATCGATCATTAGTGATAATTTTGTTGAAGTAAGTATAATTTTTTTTGTTGCATTTAGCCTCCTTAATAAGCTCTTAGTATCGGTTTATGTTTGACCGTTTTCACAAAAAAATATAGTCGAAAAGAGCACAATTTGTGTGGGGATTGAAATTTTAAACTTTTATTACTATTTATAAGGAAATCCGCCACAATTACAAAATATGCAGTCCTTTGTCGGCAGATCGGACGGAAAGACAGTAATAGGGTTCCAAAGGCACCCTTTCAGTACGGAACTCTAAAAACGACAACCTTATTTTAACGACGCAGGCTCTTACCCTTGACATTCATTGATGTGCTTTTGACAACACGTTGACATAACGGCTTAAGTCATGAATTACACAAAAATGTACCTTAAAATTTTACTAGTAAAGTTCGATTTGCTTTTTCATCGATGTTTAACTTAATTCACTCGAAGCATAAAACGACTCAAGTTGCTTTTTGTATGTTCATCGTAAAATGTACCTTATTGTTAACATATAAGGTTTATTATTATAATTTTTGAATACGGATGTTTACAGTATGTGACATTTAAGTGACCGCGGACGATTGATAAATCGTTTTGGTCCAGTTTGACAATCAAATTAATTTTAACAATTGGAATTTTTTGTTGACACTTCTTTGGCTTAATGGAGTCATTAAGAGCTTTTTTTTTATTGTAATAAATTCTACCTTTAACGAGAATCTTCATTGACTTTTATAAGAAAGGTTACAAGCTCATTTTGTCTTCAGGATTTTTATAAGACATCGCAAAAGTCCAGTGCTGGACTGCTTAACCAAAATTTTAATGTTCTTTATGTCTTAGATCATACATTAGTAGACGATTTTGAAAAAGTTGTTTAGTTTCGTGGTCTGAGCACACCCTTGCGGTATCGTTCGCTTTTGCATTGTAGTTTTCATCTTGTGTTTATCTTTAAAATAATTAAATATAAGGCCCTAATGAAATAGTGAACATAATTTTAGTATGTTACTCAGACCATAAAATTAAACAACTTTTCCCAAGGAACATACTCTTAGGTCGAAATACGACCAAATCAAATTTGACCTCCCATACAAAATGCGCTATCAGCTGCAGATGCAGTTTCTATGGGAGGTAAAAAAAATATTTTCGTTTTTCGACCTATGTTCTTTGGGGAAAGTTGTTCAGTTTCATGGTCTGAGTAACATTCTTAAATTATGTTCACTATTTCATTAGGACCTTATATATTGCTCCAAAACCAAACCAAATTAAATTACACGTTCTTACAAAGTTCCTCGACCCCTAACCTAACCGACTGATACAATACGAAATCTTCTTTATTCCTTACACATTTTAACAGAGGCCATCGACCTCTGCCATCCCCTTGGGAAGGAACCGTCAATTTCACTTAAGTAGCAACTAATGCTATTGGAACACGGTTTCCGGGTAAATAAATGGGTACACTCAAGTCCACGAGAAGATTAAAGCTTTTCTCTACTTCAAAAAAATAAGAGCGGTACAAAGTGTATGCTTGACGACATTTTGACTGTATACTTACACTTAAGAGACTGCTGAGTTAAGGGGCTGATAAGAGCTAAATACGCTTCACTTGAGCAGATTTTCAACGAAAAGTGATGAAAGTATGGCCGTGAAAACAAATTATGTGATAATTAAGCATCTTTCCAAGAATATGGCTGACTCCGAAACACGATTAAATATATTTTGTACGCCATAAAAAAATCCAAAGTTACCTCTGCCTTTTGCTTTTAAACCGTTTTTCTTAAGTACCCATTAATCTATGATGCCAAAACTTTTACACATTATTCAATACATTATGCATAATAATATAGCTTTGTGATAATTAATATTATGGGTACAGATTTTGAGAAAAATGCAAAAATGAGCGAAAAACGTAAAACAGCGCGAATCCGCTCCGTTCTAGTACGCGCATTCTGCCCTTTGTTAGAAAGGGAGGTAATTCAGCTCTTATCAGCCCCTTAAGGCTAAAACGGGGAGTCAGTAAAATGAGCATCAGTTGAAATACATAGCTTGTTTGATGTGTTGTCTATACGAAAACACTAGAATACAGTATAATTATATAGGGTGACTTTTAATTAGTTCTTGATAGCAAAAGATATGCATGTACTCATGATACTGAACAACTTTTCCCAAGGAACATAGGTCGAAATACGAAAAACCATATTTGACCTCCCATACTAAATGCGCAATCAGCTGATGCAGTTTCTATGGGAGATCAAAACTAGATTTTCGTATTTCGACCTATGTTCCTTGGGGAAACTTGTTCAGTATCATGAATACATTCATACCTTTTTCTATCAAGAACTAATTAAAAGTCACCCTATATACAACGTGTAACGGAAAGGTGCGATATTAATGAAGGGTGTTGTGAAACTGAACAACTTTTCCCAATGATTCGCACAGGTTCGTGAATGGGAGATGCGAGTCGAGAAACCCAGAACGGTACGACACTAGCGACGATTACGAGTTAAAACTTACGGCTCAGTCAAGCCATTCCGCCGACGGACAGCTAGTGACACAGTCGTGCGGCCCCGCTCTTTTCCGCGGTCGCCATTTGCCGTCCAAGCCAGGCTATTGCAATTTCATTTGTTTTCGTATTTCGACCATAAGTCCAGTCCTTTGGAAGGTATACCTTACCTATGGACTTATGGTCGAAATACGAAAACTAATGAAATTGCAATAGCCCGGCTCGGACGGCAAATGGGGAACGCGGAAAAGAGCAGGGCCTCACGACTGAGTCACTAGCTGTCCGTCGGCGGAATGGCTGGCGCGTCATGAAGTCTTCTCTCGCCCCGGGATTGCTCCGTCGGCGGGGAATCCTCTTGGAGCTACTCTGGCTCCCTGAGGAGGTATCGGGCGCGGCCTGTGGCTACAGGCCGGTCATTGGAGAGCCGCCCTCCGCGGTACCAGCCCCCCGGGTGAGACTCCATGAGGAGAGGCCCGGTGAGCGACCAGCGAGCGGGCGGCTATTGGCGAACTTGTAGATGGAATTGGCGCGGTAAGGGAAGATAGTGGGGATGTAGTGCGGCAGGTCAGGAGTGGTTATGGCTGGCGCGCCACTGAGCCGTAAGTTTTAAATCGTAATCGTCGCTAGTGCCGTACCGTTCTGAGTTTCTCGACTCGCATCTCCCATTCACGAACCTGTGCGAATTGACTCGGACTTCAGACCCTCGTAACGGAAATTATACACTACAAGAGGTACGGGCAAAGCATAGTGCTGATTTTGAGCCCACCCGACGTCATAAAGAGGATAGAAATATAAACGGAAGCATTTACAATTGAATTATACAAACAAATAAATAGTATCAAAAATAATAACACAAAATACTACGAATAAAAGACAAAAATAAAAAAAAAACCTCAACTATTTCATATTAAAAAAGTTCATATTCTCAGACTCACAAGTACTTTTAAGACCCTGTATATTAAAATATCATAATAGCCGGCGCAAAAAAAGTAAAAGACACTGTTAAATAACGCGAAAAAAAGGAAAAATAAGGAAATATAATAAAAATAAAACAATAAAACTTGTGTTATATACGCCACCGGCAAATAAAACGAAATCGTAAATTGATAAATTTCCTAGTGAGTTGATAAACTTCCGAAAAATAATAAACTCTACCAAATTCGCTTCTGGCATTCGCCAGCTTCGCTCGCTCATCTCGTGCGTTTGGTCAAATCAAAAGGGAACCTAACACAACCTTACCGATTTCGAATGGGCTACGGCCTTGGCTTCGCCTAGCGGACCTATGGATCTACGCATTTCCTACGAGTTTATAATTTTACGAAAGTTGATCAACTTACTAGGAAATTTATCAACTAGTGATTCCTATCTTTTTTGCGGTAACATGTCCAACGTTGTATCCAATTTAAGAAAAGCTTTATTAATCTCAGGGAGAGTCGCCTTACAATTCAATTATTAACAGAAACACGGCAGCGTTGCTTTTAGCTAATTGTAAAAGCTTGTAGCCAAGAATAGGATTTTAAAACCATTTTTCTGGGTTCCTTCCTTATAAGAAAGTTCTATGCAACTAAAAATACAGTAGAGAATAATATTAGTACTCGTACCTATTTGGGATTCGTAAACAATTATTACACTGGCAAATTCGTAAAAACGTTTTGTAGGTACCTATTTTCAGCGTCCTGCGCAGGTATTTCCGGACAGGTACAACAAGAAGAAGAACCGATGTCCGATGGGGCGTGAGGGTTCTAGAGTGGCGACCACGTACCGGAAGACGAAGCGTTGGCAGGCCCCCCACAAGGTGGACCGACGATCTGGTCAAAGTCGCGGGAAGCCGCTGGATGCGAGCAGCGCAGGACCGGTCGTCATGGAGATCTTTAGGGGAGGCCTATGTCCAGCAGTGGACGTCTTTCGGCTGATATGATGATGATGACAACAAGGCAGCCTTACAAATATCTTTAAAGCCAGCAGCGCACCTGGTGTTGCGAGTGTCTATGGGCGTCGGTGATCACTTACCATCAGGTGACCCGTCTGCTCGTCTTCCTCCCTATTCTATAAAAAAAGGTATTCTCAGAAATACTTCTATTTGCTTTAGGCGACTAAGGACTTATGAACCGGAGAATGGGCAGCAGCGTCTTTCTGAGTATCATACCGTCTTACATACTGCGGTCATCAACAACTGCGTTCGCCAGCCGCAACGCTTAATAGCGTGGTGACTATGGTAAATACCTTCAATGTACCTGCGTTTTTGCTAGAGTTTTGGAGGGAGCTCCCTGTCATGGAGTGGACGTTTCATGGGATGTTATCCAACGGCCTAAAACGGAGTGTCAGTGAAAGTATCGGCAATGTCTTAAATTAATATTTCAGAGTTATCTGGTATCTGGTAGTAAAAAATCTTTGTACAAAATAAAATAACTCTGACTATGACCGCGTTAATGCGCAGAACTCAAAAAAATAATCGTGGGGGTGAGCGCGGCAGGTGGGGGGGAGGCGAGCGAATCGTTCATTGACTCTTACCGGCTACAGCTAAACTTATTCTGCGCTAGCTAGTGAACGATGCACTAACTACTGAACCCCGCAAGTTTACCCCAGACTCAATCTAGAACTTCCCTCTCTTTCTAAATCCTAGTTTTATTTTTCATTTTGCGTCTGAATTTAGTACTCTTTTATGCAAACTACAAAAGTTATGGCATTGTTCCGTTTCTCATTTAATTTTAACTTTAAAAAATGTACAATTTAATTAAGGTCGCTCTACGAACGACGCGAAAGTTCTTAAGATCTTAAAATAAAGATGTTTAATAAAAGGTGTCAAAAAAAGATTGTTTCTAAACGTTTGTAAGGAAATTGATAAGGAAAATTCGTAGTATTTTTATACTTAACGTAATTGCTGTCTTTATTTTTTTGCTTTCTTACCTATAGCTTCAAAACATATTATCATTTTACGAAACAAGGAACAAATATTTTAGGTTAGTACTTACTTTTACTCAAACTTAATGGCATACAGGCTGTTAATTTAATTGCGTGGCATTGCTCAGGGGCTGAACAATTTTTCTCGAGGAACATAGATCGCACAACGAGAATATGTTCCTTGGGAAAAGAGTTTCAGTTACTGATACTGAACCCGCCCCTGAGCTATGTCAAGCAATCAAATTAACACCCTGTATATTAAAAAGCTAATATCAAACTCCACTGCTGGACACAGAGTTCCCTTCTAAATTTCACAGCAAAAACCGTTAATTTTTTTTTTTAATTAATTTTTCAAAATGAAATGTGGACGATCGCTCCGGAGGGTAATCATGGAGGGGAAGTACTAAGAGTCAGTTAATGTTATTTCATCTGTAATATAGTGTAGTGTGGTACCGGCAAAGAATAGTAGTAACCCATCTCTACCCGTGGATGTCGTAAGAGGCGACTAAGGGCTTAAAACCCGGAGGATGGGCAGCAGCATCTTTCTGTGTATCGTACGATCTTACATATAATCACCAACAACAACGCTTACAAGCGTGGTGAAGTACACGGCCGCACATCAGTAGAAACACTTTTGGACCTTATGGCGTGGTAATAGAGTTGAAAAGTTTCTACCGACAAGCGGTTGACCGTACAACGCGCTTTTGCTGGAATTCTGGAGGGACCTCCCTGTCCTGTAGTGGACGTTGCATGGTCTTGTTATGATAGTGTAGAGTATTTTAGGTGCATGCTTGATTTCGTCCTCTACTTCAAAATCCCTTAGTTGCCTTTAAGGACATTGACGGGTAGAGATCTAGCTATTCTAATTGGCATTTTTTTGCTGGGTCTTTGAAGCTGTTTTGGTGTGGTTGGTAGTGAGCCTGCCGTGGGCCGCGGGTTCGGTCCCCGCCCAGGGAAAACATCTGTGTGATGAACACAAGTGTTTGTTCTGTGTCTGGGTGTTATTTATCTATTTATGTATGTATATCTATAGTACAGGCTTTTCCTAGTTTGGCATCAGATGACCTTGTGTGAAATGTCCCCCAATATTTATAATTGATTATTATATAAACGCTGTCCCAAGCTACATCTTGCACTCAAAATACAAACTCCAAAAGGTCCAGTTCTATTAACAATGTTTACAACAGAGGAATAAAATACGACTGTCGGACTACCGTGAAGTCACCCAATGTGGCTCCCGACCTTTTCAAGGGAAGCTTTCGGGGTAAACAAAACAACAAAACTTGAGTTTTGGGATGAAACTTAGAAGAAAACAAAGGTAATTTTGAATCAGTGATGCTTACAATTGTTGCCTTAATACAAAATAATAAACAAATAAATAATAAAATAAATAAAGTTTTATTTCAGGTGACTAAGGCCCCACATCAAAACAAAACAACAAAACTGAATCCAACTGAATCCAACTGAATCCAAAAATACAATATTAATAATTACTTTTTGTTCCCGTTTTGGTGCACAGACAGCCAATACCTGTAAATAGGGCTGTTCCGGTCCTCATAGATGGCTCTTAATATGCTGTTGTCAGTGCAGCTCAATCGCTCCCAAAAGATGGCGATGCGTGCTCTGACAACGGCATAGAAATCAGGTACTCCGCTAACATGGCCGAAGCACTGCAGAATCTCGGCAGCCCCATCAGGATACGGAATATATCATTATACTGCACCCTAATGGTGCTGTACGACCTTCTGCAGAACTTCACCCAGAGTTGACAAGTGTAGAAGGAAAGGCAATATGCATTAAACAATGTCAATTTGACCTGCCTGCTTCACCCAGCAAATCTGCGTGCGATCATGTTCCCACGGACAGCCAGAGCTCTCCTCTCTCGCTCCATGTCCATGTCATCCCGCATGTCACCGGTAAGTATATGTCCCAAGTACTTGAATTTCTGTACAACCTGGACCGTTAAACCATTCAATTTAACTTCTGGCACTTAATAATGCCTTTAGGCGTTAAGTCCGCCTATGTACCTTTGTGCATGAAGTTAAATAAAATAAAAAAATTACACGGGCGACCGAGCTTTGCTCTGTATAAGCTTAACCAAAGCCCACTAACAAATGGCGCTGTAGGGTTTCTGGAACGCGCTATTTTCAAGAATTGCTTAAAAAACTGAGAAATCGAATTTTGCCAGTGATGCGATTTAGCTAGACCGATTTTTTTCCCCAGAAAATCCTAGTATATAGTAAATTTCATGGAAACCGTTAGAGCCATTTTCGAGAAACCTTGTATATACATATATACAAACATTACTCGTTTAATAGTATAGGATAGAGGTAGGAGAGCGGAGCAATGCAATATAAGACCAATCTATATGTACTAAAATAATAAAAAAAATTTGGACCTGATTTCCTTTTGCCCACTTATTAGTGAGGTCAAAAGCAACAACTTTTGTTCTACGACTTTGCTAACAACGCACAAAAAACTTTCGACTCTCCATACTAAAGTGGTCACGTGACCGACCCATTTTGTTGAAAATTTTTCGTGGGTTGTAGTATATCCTCTGATAAATCACAACGCCGAGCCATAAGAATTGTTTCAGGTTACTTGCATGTCCACGCGTTACATCATATCGTGTGGGTTCTAAAATCGATGACCGACCTCATAAACTCTCCTCTGTTAAAGAGGCTTCTGTCAAATATAGTAATGCAACCCAAGAAATAAATATACAAGACTAACGCGTTTCCTGAGCTAAAACCTAACACGTGTCTCATTTGCCAGTAATTTCATTCGCTTCTTTGATCTTCCTATGTTCGTTTGACCATGTCAGAGTTTGTTTTTCCCTAGATGGCTTTGTACAAAAACCTTGTCACCTTCAAATTGTCTACTACGTTGCCACTAGGTCTATAGATCTTCAAGTGGAATACAGATATTAAAGTGGAAAAACCTGTTCAAAGCTAAAGAAACAACATATATTTCATGTAAAAGTACAACCATTGACACAAAGATCATTAGTAAATGAGTTCCGTAGTCGCAGGTGTTTATGAGTACCTATAGTGAGTGACATCTCGGAAATGCGGACAAAATATATGGCTCACTATACATTTTGTCCGCACTCCCACTGGTTTTGCCGTAGGCTGAATGGGAACAATGCTTCGCTTTTGTTGTCTTGTAAAAAAGATAAGTAATTATAATCTTGGGATGGTAAGAAATTAAGTTTATTTATAGTACTAAATAAATGTCTGGACATTTTGGGTGAATTTCTATATAATAGAAATATTAACAATGTTATTGAGGAAGGGAAGTTCACGTTTCATGGGATGTCATGATGATGATGATGATAAAGATGACCCAAAAATTTACGGCGAAACTTTCAAATTAACAACTTATTTATCAAGGTTTTATTTTCGGCTTTCTCGTGTAAATAACTTTTTTGGTAACTTTTCCCATATAATATATTTTGTGAAATACCATGCGGTGCCAGATAAGAATAATACAACCCAACCTCTACCCGTAAGGAGTCGTAAAAGGCGACCAAAAATCTAAAACCTGAGGATGGGTTGCTGTCCTTCTGTGTATCGTAAATTGTTAGTACGCACGGCAGCAAGCAAGAGGAAACAAAACCAGTATAAGCTGAACCAGCGCTACGCTTCAAACGCCCGGAACCAGAGACCCGCTCCAGGTCAAAATGTTCTCACCGACGAGCGGCCGTGTGTACAATCTTCTACATAATGCAGTCAAAGATGCTTATGGTACTTTCCCTTCAGACTATACCCCGTATTTGATCAAGTTTATACTTAACGAAAATCAAAACATCTTTTGTTGATCTGTGTGTTTCAACAAAATACCTTAAAAGTAAGCTGCCGTTATTCATAATCTAAGCCTTAAAATGTAATGCAGTTACCTGAAATTTTAAAGATTGTACAAAACAAACTTTATGTAAAAGGCCTAGGATTATATCAATAATAATAAAGAGGTATGGGCCCTGATATTCCAGCGAAATACAAGAAAACTTTGTATAGGTACAAAGCCGACTCCGACCGCCGATGTTTCTTTTACGCTGCCATAGCAATATCCGAAACGTTGGTAGAAAAGAATAGATAAAGAATCTACATTTAATAAAATAATCTAAATTTGCGATGATAGCTGCGAGCTGCCTAATACGAGTATGATGTAGACTCATAATAGGATGTGAAAATGGTCCTCAACACAAAGAGTGAAAGTTCCAGCTTCCACGACACGTCCGAATTGTTCAGAATAATTTAATAGAATTCCAGTAACTGAAAACTGGATTAGCTGTATTTTAATTAACTTTAATTTTCGTTCGTTAACTCGTTATTATTTAAATTGAAATAATGTTGCACCGTTAACACCAAGATGAAATGAACATTTTATGAAATAATGATGGAATTCTTAGATTCCGTTTAGTAGTATATTTATGATTTTATAAATCTCAAATTATTGGGATCCATCTTCTTCCATCAAGGGGGTCGAGCCGAATCTCATCAAATCTCACTTGAGGGGAAGGGCCAACAACTTTTAAATGGACAAGTCTGGTACAAAATAAACATGGACCATAGTTTATTATTCTTAATAGCCCATTGATTGTTAGGCTATTGAGATTTGAGACTATTGAACATCCTACATATATCAAAAGTAGAAAAATAATATAAATTGTAAAGCAGAAACAAAATACAAATCTGGTCACCAATATATTGTAATTTTTAATAATAATTTTTAAAGTTAAGTACCATTTTTCTGACAATTATAGTCGCTTTTAAGCACCTGCATAAAGTTTTTTTTTTTTTATTTGATCATCAGTCAAGTACAATCGTCGGCTAGTAATCATTTTCTAGTTTAATTAGTAGATAGTTGAGAATAGCTTGATGTCTTAAAAAAAAATATAACTTCGCTGCTTAAAATCAAGTTTTGAGAAACACATATCTCCCAACTCTCCTAAGGGACAAAAGGTCAGGTTTTACTTAACTAAGTAACTTAACTACATAATTAAACGAGTCGGACCTTTCGACCTTTTAATCCAAGTCCCTTAGTGACATCGCTGATCCAATTAATACCTATGACTAAATTACTCAAGAATAATATCCAATCACTAGCAAGTACCTATCCACTTCAATAAATTACTGTAATGTAACTCAAAGGAAAATCAAGAAGGAAAAAGTATTATTTAATAATTTTTTTCAATCTGTTAGTGATTTAGAATCACCCCTTAGAATGATCATCGTACTTCTTTTTACACCCTATATTCAGTGGGTAAGGTTTTATTTTAGCTAGGAGCATTTTTATGAGTTCACTGAAGTCTGTAGAAATCATGTTCAAAGATGTGAAATCAGATACTTTCGCATCGATGAATTCTTATTTGTCTGTTTTCTATTTCAGGTACGTTTTTGAACACATATCATGGAGCTGATGGTCTTCAAAATGTAAGTAGGTATTTATCTCATTCGGTACAAACGTCTTAAAAAAAACAATGGTACTACTCGTACTGACAGTAAGAGTCACTGTCCACGTACGCGATCACCCAAACGATATAAATCACTCAGGCGATATTAATCACTCAGGTGATATTAATCATTCAGAAATAACAGCAGAAATAACAGCTTTTTACCGAGGACTCTTAAAATTGTTAATAATTTGAATACTGACGATCGTTTCGATCTATTTTGTATTAGCACTCAAAGCATCAAAGCGATTATAAGCAGGGAACCTACTCTAATACATAAATAATTTATATCCATTCCACCTACACGTGTGTGTGATCTGAGAATATTGTAAATATTTAAAATGTATTTCTTACATTTGTGGTAGCTTCATAATTGGCATCTACTTATTAATTAAGTCAATTACTGTATATAAAATAGGCCGTAAGCTCCCCAAACAAAATAAAATAAATAAAATTCAGGCGATATTTAATCACTCAGGCGATATTAATCATTCAGGCGATATTTAATCACTCAGGTGCCATTAATCATTCAGGCGATATTAAATCACTCAGGCGATATTAATCACTGAGGCGATATTTAATCACTCAAGCTATTTTAATCACTTGCTCTAGCAACTGCTGATGCATTGCATCCTGCCATTGACCTCCAGGACTGTTTACAGGAAGAATTACACTTTTTTCCGCAAATTTAATCCGTGACCCGGAGTCCATAGATGGTTAGGTGACTATTTTATCGCTTGCATGTCGATTGCGTGGACAGATCTAAAATATTGCCGCAGTAGACAGTGTCTCTATAAAGCCAATTATTAAAAGTACTTTTGGATTAAAGTAGAGTATAAAAGTGATTTTATTAGTAATTTAGATTTATAAATGTCAGAAGCGATTAAACGATTGCCCTTATTACCTGTTACCATAATTTTATACCAGTAAGACAGCAACGTGCATTGTCCACCCTGAGTACTAAGGTGGTGTCTCACGTGCCGGTAATTTCATTAGCTGGTTTTACACCAGAGATTAGCTACCTCGCGCAGGTCGCTGGTACCACCTTCTGGGTGCTTCTCGAGCGCAGCTCTATGCTATAAAAACCGGTCAAGTGCGAGTCAGACTCGCGCGCCGAGGGTTCCGATATATTTTTAGTATTTTTGGGATATGAAAATATTTTTGACCTCTCTATAAATTTTTCTCAATTGCTCACTTTGATCGAACAGTTTGTATGGAGAAGCCAAGTTTTTTCATTTCCCATACATGTTAGTTTTGGGAAAGTTGTTTCGTTGACTGAGCACGCCCTTTCAGTTTTCGACAAACCGTCCCTATACCCTTTATATGGCAAACTTTTTGGACGTAATAAACATTGTAATAGTAATTGACTTCCGAATGGTAAATAAATAGTTAATGTCTAGTAATGGATAAGGCATCGTGCTGAGAACTAAGTGGAATTAATAACTTTGCGCCCTGTAGCGAGCCTAATGTCTCCTCGACAACCTTGAACTTGGCTGAGGGCACCTACAAATTATAATGTTAATTGCTTTTACAATTAAGATCAGGTCAAGCATGACACTCGTAGGGCGTAGCTCCTTAGGCTAATGAAATAAGAGCACAGATGCAGATGTGTCAAGCTTGACGTGCTTTTGACTGTACGGTCTGCCGCATATCGGTGAAAATGTTTCAACCTTCGCCTTTTTTAAGTAGCAGTAGCGCCTATATTCGCGACAATATTTGCACTGGCTATTGATTCTAAGACTAAATGTAAAACGCGCGAACAGATTACGACAGGTCAGGCTTGACACTCGCAGTGCGACTCTAGCTCGTACGTACTCGTATATTGAAATAAAAAATGTATGTAACTGAACAACTTTTGTTTTACAACTTTGGAAATTAAAATAAAAAGAATTGGTTCTCCATACAAACTGACCTGATTAGATTTTCATTTTGTATGGGAATTCGATCTTTTTTGTTTAAATTTCCAAAAGTTTATGTACAAAAGCTGTTCAGTTACTTGCATAGAAGTAGTTGTTCAGTTACATGTATAGAAATTGTTACTTTTGGAAATAAAAAAAAAAATATATGTCTCTCAGACTTCCTACTAAACTGATCATATTAACAATTAAATCTTTACGTAGCAAGTAACGGAAAAAAAAAATTCCCATAGTAAAACCACAGGACAAAAAGATAGCACGAAATAAAAAAAAACAAAGTCGTTATCTTTTGCAGATAATATCATTCAAGCTAAAAACCTTCGCCGAAGTCTGGTATTAAACTAAGTAGTATTTATGCAAGTTGAGAATAAGTTTCCAGCATTAAAAGCGCAAACTACGAACTTTAAACCATATTTAAACTAACTGGAAGAATGTTTAACTAACTTGGCTAGAACTGTGAGAGCTATCTTGCGTGTGCACGGTGTTGATATCCTATACTATCAAACGAGCAATATTTGTATATATATATACTTCGTTTTTTTTCAGATTAGAATTTAATGTATGAAAAATAAGAGGTTCTTTACAGTTCTCACTCTAAATCCAATGAGTTTCACATTTGTCTAGGAGAGGTGCCTATTAAAGACTTTTCTAATCTGAAAAAAAACGAAGTATAGTAGGATTTGTAATCGGTTTCTCGAAAACGGCTCTAACGATTTCGATGAAATTAAGTATACGGGGGTTTCTGGGGGCAAAAAATCGATATAGCTAGGTCTCATGTCTGGGAAAATTCGTTTTCACCGTCTTTTTTAATATTTCTTAGCGCGTTTTAGTGCGTTCCAGAAACTTACAGCGCCATCTGTTGTTGAGTAGCATAGCTTGCTCACTCGATGATATTTTCATCATACAGAGCATAGCTCGGTCGCCCAGGTACTGTTGTATCCTATACTAGTAAACGAGAAATATTTATACATATATGTGTAATCGGTTTTTCAAAAACCGCTCTAAAGATTTCGTTGAAATTTACCATACGAAAATTTTCGGGGAAGAAAAATTGATCTAGCTAGGTTTCATGTCTGGGAAAATTCGTTTTCCCCGAGTTTTTAAGCATTTGCGTTTTAGATAAAAACCTACAGCACCACCTGTTGGCGGATAGCATAAATTGCTCACCCGATGATATTTTAATGTTGAGGCGGCTATTATAGAGCGAAGCTCGGTCGCCCAGGTACTATTATACAAGTTACTCAAATTTATAAAAAAAACAGCATCTCAACTTTTAAGTTGCATATTAGTACTCACTTTTAGAACCTATATGTTTCCGCCCCCGCACTAACCGCTTCCCCCTTCCTTCTCACTCCCATAGAACTCCCAAGTGGGAGGAAAAGGAGGGAAGGGTGCTGCCCACGCGTTCCAGAAATAGATCCCCATACTCTCGTGACGTCACCAGACACAATTAAGAGATTTCATCTTCCGTACGAATCTAGTGCTTTCTAGAAACTGTCTTGATATTTTCATAGTGTAAGCAGAATTCTTTAAAAATAAATTATTTAAAAAAGAACGACTTTGTATAAATTCGTTAAAAAGGGATAGATTTTTGCTGTACAAACCTCAACCCCACCTTCTGAGAGATTAATTTATTAAATGAAAATTCTTTACTATAACAGTTATTGAAGGTAAGAACATGCAGAATACAATTTAAAAAAACCGGCCTAGTGCGAGTCGGACTCGCGCCCTAAGGGTTCCGTACCTATCTACCATATGATATACTAAAAGCTTTTGCTCTTTGATTTTAAAAACTCCGCGACCATCCAACTTGACCCCTATTTTAATTTTTAATAGAAAAATTCTTTAAACGAGAGCTCACCTTAATTGGTTACTATAAGTTGTGAGAAAAATTGAAACATTTTATGATTTTAGACTTTTCCCTTTATTTGTACTGTGAGACCTAGGTTCTTGCCAAATTTCATAATTTTAGGTCAACGGGAAGTACCCTGTAGGTTTTGCTTTTTTGCATGAATGTATGAAGATGAGGACATAAAAAGCCATATCTTTTGATTGCGTAGTTGTAAAAAAATTAAATTTTCAGATCTGGTGTGGTTTATGGACCTTAATATTCATTATTAATTTCAACCTGATACCTTTACCCGTTTGTGAGAAAAAGGGTCTTGACAGACGGACAGACAGACAGACGGACAACAAAGTGATCCTATAAGGGTTCCGTTTTTTTATTTTGAGGTACGGAACCCTAAAAATAGTGAGTCTACCACCATTAAGGATGCGTACTATGGCAGCGAAAAATAAACGTACTCCGCTTAAATACAACCTGAGTTGGCTTTGTACAATGGGTTTTCGTCGGACACATACGAACACGTGCACAAACACACCCAGATCCAAAATCAAATACCCAAACACACCATTCGGATATCTGCACCAACCGCGAATCGAACCCGGAAAGTTTGACTCAGCAGGCACTACCACTGCACCACACAGGCCAGCCATATTAAAAATGTTTGGCTTCAGTTTTATGAAAACTTTTTTACAGCACTTTAATAACGATGTTTACCTGGAAATACTACGCTTCTACGCTTACTACGTTCGCTACGCCGCCGTAGCGAAGCCGTAGCAAACAACAGTTTTCAGTTCATGTGTGTGTATGGTGTTCTTTGGTTTTATGGGTATATTTGAATTATGTTACTTGGACTATAAAATCAACTACTTTTCCCTAGGAATATAGGTCGAAAAAAGAGATTAATTTTGTGGCTATACCATACAAACCTCTTTTCCTTAAGTGATGCTTTTGTATAGAACGATCAAAAACTTTCCTATTTTTCATGTCATGTTTCTTCGAGAAACTTGAACAAATTTAATGTATGGTTTGAGTAAACACCCTATATTTTGTATTTTACATAATCTTATTTTAATTTTCCATCTGTTTAATGACCTATTCTCATCCAAATATTTTACTTTTTCCCTCTGGGTTGCGTAGGTCCGATGAGAGTTCTGTGTAAAACTAGTGTCCTTTTAATATCCCCCAGGGGCGCTATTAGGTAGCCAGAACGTTTTTTTTTCTGCCATAAGCGAAGCATTGCCTTTGCAACATGCCCGGAAGAGAGAGTAGCTCTACGTAGTATTTCCCTGTAATTTCCCACAGCCAAATCAAAAATGTCAGAACAATTTGCGTACTTCCATACGGGGTTGGTCCGCCGCGGGTTTGTTGTTGTTTGTTGGCCAGTGATGACATTAGAATTAAATAGCAATCCCTTAACACAATTAATTTATTCCTCTTTGTTTTCTCTTTCGATAATAAATCTAGTGCTTGTACAATTTTTTTAATTTGCGGTATGTTTCAAAGGAGAGGTGTACAGAGGAAAGAAAGAAGACAAATATCTGCGTTGAGTCTGACCGCTGTAAGCCCAGCGAGCATACACTACCATTAATTGAGAAGCTAAGAGATAATTTTTTACTCAATATTGTCATCCTGTGCAATCAAAAAATATAGTTGATTAATTTTAAAAGTGGCAGGGCTTTTGTACAAAGTGCGTCTGGGGAAGTACTACCTCCTTGCCTGTTTCTGCCGTTAATAGTCATATATGTAAAGCGGCATGCAAAAAATGTTTAGTTCTCTCCCTTTTTACACAAGCAAATCAAATTTTTCCTGCTTTCTTAAGAGAGTGAAACAGGAAATCTCTACGATGCGTCTTGTCCGATCTCCTCTGTTTCTGTTATCTATGGGTAGGGTCGAAAATTACGACGAAGCTCTGAAACCGAAAAGTCTAGAAATAGAACCTCACACCACCAAATCCGTAAAGTCTTAAAGTGGCGGTGAGAGGGTACTTCATATCACCGGTTTGCTACGGAGAGGCGTCTTTTGGGAAATTTGCATGTTAGAAATAGTAATCATGTTTTTTAGGGTTCCGTAGTCAACTGTCTGTGTATCCGCGGCTTAGCTCAGCTACCCTTAGGGCCATCACACATAGCTCCGGCACGGCGCCGTGCCGTGCTCCAGTGCGGCGCCGGACTACGGCACGGCGCCGTGCCGTAAAAACTCACGGCGCGCGCCGTGGAAATCTACGGCACGGCGCCGTGCCGTACTCCGGTGCGGCGCCGTGCCGTGGAAATAGCAGTGTGGCCAGTCATATGCTAGTTTCTGCGATTTTAGCAGGATTCGGTCTCTGATTATTTTGACGATTTACATATGAAAATGACTGAATGATAGAATAGAATGAATTGCAGCTGCAAGTTTACCTAGTATAAATTTAACTGAAATAATTTCTAACTTGTATTGAATCGGAATCAAATGGAAATTAAATGACTATATTGAGATTGAATTGGAATAGGATATAATCTAATTGCAATTGAAGTAGAATTAAATTGGATCGGAATTAAATGTAAATGATTGAAAATTTAATTGGAGCAGTGTTGGAATTGAAATGGAACTAAATCAGAACTGAATAATTTTTTTATTGGAATTGAATTATTGAAACTTCTTTAGCGGCGCTTAGAAAATTTCATATGGGGAAAAATTATAGATTTGCATCAGATGTCGCATCAGATGGCGCGTCAAAACTCAGATCAAGTATAGAAATGGATTTGCAACTAATCATACCAAGTTAGAGCAGGCTCAATATATACGAAAGTTCTGAAGTGTGATAAAGACCAAAACATCTTTTTTGTCTTTATCTCGTCAGATCTCAGATGAAGTATAGAAATGGATTTGCAGCTAATCATACCAAGTTAGAGCAGGCTCAACATATACAAAAGTTCTAGTGTGATGAAGACCAAAACAACTTTTTTGTCTTTGTCATAGTCTCGGCTTTTTTAGTTGTGCACAAGCTGTCAAAATAAAAATCACTATAACTCGAAAACTACTGACCCTAGACTACTCGTGTGCTGAGACAAATGATAGGTCTCGATGAGATCTACATTTCGGATGACAGCTGTCAAACTAAAAATCGCTATAACTCGTAAACTACTGACCCTAGACTACTCATATGCTGAGACAAATGATAGGTCTCGACGAGATCTACATTTCGGATGACAGCTGTCAAACTAAAAATCGTTATAACTCGAAAACTACTGACCCTAGACTACTCGTGTGCTGAGACAAATGATAGGTCTCGATGAGGTCTACATTTCAGATGAGAGTTGTCAAACTAAAAATAGCTATAACTCGAAAACTACTGACCCTAGAAAATGGCAGAAATTGCATCGCCAGATAGATACACAGCCAAGTATCCCTATAAGTTTTCATTTTTTCTTTTTGAGGTACGGAACCCTAAAAAGAAATGGAACATTCATATAAATAGAATTACTTAATAACACAAGCATTTTAAAAAAAAGGACTGGTTGCACTCCGGGAGTGCCGGCAGAAGTAAAAACAATTTTTTATTAGTGTGACAGCAGCCATCCGAAATGTAGATCTCATCGAGACCTATCATTTGTCTCAGCACACGAGTAGTCTAGGGTCAGTAGTTTTCGAGTTATAGCGATTTTTAGTTTGACAGCTGTCATCCGAAATGTAGACCTCATCGAGACCTATCATTTGTCTCAGGACACGAGTAGTCTAGGGTCAGTAGTTTTCGAGCTATAGCGATTTTAAGTTTGACAGCTGTCATCTAAAATGTAGATCTCATCGAGACCTATCATTTGTCTCAGCACACGAGTAGTCTAGGGTCAGTAGTTTACGAGTTATAGCGATTTTTAGTTTGACAACTGTCATCCAAAATGTAGATCTCATCGAGACCTATCATTTATCTCAGCACACGAGTAGTCTAGGGTCAGTAGTTTTCGAGTTATAGCGATTTTTAGTTTGACAGCTGTCATCCGAAATGTAGATCTCATCGAGATCTATCATTTGTCTCAGCACACGAGTAGTCTAGGGTCAGCAATTTTGGAGTTAAAGTGATTTTTAGTTTGACAGCTTGTGCACAACTAAAAAAGCCGAGACTATGACAAAGACAAAAAAGTTGTTTTGGTCTTCATCACACTAGAACTTTTGTATATGTTGAGCCTGCTCTAACTTGGTATGATTAGTTGCAAATCCGTTTCTATACTTCATCTGAGATCTGCCGCGACAAAGACAAAAAAGATGTTTTGGTCTTTATCACACTTTAGAACTTTCGTATTTTGAGCCTGCTCTAACTTGGTATGATTAGTTGCAAATCCATTTCTATACTTCATTTGAGATCTGCCGCGACAAAGACAAAAAAGATGTTTTGGTCTTTATCACACTTTAGAACTTTCGTATATATTGAGCCTGCTCTAACTTGGTATGATTAGTTTCAAATCCATTTCTATACTTGATCTGAGTTCTGACGCGCCATCTGATGCGACATCTGATGCGAATCTATCATTTTTTCCCAAAGATTTTGGAAACTACGCCAGGGGGCCAGCGTTTTTCTTACGTCAATGTTTTTTCCCTATATAAATTTCCTAAGCGCCTCTAAAGAAGTTTTCACTTCAAAAAAATTACCTCATTTTAAATTTGAATGTTTATTAATTCTACAAAATTATTCTGTAACTTAACAATGTAGGTACCAATGAAAAACAAATTTCCGTATTTAATTTTGGCCGAATAATGATTTCCCTTCACTGATTCTGCTCTTTTATGGCTCAATTTCTGTTTATTATTTTCGCATAGTTGACAACACTGTACTTCTACGGCACGGCGCCGCACCGGAGTACGGCACGGCGCCGTGCCGGAGATTTTCACGGCGCGCGCCGTGAGTTTTTACGGCACGGCGCCGTGCCGTAGTCCGGCGCCGCACCGGAGCACGGCACGGCGCCGTGCCGGAGCTATGTGTGATGGCCCTTAGTGCCGTTTGCACTAAACTTAAGAATCGCCCAAGTTCTTGCCTAAGGGCCGTCAAAGTATTGCTAGGAGTGTCCTAAACCAGTTAGGGGCGATTCTTAAGTTTAGTGCAAACGACCCTTAGAGTACTAGAAAGCTGTAATTTGGTATGGATGCACATTTTAGTCACGTTCACAAAGTGGTATAATAAAACCCTATATTTTTTTAGGGTATCCCCTACTCGTAAAATGGTGAAGTTTCTCGTCGGCCTCATAGTGTGGAGTATCGTAAGATATGTCTTTTAAAAATATTGTGAGTTTTTGAAGAATACTTCTCGCTTTAGAGATCCGTTTGCGTAATAATTAGCTTAGAAGCGCAGCTATTTGTTAAGGTCAAGTGTCCCTACCCCCGTGCCAGCTAAACGGTTGATAGGTACTGGAAATGTGGAAAAACTCATGGTTGTATTATAGAAAGATATTAAAAGGAAAACTATCACTGCTAAGTAAGCTCTACAAGTTAAGGAGCAATAATCAAAAAACTGAAAATAATAGTCATTAGGACAGCAAAACATAAGAAAAAATTTAAACCTGCTGAACAACAACCATTCTTAAAGCAACTTCACTACGGAACCCTATATTGCGCGTGTCCGACATGCACTTGGCAGGTTTTATTGGGTGTAATTTGAACGAAGTTCGCATAAAATGTTTTTGAATTTAAAAAGTGTCTTTATTTTTAGATTAAGAACCATTTCTTAATAATCATCACCTATCAAAAGTCCCCCGGCTGGACAGGAGCAATTGACAGAAGGTGTTACCTCTAGAATTTCGCTTGGGGAAAAATTAACATAGTTACCACGCTTTTTAGCACTGCCGCTGACACCATGGACCGCAGTGGTCGGTGCTTAGATTATGAATAACGGCAGCTTACTGGGTCGGTGACTGCGATATTAGTAATGTACAGGATTTTTAGGGTTCCGATACCAAAATGGTAAAAAAAAGGAACCCTTATGGTGCCGCTCTGTCTGTCCGTCTGTCTGTCACACCTCTATATCTCAGCAACCACTTACGCTATCGAGCTGAAATTTGGAATAGTTTTAGAATATAGTTGCCCAACTTAATTGCACATGAATTTTTTTTGAAAAAAGTATGATTATTAATGTAAAGGGGGCCAAAATAGGGGGGGCCAAATTTCAAATTGTCGCTACTAGGTCGAGTGGGGTATCATATGAAAGGGCTTTACTTGTACATTTTAAAATATATTTTTGTATTTTTTTAAGTTTCTTAGTTTTCAAGTTATGATGAAAAATGTCAAAAAAAATACCATTCCCCCCCCCTTATCTCCGAAGTTTGAGTAAGGGAAAATCTGAATTAATTACAGTTGACAGAGGTTTATGTAAACTTTACAGCAAAAATAAAACGATCTTTCTAAGTTGCACAGTTTTTCAGAAATCTGCAAAAAACCTTTACAAACAAATTTAGTTTTGCGGTCCTGAAAATGGACTTTATTGCTTCCAAAAATACTATAGGTATATCGGAACCCTCGGCGCGCGAGTCCGACTCGCACTTGACCGGTTTTTGGTAAATAAAAAGGAGAAGCAAAAACTAATTAAAATGACTCAAGAAAAACCAGTGCCCATTCCATTCTGTAAAACGCAATGACGTGGCAATAAAACAGTAGATACAATCTTACAAATATAAAAACCGGCCAAGTGCGTGTGGGCCACGCGCAATATAGGGTTCCGTAGTTTCTTACGATTTTTATCGCAAAGCAGGTGTTATCTAATAAGTATCTCATAACATTCTTCACATAAAATTTTTACATTAATACTCAGCGAGGTTCTAACCCCTAATTGCTATTGCTATTGACATTATTTCAAGTTTTTCAGCTATAGCTCATTAACCTGTAAAGCCTACTTAGCTGTGATAGTTTTCCTTTTAAATTAATGGTATATACTATTACTATGAATTTTTTCACTTCTATGCCCCACACAATGGGGTAAACAAGAAAAAAAAATTCACCCCCACTTTACTTGTAAGAGGTACCCTTAAAAAAATTATTTTCTTGGATTTTATTTTACCACTCTCTCGGCGTGAATAAAATACATATCCACACTAAATTTCAGCTTTCTAGTACGAAGGGTCTCTGAGCTAAGCCGTGGACAGACAGACAGACAGACGGACATGACGAAACTATAAGGGTTCCTTGTTGACTACGGAATCCTAAAAAGCCAAACCAACCTTGCTCAATTTTTCTCGTCTCAAGCTTAGAACTAACATGGAATGGAGTGCTGTTGCCAAGTTTATAAAAGAAGGAATAACTTTTCAAATATCGCTAGAACGTCACATTATCTTGCATTGGAGAAACAACATGTGGGATGTTGTTTTCATTATCTTTTGCTATTTCGTATCGTCTTTTTCATCTTTTTATTTATTTTCTTTTTTCTTTAAATCATTTTTGGAAAGCTCGTGACCGAGTGGTAGTTATTCTTTCCTTCCAAACTCGTAAGTTTAGCATTTAGCTTACAAACAAACAATATTGTAGCTAACTGTTATTTATTCATACCCTACCCTACCTGGCAAAGCCTAATCTAGGCTTTGGGTCTAGTTTGCCTTCTGGACAGCGGAATTCAGATGGCAGTCCCTCTGTGTAAAAACCAGTGCCATCCATAACCAAGTTAGGTAGCCAGCTCTCTTAAAAACGAAATTAGACTAGGGTAATAAGTAAACCATGAAACCCTTTTCGCGCCGACTGTACTAACCCTGCCAAGTAGCGCAATGGCAGACCAACGTTTTGTGGATCTAATAAAAATTTCTTATATTCTATCACGATATCAGGCAGTACCCTCAGAGTCTATAGCATATAATTCTTCTGGGTAAGTTGTTTCCATCATCGACCTCACCTCTGTCATAAATCAAATACGAGTAATAGTAAACTAACATTTACCAATCCGACACTCCCAGGCGGGGTGCCGCCAAATTTCAACCTTACGGTCCAAGCATAAAGTCGATCCTTGCAGTGCACCGCTTAGGACACGTTTTTAAATCGCGGGTGATCGCGGACAGGTGGGCTAAATCGATGATTTTGTCACTTTATGAGATACTGATCGAGATGCAAGTAGGTATGTAATATTGTTCAATCAAACATGCAAATACTTACTTACCTATTTTGCCGCCATAATGACATAAAGAAAAGTAAAATCGACTGCCTCACCCAGTCGACTTCTAGCGCCGCGTTGCATACCTAGAGTGCAGAGTGTCACAGGCCTGCCTCTGTTACTTGGACTGGTTGATTTAAAGAGCAAGCTGCATAAGTATTTAAAAAATGCTCTAGTTATGAACTTCAACGAAAGTATACCGTTAGATAAATTCAAAACTGTTATCAAGCAGAAATTGTATAAGAAGGGTTATTATAAAATATCAGATTATCTAGAAGAGAATAATAAATGGGATTAGGCTACGGTTCTAACAGGCTAATTCAAAATTAAAACTGACTTATGTTTGTTGTATATCAAAACATATTTAAACGAGCGCGTGGGTTTTTATAGTCGCTTCTTTTTTCTATGGCGCCACATTGTGTGTGAAGCGATGTAGTTTAGCTGACGTCATTAAGAGATTTTAATATCCAACAATGAATAAACTATTTTTACTTTGACTTTTGACTTTGACTTTTGACTTTCTTTTGACTTTGACTTTTGACTTTGACTTTTGGCTTTGACTTTGACTTTTGACTTTGACTTTTGACTTTGACTTTTGACTTTGACTTTGACTTTTGACTTTTGACTTTGACTTTTGACTTTGACTTTTGACTTTGACTTTTGACTTTGACTTTTGACTGACACTTGACTGACTTTTGACTTTGACTTTTGACTTTGACATTTGACTTTGACTTTTGACTTTGACTTTTGACTGACTTTTGACTTTGACTTTTGACTTTGACTTTTGACTTTGACTTTTGACTTTGACTTTTGACTTTGACTTTTGACTTTGACTTTTGACTTTGACTTTTGACTTTGACTTTTGACTGACTGAACGGATAAACACGATTTATATTAACGGCATAGGACCGAAGGTTTCGATTCGAGGATCTTCTTCAGGGAGGTCAGCAGTTTCACGGACCATCGTCTGTCGCCGTATAATGCCGAGCACTGCCAGGCGTGTGACACTCTAGGTATGCAACGGGGCACTAGAAGTCGACTGGGTGATTTAGTCGATTTTACTTTTCTTTATGTCATCTTAAGCTTATGGCGGCCAAATAGGTAAGTAAGTATTTGCATGTTTGATTGAACAATATAACATACCTACTTGCATCTCGCTCAGTATCTCATAAAGTGACAAAATCATCGCCTTAGCCCACCTGTCCTGTCCGCGATCACCCGAGATTTAAAAAAAACGTGTCCAAGAGCTCGGGAGGACACGGGGCGGGAGAAGTTGAAGGATTCTGTTGCTTCTGTTGATCGAAACCTGTCTGTCCTGTGCCGTCAATATAAAACGTAATAGACCGTAAGGGCACTGCATGTTATCCTACGTCATCTAGTACACGAAATTTGCAACTTTGTAGCGATAGTAGTGGCCTAGTAGGTCCACAAAACGTTGGTCTGCCAATCCGAAACCTGGCAGGTTTTGTACAGTTGGAGAGAAAAGTGGTTAAATGACAGATTACACTAATGAAATCTATTCGTAGAAATAGAAGGTCCCTATATAAGTAAAAAACAACAGGTCTGCCTTGCATCCTCTTGGCAGTTTCGCCAGTCCGACCAAATTTGTGGTCCAATCACATTCGACCACATTTGTGGTAAAGTCTATAAGTTTATCTGTTGAAGTCTATAAGTTTATCTGTTGAAGTACATAATTATGTGTGACACTCACGAGTCGTTTAGTAATAAAATGCTCTAGTTACCAAATGGCCACAACTCCGCTCTGTGCCGGTCTTCTTACGCTCCTCCGAACTCTCTCTTAATCGGTTAACAGCTTAGAATCGGGTTAATCCAATTTATTTTTACTAAGTACAGTTTTTTAAACCGATTCTATTCGGAGTTATCTAGTTCGATTCTGATAGAATGCTTGGGTAGAACCTGTTTGAACTGAACTTTCTTTTACATTACTTCTTCTTCTTTTCGTGTCGACGCAAATCCAAAAGAATTAAATTAATTTTGCCCAGTACTCAGCTACGAGTATGGCATTTTGTGTAGCTTGCATCAGCTCATCCCGCGTGCAAGTGTTAGGGCACGCGGGGCAGGATTTAAGGTGGGCCATACTCTGCGGGGAATAACCGCACTCGCATGAAATGTACAGTTACATTACGAGTACTATTAGTAAGTTTATACTAGTTGTAACAAAGGCGTTTAGTAAATACTAGTATTTCTTAGTAAAATCGCGTTTGAACTGAAATCGGGTTGTTACTGTTACATGGATACACAATGTGCCAATCGATCCGTCAAATTACAATTTATTACTGCCAAACGATTCGCTCAATGCCAGCTGGGATCCTATTTAGTTTTGGGTTGAACCTTTATAATGAATCACTTTGTAAATAATTGTTTTATCCTTCAATGACCTACAATAGAACTATTTGCCATAGAATCGTGGTGAAAGGAACAGCCAGTCCGCGTTAACAGACTGATTTTTACTTTTTTTTAAGAAACGAGTTTAAACTAACGTTGATACAATTCTTTTTCTACTCCTATTGGTTTCGAAATACGAAACCGGAAACAGTATCACAAACATTGCCATTCCGACAACAGTTGCGTAATATTTATAAATGCGACTGTCTACAATACGGTAAGTAATATAATTTTTTCACCGTTTTGTTAGGTTTGGCAACAAAATTACGTTAATACTATGTTGTATTTGATACCATCGGCTAATATGCTAGTTTCCAAGCCATAAAGGACAACTTCAAAAAAGAATTCATGCACTTATGAACTGAAACCCCCCATACACATGATGGCTTGCCGAGAGGAATGCAGCAGTGTGATAGAAAGAGAAAGATATACACTGTAATACATGAACGTAGTGATTTACGTTCTGATACATACGTAGTACATACTTATTTAATCTGTCAGAAAAATTACTTTTAATTTATAATTGAACGATAAACATCTTGATTTCCATTAAAAATTTGTAAATGTTAGTAAAATATTCACGCCGACCGAAATAATGAAGGCAGCGTACGAAACTCAAGAGGACTTAATTGCCAAAAAATTGGAGGTGTTCTAGTGCTCTACTACTACGACAAAAGTAAACAAACTTGGTAGGTACGTTATTAATTATTTTTATGTTCGTAGAAAAAGTAATGTATGCCACTGATTGCAAACTAGTCATTGTAACATTCGTGCTGTCTATTGTGACATTCGGCTGCGCCTCATGTCACAAACAAGCACTCATGTTACAATGAATATCTTTACCTGACAGTGACCCCCCCCCCCTTATCTCCGAAGTTTGTAAAAGGAAAAATCTGAATTAATTACAGTTGACAGAAGTTTAAGTAAACATTACAGCAAAAATAAAACGATCTCTCTACGTTGCACAGTTTTTTAGAAATCTGCAAATAACCATTACAAACAAATTTAGTTTTGCGGTCCTAAAAATGGACTTTATTGCTACCAAAAATACAATAAGTATATCGGAACCCTCGGCGCGCGAGTCCGACTCGCACTCGACTGGTTTTTTATTTTTTCAATAGGCTTGCTCTTGACCTCGATCTCGCCCTGAGGACAGAGATGAGGTCGACGATGGAACGACTTTCCCATAATAAGCCTATTCACTCGCGCCTTGAATAAAAACCCTAAAAACAAATCTGTTATTGCTTTTCAGTTCAATTTAAAGTTTGGTATAAACCTGGATTTTCTTATACCACATAACTCTTTGCTAAATAATTACTTATTACAAACTCGACATTTTATTTCGTTCATTACTATACTTATTACCATAGCTTTTATTCATTCCTCGTTGGGTTCGCTAATTGAGCGATCATTAGGACCTGCGTTTTAGGATATTGACGTCACTGGGTTATTCCTCTTTTGCCATTTTTAGGGTTCCGTACCTCAAAAGAAAAAAACGGAACCCTTATAGGATCACTTTGTTGTCCGTCTGTCTGTCTGTCTGTCTGTCTGTCAAGACCCTTTATCTCACGAACGGGTAAAGGTATCAAGTTGAAATTAATACCACATATTAGGATCCATGAACCACACAAGATCTGAAAATTTCAATTTTTTACAACGACGCAATCAAAAGATATGGCATTTTATGTCCTCATCTCCATACATTTATTCAAATATGCAAAACCTACAGGGTACTTCCCGTTGACCTAAAATTATGAAATTTGGCAAGAAGCTAGGTCTCACAGTACAAATAATGGGAAAAGTCTGAAATCATTAAATATTACAACTTTTCTCACAACTAATGGTAACCAATTGTGGTGAGCTCCCGTTTCAAGAACATTCATATAAGAGAGGGGTCAAGTTGGATGGTCGCTGAGGCGATTTTTGTTTTAGTTCTATTTAAAAACGGAAACACTTACAAACTTGAAAATTGGTATGTTTATAGTGCATAGGCTATAAAATAACAACAAATAATAAAATTTGGTCAAGCGCGTGTCGGACTCAAAAAATTTAGCACATTAACTTACTGAAATTTCAACTAATACAATTATGTTTATGTGGTGGTACGGAACCCTCAGTGCGCGAGTCCGACTCGCACTTGGCCGGTTTTTTTTTCGTACTTAAAATAAATATTTTTCTTCTATTTTCGTGTGTTTGATAATTCTGCTGTACAGAATTATGATTAAAAGAGCTTCTGCATGATTTTAAAATTTAAGAAGAAATTTCTTAAAGTGGCAAAACAATTTACAGCTTAGGTGATGTTTTTTTCTTTCTATAAAGTACATTTTTATCTTAAGTATGTATGTACGATACTTCCCATACAAAATGCAATCAATTTATATGGGAAGTCGTCATTTTTAGGGTTCCGTACCTCATAATAAAAAAACGGAACCCTTATAGGATCACTTTGTTGTCTTACTGTCTGTCTGTCTGTCAAGACCCTTTAACTCACGAACGGGTAAAGATATCAGGTTGAAATTAATACCATATGTTAAGGTCCATGAACCACACAAGACCCGAAAATTTAATTTTTTCACAAGGACGCAATCAAAAGATATGTCATTTTATGTCCTCATCTCCATACATTTATGCAAAAAAGGAAAACCTACAGGGTACTTCCCGTTGACCTAAAATTATGAAATTTGGCAAGAAGCTAGGTCTCACAGTACAAATAAAGGGAAAAGTCTGAAATCATTAAATTTTACAACTTTACTCACAACTAATGGTAACCAATTGTGGTGAGCTCCCGTTTCAAGAACATTCATATAAGAGAGGGGTCAAGTTGGATGGTCGAGGAGGCGATTTTTGTTTTAGTTCTATTTTAAAAACGGGAACACTTACAAAATTTAAAATTGGTATGTTTATAGTTCATAAGCTATAAAATAATAACAAATAATAAAATTTGGTGTGGTGGTACGGAACCCTCAGTGCGCGAGTCCGACTCGCACTTGGCCGGTTTTTTTTGCGTTATTTTGTTTTCTAAATGTACGATTTTAGTGTTAAGAACTTGTTCTTTTATGTCTGCGGCGAAGCCCAAAAGAAGGGTTATGTGATTTACACTCTGTTTGAGAAACTCCTATAAATTATTGATATTATTCAGACAGCAGCACTCGTTTGTACAAAGAACATTCTTAAACGTGGACTGCTTGGGAACAACCCAAAAATACGTACGTCGTTCATGACGTCATACGACAGCGTTTCTATGACGTCACACCCCTCCCCAGTTATTCAGACGGAGGAGAACGTACTGCGCGTCTCTGATACTTCACATTGCGTCTACTCAACCTTTCCATTTGACAACGGATTATCATCTTTCGGCACAAGGATTATCTAACGTTTTCGCTTGCAGCTACGAATGTTGATTTATGTTTTGTATAGTTAGAGAAGATAGATAGAGATGCCAATGTCAATTACGAAAGGGTCTACAATAAAGCACCTTTTCATACAAAAATAACACAATGAGTAAGGAGAATTGTAATAGAACCTGTTTGGAAAGTGAGTTTTTATTTATATTTGTGTAGCATATTCGTAAACAATCGTAAATTCGTAACAAAAAGCGAAAAAAATTTCGAAAAAAGGTGCCATCATTATTTTTTTATAATTATGTAGGGTCCTAATGAAATATTGAAAATAACTTTAGCATATTACTCAGACCATGAAACTGAACAACTTTCCCGGAGGAGCATAGGTCGAAATAGGAAAAAACTAATTTGACGTCCCATACAAATTGTGCTATAGTTGATGCAGTTTCTAAGGGACGTCAATTGATGCAGTTTCTAAGGGACGTCAAATTTGTTTTTTCTTATGTCGAACTATGTTACTCGGGGAAAGTTGTTCAGTTTCATGGTCTGAATAACATACTGAAACTATGTTCACTATTTCATTAGGACCTTACATACAATAACAAATAAAAACAGGCATCTCAAAATTCTACCGTATTGTGAGTTTCTGCCATTAAAGGGACAAAAGAAAAATTGTCTTTCCGAAAATTTCGAAAGCATTTTAGGAGTCATTATGATAATATCTCTTCTTTGTCCGTTATAAATTACTGCGACAATGTAAATGCGGCTTATTTCTGCGAGTTTCCTCCTAAAATTGTCAAGTATTTACAGCCTTCTGAGAAATAGCCATTTTCTAGTCGTCATTTATTGTTGGAGACATTTAACATTCATCGTCCATCATCCCACAAAATTACCACTGATGGACAAGAGTTCCCGCCGCTCTAGATTTTTTCAGCAAAATTCTATTGGGCACAGAATAAAGTAATATCTACAGAACAGACACTCTCTACCCCCCTTGCAATCAACCACACACCCCCGCGCGTCTTTGGTACTGAATATGCGAACCTCGGATGAAGTTGCGAACCTACGCAAACTTCCAATTTCAAATTCGCGCTCGATGTATGTAGTGTCACCAAATCACGCTTGTTAGCTGTTGTTAGCATAAAGGGCACTACACATCAAAGTCGCCGACCCGCCGACATATGTTGGCAACTTTTTGTCGGCGGCACTCATCACACGGCGGAAAACTTTGTCGGCGACATGTCGGCGGCTCGACATTTGTATGTACGCAAGTCGCTGACATGTCGGCGGCAAATGTTTCCGACATGATTCTTTTTCATAGGCCGCCGGGTTGTGTTGGCGGGCCGGCGGCTTTGGTGTGTAACAAGAGAAAAGTGTCAAAAAGTTATGAGTAAAAACAGTACTTATTACTTACTCGTAAGACAAGAATCAGAGACGAAACCACACCCAGAACACTACATACTTGAAATTTGAAATTTGAAGGTCGTGTAGACCCGCATATTCAGTACAAAAGACCCTTAGAAGGACCACAAGAATCTCGCGGACTGGTGCGCGCGGGGTTGCGGGGTAGATTGCAAGGGGGGCGGAGAGTGTCCGTTCTGAATGATAGTACTGTTACTTTATTCTGTGACGAAACTAAGCGTACGCTCAGTCTCAAAAGTGTCAAAGTTGTACAGGATTTTGACATTTGAAAGACTGAGCTTTTGCTTAGTTACGTCTCTGAATCTCGGACTTAGTGTCGCTTCTATCGGTGCTGTTTTTTTTTATTTAATTGGTATCGGCGCGGAGTCATCGCGGTGGACAAACTAAGCAGTTTGCACCAGAGATGTGAGAATTACACGAAAATAGGCAATTGCGTACTATTTAAATTCTTCGATTCGTGAACGACCAAGTTCGTAAATTACCTAAAGATGCCTAAAACCCAAAAGGGCAAACAATAAAATCATGGTCAATAGCTTATTTAAATCTGCCAAATACATTACTAGCCAATGTACTTAGCATTGGGACAAACCCGATTGGGGTTTATCAATGCACTTTAGTTTTTATAATGTATTTTGTTTGTAAATTTGATGTTTAAATAAAAAAAAAAAAAGCTAGCACCATTATGGTGGTACCGTATGCAAAAAGATGCTGTTGCCTATTTTCTGGTTTAAAATCTCTTGGTTAACTTGCAAGATTCCCACAAGAAAATATGTGGTGGTACTAATCTTAGCCAATATTATTATTCTTTATGTTTTTTTAGTTGAAAAACATTTTCCAGCTCAGAGCATTATAAATAATTTGTGAATTTCTAATAACAAATTCTGTGGTGTGACGGATGTAACCACAGAAAAATAAAGGTAATTAGAAGGAGGATTTAAGAAATAATTCATCACAAGGTAGTGAAAGCATCGTTCCATGTGGCACCATGGATTTGACAGGTTATTTTGAATATTAGTGATCATCGATGATGGGATTGGGACATGTTGGCAGATGTCATCCCCTTCTAAAATAAATTTGCAAGGTATCCATTCCGAGTGAAGCAAGGAGGTCCGAAATCTTTGGGTGTAACTCATTAAAGCGCTACACTGAACGCCTACGTCGTAGCCGGAGCAAAAGTGAATCACTGCTACGACGTGGCTACGACTATATATTACATGCTACTCGTATTACGTATTTGACTACTACGTCTTACAAAATGTTACCATAATCACCCAAATTTGACAAATTTTGCAATTTTGGTATATAATTGTAAAACCAAGTCAAAAATAGAAATTGAACCAAATAGTTACGAAATTTAAAATATCAGAAAGTTTTCTGCTCTACGATCATGCCTGCATGTAAGATCAATGACCGACCTGACAAACCCTGGTGTCAGAGTTGTTGTAAGCAAGGCCTCTGACATGGCTCTGATCATGGCCGATGTTGCTTAACTTTTACGATCATAAGAAATATCTAATTACCTACGTTTTTACGTTGCGATGAAGTATTCGTCATTGCCCTTGGGCAGTTCCTACCTGCCTTTTTTGCATGACCGCATTTGGGAACTTTTGCCCCAAAATTAAACCATAAATTATACAGTCTTTAGGGATCAGAGAAATTTACCAAAAGTTCTTGTTTATGTTACGATCAAAATTATTCGGTTGAGGTTGCTTTTGCCTTACATATATTTTTATTCGACCTAAAATGTTTTTGCGTTGTTGGTGGTAAATAAAATTTTCGTGCTGGCTTACAAAAAAAAGTTATTTTGGTTATGAATTTGATGGTAGTAGGGTTTTCGTGCAAAGTTACTCTGGGGAAATACCACCCCTATGGTAATTTCGGCCAGAAAGCAAAATAATTTAATTGTTTAATAAGTCATTATTTAATTACCTTCACAAAATGCCAAAAATGAGCAAAGTTTAAGTACGACAATTGTTTTATTACTTTAGAAAATAATAATTTTTTCGTCGAAAAGTTTCTTTGAGCTTCTTTTGTAAGTTTATTTCAATTTACATTTTTAACTCACTTGTTACAGTCTTGAACAACGACTGTGTAAAGTTGTTACTAGTTGCGCTTTCAATTCAGAAAGCTTTCGATTGGCGCCTGTTGTGTCCTTTTTCTTAATTTTAATTTTCTTAATGTATTTTCATGTGTACAATAAACTGTAAATAAATAGATAAATAAATATTACTTACTATGAGTACATAAAGTATTTTATGTTACAAAAATACCACATTATCTGAAATGCTGAAAATGACATCTAGATAAAGGTCACTTTGCAACCTTTGTGTATCTTACTTACTTACTTTCGCTGGCTCAGGGACCCAAAGAGGATCTTGGCCTCCGACACCAAAAGCCGCCAGTCGGCCCTTTTCTGCACCTCCTCACGCCAATCAGGTCTTTGGAGAGCGCTCAGGTCCTTCTGCACTTCGTCACTCCAGCGGTACCTGGGACGTCCGACCGGCCGCTTTCCCGTCGGTCGTCCCAGGTACGCTCTTTTGACTGCACGATTTTGCTCCATCCTCTCTACGTGGCCCAGCCAGCGAAGTCGGGCTGACTTGGTCTCTCCCCATATATATTGGGTTCAGCCACTAGGTCTTCTATCTCCTGGTTTTTTCGTGACCTCCAAGTGCCATCATCACGCCTAGTTGGTCCCAAGATCTTCCGGAAAATCTTCCTCTCTGCCACTAAGAGCTTACTTTCCTCGTTTTGAGTCAGTGTCCATGATTCGCATCCGTACATCAAAATTGGTCTAATAACCGTTTTGTACATCCGAATTTTGGTTTTCCTGCTAATTATCTTGGACACTAGGACTTTGTGGAGAGCTGTTGAGCATCTTAAGGATCTTAAGGACCTTTGTGTATTGTTCACATAAATTGATATCAGAAAATTACATACGATTTCAGAAAAAAATATTTGAACCGCTCAGGACAGTGAAGAGATTGCTTTTACTTTGTGATCATGAAAGTTATGCAACAGTTTAAATAACTCGCAGATCCATCCTTTAATTACCAAGACCCTACAAAAAGCAACCATCCTCAACACGTGCCGTATATATAGGAAATTTCTCACAATATCAAAAACCTCATCCGTTGACCAGTAGAGAATTTACCTCAGAATAGAAAGCAACAATAAAAATACTATATAATAAACAAATCGCAGGTTAGTGTTACATCACTTTTGTAAATTAAACTGTTTAAGGGGGCTCTATTGAGACAGGGAGACGTAATATCTCCTAAACTGTTCACCGCTGCATTGGAAGTCGTCTTCAAACTCCTGGACTGGAAAGGACTTGGCATCAACATCAATGGCGAGTACAAGACACACCTTCGATTTGCCGATAATATATGGCTGAGACCCTAGAAGATCTCGGCACAATAAATGCTGAATAACCTCAGTAGTTTCACAACAAATGGATCTTAAAATGAAAATAGACAAGACGAAAATTATGTCTAACGCCCTTGTTGTACCTACTCCACTCAAAGTTGGAGACTCTACGCTCGAAGTTGTTGATAAATACGTATACCTGGGACAAACAGTCCAGCTGGGTAAATCCAACTTAGAGAAAGACGTTACTCGTCGAATCTGACTCGGATGGGCAGCGTTTGGGAAGCTCCGCAATATCTTCACGTCCAAAATACTGCAGTGACTCAAGACGAAAGTATTTGGTCAGTGTGTGATGACATATGGCACCGAGACGTCGTGGCCGCTCACGATGGGCCTTATCAGGAAGCTCAAAGTCACGCAAAGGGAGTCTTTCTGCGGGATCGAATCAGAAATGAGGAGATCCGCAGGAGAATAAAAGTAACTGACATAGCCCTGAGAATCACTGAACTAAAGTGGCAGTGGGCAGGGCACAAGCAAGAAGAACCGTTGGCCGATGGGGCGTAAGGATTCTAGAGTGGCGACCACGTACCGGAAGACAAAGCGTTATGGCAGGCCCCCCAGAAGGTGGACCGACGATCTGGTGGCGGTCGCGGGAAGCCGCTGGATGGTCGTCATGGAGATCTCTAGGGGAGGCCTATGTTCAGCAGTGGACGTCTTTCGGCTGATATGATGATGATGAACGGGCCTCTACTTGCTAACTTCGGCTCCTCGCACGCCTTCAATTGGTCCGGGACTTAATTACCCGAGATTCAGGAAAATAAATAATAACAGTAAATCAATTTTTCTCACCGAAAACATTTTACGCAGTTATAGTAAGTAAAAGTTAGTTTTTTTTATAGGCTCATTGTCCTCATGGCTAGATCGGGTTAAGAGCAAGCCCATCCTACTAATATTATAAACGCGAGAGTTTGTTAGTATGGATGGATGGATATTTGTTACTCTTTCACGTAAAAATGAAACTTTACAATTATATAGCTTAAACATCAGAATAACACATAGACTACAATTTATAAAGATATCGTGTGAATTGTCCAATTCTGCGCAGACGACGTCGCGGGCACCAGCTCGTAAACTATAAAAAAGTAGACGCTCTAGTTCTTGTGCCACTATCGGTCACCCATCCGGGTTCTGAGCACGGCTAACGTTGCCAATCGGAAAGAAATATTCAGATTTCAGATTCAGATATTGTATTCTTTACAGTATACTTATTGAACGTAATGCAGAACACAATGCAAATAGAGCGAGTCTACACCGTTTCGGATCGTGCTATGGCAGCCGAAAAGAAACTGCAAGAAACCACTGCAGCACGGCCTACTTTAAGAGTCGGCTTTTAAAATGTGTTTCTTGTTTTTTGATGGAATATCAGAGCACCATACCTCTTTGTCATTGATATAGTCATCTAATCTATAGTAAGCTTTTTTTCATAACGTTTGCTTTACACATTGTTTAAGAGCAACTACCACTCGGCCACTAGCGCTTTTCCTACAAAGCAACTAGTATTTGATTATCCCTCTCAAAGAACATTCATTCAACTTCTTTCATAAAAAAATTACAATTACTTTCATTCAGAAACTGTAAACAAAAGATTTTATATTTATTCCCACAAGCAGATCGGAATAAGCAGCTGCTGTTGCCAAGAAATTGCTTTGTAATCTGTGGAAAATTAAAGGCGCAAATCCGCCGTCTGCATTCTGAAAAAAGAAAAGCTGGCGAAGTGCGAGTCGGAATTGCACCTACGGTTCCGTATCATCGGGTGTCAGGGAGAGCTTTCCGAAAAGCAAAAGGACAAAATGATCAGTTAGTGAAACTGAACAACTTTCGGTAAATCAAACTAAAAATATGCATATCCTTGCTGAATTGTGTAGTTGATTGAATGGTTTGTATAAAGAGGCCGATTTTATTTCATTTCCTGTAAGTTTTTTCAGTTACGTTAACTGATTGATTATACCTACCCATGTTAGGCGAATAGACGACACTTTTTTTACTATATTGCCACGTACTGGTCCGATTATTATTAGTATCTCAAAATTAAAATATCACCCGGTAACCGAGCTATGCTACCCGCCAACAGATGGCGCTGTAGGTTTTTGTCTAAAACGCAAATGCTTAAAACACGAGAAAAACGAATTTTCCCAGACATGAGACCTAGCTAGATCGTTACCGCCCCCAAAAACCCCCGCATGGTAAATTTCATCGAGATCGTTAGAGCCGTTTTCGAGAAACCGATTACAAATATATATATAATACAAATATCGCTCGTTTAATAGTATAGGATTTTGTTCGAATTAAGGCTGTGGACTATAATCTCACCAAAATTGACGCTTGTGTGTATCCTTTATACACAGAGCTTATTAATTAAAAACTTAAATAAAAATACAGAAATGCATTTTTTGTACGGGAACCTTATTCGTTTCTTCTTTTCAATGATTTTTTTATTTATTAGAATAATATCCGCCATGATAACGAATTCTGATTTTTTTCCACCGGCTACCTGTATAATACAACAGGGTTTAATAAATTCTTTATTCAAGGGCTTAGGCCCAATTTATACGAATTTTGAAAAGTCGTAGAACTACAGTTGCTGCAGCCCCAAAATAAACCCTTAAAGGGTTTTACACTATTATATTAAAGACCCTTATAAGATACTGCCCTTTAAAGGTCAGACCGATAGACAGCGACGTGAGATTAATAAGACCCGTTTACACCCTTTGGGTACCGAACCCTAAAAAGTAAATGGAAAGCAACAGTTTTCTGCGTCACCCATTGAAGTTCCATTGAGAGAGACGCGTGGGCGGCCTCCTTGAACCACCCCACAACGCTACCTCCCAACTCCCCACACTGGCGCAGGTTGGTCGATGTTGGCCTGTACTGGGCCCTGAAACAAGTGGCTTTCTGTTATCGCAATCGCTATAGATTCAGATAATTTTATTAAATGTAGATTATTTACATAATACTTATTGAATATCATGCAGAATACAATGCAAATAGAGTAAGTCTAGCACAAAAATGTATACATGTATACAAATGTATACATTGTACCGCTTTACGGCCCCTGATCTCAAGTATACTATTCTCCTTATAGTACTGTGGGGGGGAGCACCTATCCTTCAAATGAAAACAAGTAAACGACACGAATTACTCTGAATATTTATTTAAAAATATGAATATGATAATTATAAAAGAGAAGAGAAATGCTGTGTTATAAATTATAACACAGGCATCCGAGTCTCAATTATATATTTTTTTATAAAAAAAATTGCAATAGCGCTGACTCCTGACACCGGTTTGAGGTCGGTCATCGACCTACAATCCACACGATATGATGATGATTGACGGCCTGAAAGGTGCAGCGATGATGCTGTGCCAAAGGTTTTCACCATGAAAACAATTTTTTTTGTGCCACATCGTTCATGTGACATGGGCAAAATAAGCACACGATTTGCTTTAAAAAAAAAATAAAGTTCTACACCATGTACATTGCTAACTTTATATGACGTGATTCTTTCTTAATTTTGTGCCAGTCTTAAATGCGTCAACTGTCGCCTTCATGTTTTTTTTTTCTATCCTTTTTCTGTCTACATAATATTAACCGTTAAGTACAAATAAAAACCTATTAAAATTTCAGAGTAGCAAAAAATATTTACTCTTTAATTTTCTTTCTCGACTGAACCAACGTTGGCCCATCCCCGGCCAACGTTACTCTGTGCGTAGTAAGTATACAACCCCCACACCATTGACGCCCACACACCATTCACGGCTAGGGATGAGCCTTTATCGACAATATTTATAACCGTGCGGTTTCAAGATTAATAACCTGGGTTAAAATAATCGGACAAGGTCATTTCGCCTACGTGGTTATGAATACAAATAACCCAGCACCCTTTTGTATTGATCAACTAAGGGATGTGAAAATTTCTGGAACACATGCCATAATGTTTGTTTTCAAGGAACAATTTTATTTGTTTTTTAGGGGAAATATGCGAAATATACAGAAGTATTCAAAAATTTACTTACTTAAAAGAGTCATAAATAAGTAACAACCCAGAATATATGAATAGATATATAACCTCAAACACAGAACAAACATCTATGTTCATCTCACAAATATTCGTTACAGGCGGAATTGTATCCGCGACCTACGGCGCAGAACTTAGAGCAATGTGTCAAGCCGCGCAAGCCCGGTGTCGCAGAAGGACGAATAATTTCCAATGGCGCCAACATACTGAGCTACGAGTACATGCACTGAGCCAGCCAGTCTACATTTTTCCTTCTACATCTATAGATACCTCAACCAACATGTGGTTTATCACAGTATCAACCCTAAAATATTCAATACTGAAACTCAATACCTAACTTATTCTACCTGTATATTTACCAATTTTCCCGTCAAAAAGTTTCCAAGTTAATATTTCTCAAATATCATCAATAAGCTTTAGCTGTCTTCCATGGAATTCATGAACACAATTTCGTACATACCTTTATAAAGGTCAAACAAACCGGGATCATTTTTCAAGACACGGCCTCTACCTCCAGAAATTAATTAAATAATTTCCATATCTAAGGGAATTAGACGAGACACCCTGTATAATTCAGCTACAGGGTGCGTCATTATGTAAATGTCAGAGATCGTCTCGTAAACACCCTGTCAGTGTGATATGGAACTAGATTAGACCGGGTGTAATCTAGTTAATTCCTGTTTGAGCTTATTTAATTGTAATTCAGGTGTACATAACCTTTGGGTCATAATTTACAATAGAGAACAAATAACGTTAAAAAATATGTAAAATTGAAATTGATTTGGTTTTTATATGAAGTTTATATTTTATTGTTATGATTTACAATATAGTTTTATTTTACCTTAGTACAAAGTTAACGCTTTTAATTATCGCCCTGTTATTTTTAAATGAAATATTTGCCTGCTTGCTTCAAATTAAATAAGAACGTGACATATTGAGATTTGGATAATATTTAAACGTGCAAAGATGCAATTTTAATTTGCTTTTACAGCTTTTATAATTTGCAGTTATAATTTTTTTTTATTAGGTTCACAAACCGAATGTTACACACCTACAACTAGAATTCTGATAAAACATAAGTTAATAATATTTGTGTACATTCTCAAATAGTGAACACAGCATTCACAAGGGATAAACAAAAATATCCGGTAGTTCTAATTTAAGTTACGTTAAATTAGGTTAGAAGTAAGAAGTTAGATTACAACTAGGTTAAATTAGGTATTAATGAAATTCGGTAATAACCAAAAAACTAAGTACTTTATCCTTAACTGAGGCCTAAGAACCAGTGAATATGTCAAATTTGAAACATTGTTCGTTCAGTTCAAACATTGTTCGTTCAATTTATGGCCTTAGTCTTAAACTTTAGCTCTGATAAAAATAACTTTTATCTAAATATAACTAAGTTTTTTTGGACTAATAACGAAATATTTTTACGTTAATCAAAAAATAAAATTGAAGAAGGAATTCCCAAAAATTTCAACTATTGTCGGCGCAAGGCTTAAATGTATTCTTTATTGCACACAAATAACATACAGTTTTTAAATGAAAATTGTTTACAAAGGCGAGCTTATCTCTTTAAGAGATCTCTTCCAGCCAACCTATTAGGTGTGGAAGAGTGTCATTAAAACGGGCACAGGAATGTGCATTAATATTCGTGATAAGAAATTTTAAAATACACTTTTAAATTAAAATTAATTTTAAAATACAGTGTTATATAAAATAGGGATAAACCTACTTAAACTACACACGAATATACTTATGTTCCTAATCACAGTATTAATATTAAGGCATGTATGGAAAATAAAAAAAAAGTCGTTTAGCGACACACGTGTCTTTAGAAGAGTTGTTCTAATTTGTGTTTTGAACAAGTTGAAGTAAAAAAATAATCCTTTTTAATATTAACAGATGAATTTAGGAAATAAACAGCTTGTAAAAAACCAACTTACCTTACTCAACAAATCTCGTGACACTACAACCCACGACCATCCTATTCATGGAAATCAATACACGCTTGCAAGCGGAAAAGCTGCACCGACCTTGAACTCTGACCTTGACCGCCCACGCGGCCCGAAATACCAAAGGTTGCGTACACCTGTGACGTCACTTTCACTTCTACGGGCGGAGAGGGGAAGCTTTTTGATGTACATTGCGTGCTTGAGACATTTTTATTTTCATTACCTACAATATGCGCAATCACACAGGGTTCAAAATAATGAGTATGTAACACTTTAGGTAATTACATACCTATTCGAGAGAAATCTATATCTTATTTTTGTAGAAGTGAAATTTTATTTTTTGATGCTTATTATGATTATACCTCCTAATAAATAAATAAATTGAAAGCGAAGAAAATAAACAATTCCACAGTCTGTTTCACATATTGTGTACTGATAGATTTATTCAAAAAGGTATTAACATTTGTTTAGTTTTTATTTAACAGGTAAATCTAGGTAAAAAATGTTAGACATTTCATCAAACAAGGCTCATACTATAAAATGTTTACGATAAAATTTCTCGCAGGGAAAATTTCATAGTACAGGTAACTGGGAGGGGAGACTTCTCTTCAAATGGGACCCAATTTAGTTTAGTGCGTAGCGCATTTGAACAAGAATCTCTACAGGAATATCACCTTTATTGCTTTGCAATACGAATGAAAGTCGTAGAACAAAGATATAGTAAGTAGGTGCTACTAAAATCTGTGGTCTAAGGGTTTTCAGTAAATTCACGAGGGAAAAGTTGACACAATCATAGAAAATCAGGAATGAGGACAACCTCGTCAAATCAAACCATTTTAATAAATTTAAAATTGCACACAAAATTTGAAAGGAATATTAATAATAGCAGAAATCGTTTTGAAGAGTAGTAATAGTTTTTCAGTAAATTTGCAGGTCTCTTTTTAGGGTCCCGCACTTTAAAAGGGAAAAAAACCGAACCCTTAAAGGATCACTTTGTATTTCGTCTGTCTGTCTCATAGAGTAACACGATTTTCGCGCGCAAAGCGGTTTGACGCGTTGCTCTAAGGTCTGTCTATTTGTCAATAACCTTTTTCTCCCGAACAGGTAGAGGTATCAAGTTTAAATTAATATCAAATATTAAAGTCTATGGACCCATAAAGCTGTGAAAATTTCAAGATTCTACGACAACACCATCAAAACATAAGGCCATTTAGAAGAAAGAAAGAAAAATCATTTATTCTTTTTTTTATATTTATGTTTATGTCTCAATCTCCATACATTTATGAACCATTAAACGTATGGTACATTCCGTTGACCTAGAATGAAATTTGTCATGAAGCTAGGTCTCTTAGCATAAACAAATTAAAAAGTCTAAAATTATAAAATATCACAACTTTTCTCACAAGTAATAATAACCAATTAAGGTGAGCTCCCGTTTCAAGTACATATATATAAAAGAGAGTTCAGATAAGAGTGGACTCTGAGTTTTTAAAATCAAAGGGCAAAAACTTGAAGAATATGACATGGTGGATGGGCACGGTACCCTTAGGGTGCGAGTCCGATTCGCACTTGGCCAGTTTTTTTAGATGGGAACAGTATTTACGTACGGCGGGTTCATCTAAAATTTAGGTCCAGAAATAGTATTTCTTTGTGCGTCTGCAATTGAACAACAGCTGATTGCAATGTTATTTAAGCATTTTTTTCAACTACGTCTTGACTCGCAAGACATTCTCAATTTGAATAAAAGACGGGTAAGTATGTAGGGTAAGGTACAGTTATGACGTAATTCCAAATGAAAATGGTACTAAATGTTCAGCTGCGTGTGAATCGTTCGTTTAAATGTCTTTAATGATGACGTATTTGAGTGTTACGAGTGTGTTCCTGTGAGAATTATTGACTGGCAATATGTTCCGAATTTATTTTCATTTAAATTAAAGTACCTGGGATCGATCCGATGCGATGGATGGATGCGAGCAGCGCAGGACCGGTCGTCATGGAGATCTTTAGTGGTGGCCTATGTCCAGCAGTGGACGTCTTTCGGTCAGCCGAGCTTCGCTCTATTATAGCCGCCTCAACATTAAAATATCATCGGGTGAGCAAGCTCAAATCTGCAAAAAACCTTTACAAACAAATATAGTTTTGCGGTCCAAAAAATTTACTTTATCACTTCCAAAAATACTATAAGTACAAATAATCCACGCTGACAAAGTGGTAAAATTGTTTAGGATGATGGAGGGTCCCTAGAAAGCACAATTTAAAGTTGGAGACAAGACGCGTCCCCCCCCACCCTGCCAGCTAAATCTGGCGCTAGGACCTCGCTGAGCACTGGGAGGTAAAACGTTTATGTTATGAACGTTATGAAATACTTAAACTAAACCTTTTTTGTGACAAAAATCCTTAAGAATAAACGGAACTCTATACTGCGCGTGGCGCGACACGCACTTGGCCGGTTTTTTATTAAGGGGTCAAGTGTAATGCAGTGTGACTACAAAAATTGTAAAACTTGACGCTATCAAGGTAGCACCAACAACTTACTCGAGATTGTACTACGGAAAAAAACCGGCCAAGTGCGTGTCGGGTCACGCGCAGTATAGGATTCTGTAGTTATTTTTTAGGGTTCCGTACCTCAAAAGAAAAAAACGGAACCCTTATAGGATCACTTTGTTGTCCGTCTGTCTGTCTGTCTGTCTGTCTGTCTGTCTGTCTGTCTGTCTGTCTGTCTGTCTGTCTGTCTGTCTGTCTGTCTGTCTGTCTGTCTGTCTGTCTGTCTGTCTGTCAAGACCCTTTATCTCACGAACGGGTAAAGGTATCAGGTTGAAATTAATACCATATATTAGAATCCATGAACCACACAAGATCTGAAAATTTTAATTTTTTACAACGACGCAATCAAAAGATATGGCATTTTATGTCCTCATCTCCATACATTTATTCAAAAATGCAAAACCTACAGGGTACTTCCCGTTGACCTAAAATTATGAAATTTGGAAAGAAGCTAGGTCTCACAGTACAAATAAAGGGAAAAGTCTGAAATCATTAAATATTACAACTTTTCTCACAACTAATGGTAACCAATTGTGGTGAGCTCCCGTTTCAAGAACATTCATATAAGAGAGGGGTCAAGTTGGATGGTCGCTGAGGCGATTTTTGTTTTAGTTCTATTTAAAAACGGGAACACTTACAAACTTGAAAATTGGTGTGTTTATAGTGCATAAGCTATAAAATAACAACAAATAATAAAATTTGGTCAAGCGCGTGTCGGACTCAAAAAATCTAGCACATTAACTTACTGAAATTTCAACTAATACAATTATATTTATGTGGTGGTACGGAACCCTCAGTGCGCGAGTCCGACTCGCACTTGGCCGGTTTTTTTATCGAAAAGCGGGTTTTGAGTAAGTATTTCTTATGAAACTAACGTTATCGTTAAAACAGAAACTTTTTACCTCCTAATGCTCAGAGGTCCTAGCGTCTGGTTGCTATTGCTGTTTTTATTATTTTTAGTTTTTCAGTTATAGCTCTTTAACCTGTGAAGCCTACTTAACTGTGATAGTTTTCCTTTTAGTTTCATCATATATGCTACTACTGTGATTTTTTTCACATTTCCCATAATAACCGTTTAGCCGGCTAGGCACACGACAAAATCAAAATTTTATTCTACCATTTTGTCGACGTAAATGAAATGTTTATTCGTACAAAATTTCAGCTTTCTAGTACTAAGGGTCTCTGAGCTAAACCGCGGACAGACAGACGGACAAGACTAAACTATAAGGGTTCCTTTTGACTACGGAACCCTAAAAACGTAGTTGTGAAAAGCGTCGACTTCCCCGCAGAACTTTATAATTTCTTCTTTTGTTTGAAGCCATTTTAATAATAAGAGGTCTGACTTGAGACCGAGATGAAATTACACTACAGTACTCAAAACGATTTAATTAGAACCGCGTGGTGACTATTTTTAGTTTTAATTTCCTTTTTGTGTGCGCAAGTTGAGGACTATTTTCCTCAAGACATCTGCTGTATAACGACTTTGATATGTTGTCTTCAAGTTATTTTCAGGTTGTATACATTGTCGGCGCAAATAAAAATTTTAACAGCGTAGCAGAGTAGGACCGGTCGTCATGGAGATCTTTAGGGGAGGCCTATGTCCAGCAGTGGGCGTCTTTCGGCTGATATGGCTGTTTAGTGTTTACAGACGCCACTCCTTGGCCGTGAGGATTATCGTTAGGTCTCATTACACGGAATATTTTTTCGTCTCCGTGTTTTCGATGACAGCTCGGTTGCGTCTACAATAATTATTAAATCTTCAGAATTTTCACACCTTTTCACTCAATTATGATTTCCTAACACAAAATACAGATACAAAACCATTTTTTTCTCTACTCATAAAGTAATTACATTGTAGCATTTAAAAAAAAAACCGGCCAAGTGCGAGTCGGACTCGCGCATTGAGGGTTCCGTACCACCACATAATCATAATTGTATTAGTTGAAATTTCAGTAAGTTAATGTGCTAGATTTTTTGAGTCCGACACGCGCTTGACCAAATTTTATTATTTGTTGTTATTTTAAAGCTTATGCACTATAAACATACCAATTATCAAGTTTGTAAGTGTTCCCGTTTTTAAAATAGAACTAAAACAAAAATCACCTCCCCGACCATCCAACTTGACCCCTCTCTTATATGAATGTTCTTGAAACGGGAGCTCACCACAATTGGTTACCATTAGTTGTGAGGAAAGTTGTAATATTTAATGGTTTCAAACTTTTTCCTTTATTTGTACTGTGAGACCTAGCTTCTTGCCAAATTCATAATTTTAGGTCAACGGGAAGTACCCTGTAGGTTTTGCATTTTTGCATAAATGTATGGAGATGAGGACATAAACTGCCATATCTTTTGATTGCGTCGTTGTAAAAAATTGAAATTTTCAGATCTTGTGTGGTTCATGCACCTTAATACATGGTATTAATTTCAACTTGATACCTTTACTTGTTCGTGAGATAAAGGGTCTTGACAGACAGACAGACAGACGGACAACAAAGTGATCCTATAAGGGTTCCGTTTTTTTCTTTTGAGGTACGGAACCCTAAAAATTAAAATATTTTGAGAAAAATGATTACAAACAGTAATCGGTTTAAAGATATACCCACCCGCACACTGAAGTGCGCAGTGTAACCACTTCGGGTCTCTCATTTGGGGCGTTTGAAGCGTAGCTCTGGTTCACTTTATACTGGTTTCATTACAAATAACTTGCTGCTGTGCGTATAATGAAAAGTGATTTTGGAATTACCTGACTTCCTTACTTTATTTTATGAAGCTTCAAAGTGCATTTTATTGCAGTTTTCGTCACGGTAATGCATTTTATTATTTGTTTATCATCTTTGCGAATTTCCTTAGTCTTGCTAATGGATTTCAGCGTTTGGCACCATTAGCGAGTCCATTAGGGATTTTAGTACTACTACAAGAATAATTCTAATCAAATATGGGTTAGGCAAGAAAGAGTAGAATTTGAATTTATTATGAAAAACGGATCGCCTTAACGGTTTTCACGATATATGGATTATTTTATTTGAATTAAGTAACATACAAATTATCGAGCAAATCTTAATTAATGTGTAACAAAAAGCCCTATTTTTCATAGTATATTAAAATTGTTTTATGTCATGTTAATTTAATTTTATAATCACTTTTGTGACCTACAATCGCTGCTTCCTATATCACCGAGGATATAGTTTGGGAGGCAAAGGAAGGATTTACGAAATAAGCTAAATGTACTATTACGCTATTCACAAAATAAAAGCTTTAGTTTTATTTATTTTTAAAATATTTTTGTATTTTTTTGGCAAAAAAAAGAAATGTTTTGAAATGATATTAAAAGAGTTTTGCTAAATTAATGTAATATTTTATTTACTTTTTAAAAACGGGAACGTCCAGTTAGGAACGTAATGTTATTTAAACTTTTTTTATCACTACGACAATGTTTGTATGATACTCAAACCATAAAATTTTATAATTTTATGATATATTTTTTATTGTTATTACTTGATGGAACTCCAATGTATTTATATGATTAAACACCATTTTCACACTAATTTGTACACACACACACGCGTGTGCCTGACGATGTTAAGGCGAAACCGGTCGCACTCTGTATAAATTTTATTAAAGAAATTGTGGAACTAGTGTGAAAATGGTGTTTAATTATATAAACATTATTATATAATTTTTTTATTATTATTATTTTATAATTTTTATTATATATTTTTTTATTACATAGAGCGAATAAAAGATAAAAAATAAGTGTCCTTGTAATAACTGCTGTTTTTTTCGAACTATGTTTATTTTTAAAAGCGTTTCAGTTTTCATTATTTATCAGTACTAATAAAAATACCCTCTATTATGTCAGTTTGTTTGAGATCCTTTATCACAGAATCTCGTCCACAGAAGTAATCAAACACTGGTTTTATATGATTTCTTCAGCAAGTTCCTGGACCTTGAGGCAATTTAATTTAGGAAAAAATCTGCGCACGTAATAAAATATTCTCGTACTTTTGAAGGTTCATTACTAAAACTCTCAAGTTTCCGCTTAATTAATACGTAAATTGTTCTACAAAAAAGATCCCTTAGAAAATATGTTGTGTTATTGGTATAGTTCCAAAACTGGCATGTTTTTTATGTATGGTTGGTTGTTATTATTGGTTAGTGATTGTATGGTACGAAGTATGACACTTAGAAGCCATCTCTGCTCAACCTCTTGTGTAAGATTCTTTAGTTGCCCTTTCGACACTGACGTTGAGTTGCACCGTCTAACTTAACCATAAACTTATACAAGGTTATTTTTTGGACCTGATTTCCTTTTGCCCACTTATTAGTGAGGTCAAAAGCAACAACTTTTGTTCTACGACTTTGCTAACAACGCACAAAAAAATTTCGACTCTCCATACTAAAGTGGTCACGTGACCGACCCATTTTGTATGGGAAGTTGAAAAATTTTCGTGCGTTGTTAGCAAAGTCGTAGAACAAAAGTTATTGCTTTTGACCTCACTAATAAGTGGGCAAAAGGAAATCAGGTCCAAAAAAATAACCTAGTATAGAGTGTAAGGGACGGTATACCGAAAACTGAAAGGGCGTGCTCAGTCAACAAAAGTGACCAACTATCCCAAAGAAACATTTTTGGGAAATGAAAAGAAGTTTTAACCTCTCCATACAAACTGTTCGACCAGAGTGAGCAACTTATATGCGAGAGGTCAAATTTTTTTTATATCCCAGAAATGTTTCTTTGGGAAAGTTGTTCAGTTTCGATGACTGAGCACGCCCTTTCAGTATTCGGTTCACCGTCCGTTACACCCTGTATACGCATCTTCATAGGGTGGAGAGAGCAAGCAAGAGGCATATATTCGGTTATAGTTAACTTAGATGGTGCAAACCACCCAGACCACACGGACAAAAAAAAAGAAATGTTTGCACTGCTGTGTTTCGGTTCGATGGGTAACGGAGCCAGTGGAAATTATCGGCACATGAGGCATAGCATCTTAGTTCATAAGAAGAACAACACGCTTTGCTGTCTTATATGTGTTTAATTGTGGCACTAATAAGACTGACGGTTATAATTAAGTAAGATGGTGCCACCCACCCACATCACACGGACTAAATACTAAAATAATTAATTATTGAATGTATGCAGAAGTGTTGGCACTGCTGTGTTTCGGTTGGATGGATAATGGATCCAATGGAAATTACCGGCACGGAGACATACCATCTTAGATCACAAAATGGACAACGCGCTTTGCTGTCTTAAAGGTGTTTAATTGTGGCACTAATAAGATAGTGGGTGCCATGGGCGGTGGTGGCCCACCTGTTCGTTAGCTCACCTGTGACATAAAAAAAAGTAACTTTTTGTACTAAAATGTATAAAAATATATATATTTTTGTTTTGACATGTATTCTACGTTGTTTCAGGTAAAGTATCAGGCTTAGATTTTGGACGATAACTCGATTAGTAAGTACAGCGCTAACGAGGGCCCGAAGTAAACTGATTAAGGTGGGTAACTAACTGAACAAGTATAGCTAGCATTATATACTACAGGGTGACTTTGAAGACATTTTACAAATTTTAATTAATTATTTTTTTTTTTTTTATCGATATAGTTCAAATTTGTATAGGTTTGGAATTTGGAGATATCGAATTTTTTTGTTGGTATTGTAAAATATTTTTGAAACTGATACACAAAAGAAATAATAAAGAATATTTATAATGAGCATAAATGATGCATTTTTTGCATAAATTATGCTTATTTTATTATATTTATTTTCATGCAAGTACTTTTGTGTATCGATTTCAAGTATGTTTAACTTGATAAAATAAAATAAAATTGACGACTTCAAATATCTTTAGACGTGAGGGTAGAACTTACCCTCAAAATTTGTCCAATGTCTTCAAAGTCACGTACTAACATAACACTACTAGTATAGCTAGCTAGTATAGTAATTGGGAGTCCCAGTTCGTTCAGTCTAGGACGTACGCGTTTACAAGCCGAAAATTAACAAGACTTATTTAGAACGAGTGTCCTAATAGCTCAAGAAACCCCTTTGAGAAATCCAAAAAAATTCAAAAACAAAATTCACATCCTATTGACTAATTTTAAAAAAGCATCACTAAATTTACATTAGTATTTATGTAACCATTCTATTCTACTAGCGTTTACGATTATAGAAAGCCAGATTCAGATAATTTCATTCAATAAAGATTCTTTACCGAATAATTATTGAATGTCATGCAGAATACAATGCAAATAGAGCGAGTCTACACCGTTTCCGATCGTGCTATGTATGGCAGCGTAGGGCCCGTCGGACGGGCTCTAAAAGAAACGGCAAGAAACCACTGCAGCACGGCCTACTTCGGCTTTTTACAATGTGTTTCTTGTGTTTCGCTGGAATATCAGAGCACCGTAATGTTAATCAAAGCGTATTCTGAAACGCGCTATTTTCAAGAAATGCTCAAAGAAATGGAGAAAACGAACTTTCCCAGACATGATACATAGTTAGATCGATATTTCTCTCAGAAAAAACTCTATAAGTATGGTAAATTTCATCGAAATTATCAAATATTGCTCGTTCAACAGTATAGGATTTCATGTTGCTATATTTTTTAACTTTTTTTCCCTTACCTTTATTTGTTAAAGGTTCTTAACTAATTAAAGAGCCGTGTTGTACGTACGTACGTACGTATAAAACTTAGAAAGAAAGAAAGAAATGTTTATTTTAGTTATAGCAACTAAAAAAGGTAGCCACTCAGCTTATGCTACAGCACCTCGCGCTACTGTAGCGCTGGTCTTCCGTGACCCCTGAGTATGTGTAGCAACCGCTGACGTGTCAACAAACTTATAAATTCCTTGATTTGATTCAAAACCCTCGCAGATCACTATCTGCGAGGGTTTTTCTGCCAAGATTTTTTTTCTCTATATCTCTCTTTAAGAGGCCTATTACAAAATTTCGTTCAAAAAAATTAAAAGTGGAAAATCTCACTCGGCGTCCAGATTTTTTTACACTGTTCTGTAGCTGAAACTAAACGATATAAATATTTTTTGTATTTTCAAGTTATTTGATACTGTTGCGTCCGGTAGGACGCACTGTTATTTATCGGGATGCATCTAGTAAAACTAGCTAATAATGGTACGTAGGACACAGACAGAACATCCCCGCTCGCCGGCTGGCTATGAAGTGATATTCTCCCCGAGTACCCACATTTATTATGTACGTCACATCTCTTCCTTTTTATATGATTTGAAATACTTTTATATATCATTCTTTACATAATACTTAATGGTCATCATAACATGCAGAATACAATTCAAATAGAGCGACTCGACTACCGTCTCGGATCGTGCTATGGCAGCGTAAAAGAGACGGCAAGAAACCACTGCAGCACGGCCTACTTTAAGAGTCGGCTTTATACAATGGGTTCCCTGTGTCGTGCTAGAATACCAAAGTACTATAAGTCTTACATTGAACCGATTTAGATACGATAGTATCATTATTAAAATTTACAACTTCGTTCATTAGGTAATTAAGTTTCTTCTAGGTACTGTCCACTTTTCTCCATTTTTCCTTTCATTTGTGGATGCTTCTTGCAACACTGAGAGTTCCAGTATTGTTGTTGTGGTCGCTGGCAGTCTAAAGTCATCTTTAAGCAGAAACTCCACCTGTGAACAATATTGCAGTATCTTTATTCTCATTAAGGTGCAATTTCGCGCTTGCGCGCGATACTTAGGTAGTATTATTTATTATTTTATTTTTATTTTATTAGGATATCCAACAGCTTTCCTTATAACTAAGTTTTGAAACTATATGTTCTTACACTTATTTGTTAAAAGAACGCGTTTATTATAAAAGTCAGGGAATGAGATTTCTGTCTTCTGATGAATTGTTAGGATATTTGTTCCAAATTAATTAGAATTTGAATTATGTTTTTAAAATTTATCTAAAACATTTTATAATATCGGTTTGTGAACCACCTCTTTACAAATAATATTTTTTTATTCTTAAAATAGCAATTTCACAGTTAGTTATCAAGATAATCAGGATGCTTTGGCAGTTTTTTTTTTTAATACTATTTTAACTCGAGCATGACAAAGCATTTGTTTAGTCTTGGTTCATAAGAAACTGAACTGTCACCCTATCTGCGTGTGTGATATTGGAGCCCATTTTTTTTCTTTAAGTTTTACGAGTAGACATGTGTTGCTTTGCCATGGCATTAATGGCATCAAACGACCCATAGAAAATTTATGGTATTTATAATGTTTTTCAACTCTGGAAGATTTATGGCATCTTTCGACCCATGGAATATTTATGGCGTCGTTTGATCCATGCGTACACATTTGTGCATTTTTCGACCCATGGGTAATTGTGGCGTCTTTCGACCCATCGATTATTGTGGCGTCTTTCGATCCATGGATTATTGTGGCGTCATTCGACCCATAGATTTTTGTGGCGTCTTTCGACAGTTTCGACCCATAGGTTATTGTGTTTTTTTTTTTCCATGGATTATTGTGGCGTCTTTAGACCCATAGATTTTTTTGGCGTCTTTCGACCCATAGATTATTGTGGTGTTTTTTGACCCATGGGCTATTGTGGTGTCTTTCGACTTGTGGCCAAATCAACACATGCCTCCCGACCACGCATATAAACCTTTATGGATATGAAAAGTCTTTCAAGACACGAGCAGGAATTGAACCCGCACCTTTGGACCGAACCAACTAGTATTTTTTGTATTTACATACACCAGACACCAGTAGCAGCACGATCCAATGCACTGACCACTGTGCTATCGCATCTAGACTCCCCCATTCACATGGTTCACATGCGTAGTTTTTCTCATATTAGTGATGCAACAAGTATAAAAATTTATTTTATTTTTGATTGGCTAAATAATAATGACGTATTTACGTCTTGAAATATCCAATATTCAGCATATAACAGTTTCCTTATAAATATTTAATCTCTTTTTTTTTTTAGCTTTTAATTCCTTATCTGTACCGAAATATTATTATGGATTTAAAAATTTGAGACGCTGTTGTTAGGTATTTTTATTCATTTGTGGTATCGTTAAGAACTTATTCGTTTTCACAGCTAATACATGGACGAACAAACTCTGTATATTTTAATCGAAACAAATTATACATTTCCTTATTTTTTTTCTTTACTGTAAGTTTGGATCAATAAAAGAAGATGTCTATATGTGTTTGCAACTTTTAAGGTCTTACATACACAATGGAAAAATACTAGCTTGATTTCGTTGCATCACCAATATATATAGGATTTCAATCCATTCGAGGATTATCGTTAAAACTAACATTTCCTTTGTTTTGTTTTCGTTAGTTTATTTTGTGGCTTTATAGAATATCAAGACTCTTTTATGATAAAAAGCAAACACACACACAAGTTGATATTTTGTTTTTACTCTTGGTAAGTTAAGTACCTATTACTTGTTATTTTCAATAGGGTGTTTTCCCGCACCTTGTGAAAGTTCAACTGGATGGCGCTGCTGAATATCGTCAGGAAAATGGAAACACTGATACTAAAGTATAGTGAAAACATGTTCGCATACGTTATACCTCGGTATGTCTATTTAAATCACATTGATTTGTCTCTTTCATTGATCTTTATTCTAATAATTTTTTTTTCTGTTTTAAGAAATATCTAGTAATAGTAAAATTGTTTAGCGCCTAAGTTTCAACATTTTTTTTTTTTTTTAAGTAACCTCCACTCTGGTGCTGACTGAGAAACAGTGCCATAAGCATTTGAACTCAAGTACTTGTTAGTATCTCCTAGTTAGTCTGTGAGTACTTGTTGCAAATCTCAAATGTCTTTAGTATATTTTCTTCCAAAAAGATTTAATTTATTTTAAAAAGCCATAAAACAGAAATTACCACAGTGATGAGCGTGCCACCTAACGACAGTTAAAACCGTAGTTGAAAATATCATAGAAAATTGCCTATTATTGACATCAGTCCGTTATATTGGCCAATAATGATGCTATGCGTATTTTACAAAACATAAATATAGCTGTAAATTTTTATTTAATCACTAGTAAATCTTTAATAATTCGTAGTTAATGGATATCACCTATGTAATATTGCTCTAAATTATAATTCATTAAGAGATTGTAATATCCAACAATGAATAAACTATATTTGATTTGATTGCAAAACTAAAAATTTTTTATACACTTGTGAAGGAAAGTACTGCAGCACCACAAGCGCTTTATTTCGTCTTATGCGGCAAATTCTTTTTCATATGAAGTTTGTTTGACTTTCTTACTTATATACCTACTTTCATCTAGGGATTCTGTGCTGCCGCTGCTGGTCAGTCATCTTTGCATGTTTTCAATGTTAACCGGCACACAACTTTTTCTCGCAATGTCTCCTCTACTCTAGTGACAATACTCAATGTGCCCAACATACTATACTACTTATCAACGAGCAACATTTGCTTTGTATAAATAAAAGTATACTTGTAATCAAAAATTACTCGAGTTTCAATGAAATTTACTATAAGTGGTTTTCGGGCCGAAAATCGATCTATTCTCATGTGTACGAACCTTTTCGTTTTGCCCTTTTTTTTCAAAATTCAGGAAACCCCTGGTGCCATATCTTGGTCTGCTTCGAGTAAGATTATTCGGAGCAAGCTGAGTTGCCTAGCTGTACCTACTTGCATATTATACTTTGTAGGTAATATAGAAGTGTAATAATTATTAAGCCCATCTTGTTTACATATTTTTTTTAGGATTTCATCTAATAACACCTACTTCCATTCCGTACCTACTTACCAAGATTTATAATTAATAATAAAAGTTAAAAAGTAGTTTTAAGGTGTTTGTTAATGATGTATTAAACAAAAAAATTTGGTAGGTAGGTAATTATAGTTGGATCAATAGATATTTATAAGGAGTTAGCACAGTGAAATTTGTTCCACATCAAGAGTTGTTATTTACATACCTGGCTTATTTTTTATTCTGGTCTTGGTATTTTGGTCCTGTCTACCGAATGTCTACTTATTAATTATAAATTGTTTACAACACGATTAGCTGGTATTGCTTCATAAGCAAGTTATATACATAGTGCAGGTGATTCTGTTGGTAATCTTAAGTTGGTTGCCTATATTTTGTTAACGTCAAAACGTACTCGTCGTCGTACTCTAGTAAGTTGAGTGCATAGGGTAGGTACGGTACGACACATAGTAACGAGTTTTATTTACCATTACGTCGGTGTCATAATAAGCCCTTACGCAAGCATATAAGCACTTACGTAAAACCTCAAAAACCCTGGTGTCAGAGTTACTGATCTGCCTATAATAACTAGAACAACCGTTTAAGCCTGCATCCCGAAGCACGCATTTATATTATTTTAACGGTCAATCAAGTAGCTTTATTATGCAACGTCTTAACCACTTTTGTTTGACGTGTCTCCACGGGGATTCGATCCCAAAAATTATGGTTCGAGAACCGCAATTTCTAAGTTGGTACAGTCAAGAGCACATCAAGCCTGACACATTGAACTTTGTACCGTTGTTATTTCATTAGATGTACGGCTGGATTCGCACTACCAGTATCAAGCTTGACCCGTTGTTTACTGCACTATAGATTACCTTCAGAGGCTGATAAAAATATTTTGTTTACTTTGTTTTTGTATAAGTATTAGGTTATTTAAAGGAATTCACTCACGTGTAACAATTTAGTTCTTGTGTAGGTATTAGCTACTACCTCGGTAACAGAAATAATGAATCATTAAAATACGGTCAGGCAGCGGAAACAATTGACGAAAGATATATTTGAAACGCATTTCCGTAATTTAATTTTTCTTGAGTATGAGAAATAAGGCACAGCAAGGGTTTAAAGTTATGCCACACACATGAGAGTCTAAGCGAAATTCTCTGTATATTTTTCGAAACCTACTAGAAACATTGTTTGGGATGGCGGTCGAACACTTGTAAACAAACGGTTCAATTTTATTGATCAATGCATAATAATAATAATAATAAATAATAAAAATGTTTATTTCTCTCACCACAATAGTACAAAAAAGTGTCGTATACAATCTTAGAGTAACTATGAGTTTTTGGTGAGAGCTGGTTCCTGTTGAAGGCATCAGGGCCTGTATTACAGGTAACCAGGTCCCCACCCCTTAGAAAAATATCAATTAAACTAAGATGATCCTTTAATATAAAATATTGATATGGTGGAGCTAACTAGAACATTACAAATTTACAAACCATATTTCGCATGCGGTAGGCAACCTAACAATACAAGAATGCAAAATTACCAATGATAAAATAAAAAGGAAAAGAGAAAAGAAAAAAGAACAGTATCGATATGTGTATGTGTATTTATTGATGTGAGTGTGTATGGATGTGTGTGTGTGTTTGGGAGAGAGCATAACCAAGCACAAGCTATTTAAAAGGGTGAGTAGAGGACATATTATTATTGTTTACTTAATTGGGATAAGAAGTGCTTCAGTCTCATCATAAGGCAATCCTTGTAGCCATTTAACTAACCGTCTTTTGCATTCATAGTTATTAAGGTTATTTATATCAAGTGTGGCGTGGACTTTGTTATACAAAAAGCAGCCAAGAAAGCAAAAGAATCTATGACTAAAGGTTGTGCGGGGATAGCAAGACATAGGTGCGACCAAGTGATTACGTCTTGTAGATTTATCGACAACAGGAGTTATTTTGTGTTGCATTAGGATGGTCTGCAAAACAAATAATTGCCTGACGGTGAGCACCTGACAAAATGCGTACAAGTCAATAGTAGGAAAGCGATATGGTTTAAAATAGGCCACTTTGAGTATGACTCTTTGAGCGCGTTCTACTTGGATGAGGTGAGTTTTAGCTGCACCACCCCAAGCAGAAATACAATACGTCAAGACAGATTGACCAAGTGCATAGTAAACCATTTTTAGAATGTTATTGTCTGCCACATGTCGAAGTTGTTTAAATATGAAGATAAGCTTCCTCACGCGGCCAGACAAAAGGCTCAGATGTAGATGAAAGTTTAGATTGGCATCAATTTGAATTCCGAGATATCTAATGTTATTTGTTGTATCCAAGTAGGTGTTCTGGTCGGGTGGATGATTGACTTTAATCTTTAAATTAATTAGGATACTCTGCTGCTCTTTCCAGTTGCGAATTGAGAAAGGAACAACCTTCGTTTTTTCGGTATTTATCGTCAGCAGGTTATTATTTAGCCATGTCCGGACGAAATCAAAACCAGTTTGTGCAGAGATATATGTAGATTGCCAATTTTCAGCAGCAAAGAGCAACACAGTGTCATCTGCGTAAGTAATAATCTTACAGTTAGCAAGTTTTAAGTTGCATAAACCATTTATGTACACTAAAAAAAGGGTAGGTCCCAATATGCTGCCTTGTGGCACCCCGTGTGTGATTTGCATGGGAGTACTAATATGAGAGCCAATTTTTACACATTGAGATCTACCCGTGAGATAACTTTGGAATAGAGCAAGCTGAGTTCCCCTAATACCAAGAGATTGAAGCTTCAGAAGGAGAAGAGGGATCGAAACCGTGTCGAAAGCCTTTGCCAAATCTAAAAAGACGCCAAGACACTTTGCTTTTTTATCTAAATTCATCACAATATGATTTACAAGACTGTGAACTGCATTTTCTGTTGACCTTCCTTTTCGAAAGCCAAATTGGTTTTCTGATAAGAGATTATGCGATTCTAAATAGTTCACAAGTCTTTTATTTAAGATACGTTCTAGGATCTTAGACATAGCAGGTAGGACTGAAATTGGCCTATAGTTGTCGACACGGTCTCGATCTCCCCCCTTGTGAATAGGGTGAACCAAAGCAATTTTGAATTGTTCCGGGAAGGTACCAGATTCTATGCTAAGGTTACAGATGTAGGTAAGTGGAGGTACAAGCAGATGTTTATAGCGTCGTATTATGCTTCCTGAGATATTATCGTGTCCAGTTGCACAATCGGCCTTTAACGAATTTATAATTAGCTCCACTTCAGATTCATCCGTATCCAAAACAACCAGTGATTCGCTACACGTCTCTTCTGTTATTTGTACAAGTTCATCATTTGTGGAGATTTTATCAGAAAGTCTAGGGCCAACACCCCCGAAGAAAGAATTTACTTTATCTATGGAAGTTTGAATGCTCTCACTCGTCTTTATGAGACTCTCAGCAGAGGTTTTATTTTTACTTTTGTTCGTTACCCCATTTATGACTTCCCAAAGACGTTTCCCATCAGTCCCAGCCATCCGTAATTGATCCCTTTCATAGTCACGTTTTGCCTTTTTCAAACGCGCATTACAATAATTACGATAACGTTTGTATGAAACCCTTAAAATTTCATCATCCGGAGACTTTTTGAGCCTTCTGAACAAACTGTCTCTGTGCCTCATACACCTGAGAAGACCGGGCATCATCCACGGTTTCAACGTCCTCTGTCTCCGTGACACTTTTTTTGTTTTTGTGTTGGAATTTATGGCTGCGGATATTGGATCAATTAGGTATTTCGTAGCTAAATTGACATCTGCAGACATAAAAACCCGATTGAAATTTATTTCATTTATTGCCACATCAAGACTCTTGTAATCAATTTTTGGAACCGAGCGGTTTGGTACAGAAGAGTTCATGGACATGGATAACACTATAGTGTAGTGATCCGTAATAGTAGTATCGAGTACAAGAGTTGTAGCTGGATACCTCATTCTTAGAATGGTATGATCAATACAAGTGCCACTAGCGGGACGTGTTATGAAAAAGTGACCTGGATAAAAGCCGTGGTTGGTTATCAGATCTTGGTAGTCTAACGAATCTGCGTCAATATTACCTGGAAGAATGTCAATATTGATATCGCCTACAATCGCTACATTACGGAAATCAGCCAGACTGGAAAGTACGTTTTCTAATGAAATCTTAAAATTTTCAACGGAGACAAATGATGGTGGTCTATAGACGTTAACTACAGCTAATTGCGATCCAACTTTAACAACAATGCAATTAACATCAGATACCGATGGCTCATAGAAAGTAACGTTCTGTAAAGCATTTTTTATATATACCACAACACCGTCGTTTTGGTTATAGGTTTTAGATGAACAGAAGTGATGATAGCCAGGTAATGTCGGAATATTTTGGTTAGTCAATAACCAGCACTCTGTGAGTGTAATCATATCAAAATCTAAATTAGTCCTTTGCATCAGCGTAAGAAAGCTAAGAATGTTTGCATTAACACTACGAATATTTTGCGTTATGATATTAAAAGTTTTATTGTTACTTTGAATGTGTAAGGCACAATCCTCAGGCACACAAAACTTAGAATCAAAAAGTGACCAATTATCTATATTATTTATAACGCTATTTATGCAAGTCATTTTTAATAAGTAATTTTTTGTGGTAGTCGAGGATCTTACCTTGGTTAATTTCAAGTGTAAGAGTCCCAAAGTATGACAGGTTGCAACTGGATGGGAAAACGTGTTTGTATAGAGTGTATATGTGTGTTTTTTGAAGTGTATGAAATAAACGTTGTGTGATACTGTTCAGTATAATACTAAATGTAATAAATAAAATCAAAACCATACTAAAATAAAGCAACAAACAAACGACCAATGGTAAATTAAGAGACAAGGCTAGTCAGTTTTCATTTTTGACAGAAGGAATATCATTTTCAGAAATTATTTTAATAATTGGAGAGCCCTCCTTTTCTCGTAGAAACACAGTGCCGTTTGCAGTCCAGCAATAATTATATTTGTTGGTTTTCGCAAAGTCTCGGGCTAGAAAGTGCAGTTTTTTTGCCTTAAATGTGAGGTATTCCGTAATATATACTGGCTTAGGCGCACCTTCAATGTCAATAGTACTTGTATTAAACATTTTATTTTTATTCTGCCTGTTGTAGTATTTTAGACTGCGTAAAACATCTTCTTTGGTTTTGGTTGTAGAAAATTCCACAATGATAGGTCTGTCCTTCTCGTTTTTGGTGTTCAGCCTGTAGGTATCCCTTATATCACTATTTTCAATGTTAATATTTAATTTGGACGAGATCTTCTTGATGGTTTCCCTCAATATTTCCTTAGATTCAATTTGATTGAGTTTAGGCACGTTACGAATTTCAAGGCAAGAGATGCGTGTTTTCCGTTCTAGCAGTTCAATCTTGCTCTCAAGGGTGTCAATATATTTATTTGTTTCTTTTCTAGAATTGTCTAATTCTATCACCATCTCCTTCACTTCATCGTATTTGCAACTTAAGAAGTCCAAGGACTTAATGAACTCTGAATTTTGCTCTTTTATTTCACCAATCGAAGCCTGTAACATTGAAAATTTTCTATCTTGTTCCTCCGTAAAGGTAGAAAGCATACTTTTAATTTCATTCCTGAAGTCATTCATGAAGTCGGTATTATCTATAATTTTGTTGTGTACCGCTTCCGTTCGATGTCTGCGTAATCATAATTTAGCAAATACGTGAATGGAGACATTTTTCAGGGTAGATATGTGTCGAATCCTCCTTTTTTCCATTGCTTGAGATGGCAAAGGTTTTTCTAGTTATTTTTTGCGGATAATTTGAAAATATTGTCAAAAATTGTTTTCCACTCACCACGCTTTCATTTCATCGTCGTCGCCACTGTTGCGTCCGGTAGGACGCACTGTTATTTATCGGGATGCATCTAGTAAAACTAGCTAATAATGGTACGTAGGACACAGACAGAACATCCCCGCTCGCCGGCTGGCTATGAAGTGATATTCTCCCCGAGTACCCACATTTATTATGTACGTCACAGATACTATTATTGCGTTTGAAAGGCCAGCGCATCGGATTATGGAGAATTTTGGCAGTTTTAAGTACTTTCAATTAAGGTATTAAAACGAATAGTTTTTAAACATACGAAAGCGATTTTCATTTTCTTTATAACAAAGTTTAGTATGGTATAAGTTACACGAAATAATATTCATATAGTAAAGAGCAATTTGCAGTTAAACCTGAGCGTTTTTGTAGTTTTTTTCGTTCGGAATTGTTTTTTTTTTAGATTTTTCAATATATTTTTCAAAATTCCGAGGCCGCTACAAACTACACTATTATATAAGAGATTTTATTGCATTATTTTAATTTTGTTTGCTTAGCCCAATAGTTCAATCCACGAGCTCGAAAAAGTGCCTTCGCGCATTTTATAAAAACTTGCTTCGGAGTATTGGCTATATCTACCAATATAAGAAAAAATTTAAAAAGCGAGGCCGCTACGAACTTAAATAATAACTATTCTTCAACATTTTATAAGTTCAAGTTGTCAAAGTCTTCCCGTTTCTCAGATTAAGGACGCCGAAATTAGCTATTTTGCGCAAAAACACGCTCAAAATGTAATAGGCCTCTTAAAGGGCTTTTTTATAAAAAAAAAAATCTTTTTCTTTCGTCGTTTATTCATTACCTAAAGACCTTTTAGATATCAGAGACAGACTTTGCCTGTTATTTATAAAAAGAACAAATATAATTCTTACTACTATTTATCATAATACGATGGTCTTATTTCTATTCAATTATGGATTCAATTCAAGTATTCTCCTTATCCTCTTACCTTCACCTGATATTTTTTTATTAATTTATAAATGTTTTCTTTGATTGATTACAATAGAAATTCTTTTTTTGCGATCTAGTAACCTATAAAATGCCTATAAATTAAAGGCTATTGTAGGATAATTTGTCCTAAGAATTAATAAATAATACATACATACATACATAACATCACGCCTCTTTCCCGTTGGGGTAGGCAGAGACCACAGTCCTCCACCTGCTACGATCTTGACATACTTCTCTTGCTTCCTGTACTTTCATCAATCCTTTCATACATGCTCGTCGGTTTAGGGTACTTTTAACCTGGCCTTTATTCAGAACGTCCTGAATTTGGTCCTGGTACGTTCGCCTAGGCCTTCCCCTTCCAACGTTTCCATTCACTCTCGCCTGGTAGATCTCTTTCGTCAATCTTCGTTCATTCATCCTCTCTACATGACCAAACCATCTCAGCATCCCTTTCTCGATTTTGGTCACTACGTCTTCTTTTACGCCACACCGTTCTCTTATCACACTATTTCTAATCCTGTCACTCAATTTAACACCAATCATACTCCTTAGCGCTCTCATTTCCACTGCATTAATCCTACTTTCATGCTTCTTCTGCCATACCCAGCTTTCACTGCCATACATCAGTGTTGGTACCAAAACTCCCCCATGAACAGCCAAACGAGCCTTGTGAGACACCTTTTGACTCCTCATAAAGGCGTGCAGGGCACCATTCACCATGTTTCCAGCATTCACTCTTCTTTCAATATCACTTTCACACTTTCCATCTCTCGTAAACTTTGAGCCCAGATACACAAACTCCTTCACTTGTTCGACTTGTTCACTATCTATAATCTAAATAATACAACCACGCCAATATAGGGTCCTAATGAATTTATCAACAAAATTTTGGTATCTTACTTGGACTATGAAACTTTTGTGTCTGTTTGAAAATTAAAGTCTTAACACAGAAAGAAAATCTTTAATGAAGACATTATTATTTCATACTGTAAATTACCATAGGACGTTGAAATTGTTGAACTTATTTTTCGTATTTCGACCTATGTTCCTAGGGAAAATTGTTCAGGTAACTTGCTCAAATTGTGTTTACTATTTTACTAAGACCTTACACAGTATGAATTTTTATTGGTTTTGCTCTTGAAGCCCAGTGATTCTACTCATGAAAAGAAGCAAGATTACCTTTGACTAAACATTGAAAAGTGATCAGTTTATATAAGAAGGCAAATACAAATTGATCACTTTTCAATGAATAGTCGTAAACATTTTTTCGAGTAAGAAAATTTTTCTTCGTGATCATCATATCATCATCATAACATCCCATGAAACGTCCACTACAGAACAGGGAGCTCCCTCCAGAATTCCAGCCCCTGCAGGAAAAATGTGGAGGGGAAGTACCATAGTCACCTCGCTTGTTAGAGTTACGGCTGGCACCATAGACCGCGGTTGTAGGTGACCGCAGTAAGTAAGATGTAGGATACAAAGGAGGATGCTGCTGCCCATCCTCCAGTTAACCCTTAGTCGCCTCTTACGACACCCACGGGTATGGTTGGGTTGATACTATTCTTTGCCGCCACCACACGGGACAGTTGCTTGTTATCATGATAAGTAAAATCACCCGGGCTTCGGGAGCGAAACCAATGAACATTCATGGTGTATACTTGGTTGTATGTTCGAAATGTTTACAATCTGTTGATTCCCAAATAAATATTCAGCAGATCCCTTGGGAAACTGACTTGTTCTACTTAACGTTTCTTTTACGCTGCCATAGCACAATCCCAAACAGTGTAGTATCGCTCCATCTGCATTATATTCTGCATGACATTCAATAAGTATTCTGAAAAGAATCTACATTGAATAAAATTATCTGAATCACAAAGATCCAGATTGTAGTGTTCAGGGAAGATATAGACAGGACAGGAGGGAATCAAAATAGGTATCTCGACAACATAGGGCTACGATCTTAACATACTTACCTCGCTTATTAAACCTTTTCATCCCAAATTTATCGAGACACAAGAAACGTCATTTTACTATCGTTTCACGTGTGACACGAGTTCATTTAATCAAATATAATTTACATGATACAGTCTTGTAAGATTGAAATACATCCATTTACTAAGACTTTTGAATGGTGAGAAGCGGCTGTCATCGTGACTTCAATAATTTATCCTATCAACTTATCGGAGTCATCGTGGTGCCTAGGCTCTCCTCGTCGACGATCTTCGAGATGTGGATTCCTGTGTAAATCAATCTTTCACTGGACATTGGCGATCTCGCCATAATTTTAACAATTTCTTTAACTTGACTCTGGCGAAATATGACTTGTAATGAGATGTGATGCCATTAAATAAATATCTGAATCTGAGTCTTGTAAAATTGCACTTTAAGCGATACTCCAGAATGAAGTAAGGTCATTTGGCACGTGTTTTTATCCGCAGTTCATTGACCCACTGAAAGGCGTGCGTTAATCAGTAGATACTATATTTATTACACTAACGGGCAAAAGTAAGTAGTCATTTACATAAATCACTAGATTTTATAAAATATTTAAGATTTCTAACAATTTGTTGTATGTTGCGTGACAAAACCTTTTCTTACGAGTACTATAAAAAAACAATATGATTCAAGGTTGTCTGTTCAAGTTTTGAATAGAAAATGAAGACATTTAAACCGTCGACTGCTACTAACTGCTCGCTCATTGATGTAGAGAACAGGTGAAGTCTATAGGCCATAAAAAATACTTTTTAATTAATTCTGACAATATTAATTAATAAATTTATCACAACTCATCCCGAGTACCTTAGCACATTAAATTTAAGTTTTTTTAAATGAATGATGTGCTGTTTTTAAAAAAAAGTGTTATGTTAGAAAATATACATACGTGGCCCTTCTCTACCCGTGGGTGTCGTAAGAGGCGACTATGGGATTATGAAGCGGAGGATGGACAGCAGCGTCCTTCTGTGTATTGTACTAACTTCCACACTGCGGTTGACAACAACAGCGGGCCATGGCATGGCATGGTGTCGGCCTCAATGGTGCCAGCCTCAATGCTACCAAGCGTGGTGACTATGGTACTTTCCCTCCGAATTGTACCACGCATTTTTGCTGGAACCCTAGAGGCAGCTCTCTCTCCTGTAGTGGACGTACAAAGGATGTTATGATGAAATATATGTGTAGTTATTTCTTTAAGAAGCTTATATGAATTTACTAGTAAAAAGTGCACGTTACTTTTGCACGTTAGTGTATTTGATTAGTTCAGGTCAAGTGCAAATGCTTATTCGAGGTTCTTTGATAACAATATACATTGAAGAGCTCTTTTTACTAATTTTAAGTAGGTATGTGTTTTAGGGGGGTGATCGTGGTAAATTCAACGATATTACCAAAACAAAAACGTTTACCTAAAACACTCAGTTAAGACTTAACAAAACTTTTGAGACAAACGTTTTTGTTTTGGTAAAATCGTTGAAATTACCACGATCACCCCCTAGTTTACGCAAAAAGCAAATCAAACATCACAGGATAGATTAAACCGCAATCAAACTTTCCTAAATTCAAAGACTAATTCGGCATACATTTCGTATTAGATTTTTTTAGATTTAGATAATTTATTCATTATAGATTCTTTAAAGAATACTTATTGAATGTCATGCAGAATACAATGCAAATAGAGCGAGTCTACGCCGTTTCGGATCGTGCTATGGCAGCGTAAAAGAAACGGCAAGAAACCACTGCAGCACGACCTACTTTAAGATTGCTTATAGACTTGGTTTTGTTAATTCCAATATCCTTACTTCAAGGAGCAAATTAAGCCCAATTCGTTTCTAAATTAAGGAAGGTGTGATTGCTGCTTTAGGTGGCCTCTTAGGTTCATAGATAAGCGTAAGCGAACTTCTAGGTCTGTGGGTGGTCTATTCTCATTTCCGTGACGATACTTCAAACTTCGAGGGGTGCCGACAAAGAATGGTACCAAAACGTCTCTATCCGTGGGTGTCGTAAGAGGCGACTAAGGGCTTTTAAACCAGAGGATGGGAAGCAGCATCTTTCTGGGTATCGTACCAGGTGAATATGGTAAATCCCCTCCAAAGTACCACGCATTTTTGCTGGAGTTCTGGAGGGATCTCCCTGCAGTGGATGTTTTGTGGGATGTTATGAAGTATGGGAAGCGAGGGAAGTACAGGTGTGGGCAAACTACTTGAACAATAACCTTGGAGTCGATTTTACATATATACAAACCACGCGATTATTGTTCAAGTTGTTTCCCCCGCACTATACCTAATCATAATCAAGATCGTAGTATTTGCGTACCCCTATACGGGAAAGACGCGTGATGTTATGTATGTATGTGCTTTTCTCTTGCATGTCTACCTTGAGACAAGTCTCATACATAGCCTTTTACCATACATTTAGTTGTAACACCTGTAGGGCCTCGCCCGGTATCGTTTTACCATTGTCGTTTCCTTTTCCAAGGTCCAGGATCAACTTTCACAGTAAAAGGGACCCCAAGGCCAAAACAGAACCTTTATACATCACTTATATTGTAATATTTATATTATTTGCAGATTGCATTGTGTAACAATTTGCGGCAAAAAATGCAAGCCCAGAACGGTCTGGTTGGGTACCTAGGCAGTATAGGTTAAATAAATTATTGTCTTTCTAAATTTTTGAATAATGTACTCGTTTAATTTTATAGTAATTAACGTGCTTGTACACTTTAAAGACATGAAAAAAGTTATGTAAACATACTTACTTCTGAGGGATAAATTGGTGTTAAAAATCACGCATAAAATGACTATTACGAATCACTTATGCTTCCTTTCTTATTATTGATGATAAATACACGAGTAAAAAAGATCCGCAAATAAAGTTTAGCTAATACTTCAGGTTTTTGAAGTGAAAACTTCTTTAGCGGCGCTTAGACAGAGCACTTTTTTAGATGGGTAAAAAATGTTAAACTTTCATCAGATGTCGCGTCAGATCTCGCGTCAGATGTTTAACTTTTGAAGTGAAAACTTCTTTAGCGGCGCGTCAGATTTGACGAAGATTGTCTATATGTAATAAAAATTGTCATGTTTGTCTACGATAGCGCAATAAATGAATATTGTATGTACTTTCATACTGATAAATAAAACAATTCGTGCGAAATTATTCCCTAACCATTCCAAAATATTCAAAATTGGACAACGTTAATGTTTAAGTTTTCACTTCTGCCGGCAATCCCGGAGTGCAACCCGTCCTTTTTTTTTTAAGATTTCTTGGTGTTTGTAAAACGTAACCGGGATTTTTGATAACCCTATAGTGAGTCAGCAGCAGGATAAATTTTACGCTTCAGTATCTCATACAGACTCATATAAATAGCTCGGACCAACTATAGAAATAGGGAGTTTTCCTTGACGCCTGTCCACTACGTTTTTTAACCGACTTCAAAAAAGGAGGAGGTTCTATGTTTCACTGTATGTATTTTTTTAAGCAACAATAGGTGATAGGCTAGTAACTGTTGGTTAGTCTTTTTTAGACATATTAAAAAATAATAGATCTTTTTACAAGACTTTTTTTATAGGCATTTGAAAGAAGCAATTAAACTGACTTACTTAATCAATTTTATACTGATTACATGATGGCACTATGATGGTTTTTCTTCGTGCTGATTTGTAGCGCCATCCGTAAGATCGTGGTATTTTGAACGATATTACCCTATGTCAAATCAATCAAATCAAATCAAAATGTTTATTTGTAACTAAGTCTTAATATACTGTTCTGGTTTTGGGAACTCCCTTTAAGTATATTAATACTTATGTTGGGAGACCCCACTCTTCCTAAACGTCTGTTACTAACAAACATCAATTTACTATTAAACGGAAAGAAAAATATAAAGAAAAAGTAATAAATCAAAAGAAGTTACAGTATGTATGTGTACATGTGCGTGAGAGTGTGTGAATATATATGTATAAAGGAAGGTGTGTTTAAGGTAACGTGTGAGTGTGTGTGTGTGTGTGTGTGTGTGAGGGTGTGTTGCAGGATATGTTTTTGTATAATTGTATGTGTGTGAGTGTTTAAGTGATATATATAAGGTATGCTAATTTTAAAGTTTAAGGTTAAATTCAAGGTTTAAGATAAAGATACTATATTTAAAAGTGATTCTGTTTCATCATAAGTTAAAGATTTTAGCCATTCTGTCGTTGTTTGTTTTAATTCAAAACTATTTTTTGAATAAATTGTAATTTTTTTATTAACTATGTTATACGAGTATAAGTAAGCTATGTAAAAATCATGTAAAAGTTCTATAAATAAAGATTTTTATCTATCTATCTATCTATCTAACAAAAACGTTTGCCTGAAACACTTAGTTAAGACTTAACATAACTTTTAAAGCAAACTTTTTTGTTTTGGTAATATCGTTGGAATTACTACGATCATTAGTGGACATTTCAAAAGATGGTTGAAAACACCTTATTAATAATATGACGGTTCTATACAATTTTTACTGTATGGTATTTACGAAAGAAATTGGACCTTCTTGCTTCTTTGGTATACAAGGTGTAACATAAAGGGTATATCAACCCTGAAGGATGTGATTCTGCCCATGAAACTGAACAACTTTCCCTAAAGAACATAGGTCGAAATACGAAAAAAAAAATTTGACCTCACATAGAAACTGAATCAGCTGATCGCGCATTTTGTATGGCAGGTCAAAATTTTTTTCTTATTTCGACCTATGTTCCTTAGGGAAAGTTGTTCAGTTTCATGGGCAGAATCACATCCTTCAGGGTTGATATACCCTTTCTGTTACACCTTGTATAAGATTTTCTACAACAGTAATGCGGTTCAATAGGTACTAATTTTAGACTATCACATCACACGTGATCTCAAAATAACTGCTATAATATCGCCATAGATAACATGCATCGGTCTAAAGTTCATCTTAACTGCGTTTTGTTTTTATTAACCGCAATAATATCATTAATCGAGTAATAACATCGACGATGCGTGCACGTCTTAGGGTTGTCAATGCTTGAATTAAACTGTAGGTAGTTTAGAAAATTCATATGATTTTTTTTTTACTTACTGATAATCCAGATCAATACCAAAAAAAAATCGGCGAAGTGCGTGTCGGGTCATGCGCAGTATAGGGTTCGATAGTTTTTTAGGATTCTTTATAATAACGTTAACGTTTACAACATAAAAATTTTACCTTCTAATGCTCAGCGAAGTCCTACAGTTTTATTGGCATTGCTATTTTATTATTTCCAGTTTTTCGGCTACAGCTCATTAACCATTGAAGCCTTCTTAGCTGTTTTTAATTTCATCATATATGCTACTACAGACGGACATTATGAAACTATAAGGGTCCCTTGTCGACTACGGAATTCCAAAAACTGTTCAACTGCGAGTCTTACATGCATGTAAGCAAGTAACTTGCATGCATGTGCATTTAATAAACTTCTGTGCGACTGCGCGTCCCTGACTCGACCTCTGTGCATAAGTCCAACTCATCACTCTTGGATCGGTCTTATGTCTGGAAAAATTCGTTTCCACCGCTTTTTTTCAATCTTGAAAATATCGCGATGTTGAAACCGTGCAGCGCTATCTTTTGGTGGGCATCAGTTAAGATAATACAGAGCAAAGCTCGATTGTCCAGGTACTGATTCCTTTAATTTTGCGATAATAATATAATCTTTGGATATCATAGACCTAGGCCTTTTTTTTATTTTACGCTAGATTCTCGTTAGCCGCTCCGTGACTGACTATTGATATACTCTCAGATAAAGTATACTCACTGACGTTCGTTGGGATATACTGGACCTAGAGAATATTTATGCTCATTTTACGTTCTTAATATTTGTATTTTTCGTCTCAGTTAAATTAGGGCTGATCAAAGATTCATCATAACATCCCATAATCAACCACTACAGGACATAAGCTTCCACCAGAATTACAGCTGTTGCTGGAATAATATGGAGGAGAAGTACCTAAAGTAGGGCCAACGTAAGACGTCCGTTTTGACGTTTTCTTATCACCAACACACAGGGTTCATTTTTCTTTGCAGATCGTAATTTTTCATACGTTTGACAGCTGTCAGAATTGACCTATTACAATGGCTTTACTTTAAGTCCCCATGCTTGTCAGCGTTACGGCTGGCACATATATACTAATCTGTGGCTGGCACCATGGGCAACGGTTGTTGGTAACCGCAGTATGTAACATAATACGATACACAGAAGGACGCTGCTGCCCATTCTCCGGTTTATAAACCCTTAGTTGCCTCTTACGACACCCACGAGTAGAGATGGGTTGGCACTATTTTTTAACGGCACCACACGGGACAAAGATTGTTATAACTGATATCGGTTGCAACTAGAGACTTGAATATTATTTAAAAATAAAGTTGCAACCGGAAATGCAATGAGCCAACCCTGATTTAGGGGTGAACAACCCGTTGTTTGTCACACGCTGATCTGCCCTGATCTGCCCCACGTGTAATCTCACAAGATCAACATTTATTATTATATCACAACTTGTGCTGATACATTGTCATAATGATAAACTTGGACGTGAAGTCATCAGGGAAGGTTGTTTATTAGATTATTTGTTGAACTTAATAGAAATATCCGATTACGATATATTCAACGTACTGTCGCGGTATTTTGCGCCTGATCACTTAAAATTTCTCGCTTGAATGCTGAGGATTCGAAAGCCACGCCCTCCTTAAACTTTTATCTGTTTAGGGTTGCGATAACGCAATTAGTTTTAATAAAAAAATGAAAAATTGGAGAAAATTAGGACCTTAGTAACATATTCTGTGTTTTTCTTTTTCAAACTTTGACCTGTGATATTACGAACGATTAAAAGACAACTGAGCGAGGTACAGCGCTTTTAAATTTTTTGGGTGCAAGTAAATATGAGCTCAGAGGAAATCAGGCGCAAGTCACTGCGATAGTATTAGTCGTATCTACACGTGTTTTCAGCGGAAGTATTGAATGTAGTGAGTACTTCATCATAATACATATCATAAAATCCCATCGTCGTTTGAGGGAGTCTGGGAATGATCCCCGCGCCGGATCGTTTTTGGTGCAGAGGCTTTCCATCGCCATACAGCGCGGTAATGCGGCAAGCGTAATGGGCACCTTTGCACCAGGAACGATTAGGGGTGGGATTTTTAATGACTAATGTTTTTTTAAAGTGACGTGTTTATTCTTTGAATTTGCAATTTTTTCCCGAATAAATAAACTGTATTTATTTATTTAAATATACCAGATAAAATCCCATTAAATTTTCACTGCTGGAGGGACAGCACTTTTTAGTTTTAACATCAGAGCAAAAAATGCTACAATGGAGGGGAAGTACGCACGGCAGCAAGCACGTAGAAACAAAACCAGTTTAACTTGAACCAGCGCTACACTACATATGCCCGTAACTAGAGACACGTTCAAGGTCAAATTGCTTCCATCGAAGTACGGCCGCGTATACCACAGTCATTCACTATTATTAGCGTTACCTACGGCTGGCACCATGAACTGCGGTTGTTGGTGACCGAAGTACTTGTTCTCCTCTTAAAAATCGATTAGTCGCCTTTTACGATACCAATGAGGTGGTACAGTCTGGAGCACATCAAGCTGAACACATTGGACTTTGTACCGTTCTTAAATCAACAGACGTAAGGGGTAGAGTCGTACTGCGAGTGTCAAGTTTGACCTGTCGTTGACTTTACCATTCTTAGCTGGCTTTACACGGAGTTTATTTACATATAATGTGTTTATTTACATTGTTACACTTTTTTGCATCTTATGCATAGGATATCTTATAGGGATAGATACCCAGGCAGCACATAACTTGTATATTAACAAAAAAAAAAATACAGAATTATGTCATTAAGTCATACTAACTCTTTTAATCGTCACTAGCCAAATCTGAACACTATATAAAGTCATTTATTTTAGGTAACAATGCTTACTGCTATATCGTAGTAAGAAAAAAATTGTTACAATGTCAAAAATCATAATTGAACATGGGATAGTTCTAAATTACAGCTTCTAAAACAGATTTCACTCTTACACTTAGTCTCTTATCATATATTGGTTATTTGAAAAACATAAAGCGTTAAATAAGCATTACAAAATACTTTATATTGCTCTTGAACGTATTTTGATTTTTTTAAGAATAAATGCTTTCTAATAGTCTATGGTTGTGTTAATTTAATGCTTATCCTGTATTAACATTGACTTATTAACAAATAATGCCTTAGCTCCGTTTTCATCTCAATCTATCTATTTATTTACAATCTATAGCTTTATTTTGATCGAAATAAAAGTATTGTTATAACTACAAGTAATAATGGCATCCTAATTTGAGTTTCTTTTTTTCTCTACATTTTGTTTGTGTTTTCTTTCTTTCTTACCTTCTTTGAAGCCCGTAATAAAATCTTAGCTAGTTCAGTTTACCACAAATAATTACGGTTCAGTCAGTCACTATGGCGTATAATGAACATAAGCATTACAACGTAATTCGGAAGTGCTGTAATATGACTGAACATAATATGTTAGTGTCTTATATAGTGCAATACGAGTTAAAATTTTTATGTCGGGCCGTAATAAAATTAGCAGCTTTATTATGCTATCGTTAAATGCCTAAAGCTGTAATTTCATTTGTCGCCATTTGCTTTGTGTTTCTCATTCTTACAAAAAAATCAAAGTCACTTAGATCTGATTAGAAAGCGTTTGAGATCATTTTAAGGTTCCGATACCAAAATGGTAAAAAAAGGAACCTTATGGTGCCGCTCTGTCTGTCTGTCTGTCCGTCTGTCTGTCACACCTCTATATCTCAGCAAACACTTGTGCTATCGACCTGAAATTTCGAATAGTTTTAGAATATAGTTGCCCAACTTAATTGCACATGAAAACATTTTGAAAATGATTATTAAGGGGGCCAAAATAGAGGGGGCCAAATTTCAAATCGTCGCTACTAGGTCGAGTGGGATATCATATGAAAGGGCTTTACTTGTACATTTTAAAATATATTTTGTATTTTCTTAAGTTTCTTAGTTTTCAAGTTATGATGAAAAATGAAAAAAAAATACTATTCCCTCCCCCCTTATCTCCGAAGTTTGAGTAAGGAAAAATCTGAATTAATTACAGTTGACAGAGGTTAAAGGTAAACTTTACAGCAAAAATAAAACGATTTTTCTAAGTTGCACAGTTTTTCAGAAATCTGCAAAAAACCTTTACGAACAAGTTTTGCGGTCCTGAAAATTAACTTTATTGCTTCCAAAAATACTATAGGTATATCGGAACCCTCGGCGCGCGAGTCCGACTCGCACTTGACCGGTTTTTTATTGTGTACGGCTACTAACAAAAACAATTATATTTGTTAAAACAACTGCTAAAAGCTTAAAATTTTAGGATACTTATTGAAATTAGGTTATGTTTTCTAAAATTTTTACGTTGATAAAGCATATTATCGAAGGCGCGCGTGTTTTTTAGCAAAAACATGTATATTTTACCCCACAAACTGATGCGCGCATCTCATTTCACTCAAAACAGTCAGAAATAAAGGTGGTACTTTACCCATTCAATATTAATTTTCACATTCATCACAGTATGCACGACATCACAGCATAACTAAATAATATTATTAAAATCAATAAAATTTTCTTATTTACAAAAGAAATGAAACAGTAAGCATTGTAATAGAATTTCATCAAGAGATAGTAATTTTAAAAGCTACATATTAGTTGTATTAAGTTCTCAAAAAATGCCTTTTGCATAATCATATGCTCGTTACTGACTTTATTAATGTTGACATACAATAATTATAATGCTTTAAAACAGCCTTCATTATAGCTCAACGCTGTCTAAAGGGGTGCCCAAATTTTACCTAAAAGAGTCGTACAAAAGAAATACAGCTGATATACGATTTGGTTATAATGCTTTACGCATGAACTCGTGCTATTACAAGTTTGTTATAATAGTGTTTTGTGCTGCCTGGGATAGCCCTACCACGCTATCCCCACTCTATCCTCGCTAGTACAGATGAATGGATTTTTCCACCTATACTTTTCTTTGGCTATTAACTCCATTTAAAGATATTTTTTATTTTTAATCTTTTTAAGAAACTAGTCTTCTAACCTGCTATTCTCCCATAAGATTAATACTTGAAGGATTTCATTTGAATTGCATTGTTTTACGTAGAGATCCGCCCAAAAAACTCTGTAAGCGAAATCTAGTACATGTTTTCACTTGCTTCCTTACATAAATACGCAAGGTGTGGTACAGTACATCCCCAGATTTATTTTTTAGGTATCTAAATTGCACATTTTCGAAGCACTAAGTAGGAATTACCCTCCTAACATTAAAAAGACTTAACCTGTGTACGTACAGTCAAGAGCACCATCGAGCTTAACGCATTGAATTTTGTACCATTCTTACCCCTATACATATAGCAATAGGAGCTAAAATCACGCTGCGAGTGTCAAGCCTGACCTGGTCGTGCCTGTACGTTCACTAGAAATACTAGCATGTAACAAAACTCATGTCCTGACTTACGATTTGCATCACTTATAAGAGGATTTTAAATAATCAGCTTACGATTTATATGATATTTTATTATTATTTCGTAATAGACGAGCTGGCACTGGCTGGTTTGTCTTTACTAAGAAAGAATCGTGTAAAATTTATAAAAATAAACCATATTAAACCTTTAAAAATATTTTTATGTCTTTTATAAAAAAAACCGGCCAAGTGCGAGTCGGACTCGCGCACTGAGGGTTCCGTACCACCACATAAACATAATTGTATTCGTTGAAATTTCAGTAAGTTAATGTGCTAGATTTTTTGAGTCCGACACGCGCTTGACTAAATTTTATTATTTGTTGTTATTTTATAGCTTATGCACCATAAACATACCAATTTTCAAGTTTGTAAGTGTTCCCGTTTTTAAATAGAACTAAAACAAAAATCGCCTCAGCGACCATCCAACTTGACCCCTCTCTTATATGAATGGTCTTGAAACGGGAGCTCACCACAATTGGTTACCATTAGTTGTGAGAAAAGTTGTATTATTTAATGATTTCAGACTTTTTCCATTATTTGTACTGTGAGACCTAGCTTCTTGCCAAATTTCATAATTTTAGGTCAACAAGAAGTACCCTGTAGGTTTTGCATTTTTGAATAAATGTATGGAGATGAGGACATAAAATGCCATATCTTTTGATTGCGTCGTTGTAAAAAATGTAAATTTTCAGATCTTGTGTGGTTTATGGATCCTAATATGTGGTATTAATTTCAACCTGATACCTTTACCCGTTCGTGAGATAAAGGGTCTTGACAGACAGACAGACAGACAGACGGACAACAAAGTGATCCTATAAGGGTTCCGTTTTTTTCTTTTGAGGTACGGAACCCTAAAAAGTAGGTGAATGAGTATTTGGTGTAAAAAAGAATTGAGAGTCGGTTCTTGAGGTCAAAACATTCAAAAACTTTTCGAGATGATGCTATAATTTTTTCAATACAAAGATTTTAGGCCTAGATAATTAAAGGTCTCCGCGCGCTCGGACACCGTCATAATCTAAGATTTTAAGATTACTCTGTTACTGGTGAAACGTGTGGTTACTGGATACCCTAAAGTTGTAGACGATTTTTGACTTTAATAATACAGAAGTAAAAAAGATTAGTCATCCGAAATTATCGAAGTTAAGCCATAAAATTCTTTAGAAAAATAAGTTTTACTTTTAGGTTCATCAAATAAAAAATACAAATTACACATTATACACACCAAAGAGATTTTAACCTCGCTGCGCTGCGCTCGAGCGTAGCGAGGTTCAAGTCTCTTTGATACACACAAACAAAAGTAAACACAAAACAAAATAACAGTGTCGTGCCGGGTGCAAACTTTAAGTGCCAATAATAACAAAAGTAGCCTTCTCCGCTAAAGCCGCAATCACACCTTGCTGAATTCAAAGGATAATTCGGCATACATTGCTGATAGACTCGGTTTTGTTAATCCCAATATCCTTACTTCAACAGCAATGTATTCTGATTTAGTTTTTGAAACACGGAAGGTGTGATTGCGGCTTAACATATGCATCAGAAACTACCAATGGTAGGTGTAACATAGATTAATTAATAAGTAAAGTATGTATTCCCAAGAGTCAATTCTTTAAGACATTGTATTGTAACAAGAACATCAATTAACCTAGCATGTCAGGTGATATCGTAAAAAACACGTCGATAACAGCTCAATTTGTCATTCAATATGTCACGATACAGTACTAGGCAGGCAATCGACTCGACCTTTTCTATCTAGAGTGGAATGTATTATAAACATGGTTGAGAAAATAGCCTGTTTCCAACTGGTTTTATGTTCAAATACTCGTAAATACCTACATTACGTATAGTACAACGTACCTAGATTTAATATTTTTACTTGTTAGGTAGGTCATCATGACATCCCATGAAACGTCCACTACAGGACAGGGAACTCCCTCCAAAATTCTATCTTTTGCTGAAACAATGTGGAGGGGAAGTTCCATAGTCACCACGCTTGTTAGCGTTATGGCTGGCTGGCACCATGGACCGCGGTTGTTGGTGACCGCAGATGATACGATACACAGAAGGATGCTGCTGCCCATCCTCTGGTTCATTAACCCTTAGTCGCCTTTTACGACACCATTGGTAGAGATGGGTTAGTACTTTACTTTGCCGGCACCACACGGGCTAGGTTTAGGCTTAGGTAGTTATTAGGTTGTAATCTAGTTTTGGGTATGGTTTGCCCTCTGGATGGCGGAGGTCAGATGGCAGTCGCTCTGTGTAAAAACCAGTGTCCTCATCCAATCCCCTAGGTTAGGTATCTGACTCCGTAAAAGCCAATGGTAAAAACGGAATAAGACTAGGGCAGTGATAATGATGACGAGTTAGGTAGGCACCTAACTCCTAATAGGTTTGAAATCTATGCTTTGCTGTAGATTATTTCTGCTGAGATCGACTTATCAGTGTCTAATAAAGATGATACAATCCACCAGAAGCCTTGTCGAATACTCTACAGGGTGTAACAAAAAGGGTATACCAACCCTGAAGTATGTGAATCTGCCAATGAAACTGAACAACTTTCCCTAGGTCGAAATAAAAAAAAATTGTTCTCCTATAGAAATGAATCAGTTGATAGCATGTTTTGTATGGGAGGTAAATTTTTTTTTTTCGTATTTCTTTAAGAAAAGTTGTTCAGTTTCATGGGCAGAATCACATCCTTCAGGGTTGATATTTTCTGTAACACCTTGTATAGATTTCGTATGAAGTTCGTGAACTATGACGTCATAATTTTATTTTCATGGCGTCGTTATTTATGAACTTTTAGACTCAGATTCCAATTCCAATGTGTCGTAGATAAAAAGTGACAAAGGATAGGCGGCAGGAGAAAGGAAATTAAACGAGCATCTTTACTATGTGGAGATATAAGTTAGCATGTAGAAAAGCATGTAGAAAAAAAAGCTCTACGAAGGAGAATTCTTACATTTTCATCTAGGTTAGGAAGAGATTCCAATAAATGAAAAATATTTGTACATCTAACTTTTTGTTTCTTGATATATGACAATGTCAACTGCACGTCACCTACTAGGGCAAACGCGGGATGAAGGCGGGGTAAGGTGTACATCTGTCATGCGCCTGATACTGGCGGTGGGATAGTATAGCAAACAGGTGCAATCATCCAACATATGAAAACAAGTGCAAGAAATCATCCATGCACTTCATTCTTGTCAAATCCTCCATACTTTAAAATTCCCCGTACAACTTTTATCTTCTACGACACTAAAGTACTTTAAGAATGCAGGCCAAGTTGTAACAAACAACATTGAACTACTTACATTTAAGTGGCGATATGATAACGCTTCACGTTTCGTTTTCCGGCGTGGCGACAGGGATAATGTGGTCATTATGCTGGGGGGTATTTGTTTATAGAATACGCTTTAGGAACGCCCTTGCCCTCAGGGATGCAGCAGAAAATTTACAAAATTCATCCTTATAGATATTTCGCATAGAGTTCCTGGAAAATGGGAAAATTATGTTTCTGCCTTATAGCGGTTCCCCAAATTATCTAAGCCCAAGTTAAATCCCGTGTGGTGCACAAAGTTTAGCACCAACCTATCTCTATCCGTAGGTGTCGTAAGAGGCGACTAAGGGATTATGAACTGAGGGATGGGCAGCAGCGTCCTTGTATTGTTCCACCAACAACCGCAGTCTATGGTGCCAGCCTCAAAACCAACAAGCGTGGTGTGGTGACTTTGGTAAGTACACACGGTGGCACGTTGGTGGAAACACTTTAACCTTGAGCAGGTCTTTCGTTTAGGGCGTTCGTAGTGTAGTGCTGGTTCAGCTTACACCTGTTTTGTTTTTACATGCTTGCTGCCATGCCACAGATAAGATAACAGTAAAGTAAGTACGCATGTAAACGACAGCGTTTACATGCGTACTTCTTGTACCACGTATTTTAGCTGGTACGCTGGAGGGCGCTCCCTGTCCTGTAGTATGCGTTTCATGGGGTGTCATGATAAAGATAAATAAAACATGATCAACAAGGCGAGAGTGAATGGAAACGTTGGAAGGGGAAGGCCTCGGCGAACGTACCAGGACCAAATTCAAGACGTTCTGAATAAAGGCCAGGTTAAAAGTACCCTAAACCGACGAGCATGTATGAAAGGATTGATGAAGGTTCAGGAAGCAAGGGAAGTATTTCAAGATCGTAGCAGGTGGAGAACTGTGTTCTCTGCCTACCCCGACGGGAACAAGGCGTGATGTTATGTATGTATGTAAAACATGAAGCCATGCATTGACTCTGTGCACCGCCCACCCGCGCGCAAATAAATGCAACAGCAACACTACAAACATTCATGAATACAGGTTGTTATGTCCTGTACGACATCCTGTTACTAATCGGGATGCATCTAGTAAAACTAGAGAAATATGGTACGTGGGACACAGACACAACATCCCCGCTAGCCGGCCGGGTGCCGAGTCATATTCTGTCAAGTACCCACATTTATTGTGAACGTCACACAGGTAATACTAATACTGATCATACTAATCTACAGGTATTTCGCCTCTCCTATATTTTAGCCCCGTATTCCGCACAGTAAACGTAGTCCATAAAATAAATCATTTGAATTTCTAAAGTAAACGACAAGCGGTGTCATAAAAAATAATCATAAGTATTTTATCAAACATATTCTTTGTGAAAGTGATAAAATTTTGTTTTCTTTTTTTAAACTGACAAAAGTAAAATTGATTCCATATCTTCCACAAATAGGTAGGTACTTAACATAATCAACTCATAGGGCGTATTTATAAGCGATGAGCAGTTTTTCGATATACCTCCAATAAATACGTCCTTATTTTTTTATCCACACGGATATTTTAAGAGGTGGTTCTGTCCATGAAATTGAATAAATTTTCCCAAGGGAAATAGGTCGAAATACGAAAAAAAAAATCGACTTCCCATACAAACTGCATGTACTGTACATTTTGTATGGGAGGCCGAAATTTAATTTTCGTATTTTGACCTATGATCCTTAGGAAAAGTTGTTTAGTTTCATGGTCAAACCTACCTCCTAAAATGTCGGGGGTGATAAAAAAATAACGATGTTCTGCGCGTTGATTCCTAACTATGCGCACGCACACGTAGCGGTAAATAGGCAGAGTATTGAAATCACCGCTCGCCAAGGGTGGCGAGCTAGGTAGGTTGCATAGTGTAAGAAAGATACTGTTTGTTTGATACTAAAATAACTAAACGATTTCTATTTCTATGTGTCCCGACTCCTCTGGAGATGACCTGGAAAAAAAGGCCATAAAATCAGCTGCAGCTGTAATTGCTAAAATTAGTTCGTAAAATAGTCCCTAACCGCGGTTTTGTTAGTTTTCTGTAAAAACTATCCCACCAAAAACATCTTCATATAAAATGTTGCCAAGAAGAGACCATATAGCTAGCATTTTCAAAAAGTTATCAGATCTCATGTATAGCCAAGCTTCTAACTCTACACGCCTTAACTCTACAAGCCCTAACGTCACAAAATCTACACCTAAGTCAAAATATGTGGCTAGGCCGTGTCGTTAGTACAACAGAAAAGCAATGAACAGTGAATACATTTTACACCTTACGCAAACGGCCACGTCACATATTTTGACTAAGGTGTAGATTTCGTGAAGTGCAGATATGCAGGGTAGAACTAGGGACACTAGTTTCAGAATTTCCAACTGGTACAGAAATAAATAAATAAATAAAAATCTTTATTTTACCAAGCTTAACATAAATCTTAAATCTAGGACATTTAGGTAGGATACTAGGTGTTCTAAAAGGTAATCCTACTTCCTGAACTAGGAAACCTGTATCTTAGGATGCAGTGTTCATAGTGACAGACTGTTTAAAATTGTATCAACCTAGAGTGGACGAGGTTAATTTTTTTCAATAACTAACTAAGATAAATTAATTTTTAATAAATGCAAAAAAAGGAAAAAGTTTGAGAAAATTTTAAATAGTTTAAAGAAAGTTAAAAAAAAATATAGTTTGAAGTTAGAGGGTGAAATCATTAATGAATATACCAACAGCACGCCAATAGAAACCATCTAGACCTCATGACAAGGTTATAAAGTTGTAAATGTTTTAACTGACGAGCTGTTGACCATACATACATCTGATGTGGGTTTCTGTAAAGCTTAATTTCTTGAAAAAAATCTATCTTGCCAAATTTTTGGGGTATTCCATGGGTATTTCCAAACATTGTGTATGACGACAGGAAGATAAGACAACACCGGCACAGATTAGATAAAGAATACACTGAAGAGCAATAAAAATGGGTCAGTAGTTTTTTCGTCATACATTTTAATACAATAATGACCAGAAAGTGATCGTTAATATCTTCTCCAAATCGAATAAAAATACGATTCTGATTAGTCAGATCTTTAGATAAGAACCTTGTCGACAAACCTCTCGAAGATCACACCTACCATACTGAATTCAAGAAACTCAGCACAGCACTTAGAAGAAAAAACGGGACTTTTCGTCAGTTTTCCCATATATTTTCCGTGATTTAATTTTTGAAATGACGCACGGGTTTTCCTGAACATTTTAGATGTGTACAATCGTAAAAAAAATTGTTGGCAAGGTTCTTATCTAAATATCTGACTAATCTGACTCGTATTATTATTTGATTTTTGTAAGTTATTGACGATTACGCCCTGTGTGGTGCCGGCAAAGAATAGTACCAACCCATACATACCCGTGGGTGTCGTAAGAGGCGACTAAGGGTTAACTGCAGGATGGGCAACAGCATCCTCCTTTGTATCTTACATCTTACTTACTGCGGTCACCTACAACCGCGGTCCATGGTGCCAGCCGTAACGCTAACAAGCGAGGTGACTTTGGTACTTCCCCTCCACATTTTTCCAGCTAAAGCTAGAATTCTTGAGGGAGCTCCCTGTCCTGTAGTGGACGTTTCATGCGATGTTATAATGACGTTGAGATAATCATTGTATGAAAATGTACGGCGGAAAAACTACCGACCCGTTTTCTTTGCTCTTTAGTGTAGTTAAAGCATATATCTTTAAAACTCACACCACACGTATGTTTAGAACTTCCTATAAGGAGTTTATTGTAGAAGTGGCTTACAGCATAAGCTAGCATCACAAAACCTCATATTCAATAGATTTAAATTGTTACCAGATTTATGGGCATATTCAAAGTATTAAGAAACCAACAAGTTAATAAAGAATTAAACGAACAATTCGACTGATCATGTACAGATTATTTGGTCGACCGAGCTTCTATACAATCTTAACTAAAGCCCGTCAACAGATGGCGCTGAAGTGTGTCTGAAACGTGAAATTTTTTTTGGTTTACCTAGCTCCTGTCTCTCACTACTACACCAACTGTATTAATTATTTTTAAATTATCTCTAAATTGTGAAAAAAAATTATAATTTCTATTAATTAAAAAAAATCCACTATGTCTTAATGTGGTACAACAAAATCGGCCATGACTTTGCCGTCGCGATAACAATGCGAAGATATAAACCGCATAACAAAGATAACGTTGCCCGCGCCGATAATAATAAATTGCGGTGAGTTGCGAAATTCTTGCTTGATTTTTTAAAATAATTATGCGTTTTTTTTTTCCTTTTATTGCCATCGATATATTTTTATCTAGGAGCTCATGCTAAGCCGCAGCAGGTATAGAGCTAACAGATACTAGGATTTTTGTCATGGTCGTATTAAATATCTTATTAGTGTCATTGTTACATTTGTAACTCTATCGTGGGTAATTACACTCTTCTGCCAGTATGCGGGAATTATGTCAGAGCAAGTCAACAAACTATAGGTTTTACTGATTAGGTATATAGATAAAGCTACCTGTTCTTTTTATACAAGGTGTAACAAAAAGGCTATATCAACCCTGAAGGATGTGATTCTGCCCATAAAACTGAACAACTGGGAGCCGAGAAGGTTGTTTTTACATGATAATCAGAAGAAATTGATATTTTTGAACTCTTAAACAAACTGGGTTATCAGCTGGTTTAGTTTCCATGGGAAGTAATTTTTTTTACAGATTTCAAGCTATGTTCCTTGGGAAAAGTTGTTCAGTTTCAAGTTTTGAGTTAGACGCTAAAATAGTGTTTACAATTATTTTTAACACCTTGTATAATTGTACCCGTATAATATGTTGGTTTTGATGCCATGCGATGAGCGTGTGGAGTGACAAGAATGGATACGAAATAATAAACACTAGCAGTACTTCGCCCGCTGCTTTTTAATTTATCTATGATTTTGTACACGAATAATAATAAGAAGTGCTATAGTTGCAACATATACACTTCTTCCTATAACATATAGTTCAGGGGCATTTCCATTGAAAATTCAAGAATTGGCTCCTATCAAAAATTGAGAGCTATGTACCTAACTAGTACCTGGAAAAAAATTGGTAAAATTGTGAGGCGTGTCTACGTAAAGGCGATATAAGATGTTAAGCGACTGGATTATTTGTATCTTACATCTTACTTACTGCGGTCACCTACAACCGCGGTCCATGGTGCCAGCCGTACGCTAACAAGCGAGGTGACTATGGTACTGCCCCTCTACATTTTTCCAGCAATAGCTAGAATTCTGGAGGGAGCTCCCTGTCCTGTAGTGGACGTTTCGTGGGCTGTTATGATGATGATGAAATAAGCTATTTGTTTTGAGACGTTAGATAAATTTTGATTTATTTGTTAATAATAGTTACTTGATAATAAAAATTTAAAAGTTAGTAGAAAAATGTATTGGTAGCAAAATTTATAAATCAAGTCATCTTGCCCAAGAATTGAATCAGTCTACCATATAGTAAAGCTCATTAGTTAATATTTTTGGTTCATTAACTATAATGTTAGTAAAACCATAATCATCTTATAATTACCTAAATATAACGCATCTTACATCCTACTTCTATCTATAAATAGTTCGATCTACATCCGTATAGGACCAAATACTTGCGCAGGGCCAGCCCAATTCAAGGTCATTATACATCCGTGAGCAAACCGGCGGCGCGGCGTGGTTCGGAACGTACTGTCATGTACTTTATTGTTAATTGTCTAACTATAATTATAAGTCCAATATTAACAAAATTCCTATAATCAATTTTTTCGTTTATTTTAACGCTTACCAATCTCAGATAAAGTATACTCACGTATATACCACAGAGCTCTGAAGTCCATGCGTCTTGCTCTGCATCTAGAGACGAATTCTTTATTTCATTCAATACAAATCAGTGTCACCATTTACTAAATCCACGGAGCAGAGAATCTCTGCTCCGTGCCTCTATCCTTCTCTGCTCCGTGACTAAATCTAACACGCTTTCCTCACCCACACTACTAGCGTCATTTGTGTGCGATAAACATAGTTCCATTATTGCGAGAGAGTAAGATGCAAAAAACCAGTGACAGCGTCTCTATGGCAACGAATGTGTTTATGATGTGCATTCAAAATAAGCGCCAACATAAATTGGATAGTATACCTAGTCAATAAGGAACCAAATTTTTTTACTCTCTTCGCTTCTATTCTATGGGGGGTGCGAGCGCAGTAGTGGCCCTATCGTTGTTCTGTTGTATATACCCATATCTGACGGAAAGAATGACATTGTTTTGCAAACTTGTTTTTTCAGACAGCTTTAGCCGAGTGCTTTTGATATAGCAGCAAAATGTGTTTCTAAGCTTTGAAATAAACTAGAAAAACTATTTATCTTTTTAGTGAACTAAGTAAACCTCATAATTAAACTAAAAGGGAGAAGTAGACGAGTATCACTTCACCAATATAAGTATACGATAATATTGGGTCTTGAAATGCCGAAATGAAATTGCCGTTTTTTTATGGCAAATTTTAGGTAAACTCAATTTTCAGTACTAACATTTTTGCATTTTTATAGTACAAAATCCAATTTTTTATATTTTATTAAACATGATTGGGAAGACATTAAGCTTACAGAAGCTTAAATTTAATTTTCAAAAAATATTATCAGTAAAAAAATTAAACAAATCTAATGATGAAATAGGACAACATTTAAGACGAGCAATTTTCGAACCATTAATTTTATATATCAAACTAAAAATAAAAACTTTATTTTATGCGTAAATTGATAACCTTGAAGTCAACTTTCAAAGGTAAGACAAATGAAAAAAAATGCTGACCTCATTAATCTGTAAAAAAATTTTGGCAATCAAAGACCTATTATTAAACATGGACGAATAATAATAGAAAGAAAACACAATTTCTATAATCATAACTTTATTTGCATAACACAGTAAATTAAGTTGTTAGGATTACATCTGTACCTTGTGTATAACCTGCGGGCAGGTGTGCAAATTCCAGATCCAGATAGAATATTTTTTTGAAAAATGTTCTTTTTTCGTACTATAAACCAAATCGCTTAAAAACCATTATAAATATCGACACAAAATTAGCTGTATTAGAAACCTTTTGTTAAATCTAGGTTTAAACAAACCACCACATTCAACGCCTTAATTTGAATAAAAAGTAAAAAGCTGTAAGATAACGGCTTCAGACTTGGTTACCAAGTAATTTTTGTGTCGGCGGCGAAAAAGTAGGTACTTTCTTAGGGAAGTAACGTCGGCTTCGCCTCGGATCGCAATACTCGTAATATCTAGAGCATTATTTACCAACTAACTTTCCACCTGCGGTTTCTCCCACATTGAATGCATTTTCCCGTGGTAATGAAGTGTTTTCCCGCGGTAAAAAGTAGCCTATGTGCTATTCCAGGATCTAACCTATATGTGTGACAAGTTTCATTAAAATCCATTCAGTAGTTTTTGCGTGACAGAGTAACAAACATCCATACATCCATACTTACAAACTTTCGCGTTTATAATATTAGTAGGATAGGATTCCTCCTTAGGTACGTAATTTAACATTGTTATCAATCATAACTGAGCATAGCATTTGTTTTAACTTTGATAAAGTTTTTACCTATAATTTGTATAACGACCACTATCTGAGATTAGTTTCAAGACAGTCGTCGTTATGCCATATGAAAGGCTATTTGAAGGCTTGGAAAGTCTTGTATTAGGATTGCATATTAAATGTACATGTCCTGGCCTGATCGTCAGAAATTATCAATTCATGGTGGGGCTGTCCTTCTCATAACCACTTCATGAAAGGTTCGGTTATGTTAGGTTGCATTTCATGAAGTGACCAACATGTGGCCTTATCATGAAATGACCAATACCACGATCTGTCCATGACATATACATACTAGGGAACATTTCACACAAAGGTCATCTGGTGCCAAACTAGGCAAAACCTGTACTATATGTATTAGATTTATTTACATATATAGATAAATAATACCCAGACACAAAGCAAACACTTACGTCCATCACACAAATGTTTGCACTGGACGGGGATCGAATCCGAGGCCCACGGCGTGGAATGCAAGCTCATTACCAACCAAACCATCGGGTTAATCAATCCGTTACCTACTTACCCGTTAATAAAGAAGCAATACTCTGCTGTGTCCTCTTTTTCTTATTTTCGTGTCAATAGCAAAAATGGTTTGTAACTACTTAGCCCACAATGTAAGTACATCAATATATCTTTGGTTGCCTTCAAAAAGGTCCTTTTGATTGCAAGAAACTGAAGAAGTTGAGCACGGCAACAGTTGTGTCATGGATTGCAAAATGCTGAATTTACCCTTTTCGTTATCAGAGAAGCCCACCTCTTCTTGAGTTCACCGCACCTGCTAGCGCCCAAACGCAGTCTATTTAATCTTAGACTTTCATATGGGTCAGGGAAGATCATGTCCTGGTGGCAGCTTTTCGGCTAAAGGAATATATGATATAATATATCATACTTGCTGGTGCCCGCGATTTCGTCTGCACAGGTTTATAAATTGTAGCCTATGTGTTATTCTGACGTATAAGCTGTATTACTCGTATTGTAAAGTTTCATTAAAATCCATTCAATAGTTTTTACGTTTTTACATCTATCCATACATACTTACAAACTTTTGCGTTTATAATATTAGTAGGATCTATTAAAAGGAATACCGCAGATTTGGCACAAATCTTTGTGTCTTTCTACACACCTCGCTAAATGAGTCAAATGACTGTCAAATTGTTATAATAATTTTGCACAATAATTACTATTGCAAAGTTCCTTGGTAAATAAAAGTACAATGTAGTAACCTTATTCATTAACCAATGGAATGCAACTGTCCTTACCGCGCTACGATATTAATAGGGCTTAGTAGGCACTCGCACAAAATTTTTCGTCGTGCTCTATCAGTTTTGTATTATAAAAGTGTTGTAATACGCACTCTGAACACATAAATTGAGCTCTACTTTGACACATAGATAGAGAATTTCTATTATTTGATGTGAATATATTTCCCACCCAGCGTTTTACATTTTGCGGGCCTCGGTGAAAAATATAACATGTCCCCAATTTTTTTATGCGGTGTGGGAATAGGAAAAGAGTTCCCACATCGCCTTAGTTTATATGGGGTATACGTTCCTTTTGTCCATTACGACACTAACCTTTTTACATAAACCTCTGCTCAATAGGTTAACATGTTTGACTACGAGCTTACAATTGAGCCGTTACTAGGGCCGCAGGAAACCCTAAGATGCAGACAACTCAGGATGAGTTTTCTTCTTCAAACTCCTATCACTTACGATTTAAATATTTCTTTCTGGAGATCTTTACGGGAGAACTTTGTCCCTCGTGGATGATTTAGAAAGACATTCAAGGTTTTCGACTCACATAGTAAACCAATTTTGTTGCCAGTAGCTATTTAGAGTATTACCACTAGTTTTGACCTTATAAACGCATAGTCGCTTCTTACGACACCTACGGGTAGAGATGGGTTAGTACTTCTTTGCCGGTGTAATGGTCAGGTACATGACTCATCCTAGTTTCAGTTGTTTGGTATAAGGGAAGCTTTGCATACTTACTTTCATCCAGGTAGACTGCTAGTTCACGTTATCATCACAGTAAAATAAAGAAATCAATACAGACAAACTAATTTGACTTATTAAATTAGTTTGTTTAGACATGTCTCCTTTGTAAAGACAATTAAATAAAGTTTATAAGAAAAATTATTAGTATCAAAGTTAGAAGGAGACAAATTTTTACTTTATTAAAAATATTAAAATTGTGGTTTTATTAGGAGAAAAATATAGACATAATTAATTGTAATCTTGTGTTTATTTGCAAAAAAAAAAAAAAGATAATGTAGCGGACTTTTAGTGCATTTTGATAGCACTAATGAGAAACTTTCTAGTTATCTGTAATTACTTGCAATTGTATGCATAAGATTTGAGAAAAATTAATTACTGCCCAACATTATCACCTTAAAACTACATATACATCTTTATGTAATTTATAGTCTATGAAAAATTACTTTATCAAGTTTCTAAAGCCTGATGTAGTTTAATCGGGAAGGTTAAACAGATACAAGTATAAAAATATAGGTGTCATGTGTACTAAGATCATCTGAGTTGAATTGCTGTAAATAAATTTATTAACACAGAAGATTAAAGATTATTGCATGATTAAACACATTTAATATGTTCAACTCAGATATCTAATTGCTAGAACTAGGTACTCACAAAGTATAGACACAAACCACTTTACAAAGATACAGTTGACTCTTCCCCCGTTAAAAACAGACTAACTCAACTTAATTTCTTACACCACTATTTCCTTCAGGAACACTTCTCACATTTTTTGTTTCTAAACCATTTCCTGCTTTAGAGCCTTGCATTAAAACACACTACGTTATGTTTCACTTCACTCCCTCTTATTGCCTTGTTACGATGATGCGTCAAGATATTTCCGCCAATGAGGTGAGCCCGCGCATGGGCTGATTGGCGGGCTGCCTAGATCTCCCAAACGCTTACACAGCACTGATTGGCGTGTAAGTATGCGCGCGAAAATACCACCGGTTCCGCCGCTGGCGCCAAAATCTGGTCATAATGTCATAACGCCGCCAGTCCGATTGCCTGGAATGACAAAGAAAATCCCGAGCACAGTATCTATCTCATGATAATTGAGTCTACTAGGCATGATGCGCTGAAATCTCAAAAGTCACACGTACAAAGTTTGAACTGACATAATCTGGAAGCTTAGGCTTATGCATTAAAGCATTCAATATTAGATTCGTTCTTTGGATTGATAAGGGCCCATTATCAATTCAATACACGTTTAATTGCACTATGTTATTTATAATCAGCTTCCTTCCAAATCTGTCGTAAACTATCATAAACTACACAGAGATGCCATAAAATTTGCAATTCATCACAGCAACATGTATTTGTCATTGCGTTACTTGGTTGTCTCGCTCGACCACATAATATTATGTTATTATTTTAGGACCAATTCGTGTCATTGAATTTCTAAGGGTGGGTTGTAAAGTTGAAATAAAAGATTTCAAAACGACAAAACTTCTTTGAACATTTGCTTTTAACTAATGCCCCGAGCGCTGTATGATTTCCCGTAAAAAAAAAATTATGGGGCCTACCCTATGTCCGTTTCACCTTCCCCCTTTATCATTTAATATCGAAAATTTTATTCCGATGTGAAATGATAACTAAATCTATTATCTCACTAAATGTATTAAGTACCGTAAATCGTGGCCTTTTTTAAAGATGAGTGCTTCCTTTGTTAAATATCGAGTGACCGCATGTTCAACTACAACTAGTCGTTGTAAAGAAATTGTGCATTGTTAAATTTTACAGCCCTCTTAAACAATCATTATGTCTTAAGGACGTACCGCCATCGTTACAAAAGATATGGAAGTACCGTGCCACTGCTTTATTCTTTGTTTGATTGGCCCAGTTACTTGCCCCTAAATGGCATGTATTTATAATCAAATTTATCAATTGATTTGTTAATTATATTAATGTGTCGTTATATTGTGCAAGCCAAAAAAAAAATGTGTGTTGTTAATGTATTATTTATATACCTTTCAACTGTCATGAAAATTATTATTCAATTATAAACGTTCTCAAACATTAGTCTATTTTATGTCTATAATTCAAGCCTTTCAGCAAACCAGAATGTAGAAAGGACTTTAAACTACAGCGATAGGGACCCAAGGCCTTGTGCACGAGGTTGGGTGTATTGCATATAGCCGCCCTCTTCTAGGGTGTCCTAGGTATCGTCACTGGTAATCTGTTTGGGCAGCAGGATGGAGCGAACTATATTACAAATATTTCATTGAATCAAGTTAATTGCCACGAAATGTCAATAAAGAGGCTAATCAGTTCAAACCAAAGACATACTTATTTCTGATAGTGTCTTTGCTTAGAAGAGCTTCTAATGGACTCGCAAACTATTCTTGAATTGAAGTGCAAAAGTATAAATAATAAAATTTTAAGCCTCAAATAAGGGTCAATCCCTTTTTTATGGTACCTTTCTTTTGCTCATTACAGAAAGTGTTCGTATGGTGTACCAAGTATTAGTTAACATTACATCAACACAAATTAATTATTTGGGTTGTGTGAATATTCACTCCAGTAAGACTTACTAATTACGTAACTGAAAATGAAAGAGAGAGAGATAAATAATCCGTTAAACTTCGCTCCACCCTATTTGGATACCCAAACTATTGTCTTGTGGTAGTGGGTTCCGCTGACCTTGATTATATAGCAAGAATTATAAGGCATTTGCCTTGAGCCTTAACACATTTGTGTTTTCGTCATATTTAGGTACTGCTCTATACGCAAGTACGGCCCTGTTATTTTTTTTCATTTGTACCGTAATTTTTCGGCACTTGTTATATTTTAAAGTACTGCTTTGCGCAAGTACAGCCCTGTTTTTGTTTTGTTATTTATTTTTGTTAATATCATGATATTAAATTATTTTTATAATTTTTAGGATCCTTTTATATTATATTGTTATTTGCGTGCACGTCTTAGGGCTTAGGGCTTTGGCTCATTGTAATAAACAGACTACCTAGACTGAGTACCATAGGTCCTCTAGGAATGTCGTCAACTGATTAACGTGCGTCCGAGCATGACGTGTACTAAAGTCAAGTCTTAGGCCTAACTGGCTAAAGTACCGGCTTGCAATGACAGCGGACGAAAACCAATCAAGGACTTCAAAAAAAATTCATGACTACTAAATAAAATTATTTATTTTTCTATCCCCCCTTTCCCCCAAGAGCAATAATACTACTACTACATTCTGGCTTGTCTGTGCGATTGTATTTTGTAATCTCTATTTCTTACTGGAAATTACATATCTTAAAAGTGTGACTCAAAGATATTCTCATATGACCTTTATTTAATTTAGCATTTGTGCTTGAGGTTCCATATCGCAGGCTTGTTATAAAGTTAGTTATAAATTTGATAAAAATTGCGTACTCTCAAGATTTAAACGACTTCTTTATATCTAAAGTGATATACCTACCTACTTTTCATCATCACCTGAACCTTATACTGCTATAACATTTTGCTATCCTTCCTATAAATAACAAGCCTTTACTTTGTCAGACTCAAAATTAAAAATTTTTTTTATTTCAAGTTCAAAATTATCAGTTTTGGATTGGCTCTCCCTACCTTGTTTTGGTTCTTAGGTTGAAAACAAATATCAGTTAATCAACTTTGTGACTCCACTGCCAGCCAAAGTCTGTCTATTTTCCTATTTGAAATCTATTTCAAATAATATTAAATCAAAGTCAAATATTATTCATTCATATACTTCATGACATCAGTTAATAAATCAACTCTTTTTCCCCCTAGACTTTACTGCCAGTCTTAGTCTCTTTTGACCTTATTCATTTAAAATAAAACTTAAATTCAAATGTAATTTGTTCATATATATATCACTATTACGACTTCAGTTAAATTTCGTCTCTTTACAAACCAATTGTTTGTTAGATAATCCATAAAACCATTGTTTGTATTTTCCACTGCCGAGCTAGCGTATGTACAGTTGATAGTATATTTTATTGACCTACTACAATTATTTTACAGTCAATACTTCTCATAATAAATAAAAAAAAAGTTCGTTTCTTTACAAACCAATTGTTTGTTAGGTAATCCATAAAACCATTGTTTGTATTTTCCACTGCTGAGCTAGCGTATGTACAGTTGATAGTATATTTTATTGACCTACTACAATTATTTTACAGTCAATACTTCTCATAATAAATAAAAAAAAAGTTCGTCTCTTTACAAACCAACTGTTTGTTAGGTAATCCATAAAACCATTGTTTGTATTTTCCACTGCTGAGCTAGCGTATGTACAGTTGATAGTATATTTTATTGACCTACTACAATTATTTTAGTTTAGTTTAGTTTATTCATTTATTGCAGTCATGTACAAGTAAGTAGGTCTTAAATATAGCTTAAAGGTAAAGTACATGCACCCTGTCAAATTAGGGTATAGCAATTTAGACTAACAATATCTTTAACGTTCATCACTTTAATGTCATGTTGAATAAGAATGATCATGCATTTGAAGTTAACAATATCATTATCATTAAATTAATTATTTCATTATTATTATTAGTCCAGATTACATTGTTAAATTAAATTGTTGAATTAATATCGATCCACAAAATGTCGTTAAAAAAGAAGGAATAAATTATAAAACTAATTGTTATGTCATTTACCTAAAAGTTAAATATAAAAAAATTTACAGTCAATACTTCTCATAATAAATAAAAAAAAGTATGATCGGTTCAGTACTTTTTGCATTTCTTACTAAATTTATGATATCGATCGTAAGAATCCATTGTAATCATTCAAATTCTTTCCAATAAAAGAAATGCAACAGGGCTTTGTTCATAACCTTAGCCTTTGTTTAATTCTACACATTTTATGTTTCTTGTAATTTTTAGGGTTCAGTTTCTCATAACCAAAGGTAAAGAGAATGAGAAATCAAGTGCTTGGCGTTCACATAACCACAAATCTATTTAGTATTTTTAAATACCAGCAAGTAATCAGTCATCATAGCATCCCATGAAACGTCCACAGCAGGACAGGGAAAACGCGTAGTACTTTGGAGTGGATCTACCATTATCACCACGCTTGTAAGCGTTGCGGCTGGCGACCGCTGTTGTTGGTGACCGCAGTTTGTAAGGTGGTACTATACGCTGACAGATGCTGCTACTCATCCTCCGGTGGATAATCCCTTAGTCGCCTCTTACAACACCCACGGGTAAAGATGGGTAGTAGTATTTATTAATAGTCAGTATTAATCATGAATTTGTATGATAAAATATAAGTTAAAGTAGCTATTTCTCTTTTAAACTCGAACTCTTTCTGTGTTACTCTTTCTTTCATATACTGCTGTAAATCGTCTAAGTAGTTTATATTTCAATGCTATATTAATATTATGCCCTTAATAAGTCCAATGCTATTAGACAATGCATTTTTTTTTGTGTAGTTTTCAAAACCCATTTCATCATTTTTCTATAACATTTGCTATGATACGGAACCATCTCATGACCCAAGTTTTACACTTGGCCATCTTCGTCCTTAAGTAGAATGTTTTTTTGTAGTCACATTTCGAGCTACATCTAAGTATCTTAAAGCGTTTCACAAATAATTTGTCGGTTTTTCTACGAACGCACAAGAAAAAGAAATCCACAAAAAATTCAAAGTGAGGCCAAATTTAAAATTTATGACTTTACAGAACGTCACTGGTTCAAATTCCAACCGTCTGTTTTGCACATGTTCTAACAAAACTCTTGACCAACTGTGTACAATTTCTAAGGACTTTAAGCGTCGAAAAATATTATTCTTAAATTTAATTGTTTCGCAGTTTGGAATAAGGTATTCTGAATTTCTAACAATTCGGAAATCCCAGTACTGACTGTCTCTGGCTCCTAGGTAGGTACCTAATAAAGACGATCTCGGTAGCTTGAAGACTTGTAACAAAAGTAAAGTCAGACTGTTACGCATTACTTAATTAATTTACTAAGTTAGTGATACTAAATTAGCTTTATATAAAGCCATCCATGCATAGGTTGCAGGTTTGATCCCTGCCTAGTGCAAATATTTATGTGATGAGCACTAAGGATAAGCACAAGAATTTGTTAAGTATCCGGGTGCTATTTATCTACTTATGTAGTGATGTATCGTTTCTTATATCCATTTAAGAGGCTTTTCCTAGTCTGGGATCATATGACCTTATGTGAAATATTGTCCACATTTTTATCTGTTATTTATTTATAATTCGAATTACTTTAATGATACAATAAAAGATCCAGTTTGTATGCTAGCATGTTATATCCGTCAATTCTAGAATATCTAGATATTATTAGAAGTTAATTTGCTTTTATCCGTCCAAAACCTAATCAAGTATAATCGTAATACCATACTGCGAGTCAATATAAGCACTTTTCCAGCAAATCTCAGACCAAAGAAACTCAGTGTCAGTTTACTTTGCTCTTATCTTCGAATACGAAAAAGTCTACGAACTAGATAATCAAATGATTTTACGATAAAATGAACACTACTTTCTTAAGTTTGTATATGAATTAAGCATTTGCAATTCAAAACTATGTTCATATAAACCTTTTTCAAAACCCTATTCACTTATATCGGTACGTCACTACCTGCTAGATCCTTAAATAACGAGTGTTATTGTTTGCTACATGTTCGCACTAACCTCTAAACTGCCTTGAAACTTGAAAGGATGAAACCACTATACATTTTCTCTACCTTAAGTAATTATATGCTAGTAATATCAGTAATATCAATTTAATTATTTATTTCATAGTTAATTTTTTTTTATTGCGTTCATTAAATTAAAATATTTTATGTGTTCCTTAAAATAATTATTATTTTAAATACTTTCGTTATGTGTGCAATTGAAACTCTGCTAATTTAATGATTTAGGTTGTGGCTGATTATAATACTTTCCTTTTTATTATGTACTTCTATAAAGCGCCCGAAACAGAATTTTAAATCATAATTCTTTCGTTTCAACTCTCCCACTCAATATTTAATTTATAAGTATAAAACATATTTTAAATCAACACTATCAAATTAAAATCGAAACCTGTAAATTATTGCGTTATCGCTGACATGTTAGGTCATGTATGCGTGACGAATTGCGTTTTATGGCACAAATAAAATAAAACATTAAGAATAAAAGGTCAATTCCCCCTCGATTAAACAACCATCACAGCATGAAAGTAAGATAGTTTTACACAAAACTTTCTTCGACCAAACAACTGAAAGAAATTTTTTGTAAATTTTGATTTGACCGTTATTCTCTTTATCAAATAAAAGTTTATTAGGAAAAATTTTGATCGTCTATTAAAATTCGATTATTGTAAACGACTTTGTAATTGTGCTGTTCATACAAAGCAACAAGCTACGTTGTGTTTAAATAAGTAAGTTCAAGTTCCTCCGCTGCAATGCTTTCATTAAGCATAATGCATTTTAAAAACGGAGATCCTGGCTAACGGGACCACGTGTAATGGTCAGGTACATGACTCATCCTAGTTTCAGTTGTTTGGTATAAGGGAAGCTTTGCATACTTACTTTCATCCAGGTAGACTGCTAGTTCACGTTATCATCACAGTAAAATAAAGAAATCAATACAGACAAACTAATTTGACTTATTAAATTAGTTTGTTTAGACATGTCTCCTTTGTAAAGACAATTAAATAAAGTTTATAAGAAAAATTATTAGTATCAAAGTTAGAAGGAGACAAATTTTTACTTTATTAAAAATATTAAAATTGTGGTTTTATTAGGAGAAAAATATAGACATAATTAATTGTAATCTTGTGTTTATTTGCAAAAAAAAAAAAAAAGATAATGTAGCGGACTTTTAGTGCATTTTGATAGCACTAATGAGAAACTTTCTAGTTATCTGTAATTACTTGCAATTGTATGCATAAGATTTGAGAAAAATTAATTACTGCCCAACATTATCACCTTAAAACTACATATACATCTTTATGTAATTTATAGTCTATGAAAAATTACTTTATCAAGTTTCTAAAGCCTGATGTAGTTTAATCGGGAAGGTTAAACAGATACAAGTATAAAAATATAGGTGTCATGTGTACTAAGATCATCTGAGTTGAATTGCTGTAAATAAATTTATTAACACAGAAGATTAAAGATTATTGCATGATTAAACACATTTAATATGTTCAACTCAGATATCTAATTGCTAGAACTAGGTACTCACAAAGTATAGACACAAACCACTTTACAAAGATACAGTTGACTCTTCCCCCGTTAAAAACAGACTAACTCAACTTAATTTCTTACACCACTATTTCCTTCAGGAACACTTCTCACATTTTTTGTTTCTAAACCATTTCCTGCTTTAGAGCCTTGCATTAAAACACACTACGTTATGTTTCACTTCACTCCCTCTTATTGCCTTGTTACGATGATGCGTCAAGATATTTCCGCCAATGAGGTGAGCCCGCGCATGGGCTGATTGGCGGGCTGCCTAGATCTCCCAAACGCTTACACAGCACTGATTGGCGTGTAAGTATGCGCGCGAAAATACCACCGGTTCCGCCGCTGGCGCCAAAATCTGGTCATAATGTCATAACGCCGCCAGTCCGATTGCCTGGAATGACAAAGAAAATCCCGAGCACAGTATCTATCTCATGATAATTGAGTCTACTAGGCATGATGCGCTGAAATCTCAAAAGTCACATGTACAAAGTTTGAACTGACATAATCTGGAAGCTTAGGCTTATGCATTAAAGCATTCAATATTAGATTCGTTCTTTGGATTGATAAGGGCCCATTATCAATTCAATACACGTTTAATTGCACTATGTTATTTATAATCAGCTTCCTTCCAAATCTGTCGTAAACTATCATAAACTACACAGAGATGCCATAAAATTTGCAATTCATCACAGCAACATGTATTTGTCATTGCGTTACTTGGTTGTCTCGCTCGACCACATAATATTATGTTATTATTTTAGGACCAATTCGTGTCATTGAATTTCTAAGGGTGGGTTGTAAAGTTGAAATAAAAGATTTCAAAACGACAAAACTTCTTTGAACATTTGCTTTTAACTAATGCCCCGAGCGCTGTATGATTTCCCGTAAAAAAAAAATTATGGGGCCTACCCTATGTCCGTTTCACCGGCACCACACGGAAAAATAAACCTGTATATTGCTAAATAATATTTTTGTTTAGGCAACGTTGCTGGTGATGGTTGTCTCCGTAATAACGAGTCACGTTGCATCTCGCATGACACAACCCGCCCAAATCACGAATCAATCGTGCGCATGTTACATTTTACCGTGTACACTTTACCTTGACTCGACAATGGCCTACTTTTTAATCCACCAATATTATACCTACTTTCGATTTTATTGAGTGAAGCGTAGCAGGTTGGTCTGTGGAATGGCGATGTTCAAAAATGCATAATACAATGTGTAACAGTAAGGGTGTATCAACCCTGAAGGATGTGATTCTGCCCATGAAACTGAACAACTGTCCATGAGGAACATAGGCCGAAATACATAAAAAAAAGTTGACCTCCCATGCAAAATGCTCTATCAGCTGATTCAGTTTCTATGGGAACTCCTCGAAGTCCGGGATGTTCCTCGGGTAAGTTGTTTAGTTTCATTAGCAGAATCACATCCGTCAGGGCTGATACACACTTTCTGTTACACCTTGTAGAGGGACTGTTTTTTTACACCGTCATTTTGTGAATTCTCAAAGATAAAACTGATATTCTGCCAGTGGAATTAAACAACTTTTTCCCATGAAATATACTTTTGTTCACCGCGACGATACCGAGCCGATTCTCATAACAAGAGAAAAGTGCCGATATCGCATTCTTAAACCTTGATGAGCGTGATTTATGTTTATATAAAGTATGCGACAGCTCGAGAGCGCGGGCGAAATATATAGCGCTCCATACGTTTCGCCCGCATTCCGGGACTGTTGCGTACTATACTTATATTTATCATTAGTACTGACTCTTTGGACTATAGTTCGTTAGCGTTAAGAATGCAGTAAGTCATTAACGCAAATCCAGGGTAAATGTGTTTTCACAATGGAGTTAAAATGTATTTTATTTTTTATTTTTAGGTAATTCATAAAGGAAACAACCGCTTCTTTCGAAGGTTTGCCTTCAGTTAGAAATTCTTCAGTAAGACTTCATAATTTTAAGTGACCTGATTGGTTACGGGGCTTGACTACCAGCAGCGGAAAGCGATGACTCACTGCATTCTTAAGATGGACGAACTATAGGAAACAAAAGACCGCACTTTTGTAACGGTTTGGACAAAATTGTGCAACGCCCATTGCATTATGTTTCAATATCGTGCTCTGTGTCTATGAATCGCGTCTCGTTGCGAGATCGATTAACTTCTTGTTACCGAGAACATCTCTATCTTAGACAGTAATCTTATAGCGTTATTCATTTTGTGCTCTTAATCTAAGATCATCTAGTTTTCTGCTCATAAGTTGCGTAGCAGACCGTGCACAAAAAGCAAAGCTTTCGATATTCGATTGTTTTATTTACTAAACTTCCTCCGCATTAGTTCTTTCAAAATATTGTATAATACAAAAGTTTCACAGTCTGGCCCACCTTCGAAAGGTTGCAACCTCTGCCGAAAGGTTGCAACCGTCGAAAGGTTGCAAGACTCCGGTCTTTTACAGATTGTACTTCGGTCAGTGTGCCCAAGAGCTCCATGAGCTTATACCGCCATCCCCCTTCTACAATCGGGAGTCCAGACGCAGCGCAAGATATCACCCATACTGGTTTGATATTGCGTTCATTTTAAAAAAGCGCTTCGCAACATCTTTTATAATGGACACAACTAAGAAGTGCAATTCTCTGCCTGCGTCTCAGTTCCTGAGTTCATATTAACCGGAACTATTCAAGTCGCGAGTGAATAAGCTTCTTTTGGGCAAACTGGTTCCATCGTCGACCTCGTCTCTATACTCAAGACCAGATCGAGGTCCAGAGTATGAGCAAAAATAAACGAGAACCAAGTGCTATTGATACCGTGGTTAGTAGTAAAATTAAATTGAATCACAGTCGATGTAAATCCGTAAATAATATTCGTAAATCTAAATAATATTTTTTCACAAAAACCAAAGAAAAAATAGAATGATACATTTTACTTTCCAAATAAAAATCAATATAATTGGTAGGTAGGTAATATTTAAATCATGAGAAAGACTGAATTGTATAATTAAGGTTCCAGGTCCGACCTTGGTCGCAATCCGGTTCCCGTCCTCTAAAGCCGTCTAGACTAGCATTGTCCATTTTGTACTTTTTTTTAATAAATCGGCCATTTAATGATTTTGGAATTTAATTTGGCTCGAAAAATATTTCATTACAAACAGGTTGCTGACCAAAATGGCGTAGTTTGTAATGACCTTGCTTGTGAAGCCAAAGGTCCCGAGTTTGAAACCTGGTTAAGACAAACATTTTGTACGACGCATTGGCTATGCTATGCAGCCTCCGCAGTCTAGTGCTTAGAGCGATCGGATCTCGATCCGGAGGTTCTGGGTTCGATTCCCGGTGGGGACACTGTCAAACTTAAATCCCTTTGTGCAACCTCCCCAGTTTGGTTAGGACATTGCAGGATGAATCACCTAATTTTCCTAAGGACTATGCCCAGAGAAGGCACTGCACTGAGTGGGCAAACACTGTTGGACTTACTCATTCGAAGAAATGTCTAGGGACCACAAAGGTAGTTTACTTCAAATATCTACGAAACCTAAGCAGGCACCAGACCCGTAATATTGTAGGTGCTTTCACCGGCCATTTCGGCACTAGAAAGCACCTACACAAGATGGGTCTGTCGGATACAACTACCTGCAGAGCATGTGGTGAAGAAAGCGAACGCATGGAGCATCTTATATGCTCATGCACCGCTTTGGCTAGCAAGCGTATGACGATTCTGGGTCAGGCTTATCCGACACCAGAAGACTACAGGCTCCTTCCGCTGAAATCTATATCGAAGCTCATAACGAGCATATTCGGAGACAGCGGAAGATCACATGAGCAATAAGGCAGGGGAAGCACAAAAGATCCCACAGGGTCAAAGTGCTCTGAGGTCCATCAAGGCACTCAGCCCCACGTAATAAGATAAGATAAGATGGTCTCGACTACTATCTACGGATGTAGTCGTTAATGAGCCATGTCAGAGTCCTTTGGCGGCTCAACAACTCTGACACCAGGGTTTGTGAGGTCGGTCATCGACTTTGCAACCTATGCTATGTAAGTTTACATATTATGTTTTCTATCTATTTAATATTCCTTTGTTTAGTACTAAGCACATGCTTATTACATACTATGAAAGGATTGATGAAAGTACAGGAAGCGAGGGAAGTACGTCAAGATCGTAGCAGGTGGAGAACTGTGGTCTCTGCCTACCCCGACGGGAACAAGGTGTGATATTATGTATGTATGTAAGTTCCAACGACATAGGTATTAAGGCCCTCGGGAAATTTATGGGCATTATGTAATAAGTTAGTCGGTGTGGTACCGGCAAATAGTACTATCCCATCCCGCGACTAAATGGGCATGGCACCACCATCTGCGGTCAAACCTGTCAGTCCATTTTTTTTAAATATACAAGTGAGCAGAGGAGCAGGTGGGCCACCACCTCCTACAGCAATCACTGTCGTATTACTTAGTGACAGAATTTGAAACTAATAAGGCAGTAAAGCGCATTGCCCACGTGAGAACTAAAATGGTACCACTTATGTCTCATGTGCCAGTAATTTCATCTTTTGAACCGAAAAACATAGCAGTGCAAACACGCCGTTTTACGGCAGAAACAGGCAATGGAGTGGTATTTCCCCAAACGGACTTTACACAAAAGGCCTTTTACCACCTTACCTTTGAAAACTAACTTAAACCTAAACCCAAGATATGTACATCACCCTTTTTACTATATTTTGGAGGGACTCATAACAGCCGAAAGACGTCCTCTGCTGGACATAGGCCTCCCCTAAAGATCTCCATGACTCGCGGTCCTGCGCTGCTCGCATCCAGCGGCTTCCCGCGACCTTGACCTGATCGTCGGTCCACCTTGTGGGGGGCCTGCCAACGCTTCGTCTTCCGGTACGTGGTCGCCACTCTAGAACCCTTACGCCACATCAGCCATCGGAATTTTTCGAGATGGTTATATTGCTTGAATATGAAAAAAATGCCTAAATGTTTAGTCGCATAGTCGCAAAATATGTAGTTTAAATTTGAACACATGAATGAACCTTCTGCAACACCCACACAAACCTTGAACTATGCGCAAAAATCCGTTATTATTTTCACATCAACAAAACTTTTGTTTATATATTCAACGAGAATGAATATCACTTATTATGTTCGTTACTCCTTTTGATTTATTTATCCTATACTAATTAAACGAGCAATATTTGTGTATAAATATATTTGTAATTGGTTCTTCGAAAATGGCTGTAATGATTTCCATGAAATTTAGTATACAAAAAATTGATTTCGCTAGGTCTCATGTCTGGGAAAATTTGTTTTTTCAGTTTTAATAATAGCGCGTTTCAGAAACCCTACAGCGCTATCTCTTATTGGGCTTAGGTTAAGATTATACAGAGCAAAGCTCGGTCTTTTTTCAACTCTATTACCACGCCATAAGGTCCAAAAGTGTTTCTACTGACGTGCTGTTGAGTGCACCTACTTTTTATTGAAATAGAAAAGCAGGAAAATTAGAACGAAAAACGAAATTTATAACTAGTATCTGGGGAACTGATCAAATTAGTTAAAGTTACTAGTGATGTAGTTGCTTGATGTAAGCGGCAAACTGGTACAAATCACAGTTATTTTTATTAGTTACACGCGGTAACAAGGTTGGAGGCACATGCTAGGCGTGACAAGTCGTGACCTCTACGGGGTGAAGGTCATAGCACAGAGTGTTGATGAATTTGAACCTTGAACTATAATGTCTTTTGAAATGAAGTGTTTAAAGCATGAACAACTTTTACTATGAACGGATTCTAAAATCGCAAAAAATATTAAATGTTTTATAAATTTGCTTTATTACCTATTTTGACAAAGATCAAATTTTAAACACGATTTCAAAGTTTTTGTTTGTAATCATAAATACATACATACATATAAATACATATTGGGGGACATTTCACACAAGGTCATCTGATCTCAAACTAGGCAAAGCCTGTACTATGACAATCAGAAACTGATATACATACATAAATAGATAAATAACACACACAAATGTTTGCCCTGGGCGGGGATCGAACCTGCGAAAAGGTAGGCTCACTACCGACCACGCCAGCGGGCTTGTCAACGGGCTAGAAAGAAGAAAACTGACTGAATATTTTCAGTATCTTAAATAACACTATGTGTAGTTTGTGCAGTCAGCCAAAAATGAATCTATTCAGTCGCGAGTCAATAGGCTTCTTCAGGGCAAGCTCGTTCCATTGATGAACTCATTTATCTCTTCAAGACTATTTAGTCAACAACGAGGTCAAAAAGAGCAAACCCATTGACGAAAAAAAAATACACTTAAACAGCGATGATGATTTTTCCCATTTGTCACTTCACTTTCTTTTTTTTTCTCATATTTCGGTTACACGAGATGTCAAAATTTATAGACGACTTTCTTAACCCACTGAAAATATCACTCACATAGAATCACTGATATAGGTGTAATTCACGATGTGTTCTGTTCTGATCATTTTCCATTATACATAGTGTGTCAAATCGATATGGTTAAACCTAAAGCAAATTTATGTAGCAAAGCAGCATGTAATAAGATTGTGTGGGGAGAGAGAAACGAGGAGCAAATTCGTATTTATCATGAATTGTGTCATAGTAAATTAAGGCTTATTGATTTCCCGTCGGAGTTTACTGAGTGTAGTAATGGTCACTGTAACGACCCTAGTCACAGATCTATTTTGAATAAAATGTACAGACAAATTACAGCTACACTTAGGGAGGCATCTGTAGAAAGTTATAATTGTAATCGACCTAATCGAAAACAAAAACAAGTGATAGGCTGGAATAAACATGTGAAAGAGGCGCACGGAAAGGCCAGACTTCATTTCCAGCAGTGGCTGTGGTACAATAGACCAACATCTGGAGAAATCTATGACAATATGTGCCGCAGTCGTAAAATATTTAAAAGCAAGCTTCGTTGGTGCCAAAATCACCAAGAACAGATCAAGCAAGACATAATAGCCAAACTGCATGCTTCCAAAGATTTCCGTAAGTTCTGGAAAACTACAAAAAAGCTGGACATGAAGCCTGGGTTGCCTGTGAGTGTAGGGGGCATCAGTGAGACCGAAGGGATTGCGAACCTATTTGTAGACCATTTTAAAGTCCAATCTCCACTGGGTGGCCCGGAGCTGCGGGAGGTCGATGCTGAGGTCTGTCGAGATACCGATCTAGTTCGCTTTTCCGCCAATCAAGTTGCCGGAGTGATAAGGAAAATGACTAGAGGAAAATCTCCGGGTCACGATGGACTCAGCGTCGAGCATCTGCAGCATGCGGGAGTTCATTTACCTCGCACTCTTTCACTGTTTTACTCATTGTGTATAAGCCACTCGTATCTCCCAAACGATTTTATGCGAACAATAATTGTGCCTATCGTCAAGAATAGGACTGGTGATGTGACAGATCAGGCCAATTATCGTCCCATTTCACTCGCCACGATTCTGGCTAAGGTGTTGGATAGGTTGCTGGACTCGCAATTAGAGAAATATTTGCATCTACACGATGGTCAATTTGGATTTCGACCAGGTCTTTCCACCGTGAGCGCCATTCTAGCCCTTAAACATACAGTTCAATATTACACGGCACGTCGTACGCCAGTGTTCGCATGCTTCCTGGATCTGTCCAAGGCATTTGACACTGTAGCGTACGACGTTCTGTGGACCAAGCTGCGACAAAGAGATGTACCAGGAGAACTGTTGGGCATCTTTCAATATTGGTACCTTAACCAGGAGAATGCCGTGAGATGGGGTGATAAGCTGTCGGAAATGTACAGATTGGAATGTGGAGTGAGGCAGGGGGGAATTACCTCACCAAAGCTTTTCAATCTGTACATGGACGACCTGATTGTGGAGCTCAGCAGCATGCATGTCGGGTGCTATGTAGATGACGTTTGTGTCAACAACATTAGCTATGCCGATGACATGGTGCTGCTGAGCCCTTCAATTCGTGCGCTTCGGGACCTAATTACCGTATGTGAGAATTACGGGCTGTCTCATGGCCTGAACTACAACGCCAAGAAAAGTATGTACCTGGTCTTTGACGCCCCTGGTGTCAAACGTCTTGAGAACGTTCCTGACATAAAGCTGAACAATGTCAAACTTAGTCGAGTTCATGAATTTAAATACCTCGGACATATTGTCACTAGTGACCTCAAGGACCAGGGGGATATTGAGAGGGAGCGCAGAGCGATAGCGGTTCGCTGCAATATGCTGGCCCGCAGGTTTTCGCGGTGTAGCAGGGAAGTAAAAATCACCCTGTTTAAGGCGTACTGCCAGACATTTTATACATGCAGCTTATGGACCAACTTTACGCAGCGAGCCGCTAACGCTTTGCGCGTTTAATATAATAATGGCTTTAGGGTGTTGTTGGGGCTGCCCCGCTTCTGTAGCGCTTCGGGCATGTTCGCCGAGGCTCACACTGCGGACTTTTATGCGATAATGCGCAAACGCATTGCCTCACTTCTGTGTAGAGTGCGGGCCAGCTCCAACTCCATACTACAAGTCATAGCCGGGAGATATGACTCTCCTATCATGCGTCATTGGCTCCATGTACTGGCCAAAAGGAATTCCGGCTAAAGAGCCGGAGTTGTTGTAGAATGAGTAGGTACCTAGTTATAGATACTACTAACATACTAATATATATTAAGTATCTTTACTAATGTACTAACAAAATTATGGATCACTTGATATCTGAAAATAAATTTTATTTAATTTAATTTTAATTTAACCGACCGAGCACAAGCAGCAAGTGGTAACAAAACCAATATAAGCTGAACTATATACCCTAGAAATCAGAGTTCTGCTCAACATCAAATTGTTTCCACTGTACATGGCGCGGGGTTATAATACCTGCGCGTATCGAAAGTAGACATTATCATACATCGTGCAAGCCCGCGCATTTACGAGCTTGCGTTAGCTACTTGTGCCGTCGTGTAAAAGCACGTTCTTTTTTTAATCATAATAAATTTCGTTTATTTTCCGTCCACAAACAATTAGGTGTAGGCACATAAATTGAGAAATTACAAGAAAGAAGGAACAATTACTAATTATTTGTGGAAGAACTGGCGCCTAAGCTAAGCCGTAGCCTGTGTTTTAGGTCACCACGTCCCCCATCTCGGATAGCCTGGGTACTTGTATTAAAGTAGTAAGGACGGTAGGCAGACAGAAATTAGTATTAGGCACATTAAGCAAATATAATAGTAAAATCTATTTTATGTAAAAATAGGTACTTATAATCATTTATTTAATTAATGAAGATAGGTACAAATTATAAGAGTGTATTGCAAATGACAAGATTCCAACAGAACACTTATTGTATGAAACTTTATCCAAATTCATTATTGACGTTTTAGTTTAATGATTAATTATATTTTCATACTTAATTTCGATTTGAAAAGCTTTACATTCTAAAACTACACAAGCGCCAAATAAACATGGATAACGTCCAGAAAAAACTGGCCAAGTGCGAGTCGGACTCACGCACCAAGGGTTACTGTGCTAGATTTTTTGAGTCCGACTCGCATTTGACCAGTTTTTGATTATTTGTGTATTTCCGTTTTTACGATAGAGCTAAAACTAAAATCGAGCAAAAATCGATTAATAAAAATGTTTGTATTAGGAAAGGCTCACTTAATTCTTTTTTCTTTTTGTAGTTATAGCGGCAACAGATATACACAATTTGTGAAAATTTCAAATTTCAACCTATTACTGTTCATGAGATACAGCCCGCTGACAGACAGACAGTCAGACTTACAGACATCGAAGGCATATTGATAGGGTCCCATTTTCACCCTTTGGGTACGGAACCCTAAAAAAGAGCACGATTTTTGTTTTTTGATGAACAGGCAAAGGCATTCATTTATTACAACAACTGCATTTAGGTGGCACGCAGCGTTTTAACGGTTTTCTTGTTTTTAGGGTTCCGTACCTCAAAAGAAAAAAGCAGAACCCTTATAGGATCACTTTGTTGTCCGTCTGTCTGTCTATCTGTCTGTCTGACAAGACCCTTTATCTCACGAACGGGTAAAGGTATCAGGTTGAAATTAATACCACATATTAGGATTCATGAACCACACAAGATCTGAAAATTTCAATTTTTTACAACGACGCAATCAAAAGATATGGCATTTTATGTCCTCATCTCCATACATTTATTCAAAAATGCAAAACCTACAGGGTACTTCCCGTTGACCTAAAATTATGAAATTTGGCAAGAAGCTGGGTCTCACAGTACAAATAATGGGAAAAGTCTGAAATCATTAAATATTACAACTTTTCTCACAACTAATGGTAACCAATTGTGGTGAGCTCCCGTTTCAAGAACATTCATATAAGAGAGGGGTCAAGTTGGATGGTCCTTGAGGCGATTTTTGTTTTAGTTCTATTTAAAAACGGGATCACTTACAAACTTGAAAATTGGTATGTTTATAGTGCATAAGCTATAAAATAACAACAAATAATAAAATTTGGTCAAGCGCGTGTCGGACTCAAAAAATCTAGCACATTAACTTACTGAAATTTCAACGAATACAATTATGTTTATGTGGTGGTACGGAACCCTCAGTGCGCGAGTCCGACTCGCACTTGGCCGGTTTTTTTTGCTATATAAAAGGAAGTTTAAAATATCTCATTTGTTTTTCTGAACAGAATACAAAAAATTTTGGGAATACATGAATTCTTGCGAATTTTGATTTTACATAAACCAACATTGCGGAAGTCTTTAAAATGGCGCCACTGGAATGTGATTTGCGGTTAATTAATCTGAAATCGTATCAATTCGCTGTCACTTGCCAATACAACATAACATTTAAAATACATTAGTTGGTCTAGTTCCGCATTTAAAATTTAATTAATCCAATTACTCAGTACCTAAATTTTTTTTATTTATTTATTTCCAAAACAGAATAATACATATTTATATTTAGGGGTCATCGAAGGAAACCATGCAAGGCTTATCTGTCAATGAGCGAGTTCTCATAAGTTAGGTTAGCAGTACAATGATAGTACAGTCAACCGCACGTCAGCGGAAACATATTCGCAAATACAATACAATGTGTAACAAAAAGGGTATATCAACCATTAAAACTGAACAACTTTCGAATAAAATTTTTGACCCCCTAGATAGAAGCTGAATCAGCTGATAGCCCATTTTATTTGGGAAGTATAATTTTTTTTATCGTTGTTCTTTGGGAAAAGTTGTTCAATTTTACCGTGGTCCGAACACATGGGCAGAATCACACCCTATATACACATTTTGGTACAATTTGTATAGTAAGTGCAATACGGATGTTGTCTATGTCAATAACGAAACCAGTTACCACTGGACACGATATTTTATCTGTGACCTACTAATTCACTTATATTGTGATGTAAATTGGATGGATAAAAATTTCACATGGTAAAATTTTCTTGTCTTATACTTCTAAGTCGGGTTTTAGTTTTTGAACAATATTTTATATCGTCAAAAAAATCTGTTCAAAAGCTAAAACCCGACTACGGAAGAATCTTGGTCCCAAAAGATAGTTACGTAATAAAACTAACAATACATTATTATGATTCCTAGCCGATTGTGTCCCACCGCTGGGCATAGGCCTCCCCCTCCTGATTCCAGTCATAACGGTCCTGTGCAAGCTTCCACCAGTCTTGGCGGAAGGAGCTTAGATTGTCACTCAATCTTTTGCGGTGTCGTCCCCTGTGATGTTATCAATGTGCTAATTAAGCCCTTTCATTTAATTCCCAACACGGCATCATAAAAAAACATTATTTTTATTCATTCATGACTTAATGAGCTCTAGAGGGCACGACAGTAAATTTTGTATAACGTCTTATAACCTACGGATGATCAAGACGCTTCTAACGATACCTCATTTATCAAATTACGATAAGTAGTTTAGAAGTTATAAGAGAACAGGCGAACATACCTACATAGCAGTCAGAATCATTACCCTTCTTGTTGCCGTAGTCGGATAAAATAGCTTCATTACGGAAATGCAATCTTAAATTCCTTTTACCTAAGTTTATAATTGGAAGTCCTTTTTAAAATAATTTTCAAACAACCCCTGCCCTTTAAGGATCAATTTCCATAGTAATTTAACTTACAGGTGAGACCTTTGATATGTAAGGGGTGTTCAGATTTACTTTGATCTATAAGAACTTTTTAACTAGGATGGAATAAAATATGAAATAAAAACGGTAAAGAAAAAGTTAAAGTTCGATCAATGAGGTCTAGAACTAACTTTTATTTTTTAGGTCCGTCATCACCGATCTTACAACCCACGCCTGATGATAATGATAATAATTTTCAAAGGTGGTAGGCACGGAGTAAGGAAGGAGAGAGGAGCTGCCCCTACGAAATTTTTGTACGACACGAAGCGTGACAGTGCGCGGGGGTGAAGATCGAGTCACGGGTTGGCGGGACATAACTAGACTCCACCTACTTATGTAAAATCCATCTAGTGGCAAATAGTGAAACTACTAGCTTTTTGTCCTTACGCACTTTTTGGTGGTACTGCTATACTCTACTAGATGGCGACGAAATCTCCTTGACTAAATAAAACTTGAAATTGAAACTAAACTAACGCAAAAAAGAAACAGTTTCAGTTATGTATGTGCTTACCTAATTTACTGATACTTGCGCGCTGGTTTGATGATCTGTGTCATTGCGCTCCGCGTTAGTTTAGTTTCAATGAAGTTTTAATTGTTTTTAAGTAGGTTTTTTTTTTCATATCTTATTGTGTTCTTTTATCGATACTGAACATCCACTTAGCTATGGCACGTTATTAAATTAAGACCCTATATACTACTTACTTGCTGAAATCTGGAAAACGGTTCTTGAACCTAACTCTGGCGAGTTTGTCCACTGCATACTAGGTGGCGCTACTACAAACAACGTAACTACAAACTACAAATATTTCTCCAAATAAATAAAATATTCACGATATTCACGTAATTTTTATCAAACTATTGTTAAAGCTAAAGCCAGAAATGTAAATTGAGTCTGTGGAAGTAAAAAGAAGGGGTGAATTCCTATCGTCTACAAATATTACCAAAACCATCAAGCGACATAAAGCAGAACTAATGTTACGGCCACATGCCTACAGTACATCGATAACAAATTTTATTGAAAAATCTTACTTCACTTTAAATGCAGTTTCTTTTTGCCTTTCTGACGAATTTAAACACAAAGGCACACAACACTTCATAGTGGGAGTTGTTTTTCCAACTATTTTGAAAAAAAATTGCAGAGCGTGTTTCGATGTGATCACTGGTAAGTACAAAGAGGAAATGGCGTATGCCCCGCCCCCTTTCGTGACGTCATGGCTCAATTGATTGAATCACGGCTCGACTGATATCAACATCTCCTCTATCCTTCTTTACTCCGTGGTGGTAGGGCTTTTGTACAAAGTCCGTCTGGGGAAGTACCACCCCCTTACCTATTTCTGTCGTGAAATAGCAGTGTTTACACTGCTGTGTTTCGGTTTGAAGAGTAAAGGAGCCAGCGAAAGTACCGGCACACGAGACACACCATCTTAGTTCTCAGGGTGGGCAACGTGCTTTGCTGTCTTATTAGTGTCAAGTTATGCCACTAATAAGACAGTGGGCTCTATGGGCGGTGGTGACCACTTTCTATCAGGTGGCCCACTTGCTCGATTGCTCACTTGTTACATAAAAAAGAAATTAAAACAGCATTATGAGAAACTTTTAAAAAACTATTAACCAAAATATTGAAATTACTAAAAAGAAAGTTTTTTTTTAGTTTTCTTGCAAGTTAAAAGAGATATAGGAAATTATTTTATTGAGATTTTCAGATATATTACATCAAGGACTATTTGTTTTTTGGAAACCACTATTTTCTATTTTATTGTGACTCAAACAGCCTGTACAACAAAGTTTGTTTATTAGATTTTGTCTAGTTTGTATGCGGGCTCCGATCCCGTCGCGTAGCAACGGCCTACGCCGCTACGCACGTAGCCGGGCCCGTTGGGACGCCTCTACTTCATTCGTAGCACCCCCTCTACGAATCCACCCGCCATTTTACATAGGTACTTTTTCGATCTTATATGAGACTAGCTGTTACCCGCGACTTCGTCCGCGTGGGATTCTATCTGACCATCCATTCATCCACCCTTCCGTCTATCTGTCCTCCGTCCGTCCGTCCAACCATCTGTCTAACCGTCCGTCACACCATCCCTGTCCCTGCCCCTCTCCTCCCCCTCACCCTCCCTCTACATTTCCCCCTCCCTCTTCTCCCTCCTCCCCCTCCCTCTCCCTATCCCTACCCCTAATGCCATCTTAACCGCTATCCCTATCCTCATATAATCATAGAAACAACACCCGTATTGATTTTTAGACCCTACCCAACTGAACTCCATCCCCAGGGGATGATGGTATTTCACGTTCACCACGTTGGATTTCAAAATTGTTGTAGTTATCGTAATCAGCAACCCAATAAACCATACAAACCATACCCATATTGATTATTAGACTTTTTACTTAATTACAGTTGACAAAGGTTTATGTAAACTTTACAGCAAAAATTAAACGATCTTTCTAAGTTGCACAGTTTTTCAGAAATCTGCAAAAAACCTTTACAAACAAATTTAGTTTTGCGGTCCTGAAAATGGACTTTATTGCTTCCAAAAATACTATAGGTATATCGGAACCCTCGGCGCGCGAGTCCGACTGTCACTTGACCGGTTTTTTTTTAAATGCAAATATTTTTATTACATACTAATAAAAAACATTTAAATTGGACATTTTTGGTCCTTCCACGCAAAAATAAGTACTAGTAACGCAAAGTTTGTATGGGCCTGCCAAAAAATATTCAGAAACTCGTTCAGACACAAAAAATATTCAAATATTTTTTTCAAAATACAATACATTATTCAAAATGTATAAAAATGATTTTCAATACAAAATGTTCTCAAATACCGGATGCAGCATGTTTGCATGATCATTAATCACATAGATTTTGTTTTTACTATTTTGGTTGATTTTTAAGTAAACGTTATGTTATGTATGTGACACGCAAGCACGCGTTTACGTCAATATAGTAAGAGCTTGAACACATAATGGGATGTTTATTTGGTATTGTTCTTTTCATAACGTATTCTAAGGCATTACGACGATGTACTGAATTTCCTTTATGCACACCCAATAGCACGTCGGTAGTAACACTTTGGACTTAATGGCATGCCACAAATGTCTCCACTGACGTGCGGTCGACTGTACGTGTAAACATTTTATTGCGTAAACAAACAAATACAAGAAGAAAAGTAATGCAAAGGCGGACTTATTCCTCGGTGAGATCTCTTCAAGTCAACCTATCTTATCTTTTAATGCCAATGTTATACCTTTACCTGTCTTATCTAAGGTATATGTATAAAAATGTCTACTCATTATATTAAACTGCGTAGTTTCAAAAACAAAGCAGTGCGTTATGAAAATCAACTAAAAAATAATTGCAATATCTTTGTTGCACAAAACGTCTTTAAAGGTAAGGTTTCTTTACACCAATGGCTGACCTATTATATTTTATTGACAAAGACAGTGACAGAATTAGATTTATTGGAGCTTTAACTTTGGAGACGCTTTAGAGGTGGCTTTATATATCGTAGGTGGTATTATTTGGGTCAATGTTTATTTTCTAAAAGTTTTACGATTTGGGAGAATTTGCCGTAGCTAGGTATGTTTTTATGGTGAGTGTATCTATACTTTAACACACCGGCTGGGCTTTACGCCTACAGGTTCGATTCGACCCATTCCACCCACGCAACTATTTCTGTCCTACACTGTCAGATAAAGAATCTTTATGTAGAATTGTAAAAAAAACGACATTGAATTGTATAAGGCGAAACTCGCGCATTTCGGGGCACAAATACATTTTAATCAAGCCGGTGTCAATTCATTAACAAAAGAGATAGAACTAGAGGGATTGAGTTGTAGGAGAAGGATGGAATATGTAGCAACAAGTAGTTATTTGCGGGAAGGAGGGGGGGCGCTATCGTATCTGACGTCAGCAGCCTTTCACTGAGCGCTAGTTGTGAGCGTTTTGCGAACAGTCCGCGCGGCTCAGCCACGGTTTGCGGTAGTGTCTCCGCGCCGGTTAGCTCTATAAATAATACACTCGCGTTTCATTAAACTTTCCTTAGGAACTTCACACGCAAACGGTCTGTTCGGTCCTTCGTGTGCTCGTTCCTTTAACTCGATAAATCCAGTGCTACAACCCGAAAGGGTCTTTTCAAAATGGGCGTCATAAAAGTTCTGGACACCGCGACTCTCATCTCTGCTTGCGACGTGCTCGATGATATGAAGGTAAGTTATCATGTGAGTTGGATGGCAATCATCCAAATCTTAAACGTTCATTCAATTCCGTTTTTGTAGAAAAAAAAGTTGAATATTTTCGCGTGGGTGACCGTCTAATGTCTATTCTTACGTTTGCGCGGATTTCGCGGTTCTTTGACGTTCGTTTTTCCGTGGTGGCATTCTGCGCCGGCGCCGATATCCGCGTGCTAGCCAGTGAAAACCTGGGGCAAATGCATTAGGATTTTAGATGAGAAAGATCACAATAAAATTTCGTGTTCTTACGCAATAAATATTCCGATGATAACTTTGTTAGTCGGTGTCGGAAATCAAAATCCAGACCCAACATTTAAGTACTCATGTTTCAAAGTTTTCCTTCATTATTTATAAAACAGTTTAAAAACACACTCAAATTAATTTACGCGAATTCAATGTTGGTTAAAACAACTTGAAACTTTCACTTTCATTCCAAGAGTAACCTTGTACGGCGACCTTAACCTCGTTTTCAAGTTTTTGAACAACGATTTGAAGTTATTTTGCCGTTTTATCGTCTATTTTGATCATTTTTAATCCAGGATAAAACACTCTTCTAAAATATTCTACAATTAGCTGGTGCAATTTCTAAAGGAAGTTAAACATATTTGTATTTCAATCTATGATATATAAGAAAAGTTGTTCTTTTTCCACTTTTTGTTACATGCTGTAAAGTTCGAAGCATTGTGGGACAGTAAAGAGATGGGCTTATCAGCCATCTCTTTACTGTGGTTGTGGGGTGTCCATAAATATCTGCCGGTGAAAACGCTCAACGGAAGCGGTTTCCTTATCAGCTGTTAGTGGCACGATCGCAAGTGGTACGTGAGAACGCTTGGTGTAATCTATACCACTGATATGCATTGTTATCAGAAAGCTTCCTGATATACAAAGTACTGATAATCGATTTATAATCCTTATAAGAATATTCTGTAATTTAATGGCACTTTCTTTTTTATTTGTGGAAAGTAAAAGATTAAAGGGTACATGGTAATTTTTTGAACCTTTTTGGCCAAATTTTAGTACCTTATTTCTTGTTTAGTGAGACTGAGTTCCTGTTAATTAAACTTTAGAGCACTTCGAACCAATGAGATGTGTCTTCTTACAGAAAAATAGGTCGAAAAAACAAGCAAAATTTGTCCGTTCGGTACAAATTTATATCATCTTAGGTTGATGTCAAAGTAGGTTGTCCAGATTTATACATAAGGGTGAAAAACGCGTGCATGGTACGAAATATTTTCCTTACTCCTACAAAAAGAACCATGTTGTAATCTAAATGTGTATAAATTCAATTGTATAGACGATGATTCAGAGAGTATTAAAGCTATTACATGCAGTTAGGACGGTTTGCTCGCTGGAATGACGCAATATAGTTAAATTTGTTATGATTCTGTACAACTGTGACGAGAGATAAAATATCTTGTGATGTGACGTTATTAAATATTAAACAAAAGGAGTAAAATTATATTACACGCAAGTTGGTAACAAAACCAATATAAGCTGAACCAGCATTACGCTATAAATGTCCGACACCAGAGACCCGCTTAAGATCAAAGTGTTACTACTGACGTGTGGTTAACTGTACCTATGAAATTAAAAAGTTTTTCAAAGAACGTTGTTGGAATTCAAAACGAAATCTCAAGGTCGCGTAAAGGTCGGTCTTCAAGGTAGTAAATGTACAGTCCAGAGCAGCACAAGCTTGAGACTTAAAGTGCTGCTTTAGCTCCTATGGTAATTGAAATAAGATTGGTATAAAGTCCAAGACGTCAACTGTTGACTGCAGCAGTCCTCTGATATAAGCCGATAAATAATTGTCCATCAAATTTCTTTTAACTTGTTTAAACCATGATTTTTGATTTTGATTTTTTGATTTGATTTATTTTTGTAGAACGATCAAACTTTTAAATAAGAATGTATGTATTGAATTTTGAGGTCAGTTTAAGCTCAGACGAAGGAAGGAAAGGAAACAATATACCTACAAATACGAAAGTTTTTTGCAAGTTATCGCTTATCAAAAATTTTTACCAATTTCTCACATCAATCAAGTTTTGTATAGCCGATGACTCAGCCTGATACCTTATAGTTGATGTATACAGTTCCGGTCCTAGAAGTTTACAATAGGTCTTTAACTTTTTTGAAACTACCGCCAGTTTGAAATGTGTATGTTTACTCACGTTTTCTTTACGTGTTTATCGTCATCGAGATTATTTGTTATATTGGGCGGTAAAGCGATGTTTTCTGTCTTGAAACTGGAATTTTGTAACCCGATCTAGAAATATACAAGGTGTAACAGAAAGGGTAAACTAAGACTGAAAAGTGTGAATGTGACCATGAAACTAAACACCTTTATCCAAGGAACATGCGTCGAAATATGTTTTTTTTTTACCTACCATACAAAATGCGTTATCACCTGACACAGTTTCAACTTCAGTATTTATATCACAAATAAAGGGGCTTACAATATGGTCATATGGAATAGCATGTAGCTTGAAGTCATGAATCAGCAAGCTACCATTGTGGTGATTTCTTTGTCGTTTTCTTCTAAAACAAAGTGATTTAACCATGTAATAAAAACAAGCAACTTATACTATAAATATTTTTGCTTAGAAAATTTCGATGTCTACACCAAGGTACCAAGGTGACATGTAGCATGCAATTATGAATAAATGAATGAATGAAGGTAATATTTCAAAGAAAAGTTCATATTTGATCTTTGATCAAGAAAATCTGCTTGTTTTCACTATATGTTTTGAAGACAACAGCCAAAAATCTCGTTATTTAATAGGTAACCTGAGAATGGATAGCTACCTACTAAGTATGTCGCGTCGATAGCTCCATAGCCAATAATATACCATAATAATATTGATTTTGCTTGACATTGAAATAGCTTTCCAACCATATGGTCAAGGGCGGCGATTATGGAAATTCTTAACTTACTGAAGCCAAACCTTAATATGCCTGTATAGCTCTTTGGAGAGCCTCTTACAAAGAGAAATATTAAATAAATAAATGAAATACATTTTTGCAGGTACTGAGGTCCTTAAAATAGTTTAATTCAGACCTTGTGCACAAGCGGTTTAGTTCAAGACTCGCATATATTGTGCGCACGGCGAAGGCGAACGAATAGCGGCGCTCAGGCATGCGCGCAACGCTTGCGCCGGGACGAAATCCTCACCAGACAATGCTTTTAACATTTTAATAATTAAAGAAGCAAGATGGGGCGTAAAGGTTCTAGATTGGTGATCACCAACGGGAAGTCGTAGCGTGTGCAGGCCCCCCACAAGGTGGACCGACGATCTAGTCAATTTCGCGGGAAGCCACTGGATGCGAGCAGCGCACGACCGGTCGTCTCGGATATCTTTAGCAGAGGCCTTGTCCAGGAGTTGTCGTCATTCGGGTGATATGATGATGTAAAGAATAAAATAAAATAATATATTTCGTCCATGGTTCTGTACGCAGTGGTTTCTTACAGTTTCTTGTACGCTGCCATAACACCCGTCCAAAAACATGGCGGACTCGCTCTTGGCCAGTTTTTTTTGCGATATCAGTAAAAGTGGTTCCTGATAATATGTAGAACACTTCGTTTCAATATTTGTTGTACGCAATTAACATCTTTGTTTGATATTTACATGAATACGAATATTTGAATATGTTCATTACTCGTACGCACGGCAGCAAGCCAATGGAAACAAAACCAGTATTAGTTGAATCAGTGCTATACGCTACCAGCAACCAGATACTCATTCAAGGGCGTATTGTTTTCAACGACGTGTGGCCGTGTGTACCTTACAACTAAACAATTTTTCCTAAGAACGAGAAAAATATTTGGCCTTCCATACAAATTGTGTGCCACGGGTTTGTTGTTCCTAAAGTTGTTCAGTTTCATGGTCTGAGTAGGTAAAAATGAGTACAATTTTTTTTTAGATAATATAGGACATCTTCGTAGTGTAATGACGTCATTTATAATTTATAAATTTAAAAATACAATTCGATCAAGAAATAAAATTAAAAAGTGTGCAATGGTCTTAGCCATTGTATCACATGAATTCATGATGCATAATTAAATTAACAAATTTCGCATAAAAACTTTGTGACATTGATATACTTTCTACTTTCATAGATGACACATACTACTAACTTAAGCAATTCAATTAGATTTGATTAGATTTCTTTATTTCATATTTTTTATTAGCTTTTTGCATCAACCATACATTCGGGAAAAGCTTGCCCTGAAGAAGCTTATTAACTCGTGACTTGAATAGATTCTGTTTTCAGTTGGTCGATTTTCTTTGACCTGATATGACTCGTAACCTAGCTTCACTACACTTATTAAATGTAGACGTGACATTCGAAGTTTTAATTTTAGTTTTTTTTATAAACAAGTTAACCGTAAATAACATTATCTAATTCAAAAACAAACTTCGTCCGCACGTGACAGCACCATTATAAATCTCACGTGTGGGAAGCGTTTCGAAACTGCGCAGTCGCCGTTATTATTGTCATACTAGCTCTAAACGTACTAGTAACTAAAATAGTGCGTAGAGACGTTCGAAGTTGTTTTTGTAAAGGACTTCGAAGCTAAAGAAATTGTAACGAAATAAAATTTGCAGTTTTTTTTATAAGGTAAAAAAGAAAAAAAGAATTTGAACAATCTCATCTCAATTAGTCCTTGGGCTAGATCGAGGTCAAGAGTAAGCCCATACACAGTAAAAAAAAACAAAAGATTTTAAAAAGTAAACGAAAAGTAAAAACAGCAAAATGATATCATACACTTCTTCTTATGTGTTACTTCTATCTTATGTGTTAATGTGAATTAATTGTTAATTTTCTAATAAATGTTGAAGGACAAGTTAAAGATTAAGATTGAAAATTGAAGATTTCATACATTTTTTATTTAAAAAATACCTATTTTATTTGAAATTTTAAAATCTGGTTTCCATGTTCAAATGTCATAGTACGAGTAATGTGAAACGTTTGCCGCTTTCACAAATTAACCATGAATGAATAAATTCTTTATTGCACACATTAACATAAGAACACACAAATAATAACACTTAAGGTTATAGTGGGCAACGGCGGTCTTATCGCTGAGAGCGATCTCTACCAGACAACCTTTGTATAGAGGAAAAGACATACATAAATAATCACAGCAGGTAGTGCAGGTAGGTAGTCACAGGGATACAGCCACGGGGTTTTGTGTTATAATGCTATTTCAATTGTGACATTCAAAGCAGTTTATACATACATACATAATATCACGCCTTGTTCCCGTCGGGGTAGGCAGAGACCACAGTTCTCCACCTGCTACGATCTTAACATACTTCCTGTACTTTCATCAATCCTTTCGTACATGCTCGTCGGTTTAGGGTACTTTTAACCTGGCCTTTATTCAGAACGTCCTGAATTTGGTCCTGGTACGTTCGCCGAGGCCTTCCCCTTCCAACGTTCCCATTCACTCTCGCCTTGTAGATCTTTTTCGTCAATCTTCTGTCATTCATCCTCTCTACATGACCAAACCATCTCAGCATCCCTTTCTCAATTTTAGTCACTACGACTTCTTTTACGCCACAACGTTCTCTTATCACACTATTTCTAATCTTGTCACTCAGTTTCAGACCAATCATACTCCTCTGCGCTCTCATTTCTACTGCATTAATTCTACTTTCATGCTTTTTCTGCCATACCCAGCTTTCACTGCCGTACATCAGTGTTGGTACCAAAACGCCTCTATGAACAGCCAGACGAGCCTTGTGAGACACCTTCTGACTCTTCATAAAAGCATATTATCAAAATTATGTGTAAGTAGTGCAAATAGTTCTCAGTGACTCATCCTTATTACAAATCTACTAACCTAAAACCAGTCTTCAAATTGAGACGACAATTAAATGCTAGGTAACAATAGACGAGTTCACAGCACTTGGCAAACATCCAAGATAAAAGCTGTCTCAAATAAAAAATTTAAACGTCTAAAATTAGTATTTAAACACGTGTCATTCAGGTCAAATGCAACGAGTCTAAAAATAACTTTGCTGTTATCAAGGCATGCAATAGTCAAGCAAAGCTTAATCTAGACTTTAGTTTGTTTTTAGGGTTCCGTACCTCAAAAGAAAAAAACGGAACCCTTATAGGATCACTTTGTTGTCCGTCTGTCTGTCTGTCTGTCTGTCTGTCTGTCTGTCAAGGCCCTTTATCTCACGAACGGGTAAAGGTATCAGGTTGAAATTGATACCATATACAGGGTGTCTCATTCAAATCGGTCAGTATGGGAAAGTCTGAAACTATAAGACATACGAAGATTTGTTCTTAGGAACCATGTCACCGATTTTGATAAAAAGAAAAACTGCATTCATACATTTGAAAAAAAAGTGTACCCAGCTGGGGAATCGAACCCGGTAGTTTTGAAAAAAAAGCTTACAGTTTTTCTGTTTAAATAACGGTTGTGTAGGTCTTAAGCAGTAAATGTCTCTATGAAACACGATGTCTAAAATGAATAAAATGCATTGTTTTTACATACTTTAATTTATCATAGTAGGTGTTCGAAGTGACCACCGTTTTTTTCAATACAATATGGGTACACTTTTTTTTCAAATGTATGAATGCAGTTTTTCTTTTTATCAAAATCGGTGACATGGTTCCTAAGAACAAATCTTCGTATGTCTTATAGTTTCAGACTTTCCCATACTGACCGATTTGAATGAGACACCCTGTATTAGGATCCATGAACCACACAAGATCTGAAAATTTTTTTTTTTTACAACGACGCAATCAAAAGATATGGCATTTTATGTCCTCATCTCCATACATTTATTCAAAAATGAAAAACCTACAGGGTACTTCCCGTTGACCTAAAATTATGAAATTTGGCAAGAAGCTAGGTCTCACAGTACAAATAATGGGAAAAGTCTGAAATCATTAAATATTACAACTTTTCTCACAACTAATGGTAACCAATTGTGGTGAGCTCCCGTTTCAAGAACATTCATATAAGAGAGGGGTCAAGTTGGATGGTTGCTGAGGCGATTTTTGTTTTAGTTCTATTTAAAAACGGGAACACTTACAAACTTGAAAATTGGTATGTTTATAGGGCATAGGCTATAAAATAACAACAAATAATAAAATTTGGTCAAGCGCGTGTCGGACTCAAAAAATCTAGCACATTCACTTAGTGAAATTTCAACTAATACAATTATGTTTATGTGGTGGTACGGAACCCTCAGTGCGCGAGTCCGACTCGCACTTGGCCGGTTTTTTTTAATTAGGGTTGAGAGTCATCTGTTTCTTTTTTTTAGCTGTTAGCTTTTAGCTTATTGGCTGTTACGGCTTCAAAGCCGGGGTCTGTTTCTGTGTAGTGAGGTAGTGGTTATTTACATTATATTCTTCTAGTATTAGTAATTGTATTGTAGTAGTCAAGTTTATGATTTTTACAGTTTGCTTTCAATCTCCAATGGTATAAAACTGTATAAAACAAAGTATTTAATCTGACACTGACAACCGAGTTTTCGATTGCTGATCGTTGATACTTGAACAAAAAGTAATTGTTCTCAAATCTCAAAATTAATTATTTCCAACTCGGTTTCATTCAGGAAACATTTTGTTGCAATTAAATTATATTTTCATGACGTCTTGTGGATTAGGAAGTGTGGCATTGAAATTCTTTATGCCGATACACATCAAACATTGGCCTGTTATTTTAGTTACGAATTGTATTGTGTAACATTCTTTTGTCTGCCGTATTGAGATATTTAGTTACTGTCTTGTTTCATCTTGATATTACAAAGGTTAGAACAATGGCTGAAATATATTGTTTCTCTTAATTGACCTGATATAGATCTAACTGTGTTGATCAGGGTTGGCTTAAAACGTGACTTAGGAAATTATGTGTTTTTAATATTTGCAACTCTTTCAAAACACCATTAATAATTTTAACAAGATTTGCTTACGTTTGGAGTAATGTTAAAGTAAAAGACCAAGCACTGATTTTATATGTGATCACTCAAGTCGCACATTAGGTTTTGTTAATAAGGACTTCAATTAGCAGTGCAAAATTAATTGGTTTATAGCTGATGGGTTACGAGTATAACGACGATAATTTACAATGAAATTACCAATAGCACAGCAGATATCTAAATCTCAAATTATTACAAATATTGTGCGTGATTATTAATCTAACCTGGTCTTATACAGCACAGCAGATATCTAAATCTCAAATTATTGCAAATATTGAGCGTGATTATTAATCTGACCTGGTCATGTACTTCGCCTTGTCGAGTCTGTCACAACAGACCTTCGAGTTTTTCTCCCAAGTGCATTTAATAGCATTGACACAATAAAGCATGTCATTATCGTTGGAAATTATCGCCATCTACTTTGTAGGCTTACTGCTAAACCATTCTAGTTCATTTCAGAATTAAATTAGATTATAATTGTGGCGTTTAGCTTGGGCGTTGTCTGGACTTTGATTGATTTTGCCCTCGACATAATTTTATACCTTCCTTTTGTGTAAAATGACGCTTTTCTATTACACCGATGATTCCTACAAAATGTTCTTAGGTTGAGGATTTATGTTTAATTTATTAATTTTAATTTTAACAATAAATTGTGTTTTTGTAATGTCTGTCTATCTGTATCCTTCTTATGTGTTTCGGGTGTTTCTTATATTTTCATGTCGATTCTTGGCTGGGGAAAATATTCAAGTAGTTTATATGTTTGTCTTTAGGTGTGTATATAATTGTATCTTGTTTTCGTGTCTCCCATTTGTACCCATGATCCAAAAACCACGGAATACTTGACTGTAAGAATAACATTATTTTGCAAAGTTATTTTTTCCTGACAGTTTTAGCCGACTGCTTTTGGCGTAGCTGCAAAATGTGTTGGTAAGCGTCGGAATAAACCGCCCATACGATACAAAATTCTTTATATTGTTTCCATGTTGTCTTATCTTACGTTTTCAAATTCAAATATAAATTTTCTTACAGATTAATGAGATCATAATTCCTATAATTCTAATGCAATTTTTTTTATTTGATTTATATTTGAAAGTTGACTTATCAATATACGCAAAAAATATAGTTTTTATTTTTAGTTTGATATATAAAATTAAACGTTTGAAAATTGTTCGTCTTAAATGTCATCCGATTTCATCATTAGATTTGTTATATTTTTACAGATAATATTTTTCGAAAATTTAATTTAAGCTTCTGTTAGCTTAATGTCTTCCCAATAATGCTAAAAAAAATAAAAAAAATTGGATTTATAATGCAAAAATGTTAGTACTGAAAATTGAGTTTAACTTAAATTCGCCATACAAAACGGCAATTTCATAGGTAAAGACCTAATATACGTTCTAAATTTAACCTTATTTAGCTATAATTACAAAGTGGCTGTCGTGCCATCCTCATCAAACGATTTAATTCAATGAAAATCCTTAACATGTCAAAACATTCAGTACGGTGCTTCTACCTGTCCGAATCGTGAGTGGTACATCCTTGATATTAGACAAGTGTGACGTTTTCTAATACTCCGAGTGTTCACCCAACAGCACGTCAGTAACAACGCTTTGGACTTTATGGAAAGGTAATAGAGTTGAAAATGTTTCCTCTGACGTGCGGTTGACTGTACGCACGCGAGGTTTGTACGTTTTGAAATCTCATCAAGGTTGTACTTTTACGTTCTTATAGTATTTTCTACAAAACTTGTCACTTGTGAACAAGGAGAACAATTTAACTAAGTAACTCATGTGAAGACAACTTGTAACTGATATGAAGACAACTTTTATCAGAACCGTTTTAACCTCGCTATCCCGCGCAAACCCGGAATTAGTCTATATTGCTTTTGCGCTGTAAGTTTAGTGTATTGGAGGGAAAGTCATAAGTTTGAAATTCGAGTAAATTATTTGAATAAGTTTTAACTAATTGATCCTGGGTGCGTACTCAGAAGTTTTATCGGAGCTCCGATATTATCAGATTGACAACAACAATTACGTTCGGAAATTCACTTTGTATGGGAATTTCTTTGTCAAAGGCCGAACCATAGACTAATTATCGGCGCGATATGATCGTAGTTTCACGTCGGAGTACGGCAGCAGATTGAAGTTACTGCTGATAATATTGACGTACATTTCCATAGAAAACAATCTCTAACAGCTAATAAATAAAAATGTTTAATCGTTCAGCCATTTAGGCGTCGCCCGTGAAAACAAGACAAACGCCTAAAAGCATTTTTGAAGTGAAAACTTTTTTAGTGGCGCTTGGCACTTTTTTAGATGGGTAAAAAATGTTAAACTCGCGTCAGATGTCATGTCAGATCCGTAGCCTGATCGAAAAAGCGTCAACTGTCAACCGTATTGTTATTACAATACGGGTTTTTATTCAGTGACATCAAAGAAGTACGCGAGCAATGTCGCGAATGTCGCATAAAAAGCATAATATTAAAAAATGCGAGTTTTCACTTCTGCCAGCACTCCCGGAGTGCAACCCGTCCTTTTTTTTATATATGGATAACCAGTTATGCCTAGAAAAACGTAGCAGAACATATTGTTGTTAAAAGCAACCAGAAATGTATAAAAAAATCCAGATCATCTGGATACGGATACGGAAGACTTGTAAGAAACATACATGTTTAACCTATATTATAGTAAATCGATGGGTCCACGATAAAATACAATAAAGTAAAATAAACGGCTGCAACTACGGAAAGCTGTCGCGGACGACTGCTTTTACAACTGGTCTGGTTGTCTTTAGATTTTGTCTTATATTGACTGGGTTTTTCCACAGTACAGTCAACCTTTTAAAATATGTAGTTGTTTGTAAAACTGAATTATTTTATTTTAAATAATTGGATATTCCTGTGTAACCTTTCATTCTTATTAAAGAGATAAACTTATAAGGCAGTCAGTTTTGTCTTATTTTATTCATCATCGAACAGTTTCCCTTTTTTTCGTCAATTTGCTAGAAGGTCAAACAAAACCTATCGGAATATTATATTTTGCTTATGCGCATTAAATAAACAAAACGCAATTTCAGATAATAACTTAATTGTATCTAGATTTTATCAGATAATGTTATTATTTTTTGTACGTTTTTTATCTAAAGGTATGAGTCTATCTTATCGAATATATTGGGAATCTCCATTATTACGGCGATTCTCCCCGTGTTCTGCAAATTTAAGCGTTTTTTGAGACGATATACGAGTAAGTAGATTTTATAAGACACTATTCAAGAAAAAAATTAAAACCTATAATGTGTTGACTATCCATATTTAAGCTATGGTTGGTACTTTTATACATTCGACACAATTTAAAATATCATGAAAAATAATAATAAAGCAAAGTGCTTTTTAATTCCAAAATCATACTGAATTTGATATTGGTCCTAAACGGAGGGATGGATTTACACAATTTTTGAACGCAATTACAATTAAAGTTATTTTTCAAACTGTACATACCGTTATAAAGTCAATGAATGTCTTAATACGTAAATCCTAATTTGTCTCAATCTGCACGACCAATCAGTCTGTTTCGATCCATCGTAACAGCCACGTTGTCAAGCAATCTTATATGAAAGTTAATAATGTGTAAATGAGGTCGAAATTTGCATCGACAATTGCTAATTTTAGGGTAAGAAGCGCCTTAAGTAGAATTGAGCACTAAACATATATGATTGCAGCTACCCTGTTCTTACTATTCACGTCTTCTTTCACTTTTTTATTCTCAGTAGTTTTTTCTCCGATATCTGTTTTAGACTCTGTTGTCCTATGATGAATTTTGGCAAAAATTTATACGAAAAAAAAATTTGCAAAAAGGGCACTGTCAATTTACTCGAACACTTCAAACTACGGGGTGTAAAAAAGGGTATACCATCCCTGAAGAATGTGAATCTGCCCATGATGTGAAACTGAACAATTTCCTTCCCCTACAGAACATAGGTCGAAATACGAAAAAAAAATTTTTACCTTCCAAAGACCTCCATTTTGTATGGGAGATTGGAAGGTCAATTTTTTTTTTTCGTATACCGACCTATGTTCCTTGGGAAAGGTGTTCAGTTTCATGAGCAGAATCACATCCTTGATTCAGATTCAGATAATTTTATTTAATGTAGATTCTTTACAGAATACTTATTGAATGTCATGCAGAATAGAATGCAAATAGAGCGAGTCTACGCCGTTTCGGATCGTGCTATGGCAGCGTAAAAGAAACGGCAAGAAACCGCTGCATCACGGCCTAATTTAAGAGTCGGCTTTTTACAATGTGTTTCTTGTGTTTCGCTGGAATATGAGAGCATCATACCTCCTTGTCATTGATATAGTCATCTTGAATGTTAACTTAACATACCCTTTCTGTTACACCTTGTAGAATTCTCCAATGTTTAAATAGTAGATCAAGGGTCGATACTGAGGAAAATCATCGTCCACGTTGGTCCAGTACGTACAAGGATGATGAACGTGCGTCTACGCATACTAACAGCGTCCTAGACCAACCTTTGTGCAACTTGGCAGTGACGGAGTTTAGTTTACATGTATACATACTCGTAGAAACACTAAATACACTTTTGTAGGTAAAGTTTTTTGCGGGAATCACAATCCCACTTCACTTTTAAAGTGTTTACTTTGGATGTTAGTGACTCTTTTGTGTTCTAATGTCTGATTTAATTTTATTTTCACTTTGGGGAAATAGGTGATTTTCACGTAAATACTTTTTTCTTAAGGCGATCCGTTTTTCATACTAAATTCAAATGACTCGCATTCTTTTTCGGGACATAAAGTGCTGTTGAAAAACGAATGTATATGGCTATTTTTAGTTAAATTTACAAAGATACAGTTAATGCACCGAAAGTACTGCAGTATAGATCGCACACCGACAATGGTGATTGATTGAACCAAAGAATGCTAACAAAAACTAGTACTTTCGGTGCATTAGCAAAATCTTTGTATTAATCAGCGAAAAATTTAACTAAAAATAGTAGTATACACTCGTTTTTCGTCAGCATTTTATTTCTTGCATAAGAATGCGAGTCATTTAAATTTAGTATGGAAAACGGATCGCCTTATGGCTTTCCTCTTATGTTTCCATTCGTCCCTATTGATCGCGACTGTTTTTGGAAGCTCGTCTTCAAAAGGGTCCAGATAATCCATCTGTCCCTCTTTCTATCGAAAAGCTTTATTTATTTTTGCTGTTAGATCCATACTGACAACGTCGCGTGTATGTTTTATACTATTCATTTATTGTATGTACTGCCCACTGCTTTGATGTTTGACGCGATGTTAGTGAACTCGTTGCGTTCAAAAACCGAATTTCATCGAAAAATTTCTGTCTAATTACATAACAATGACAATCGCAATCTGTGATAGCAATCGGTGGATAACATTGGCATTGTGTTTATATGTGGTGACCGTTACGTCCGGGACAGGGGTTTATGAATTTATTTGAAGATTTGATCTTAAAAGTTAATTCATATACTTCTGTAGGGCATAGACCTGCCTCCGGTCTCTCCACGACTTCTCATCCTGTGCTTTGTCCTTTGAAAGGCGTCTAGCTCATCTCGCCATCTCCGTCTGGAACTATTGATTTATTTCTGTTTGTTAGTAAAATCTACTACGTGGTGGTTTTTTCCCAAAAGAAGGCAACACAGAATTAGGATACATTACTTATCTAAATTCTGTGTGGTTTTCTTTGAAAATTACTCACTTACTGTTACTTACTCATCTCACCACCTGCGTTTGGGTCTGCCACGTTGTGTTCTGTTTCGTTGGTAGGATCTACTTTGTGGTGGTTTTTGCCTACAAAATTTGCCATCCACTCCTGATCCTTTGAAAAGCGAGTATTTCACCATCTCCGTCTGGGTCTGCCTCGTCGTTTTCTGTTCATTGGTAGAATCTTCTTTGATCATGTGCTTTCTCCTTTAAAAATCGTCTAGCTCATCTCGCAATGTCCGTCTGTTTCTGCCTCGTTATTTGTATTATCAGCCTCTGTTATTTAGTTTATTTACAATTCAACAATTGCGGGTCATAATCCATCCGATTCTCAAACTATGTTGTTACTTGTATTTATAATGAGATATTCTCATTTAATGGAAATGGGAACGCTTTTTAATAAGTAACGGCCGGTAATTACCTATGTCTTACATTTTAAATACCATTCTCGTTAAAAACTAATTACTATTCATACACATCCGACGACAAACAAAGAAATAAATTACTCTATATAGTTAACTCGTTCTGCTTCATTTTAATCTTTATGTACAAAATGTTGTTTTTATTAAAAACTACTCTGTTTTATAGTCTCGGTTGCTAGGCAACCGGACTAAGACTGTAAATTCTAAGGTCAACAAGAAAATATCGACATACGCTGCCATTCCGATACGATGTAGATAATTATGGAATTGTACCAAGTATTTCTATAGTTTTAAAATCATAACGCATACTCAATGCATTCATAATGATCATTTAAGCGGAAAACGCTATTATTACACCCAGATTAACCTTTTAATATAAACTGAACTGATTACTTAATTAACCTTACCTTATTCTACTTATGTATCTAATTGCATACAAAGAATTACACCAGGCAAATTCGAATTATTTATCTATTATGGTCCCCCCTATTGACGCAAGAGCAAGTCCGGCAGTCATATTAATTAGACAATCGAATTTAGAACGAAGAACAAATAATTTAAAAGAAAGTGAAAATGGCTTCCTTCCCGCGCGTACGATGTCTACGCGCTAAAAATCGTGGCGACGATCCTCGTGGTTGGTAGTGGAACGCGGCCGGTTCCGTTCCGTTCCGTGTTACGCAGCGCACGTACGCCGAGGCCATGCTAATTACTAGCCTCACGAAATCGAAAGTAATTTGCTCGCGCGCGATCGTCTAGATGTGGGTTGCGATCGTACAAAGGAACGCAACTTCGTATCCTATTTAGAAATCAGCGCATTCTTTGTTCACTTTTTGGTTTGTCTGTTAAAAGTTGTCAATTTTATATAGGTTTATACTCTGTGGTTTTTACTCAACTAGCGACCTGCCCCGGCTTCGCACGGGTGCAATGCTGATACTAAATATACTATTTATAAGAACGCCCTGGCCGGTACCGCCGCAACCGCTATATCCCTGCTTTTTGAATCTGTAATATCTTCGAAATTATTCATTTAAATTACATGCTGTAAAGGGCCATATTGATCTATATTAAATGCACAATGTATTAAAGGTACTTAATTGGATAAGGATTAATTTTGTATTGCTTAAAATCGCTTCGTAAAAAAATAAAGGATAAAAAATGGTTATTCTGGGTCATCCCTAAGAGATAGACATATACCATCGCGGACTTTTTTGTAGACCTTTGTAAGGTGTACAATACTGTAGTACATTATTTTCATCTATCTCGTAGGGTTCAGCCAGCGTTTGCAATGTAAGCCAAAAAAATATAGAAACTTCTATTATTAACAGTGTTTCTCTACTATATTATGCATGCATTATACATATAAACCTTCCTCTTGAATCACTATATCTGTTAAAAAAAACCGCATCAAAATCTGTTGCGTAGTTTTAAAGATCTAAGCATACATAGGGACAGACAGACAGACAGCGGGAAGCGACTTTGTTTTATACTATGTAGTGATATTTAATTTTATGAACATTATTCTTCCTAATAAACTGCGTTCCTTTGAGTATGTTACTTGGACCATAAAACTGAACAACTTTCTCGAAGGAAAAAGGTCTAAATACGAAAAATTTATTTCAACATCCCATAGAAACTGCATCAACTGTTAGAACATTTTGTATGGGAGGTCAGGTTTTTTTTTCGTTATTCGACCTGTGTTCCTCAGGGAACGTTGTTCAGGTCTATGGTCCGAGTAACATACTCATAGGAACGCAGTTGATTATCGGGTCGTAGGTTTGATTGTAATTTTATTCTGAAGCTTGGCTCCGTAATATAAAACTGACCTTTCTCATCCATATTCCAGACAGCGTCGGTCACGAGTCGAATGCTAATGCAATCGATGTCGAAATTGAAAGCATCATTGAGATGAAGGGGCATTCAGATACGCTGAATTTAATTGCGGATTTCCGAGTTAGCTTTATTGCATAAGGTTGATTTTTTATCGTTTGTTTGGGTTTAATCGTGTGATCACGTACGCGGCTTCGTTTGCAAGGTCACCGTGGACGAGACGCCATTTTGGCAATTCCTGTAGAATGTCGATCGTTCGAGTTAGAGCCCATTCGAATCGCGAAGCGTGACGTTCACGAGCGCTTCATTTAACATAAATATTCATTAAAACATCTTTCGTTTGCATATAAATTTTAAATTGAGACAGTTCGTTTCGGAATGATTCCTCTCTTTAAAAGAATGTTATAGCATGTTGATACAAGAATATTTCAGAATCGCGATTTCTGCTGGTGATTTTATGTATGTATATTTTCTTTTCACACCTGTAAACTACGTAGATAGGCGTAAATTGTACCATTGACGTCAAGTGTGGATAAATGTAGTTCGGATAATGACTGTTGAGTTGTTGTGGCTTGTATTGTTACATACTCGTACACGTAATCCTATGTTTTATGCGCGTTCTACGGAAGATGTACCATTGTTATTTATTACGATTCAGCGACATTTGAAACACATATTCAACGCAAATCGGCCGTATTATACCTTTATTGTGATGTTTGCCAAAGTAGTTGTGACGTCAAAGCAAAGAATACTATACTCTCTCTGAAGCGTCAAAGTAACGCTTCCCGCCACTGTCTTCATTCTAGATATTCCACTGATAAAGTAGGCATATTTACATTGACAGTCAGCAGAGAGGGAAATTCCTTAACAACGCACATAATTGTAATTTCCTTCAGCTTTCCGGTGCTTTATCGTTTCTAAACATCCTTTTCCTTTATAAATATTTAAAAACGGTAATGGTTTCTGCTGCTTTATAGTGTTTACTTTAAGGTAAACAAAATCTCGTTTCTTGTATCTACGTTATTGATCTAGTCTCATCTATTAGTCATACCTTGCACTATATTACCTATTATTATATTGATAATACTAATTATAATAATAATAATAACAATCCATGAAATCAACTGCAGGACTTTCAGCTCCCTCAACAATAACAGTAAAAACGCCAGGTACATTTGGAGGGAAAGAATCATAGTCATCACGCTGGTTAGCGTTGCGGCTGGCACCACTTACCGCGGTTGTTGGTGACCGCAGTATTTTAAATGGTACGACACACAGAAGGAAGCTGTTGCCTATCCTCCAACTCACTATCTCTTAATAGCCTCTTACTATATCTACGGGTAGAGATGGGTTGGTACGCACGCACGGCAAGCACATAGAAACAAAACCAGTATAAGGTGAACCAGCGCTACACTTCAAACGCTCCAAACCAGAGGCCCGCTCAAGGTCAAAGTGTTTCACCAACGCACGGCCGTGTGTACATACATAACATCAAGTCGCTTTCTTGTCGGGCTAAGCAGAGACCACAGCTATCCCACCTCCTACGATCTTGAGATACTTCCCTTGTTTCTTCTATTTTCATCAACCCTTTCATACACGCTCGTCGACTCAGGGTACTTTTAACCTGGCCTTTATTTAAAACATCCTGAATCTGATCATAGAACGTTCAAAGATATTGTATCATATATTAGCTATTAATAGGATAAGTACTTCATGCGTACGTACTGTCGATCTTCAAGTTTAAACAGCTGTTTTATGTTGTTTGCTGTCAGTTGTTGATATCTTGATTTATCATTTTTCAGTTTTTAACATCATATATAATTAAGATAATAATGAAGTTGTCGTATAGAACGAACCGTGTTTACTTGTTACAGGTGGGAAGACTATCGTACTCATCCAGTGGTAATGTCTATTAGTTCTTAGTTATTTTCGCTGAGATAAACATTATAGTCCACTGCTGGACATGTCGCTCCCTCCAGAATATGGCAGCAAAATTTTGTTGTATGTTTTGGTAATCACGTAGCGTTACGGTTGGCACAATTAAATGGACTGCAGTGGTTGACATGACAACCGCAGGATCGTGGTACTATACGCGGAACGATACTGCTATCCATCCTCCAATTGAAGATAACTTAGTCGCCTTATAGGAAACCTACGTGAAGAGAGGTAGTTCTGTCCTTAGCCAGCACCACAGGGCACATTTATAATTTTGAAATGCAATAAAATATTGAGTAGGTGTTGAGTATTTGTTGAAAATGGTCATCTTCTAGAGGGCGAACTAAAGGACTTTAGTATTTAGATCCGGTTGGAAATCGTTTGTCACCGACACACAGCTGTCAAAACTAGTATCCTAGCAACCCACGCTCTTGTAGCCTTTTGTAACTAAATCAATAAACACGCTTCTATTGGTTGCATCCGGTTTTGATAGTTTCATTTACTTCCACATAATAAATCAAAGTACTGTAACGATAATATTCGTCACAGTTTTAGGAATTTAATAATAAACGTATAAAATGATATAGACTTACTAAGTTAAAACAAATAAGACTCTATAATATTTCACCACTATTCAATTTACAACAGGTACGGTCAACAACAGGTAAAGCTTGACACTCGCAGTTTGTCTTTAGCTCTTGCGGAGATTGAAATAGTTATGGTACAAAGTCCAACGTGTCAAGCTGAATGCCTCTTGACTGTACATCTAAATAGACCTCCCGCTTACAAAATAGCATTGCGCTCGTAATGGACTGTAATGCCTTGTAATTAGATTCATTTTGGTAAAACGACGCAGTTTACGTATGATTGTAAGACCAATTCTTCCAAGAAATTTAAGAAAAAGGCATAGCGAGGCAGTGACGTAACACACTGCAGCCAAATTGCACATGTGGTGATTTTTACTGTTTTGATTTAAGGTTCATTTCAGGAGAAACGCAGCAGGTATAAAATTGTAAGGAACAAACACAGGATATTGGATGAGAGAGGCAGGAGAGGGGCAGTCAGCGCTAAGCTTTAGAATAGGGATTACGTGCACAAATTATTATTTTTTTCGGCGGCCGCCTGATTATAGTACTTTAGTGGTTAAAATTAGGGTTTGATTGAGAGACGGCGCCTGACTTTACGTACGATAGGATATACAATAAGAGCTTAAAAAAATAGTACTTAGCGACTGCGGTTCAGTAGGCTAGATATTAATTTAGGTACCTAATGCGCATTAGTGTTAAATGTTAGACGTGGAGGTTTACTGATTAAAGATTTGTGTAAGGCGTTTTGCAATAGGGAATACTAACTTACTTTTTTTAGCAAGTGTAAAATTCTGTAAAGTAATTTATAATTATATTTCAATTTAGTGCAGTGAACGTGCTACAGGTATTGTACGAGAGGGCTTCGTGTTTGTGTCTTTCCCGTCGGGAATTTATGGCTTCGTTGTTGGTGAGTTTATTTCAGATTTCCTACTATTCATTTAAAAGTGCTAGCTAGGTCTCTTGAAATGATAGGTCATCTGAGAAGGCGCTGGGGTGATCAACGACAAGTTTTCTGAGTTAAATCTAGGTGCAGCTGAATCCTGTGTTTATGGAGCCAGCGTGAGAATTAGGTTGGGTTCATTTGATGCTAGGCTATTAGGGCACTTAGGTGGTGATGGATGTATAACACTAAAATGTGATGTAGGTATTTTAATGTTATATCGATGAATACACAATAAAATTAATCGGTATAACACAGTCAAGCATTTATAAGACAATATTATTTTAGTAAATTGGTTTTATCTTATGTTCCACGAATGTAGTACTGGTTAGATTTCCTAAGTCGCCTAGCCTGTATTATAGAGGGACAATATTCAGCACTCTTACACGTTAAAATTGAGTGTCGAATCTTGTTTCGTTTGGATCAAATGGATATAAAACAATTTACTAATCGTAGATTAATTTTAGGCAGGTGGAGATGGATGTTATTTTGAGATGATCGGAATAATGTGTGTGATGGTTTGCAAGGTAACCTATTTTAACTTTGGGCGTAAGATTGTTCTAAGGATTTGATGGGTAGCAGAGGTGCTAGGAATTGGAAGGGAGCCTCTGAGAATCTAAATCTATAGGAAACCTAATTCTAGACTTTCAAGTCTTCATCTAAACCCTATCCCTGGTTTTGAGTCACTTTCATTCCAGCAACGCGAGACGAAGAGACCACGTGATTAATTTAATTTTACTTCCCACTATAAGGTCTAGATCTAGGAAACCTAGGTCACCTACAAATTGAAAGAGACGCGCGGTTGAGACGAGTCTGCAGCGCTCGGTTTGACATCACACACAAGCTAGCGGGCTGAATTGGTATGTTTTATTTCAAATATTTTATTTTGTATGTGTAATACCTTTTAACTTCATTTTCTACTTAGTTATTTTCACAATTAAATTTTTTTTTTTTAAATTAATTACTAATCCACAATGTACGGGTCTTTTAGGTGTTAAAGTTAGACGATCACGCATTCATGGCCAAAATTATTACAGAATTAAAATAAATAAATTCGAGTCTACAACATCCACTTAGGTAGGATACGTTTTGTTGTTACATTGGTGCCTCGTGACGCAGAATTGTGTTCTTAAAGGGCGGATCTTGATTGATTCGAACACACAATAAAAGAACCTGTTTTATTACGTGTAGTTATGGCTTAGCATAGGTCATTTATTAGGATGACTAGATGTTTTTTAATGTGTTTTTCACTTTTTGAGAAGATGTATAGAGTACAGCATTACAAACAAATATAATGTATGACTAGTTTGTATTTTTTTGTTTTATGAATTTTATGTGATAGCGTAAAGAGTTTTATAAATAGATATACTTAAGATACGCAAATACCTACTTTTGGCCAGCAGTGGGACACAAAATAGGCTAGAAATAAGAATAAAAAAAATGTGGGTATGCTGGTCATTTATCATCTTGAAACATGACAGTTATATTATGATGACATATCTGTGACAATATTGTACACAAATACATAGATAAATTACGTGAGACATTTCATATTGTGTAATTTGATCCTTAACTTGAAAAAAATAAATTGATAAATAACGCCAGACACAAAAAAGGAAATGATTTTCTTAATCACATAAATGTTTGCTTTGCCAAGTATCGAACCCGCATCTCAACATAGCGCGCGCAGAAGACAGGGTCGCTACCGGCCACGCCACATGCCCTTCGAAATGGGATGCATTTTTTTGTTTCGACAAAGTAAAAGTGTTTTCGTTTGCCAAGTTTAGGTTTACTTTAGCGTTTTTGTATCGAACGTTATATTCTAATGATTTAATAGGTATAAAAATAGAAAACCTTTGACATCTAAGTTTTAATGATTTAAGTTCGTTTGAGAATACTTAACGAAAAAGTTTAGTGCAGTGGATGCTTGAGATTAAAGGTGGTAGAGCTTTTGTGTAGTGTCCGTCTGGGGAAGTACCACCACCTTGCCTTTTTCTGCCGTAAAGCGTCAGTGCTTGCACTACTTTGTTTCAGTTTGAAGGGCAAAAGAGCTAGTCAAATTACTGGCACATGAGACAAACCAACTTAGTTCTTAGGGTGAGCAACGCATTTTGCTGTCTTGTTAGTGTCATTTATACTACTAATAAGACAGTAGGCACTATTGGCACTGGTTACTACTTACCATCAGGTAGCTCGCGAGATCGCTTGGTCACTTGTTACATAAAAAAATATTTTTGGACGTTAATGTCTTGTGAATTACAATAATTATGCAGGAACGGTTTAAAAAATTGTGGATTGGTAGTTATATTTATTACAACTCCAGGTAGCGGTAACATATCTATTGATAAAAGTAATAAACACAACTGCAAGTAGGTGGTAACAAAATCAGTATAAACTGAACTTGCTCAGCACTACAAACGCTCGAAACCAGAGATTCGCTCAGGGTTGGAGTTTGCCACTGATATGCGGCCGGCTGTACTTAGTACAAACATGCGAGTATTAAGTCCTCTTTGTTAAATCTTGTAGGTATTTTAGTAAGCAGTTATTTTAGTTAACAGTGTTTTGAATGCATAGTTTGAGTAACTTGCAAAAAAGGGGTCATACAAATTTTTTTTTTATTACCGGTAGGTCATTCGTTTTGTTTTAATTGATTGTTAAAAAAAAGTTAGGACAGCGCTAACGAAAGTGTAATAAACAATCTGAATTCTAGGATATTTAGGTAGTAAACAGAGTAAAATTAAATGATTGTCGTAAAAGAAGCAGTTTCTTTAAAAAAAAAAACCGGCATATTTGTTTTAGGCAGGTCATACCTGTCAAACAATAGGAAGTTAAAATAAAAGAAATGACCATTGAGTTGTAAACTTTTATTGCCCAGTTTAACTTTCTATTATTTCGGACCACGGGTAGATTATTTTTTTTAGCAACACATGTTTGTGCGTCGCAAGTCAGTGGTTTACAACTTTTGGACTTAAAAAAAAAGCACGGGCTTGAAAAGGTTCAAAACAGTAACTCATACCCAAAGTATGAAGATATATGTTTTCATAAAAAAGGTAATCAATAAAAATTGAATTTGAGCTTTGAATTGTCTTCAAAAGTACATTACGCAAGTTTCAAACCTAATCGCTCAAGCATAATTTTAATTAATGCTAATATTTTAAATTTATTTGGTGAATTTGAACAGCACACATCGTTCAGTTATTTGCATTAATACTATTCCTCATTTAAAACTAATTATATATAATGTGTTAGTTTTCAAGTTTATCGACTCTGTTTTACCAACCAAGATTTTTATAGACCAAGGTTGGGAACCTCTGTTTCAAAAACAAAGACCTCTGTTTCAAAACAAAACGCTTCAGGCAACTTATTATTATCGGCTTAAGTTACCTAAGTTGCTGATAACTTAAGTGCGTCAATAGTTCTCATGGTACGCAATCCACTTGAGTTCAAAGAAATTTCGAGAAATATTTTAGTAGTAATAAATTTTGTCGTACCCAAACAAAAGTGGCAATTTGTTAAGATGTTAATAGCTTGCAAGCGATGATGTAAGATGAGAGGGTTTGGTCATTTGGTACGACAAACCCAGTACGTCATAAAAGCGTAGGTAGTTGGTCAAGTGTGGAAGTCAAGCTCCGACAGGGTTCTGTACCTTAAAATTTTAGTCATGCGTTTGATTGCCAATTATTCGTTAAAGAATGTTCGTAGTTTGTTTTTTTTTGTGTTAAAGACTTATAAGCTGAATTATTAGGTGATGTATTTAAATGTTCAGTGAATAGGTATGACCTGTAGAAATATATTTAAATGTCATAGTAGTAGAGAAAATGGGTTTATGGGGTATGTATTGTGGAAGTTGAATTAGTTATTGTTTTTAAACTATGATTTTTTTTTTGTATGAATAAGTATTCGTTACTAATTACAACTTGTCAAATCAATATGCAAAGTACAATGTATGAATATTTCGTACATGACACGCGCGGACCAAGGGATCACAACGTTATCACACAAGGGTTTTCAATCTTCAAATTTGAGGAACGGAACCCTAAAATTGTGTGTAGAACGTTAGGCATTGTTCAATCTACAGCCCTAGTGTTGTTTTCTTTGTAGTTTTTTTTTAAGTTGTAGTTGTTTGAAAAATGCAATTTAGTGCAGTTGAACGTTCAAAAGAACTCTTTTTTATTTAAAATAAGTGGAACCAAGGGTAGGTTTGTCATAAACAAATGGATTAAATTCGTAGGGGGCGAAATTATTTGATTCAATTATTTTATATCAATTTGGGTTTCTTCTACCTGTTAAAAAATAAAGATGTGAACTCTTGTTATTTATAATAGTTTTATTACGTCGCGTATATTATAAACAGATAAATAAGATTTATAGGAGCGAAATTATTTAATTTCGGTTTGAGTTTTATACCTGTTGCTTTGAGTGTATTACAATTTTTTTCTATGAGTAAAAGATTTTTTTTTAAATTAGGGGCGTAAAAATATTACCTATATGTTTAGCAGTGGACTTTAATGGGTTGCGTTCATCATCATCATTATCATCATCATATCATGCGGGTTTCAAGGTCGATGACCAACTTCACAAACCCTGGTGTCAGAGTTGTAGAGCCGCCAAAAGCCTTTGACATGGCTCATTAACGACTGCATCCGTAGATAGTAGTCAGGACCAAAAACATAACGCGCCTTCCGAAGCACGGAATCATCTTGCTTTTCGGAAAACCAGATTATTAATTCATTAATGTTTTAACCAAACTGGAGAGGTTGCTCAATGGGATTTTGTTTTACTGTGTCCTTACCTGGAAACTAACCCGGAACCACGGATCGGGTGCCGAGCACTCTAGCCACTAGTCCACGGAGTCTATTGTTAGTTAAATAGTTAACATGTGTCAGAGTCAGAAGTTTTTCAAGTCAGTTAATAGTTTTAAGGGCATTGCTTAACGTTTAGTTGCGAAAATCAGCCCATCGCAAAATTTTATTATAAAGATATTTGATATAGTTTAATGACTACTGGCAGGAAACCAAGCTCGTTTGAACGACTTCACATGCCTTACGAAGCAGAGAAACCGCTCTTTTCTTACTGCTATGCCCTATGTACTTAGGTTTTCACCACAGTCGATGTTCTTTTGTTATTGTGATTAGGAAAGAATCATCATCATAATATTTCGCCCGGTTAAACGTTCATTGCAGACCTTCACTAAAAACGCTTGGTACTAAAACGGGATTTACCAACGCACTTGTAAGCGTTGCGGCTGGAGACTAGAGTTGTTGGTGACCGCAGTTAAGGTACGATACCCAGAAAAATGGTGCTGCCCATTTTCCGGTTCGTGATCCCTTAGTCGCCTCTTACGACACCTACGGGTGGAGATGGATTGGTAATATTTTTTGCCGGTTCCACATAGATAAGGAAATTACAGTTACGATTAATTTCAAAACACTCATCTGTTGTAACTATTAAGTACTTGTGCAGAATATCAATTCTCGGAATTAAAATTTCAGATATCTGGACTAGTAAAAAATTCAGATAACCCTCATTGTTCAGAAAATAACATGAATATAAATTTAAAATATAAAATCTTTACTAATCAGATATATGGTTATCAATAATAAACCACGATTACATTTGCAGACTGACACATTTTAGAACACCCGATTTCTACCTCAATCGGGAATCGAACTAAAAAAGAACCTTTTGAACGGTAGGCAAGTGCACTACCACTGTGACAATCAACAATCAGTATTGGGCCTTCTTTAACTTTATGCGACTATTCCAATAGGACACAAACACAATCCTATCAGAGATAAAGTCGAAATGAGATTGTATTAAGTGTGTAATGAAATAATAGTAGAAGTGCATTATTAGGTATAATTATGTAAAGTATGCATATTTCTTGAATTCTTAGGGGCGTTTTGCATAAAACAACAACCTAACATGCAAAAAACTACTGAACTGAATATCTGAAAGTAAGTCTGTCTTGTCTAGGTTTATAGCAAGAAGGGTTGAATGATGTAGGACGACATTACTCTTATAAGAAGTACAAGTATGAAAGATTTTTTAAAGCTAGGGGCGTAAGGTAAATCAAGGTTTATTGACAGCAGTGGTAAATGATGTGGGAATACAAAATTAGCAGGAGTGCTAGTACTCGTGTAAGATTATTTAAAACGTTTATTGTAAGGGGTACGACATCAATAATAATAATAAAAAACTACTGAAGTGATTTAGTTTTCCTATTGTTATTTCCTCATTGTCTTCTGCTATTTATGGAAAATATCAATCCAACTCGGAAATAAAGGGGCGATGTAACGATAATATTCGTCACAGTTTTAGGAATTTAATAATAAACGTATAAAATGATATAGACTTACTAAGTTAAAACAAATAAGACTCTATAATATTTCACCACTATTCAATTTACAACAGGTACGGTCAACAACAGGTAAAGCTTGACACTCGCAGTTTGTCTTTAGCTCTTGCGGAGATTGAAATAGTTATGGTACAAAGTCCAACGTGTCAAGCTGAATGCCTCTTGACTGTACATCTAAATAGACCTCCCGCTTACAAAATAGCATTGCGCTCGTAATGGACTGTAATGCCTTGTAATTAGATTCATTTTGGTAAAACGACGCAGTTTACGTATGATTGTAAGACCAATTCTTCCAAGAAATTTAAGAAAAAGGCATAGCGAGGCAGTGACGTAACACACTGCAGCCAAATTGCACATGTGGTGATTTTTACTGTTTTGATTTAAGGTTCATTTCAGGAGAAACGCAGCAGGTATAAAATTGTAAGGAACAAACACAGGATATTGGATGAGAGAGGCAGGAGAGGGGCAGTCAGCGCTAAGCTTTAGAATAGGGATTACGTGCACAAATTATTATTTTTTTCGGCGGCCGCCTGATTATAGTACTTTAGTGGTTAAAATTAGGGTTTGATTGAGAGACGGCGCCTGACTTTACGTACGATAGGATATACAATAAGAGCTTAAAAAAATAGTACTTAGCGACTGCGGTTCAGTAGGCTAGATATTAATTTAGGTACCTAATGCGCATTAGTGTTAAATGTTAGACGTGGAGGTTTACTGATTAAAGATTTGTGTAAGGCGTTTTGCAATAGGGAATACTAACTTACTTTTTTTAGCAAGTGTAAAATTCTGTAAAGTAATTTATAATTATATTTCAATTTAGTGCAGTGAACGTGCTACAGGTATTGTACGAGAGGGCTTCGTGTTTGTGTCTTTCCCGTCGGGAATTTATGGCTTCGTTGTTGGTGAGTTTATTTCAGATTTCCTACTATTCATTTAAAAGTGCTAGCTAGGTCTCTTGAAATGATAGGTCATCTGAGAAGGCGCTGGGGTGATCAACGACAAGTTTTCTGAGTTAAATCTAGGTGCAGCTGAATCCTGTGTTTATGGAGCCAGCGTGAGAATTAGGTTGGGTTCATTTGATGCTAGGCTATTAGGGCACTTAGGTGGTGATGGATGTATAACACTAAAATGTGATGTAGGTATTTTAATGTTATATCGATGAATACACAATAAAATTAATCGGTATAACACAGTCAAGCATTTATAAGACAATATTATTTTAGTAAATTGGTTTTATCTTATGTTCCACGAATGTAGTACTGGTTAGATTTCCTAAGTCGCCTAGCCTGTATTATAGAGGGACAATATTCAGCACTCTTACACGTTAAAATTGAGTGTCGAATCTTGTTTCGTTTGGATCAAATGGATATAAAACAATTTACTAATCGTAGATTAATTTTAGGCAGGTGGAGATGGATGTTATTTTGAGATGATCGGAATAATGTGTGTGATGGTTTGCAAGGTAACCTATTTTAACTTTGGGCGTAAGATTGTTCTAAGGATTTGATGGGTAGCAGAGGTGCTAGGAATTGGAAGGGAGCCTCTGAGAATCTAAATCTATAGGAAACCTAATTCTAGACTTTCAAGTCTTCATCTAAACCCTATCCCTGGTTTTGAGTCACTTTCATTCCAGCAACGCGAGACGAAGAGACCACGTGATTAATTTAATTTTACTTCCCACTATAAGGTCTAGATCTAGGAAACCTAGGTCACCTACAAATTGAAAGAGACGCGCGGTTGAGACGAGTCTGCAGCGCTCGGTTTGACATCACACACAAGCTAGCGGGCTGAATTGGTATGTTTTATTTCAAATATTTTATTTTGTATGTGTAATACCTTTTAACTTCATTTTCTACTTAGTTATTTTCACAATTAAATTTTTTTTTTTTAAATTAATTACTAATCCACAATGTACGGGTCTTTTAGGTGTTAAAGTTAGACGATCACGCATTCATGGCCAAAATTATTACAGAATTAAAATAAATAAATTCGAGTCTACAACATCCACTTAGGTAGGATACGTTTTGTTGTTACATTGGTGCCTCGTGACGCAGAATTGTGTTCTTAAAGGGCGGATCTTGATTGATTCGAACACACAATAAAAGAACCTGTTTTATTACGTGTAGTTATGGCTTAGCATAGGTCATTTATTAGGATGACTAGATGTTTTTTAATGTGTTTTTCACTTTTTGAGAAGATGTATAGAGTACAGCATTACAAACAAATATAATGTATGACTAGTTTGTATTTTTTTGTTTTATGAATTTTATGTGATAGCGTAAAGAGTTTTATAAATAGATATACTTAAGATACGCAAATACCTACTTTTGGCCAGCAGTGGGACACAAAATAGGCTAGAAATAAGAATAAAAAAAATGTGGGTATGCTGGTCATTTATCATCTTGAAACATGACAGTTATATTATGATGACATATCTGTGACAATATTGTACACAAATACATAGATAAATTACGTGAGACATTTCATATTGTGTAATTTGATCCTTAACTTGAAAAAAATAAATTGATAAATAACGCCAGACACAAAAAAGGAAATGATTTTCTTAATCACATAAATGTTTGCTTTGCCAAGTATCGAACCCGCATCTCAACATAGCGCGCGCAGAAGACAGGGTCGCTACCGGCCACGCCACATGCCCTTCGAAATGGGATGCATTTTTTTGTTTCGACAAAGTAAAAGTGTTTTCGTTTGCCAAGTTTAGGTTTACTTTAGCGTTTTTGTATCGAACGTTATATTCTAATGATTTAATAGGTATAAAAATAGAAAACCTTTGACATCTAAGTTTTAATCATTTAAGTTCGTTTGAGAATACTTAACGAAAAAGTTTAGTGCAGTGGATGCTTGAGATTAAAGGTGGTAGAGCTTTTGTGTAGTGTCCGTCTGGGGAAGTACCACCACCTTGCCTTTTTCTGCCGTAAAGCGTCAGTGCTTGCACTACTTTGTTTCAGTTTGAAGGGCAAAAGAGCTAGTCAAATTACTGGCACATGAGACAAACCAACTTAGTTCTTAGGGTGAGCAACGCATTTTGCTGTCTTGTTAGTGTCATTTATACTACTAATAAGACAGTAGGCACTATTGGCACTGGTTACTACTTACCATCAGGTAGCTCGCGAGATCGCTTGGTCACTTGTTACATAAAAAAATATTTTTGGACGTTAATGTCTTGTGAATTACAATAATTATGCAGGAACGGTTTAAAAAATTGTGGATTGGTAGTTATATTTATTACAACTCCAGGTAGCGGTAACATATCTATTGATAAAAGTAATAAACACAACTGCAAGTAGGTGGTAACAAAATCAGTATAAACTGAACTTGCTCAGCACTACAAACGCTCGAAACCAGAGATTCGCTCAGGGTTGGAGTTTGCCACTGATATGCGGCCGGCTGTACTTAGTACAAACATGCGAGTATTAAGTCCTCTTTGTTAAATCTTGTAGGTATTTTAGTAAGCAGTTATTTTAGTTAACAGTGTTTTGAATGCATAGTTTGAGTAACTTGCAAAAAAGGGGTCATACAAATTTTTTTTTTATTACCGGTAGGTCATTCGTTTTGTTTTAATTGATTGTTAAAAAAAAGTTAGGACAGCGCTAACGAAAGTGTAATAAACAATCTGAATTCTAGGATATTTAGGTAGTAAACAGAGTAAAATTAAATGATTGTCGTAAAAGAAGCAGTTTCTTTAAAAAAAAAAACCGGCATATTTGTTTTAGGCAGGTCATACCTGTCAAACAATAGGAAGTTAAAATAAAAGAAATGACCATTGAGTTGTAAACTTTTATTGCCCAGTTTAACTTTCTATTATTTCGGACCACGGGTAGATTATTTTTTTTAGCAACACATGTTTGTGCGTCGCAAGTCAGTGGTTTACAACTTTTGGACTTAAAAAAAAAGCACGGGCTTGAAAAGGTTCAAAACAGTAACTCATACCCAAAGTATGAAGATATATGTTTTCATAAAAAAGGTAATCAATAAAAATTGAATTTGAGCTTTGAATTGTCTTCAAAAGTACATTACGCAAGTTTCAAACCTAATCGCTCAAGCATAATTTTAATTAATGCTAATATTTTAAATTTATTTGGTGAATTTGAACAGCACACATCGTTCAGTTATTTGCATTAATACTATTCCTCATTTAAAACTAATTATATATAATGTGTTAGTTTTCAAGTTTATCGACTCTGTTTTACCAACCAAGATTTTTATAGACCAAGGTTGGGAACCTCTGTTTCAAAAACAAAGACCTCTGTTTCAAAACAAAACGCTTCAGGCAACTTATTATTATCGGCTTAAGTTACCTAAGTTGCTGATAACTTAAGTGCGTCAATAGTTCTCATGGTACGCAATCCACTTGAGTTCAAAGAAATTTCGAGAAATATTTTAGTAGTAATAAATTTTGTCGTACCCAAACAAAAGTGGCAATTTGTTAAGATGTTAATAGCTTGCAAGCGATGATGTAAGATGAGAGGGTTTGGTCATTTGGTACGACAAACCCAGTACGTCATAAAAGCGTAGGTAGTTGGTCAAGTGTGGAAGTCAAGCTCCGACAGGGTTCTGTACCTTAAAATTTTAGTCATGCGTTTGATTGCCAATTATTCGTTAAAGAATGTTCGTAGTTTGTTTTTTTTTGTGTTAAAGACTTATAAGCTGAATTATTAGGTGATGTATTTAAATGTTCAGTGAATAGGTATGACCTGTAGAAATATATTTAAATGTCATAGTAGTAGAGAAAATGGGTTTATGGGGTATGTATTGTGGAAGTTGAATTAGTTATTGTTTTTAAACTATGATTTTTTTTTTGTATGAATAAGTATTCGTTACTAATTACAACTTGTCAAATCAATATGCAAAGTACAATGTATGAATATTTCGTACATGACACGCGCGGACCAAGGGATCACAACGTTATCACACAAGGGTTTTCAATCTTCAAATTTGAGGAACGGAACCCTAAAATTGTGTGTAGAACGTTAGGCATTGTTCAATCTACAGCCCTAGTGTTGTTTTCTTTGTAGTTTTTTTTTAAGTTGTAGTTGTTTGAAAAATGCAATTTAGTGCAGTTGAACGTTCAAAAGAACTCTTTTTTATTTAAAATAAGTGGAACCAAGGGTAGGTTTGTCATAAACAAATGGATTAAATTCGTAGGGGGCGAAATTATTTGATTCAATTATTTTATATCAATTTGGGTTTCTTCTACCTGTTAAAAAATAAAGATGTGAACTCTTGTTATTTATAATAGTTTTATTACGTCGCGTATATTATAAACAGATAAATAAGATTTATAGGAGCGAAATTATTTAATTTCGGTTTGAGTTTTATACCTGTTGCTTTGAGTGTATTACAATTTTTTTCTATGAGTAAAAGATTTTTTTTTAAATTAGGGGCGTAAAAATATTACCTATATGTTTAGCAGTGGACTTTAATGGGTTGCGTTCATCATCATCATTATCATCATCATATCATGCGGGTTTCAAGGTCGATGACCAACTTCACAAACCCTGGTGTCAGAGTTGTAGAGCCGCCAAAAGCCTTTGACATGGCTCATTAACGACTGCATCCGTAGATAGTAGTCAGGACCAAAAACATAACGCGCCTTCCGAAGCACGGAATCATCTTGCTTTTCGGAAAACCAGATTATTAATTCATTAATGTTTTAACCAAACTGGAGAGGTTGCTCAATGGGATTTTGTTTTACTGTGTCCTTACCTGGAAACTAACCCGGAACCACGGATCGGGTGCCGAGCACTCTAGCCACTAGTCCACGGAGTCTATTGTTAGTTAAATAGTTAACATGTGTCAGAGTCAGAAGTTTTTCAAGTCAGTTAATAGTTTTAAGGGCATTGCTTAACGTTTAGTTGCGAAAATCAGCCCATCGCAAAATTTTATTATAAAGATATTTGATATAGTTTAATGACTACTGGCAGGAAACCAAGCTCGTTTGAACGACTTCACATGCCTTACGAAGCAGAGAAACCGCTCTTTTCTTACTGCTATGCCCTATGTACTTAGGTTTTCACCACAGTCGATGTTCTTTTGTTATTGTGATTAGGAAAGAATCATCATCATAATATTTCGCCCGGTTAAACGTTCATTGCAGACCTTCACTAAAAACGCTTGGTACTAAAACGGGATTTACCAACGCACTTGTAAGCGTTGCGGCTGGAGACTAGAGTTGTTGGTGACCGCAGTTAAGGTACGATACCCAGAAAAATGGTGCTGCCCATTTTCCGGTTCGTGATCCCTTAGTCGCCTCTTACGACACCTACGGGTGGAGATGGATTGGTAATATTTTTTGCCGGTTCCACATAGATAAGGAAATTACAGTTACGATTAATTTCAAAACACTCATCTGTTGTAACTATTAAGTACTTGTGCAGAATATCAATTCTCGGAATTAAAATTTCAGATATCTGGACTAGTAAAAAATTCAGATAACCCTCATTGTTCAGAAAATAACATGAATATAAATTTAAAATATAAAATCTTTACTAATCAGATATATGGTTATCAATAATAAACCACGATTACATTTGCAGACTGACACATTTTAGAACACCCGATTTCTACCTCAATCGGGAATCGAACTAAAAAAGAACCTTTTGAACGGTAGGCAAGTGCACTACCACTGTGACAATCAACAATCAGTATTGGGCCTTCTTTAACTTTATGCGACTATTCCAATAGGACACAAACACAATCCTATCAGAGATAAAGTCGAAATGAGATTGTATTAAGTGTGTAATGAAATAATAGTAGAAGTGCATTATTAGGTATAATTATGTAAAGTATGCATATTTCTTGAATTCTTAGGGGCGTTTTGCATAAAACAACAACCTAACATGCAAAAAACTACTGAACTGAATATCTGAAAGTAAGTCTGTCTTGTCTAGGTTTATAGCAAGAAGGGTTGAATGATGTAGGACGACATTACTCTTATAAGAAGTACAAGTATGAAAGATTTTTTAAAGCTAGGGGCGTAAGGTAAATCAAGGTTTATTGACAGCAGTGGTAAATGATGTGGGAATACAAAATTAGCAGGAGTGCTAGTACTCGTGTAAGATTATTTAAAACGTTTATTGTAAGGGGTACGACATCAATAATAATAATAAAAAACTACTGAAGTGATTTAGTTTTCCTATTGTTATTTCCTCATTGTCTTCTGCTATTTATGGAAAATATCAATCCAACTCGGAAATAAAGGGGCGATGTAACGATAATATTCGTCACAGTTTTAGGAATTTAATAATAAACGTATAAAATGATATAGACTTACTAAGTTAAAACAAATAAGACTCTATAATATTTCACCACTATTCAATTTACAACAGGTACGGTCAACAACAGGTAAAGCTTGACACTCGCAGTTTGTCTTTAGCTCTTGCGGAGATTGAAATAGTTATGGTACAAAGTCCAACGTGTCAAGCTGAATGCCTCTTGACTGTACATCTAAATAGACCTCCCGCTTACAAAATAGCATTGCGCTCGTAATGGACTGTAATGCCTTGTAATTAGATTCATTTTGGTAAAACGACGCAGTTTACGTATGATTGTAAGACCAATTCTTCCAAGAAATTTAAGAAAAAGGCATAGCGAGGCAGTGACGTAACACACTGCAGCCAAATTGCACATGTGGTGATTTTTACTGTTTTGATTTAAGGTTCATTTCAGGAGAAACGCAGCAGGTATAAAATTGTAAGGAACAAACACAGGATATTGGATGAGAGAGGCAGGAGAGGGGCAGTCAGCGCTAAGCTTTAGAATAGGGATTACGTGCACAAATTATTATTTTTTTCGGCGGCCGCCTGATTATAGTACTTTAGTGGTTAAAATTAGGGTTTGATTGAGAGACGGCGCCTGACTTTACGTACGATAGGATATACAATAAGAGCTTAAAAAAATAGTACTTAGCGACTGCGGTTCAGTAGGCTAGATATTAATTTAGGTACCTAATGCGCATTAGTGTTAAATGTTAGACGTGGAGGTTTACTGATTAAAGATTTGTGTAAGGCGTTTTGCAATAGGGAATACTAACTTACTTTTTTTAGCAAGTGTAAAATTCTGTAAAGTAATTTATAATTATATTTCAATTTAGTGCAGTGAACGTGCTACAGGTATTGTACGAGAGGGCTTCGTGTTTGTGTCTTTCCCGTCGGGAATTTATGGCTTCGTTGTTGGTGAGTTTATTTCAGATTTCCTACTATTCATTTAAAAGTGCTAGCTAGGTCTCTTGAAATGATAGGTCATCTGAGAAGGCGCTGGGGTGATCAACGACAAGTTTTCTGAGTTAAATCTAGGTGCAGCTGAATCCTGTGTTTATGGAGCCAGCGTGAGAATTAGGTTGGGTTCATTTGATGCTAGGCTATTAGGGCACTTAGGTGGTGATGGATGTATAACACTAAAATGTGATGTAGGTATTTTAATGTTATATCGATGAATACACAATAAAATTAATCGGTATAACACAGTCAAGCATTTATAAGACAATATTATTTTAGTAAATTGGTTTTATCTTATGTTCCACGAATGTAGTACTGGTTAGATTTCCTAAGTCGCCTAGCCTGTATTATAGAGGGACAATATTCAGCACTCTTACACGTTAAAATTGAGTGTCGAATCTTGTTTCGTTTGGATCAAATGGATATAAAACAATTTACTAATCGTAGATTAATTTTAGGCAGGTGGAGATGGATGTTATTTTGAGATGATCGGAATAATGTGTGTGATGGTTTGCAAGGTAACCTATTTTAACTTTGGGCGTAAGATTGTTCTAAGGATTTGATGGGTAGCAGAGGTGCTAGGAATTGGAAGGGAGCCTCTGAGAATCTAAATCTATAGGAAACCTAATTCTAGACTTTCAAGTCTTCATCTAAACCCTATCCCTGGTTTTGAGTCACTTTCATTCCAGCAACGCGAGACGAAGAGACCACGTGATTAATTTAATTTTACTTCCCACTATAAGGTCTAGATCTAGGAAACCTAGGTCACCTACAAATTGAAAGAGACGCGCGGTTGAGACGAGTCTGCAGCGCTCGGTTTGACATCACACACAAGCTAGCGGGCTGAATTGGTATGTTTTATTTCAAATATTTTATTTTGTATGTGTAATACCTTTTAACTTCATTTTCTACTTAGTTATTTTCACAATTAAATTTTTTTTTTTTAAATTAATTACTAATCCACAATGTACGGGTCTTTTAGGTGTTAAAGTTAGACGATCACGCATTCATGGCCAAAATTATTACAGAATTAAAATAAATAAATTCGAGTCTACAACATCCACTTAGGTAGGATACGTTTTGTTGTTACAGTACCCTTTAGTGTAGCATTCATTTGTTACGTTACAAGCGATACGTCCCAGTTCCGCGTTTCGTTTCGCACGCAAAACTCGAGGTTCCCAACTATTCGTAATGCAATAAATAATTTGTACAAAAAAAGGAACACAATGTATGGTGCTTCCTAATTAACTAAGAATATTTGACCATAAAACTAAACAATTTTTCCAAAGAAGTACGTAAAAAAACGTTTTTCAACCTACGTTCTTTAGGTCAAGTTTTTAGTTTCATGGTTAGAATATGTGGTAATTAAAAAAAACGCAGTGCTTTTCGTAACAACCTGTATGATTTTTAATATTGCCACAGAAAAAACTTATTTTTGATGGCATGTGACCATCAATAAATCTCTGTCTAATAAGCCGGTGACGTCATCGAACAAACGTTGACATAATCGCATGTCGAGCAAACGTGTTGGGTAGTCTATAAATATAATATTGATCTCCGTCTAAATATCTATCGTCTAATAAAGTCTTTATCTAAAATTCTACCGATCATTGGCACGTAAATTATATTTAAGTTTACTGGTAGCATAGGTAAAGAAATTGGCTTTGAAATATTAGAGTAAAAACAACAATTGAAGACGAAGCTTAGAGAAAAGTCATCGTGGATCTCTTAAAAATAGAACCTGTAGACGGAACTGAACATCTCTTCAAGGAATATAGATCGAAATATGAAAAAGAATTTCGACTTCTCTTACAAAATGCACTATTACATGATGCAGTTTCTAAGAGAAGATGAATTTTATTTCGATTTTGACCTATGTTGGGGAAAGTTGTTCAGTTTTATGGTTTAAATCCAGAGTTTCAGTTTTCATTCCTTATGTTAAGTACATAAAAACCGAAGTGGATTAAAAACAGTGACCTTGCAATCAGCTGATTTCTTTGTCGAACAAAAAGTTAACTATCTTTGTTGCGGCAGCACAATTGGTATTTACCGGCACGTCCACTAGTTACGATTGCATGTTTGACCTCACGGTGACCGAGTGATTTCGAATCGAGGAAAAACAATAGTTTCGGCGTATCGTTGTTGCGAGGTCAAACGTTTAAACCGAGCGCCGCGCCGCCGTGGCAATGACACTGCGTTGGAATTTATTATTAAAACTAGAGTTGCGCAAAATTGGATCGCTTATCGGTATCATTTAAAAATCTGATAAATAAATCTACTAAACTCTATCTGTACGTTGTCTGACTGATAGAAAACGCACAGCTTAAATACCGATGGGTCGGAGTAGAAATATAAAAATACGCACAGAAGTTCTTAGAATAACGTCGTTGTACGAGAAGAAAAGGTTTTTAAAAATTCATCTCTAAAAGCAGGTCAACTAGGATTCGACTACAGTTTTATAGCATTGCTGTATTAAAAGATTCCCTAATAATCCAATTACAAACACTATGAATTATGTTAAAGTAGTGTACAACTTAGTCCACTACGTATGGAAGGTTCAAGTACCTACGTGGTAAAACGATACTAACCCACAGGAAATAATACTCGTTCTTGCGAAAGCACCTGCTCTGGGAATAACAGCGCTACTACTAGGTAATAAGGGCGGTTTCAAGGCCAATGTGTTTCTACCGATGCGTAGTTAACTGCACGTACTAACTTACTAATTAGCTGGTCCACTTTAAATAAGGAACAAACTTGTTAAAATAATAGCTTTCTGTAGTATAATAAATGTAATATAATATACAAACGTGGTTGAAATAAACCGAAAGGGTCTGCCCTTAATCAGAATATTGTAAACTTTATCATACCCAGCAGTAATTATTGTGGCTAATAAGAACGGGTGGTAAATGGGTGTGTGGACATTAATAAGATTTATTGTTGTTTTGCTCGTCATAACACGACAAGGTCTGCTTTATCGTGTTAGCAACATGTTGTTTTATATTTCAAGTGAAATGTTTTGTACCGGATCAAACTAGTTGTTCGGATTCATGGTTCAGATTCACGTCATGCTGCATGCTGGGTCGATTTACCCTTTCTTTACACAATTAAACAAGGTGTAACAGAATGGGTATATCAACCCTGAAGGATGTGATTCTGCCCATGAAACTGAACAACTTTACCTAAGGAACATAGGTCGAAATACGAAAAAAAAAATTTACCTCCCATACAAAATGCGCGATCAGCTGATTCAGTTTCTATGGAAGGTCAATTTTTTTTTTCGTATTTCGACCTATGTTCCTTAGGGAAAGTTGTTCAGTTTCATGGGCAGAATCACATCATTCAGGGTTGATATACCCTTTTTGTTACACCTTGTATATTGGGGAAAGACATCTGATCCCAAACTAGACAAAGCCTATGGATACCGGACACTGATTCTTCTTCTTCTTTGGAGTCGATTCTGGCGTGATTTATGGACCAATACTCCGCCACACAGACAGCACTATCGGTGGCATTGTAAAGGTCTTCGCGCAAGCATGCAGAGGGGCACGCAGGGAAGGTCAAAAGGTGTGCCATCGTTTGCGGAGAGAAGCCACACAGACAAGCAGGATCCGCGCCAAAGCCCCACTTGTACTCATTAAACCAGTCACTGATACACATACATAAATAGATAAATAACACCCAGACTCAGAACAAACACTCGTGTTCATCACACAAATGTTTGTCCTGGGCGGGGATCGAACCCGCGACCTACGGAGCAGAAGACAAGCTCACTACCAACCACGCCAACGGGCCTGTCTGTGTCGAGTGTGCCTGTGTATGGAGCTCTTGTCCACAACAAATATTTCTCTTGTCCACATTAGTCATCGAAACAGGATAATTTCGTGGACAAATTCTCTTAAGTTTCTTCGGAAAGGTTATACCTTTTCTGCTACCTGTTGTAAAGCGCAGATGAGCATAAGGAAGAAATTTCGAAAACTCAAAAGGGTCATATCAAAACTATATATTTTGTAAAGTTGCACTAAAACTATCTTGGTCGCTGCATAAGCTGTAAAAAGTGGGCGTCAAGTCAAAAAAAACGTACATTTGTCATCGTGTTATTCAAAAAGAAATATATAAGTGTTGCTGCACTATATACTCGCCTCGATAAAAGGTCAACAAGTTGTAGATATAGTAGGAGCGAGTATTAAACAGTCAGGTCCGGTCCGATTAAATAGTAGCTCTTTGTTTGACAAGGTCAAGTCTATCCTGTTGTCCTAGATGTTGATAATTTTGTCAACACGCGTTAAATTGTTGTTCCTTAAGCTATTAATTTATAGCTCAATATTGACTTGACTACGTTTCAAATAGGTTCAATCCAACTAGTCATAAGCCAACTAGATCAAGTTATTGAGAATGTGATTGATTGATTATTAACTACTATACTACCTATCTGTGAATGATTTTTTACATCTTACTTTTAAGGTCAAGAGACGGTAAGAGAGGGAAAGAGAGAGATTTCACTTCTTATCGATTCTATAAGTATTTAAAACAAAAATTTGCAATATGAGTAACAAGGTAGATGGGATTGAAATGTGTCGGCGTGTCTGTCCGCTCATTATGTATCAATGTAATGTCATTAAATTCTTATTACGGTGATAGACCATTGAACTCTTGATATTTTGATAAAATCTTCATATAAATACAACCAAGGCTAAAGTTTAACATTCCAGTTATAAAACAAACAACTTTATTCAATGCAATATACATAACCTTGAAAATGCCAAATAATGCTTTTCCAATAATCCTAAGTATATCTCATGATGTAACTTATTTGAACATGATTGGTGACAAAAGAGTATTGGACTCGGTAAACTATTCATTCACAATGATAGTAAGTGAATTTGTTTAAATGTTTTGCTTGAAGTTGGCCATTGTTCCAAATCACGTGCCGCTGTAGAAATCCGGCTCACCCGACCTGAATCTAGTTTACGCTCTGGACACAGACTTTCCGCCCTGTTTGTTGAGTATATCTGTAAGTTTAGGATATCCTCCAGACATTCTGAACTGCATCGATGAGTAGTTAAACGAAGGAAGGAACAATTTGTTTCCGTCTAGCTCTACGGCAAAGACAGGTGATAAGAATGTATGTTAATAGACATGTATTGCATTGTTTCAGAGTGAATCGAGCTACACGTCGTCAGAAGATGGATGTGGCGAGAGGCACGCCGTGCTGTGCTACGAGCAAGTCCGGCGGCTCAACGATGTGATGGACGAAGTGGTGCCAATCCATGGACGTGGAAACTTCCCTACATTGCACGTGCGCCTGCGCGAGCTGGTGGCGGGAGTGCGCGCGCGGTTGGAAGCGGCAGTCAGCGCAGGCGGGGCCGGCATCGCCGTGCGGGACGTGCGCCTTAATGGTGGTGCAGCCAGCCATGTGCTCGCCGACCGCCCGCAACCCTACTCCGACATCGACCTCATCTTCACCGCCGAGCTCCCCACGGCTCGCCACTGCGACCGCATCAAAGCCGCCGTACTCGGCCACTTAGCAACACTCCTACCACCCGCCACGCCGCGCCGCCGCGCCTCCACAGCCGGTCTCAAGGAGGCCTACGTATCAAAGATGGTCCGCGTCAACTCAGATGGTGACCGCTGGTCGCTAATCTCTCTTGGCAATTCGCGCGGACACAAAACTGTTGAACTGAAGTTCGTTGACACGATGCGCCGCCAGTTCGAGTTTTCAGTGGACTCGTTTCAGATCGCACTGGACTCGCTGCTCGCGTTCCACGAGTGTGCGCAGCTGCCGATCGGCGAGAATTTCTACCCCACTGTCGTCGGGGAGTCCGTATATGGAGATTTCCACGAGGCGCTGCTCCACTTGTCCGAGAAGTTGATCGCGACGCGGCAACCGGAGGAGATACGAGGCGGTGGGCTCCTCAAATATTGTGCCCTGCTGGCCAAAGCGTACCGGCCAGCGCGCCCGGACAAGATTAAGACGCTGGAACGCTACATGTGCTCGCGCTTCTTCATAGATTTCCCGGAGTTGGGCCAACAGCGCGCTAAGCTCGAGGCGTACCTGCGCAACCACTTCGTCGGCCATGAGGAGGAAGCGCTCAAGCACAAGTGGGTATCGTTAGTACCTATTCTCTTCTTTTCTCTTTGTGGTGTGATTATCTCTTTCCGTGGGTGTCATAATTTTTTTTTTATATTTTGTCCTACTATTTCTATTGGTATTACCAAACACCACGGGCGCCAGCCACAACCCTAATAAGCGTGACTATGTAATGGCTGGTACACTCCTCTACACCGCTACTTTTTGCTGAATATTCCTGGGGGAGGTCCTCGTCAAGCAGTGGACGTTTTATGGACTGTTTCCTAATTTAGAGAAGGAACTCTTTGGAAAATTATTTTGGGAGTAAGGCTCAATCTACCCATTAAATACCCATTCTTGATCGTATCGTCTTCAGAATGAACATTCATCCTGACCACCTGGTTTGCTATAGTGCTGCCAAAGCCTTGGTTTAGGATTGTATATGGTTTTCCAACTGGATTGCGAAGGACAATTGGCAATCGCTTAGTCTATGAAGGGCACTGCCCTCGTCAAATCTCTTAATTTTGTAGTTGTAAACCGGAATAAGGCTGGGGCAATAATGAATGACCTACTTCTATAAGCAAATAACTTACCTATTTGTCGTTTTCAGATATCTGACGCTCCTGCACAGCGTGGTGCGCGAATCAACAGTATGCCTAATGGGGCATGAGCGGCGGCAGACCCTGGCGCTGATTGAGGCTCTGGCGTGCCGTGAGCTCTGCGCGCGCACTCCACTCCTGCTGGCCCCCATGCCGCCGGCGCCGCCGCAGTACTACGTGTGCGTGTGCGCCGCGTGTGTGGCGTGCGCCTCGTGCGCCGCGTGCGCTGCTGCCTACTGCGACTGCTGCCGGCCCCCCATGTGTGCCGCGTGACAACCCCCCCTCCCCCCGCCCTTCAATCCGGCGCTACCTCTTCCCGCGGATGCGCCCTTCCTTTATCGATCGATGAATTTAGTGCCAAATGTATATAATATGGATAAAAAATATATGTATATGTATGATACACTATCCTAGGTGTGATTGTATATAATTCGTGATATGCTTCATATTCTTGGCTGGATAATATAATAGTGGATTATATATTTTTAATCGACAAAAGAGTTAAAAATTGGGAAAATTGAAGCGAAAAAAGACAGGCCGGTAGACTAGCGTTTCTTTGGCAATTGTGTGAATGCCGCCGAGCACAATGTGGAGACAATTACTGTGTCAATTCGAATTGCTCACTTTACACAGATCAATTTTCGCACGTCAATTGTCACGCGGTAAAATTAACTGACCTCCTGTCGAGTAGTTTGAGAGCACTCGTGTTATGATGCTCTGATAATGAGACAGCAGCTGTCTAGCCAATCACAAACTCCATCAAACTCTCACGAGCACTTACAACTTACGCGTCATCTAGACGCTACAGGATCTGATAAGAAACTTCTGAAACATTTTTGCCAATTACATATAAAAATATTTTAAATCTAATATAACTAGAGCTATAAGGAACGCGCGACAGCCGCCACCGGCGTGAAAGGAGACATTCGTGGTATAATTTCTAATCGTACTCCTTTCGTGTTGATCTTTTAATATGTTAGCAGTACGAAAATTATTTCCACGATGATTATAAAGTTAGGAAGTAAGCCCGAGTCGATGGTCTGCCTATAAAAAAGACTAGTTAGTTACGTGTAAGCTTTTATGTATAAAGAATTGTCTCCATAATTAGCATGTCTCTCAGGCTGGTACATCGGAGCCGAGTGTCGTCGTCAACTGCGATTGGAGTGTTGTAGCAATGTGCAAGAGCCCTTAGAAAGTAGATAAAAAAAACTCCGGCCTTGTCCGACGGCCTTTACGCGATGAATTCCGTTCTTTTATAGTTTTATTAACACGCCCGAAGTGGTCGTGAATACACGCTAGCCGTGACTCCCAGTCATCTACGGATTTTAATATACTTAAAAAATATTTTACTACTGTGTATTTTATTAAATCTTTAAATGTATGTATACAAATTCCTCTTTACGTGATCGCTCTAGTATTGTATACGGCTTGGCATACGAGTAACAAACTAAGATTAAAATATAAAGTAAAAAAATATAAAAACCAAAAAAAATATATTAACTAAGGTGTGTACAATATTAAAGTCCGCTCTTGTTAATAATAAATCCATATAAAAATATTTTAAGAACATTTACAAGTAGCAGTCATGTTAGTAACAGAACAGAGTACTTATGAACATGTTTTTAAATATAAAGTCTCATCATTTTTACAGTTGTATAAAAGCAGTAGATGGTATGACAAAATGTGATTTAATTGTTGTAGAATTAACCTGTTGTCGAAGAATATTATATCCTTACTTAACTTAATAACATTATGTAGATTACATCCGATAGAGAATTATATACTGTTGTATTTTAACGAGATATAGTTATACGAAAAGTAAAGTAAACAGTGTCCGGCCAAATTGTGCATGTTTTAGATGAATTGCCAATGCGTATTCAAGATAAATTATATGTATACAAAATATTGCATGGAATACTTAGTAGAGCTTTGAATAGCAGTGTTATATTAAATGTATTTTTGAGTAGAAAATATAATCCGAAGTGATCAAGTACAATCCGCTTCTAGAGTAATCTAACGCTTCAGAGATACTTGTGTAAAAGATTTTATATGAACGAATTACCGACTTGCTCACTGTCAAACCAAAATTTGAGATCTCATTTTTTTATTATACCATTCGAAAGTTTCGTCTAAGCAGGCTTACTGTTGAAAAAGTATTTGCGAGTGATAGGCCACTGGAAAATCTTCAACGCTGCATTTAATGGTACTTATAATCCAATGCAATACTTGGTTTTTCCTTCGATCTATGTCATCTAAAGTTTCAGCATAGTGTGCAGCTATATCATCGTTAACTTTGTTCCGTTCATGATAATCTACAAAGACTTTCGCTTGTGTATTTATCACTAGTTGAAATTTGCACCAAAAGCATATCATAGCTCCCATAAATAATATTTGTAAATATTTCATACATTTATTGATGAACTTTAATTATAAATAGTGAATATAAAAATTATGAACGGAACAATGAAATAGAGAGCGGCCGTAATTAGACATAAAAAAATATATTTCGCAATCGTCTGTACTTAGAAATAAATGAAGTACATAATGTAGCTAACTGATCTTAAATATATTCCATTTGTTTAAGAATGAGTGTAGGTATGTTAATTATCACTAGCATTACATGCTCCATTGACACAGGCGTCTACGTTGTGATTGTAGTGTTTTTCGACAGATATTTTATTGTCACATCTTTTATCTTAACTATTGTAATAAACTGTGATTGTTATATCTATAATAGTAGATCAGCTATTGGCATATTTGTAAAGTACTACCTCCGCGCGTCTTACGAAACTTGCTATACGAATGTACCTTTGTCTCTTCGATGGGAACTTACATAGACTGAGAATAGGTGGATGTAAGCAGTTTATTTCGTGTTGGAGATTTAAAAGATTTTTGTACTGCTTTTTGGTATACCAATATGTTAACCTTATAATTGTTACCGGGTTCATTTCAATGTCTGCAACGATTTCATCTGTTGCCACCGTTTTATCTACATAATATACGGCAAATAATTCCTTGTAACTATTTTTTTTTTCTAATTAAACAGGAAATGAGAATTAATGTACAAATTAAGAAATCTATGATTTTGTAGTTGAAAAAAAGGACATTATTTGTAAAAAAAAATTGCAGTGGAAATGTAATACATAACATTTCGTTGCAGACAATGAATGAAAACTACAGCTTGTTAGCCTATGAAGCTCTTCCATATTTACTTCTAATCTTAACTTTTGTGACAGTTGCTTCCAATTACGGTCTAAATGTGGAAAAATTACAAAAAGTTTCATAATGAAACAGAGAGACATTGCAATGTAGTCTTAGTATATTTTTCTATAGTTACCATCAGTTTTCAGCTAGCCTTATTTTATATTGTTTAATTTACTATAATATTTTGTGCACTGGTCATGGCGCTTGCGTGCATTGGTTGGTAATGACCTTATTTGTATATATTGTAAGGGTATCAGGTCGTGTTTTGTTTAATGTTATTCTAACTTCTCTTTTCTTTACTGGTGGGTAATACGAATGCGTCATCTACATAAAATAAATGTTTTCGTAAGTAGTGCTATTGCTTCTAAAAGTTTGTTTGAAAACCGAAAAAGTAATTAGTAGTAGTAGTGCAGTGGTTTCTTGCCGTTTCTTTTACGCTGCCATAGCACGATCAGAAACGGCGTAGACTCGCTCTATTTGCATTGTATTCTGCAAGACATTCACATTCAATAAGTATTCTGTAAATAATCTACATTGAATAAAATTATCTGAATCTGAGTAGAAAAGATAATTTTTAAGAAAATTTTAAAACTTACTAATACAATGAACTTTCCTAAAAATAATTTAATTATCAGAAGTTTAAAGAAACAGAAAAGTGGTTATAAATGTAAGAGACAACTTGTGACTTTGAAATTACGGATAAAGTGGAAGTGCAGTTGAGTTTTAAAAGTCAACTGTGTATAATTATTTTAGCCTAATATGATATTAGACAGACCATAATAAGCGACAAACCAGATTATTGGACCTTTATGTTGTTCCTATTGTAACGTACTTGTCCTGTTGCAAATAAAGGCACTAAAACTTCACCTAACTGCTTGACTGTTCTTGAAAATACGTACTTATCTTTGAGTTTACGTCATATTTTACACAAATTACAAAAGCATTTTGTTATAACACTCACACTGAATCGATCTGAACACACAAACCAAGCCTAGACGCTAGTCAAATATTCCTTTTGATACTTATGTTTTTAATTTAAATTAACGATATTGTTCGTCGTTGAATTGATATTTGGATGTAAATGTCTAGAATTTCATGAAATTCATCCTCTTTTGTCACAGTTGATAAACTTGAAAGATATTTTTTAATAAATTTGACGTTAAGACGACGTTATATTTAATTTTAACCAAGCACTTGAACATTGTATTTGTTTATGTAGATGACGCGCTCGTTGTATCAGAGTATTGCATAAGCAAGCAACGAAATGCAAGTTGAATGCATAAGCTAAACGTCTTATGCATGATAAGTGGTGTGAAACACTGTGTGAAATGTAATTTACCAATATTCGAAGCATTTACTTAACTACTACGACTTGGTTACGGAAATTTTAAAAGATCCACAGAATATTATTTGTAGGTTGTAAAGTGTCTTCGCCACAATCTGGCAGCTAGTCGTAAGATAAATTTTAATGTAGCAATTTGTCTTGCCTCTTGGTAACTTAAAGTAGAGCTCTATTGTGGGGAAGGGACTAACGATGAAGTCATAATAGTATTTAATTTGTGTATGCAGTTGGCACGCAGGCGCCGAAATGAGAGCGTTGATTCAATGAACTAAAGGTAAAGTGGTACTTGCAATACGGCTTGCTAAACTGATATAAAGGAACCAGTTACTATCGAACCATTCATGAAGCTATAACTAGCAACTCGAAATACCTTACGAGCATGTTTTTAGTGAAATCAAAATACAGAGTTCCCAAATCCTCCTCTCCGCGTCTTGAATTATATCTTTAATAAACTCATCGGGCTAGTACAGAAAAGCTGAGTAGATGAAAGCACTTGCGCATCACTTAGGTGTGGATAAATAAAGTGATCGATAATTTCAAGACCCTGTCTAGGACCACGTGGCCTAACCAACATGTTAGGTGTGTCTGGTACGAACATAGAAAACGTGGGTGGATCTGTGGCTGTGAATTACTCGATCTTTTCAAAATTAATTTAATTTTTGCACTTTCAGTAACTAATAGCTTCATGGATGGTCTACCTTATATAAAAGTTTGTTGAAGTATTGTTTTCGGAAAGTATAGTAACTGGACCGTGTTGCTAGAACTATGAACCTTCGGTCGGCGATTTGACGCCATGCCGCTGCCTCGCACATATGTTAAAAGCGAGTCGCGGCATTCTGACTCTCTAGTTTAGGGGTTGCTAGCTCATAAAAGCCTTACGTTATAAGCATATTGTTAGTTTATATCAAATATATTTACATGATAGTTCTTATTTCCTCTTCCGATCTGCCTGTTTGCGGAACGAAACGTTTGCGCGCTGGTATTTGAGAAAGTTTAACTATAAATTTGTGAGGAGTTTTAAGCTATTGTAAATTTTACAGAAAATTAAATAAAAATGTTGTGAAAAATAAATTATAAAAAAGTGATATAAACAGTGACTCAGAGACTTTTATTTAACTCCCATTGGCTATTCAAACATAAGATTGTATCAAGTTGGCAAATAAGACACTTCCGAAAATTGTTTCTTATTTACATTTGGATTGGGTTTCTTGAGATTTTGTGAGAGATAAGGAACGTGAAATAGTATTTCTTTACAAAAGTATATTTTTATACATTCTCTTCCTTCGCTTTCGGTCGAATGCTCACAGACACTTTTAAAGATATACAGGGTGTTAGAAATAACGCTAAACCTCTCGGGTGGTAGCTCTGGACATGAAACTGAACCACTTTTTTTCTACTTTTGGAAATTAAAAAAAAATTGCTTTTTCATACAAATTGGCTCGGTCAGCTGGTCGATTTGTATGCAGAAGCAAAATTTTTTTTGGCGTATTTCCAAAAGTCGTAGAAAATAAGTTGTTCAGTTTCATGTCCAGAGCTACCCGAGAGGTTTTGCGTTATGTTACTAAGACCTTGTATAGGTAAAGTAGGTCCATCATAAGAAGTCCGTTTTGACCTTTCCTTAACACCAACGCACAGGGTGGCACAGAGTTAATTTTTAGGGTTCCGATACCAAAATGGTAAAAAAAAGGAACCCTTATGGTGCCGCTCTGTCTGTCTGTCTGTCTGTCCGTCTGTCTGTCACACCTCTATATCTCAGCAACCACTTACGCTATCGAGCTGAAATTTGGAATAGTTTTAGAATATAGTTGCCCAACTTAATTGCACATGAAAATTTTTTGAAAAAAGTATGATTATTAATGTAAAGGGGGCCAAAATAGGGGGGGCCAAATTTCAAATTGTCGCTACTAGGTCGAGTGGGGTATCATATGAAAGGGCTTTACTTGTACATTTTAAAATATATTTTTGTATTTTTTTAAGTTTCTTAGTTTTCAAGTTATGATGAAAAATGTCAAAAAAAATACCATTCCCCCCCCCTTATCTCCGAAGTTTGAGTAAGGGAAAATCTGAATTAATTACAGTTGACAGAGGTTTATGTAAACTTTACAGCAAAAATAAAACGATCTTTCTAAGTTGCACAGTTTTTCAGAAATCTGCAAAAAACCTTTACAAACAAATTTAGTTTTGCGGTCCTGAAAATGGACTTTATTGCTTCCAAAAATACTATAGGTATATCGGAACCCTCGGCGCGCGAGTCCGACTCGCACTTGACCGGTTTTTTATTTGCAGGTCTCATACGTTTGACAGCTGTCACAAAGGTCCTATTACTATGGCCTTACTTTATAGTCCGGTCCCTTATAGTCTTATATCGCCAAATTCACCAAATTGCATCAAATTTTTTCCAGGTACTAGTTAGGTACATATACCTCTAAATTTTTGATAGGAGCCAATTCTTGAATTTCAAAAAAATTCCATAGAAAATTGAAGAATTGGCTCCTATCAAAAATTTTGAGCTATGTACCTAACTAGTACCTGGAAAAAATTTGGTGAAATTGTAAGGCGTGTCTACGTGAAACAGCTAACTGACCGCACTATTAGTTAATAAAATAGACACATTTATTTTGAAGAAAGGTTATTTTGGTTAAAACTGCCAACTACAAACCGAAAGTGGTGAACCGATGATCAACACGGAAAGCCTAATATTGTGTGGGCTGTTCTTGTGTGGACTGCAAATACTTACTGGTGATCGTGGATGATGTTTTAGAAAGTGCTTTGGAGCCTAAAGGATGTGGATCTGCCCATGAAACTGGACAACTTTACCCAAAGAACATAGGACAAAATGTAAAAAAAAAGTTGTCTCAGGGCCCTCATTTAGTACTTCTCAACCAGTAGACAACTTTACTCCAAGAACATAGGAAAAAATGTAGAAAAAAAACAACCCAATAAAAATTTTGTTAGTCACTACGTTACTTCACTACTAATTTGGTCTCGCATTTCAACCTATCCTTTGGAATACTTGTTCAGTTTTATAAGCAGATGTAGGTTCTCTCAGGGCCCTCATTTAGTAATTCTCAACCAGTAGACAACTTTACTCAAAAAACATAGGACAAAATGTGAAAAAAACCCTTCCCATAAAAATTACTACGTTACTTATGGGAGGTCATTTGGTCTCGCATTTCGACCTTTGTTCCTTTGGAAAAGTTGATCAGTTTTATAGGCAGATTAGTATCCTTCAGGAGGTTCTCTCAATGCCCTCATTTAGTGCTATTCAACCAGTAGACAATTGACAGGGGGTGGGGAGACGTGGGGGGGGGTGATGGAAAATAGGGATACCCTGATGAAGCCAAAGAGCAGCTCACCACATAGACTGGCCAACTCGTGGCTGGGTCTCAAAACAAAGCAGGTCATGCCGTCCGCTTACTGGGATAATGTGTAAAATAGCTCCATATGTGTGATCCAATACTCCGATCACCCGTTTGTGCGCGCTGCGCCGCGGCGTCCCGACAGTGAACTGCAAAAGCCTGACGTTATCGAGTAGGTACCAAGACCTTGGCTCTCTATCCGGAGGTTCTGAGTTCGATTCCCGGTGGGGACACTGTCGAACAAAATTCCCTGTGGAACGTTCCCAGTTCGGTTAGAAAATTGCAGGATGTATCACCTAATTGTCTAAAATGTAAGATGATTTCGTGCTTTGGAAGGCACGTTAAGCCATTGGTCCCGACTACTGTCTACGGATGTAGTCGTTAATGAGCCATGTCAGAGGCCTTTGGCGGCTCAACAACTCTGACACCAGGGTTCATGTTCACAATGGTAATAGGTACTTATAACACAAAAATACAGAACGGATACAAAAAGACAAACTACCAAAAAATAAAAAGAAATACAAATTGCAAGGCGGCATACATATAAAACATAAACATAGGTGGTGTGGTGTACAGCAGGCCATGCTGGTGGGCCAGCTTGGACAATGGCTGTCAAATCACCAACTACCGCCACTGCGCTGGCCGATGCAGCCAGTCTCTATCGGGCCGTGGTACAGGACACACGTCTAAATAAGATACGAGTTATTAATATTGTAGCATTGATTTGTTAGTCTATTTGACCTTATACTTGTTGTGTCTGAACACTGAAAATATATCCCAGTTCACACGAGGCCCGACGGTGTCCAATTATTATCTATTCTAACCTCTTACTTACTCCTGTGACGTGCGGACGTCACAGGTGGCATTAAAAGTTACAGGGATAAGGCTTTGGTTTATAAATGTTACCACAGAGATCGGGTATAGTACGTACTATTCTTAGCTGGCACTACACGAATATCAAAGTTCATGAACAGTAAAATGTTTTATTATTCTTCCCAATTTGAAATTAGGTCCAGGTGAATCCCGTTGTCATAAAAATTCAATATCGTCAGCTTAAGGAAACGGGAACGATTATTAACATTTTTAGCTGACCTCATTAATAGTCATATACATCAAGCTTGACACTCAGCCTTAGTCAGTTTGCCTACAGCGACGATTCCGAGCCGGTACCAATAACAAGTGAAAAGCGCCGACAAACTTGCGAGCAAAAACAGTACTTATTACTTACTCATAGGGTCGCTTCTGTCGGCGCTGTTCTTTTGGTTTTTCGGTATCGGCTCAGAATCATCGCGTCGGAAGGCGTTTGTCCACCATGAGGACACCGAGCCGATAACAAGATACAAGCGCCGATATCGGCACAAAGTGACGAGCAAAAACAGTACTAACTCGTATTACTAACTCATAGCTAATTTTTTCATCTTTTTACTTTCGAGCGGAGCGAGAAAGGTACTGTATTCGTAAAAAACAAAGATTTTCTAATTTTCTCAAAATTGTGTTCTATATCACTTTTACACATCAAACAAGTCTCCCAAAAATGTCCGTCCGTCGGTCGGTCGGTCGGTCCGTCGGTCGGTCTGTCCGTCACGCTTTGGCCTAGCGGCTAAACGAATGGTCCGTTAGACACCATATTTTGAATTTAGGAGTTTTATGCAAATCCACCGAAGAGCTCTAAGTGGTTTTTTGCTGGCTCTCATTTTGAGGGTAGCTGTCATACAACGAACATGAAAAATTTAAATTTTCTCCAAAACGGCTCATAGAATCTTGATGAAACTTTGCATGACCAAGCATTTTCATGTAAGATATCTTGCGCCAGTATCAATTGATCTGTGTAATTTCATATAAGGGGTGTTCCTTAAGCATTTTTTCAAAATACCGCGTTTTAGACAGAAACCTAAAGCACAATCTGTTGGTGGGTAGCATAGCTTGCTCACACGATGATATTTAAATTTTGAGGCAGCTATTTAGAGCGAAGCTCGGTCGCCCAGGTACTGTATCTTATGTGTCTTTGGTCTCGGTGACGGCGTGGTGGACAAATAGATGGCAATGAAACTTTCCTTGTTACGAGTAGTAAGCCCCACTACCATTTTTCATAGATCCAGGCGCCTGCCAGCTGTGCGTTGGCAGGGGTGGGGAGTGGTGGGGCAGCAAAGGTGTTGAAAAAACTATTGAAGTTGAGCCATTTATAGAGCTCTGTGTGTTTGGTGTGGTATAGCTAGTAATTCATTGATTTCATTGGCAGGCGTTTTAGTAGTGGCAGGCGCTGAAAAACCAGTTTCTCCTGTATAATCTTTACCAAAGCCCACAAAAAGATGACGCTATAGGGTTTCTGAAACGCGCTATTCTCAAGAAAATAGAGAAAACTATTTTATCCAGACATGAGACCTATTTTTGCCCCCGAAAACCCCATCATATCAGTCGAAAGACGTCCACTGCTGGACATAGGCCTCCCCTAAAGATCTCCATGACGACCGGTCCTGCGCTGCTCGCATCCAGCGGCTTCCCGCGACCTTAACCAGATCGTCGGTCCACCTTGTGGGGGGCCTGCCAACGCTTCGTCTTCCGGTACGTGGTCGCCACTCTAGAACCCTTACGCCCCATCGGCTATCGGTTCTTCTTGCGATGTGCCCTGCCCACTGCCACTTCAGTTTAGCGATTCTCAGGGCTATGTCAGTTACTTTAGTTCTTCTGCGGATCTCCTCATCAGTATAGAAAATTTCATCGATATCGTTCAACCATCCAGGTTCTGACCACGGCCAACGTTGATTAACTTTCGTGATCGAAAAGAAAGAGCAATTACCACTAGGCTGCAAAATTATTTAAATAATTGCTTTATTGCAATTTGGTAGGGCTTTTGTGGTAGGGCTTTTGTGCAAAGTCCGTCTGGGGAAGTACCACCGCCATGCCTATTTCTGCCGTGAAGCAGCATTGCACTGCTCTGTTTCGGTTCGGAGCCAGTGAAATTAGTGGCACATGAGACATACCATCTTAGTTCTCAAAGTGAGCAACGCGCTTTGCTGTCTTATTAGTAACAAAATATGGCACTAATAAGACAGTAGGTGCTATGGGCGGCAGTGACCACTTACCATCAGGTGGCCCAACATAAAAAACACACATTTTAACCTGACAATACAGAAGATGTTGACAGGAGTAATGAAAGTAATGCGACGTTTCCCCCGAGACGCGTTTGGCCAATCGGGGGAAACGCCGGCTTTTAAAAACCTAAATTCTAAATGGGGCGTTTCTTTCGTATATATTTTTCTGCACAAAGAATCATAAGCAACAAAATTTTAAAATATTGAATGTCTCATTTTTGTGGCAAGTAAAACTATTGACCACGAACATTGTTAAAATACCTTCGGGTGGAATACGAGTACCCCACTCAAAATGTAGGTTATTAAAACGTGGCGTTTCACCCGATTGGGCGAATGCGTTTCAAAGGAAACGAAGACGCACTACTCGTGGACAGTGATATTATTAACCAGGTGAAACACTTTTTAGCTCAGGTTCAATGTTCTTTTGCAAAGAAAACATACGGCCATTTCGTTTTTAGAGCACATGTTTTATGTACATAAATTGTGTATGAAAAAGACACCATTTCCGCCTTATGTTCTGACACTGATCATACAGGGTCATTTTTATCAGAGCTAATAATTATCTCATTCAGACCATAAAACTGAACCTAAACAAATAGGTAAGTTCGCCCAATAAGGACCACGTTTTTTCAAATCCTTAGAAATCTGATTTAAGAAGTACGTCAATTAAAAAAAAAAATACAATAATTGCTCATATTTGAACTAAAAACATTGAACAAAAATCGTGTATCAACAGTCAATAAACGACAAAATTGATTTTAAAAAAGCTCGTCAATGGACCTTATTAGAAATAGATGAACTCAATGAGGGCCATTTTTAGTCCTTAGAAATATCTAAAAAAAAAAAATTATGTGGTTTCGGAAATATCCGAAACCACATTATTTTATTTCAATTTAGTGGAACATAGCTACAATTAATTTTGTTATTCCCGTAAAACTTATCTATAAATGAACAAAAAATTACGTGATGGTCCTTCAAAAGACTATAGAAACTTTAAAAACACAGTTAGGATTCGTAATGCTATTTACTGATTAAAATATTTTTTAGCACAAAAAGCTACATACACATTTAGGACATTTTTCAATCAAAACCCTTGGGCCTTATTAGGATTATAAGAACCACATTTATAGCAGTGGGCCTTATTTGGACTACAAAAAATAAAATTATAAAAAAGTATCATGGACCTAGGAAACTCCGTAAGTAAATTAAGTAAGTAGTGATAGCAGTACATAATAGTAACTGTAAGTAGTATGTGAGTAAGTCAGTTGAATTCGAGTTCATCGAATTACGGCATCAAGTCTTTTACAGTTTTATACACTTATCAAGGTCTGGTCCTTATTTGGTGGCAAAGAGGTGGACCTTCTTAAGCACTTCGCCATCTTGGAGAAAACCAATCACAACCGACAAAAAAACAGTATTTTCAATAAATCATCTTCACAATCTACGCTTTAATGTTAATTGTTCCTTACTATTTATTAATTGCGTGTAAAAACAAAAAGAAACACCAGAGATAGAACTCACTTCACTTTTTCAAAATATTTTGGCAATCGGTCGTTGTAAGGGGGAACAACCATTCCTGCCAATCTCAAGTTAAAGAAAAAACACTGTTATGGAGAGATTGACCGGTGAAAATATGTAGGGTCAAAAATGATTTTAGTTACTTTGGGTTACCTGTAATAAATGACAACACAAAATAACACAGAAAGCACCACACAATCATTGCACACAAAAGCATATAAAAGCATTAGTAAAAGGGAGCTATAGTTTGATCTTATTCATATTAATATATTTACATAAAAGTTTTATAAGGGGAGTATTGGTGAATAAAAGTAACGATTTCATGTTTATTGGACGGGGGACTTTTGGGGGGAGGATATCATACAGGGAAATGGGGTGGAGTGGGCAATTAAAAACTATATGATCCGTGGATCCCTCCTCAGTGTCACAGTCGCATATGGGTGTGTTACGGACTTGAATTTTATACAAATGTAAAGGAGTACATGAATGGCCAAGGCGTAATCTGCAGATGACAGAGATCGCTTGCTTGTCAGCTGAACGGAAGCGGGAGAACCAGGGTCTGATAGGAATACTTGGTTGTATATCGCCATAATATTTTCCTTTTATTTGTCTGCTACGATCCCAGGAATTTGTCGATTTGTTGTTCAAGTCTGTTTTAGCTACTGAGCAGAGATCATGGGAGTAGGCTTGAAACTGGTCATCACAGCCAGTTATAATTGCATCTTTAGCAAAAGAGTCGACCGTTTCGTTGGCTGTAATACCTGTATGGCTGGGAATCCATGCTATGGCTACCTATATTTTATTTAAATGGCAAATATGAAGAAGTTGAGTTATTTTCAAGATCAAGGGGAACCTATTTGATGTGGAGAATTTATTTGAATTTAGTGCATGCAAGCAGCTTAAGGAGTCAGTAAAGATAATTGATTTGTTAAATTTGTGGGACAGAATGAACTTTACAGCTTCAAGTATTGCGACTGCTTCTCCAGTAAATACAGAGCATATAGAAGGGCATCTAAAATTTAAGAGGGTGTGATGTTTGGGGAGCCAAACCACCGCTCCTACTCATATTGGAGGCATCCGTAAAAAAGTGGAACCAATCTTTCCACAAAGAATCAATTTTGTCTGCAAAAGTGGCATTGGCTCCAGGGTCGTTTTTATTAATACCTATATTAGGGATGATATTTGGTTTAAATAAGAGAGCTTCAAACGGAATTTCAAACAGTAACGGGCGAACTGTTTGAAAACATTTAAATGGGAAATTAGAATATTTTCGGTAGATTTCAACCAGACAGGGAAGGTCCTTGTGGAACCAGTATTTGTTTTGGGGGATCGAAATGAAATGAAATGAAATGGTTTTATTTGCTATAGATATGGTAACATGTAGATGAAGGGTACAATATGTAGAGTGCCATATATCTAACCTATATTTTGGCATTTCTTTAAAATTAATTATATTCAAAATAAGATTACAAATTAATTAAATCGGTAGATTCAAAAATATAATAATTAAGCGTGAAATAATCTCAATAATGTCATAAAAGTTGTAAATTGTCAAATATTATTATGTCATAAAAATTATAAAATAAGATTTTGAACATGTTCCAGGTATTCTCTAACCGAATAGAAGCATTTCGATATCAACCATTGTCTGAGCTGGTATTGAAATCCTCGTAACGGCAAGTTTTTTAGTTCCAGTGGTAAATGATTAAAGATCCTAACTGACATTGCGTAACAGTTTAAACTACATATATTATATCTAAGACTTGGAAGCACCAATCTGTTAGGGTACCTTGTATTAAAACCACAAATATCCTTATTTATCTGAAACAGTCTCGGGTGTAGTTTAACAAAATAACATATCTCATATATATAGAGGCTTGGTACAGATAACAACTGTAATCTTTGAAACAAAGGCTTACATGGGGTGATGGGACCAACATCACAGATAGCACGAACACATTTCTTTTGAGCGATGAATGCCCTATTTATCTCGACTGAATTTCCCCAGATTAGTATGCCGTACCTGAGATTGGATGCTACATAGGCATGATATGCCTGAACAGCAGTATCTAAATTGCTTATTTTCACTAGTTTCTGAAGAAGAAAGCGTTTCTAATTTTGAATTTAAGGGGTGATTTTGATTTTGAAGAGCTTTGTAAAGGAATCTATCAGCCAAAAAGCGGCGGCACAGGGACAGAGGTGGATCTAAAGCTTCAACCTGGAGAGCATTGGTAGGAGATGTTCTCATTGCTCCTAGTATAATACGTAAACAACTAAATTGAAGTCTGTCTAAAGCCAAAAGAGATTGTTTATTGCAAGATTCCAGCGTAAATGACCCATAGTCGAAAATGCTACGGATAATTGCATGGTAAACTAGTTTCTGGCAGTAGGGATGGGCACCCCACCACGCTCCTGATAGGCAGCGAAGAATATTAATGTTTTTTTCACATTTGTCCGTAATATAATTAAGATGATCTTTACTCGAGAGATTTTTATCAAGAATGACACCCAAGAACTTAATCGATTCACTTATGGGTATGCGCTGATTATCAAAGAAGATGTCAATGTGTGGGACCATGCGCTTTCTCGTAAAAATTATGGCATTACTTTTTGGAACTGACAAGGATAGTCCATGTTCAGTTAACCAAACCCCTAAATAATAAAGAGCCTGATTTAGGCTTTGGGACGCTGCATCTAATGAATTAGAGGAAACATATATTGCCACATCATCGGCATATTGTAGCACATTGTAAAAAGAGTCTACAGAGCTTTCGAGGTCATATGTGTAGATACTGTAGAGTAGTGGGCTCAGGACTGAGCCCTGTGGAAGGCCTTTCCAGATTCGTCTTTGGTCCACAATTGAGCCGCGGATGCGCACATGGATAGTTCTCTCCATAAGAAGATTACATATGAAGTGTGTCAACCTCACAGGGATGCTCAGATATAGCATTTTCTGCCTGAGGATCGGAAGTAGCACGCTGTCATATGCAGAGGAGACGTCTAAAAATACGCCAACTAAATAGTCATTCTTTGAGAAAGAGTTTCTTATATCCGTTGTTAAAATAGAAAGACTATCCATTGTGCCCATCTCCTTGCGAAATCCAAATTGAGACTTAGCTAGGATACCTTTATTCTCCACGAACCACTCTAGGCGACGTTTTAACATATGTTCCATAATTTTGCACAGGGTGGAGGAGAGTGCAATGGGGCGGTATGAAGAACCCAGATTAGATGGCTTTCCTGGTTTGAGAATAGGAATAACTAGTTGGTTTTTCCAAGAGTCAGGAATAAACCCAGTTTCGAAAAATTTATTAATTAGTATTAGGAAAAATGATTAAGTTGCTTTACCAGATTTTTTAACAAAAGAGTATGGGAAGCCATCTAGTCCAGGTGAAGAGTCCTTGAGATGTTCCAAGGCCGAATGAAGTTCAGCCACGGAGAATGGATCGTTGAAACGATGAGGAGGGATTGCGTTTGGAAAGGGGGAAGGAAGAGAGTCCTAAGTTGGGAACGTCAGGGGGGGCTAATTTATTTAGGGATTCCTCGACCCAGACGGAATAATCGTTTTAGTCAACAGGAAGGGAGAAGGAGCCTCTAAATCTTTTTATAGACTTCCATAACAAGATTGAAGGAGTGCGGGGAGAAAGGCTTTCGCAAAAACGGATCCATCCAGACTTCTTCTTTTTCTTAAATAGGCATTTGGCTTTGGCAGCTATGTGTCTCAAGAGCAAATAATTTTGGATCGTCATCATTAAACAGTAATTTGTTTCAGCCTCTTTACGACGTTTCTGCATTTCGGTACACTCTCCATCCCACCAGGGCGGAGAAATTTTAGTTCCAATTTTAGAGTTTTTGGAGGGGATGTTCGCGTCAGCCGCTTTTGATAAGGAGGAAGTAAACAAATGGTAGGAATGGTTAATATTGTCATTATCAAGAGGGGGGATAGATCTGACTTGGGAGTCTGAGTCAGCGGCATAATTGTCCCATTTGGCATCAGACAGCCTATATTTTAATAGGGGAGAGAATGTTTTAACAGGAGAGGCAGGCTGAGAGACGAAAAGAGAGATGACATAATGGTCGCTTCCAAACTCCCAGTCATCTACGGATTTTAATATACTTAAAAATATTTTACTACTGTGTATTTTATTAAATCTTTAAATGTATGTATAAAAATCCTCTTTACGTGATCGCTCTAGTATTGTATACGGCTTGGCATACGAGTAACAAACTAAGATTAAAATATAAAGTAAAAAAATATAAAAATCCAAAAAAAATATATTAACTAAGGTGTGTACAATATTAAAGTCCGCTCTTGTTAATAATAAATCCATATAAAAATATTTTAAGAACATTTACAAGTAGCAGTCATGTTAGTAACAGAACAGAGTACTTATGAACATGTTTTTAAATATAAAGTCTCATCATTTTTACAGTTGTATAAAAGCAGTAGATGGTATGACAAAATGTGATTTAATTGTTGTAGAATTAACCTGTTGTCGAAGAATATTATATCCTTACTTAATAACATTATGTAGATTACATCCGATAGAGAATTATATACTGTTGTATTTTAACGAGATATAGTTATACGAAAAGTAAAGTAAACAGTGTCCGGCCAAATTGTGCATGTTTTAGATGAATTGCCAATGCGTATTCAAGATAAATTATATGTATACAAAATATTGCATGGAATACTTAGTAGAGCTTTGAATAGCAGTGTTATATTAAATGTATTTTTGAGTAGAAAATATAATCCGAAGTGATCAAGTACAATCCGCTTCTAGAGTAATCTAACGCTTCAGAGATACTTGTGTAAAAGATTTTATATGAACGAATTACCGACTTGCTCACTGTCAAACCAAAATTTGAGATCTCATTTTTTTATTATACCATTCGAAAGTTTCGTCTCAGCAGGCTTACTGTTGAAAAAGTATTTGCGAGTGATAGGCCACTGGAAAATCTTCAACGCTGCATTTAATGGTACTTATAATCCAATGCAATACTTGGTTTTTCCTTCGATCTATGTCATCTAAAGTTTCAGCATAGTGTGCAGCTATATCATCGTTAACTTTGTTCCGTTAATGATAATCTACAAAGACTTTCGCTTGTGTATTTATCACTAGTTGAAATTTGCACCAAAAGCATATCATAGCGCCCATAAATAATATTTGTAAATATTTCATACATTTATTGATGAACTTTAATTATAAATAGTGAATACAAAAATTATGAACGGAACAATGAAAAAGATAGCGGCCGTAATTAGACATTTAAAAAATATATTTCGCAATCGTCTGTACTTAGAAATAAATGAAGTACATAATGTAGCTAACTGATCTTAAATATATTCCATTTGTTTAAGAATGAGTGTAGGTATGTTAATTATCACTAGCATTACATGCTCCATTGACACAGGCGTCTACGTTGTGATTGTAGTGTTTTTCGACAGATATTTTATTGTCACATCTTTTATCTTAACTATTGTAATAAACTGTGATTGTTATATCTATAATAGTAGATCAGCTATTGGCATATTTGTAAAGTACTACCTCCGCGCGTCTTACGAAAATTGCTATACGAATGTACCTTTGTCTCTTCGATGGGAACTTACATAGACTGAGAATAGGTGAATGTAAGCAGTTTATTTCGTGTTGGAGATTTAAAAGATTTTTGAACTGCTTTTTGGTATACCAATATGTTAACCTTATAATTGTTATCGGGTTCATTTCAATGTCTGCAACGATTTCATCTATTGCCACCGTTTTATCTACATATACAAATTCCATAGGCAAATAATTCCTTGTAACTATTTTTTTTTCTTCAAATTAAACAGGAGAATTAATGTACAAATTAAGAAATCTATGATTTTGTAATTGAAAAGAAAGGACATTATTTGTAAAAAAAAAAATCAGTGGAAATGTAATACATAACATTTCGTTGCAGACAATGAATGAAAACTACAGCTTGTTAGCCTATGAAGCTCTTCCATATTTACTTCTAATCTTAACTTTTGTGACAATTGCTTCCAATTACGGTCTAAATGTGGAAAAATTACAAAAAGTTTCATAATGAAACAGAGAGACATTGCAATGTAGCCTTAGTATATTTTTCTATAGTTACCATCAGTTTTCAGCTAGCCTTATTTTATATTGTTTAATTTACTATAATATTTTGTGCACTGGTCATGGCGCTTGCGTGCATTGGTTGGTAATGACCTTATTTGTATATATTGTAAGGGTATCAGGTCGTGTTTTGTTTAATGTTATTCTAACTTCTCTTTTCTTTACTGGTGGGTAATACGAATGCGTCATCTACATAAAATAAATGTTTTCGTAAGTAGTGCTATTGCTTCTAAAAGTTTGTTTGAAAACCGAAAAAGTAATTAGTAGTAGTAGTGCAGTGGTTTCTTGCCGTTTCTTTTACGCTGCCATAGCACGATCAGAAACGGCGTAGACTCGCTCTATTTGCATTGTATTCTGCAAGACATTCACATTCAATAAGTATTCTGTAAATAATCTACATTGAATAAAATTATCTGAATCTGAGTAGAAAAGATAATTTTTAAGAAAATTTTAAAACTTACTAATACAATGAACTTTCCTAAAAATAATTTAATTATCAGAAGTTTAAAGAAACAGAAAAGTGGTTATAAATATAAGAGACAACTTGTGACTTTGAAATTACGGATAAAGTGGAAGTGCAGTTGAGTTTTAAAAGTCAACTGTGTATAATTATTTTAGCCTAATATGATATTAGACAGACCATAATAAGCGACAAACCAGATTATTGGACCTTTATGTTGTTCCTATTGTAACGTACTTGTCCCGTTGCAAATAAAGGCACTAAAACTTCACCTAACTGCTTGACTGTTCTTGAAAATACGTACTTATCTTTGAGTTTACGTCATATTTTACACAAATTACAAAAGCATTTTGTTATAACACTCACACTGAATCGATCTGAACACACAAACCAAGCCTAGACGCTAGTCAAATATTCCTTTTGATACTTATGTTTTAAATTTAAATTAACGATATTGTTCGTCGTTGAATTGATATTTGGATGTAAATGTCTAGAATTTCATGAAATTCATCCTCTTTTGTCACAGTTGATAAACTTGAAAGGTATTTTTTAATAAATTTGACGTTAAGACGACGTTATATTTAATTTATTTAACCAAGCACTTGAACATTGTATTTGTTTATGTAGATGACGCGCTCGTTGTATCAAAGAGTATTGCATAAGCAAGCAACGAAATGCAAGTTGAATGCGTAAGCGAAACGTCTTATGCATGATAAGTGGTGTGAAACACTGTGTGAAATGTAATTTACCAATATTCGAAGCATTTACTTAACTACTACGACTTGGTTACGGAAATTTTAAAAGATCCACAGAATATTATTTGTAGGTTGTAAAGTGTCTTCGCCACAATCTGGCAGCTAGTCGTAAGATAAATTTTAATGTAGCAATTTGTCTTGCCTCTTGGTAACTTAAAGTAGAGCTCTATTGTGGGGAAGGGACTAACGATGAAGTCATAATAGTATTTAATTTGTGTATGCAGTTGGCACGCAGGCGCCGAAATGAGAGCGTTGATTCAATGAACTAAAGGTAAAGTGGTACTTGCAATACGGCTTGCTAAACTGATATAAAGGAACCAGTTACTATCGAACCATTCATGAAGCTATAACTAGCAACTCGAAATACCTTACGAGCATGTTTTTAGTGAAATCAAAATACAGAGTTCCCAAATCCTCCTCTCCGCGTCTTGAATTATATCTTTAATAAACTCATCGGGCTAGTACAGAAAAGCTGAGTAGATGAAAGCACTTGCGCATCACTTAGGTGTGGATAAATAAAGTGATCGATAATTTCAAGACCCTGTCTAGGACCACGTGACCTAACCAACATGTTAGGTGTGTCTGGTACGAACATAGAAAACGTGGGTGGATCTGTGGCTGTGAATTACTCGATCTTTTCAAAATTAATTTAATTTTTGCACTTTCAGTAACTAATAGCTTCATGGATGGTCTACCTTATATAAAAGTTTGTTGAAGTATTGTTTTCGGAAAGTATAGTAACTGGACCGTGTTGCTAGAACTATGAACCTTCGGTCGGCGATTTGACGCCATGCCGCTGCCTCGCACATATGTTAAAAGCGAGTCGCGGCATTCTGACTCTCTAGTTTAGGGGTTGCTAGCTCATAAAAGCCTTACGTTATAAGCATATTGTTAGTTTATATCAAATATATTTACATGATAGTTCTTATTTCCTCTTCCGATCTGCCTGTTTGCGGAACGAAACGTTTGCGCGCTGGTATTTGAGAAAGTTTAACTATAAATTTGTGAGGAGTTTTAAGCTATTGTAAATTTTACAGAAAATTAAATAAAAATGTTGTGAAAAATAAATTATAAAAAAGTGATATAAACAGTGACTCAGAGACTTTTATTTAACTCCCATTGGCTATTCAAACATAAGATTGTATCAAGTTGGCAAATAAGACACTTCCGAAAATTGTTTCTTATTTACATTTGTATTGGGTTTCTTGAGATTTTGTGAGAGATAAGGAACGTGAAATAGTATTTCTTTACAAAAGTATATTTTTATACATTCTCTTCCTTCGCTTTCGGTCGAATGCTCACAGACACTTTTAAAGATATACAGGGTGTTAGAAATAACGCTAAACCTCTCGGGTGGTAGCTCTGGACATGAAACTGAACCACTTTTTTTCTACTTTTGGAAATAAAAAAAAATTGCTTTTTCATACAAATTGGCTCGGTCAGCTGGTCGATTTGTATGCAGAAGCAAAATTTTTTTTGGCGTATTTCCAAAAGTCGTAGAAAATAAGTTGTTCAGTTTCATGTCCAGAGCTACCCGAGAGGTTTTGCGTTATGTTACTAAGACCTTGTATAGGTAAAGTAGGTCCATCATAAGAAGTCCGTTTTGACCTTTCCTTAACACCAACGCACAGGGTGGCACAGGGTTAATTTTTATTTGCAGGTCTCATACGTTTGACAGCTGTCACAAAGGTCCTATTACTATGGCCTTACTTTATAGTCCGGTCCCTTATAGTCTTATATCGCCAAATTCACCAAATTGCATCAAATTTTTTCCAGGTACTAGTTAGGTACATATACCTCTAAATTTTTGATAGGAGCCAATTCTTGAATTTCAAAAAAATTCCATAGAAAATTCAAGAATTGGCTCCTATCAAAAATTTAGAGCTATGTACCTAACTAGTACCTGGAAAAAATTTGGTGAAATTGTAAGGCGTGTCTACGTGAAACAGCTAACTGACCGCACTATTAGTTAATAAAATAGACACATTTATTTTGAAGAAAGGTTATTTTGGTTAAAACTGCCAACTACAAACCGAAAGTGGTGAACCGATGATCAACACGGAAAGCCTAATATTATGTGGGCTGTTCTTGTGTGGACTGCAAATACTTACTGGTGATCGTGGATATCTTTACATGATGTTTTAGAAAGTGCTTTGGAGCCTAAAGGATGTGGATCTGCCCATGAAACTGGACAACTTTACCCAAAGAACATAGGACAAAATGTAAAAAAAAAGTTGTCTCAGGGCCCTCATTTAGTACTTCTCAACCAGTAGACAACTTTACTCCAAGAACATAGGAAAAAATGTAGAAAAAAAACAACCCAATAAAAATTTTGTTAGTCACTACGTTACTTCAGTACTAATTTGGTCTCGCATTTCAACCTATCCTTTGGAATACTTGTTCAGTTTTATAAGCAGATGTAGGTTCTCTCAGGGCCCTCATTTAGTAATTCTCAACCAGTAGACAACTTTACCCAAAGAACATAGGACAAAATGTGAAAAAAACCCTTCCCATAAAAATTACTACGTTACTTATGGGAGGTCATTTGGTCTCGCATTTCGACCTTTGTTCCTTTGGAAAAGTTGATCAGTTTTATAGGCAGATTAGTATCCTTCAGGAGGTTCTCTCAATGCCCTCATTTAGTGCTATTCAACCAGTAGACAATTGACAGGGGGTGGGGACACGTGGGGGGGGGGGGGGATGGAAAATAGGGATACCCTGATGAAGCCAAAAAGCAGCTCACCACATATACTGGCCAACTCGTGGCTGGGTCTCAAAACAAAGCAGGTCATGCCGTCCGCTTACTGGGATAATGTGTAAAATAGCTCCATATGTGTGATCCAATACTCCGATCACCCGTTTGTGCGCGCTGCGCCGCGGCGTCCCGACAGTGAACTGCAAAAGCCTGACGTTATCGAGTAGGTACCAAGACCTTGGCTCTCTATCCGGAGGTTCTGAGTTCGATTCCCGGTGGGGACACTGTCGAACAAAATTCCCTGTGGAACGTTCCCAGTTCGGTTAGAAAATTGCAGGATGTATCACCTAATTGTCTAAAATGTAAGATGATTTCGTGCTTTGGAAGGCACGTTAAGCCATTGGTCCCGACTACTGTCTACGGATGTAGTCGTTAATGAGCCATGTCAGAGGCCTTTGGCGGCTCAACAACTCTGACACCAGGGTTCATGTTCACAATGGTAATAGGTACTTATAACACAAAAATACAGAACGGATACAAAAAGACAAACTACCAAAAAATAAAAAGAAATACAAAACGCAAGGCGGCATACATATAAAACATAAACATAGGTGCCATTAAAAGTTACAGGGAAAGGCTTTGGTTTATAAATGTTACCACAGAGATCGGGTATAGTACGTACTATTCTTAGCTGGCACTACACGAATATCAAAGTTCATGAACAGTAAAATGTTTTATTATTCTTCCCAATTTGAAATTAGGTCCAGGTGAATCCCGTTGTCATAAAAATTCAATATCGTCAGCTTAAGGAAACGGGAACGATTATTAACATTTTTAGCTGACCTCATTAATAGTCATATACATCAAGCTTGACACTCAGCCTTAGTCAGTTTGCCTACAGCGACGATTCCGAGCCGGTACCAATAACAAGTGAAAAGCGCCGACAAACTTGCGAGCAAAAACAGTACTTATTACTTACTCATAGGGTCGCTTCTGTCGGCGCTGTTCTTTTGTTTTTTCGGTATCGGCTCAGAATCATCGCGTCGGAAGGCGTTTGTCCACCATGAGGACACCGAGCCGATAACAAGATACAAGCGCCGATATCGGCACAAAGTGACGAGCAAAAACAGTACTATCTCGTATTACTAACTCATAGCTAATTTTTCATCTTTTTACTTTCGAGCGGAGCGAGAAAGGTACTGTATTCGTAAAAAACAAAGATTTTCTAATTTTCTCAAAATTGTGTTCTATATCACTTTTACACATCAAACAAGTCTCCCAAAAATGTCCGTCCGTCGGTCGGTCGGTCGGTCCGTCGGTCGGTCTGTCCGTCACGCTTTGGCCTAGCGGCTAAACGAATGGTCCGTTAGACACCATATTTTGAATTTAGGAGTTTTATGCAAATCCATCGAAGAGCTCTAAGTGGTTTTTAGCTGGCTCTCATTTTGAGGGTAGCTGTCATACAACGAACATGAAAAATTTAAATTTTCTCCAAAACGGCTCATAGAATCTTGATGAAACTTTGCATGACCAAGCATCTTCATGTAAGATATCTTGCGCCAGTATCAATTGATCTGTGTAATTTCATATAAGGGGTGTTCCTTAAGCATTTTTTCAAATAACCGCGTTTTAGACAGAAACCTAAAGCACAATCTGTTGGTGGGTAGCATAGCTTGCTCACACGATGATATTTAAATTTTGAGGCAGCTATTTAGAGCGAAGCTCGGTCGCCCAGGTACTGTATCTTATGTGTCTTTGGTCTCGGTGACGGCGTGGTGGACAAATAGATGGCAATGAAACTTTCCTTGTTACGAGTAGTAAGCCCCACTACCATTTTTCATAGATCCAGGCGCCTGCCAGCTGTGCGTTGGCAGGGGTGGGGAGTGGTGGGGCAGCAAAGGTGTTGAAAAAACTATTGAAGTTGAGCCATTTATAGAGCTCTGTGTGTTTGGTGTGGTATAGCTAGTAATTCATTGATTTCATTGGCAGGCGTTTTAGTAGTGGCAGGCGCTGAAAAACCAGTTTCTCCTGTATAATCTTTACCAAAGCCCACAAAAAGATGACGCTATAGGGTTTCTGAAACGCGCTATTCTCAAGAAAATAGAGAAAACTATTTTATCCAGACATGAGACCTATTTTTGCCCCCGAAAACCCCATCATATCAGTCGAAAGACGTCCACTGCTGGACATAGGCCTCCCCTAAAGATCTCCATGACGACCGGTCCTGCGCTGCTCGCATCCAGCGGCTTCCCGCGACCTTAACCAGATCGTCGGTCCACCTTGTGGGGGGCCTGCCAACGCTTCGTCTTCCGGTACGTGGTCGCCACTCTAGAACCCTTACGCCCCATCGGCTATCGGTTCTTCTTGCGATGTGCCCTGCCCACTGCCACTTCAGTTTAGCGATTCTCAGGGCTATGTCAGTTACTTTAGTTCTTCTGCGGATCTCCTCATCAGTATAGAAAATTTCATCGATATCGTTCAACCATCCAGGTTCTGACCACGGCCAACGTTGATTAACTTTCGTGATCGAAAAGAAAGAGCAATTACCACTAGGCTGCAAAATTATTTAAATAATTGCTTTATTGCAATTTGGTAGGGCTTTTGTGGTAGGGCTTTTGTGCAAAGTCCGTCTGGGGAAGTACCACCGCCATGCCTATTTCTGCCGTGAAGCAGCATTGCACTGCTCTGTTTCGGTTCGGAGCCAGTGAAATTAGTGGCACATGAGACATACCATCTTAGTTCTCAAAGTGAGCAACGCGCTTTGCTGTCTTATTAGTAACAAAATATGGCACTAATAAGACAGTAGGTGCTATGGGCGGCAGTGACCACTTACCATCAGGTGGCCCAACATAAAAAACACACATTTTAACCTGACAATACAGAAGATGTTGACAGGAGTAATGAAAGTAATGCGACGTTTCCCCCGAGACGCGTTTGGCCAATCGGGGGAAACGCCGGCTTTTAAAAACCTAAATTCTAAATGGGGCGTTTCTTTCGTATATATTTTTCTGCACAAAGAATCATAAGCAACAAAATTTTAAAATATTGAATGTCTCATTTTTGTGGCAAGTAAAACTATTGACCACGAACATTGTTAAAATACCTTCGGGTGGAATACGAGTACCCCACTCAAAATGTAGGTTATTAAAACGTGGCGTTTCACCCGATTGGGCGAATGCGTTTCAAAGGAAACGAAGACGCACTACTCGTGGACAGTGATATTATTAACCAGGTGAAACACTTTTTAGCTCAGGTTCAATGTTCTTTTGCAAAGAAAACATACGGCCATTTCGTTTTTAGAGCACATGTTTTATGTACATAAATTGTGTATGAAAAAGACACCATTTCCGCCTTATGTTCTGACACTGATCATACAGGGTCATTTTTATCAGAGCTAATAATTATCTCATTCAGACCATAAAACTGAACCTAAACAAATAGGTAAGTTCGCCCAATAAGGACCACGTTTTTTCAAATCCTTAGAAATCTGATTTAAGAAGTACGTCAATTAAAAAAAAAAATACAATAATTGCTCATATTTGAACTAAAAACATTGAACAAAAATCGTGTATCAACAGTCAATAAACGACAAAATTGATTTTAAAAAAGCTCGTCAATGGACCTTATTAGAAATAGATGAACTCAATGAGGGCCATTTTTAGTCCTTAGAAATATCTAAAAAAAAAAAATTATGTGGTTTCGGAAATATCCGAAACCACATTATTTTATTTCAATTTAGTGGAACATAGCTACAATTAATTTTGTTATTCCCGTAAAACTTATCTATAAATGAACAAAAAATTACGTGATGGTCCTTCAAAAGACTATAGAAACTTTAAAAACACAGTTAGGATTCGTAATGCTATTTACTGATTAAAATATTTTTTAGCACAAAAAGCTACATACACATTTAGGACATTTTTCAATCAAAACCCTTGGGCCTTATTAGGATTATAAGAACCACATTTATAGCAGTGGGCCTTATTTGGACTACAAAAAATAAAATTATAAAAAAGTATCATGGACCTAGGAAACTCCGTAAGTAAATTAAGTAAGTAGTGATAGCAGTACATAATAGTAACTGTAAGTAGTATGTGAGTAAGTCAGTTGAATTCGAGTTCATCGAATTACGGCATCAAGTCTTTTACAGTTTTATACACTTATCAAGGTCTGGTCCTTATTTGGTGGCAAAGAGGTGGACCTTCTTAAGCACTTCGCCATCTTGGAGAAAACCAATCACAACCGACAAAAAAACAGTATTTTCAATAAATCATCTTCACAATCTACGCTTTAATGTTAATTGTTCCTTACTATTTATTAATTGCGTGTAAAAACAAAAAGAAACACCAGAGATAGAACTCACTTCACTTTTTCAAAATATTTTGGCAATCGGTCGTTGTAAGGGGGAACAACCATTCCTGCCAATCTCAAGTTAAAGAAAAAACACTGTTATGGAGAGATTGACCGGTGAAAATATGTAGGGTCAAAAATGATTTTAGTTACTTTGGGTTACCTGTAATAAATGACAACACAAAATAACACAGAAAGCACCACACAATCATTGCACACAAAAGCATATAAAAGCATTAGTAAAAGGGAGCTATAGTTTGATCTTATTCATATTAATATATTTACATAAAAGTTTTATAAGGGGAGTATTGGTGAATAAAAGTAACGATTTCATGTTTATTGGACGGGGGACTTTTGGGGGGAGGATATCATACAGGGAAATGGGGTGGAGTGGGCAATTAAAAACTATATGATCCGTGGATCCCTCCTCAGTGTCACAGTCGCATATGGGTGTGTTACGGACTTGAATTTTATACAAATGTAAAGGAGTACATGAATGGCCAAGGCGTAATCTGCAGATGACAGAGATCGCTTGCTTGTCAGCTGAACGGAAGCGGGAGAACCAGGGTCTGATAGGAATACTTGGTTGTATATCGCCATAATATTTTCCTTTTATTTGTCTGCTACGATCCCAGGAATTTGTCGATTTGTTGTTCAAGTCTGTTTTAGCTACTGAGCAGAGATCATGGGAGTAGGCTTGAAACTGGTCATCACAGCCAGTTATAATTGCATCTTTAGCAAAAGAGTCGACCGTTTCGTTGGCTGTAATACCTGTATGGCTGGGAATCCATGCTATGGCTACCTATATTTTATTTAAATGGCAAATATGAAGAAGTTGAGTTATTTTCAAGATCAAGGGGAACCTATTTGATGTGGAGAATTTATTTGAATTTAGTGCATGCAAGCAGCTTAAGGAGTCAGTAAAGATAATTGATTTGTTAAATTTGTGGGACAGAATGAACTTTACAGCTTCAAGTATTGCGACTGCTTCTCCAGTAAATACAGAGCATATAGAAGGGCATCTAAAATTTAAGAGGGTGTGATGTTTGGGGAGCCAAACCACCGCTCCTACTCATATTGGAGGCATCCGTAAAAAAGTGGAACCAATCTTTCCACAAAGAATCAATTTTGTCTGCAAAAGTGGCATTGGCTCCAGGGTCGTTTTTATTAATACCTATATTAGGGATGATATTTGGTTTAAATAAGAGAGCTTCAAACGGAATTTCAAACAGTAACGGGCGAACTGTTTGAAAACATTTAAATGGGAAATTAGAATATTTTCGGTAGATTTCAACCAGACAGGGAAGGTCCTTGTGGAACCAGTATTTGTTTTGGGGGATCGAAATGAAATGAAATGAAATGGTTTTATTTGCTATAGATATGGTAACATGTAGATGAAGGGTACAATATGTAGAGTGCCATATATCTAACCTATATTTTGGCATTTCTTTAAAATTAATTATATTCAAAATAAGATTACAAATTAATTAAATCGGTAGATTCAAAAATATAATAATTAAGCGTGAAATAATCTCAATAATGTCATAAAAGTTGTAAATTGTCAAATATTATTATGTCATAAAAATTATAAAATAAGATTTTGAACATGTTCCAGGTATTCTCTAACCGAATAGAAGCATTTCGATATCAACCATTGTCTGAGCTGGTATTGAAATCCTCGTAACGGCAAGTTTTTTAGTTCCAGTGGTAAATGATTAAAGATCCTAACTGACATTGCGTAACAGTTTAAACTACATATATTATATCTAAGACTTGGAAGCACCAATCTGTTAGGGTACCTTGTATTAAAACCACAAATATCCTTATTTATCTGAAACAGTCTCGGGTGTAGTTTAACAAAATAACATATCTCATATATATAGAGGCTTGGTACAGATAACAACTGTAATCTTTGAAACAAAGGCTTACATGGGGTGATGGGACCAACATCACAGATAGCACGAACACATTTCTTTTGAGCGATGAATGCCCTATTTATCTCGACTGAATTTCCCCAGATTAGTATGCCGTACCTGAGATTGGATGCTACATAGGCATGATATGCCTGAACAGCAGTATCTAAATTGCTTATTTTCACTAGTTTCTGAAGAAGAAAGCGTTTCTAATTTTGAATTTAAGGGGTGATTTTGATTTTGAAGAGCTTTGTAAAGGAATCTATCAGCCAAAAAGCGGCGGCACAGGGACAGAGGTGGATCTAAAGCTTCAACCTGGAGAGCATTGGTAGGAGATGTTCTCATTGCTCCTAGTATAATACGTAAACAACTAAATTGAAGTCTGTCTAAAGCCAAAAGAGATTGTTTATTGCAAGGTTCCAGCGTAAATGACCCATAGTCGAAAATGCTACGGATAATTGCATGGTAAACTAGTTTCTGGCAGTAGGGATGGGCACCCCACCACGCTCCTGATAGGCAGCGAAGAATATTAATGTTTTTTTCACATTTGTCCGTAATATAATTAAGATGATCTTTACTCGAGAGATTTTTATCAAGAATGACACCCAAGAACTTAATCGATTCACTTATGGGTATGCGCTGATTATCAAAGAAGATGTCAATGTGTGGGACCATGCGCTTTCTCGTAAAAATTATGGCATTACTTTTTGGAACTGACAAGGATAGTCCATGTTCAGTTAACCAAACCCCTAAATAATAAAGAGCCTGATTTAGGCTTTGGGACGCTGCATCTAATGAATTAGAGGAAACATATATTGCCACATCATCGGCATATTGTAGCACATTGTAAAAAGAGTCTACAGAGCTTTCGAGGTCATATGTGTAGATACTGTAGAGTAGTGGGCTCAGGACTGAGCCCTGTGGAAGGCCTTTCCAGATTCGTCTTTGGTCCACAATTGAGCCGCGGATGCGCACATGGATAGTTCTCTCCATAAGAAGATTACATATGAAGTGTGTCAACCTCACAGGGATGCTCAGATATAGCATTTTCTGCCTGAGGATCGGAAGTAGCACGCTGTCATATGCAGAGGAGACGTCTAAAAATACGCCAACTAAATAGTCATTCTTTGAGAAAGAGTTTCTTATATCCGTTGTTAAAATAGAAAGACTATCCATTGTGCCCATCTCCTTGCGAAATCCAAATTGAGACTTAGCTAGGATACCTTTATTCTCCACGAACCACTCTAGGCGACGTTTTAACATATGTTCCATAATTTTGCACAGGGTGGAGGAGAGTGCAATGGGGCGGTATGAAGAACCCAGATTAGATGGCTTTCCTGGTTTGAGAATAGGAATAACTAGTTGGTTTTTCCAAGAGTCAGGAATAAACCCAGTTTCGAAAAATTTATTAATTAGTATTAGGAAAAATGATTAAGTTGCTTTACCAGATTTTTTAACAAAAGAGTATGGGAAGCCATTTAGTCCAGGTGAAGAGTCCTTGAGATGTTCCAAGGCCGAATGAAGTTCAGCCACGGAGAATGGATCGTTGAAACGATGAGGAGGGATTGCGTTTGGAAAGGGGGAAGGAAGAGAGTCCTAAGTTGGGAACGTCAGGGGGGGCTAATTTATTTAGGGATTCCTCGACCCAGACGGAATAATCGTTTTAGTCAACAGGAAGGGAGAAGGAGCCTCTAAATCTTTTTATAGACTTCCATAACAAGATTGAAGGAGTGCGGGGAGAAAGGCTTTCGCAAAAACGGATCCATCCAGACTTCTTCTTTTTCTTAAATAGGCATTTGGCTTTGGCAGCTATGTGTCTCAAGAGCAAATAATTTTGGATCGTCATCATTAAACAGTAATTTGTTTCAGCCTCTTTACGACGTTTCTGCATTTCGGTACACTCTCCATCCCACCAGGGCGGAGAAATTTTAGTTCCAATTTTAGAGTTTTTGGAGGGGATGTTCGCGTCAGCCGCTTTTGATAAGGAGGAAGTAAACAAATGGTAGGAATGGTTAATATTGTCATTATCAAGAGGGGGGATAGATCTGACTTGGGAGTCTGAGTCAGCGGCATAATTGTCCCATTTGGCATCAGACAGCCTATATTTTAATAGGGGAGAGAATGTTTTAACAGGAGAGGCAGGCTGAGAGACGAAAAGAGAGATGACATAATGGTCGCTTCCAAAGGATTCCTTCATTATACTCCATGATGTCAAAGAACGCAGGCAGCACTGACATTCTGATGAGGAGCAGAGCAGCGCGTTGGAGATCCATTATTTAGTAGACAGATGTTGGAGGAATCCATCAAGTCAACTAAGTCACAGGCCAATGCGTCATAATGAGAGCCACCCCATATGAGATGTGATAGGTTGAAATCCCCTAGTATTAATGAGGGACCAGAAATGGAGGAAAACAAGGAATTAATATCATTGATAGTGACAGCGTTAGGATGGGGAATATAGATACATAAGATAGAAATTTGTTCAATTTTGACAGCGACTGCATTTATGCCGGGGTGAATAAGCTGGAGGAGAATACGGGAAAAGGTATAGGAAGATTTAACTAAAATAGCGGCACCAGCATATCCATCGCCTCTGTCATCCCGGAGGCAAGAATAGCCAGGGACCCGGAACCGGGAACCAGGTCTAAGCCAAGTCTCCGAGATGGCAAATGCGGCTGGGTGAAATAAGTTGATCATTCCATAAAGATCATGTCTCTTAGGAAGGAGACTGCGTGTGTATTCCATTGAATTATCTGGAATTTTGCTGATTACATTAATCAGTTCAGTAAGTTTGTGAGCAACGTTGGTCGGTGGGGAAGAGTCATCAAATTTGTTAAGCACATTTATAAGAAGCGAGAGAATTAGCTCCGTAAAGTTTTCAGCCTTTGGAGAAGAAGGGCGATCCAACATGGTACTGTTTTGGGAGCCATTAGGGAGGTCATAATCGGCAACCAAAGAACGATGGGCTGCTCTGTCGTAACCCTGAGCTAAGAGAGCTCGGGGGCGAACGGGAGTAGTTTGGGTGCGACGGTAGTTAGATCGAGGGGTAGAGGAATCTTGGGTATAGTTAGGAATACGAGGGGATGCGGGGGTCAATGGGATCGTAGCGCCTATGGAACGAGCGGCAGGTATGGGGGAGAATAATACACGGGAAACATCTGCATAGGAACGGCGAACTGGGGGGAAATTAGCTGATGCCTCAGCACAAGACACATTCCTCTGTGACATGGTCAACTTAATGTTTTTCCGACGGAAATGCTCTGGGCAGGATTTGTTGTTAGCAAAGTGCCTGCCCGAACAGAAGAGGCACGTAGAGGATGCTTCAGGAACGGAACACTCTTTACCCTGGTGAGATTTCGAGCAGCGGAAGCAACGCGGAGATAACCGACATTGGTCCTGAATATGTCCGAAACGGCAGCAATTGTTACATTGGATAGTTGGCAGTTCATAAATATCCACTTTTAAGGCAGTGTAGAAACAAAAGATTCTTTCTGGTAGAATTTGTCCACTGAAGGTAATTACCACTGTACGAGTTGGCACCCAATCAATTACTCCTTCTTTAATGGTCTTTCTGCTAAGGCGTCTGGTGTTTAGTATTTGACCACATCCTTCAGGAAGCTCTACAGCCTCAACGAACTCCTGTACTGTCCAGTCGACTGGTACTCCTCTGACCACCCCCATGCGGGTGACATTGTAGGTAGGTATGGAGGCCTCGAATTTTGATAAAACTAGCAACGGATTGCTCAGAAAGGCGTTAGCATCTTGAGCATATTTAAATTCGATAGAGATGCGGTTCCTGTCTACATTTTGTATGCCCTGGCAGTATTTTTTCTCCTGAAGTAAAGACGGGTGGGTGAAAATGTTTTGGATGGATTGAGATGGAGTAGCTGTTTTTTAGGATTCGTTTGTGGCTGTTCACTATTGGGCCTTTTTTGTGCATTTAAACGTTGGCGCTCCTGTTCCATCTCGACATCCTGGGACGATCGCGATGAGGAAGGATCTGGATCCGGGGGTTCTGGTGGAATCGGTGACATTGTCGTCGATTCCAACTGGGATAAAGCACACTAAATACTTACAAGGACAAACAATTAACACAGAACACAGTAAGGTAACACAAAAGTGAAAGAAAATAAACAAAAACTCAAAATAATTTTGGGTAACCTCAAAACACGTGTTGTAACCTATACAACCGAGATGACAGTCCCACCAGAAATAGACAAAATAACACCAATCAATTAAGTAGCTCGTAATCGAGCCGATCGGCAGTGGGCGGGTTGCCGCACGCGAGACTGAGAGCGCGCACAGCGCGTTCCACATTTTATTCCACCTTGCCTCTGTTGTCGAAAGATTTTTTAATAAAATTATTCACACGATACAAATATATTTATAGATACGCCGCCCAAAATTACCATCACGATGCCACCCAAGATATTGAAGATTACTATGAATCCAACCATACTCAAAGCGCCTATATCTAAGATACCACCATGAGCGCATATGTCACAGAAATAAATATTTCTAATTCAAATATATTTATAGATACGCCGCCCAAAATTACCATCACGATGCCACCCAAGATATTGAAGATGACTATGAATCCAACCATACCTAAGGTGCCTAAAGTATCTAAGATACCACCCAAAGTTGGCAGCGGTTCTGAACTTGGCGGTAAGTGACAAATAATATTTTCGACAGTAAAATTTAATAACTGTGAATTCAAAGATGGAGCATTTTATCAAATTATAGCACATTTAAGTCAACTGCTTTGCTCGCATTTACTCCATTGCATTCATTGGTTATGCTGACCGTACCAATGCTGCCATCATGCAAATATTTTGACAGCTCGAAGTGAACAGTTAAAAAAATTGGGTTATAATTGACCGACACGTCGTTACACGCACAGAGTTTACAGGAACACTCACACCTTATATATAGTTCTGTGAACACTCACGATATGGCGCTTTAAAATACAATTGATGCTAGTCCGCTTTGATGATTGGCCAATAAGGAGCGCCAGCGCGAGATTTGAATTCTATTTAGCATTGGGAACAGGATTTTTGAAAGACTGGCACTTATTAGGAATCGGTCCTTAATAGGCGAACCTACCTTAGGAAATGAAGCGGATCGTTGTATGAAGACCCCCGCATTAAATCCTCAGTCGATGAAACTTTGCTGGGGTATTACACTATATGAGACAAATCTTCTATAGTCAAAAAATGTATAAAAAAGAAATGTTGATGAATGTTTTTGGATATTTTGATGTTCTGCTCACGAAACTGAACAACCTTCCCTATAGAACATACCTAGGTAGGTCGAAATTTAAAAAACAATACCTCCCATACAAAATGTGCTATCAGCTAATTCATTTCTATGGAAGTTCAAATATTTTACAACCTGTATAATATATTGTAAAATGTTGTAAAATTTAACCAAACTGACCAAACAAATATTGAAGCAAGGAGGTCTTTGTTCTGAGTATTGACCAAACTGTTCGTGGTTGGTAGTGAGCCTGCCTTCTGTACCGTTGGTCGCGGATTCGAACTCCGAATAGGGCAAACATTCGTTCGAGTGGTTTTCAGGGTTCCGTAAAAAAAAAACAGCTGTTTTATTTCAATGTGACCTATAGTAGCTGTTAAGTTTGCACCAATATGTTCGAAATCCTACTCATTTAGACAACTATTACCAGAAGCCTGCTAAGAGGTATTCAGTTATAAGTGCAAACTTATCCATATATTTCAGCTACTATGTCACATTGAAATAAAACAGGTGTCAACGGGTTGGTAATTTTAAACGTTTTAAATTAACGTTAACGATTTTCATCTATCTTTAACCGTTTCTGAGATAAATGACAAAAACTAAAATCGGGGACCTGTTTGAGGGTGGGGAGGGGGGAGCGTATATGGGATCAACGGAGAATTTTCCAGATATGTTCAGGGGGACCTAAGGAACACTTTTAAAACAAGAAACCTCTTACAGTAATTTAGCCTAGGTTATTGTTTGCCTTTTTTGGACTAGTAGGATTTCGGCTTGACAACATTGATTTTTGAATTCTGCGGTGTTCAAAACCCCAGAAAAACTTGAGTCAGATCTGGTCCCATTTAAGTTCTGACCCTAAGAATGAGAGCCAAATTATGAAATTCATCCCAGGCTATAAGCTTTAAAAAGGACTGCAGAAGTATTTACTCCCATACAATGTTAAAATAAAATTATTATAAAAATCACGATTTTGTTGGACTAAAAACTGCAAAAGTTACAAAAAGAGCAAATGAGTCACTCAGAATACTCAGGGTTCCGTACCTAAAAAAAACTTCATTTTAAACATTTACTCTATTTTGCGTTTTTTTTTATTCAAGTCTTCTTCTTCTTGTCAATGCTAATAGTCAAAAACACCAACTAAATTTTGACCTCCCAAAATACTGCCACTGCAATGGTGTTCCGGTTCATAAGCCCTTAGTCGCCTCTTACGACACCCACGGGTAAAGATGGGTTGGTACTATTGCTTGCCAGCACCACACGGATGGACCGGAAGATGAGCAGCAGCATCTGGGTACCATCTTGCACACCTCGGTCACCAACAAACAACAGTCGCCAGCCGCAACGCTTACAAGCGTGGTGACTATGGTAAATCCCCTCTAAAGTACCACGCGTTTTTGCTAGAGTTCTGGAGGGACCTCCCTGTCGTGCAGTGGACGTTTCATGGGATGTTATGATGATGATGAATGGCGTTACCTGATGCCTCACATAGATCCTCGATTGTATAGGTGGAGGGGCACAATGGACAAGAGCAAATAAGCCATGTTTTGAGACGAATCTCTACTACCATAGTGATTTAACAACTAATAGTGGTCAGCCTACGAAAGATAATACCGCATTTCGATGTACAGGATTGCCGTTTGGTACACAGGTACTTTAGGTTACAACAATAATTTTTTCCGGCAGCTCTTAAAATACTCCCGGGGTGGGGGGAGCCCTGACGTCATAAATTATTTGTATGGGATTTTAAAAATTTTTGTTTAGAAACTTATTGTGTGTGATATCAAATGAGAGGGCTTCATATGCCGGTTCCAAAAATATACTACACCATTACTTTTCGGCCACCTGTTTTGTAAAAACCTTAGAAATATTTTCAAAACATACCAAGTTTGGGCTCCTCCAGGCAGGAGACGGCTTAGTAAGTTTTTGTAGAACATACGCCAAATGTCTTGTAATATATATTGTAATTGTCAAGAAGTCAATCTTTAAAATATTAATATTTACAAAAAAAAAAATGAATTTTTTTCTTCACTAAAAATTTGGACTGACTTTTGTCTGAGTTTTTTGAAAGTTATCGAACTATACAGTACTTTGCGGTTTTGATTGTGTTTTTCTCACGATTTCTTTTCCGAACCCCACTCCATACTACACATGTGAGAGGATCTGAAGACACGGTGCGAGCCAAAATTGAAAAGACACTCTCTTTGATCTCGCCCACTGCTGCTGCTCTCTAAATTACACAGAAGACATAGAAGAAGACATTTAACTTTCTCCTTTCAACTTCCACTACCATATAACACAATAACAGCCAGCACAGTACAGCAGAGTTCGAAATTTTTATCTCAGAGATACATATGTCCAACTTTTTACTGAAGAAAAACATTATTATTATTATTAGTATAAAAATAAAATAAATAAAGTTTTATTTCAGGTGTCTAAGGACCCATATAAAAAAAAACAACACAACTGAATCGAACTGAATCCAAAAATAGAATATTAACTAGAGGTCGCGTTGGTGCGCGGGCTGCGAGCAGCCCGCGTGAGGTGTTGTGGCTGTTGCTTTTGTTATCGGCAATCGGCCGAAAAACAAAAAAAATCAAGATGGCGGCCATTTTTTTCAATTCTGACATTCGATTCGGTATCGGAGACCTCTCGGACCCTCAGATATCGATTTTGAAAGCAATCGGTCAAGAAACAAAAAAATTCAAGATGGCGGCTATTTTTTTCAATTTTTACATCGGATTCGAAATCGGAGACCTCTCGGACCCTCAGATATCGATTTTGAAAGCAATCGGTCAAGAAAAAAAAAATCAAGATGGCGGCCATTTTTTTTAATTCTGACATTTGATTCGGCATCGAAGACGTCTCGGACCCTCAGATATCGATTTTGAAAGCAATCGGTCCAGTAACAAAAAAAATCAAAATAGCAGCCATTTTTTCAAAATTTTATTCTTGATTCGGTATCATAGACCTCTCGGACCCTCAGATATCGATTTTGAAAGCAAACGGCCCAATAACAAAAACATTCAAGATGATGGCCACTTTTTAAAATTTCGACATGAGATTCGTTATCAGGGTGTCTACTCTCAACGTCCGATATATCGAAACGATACTACTCGAAACATGCAAATGCAAATCTTCGTCCCTTGACAATAGAGTAGAATATTGGTTGGATGAATTTTCAAACTGCATCCAACCAATATTCTACTCTATTGTCAAGGGACAAAGTTTTGCATTTGCATGTTTCGAGTAGTATTCGTTTCGATATATCGCACTTTGAGAGTAGACACCCTGAGTCGACTCGGCCCCCCAGATATCGATTTTGAAAGCAATCGGTAGAGAAATAGAAAAATTCAAGATGGCGGATATTTTTCCAACGAAGGGGGGACGCTTCGGGCTTCGCCCCACGCGGAGCTTGGCCTACGGCCTCGTACATTACTTATGGTAGGTGAAGGGTGCAGGGTCAGCCGGAGGACGCTTCGAGCTTCGCTCTACGCGGAGCTCGGCCTTCGGCCTCGCTTTATGATGAAAGTTACTTGGGGGGGGTTTTAGTTGGGGAGGTATTAGTAAGGGGGGACGCTTCGGGCTTCGCCCTACGCGGAAGCTCGGCCTACGGCCTCGTAAGAACCTTGACTTAATGGATGTATGTGGGGAGCACGCCATGCTGGGGGACGCTTCGAGCTTCGCTCTACGCGGAGCTCGGCCTTCGGCCTCGCCATGTTGGTTTTAGTTACTTGTGGGGAGGGGATGGGGACAGGCAAAGTAAGAGAGGGACGCTCCGAGCTTTGCTCTACGCGGAGCTCGGCCTTCGGCCTCGCAAGTTGCCAAGTCCTCAAAGCCGAGTTTCGCATAAGCAAATTTAAGTTTGTATTTCGTACAAAGTGTGTACAAAATGTATGCAAGGCAAACTTAACTTTTCTATTGGCTAAAAAAGTTTTCTACATACAAAGATATATCGGTTCGCCGCTATCTTGTTTTTCAATATTTTGTTTTTTTTTTAATTTGCCGTCAAATTGCTTAGGGTTTGACACATTTTCTTATATGGCGGCCATTCTCTATCTCTTTTACTTTTTTCGGGCAGTTGACCACCATTTCATTCAAACCTGATCTCCAAATTCCTATAGTTTTCCCAAATACACACGTTAGCCTTATATACAATAAAATTTTAAAAAATGCCTTAAAAAGTCTCTGGAAAAAGTTCTTGGAGCGAGTTTGATTTTCAAAATTTCACTGGTTCGCCGCCATCTTGTTTTTCAATTATTCGATTTTTTTTTTATTTGCCGTCAAATTGCCCAGGGTTTGCAACATTTTCTTGTATGACGGCCACTCTCTATGTCTTACCGTTTCGACGGGCAGTTCACCAACTTCTAAACGAGCTCATAGAGACCTCATTTTATAGGCTCTTCCTATACACTCTTTAACCTTCTTTACGCTTGATTATAGCCTATACCCACGAAAATTCGAGTTCGAGAGATGTTCCCCCTTGAATAGTTTTCATACAAACTTCATCCCCTCGCCGCCATCTTGTTTTTAAGAATTCCAACTTTTTTTATATTTGCCGTCAAATTGCTCAAGGTTTGGCACATTTTCTTGTATGGCGGCCACTCTCCATCTCTTATAGTTTTTGCGGGCAGTTGACCACCATTTCATTCAAACCTGATCTCCAAATTCCTATAGTTTTTCCAAATACACACGTTAGCCTTATATACAATAAAATTTTAAAAAATGCCTTAAAAAGTCTCTGGAAAAAGTTCTTGGAGCGAGTTTGATTTTCAAAAGTTTACTGGTTCGCCGCCATCTTGTTTTTCAATTATTCGAAATTTTTTTTATTTGCCGTCAAATTGCCCAGGGTTTGCAACATTTTCTTGTATGGCGGCCACTCTCTATGTCTTACCGTTTCGGCGGGCAGTTCACCAACTTCTAAACGAGCTCATAGAGACCTCATTTTATGGGCTCTCCCTATACACTCTATAACCTTCTTTACGCTTGATTATAGCCTATACCCACGAAAATTCGAGATCGAGAGATGTTCCCCCTTGAATAGTTTTCATACAAATTTCATCGCCTCGCCGCCATCTTGTTTTCTAGAATTTCAACTTTTTTTTTATTTGCCGTCAAATTGCCCAGGGTTTGCAGCATTTTCTTGTATGGCGGTCACTCTCCATCTCCTACCGTTTCGGCGGGCAGTACACCAACTTTTCACCAAGAAGGTCATCTTCACATTTTTTTTCTTCACATCGATAAACAACCCCACCCACTCCAGATCTGACTTGAGTTTATGGCCTCTAAAATTTCTCCTTCGGGGTGTTTTTCCCCCTCAAAGTTTTCCATACAAACGTTTCTCGACCTGCCGCCATCTTGGTTTTGATGTTTTCAAAAAATTTTCAAGCCACCGTCAAACTGCCCAAGGTTTGCTACATTTTGTTGTATGACAGCATCCCTCCATCTCTTTTCGTTTCGGCGGGCAGTTCAACAACTTTTCATCAGGACCTCGTGGTCTACACCTGATAGTTTTCCCTTTGGTTTCAAACACCTCTAAACATTTTCTCCATACATCGTACCCTTCCAAATATACTCCTTATACCCTAATAATTTCTGTCAGTGAGTCACCCGAATCCAGCTTTATATATTATAGACTAGAGGTCGCGTTGGTGCGCGGGCTGCGAGCAGCCCGCGTGAGGTGTTGTGGCTGTTGCTTTTGTTATCCAGGACCAAATTTCGATTTTGAAGGCAATCGGCCGAAAAACAAAAAAAATCAAGATGGCGGCCATTTTTTTCAATTCTGACATTCGATTCGGTATCGGAGACCTCTCGGACCCTCAGATATCGATTTTGAAAGCAATCGGTCAAGAAACAAAAAAATTCAAGATGGCGGCTATTTTTTTCAATTTTTACATCGGATTCGAAATCGAAGACCTCTCGGACCCTCAGATATCGATTTTGAAAGTAATCGGTCAAGAAACATAAAAATTCAAGATGGCGGCTATTTTTTTCAATTTTTACATCGGATTCGAAATCGGAGACCTCTCGGACCCTCAGATATCGATTTTGAAAGCAATCGGTCAAGAAAAAAAAAATTAAGATGGCGGCCATTTTTTTTAATTCTGACATTTGATTCGGCATCGAAGACGTCTCGGACCCTCAGATATCGATTTTGAAAGCAATCGGTCCAGTAACAAAAAAAATCAAAATAGCAGCCATTTTTTCAAAATTTTATTCTTGATTCGGTATCATAGACCTCTCGGACCCTCAGATATCGATTTTGAAAGCAAACGGCCCAATAAAAAAAACATTCAAGATGATGGCCACTTTTTAAAATTTCGACATGAGATTCGTTATCAGAGTCGACTCGGCCCCCCAGATATCGATTTTGAAAGCAATCGGTAGAGAAATAGAAAAATTCAAGATGGCAGATATTTTTCCAACGAAGGGGGGACGCTTCGGGCTTCGCCCCACGCGGAGCTCGGCCTACGGCCTCGTACATTACTTATGGTAGGTGAAGGGTGCAGGGTCAGCCGGAGGACGCTTCGAGCTTCGCTCTACGCGGAGCTCGGCCTTCGGCCTCGCTTTATGATGAAAGTTACTTGGGGGGGGTTTTAGTTGGGGAGGTATTAGTAAGGGGGGACGCTTCGGGCTTCGCCCTACGCGGAAGCTCGGCCTACGGCCTCGCGACTCGGCCTCCGGCCTCGTAAGAACCTTGACTTAATGGATGTATGTGGGGAGCACGCCATGCTGGGGGACGCTTCGAGCTTCGCTCTACGCGGAGCTCGGCCTTCGGCCTCGCCATGTTGGTTTTAGTTACTTGTGGGGAGGGGATGGGGACAGGCAAAGTAAGAGAGGGACGCTCCGAGCTTTGCTCTACGCGGAGCTCGGCCTTCGGCCTCGCAAGTTGCCAAGTCCTCAAAGCCGAGTTTCGCATAAGCAAATTTAAGTTTGTATTTCGTACAAAGTGTGTACAAAATGTATGCAAGGCAAACTTAACTTTTCTGTTGGCTAAAAAAGTTTTCTCCATACAAAGATATATCGGTTCGCCGCTATCTTGTTTTTCAATTTTTTGTTTTTTTTTTAATTTGCCGTCAAATTGCTTAGGGTTTGACACATTTTCTTATATGGCGGCCATTCTCTATCTCTTTTACTTTTTTCGGGCAGTTGACCACCATTTCATTCAAACCTGATCTCCAAATTCTTATAGTTTTCCCAAATACACACGTTAGCCTTATATACAATAAAATTTTAAAAAATGCCTTAAAAAGTCTCTGGAAAAAGTTCTTGGAGCGAGTTTGATTTTCAAAATTTCACTGGTTCGCCGCCATCTTGTTTTTCAATTATTCGATTTTTTTTTTATTTGCCGTCAAATTGCCCAGGGTTTGCAACATTTTCTTGTATGACGGCCACCCTCTATGTCTTACCGTTTCGACGGGCAGTTCACCAACTTCTAAACGAGCTCATAGAGACCTCATTTTATAGGCTCTTCCTATACACTCTTTAACCTTCTTTACGCTTGATTATAGCCTATACCCACGAAAATTCGAGTTCGAGAGATGTTCCCCCTTGAATAGTTTTCATACAAACTTCATCCCCTCGCCGCCATCTTGTTTTTAAGAATTCCAACTTTTTTTATATTTGCCGTCAAATTGCTTAAGGTTTGGCACATTTTCTTGTATGGCGGCCACTCTCCATCTCTTATAGTTTTTGCGGGCAGTTGACCACCATTTCATTCAAACCTGATCTCCAAATTCCTATAGTTTTTCCAAATACACACGTTAGCCTTTTATACAATAAAATTTTAAAAAATGCCTTAAAAAGTCTCTGGAAAAAGTTCTTGGAGCGAGTTTGATTTTCAAAAGTTTACTGGTTCGCCGCCATCTTGTTTTTCTATTATTCGAATTTTTTTTTATTTGCCGTCAAATTGCCCAGGGTTTGCAACATTTTCTTGTATGACAGCCACTCTCTATCTCTTACCGTTTCGGCGGGCAGTTCACCAACTTCTAAACGAGCTCATAGAGACCTCATTTTATCGGCTTTTCCTATACACTCTATAACCTTCTTTACGCTTGATTATAGCCTATACCCACGAAAATTCGAGTTCGAGAGATGTTCCCCCTCGAATAGTTTTCATACAAACTTTACCCCCTCGCCGCCATCTTGTTTTTCAAAATTCCAACTTTTTTTTAATTTGCCGTCAAATTGCCTAGGGTTTGCAGCATTTTATTGTATGGCGACATTTCTCCATCTCATACCGTTTCGGCGGGCAGTACACCAACTTTTCACCAAGAAGGTCATCACCACATTTTTTTTCTTCACATCGATAAACAACCCCACCCACTCCAGATCTGACTTGAGTTTATGGCCTCTAAAATTTCTCCTTCGGGGTGTTTTTCCCCCTCAAAGTTTTTCACACAAACGTTTCTCGACCCGCCGCCATCTTGGTTTTCATATTTTTTTATTTTTTTCTACCCACCGTCAAACTGCCCAAGGTTTGCAACATTTCATTATATGACAGCGTTCCTCCATCTCTTTTCGTTTCGGCGGGCAGTTCACCAGCTTTTCACCAGAACCTCGTGGTCTACACCTGATAGTTTTCCTTTTGGTTTCAAACACGTTCAAACATTTTCACCATACATCATATCCTTCCAAATATACTCCTTATACCCTAATAATTTCTATAGGTGAGTCACCCGAATCCAGCTTTATATATTATAGACTAGAGGTCGCGTGGGTGCGCGGGCTGCAAGCAGCCCGCGTGAGGTGTTGTGGCTGTTGCTTTTGTTATCCAGGACCAAATTTCGATTTTGAATGCAATCGGCCGAAAAACAAAAAAATTCAAGATGGTGGCCATTTTTTTCAATTCTGACATTCGATTCGATATCGGAGACCTCTCGGACCCTCAGATATCGATTTTGAAAGCAATCGGTCAAGAAACAAAAAAATTCAAGATGGCGGCTATTTTTTTCAATTTTGACATTGGATTCAAAATCAAAGAACTCTAGGACCCGCAGATATCGATTTTGAAAGTAATCGGTCAAGAAACAAAAAAATTCAAGATGGCGGCCATTTTTTTCAATTCTGACATTTGATTCGGTATCGAAGACGTCTCGGACCCTCAGATATCGATTTTGAAAGCAATCGGTCCAGTAACAAAAAAAATCAAAATGGCGGCCATTTTTTCAAAATTTTATTCTTGATTCGGTATCATAGACCTCTCGGATCCTCAGATATTGATTTTGAAAGCAAACGGCCCAATAACAAAAAAATTCAAGATGGCGGCCACTTTTTAAAATTTTGACATGAGATTCGTTATCAGAGTCGACTCGGCCCCCCAGATATCGATTTTGAAAGCAATCCGTCCAAAAACCAAAAAATTCAAGATGGCGGCCATTTTTCCAACGAAGGGGGGACGCTTCGGGCTTCGCCCTACGCGGAGCTCGGCCTCCGGCCTCGTACATTACTTATAGTAAGAGAAGGGTGCAGGGTCAACCGGAGGACGCTTCGAGCTTCGCTCTACGCGGAGCTCGGCCTTCGGCCTCGCTTTATGATGAAACTAACTTGGGGGGGGGGGGGGGGGGTTTAGTTGGGGAGGTATTAGTAAGGGGGGACGCTTCGGGCTTCGCCCTACGCGGAAGCTCGGCCTACGGCCTCGTATGAACCTTGAACTAATGGATGTATGTGGGAGCACGCAATGCTGGGGGACGCTTCGAACTTCGCTCTACGCGGAGCTCGGCCTTCGGCCTCGCCATATTGGTTTAAGTTACTTGGGGGGAGGGGATGGGGACAGGCAAAGTAAGAGAGGGACGCTCCGAGCTTCGCTCTACGCGGAGCTCGGCCTGCAGCCTCGCAAGTTGCCATAAACAAATTTAAGTTTGTTTTACTTACAAAGTGTGTACAAAATGTATGCAATACAAACTTAACTTTTCTGTTGCCTAAAAAAATCTTCAAAGCCGAGTTTCGCATAAGCAAATTTAAGTTTGTTTTACTTACAAAGTGTGTACAAAATGTATGCAATACAAACTTAACTTTTCTGTTGGCTAAAAAAATTTTCGCCACCGAGTTACTTTTTGTATCCACTCGTTGCGCGGAAACGAGCCGATTGAGACCACATTTTTATATTTTTTTCTTATACACACTGAAACCTTCTATAAAACTGACTATAGCCTATATCCACGAAAATTCGCTTTCGGAAGATTTACCCCGTCGAAAATGTATAAAGAAACAAAGGTTTTTCTGTTGCCTAAAAAAATCTTCAAAGCCGAGTTTCGCATAAGCAAATTTAAGTTTGTTTTACTTACAAAGTGTGTACTAAATGTATGCAATACAAACTTAACTTTTCTGTTGGCTAAAAAAATTTTCGCCACCGAGTTACTTTTTGTATCCACTCGTTGCGCGGAAACGAGCCGATTGAGACCACATTTTTATATTTTTTTCTTATACACACTGAAACCTTCTATAAAACTGACTATAGCCTATATCCACGAAAATTCGCTTTCGGAAGATTTACCCCGTCGAAAATGTATGAATAAACAAAGGTCTTCAGCTCGCCCTCATTTTGTTTCTAAATTTTTTGAATTTTTTTTTATTTGCCGTCAAATTGCCTAGGGTTTGCAACATTTTATTGTATGACGGCCACTCTCTTTCTCTTACCGTTTTGGCGGGCAGTTCACCAGCTTTTAAACGAATCCGTTGAGACCACATTTTTTTGAAATTTTCTTATACCTCCTGTGAACAGCTACAAGCCTTAACATAGCCTATACCCACGAAAATCCGCGATCGGGGCGATTTTCCCCCTCGAACAGTTTTCATACAAACTTTAACCCCTCGCCGCCATCTTGTTTTTCAGAAATCCAACTTTTTTTAAATTTGCCGTCAAATTGCCCAGGGTTTGCAGCATTTTCTTGTATGGCGGCCACTTTCCATCTCCTACCGTTTCGGCGGGCAGTACACCAACTTTTCACCAAGAAGGTCATCACCAAATTTTTTTTCTTCACATCGATAAACAACCCCTCCCACTCCAGATCTGACTTGAGTTTATGGCCTCTAAAATTTCTCCTTCGGGGTGTTTTTCCCCCTCAAAGTTTTCCATACAAACGTTTATCGACCCGCCGCCATCTTGGTTTTTATTTTTTTTAATTTTTTTCAACCTACCGTCAAACTGCCCAAGGTTTGCAACATTTCATTATATGACAGCATCCCTCCATCTATTTTCGTTTTGGCGGGCAGTTCAACATCTTTTCATCAGGACCTCGTGGTCTACACTTGACAATTTTCCTTTTGGTTTCAGACACCTTCAAACATTTTCTCCATACATCATACCCTTCCAAATGTACTCCTTATACCCTAATAATTTCTATAAGTCAGTCACCCGAATCCAGCTTTATATATTATAGACTAGAAGTCGCGTGGGTGCGCGGGCTGCAAGCAGCCCGCGTGAGGTGTTGTGGCTGTTGTAAATTGTCAAATATCGATTTTGAAGGCAATCGGTTCAGAAATAGAAAAAATCAAGATGGCGGCCATTTTTTCAAAATTTTATTTTTGATTAGGTATGAGAGACGTCTCGGACCCTCAGATATCGATTTTGAAAGCAATTGGTCAAGAAACAAAAAATTCAAGATGGCGGCCATTTTTTCAAAATTTGATTCTTGATTGGATATCGGAGACGTCTCGGACCCTCAGATATCGATTTTGAAAGCAATCGGTCCAGAAACAAAAAAAATCAAGATGGCGGCCATTTTTTTTAATTCTGACATTTGATTCGGTATCGAAGACGTCTCGGACCCTCAGATATCGATTTTGAAAGCAATCGGCCTAATAACAAAAAAATTCAAGATGGCGGCCACTTTTCAAAATTTTGACATGGGATTCGTTATCAGAGTCGACTCGGCCCCCTAGATATCAATTTTGAAAGCAATCGGTCGAGAAATAGAAAAATTCAAGATGGCGGCCATTTTTTTCAATTCTGACATCTGATTCGTCATCGCAGTCGACTCGGACTCTCAGATATCAATTTTGAAAGCAATTCGTCCAGAAACCAAAAAATTCAAGATGGCGGCCATTTTTCCAACGAAGGGGGGACGCTTCGGGCTTCGCCCTACGCGGAGCTCGGCCTGCGGCCTCGCAACTCGGCCTCCGGCCTCGTAAATTACTTATGGTAGGAGAAGGTTGCAGGGTCAGCCGGAGGACGCTTCGAGCTTCGCTCTACGCGGAGCTCGGCCTTCGGCCTCGCTATATGATGACAGCTACTTGGGGGGGGGGGTTTAGTAGGGGGAGGTATTAGTAAGGGGGGACGCTTCGGGCTTCGCCCTACGCGGAAGCTCGGCCTACGGCCTCGCGACTCGGCCTCCGGCCTCGTATGAAACTTGGACTAATGGATGTATGTGAGAGCACGACATGCTGGGGGACGCTTCGAGCTTCGCTCTACGCGGAGCTCGGCCTTCGGCCTCGCCATGTTGGTTTTAGTTACTTGGGGGGAGGGGTTGGGGACAGGCAAATTACGGGAGCGCTCCGAGCTTCGCTCTACGCGGAGCTCGGCCTGCGGCCTCGCAAGTTACCTAGTGTGGGTCGTTTCTATGGCGGCCATATTGGAAAATGGCGCCAAAATTTTTTTTACACCAAAAACGTTATCCACACCCCCAAAAACCCCCAGATACCAAATTTCACTCGAATCGGAGCACCTTTTATTTTGGCCGCCATTTTGAATCCGCCATTTTGAATTTTTTTTTTCACAGTTAGTCGCCTTTTATCATCCTCTTTGACATTTGTTAAAGAACATTGTACTTTGCTCTTTTTGGTTAGGATTTATTGGACTTTGAATATTTTTTTAATAAAATTTGTATGGCGGCCATTTTGTTTTCCGCCATTTTGGATTTTTTTCACCCCAGGTAGAATTTGACCAGGGTGTGGGTCGACTTTTGTTCGAGGTCGACCCAGCTATCCCTTACAGTTTTTACGGGCCGTTGACCCCTACCCTGATGCTGAAGACTTTTCCAAGGTGTAAGATTTTTCTGGTACTCATCAGACCTGTTCCTACAACTTTTCCATACATCACTTTCACCGGTTTCACCTCCTTCATGGAGAACAATTGTGTCAATGAGTCAGTCAGTCAGTCAGTCAGTCAGTGAGTGAGTGAGTCAGTGGTAATTGAGCTTTATATATTATAACTAGAGGTCGCGTGGGTGCGCGGGCTGCAAGCAGCCCGCGTGAGGTGTTGTGGCTGTTGCTTTTGTTATCGTGGACAGAATATCGATTTTGAAGGCAATCAGTCAAGGATTGGAAAAAATCAAGATGGCGGCCATTTTTTCAAAATTTTATTATTGATTGGGTATCGGAGACGTCTCGGACCCTCAGATATCGATTTTGAAAGCAATCGGTCTAGAAACAAAAAAAATCAAAATGGCGGCCATTTTTTAAAAAAATTATTCTTGATTCTGTATCGAAGACCTCTCGGACCCTCAGATATCGATTTTGAAAGCAATCGGTCAAAAAACAAAAAAATTCAAGATGGCGGCTATTTTTTTCAATTTTGACATTTGATTCGAAATCGGAGACCTCTCGGATTCTCAGATATCGATTTAGAAAGCAATCGGTCAAGAAACAAAAAAATTCAAGATGGCGACCATTTTTTTCAATTCTGACATTCGATTCGGTATCGGAGACCTTTCGGACCCTCAGATATCGATTTTGAAAGCAATCGGTCAAGAAACAAAAAAAATCAAAATAGCGGCCATTTTTTCAAAATTTTATTCTTGATTCGGTATCGGAGACGTCTCGGACCATCAGATATCGATTTTAAAAGCAATCGGCCCAATAACAAAAAAATTCAAGATGGCGGCCACTTTTCAAAATTTTGACATGAGATTCGTTATCAGAGTCGACTCGTCCCCCCAGATATCGATTTTAAAAGCAATCGGTCGAGAAATAGAAAAATTCAAGATGGCGGCCATTTTTTTCAATTCAAACATCTGATTCGTCATCGCAGTCGACTCGGACTCTCAGATATCGATTTTGAAAGCAAACCGTCCAGAAACCAAAAAATTCAAGATGGCGGCCATTTTTCCAACGAAGGGGGGACGCTTCGGGCTTCGCCCTACGCGGAGCTCGGCCTTCGGCCTCGCAACTCGGCCTCCGGCCTCGTATATTACTTGTGGTAGGAGAGGGTTGCAAGGTCAGCCGGAGGACGCTTCGAGCTTCGCTCTACGCGGAGCTCGGCCTTCGGCCTCGCTATATGATGAAACTTACTTGGGGGGTGGGGGGGGTTAAGTAGGGGGAGGTATTAGTAAGGGGGGACGCTTCGGGCTTCGCCCTACGCGGAAGCTCGGCCTACGGCCTCGCGACTCGGCCTCCGGCCTCGTATGGAACTTGAACTAATGGATGTATGTGGGAGCAAGACATGCTGGGGGACGCTTCGAGCTTCGCTCTACGCGGAGCTCGGCCTTCGGCCTCGCCATGTTGGTTTTAGTTACTTGGGGGGAGGGGTTGGGGACAGGCAAAGTACGGGAGGGACGCTCCGAGCTTCGCTCTACGCGGAGCTCGGCCTGCGGCCTCGCAAGTTACCTAGTGTGGGTCGTTTCTATGGCGGCCATATTGGAAAATGGCGCCAAAATTTTTTTTACACCAAAAACGTAATCTACACCCACAAAAACCCCCAGATACCAAATTTTACTCGAATCGGAGCACCTTTCATTTTGGCCGCCATTTTGAATCCGCCATTTTTTTTTTTTTTTTTTCACAGTTAGTCGCCTCTTATCATTCTCTTTGACATTTGTTAAAGAACATTGTACTTTGCTCTTTTTGTTTAGGATTTATTGGACTGAATATTTTTTTAATAAAATTTGTATGGCGGCCATTTTGTTTTCCGCCATTTTGGTTTTTTTTCACCCCAGGTAGAATTTGACCAGGGTGTGGGTCGACTTTTGTTCGAGGTCGACCCAGCTATCCCTTACAGTTTTTACGGGCCGTTGACCCCTACCCTGATGCTGAAGACTTTTCCAAGGTGTAAGATTTTTCTGGTACTCATCAGACCTGTTCCTACAACTTTTCCATACATCACTTTCACCGGTTTCACCTCCTTCATGGAGAACAATTGTGTCAATGAGTCAGTCAGTCAGTCAGTCAGTCAGTGAGTGAGTGAGTCAGTGGTAATTGAGCTTTATATATTATAACTAGAGGTCGCGTGGGTGCGCGGGCTGCAAGCAGCCCGCGTGAGGTGTTGTGGCTGTTGGATATATTATCCGAGCCTAAATGTCGATTTTGAAAGCAATTGGCCGAAAAAACAAAAAATTCAAGATGGCGGCCATTTTTTCTTATTCTGACATTTGATTCGGTATCGGAGACGTCTCGGACCCTCAGATATCGATTTTTAAAGCAATCGGCCCAATAACAAAAAAATTCAAGATGGCGGCCATTTTTCAAAATTTTGACATGAGATTCGTTATCAGATTCGACTCGGCCCCCCAGATATCGATTTTAAAAGCAATCGATCGAGAAATAGAAAAATTCAAGATGGCGGCCATTTTTTTCAATTCTAACATATGATTCGTCGTCGCAGTCGACTCGGACTCTCAGATATCGATTTTGAAAGCAATCCGTCCAGAAACAAAAAAATTCAAGATTGCGGCCATTTTTCCAACGAAGGGGGGACGCTTCGGGCTTCGCCCTACGCGGAGCTCGGCCTGCGGCCTCGTAAATTACTTGTGCTAGGAGAAGGCTGCAGGGTCAGCCGGAGGACGCTTCGAGCTTCGCTCTACGCGGAGCTCGGCCTTCGGCCTCGCTATATGATGAAAGTTACTTGGGGGGGGGGGTTAAGTAGGGGGAGATATTAGTAAGGGGGGACGCTTCGGGCTTCGCCCTACGCGGAAGCTCGGCCTACGGCCTCGCGACTCGGCCTCCGGCCTCGTATGAAACTTGAACTAATGGATGTATGTGGGAGCACGACATGCTGGGGGACGCTTCGAGCTTCGCTCTACGCGGAGCTCGGCCTTTGGCCTCGCCATGTTGGTTTTAGTTACTTGGGGGGAGGGGTTGGGGACAGGCAAAGTACGGGAGGGACGCTCCGAGCTTCGCTCTACGCGGAGCTCGGCCTGCGGCCTCGCAAGTTACCTAATGTGGGTCGTTTCTATGGCGGCCATATTGGAAAATGGCGCCAAAATTTTTTTACACCAAAAACGAAATCTACACCCACAAAAACCCCCAGATACCAAATTTCACTCGAATCGGAGCACCTTTCATTTTGGCCGCCATTTTGAATCCGCCATTTGATTTTTTTTTTACAGTTAGTCGCCTCTTTTCATCCTCTTTGACATTTCTTAAAGAACATTGTACTTTGCTCTTTTTGTTTAGGATTGATTGGACTTTGAATATTTTTTTAATAAAATTTGTATGGCGGCCATTTTGTTTTCCGCCATTTTGGATTTTTTTCACCCCAGGTAGAATTTGACCAGGGTGTGGGTCGACTTTTGTTCGAGCTCGACCCACCTATCCCTTACAGTTTTTGCTGGCCGTTGACCCCTACCCTGATGCTGAAGACTTTTCCAAGGTTTAAGATTTTTCTGGTACTCATCAGACCTGGTCGTACAACTTTTCCATACATCACTTTCACCGGTTTCGCCTCTTTCATGGAGAACAATTGTGTCAATGAGTCAGTGAGTGAGTGAGTGAGTGAGTGAGTCAGTGGTAATTGAGCTTTATATAGTATAACTAGAGGTCGCGTTGGTGCGCGGGCTGCAAGCAGCCCGCCTGAGGTGTTGTGGCTGTTGTAAATTGTCAAATATCGATTTTGAAGGCAATCGGTTCAGAAATAGAAAAGTTCAAGATGGCGGCCATTTTTTCAAAATTTTATTTTTGATTAGGTATGGGAGACGTCTCGGACCCTCAGATATCGATTTTGAAAGCAATTGGACAAGAAACAAAAAAATTCAAGATGGCGGCCATTTTTTCAAAATTTGATTCTTGATTCTGTATCGGAGACCACTCGGACCCTCAGATATCGATTTTAAAAGCAATTGGCCCAGTAACAAAAAAATTCAATATGGCGGCCATTTTTTTAAAATTTTATCATTGATCCGGTATCGGAGACATCTCGGCCCCCCAGATATCGATTTTGAAAGCAATCGGTCGAGAAATAGAAAAATTCAAGATGGCGGCCATTTTTTTCAATTCTGACATCTGATTCGTCATCGCAGTCGACTCGGACTCTCAGATATCGATTTTGAAAGCAATCCGTCCAGAAACCAAAAAATTCAAGATGGCGGCCATTTTTCCAACGAAGGGGGGACGCTTCGGGCTTCGCCCTACGCGGAGCTCGGCCTGCGGCCTCGCAACTCGGCCTCCGGCCTCGTAAATTACTTATTGTAGGAGAAGGTTGCAGGGTCAGCCGGAGGACGCTTCGAGCTTCGCTCTACGCGGAGCTCGGCCTTCGGCCTCGCTATATGATGAAAGTTACTTGGGGGGGGGGTTAAGTAGGGGGGGGGGTTAAGTAGGGGGAGGTATTAGTAAGGGGGGACGCTTCGGGCTTCGCCCTACGCGGAAGCTCGGCCTGCGGCCTCGCAACTCGGCCTCCGGCCTCGTATGAAACTTGAACTAATGGATGTATGTGGGAGCACGACATGCTGGGGGACGCTTCGAGCTTCGCTCTACGCGGAGCTCGGCCTTCGGCCTCGCCATGTTGGTTTAAGTTACTTGGGGGGAGGGGTTGGGGACAGGCAAAGTACGGAAGGGACGCTCCGAGCTTCGCTCTACGCGGAGCTCGGCCTGCGGCCTCGCAAGTTACCTAGTGTGGGTCGTTTCTATGGCGGCCATATTGGAAAATGGCGCCAAAATTTTTTTTACACCAAAAACGTAATCTACACCCACAAAAACCCACAGATACCAAATTTCACTCGAATCGGAGCACCTTTCATTTTGGCCGCCATTTTGAATCCGCCATTTTGTTTTTTTTTTTTACAGTAAGTTGCCTCTTATCATCCTCTTTGACATTTGTTCAAGCACCATATACTTCTCTCTTTTCGTTTAGGATTTATTGGACTTTGAATATTTTTTTAATAAAATTTGTATGGCGGCCATTTTGTATTCCGCCATTTTGGATTTTTTTCACCCCAGGTAGAATTTGACCAGGGTGTGGGTCGACTTTTGTTCGAGGTCGACCCACCTATCCCTTACAGTTTTTGCTGGCCGTTGACCCCTACCCTGATGCTGAAGACTTTTCCAAGGTTTAAGATTTTTCTGGTACTCATCAGACCTGGTCGTACAACTTTTCCATACATCACTTTCACCGGTTTCGCCTCTTTCATGGAGAACAATTGTGTCAATGAGTCAGTCAGTCAGTGAGTGAGTCAGTGGTAATTGAGCTTTATATAATATAACTAGAGGTCGCGTTGGTGCGCGGGCTGCGAGCAGCCCGCGTGAGGTGTTGTGGCTGTTGCTTTTGTTATCCAGGACCAAATTTCGATTTTGAAGGCAATCGGCCGAAAAACAAAAAAAATCAAGATGGCGGCCATTTTTTTCAATTCTGACATTCGATTCGGTATCGGAGACCTCTCGGACCCTCAGATATCGATTTTGAAAGCAATCGGTCAAGAAACAAAAAAATTCAAGATGGCGGCTATTTTTTTCAATTTTTACATCGGATTCGAAATCGAAGACCTCTCGGACCCTCAGATATCGATTTTGAAAGTAATCGGTCAAGAAACATAAAAATTCAAGATGGCGGCTATTTTTTTCAATTTTTACATCGGATTCGAAATCGGAGACCTCTCGGACCCTCAGATATCGATTTTGAAAGCAATCGGTCAAGAAAAAAAAAATTAAGATGGCGGCCATTTTTTTTAATTCTGACATTTGATTCGGCATCGAAGACGTCTCGGACCCTCAGATATCGATTTTGAAAGCAATCGGTCCAGTAACAAAAAAAATCAAAATAGCAGCCATTTTTTCAAAATTTTATTCTTGATTCGGTATCATAGACCTCTCGGACCCTCAGATATCGATTTTGAAAGCAAACGGCCCAATAAAAAAAACATTCAAGATGATGGCCACTTTTTAAAATTTCGACATGAGATTCGTTATCAGAGTCGACTCGGCCCCCCAGATATCGATTTTGAAAGCAATCGGTAGAGAAATAGAAAAATTCAAGATGGCAGATATTTTTCCAACGAAGGGGGGACGCTTCGGGCTTCGCCCCACGCGGAGCTCGGCCTACGGCCTCGTACATTACTTATGGTAGGTGAAGGGTGCAGGGTCAGCCGGAGGACGCTTCGAGCTTCGCTCTACGCGGAGCTCGGCCTTCGGCCTCGCTTTATGATGAAAGTTACTTGGGGGGGGTTTTAGTTGGGGAGGTATTAGTAAGGGGGGACGCTTCGGGCTTCGCCCTACGCGGAAGCTCGGCCTACGGCCTCGCGACTCGGCCTCCGGCCTCGTAAGAACCTTGACTTAATGGATGTATGTGGGGAGCACGCCATGCTGGGGGACGCTTCGAGCTTCGCTCTACGCGGAGCTCGGCCTTCGGCCTCGCCATGTTGGTTTTAGTTACTTGTGGGGAGGGGATGGGGACAGGCAAAGTAAGAGAGGGACGCTCCGAGCTTTGCTCTACGCGGAGCTCGGCCTTCGGCCTCGCAAGTTGCCAAGTCCTCAAAGCCGAGTTTCGCATAAGCAAATTTAAGTTTGTATTTCGTACAAAGTGTGTACAAAATGTATGCAAGGCAAACTTAACTTTTCTGTTGGCTAAAAAAGTTTTCTCCATACAAAGATATATCGGTTCGCCGCTATCTTGTTTTTCAATTTTTTGTTTTTTTTTTAATTTGCCGTCAAATTGCTTAGGGTTTGACACATTTTCTTATATGGCGGCCATTCTCTATCTCTTTTACTTTTTTCGGGCAGTTGACCACCATTTCATTCAAACCTGATCTCCAAATTCTTATAGTTTTCCCAAATACACACGTTAGCCTTATATACAATAAAATTTTAAAAAATGCCTTAAAAAGTCTCTGGAAAAAGTTCTTGGAGCGAGTTTGATTTTCAAAATTTCACTGGTTCGCCGCCATCTTGTTTTTCAATTATTCGATTTTTTTTTTATTTGCCGTCAAATTGCCCAGGGTTTGCAACATTTTCTTGTATGACGGCCACCCTCTATGTCTTACCGTTTCGACGGGCAGTTCACCAACTTCTAAACGAGCTCATAGAGACCTCATTTTATAGGCTCTTCCTATACACTCTTTAACCTTCTTTACGCTTGATTATAGCCTATACCCACGAAAATTCGAGTTCGAGAGATGTTCCCCCTTGAATAGTTTTCATACAAACTTCATCCCCTCGCCGCCATCTTGTTTTTAAGAATTCCAACTTTTTTTATATTTGCCGTCAAATTGCTTAAGGTTTGGCACATTTTCTTGTATGGCGGCCACTCTCCATCTCTTATAGTTTTTGCGGGCAGTTGACCACCATTTCATTCAAACCTGATCTCCAAATTCCTATAGTTTTTCCAAATACACACGTTAGCCTTTTATACAATAAAATTTTAAAAAATGCCTTAAAAAGTCTCTGGAAAAAGTTCTTGGAGCGAGTTTGATTTTCAAAAGTTTACTGGTTCGCCGCCATCTTGTTTTTCTATTATTCGAATTTTTTTTTATTTGCCGTCAAATTGCCCAGGGTTTGCAACATTTTCTTGTATGACAGCCACTCTCTATCTCTTACCGTTTCGGCGGGCAGTTCACCAACTTCTAAACGAGCTCATAGAGACCTCATTTTATCGGCTTTTCCTATACACTCTATAACCTTCTTTACGCTTGATTATAGCCTATACCCACGAAAATTCGAGTTCGAGAGATGTTCCCCCTCGAATAGTTTTCATACAAACTTTACCCCCTCGCCGCCATCTTGTTTTTCAAAATTCCAACTTTTTTTTAATTTGCCGTCAAATTGCCTAGGGTTTGCAGCATTTTATTGTATGGCGACATTTCTCCATCTCATACCGTTTCGGCGGGCAGTACACCAACTTTTCACCAAGAAGGTCATCACCACATTTTTTTTCTTCACATCGATAAACAACCCCACCCACTCCAGATCTGACTTGAGTTTATGGCCTCTAAAATTTCTCCTTCGGGGTGTTTTTTCCCCCTCAAAGTTTTTCACACAAACGTTTCTCGACCCGCCGCCATCTTGGTTTTCATATTTTTTTATTTTTTTCTACCCACCGTCAAACTGCCCAAGGTTTGCAACATTTCATTATATGACAGCGTTCCTCCATCTCTTTTCGTTTCGGCGGGCAGTTCACCAGCTTTTCACCAGAACCTCGTGGTCTACACCTGATAGTTTTCCTTTTGGTTTCAAACACGTTCAAACATTTTCACCATACATCATATCCTTCCAAATATACTCCTTATACCCTAATAATTTCTATAGGTGAGTCACCCGAATCCAGCTTTATATATTATAGACTAGAGGTCGCGTGGGTGCGCGGGCTGCAAGCAGCCCGCGTGAGGTGTTGTGGCTGTTGCTTTTGTTATCCAGGACCAAATTTCGATTTTGAATGCAATCGGCCGAAAAACAAAAAAATTCAAGATGGTGGCCATTTTTTTCAATTCTGACATTCGATTCGATATCGGAGACCTCTCGGACCCTCAGATATCGATTTTGAAAGCAATCGGTCAAGAAACAAAAAAATTCAAGATGGCGGCTATTTTTTTCAATTTTGACATTGGATTCAAAATCAAAGAACTCTAGGACCCGCAGATATCGATTTTGAAAGTAATCGGTCAAGAAACAAAAAAATTCAAGATGGCGGCCATTTTTTTCAATTCTGACATTTGATTCGGTATCGAAGACGTCTCGGACCCTCAGATATCGATTTTGAAAGCAATCGGTCCAGTAACAAAAAAAATCAAAATGGCGGCCATTTTTTCAAAATTTTATTCTTGATTCGGTATCATAGACCTCTCGGATCCTCAGATATTGATTTTGAAAGCAAACGGCCCAATAACAAAAAAATTCAAGATGGCGGCCACTTTTTAAAATTTTGACATGAGATTCGTTATCAGAGTCGACTCGGCCCCCCAGATATCGATTTTGAAAGCAATCCGTCCAAAAACCAAAAAATTCAAGATGGCGGCCATTTTTCCAACGAAGGGGGGACGCTTCGGGCTTCGCCCTACGCGGAGCTCGGCCTCCGGCCTCGTACATTACTTATAGTAAGAGAAGGGTGCAGGGTCAACCGGAGGACGCTTCGAGCTTCGCTCTACGCGGAGCTCGGCCTTCGGCCTCGCTTTATGATGAAACTAACTTGGGGGGGGGGGGGGGGGGGTTTAGTTGGGGAGGTATTAGTAAGGGGGGACGCTTCGGGCTTCGCCCTACGCGGAAGCTCGGCCTACGGCCTCGTATGAACCTTGAACTAATGGATGTATGTGGGAGCACGCAATGCTGGGGGACGCTTCGAACTTCGCTCTACGCGGAGCTCGGCCTTCGGCCTCGCCATATTGGTTTAAGTTACTTGGGGGGAGGGGATGGGGACAGGCAAAGTAAGAGAGGGACGCTCCGAGCTTCGCTCTACGCGGAGCTCGGCCTTCGGCCTCGCCAGCTCGGCCTGCAGCCTCGCAAGTTGCCATAAACAAATTTAAGTTTGTTTTACTTACAAAGTGTGTACAAAATGTATGCAATACAAACTTAACTTTTCTGTTGCCTAAAAAAATCTTCAAAGCCGAGTTTCGCATAAGCAAATTTAAGTTTGTTTTACTTACAAAGTGTGTACAAAATGTATGCAATACAAACTTAACTTTTCTGTTGGCTAAAAAAATTTTCGCCACCGAGTTACTTTTTGTATCCACTCGTTGCGCGGAAACGAGCCGATTGAGACCACATTTTTATATTTTTTTCTTATACACACTGAAACCTTCTATAAAACTGACTATAGCCTATATCCACGAAAATTCGCTTTCGGAAGATTTACCCCGTCGAAAATGTATAAAGAAACAAAGGTTTTTCTGTTGCCTAAAAAAATCTTCAAAGCCGAGTTTCGCATAAGCAAATTTAAGTTTGTTTTACTTACAAAGTGTGTACTAAATGTATGCAATACAAACTTAACTTTTCTGTTGGCTAAAAAAATTTTCGCCACCGAGTTACTTTTTGTATCCACTCGTTGCGCGGAAACGAGCCGATTGAGACCACATTTTTATATTTTTTTCTTATACACACTGAAACCTTCTATAAAACTGACTATAGCCTATATCCACGAAAATTCGCTTTCGGAAGATTTACCCCGTCGAAAATGTATGAATAAACAAAGGTCTTCAGCTCGCCCTCATTTTGTTTCTAAATTTTTTGAATTTTTTTTTATTTGCCGTCAAATTGCCTAGGGTTTGCAACATTTTATTGTATGACGGCCACTCTCTTTCTCTTACCGTTTTGGCGGGCAGTTCACCAGCTTTTAAACGAATCCGTTGAGACCACATTTTTTTGAAATTTTCTTATACCTCCTGTGAACAGCTACAAGCCTTAACATAGCCTATACCCACGAAAATCCGCGATCGGGGCGATTTTCCCCCTCGAACAGTTTTCATACAAACTTTAACCCCTCGCCGCCATCTTGTTTTTCAGAAATCCAACTTTTTTTAAATTTGCCGTCAAATTGCCCAGGGTTTGCAGCATTTTCTTGTATGGCGGCCACTTTCCATCTCCTACCGTTTCGGCGGGCAGTACACCAACTTTTCACCAAGAAGGTCATCACCAAATTTTTTTTCTTCACATCGATAAACAACCCCTCCCACTCCAGATCTGACTTGAGTTTATGGCCTCTAAAATTTCTCCTTCGGGGTGTTTTTCCCCCTCAAAGTTTTCCATACAAACGTTTATCGACCCGCCGCCATCTTGGTTTTTATTTTTTTTAATTTTTTTCAACCTACCGTCAAACTGCCCAAGGTTTGCAACATTTCATTATATGACAGCATCCCTCCATCTATTTTCGTTTTGGCGGGCAGTTCAACATCTTTTCATCAGGACCTCGTGGTCTACACTTGACAATTTTCCTTTTGGTTTCAGACACCTTCAAACATTTTCTCCATACATCATACCCTTCCAAATGTACTCCTTATACCCTAATAATTTCTATAAGTCAGTCACCCGAATCCAGCTTTATATATTATAGACTAGAAGTCGCGTGGGTGCGCGGGCTGCAAGCAGCCCGCGTGAGGTGTTGTGGCTGTTGTAAATTGTCAAATATCGATTTTGAAGGCAATCGGTTCAGAAATAGAAAAAATCAAGATGGCGGCCATTTTTTCAAAATTTTATTTTTGATTAGGTATGAGAGACGTCTCGGACCCTCAGATATCGATTTTGAAAGCAATTGGTCAAGAAACAAAAAATTCAAGATGGCGGCCATTTTTTCAAAATTTGATTCTTGATTGGATATCGGAGACGTCTCGGACCCTCAGATATCGATTTTGAAAGCAATCGGTCCAGAAACAAAAAAAATCAAGATGGCGGCCATTTTTTTTAATTCTGACATTTGATTCGGTATCGAAGACGTCTCGGACCCTCAGATATCGATTTTGAAAGCAATCGGCCTAATAACAAAAAAATTCAAGATGGCGGCCACTTTTCAAAATTTTGACATGGGATTCGTTATCAGAGTCGACTCGGCCCCCTAGATATCAATTTTGAAAGCAATCGGTCGAGAAATAGAAAAATTCAAGATGGCGGCCATTTTTTTCAATTCTGACATCTGATTCGTCATCGCAGTCGACTCGGACTCTCAGATATCAATTTTGAAAGCAATTCGTCCAGAAACCAAAAAATTCAAGATGGCGGCCATTTTTCCAACGAAGGGGGGACGCTTCGGGCTTCGCCCTACGCGGAGCTCGGCCTGCGGCCTCGCAACTCGGCCTCCGGCCTCGTAAATTACTTATGGTAGGAGAAGGTTGCAGGGTCAGCCGGAGGACGCTTCGAGCTTCGCTCTACGCGGAGCTCGGCCTTCGGCCTCGCTATATGATGACAGCTACTTGGGGGGGGGGGGTTTAGTAGGGGGAGGTATTAGTAAGGGGGGACGCTTCGGGCTTCGCCCTACGCGGAAGCTCGGCCTACGGCCTCGCGACTCGGCCTCCGGCCTCGTATGAAACTTGGACTAATGGATGTATGTGAGAGCACGACATGCTGGGGGACGCTTCGAGCTTCGCTCTACGCGGAGCTCGGCCTTCGGCCTCGCCATGTTGGTTTTAGTTACTTGGGGGGAGGGGTTGGGGACAGGCAAATTACGGGAGCGCTCCGAGCTTCGCTCTACGCGGAGCTCGGCCTGCGGCCTCGCAAGTTACCTAGTGTGGGTCGTTTCTATGGCGGCCATATTGGAAAATGGCGCCAAAATTTTTTTTACACCAAAAACGTTATCCACACCCCCAAAAACCCCCAGATACCAAATTTCACTCGAATCGGAGCACCTTTTATTTTGGCCGCCATTTTGAATCCGCCATTTTGAATTTTTTTTTTCACAGTTAGTCGCCTTTTATCATCCTCTTTGACATTTGTTAAAGAACATTGTACTTTGCTCTTTTTGGTTAGGATTTATTGGACTTTGAATATTTTTTTAATAAAATTTGTATGGCGGCCATTTTGTTTTCCGCCATTTTGGATTTTTTTCACCCCAGGTAGAATTTGACCAGGGTGTGGGTCGACTTTTGTTCGAGGTCGACCCAGCTATCCCTTACAGTTTTTACGGGCCGTTGACCCCTACCCTGATGCTGAAGACTTTTCCAAGGTGTAAGATTTTTCTGGTACTCATCAGACCTGTTCCTACAACTTTTCCATACATCACTTTCACCGGTTTCACCTCCTTCATGGAGAACAATTGTGTCAATGAGTCAGTCAGTCAGTCAGTCAGTCAGTGAGTGAGTGAGTCAGTGGTAATTGAGCTTTATATATTATAACTAGAGGTCGCGTGGGTGCGCGGGCTGCAAGCAGCCCGCGTGAGGTGTTGTGGCTGTTGGATATATTATCCGAGCCTAAATGTCGATTTTGAAAGCAATCGGCCGAAAAACAAAAAAATTCAAGATGGCGGCTATTTTTTTCAATTTTGACATTGGATTCGAGATCGGAGACCTCTCGGACCCTCAGATATCAATTTTGAAAGCAATCGGTCCAGTAACAAAAAAAATCAAGATGGCGGCCATTTTTTCAAAATTTTATTCTTGATTCGGTATCGGAGACGTCTCGGACCCTCAGATATCGATTTTGAAAGCAATCGGCCCAATAACAAAAAAAATCAAAATGGCGGCCACTTTTCAAAATTTTGACATGGGATTCGTTACCAGAGTCGACTCGGCCCCCCAGATATCGATTTTGAAAGCAATCGGTCGAGAAATAGAAAAAATCAAGATGGCGGCCATTTTTTTCAATTCTGACATCTGATTCGTCATCGCAGTCGACTCGGACTCTCAGATATCGATTTTGAAAGCAAACCGTCCAGAAACCAAAAAATTCAAGATGGCGGCCATTTTTCCAACGAAGGGGGGACGCTTCGGGCTTCGCCCTACGCGGAGCTCGGCCTTCGGCCTCGCAACTCGGCCTCCGGCCTCGTATATTACTTGTGGTAGGAGAGGGTTGCAAGGTCAGCCGGAGGACGCTTCGAGCTTCGCTCTACGCGGAGCTCGGCCTTCGGCCTCGCTATATGATGAAACTTACTTGGGGGGTGGGGGGGGGGTTAAGTAGGGGGAGGTATTAGTAAGGGGGGACGCTTCGGGCTTCGCCCTACGCGGAAGCTCGGCCTACGGCCTCGCGACTCGGCCTACGGCCTCGTATGGAACTTGAACTAATGGATGTATGTGGGAGCAAGACATGCTGGGGGACGCTTCGAGCTTCGCTCTACGCGGAGCTCGGCCTTCGGCCTCGCCATGTTGGTTTTAGTTACTTGGGGGGAGGGGTTGGGGACAGGCAAAGTACGGGAGGGACGCTCCGAGCTTCGCTCTACGCGGAGCTCGGCCTGCGGCCTCGCAAGTTACCTAGTGTGGGTCGTTTCTATGGCGGCCATATTGGAAAATGGCGCCAAAATTTTTTTTACACCAAAAACGTAATCTACACCCACAAAAACCCCCAGATACCAAATTTTACTCGAATCGGAGCACCTTTCATTTTGGCCGCCATTTTGAATCCGCCATTTTGTTTTTTTTTTTTCACAGTTAGTCGCCTCTTATCATCCTCTTTGACATTTGTTAAAGAACATTGTACTTTGCTCTTTTTGTTTAGGATTTATTGGACTGAATATTTTTTTAATAAAATTTGTATGGCGGCCATTTTGTTTTCCGCCATTTTGGATTTTTTTCAACCCAGGTAGAATTTGACCAGGGTGTGGGTCGACTTTTGTTCGAGGTCGACCCAGCTATCCCTTACAGTTTTTACGGGCCGTTGACCCCTACCCTGATGCTGAAGACTTTTCCAAGGTATAAGATTTTTCTGGTACTCATCAGACCTGTTCCTACAACTTTTCCATACATCACTTTCACCGGTTTCACCTCCTTCATGGAGAACAATTGTGTCAATGAGTCAGTCAGTCAGTCAGTCAGTCAGTGAGTGAGTGAGTCAGTGGTAATTGAGCTTTATATATTATAATAATAATAATTACTTTTTGTTCCCGTTTTAGTGCACAGACAGCCAATACCTGTAAATAGGGCTGTTCCGGTCCTCATAGATGGCTCTTAATATGCTGTTGTCAGTGCAGCTCAATCGCTCCCAAAAGGAGGCGATGCGTGCTCTGACAACGGCATAGAAATCAGGTACTCTGGCTTCCGCGAACATGGCCGAAGCACTGCAGAATCTCGGTAGCCCCATCAGGATACGGAATATATCATTATACTGCACCCTAATGGTGCTGTACGATCTTCTGCAGAACCTCACCCAGAGTTGACAAGTGTAGAAGGAAAGGCAATATGCATTAAACAATGTCAACTTGACCTGCCTGCTACACCCAGCAAATCTACGTGCGATCATGTTCCCACGGACAGCCAGAGCTCTCCTCTCTCGCTCTATGTCCATGTCATCCCGCATGTCAGCGGTAAGTATATGTCCCAAGTACTTGAATTTCTGTACAACCTGAACCGTTAAACCATTCAATTTAACTTCTGGCACATTGTCCGGACCTCTTCCTTATTGTAGTCTCAGGCTTGCGTGGGGACATGGGTCCAACACGTATTATTATTATTACTTGTATTGTATTCATTATTCCTTTTGACGAGAATATTTTAACATTTTAAATTCATAAAAAATAGTAAATATTAATATTTTGGAAATTGCCTTTTTGAAGTTAGACATACCATTTTGAAGTTAGACATTCTTAAATGTAATATGGACTGTAAAATGTCTGAAATAAATGAATTTTATTTATTTTTATTTATTTATTATAAGTATGTTACGAGACATATAGCGTATGTTTTACAAAAACCTACCAACCCGTCTCCTGCCTGGAGGAGCCCAAACTTTGTATGTTTTGAAAATATTTCTAAGATTTTTACAAAACAGGTGGCCGAAAGGTAATGGTGTAGTATATTTTTGGAACCGGCATATGAAGCCCTTGCATTTGATATCACACACGATAAGTTTCGAAACAAAAAATTTAAAATCCCATACAAAAAATTTATGACGTCATAGCTGCCCCCTACCCGGGAGTATTTTTAAGAGCTGCCGGAAAAAAATATTGTTGTAACCTAAAGTACCTGTGTACCAAACGGCAATGCCGTACATCGATTTGCGGCTTTCTATCAATATGAGCTTTGTACATCGTCCACTATGATCCGTGAAGCCCCATCTCAGCATGTTTTCTCTGCAGTAGTCAACCTGAGTTCGCAGGCGATTCAAGTGATCGATGGTCATATCTATATCTTACTAGCTTTCTGCCTGCGTTTTCACCCGCATTAAATGCGTTTTCCCGTGGGAATAAAGTGTTTTCCCGCGGTAAAAATTAGCCTATGTGCTATTCCAGGAAGCTGTGAGTGAACCTATATGTGTGCCAAGTTTCATTAAAATCCATACTGTAGTTTTTACGTGAAAGAGTAACAAACATCCATCCATTCATCTATCCATACTTACAAACTTTCGCGTTTATAATATTGTAGTAGGATAGTCTGACCGCAACCGCTGCTGTATAGGTATACTTACGGCGCGGCGAGACTACGCGCAACTAGTTCTTGCTCTCTCCTTCCCACTCCCCCACCTCCCCGCGATTACCTAGGCGCGGTACAGCAGTTGCGGTCAGACTATCCTTAGTCCAGTCAATCTACGAAAGTTTGTATGGAGAGGGTTGCATTAAATGCACTTTAGGGGATTAATTTATTAAATTACCAGTAAAAACATACAAGACGTTCTGAATAAAGGCCAGGTTAAAAGTACCCTAAACCGACGAGCATGTATGAAAGGATTGATGAAGGTTCAGGAAGCAAGGGAAGTATGTCAAGATCGTAGCAGGTGGAGAACTGTGGTCTCTGCCTACCCCAACGGGAACAAGGCGTGATGTTATGTATGTATGTAAAAACATACAAAAATTTAAAACCACAGTAATCCCCGACGTAACGTTAATATTCATAAAACCAGTATAAGGTTAACTCCTGTATAATATTTACCATGTAGTACAGGTCAGCTTATGCTGGTACTTTTACAAAAAAAAATGTTTTTATAATATTTCCGGATTCAATTATTTACTTAATAGCCTATATTACTATTTAAAACTTATTTCTCTAAATGTGCATTTAATGCAACCTCATATCGTAGATTGACTGGAATTTCGCAGCTAAAATGCGTTGTACATTTTCAAGGTATAAAAAGTCAAATTATCACGTTACAGGGGGTTAATTTCAACGATATTACCAAAACAAAACGTTTGCCTAAAACGCTTTAAGTCTTGACGTGATATTTTAGGGAAACGTTTTTGTTTTGGTAATATCGTTAAAGTTATCACGATACCCCAGCTTATCCAACAACTTTTCTGTTCAAGCGGACAAATAAGGAGATCCGCAGAAGAACTAAAGTAACTAACATAGCCCTGAGAATCGCTAAACTAAAGTGGCAGTGGGCAGGGCACATCGCAAGAGGAACCGATGGCCGATGGGGCGTAAGGGTTCTAGAGTGGCGACCACGTACCGGAGAAGCATTGGCAGGCCCCCCACAAGGTGGACCGACGATCTGCTCAAGGTCGCGGGAAGCTGCTGGATGCTAGCAGCGCAGGACCGGTCGTCATGGAGATCTTTACGGGAGGCATAGGCCTCCAGCAGAGACATGGTGAGTATAATTAGCTTTGCAGCTGTGACAATGAACCGCGGTGGTTGGTATTCAACTGCAGTGGTACAAGACGTAGAAGAACGCGGCTACACATCTTCTGGTTCAATATCCCTTATGTCTATTTTGTTCCGGGTCTTAGCGCAATAATAGTTATTAGGCGAAATAAATTACCTTATTATTGTGTGTTTTATTGTAATCACAATAATATCTACGTAGTTCACCTCTCTTCAGTCTACCCGTGACAACGGCTGTTGCAACGCAGCCGAAACGTTGGGTAATTTATTAGGGATTTTTTGGGGCGGGGGTTTTGGGTAGATAATTTATTTTGCCTAATAACTATTATCGCGCTAGACGCGGAACAAAACAAACATGATTGAAAAGTGCGAAAGTCTAAAACAAACCTCAATATCCCTTAGTCGCCTTTTTCGATACACACCGAAATATGGTGTGGTACCTACATACCCCGTGTGGTGCCGGCAAAGAATAGTACCATCCCTTACAATATACCCAAGAGTACTTCCTGTTTCATGTATTCTATGGTACTTCCCCTCCACATTGTTTCAGCAAAAGCTGGAATTTTGGTGGGAGTTCCCTGTATTGAAGTGGACGTTTTATGGGATGTCATGATGATGACATACATACTATTCTTAGCGGCACCACATGGACGAATTCAATAAGTTCTTGTATTTATTATACCTTTAGGTACGGAACCTTAATAAGGATAAATTTACATCGCGTTTTTACAATTTACAAAAAAAAGACTTCTAATATATTTCGCTTCTTTTTGAAAGTTTTCTCTAGACATTTCCTTTTTTGTCCACATTTTGTTACTTTACGGTTTATTTACGGTCATAAAAGTGCTGCTGATAATACTTTGTATGGGATTTCCGTCATATTAAGCGACGATTTCCAAGTTTTTACATCCTTCTCATCATCTGCAAAATTACAAGCAAAACTTATAATATTAAGTTTTTCCACTAACCAGAATCAATATGATTGAGAACTGATTGAGACGTAATTTGGGCAGAAAATCTGACCTAAAGAAGGACCAATTCACTTTAGTCTGACCGCAACTGCTGTACTGCGCCTTAGGTATGCGAGCGGCGAGACGGGGAGCCATCGCTCATTTGTAGCTCTTTGCTTCCCACCTCCCCGCGCATACCTTAGGCGCGGTACAGCGGTTGCGGTCAGATTATAACATTCTACCATCAGGAGGCCAGCCAGATACACTGCAGGGTACTTATCACCCACACTTGGTTGACTTTCAAAGCGCTTTGCGACATCATTTATAATGCGCACAGCTAATAAGTGGAATTTTCTGCCTGCGTCTGTGTTCCGAGATCATATAACTCGAATCTATTAACGTAGCTAGTGAAAAGGCTTACTCTGGGCGAGTTCTTTCCACCATGGACTAGGTGAAGAGCTCTCCATAAAAAAAAAAACATACATTCGCATTCATAGGAAATTTTTCTGAGCAATAAATCGTAGCCATTTAGTTTTTCATTGTTTGTAAGGCTGGATAGTAAAACACCTACAACTAGTGTCGTTATAGTCAGGGTGGTAAATGCATGTCGTCTTGTGCTGTTGTCGTCTGTTCTTGTGCATGTTGTATCTTGTGTTTATTTACAACAACTTTTCCAAAGAAATTTGTGTTGAGATGATAAAGAATTGAGACTTACTCCATACGATCTGAGCTTATCACAGGTTATCTTTTTCATTTTTCCGACAAAATTTTCTAAAAGATATTAAAAAAAAAATACAGCTTGAGTAAAAAGCTCTTTCGAATTTAATTTATATTGTATCATGTATTCTACAGTAGGATTAGAAGTGAATGAGGCAGTCTGTTTAACACCAATAGAAGTTAGTAATTAAAAACTATTTCTTACCTTTACAACGTAATTTAGGATCTATAGAACTTTCTTGATGACACTCAGTACATTTTTTATCTTCACCACAATCCTGTTTATTCAAAAACTTTACTCTAATGAAACTCTTCTTTTCAACTCCAATCATATTGGCTTTGTTAATTTTACAATTTTTAACAGACGTATTACTTTTGGAAGTAATATTATAAATAAATATTACTCCTTCCGAAGTTTTTGATGTATGGTTTTGTGTTTGTGTAGTACAGATTAGTGTACTTTCTTTGTCCATTACATTTATATTTTTTTTTGCAAATGTTTCGTATGTTTCATTGTTTTTAAGTGTTTCTAAAACTGACTTTTGCAGATTTGATTCTATTGTAGAGTCATTCTTATTTAAATCAGTTATTTTAACTCCCGTTTCACGTACAAAATTAGATTTTTTGTTTATTGTGTTTACCTTTGTATTCTCTTTTTTGCTTTCATTGAGAGTTTCGTTATCTTTTGCAAATTCTTTAGTCTTATTCTCGTGATGAAAATCCATTTTAGTACAATTCATTGAATGATTGTATGAACTCAAAAAGTTATTGTTGTTATTCAAAAATGTAGTGTCCTTATCAAACAAGTTTATTTCAACATCCAATAACTTTGATTGTATGTCATTGACTGCTTGAAGCGATTCCGTAGAATTTTTTGCTACAAAGTGACCCAAAAGAAGATAAAACTTATTTTTTACTTTCTTTAAGGTATTTTCCAGTTGATTTAACCTACGTGCTACTTCATTTATTAAATCTTTAGTGTATGTTTGATATGGTTCTAAATTAGCGTCATTGATTGAATCGATTTTACTTTCATTTATTTTTTTATTATTTTCCTTGGAACTGATTCCCGTATCTCTTTGCATAATCGCATGGTCAATATTATGATGAATTATTTTGCTCTCTTCACCTTGATTAAATCTGTAATAGGGAACAGAATTATCTACATGTTTCAATTTTTTGTCGTCTCCTTGGTTGTCAAACACATTTTCTTCCTTTGAATCTTTATCATAAGAAGATATTTGTGATTGAATTTTATTTTTGGTGTTTATATAATTTGAGGCAAAAATTTCACTTGGGGTAAATTTTGTAATATCATTTAAACTCCATTTTGTTGATGAAAATCCAGAAGTAGTGATCTGAAAAAAAAAATACACATGCATTAAAAAAGACCGGTCAAGTGCGAGTCGGACTCGCGCGCCGAGGGTTCGGATATACTTTTTGTATTTTTGGAAGCAATTATGTCACTTTTTAGGACCGCAAAACTAAACTTGTTTGTAAAGGTTATTTGCAGATTTCTAAAAAAACTGTTTAACTTAGAAAGATCGTTTTACTTTTGCTGTAATGTTTACATACACGTTTGTCAACTGTAATTAATTCAGATTTTGAATGGTATTTTTTTTACATTTTTCATCATACCTTGAAGACTAAGAGACGTAAAAAAATATAAAAAATATATTTCAGAATTTACAAGTAAAGCCCGTTCTTATAATACCCCACTCGACCTAGTAGCGACAATTTGTAATTTGGTCCCCCCTATTTTGGCCTCCTTCCCTTTACATTAATAATCATAATTTTTTTTAAATTCTTTTATGTTATGTGCAATTAAGATGGGCAACTATATTTTAAAACTATTCCAAATTTCAGGTCGATAGCATGAGTAGTTGCTGAGATATAGAGGTGTGACAGACAGACAGACAAAGTCGCAGCATAAGGGTTCCTTTTTTACCATTTTGGTATCGGAACCCTAAAAACTAAGAGACCACAAGATCTTTAATGCGTTTGTATGAAGTTGAAGTGTATAAGCTGATAGAAATGTTCTATAAAAGGAGATGGATTTTTTCGGTCTTTTAATCAAATTCCGAAAAAATCTAACCACTATGTAGAAAAAAAACATAGATTCTAGACTTAAAACTGAGCCTACATGCCCAGTTGTGGGACTTAAACGCCCACCATTTAGGAGAAATTAATTTTAAAAAATTAGCTAATTAGTCCACTCAGAAAGTCTATAAAACGCATCTGCCACTATCTAACTCTTTCTAACGCCTAGTCAGCAGTTCTATTGTCTTCTCTTTTTAACAGGGTTATTTATTATTATAGCAACAAAACCGCAAAAACGACTGTCAGTGACATATTTCGAAACATTTACAGGGCATACTTAGCTATTTTAAACAGATTAGTAAGATCACATTCCAAAACAGTGAAAATCATTCTAATATTGTTTTCTCGTTATATTACAAATAAGAAAAAAAAAATCGAATTTTTTAAATCGATATTTTCCTACTCTGAATTTTTAAACTTGTAAGTCACATCCCTATTTTGGAATGTGATCTTACTAATCTGTTTAAAATAGTTAAGTATGCCCTGTAAATGTTTCAAAATATGTCACTGACAGTCGTTTTCACGGTTTTGTTGCTATACTAATAACCTTGTGAAAAAGAGAAGACAATAGAACTGCTAAGTAGGCGTTAGAAAGAGATAGATAGTGGCAGATGCGTTTTATAGACTTTTTGAGTGGACTAGTTAGCTGATTTTTGAAAATTAATTCATCCTAAATGGTGGGTGCTTAAGTCCCACAACTGGGCATGTAGGCTCAGTTTTAAGTCTAGAATCTATGTTTTTTTTCTACATAGTGGTTAGGTTGCTTTGGAATATTTTTGAATAAAAGACCGAGCTCCATACATTTTCCACCCTGTCCTTTAAATTATTAGTCACGAACAAAAGTCAGCTGATAACCAAAACTAATTTTTCAAATTCAATATCAGTGGGTACCTTATTATAGAAGCGTATACCTACATTGACCTTTAAAAGATTTACTATCTTGTGAATACGGCTAACACAAGAAGCAAGTTGATACTTGTTTCTTGTGTTGACACTGATTCTGTCAATACTTTTGTCAAAAATGTTTATATTTCGTTTGACATACACTAAATTTTCATAAATGTATTGCGACACAAAAGTCAAAATGTTGATCTCTTTAAATTTATTTCTTAGAGACTCTCTAGGCTTCATTTAGTAAATTGCACGAACAGCTCGCTTTTGTAGTATAAAAATGCTGTCTGTATTCGCAGCATGACCCTGTAACAACAAGCCATTTGACATGAGGCTATGGAAATAACTGAAGTAGACTAACCTTGCGGTGTCTACATCCGTAAGAGCTCTTATTTTTTTCACTGCGTATGCGGCAAAACTGAGTCTGTACGACAATTTGTTAATATGCGGTGCCCATTGTAGGTTGTTATCTAGAGTAATACCAAGGAACGCAGTAGATTCCACAAGACTCAATATTTCATTTTTTACTAATAGGTTCGTTGCAACTGGCGTTACATCAGGCAATACAAATTTAACACACTAAGTTTTCTCCTCTTTGAGAAGAAGATTATTTACTTTAAACCACTCAATTATATCAGAGATAGCACTATTTACGTCGTCAAAATTTGATTGTTGTCTTTTTACTTTGAAAATCAAAGACGTATCATCGGCAAATAGTACTATTCCATCCTTGTGTTTTACAAGTTGCGGCCCAAAATTGAGCCTTGTGGAACGCCCATACAAATTTTTGATAATAATGACCTTTTCCCATTAACATCAACCTTCTGGATTCTTTCTTGTAGATACGATTCCAGAAGGCGTAGAGCCTTGTCTTTAATTCCATAATGGTGTAACGCACCAAAGTGGGCTGTAGCTAGGAAAACATATGCCGGTAGGGCTATATTCACAGATTCTGATGGACATATGTTGTGTGGTTTCTCTGCCCAGACAACACCTTTTATTGTCCTGCAAGCCCTTCTATCTGATCACGCGAGGAGCTCAGCGACATCGAAAATTCTATGTGGCGGAGTATGGGTCTGTCTAAAGAAATATAACGCTGCGGAATCGACTCGTATAAGAAGACAAAGATTATTACCTTGTACATAAAATGTTGTTTTGATGACGGCTTATTTTTATTATCACTAGATTTTAATAAAATTCTTCTCGTTAATGGCTTGAGTGTAGGCAATACTGTGTTATCTCTCCTCAAGAGGGAAAGCTCTCCGCTTTTGATGTTTTCGCTGGCTGTAGAGATGGTTTCGCTGGTTTTAGCGATGGTTTCGCTGTTTGTAGAGGTGGTTTCAGTGGTTGTAGTTGGAAAAGATATTTTCGATTTTGGATTGACTGTAGTTATGAGAAAACAAAATATAACGAACAAGACAAGTGTGATTCCAATAGTTACTCCGACGACGCATTTGAGTCTGCGTTTAAGCCATTCAGCGACTATATCGCCACAACCAAGAGTATAGCATAAGCACTCTGTTACTTGAAGATGGGTAAAACTACGTGAGGAGCCTTGGCGGAGTTTCTTAGTAAATGTTGCACGACTTAATTGCTTATCGCTTGAAGTTTCTTTGTAGAACTTATCACTTTTCTTACTGTGCCACATAATAAGAAACGTACAACTTAAATATTTTCACACGAGTTCATTTTGATTAATATCAGAAACGCTTTAATTTACATATTTTTTGGCCCAAAACAATTCTAAACACATCAATATTTGTCATCAAAACAACCCTAAAACTTCTGTCAAAGAGTCTGCAAGAACCATTGACGTAAGAAAAACGCTGCGCGCCCTGGCGTAGTTTCCAAAATCCATTGACGTAAGCCCTGGCGTAGTTTCCAAAATCTTTGCCAAAATCTTTGGCAAGAACCTTAGACTATATAATACTATACCCCATTTTTTTTAGCATTAGAAATTGTGTAAACAAAAAAAGCAGTGGTAGTAAACCTTTTTTTATAAACAACACTCTGAACTTAATAAGAGAGAGACGAAAATACAGTTGGAAGGCTTAAAGCTTTGCGCTTGAGTTAACTCAGACCGGCTTCAGAATCATCCATTATTAAACGAAATACTTAAAACAATAAAAATAAGCAATAACTTAATGAATATCAGAAAACAATCGACTGGACAAATATGATACGTATAAGGAAATATTGAATTAATTTAGTTGGATTTGTTGGACTTTATAGTTGTAGACTATTTTACAAATCTACTATCCAAGTTATGAACATTGACGAAATCTGCATTCAAGTTGGTCGAATCATCTTTCATTCAATTTGATTACAGACATGTATATTGTGTGTTTAAAAAATTGTGTTGTCGTACAAGGTAAAAGTAACAAAGGTCACAAAGTTAATCTAAAAAGTGGTCACAAAGTTTTTCAGTCTCAAAGCCATTGGCGTTAGAATGCCTTCAAAAATGACGTATTTTAAAATTAACATACGTAGTCTGGCAATCAAGTTCCGGGAATTATGATATGACTCGGGAACTGGCAACACCGCGTCATTGCTGAAAATATGACTGGAAATAAAGGTCCTTCTTTTCGTTCCATATGAAATTTAACTTTATAACGTGAAAATGAATCTCATTTATCATTCTCATTTATAAAAAAGTATCGTAATTCAATTTGCTTTGGTGAAATCCGACGAAAAACCCGCGGAAATCCTTCTGAAATTGCAAGTGGTGTACAGAGACGAGTGCAAGTCGAAAGTTACGTATTTGGACGGATGAAGTGGTACAGGAGGTGCGTCAGTCAGGACAAGACGAGCCATGTGAAGAAACTACCGTCACCTCTCGCAAATGTTAACTGTCTACGCAGGCTTATCATGTTTCACCGGCGGTGGCCCGAACTCATCGATAACACTTGGATCTTGCACCACGACAACGCGCCGGCCCATTTTACTTCATTGTAAAAGAGGTTTTGGAGAAAAAAGACATTCCAACGTTGCCACATCCACCCTGTAGCCCGGATATTGCCTCCTGAAACTTTTTCTTATACCGTAAGATGAAGTCGCACCTCGAGGGAACTCAGAAAAGTGGCGAACAGGAGGTCAAGGAAGCTGTAACCACGGTGATGAAGGAGCATTAGCTGCCGCAGGTGCTTTCAATAGAGGGAGCTACGTTGGTATCGTTGTGTAGAATTAGAGGAAGAAGGATTGTCAAGGCCGATTTTGTGTATTTGCAAAAATCCGTAACTTCATTGCCACACGGTACTCTTTTTAATTTTGTCATGTTAAACATGACGATAGAAACAATAAAATACCCATTTTTTTATTACTTCAAGTTTTTTTTACATAACTATTTGCGGCGAAATCACCAGTATCGAGTGAAAAATTTACACAGTACATACTCTCCTTGTAAAGCAATAGTGGATTTTACGAAGGAACATGTTCGTGACTTATTGAGACAAAATGAACGGGAATACCACGAGAACGCTTGAAATCTTTATCAGCTGCATACCCTGTAATCAATGTACTGCATAGGCAACACACTATTTTTATTATCCACTGAATCACTAGATACACAAAAAACCATAAATTATATCGTTCAGGCAAAACCCCACCCCGAGTTCCCACTAATAAATAAACTTTCCGTCATGTTTTGAACCTCTGCCTCTTTAGGTCTTTTATAGTACAAACTTGTGAACTGACTTAAGTCATTGTTGATGTAATAGATAGGATGCTGGCCTGTAGAATTTCTAAATGATTTGCAGACGTGGATTGTTCGATTAAAGACGATGAGTAGAACCACAGAAAAATAGTCTGCCACCTTGATAGCGCTGCGTTATCAATTACCAGGGCTTTAAAAATGAAAAAAAAAAATCATGAGCTAAATCAATTGCTCATGTCTGCCGCTTGCACTGATGGTCAGAATCATCCTCAAAACGATGAAAGTTGAAGAGGCAAATCACCACACCTCTGCTGCAATCTTTTTTCCAGTTTATTTGTATTAATTTATTTGTTTTGTTGTAGAAATTTAATTTATAGTACTTTAGTATTAAAAATATGAATAAACTGTCATATTAGTGGCTATTTAGAACCTAAACACATAAATAAAATATTATGACATTTATCGTAATATTTTATAGCTTGCCACTCGTTAACGTGTATAATAAAAGACCCAAATTATCTTCTTTCTAATGCTAAAAAAAACAAGGTATAAGTGTAGAGGCCTAGTATGCAGGGTGTTAACAGAAACAACCGTATTAGGTTAATTATAGCTATATTGAGCCAGTAAATGCATATTTACAATATTTAGTAAAAACGTACATTTTATCGAACAAGAGAAAACCAAGTAACAGCTCCATGGCAACCATAGGGTTGGGCTGCGTCTGCATTAGGGATGTGCTTCAGTCTAGCTTTCACACTCCTCCTCACATAGCTAATGGAGACCCATATTACTCTTCAACCGTAATAGTCTTGGTCCCGGTAACGCCTTTGTTAAAAGGTCTGCCTCCATATCTTCTGTTGGCATATACAGTACTTCGACAACTCCTTCATTTATACTATCACGAATGTAATGTATCTTCAAGTCTATGTGTTTCGTTTTTGAAGACACAATCGGATTCTGGCATAACTTTATTGCCGCTTGATTGTCGTTCAGCATCAACATTGTTCTTTGTTGTATACCCAAATCATTAAATAGGGCTCGTAGATGTACTGCTTCTTTTATAGCTTCCGTAAGGGCAACATACTCAGCTTCGGCAGTAGATAATGCAATACTTCGTTGCTTTCTGCATGCCCAGCTGATTGCACTCCCTGCATATTTAAAACAATATCCGGAAAATGATTTCCTGTCTAATTTATTTTTACCCCAGTCTGCATCAGCCATGCCGTAAACTTCTTCTCCAGTCTTCTTGAAATTTAGACCAACGTCTTTCGTATCCTTCAGGTATCTTAAAACGCGTTTTGCACTTTTAAAATGTGTTTCATCAAAACAATCGTTATATTGCGACAGATAACTTACGGCAAATGCAATATCTGGCCTTGATGCTACAGCCAAAAACATTAATGTGCCAATCAAATTTTTGTAAGGCAAATCTAGATTTGTTTTCTTATTCGGCTCTAGCACGATGCCTGGTTCCATCGGTGTAGCGGTAGACTTACACTCTTCCATATTAAACTTTCTTAATGCATCTTCTATTTTCTTAGTTTGTTTAATAATGATCTCTTTATCTTTATATGTCACTTCCAAACCAAGTATGCATTTTGGTGTCCCCAAATCTTTCATTTCGAATTTTTCATTTAGATTTTTCTTCATTTCTTTTAACTTCTTTTGACTTTATATTATCCACTTAATATCATCCACATAAATCCCAATTATGGCTTTAACTCCTCCTTTCGCGTATGTATATACACAAGGATCAGCCTTTGATGCGATAAATCCAATATTTTTCAGTTCGCTATCAAGTTTGATATACCATTGCCTCCCTGCCTGCTTAAGTCCATAAAGAGCTTTTAGAAGTAAGCATACTTTTTCTCCTTCTATATTTTTCAAATCTGTAAGTACTTCTTTTGCTTTGTTGTAAACAGTTAGGTCATCGGACTCAAATTCAGCAACTAGTATCTCTCGAACATACTTCTCAATATAATCTGGCAATTTCATATAGATTTGTTCATCGATATTGCCATTAAGGTATGCTGTTACTACATCCATTTGATTAAGATTTAGGCCTTCTTCAACAGCAATCCCAAAAATTGTTCTTATTGAGCTTAATTTTGCTACAGGCGCAAAAGTTTCATTATAGTCCACGCCTGGACGCTGTGTAAAACCGCGTGCTACAAGTCTGGCCTTTTTGGTCACTTTGTTGTCTGGGCTCACTTTCTTTCTTAAAACCATTTTGAAATCTATAACTTTCATACCTTCTTCTTTCTTTACTATTTTCCATGTGCCATTTTTTATATGAGATCTTATTTCTGACCGTAAAGCATCTCGCCAGTCATCATCTTCATTTTCCTCTGACACATAGGCCATTTCAAAAACCATCTGACTTTCTTCCAAATCTCCTCCTGTCACGTAATCTTTCATCCAAACAGGCTGTTTTATTTCCCTCTTTGGCTTTTCGGTTACATTTGATTCAGGTATTATTTCTGATTCTTCGTCAGATGATGATTCTTCAGGTATAATATTTTGTTTAGATTTCCCTTGACATTTGCATTCTGTGCGTTTCGACGGAACTTCCTGTTGTAAATTAGCATCCTTTGACATATCGGCAACTTTATTGTTGTTTTGTTTAATTTTGAATTCAATTTCTTTGTTCAAATTCTTTTGCTTTACAGTCTTTGGTTTACTAATCTTTTTATTTTTCTCTTATTCAGGTTTCTGTTCCAGTTCTTCAACAAGATTGTCATAGTTTTCTTTATCTTCATAATAAAAATTATTTATTATTTTCACATCCCTGCTTATTATTACTTTTTTCTTTTCAGGAATGTATATGCGGAATCCTTTCGCATTACTAGCGTATCCCATAAAAACACCAGGTATAGCTTTCGCTGAGAGTTTACCTTTCCTTCTTTTATTTAAAACAAAAGCTTTAGTCCCAAAAATATGGAGATGGTTTCCTGACGGAGTTTTTCCCGTCCATTTCTTATATGGAATTTCCCCATTCAATGCTTTGGAAGGACTTCTGTTGATAAGGTAATTTGCAGTATATACCGCTTCTGGCCATAAATACTTAGGAATATTTGCTTCTATCATCAAGCATCTGGCTTTTTCCATTAGGGATCTATTTTTTCGCTCGCTGATTCCGTTTTGTTGCGGTGTGTATGGTGCACTCAATCTTCGTTGTATACCATACTTTTTCTGATAATAATTGAATTCTTTATTTACATATTCTTTTCCGTTATCCGATTGTAGGTTCTTTATTTTTCGACCAGTGAAATTTTCAACTTTATTCTTGTACTCTTTAAATATTTCAAATACTTCATTTTTCTTTTTCATGAAATAAATACAACAGTATCTGGTATGATCATCGATAAAAGTAACATAGTACTTTGATCCTGCTAATGATTCTTGCTCAAAAGGACCACACACATCACTATGAATTATTTCTAAGGGTTCAGTGGTGTGTATATCATCGTGACGTGGAAATGGTAGACTTGTTAGTTTTCCTTTGATACAGACCTCGCATACATCGAGTTTTCCATCTCCTAAATCAAGTCCATACACCAACTCTTCTTTAGCCATTTTTGTTAAATCTCTTTCATTAATATGACCGAGTTTTCGATGCCATTCCATCATTTTATTATCTTTTCCAGACACGGGTGTATGATGAGCGGTCTCTTTTGTTTTATCGAAATCCAGATAATATAAACCGTTGTTCTTCTTTGCTGTCAACGTGACAGTTCCATCTTTTTCCATAATATAAGCTTTTTCTTTTTCGAATACAACCTTATTTCCTCTTTTGGTTATCTTTCCAACTGACATTAAGTTCGTTGTCAAGTCAGGAACAAACAATGTGTCATTCAAATTTATTTTTCCATTTTCTTTGTAAACTGACACTTTTCCTTTACCTTGAATGGTAGTTGTATGCTTATTTGATGCTAACTTTAAGCTTCCAGATTCTGCTTTTATGTTGCTGAAGAGATTTCTTTCCCCACAAATATGGGATGAGCAGCCACTGTCAAGGCACCATATATTTTCTTCAGTATCTTTATTTTTACCTGTATTTAGGCATACATTGAAGTTTTGCTCAGGCATTTTCTTCTTAGAAGTTTTATTGGAATTTTAAAAATCTTTTTTCCTTTTACTCCAACAAGCCTGTATGGTGTGGCCTTTCTTCTTACAGTGCTGACAATATTTCGTCTTACTATAATACGTCTCTTCGCTTTCGTTCGAATCTAAATTATTTCTTGCTTCGCTTTCTTCACATATTTTTATTTTTTAATTCTTCGGGCTTTGGTAATAGGTCGCGGCTTTCTACTGCTATGCGAAAATTTTCATATGACGCAGGTAGGCTATAAAGCATCATTATGCTCAATAAGTCAGGATGCAAATCGACACCCATATCAGCTAGCTTATCTACGATGTCCATGAAATTATTTAGGTGCTCACGAACATCATCTTTATCAGCTTTTTTTAAAATCAGCTGTTTGAGCAATGTAGCTTTACGAGCAGGGCCGGTACTCTGGTAAATACCTTTCAATTTAAGCCATAGTTCATTCGAGGTTTTGCACCCCTTCACTTGCTTAAGCTCCGAAGGTGAAATAAGCAGTAAAAACTCTGAACGTGCTAGTAAATCATTGTGACAGAACTTACTTTTCTCTTTCTCGTCTTCTTTTGGCTCGACGATTGTTCCGTTTGCGTAGTCCCACAATCCGTTTTTTATTAAGATTGCTTGGGCCTGCACACTCCACGTATCGTAATTATCTTTAGTTAGAGCCTCGATTCGGTACGATGCCGTCGAACTCATTTTTCCCAAGATCTGCTACCAATTTGTAGAGGTCTAGTATGCAGGGTGTTAACAGAAACAACCGTATTAGGTTAATTATAGCTATATTGAGCCAGTAAATGCATATTTACAATATTTAGTAAAAACGTACATTTTATCGAACAAGAGAAAACCAAGTAACAGCTCCATGGCAACCATAGGGTTGGGCTGCGTCTGCATTAGGGATGTGCTTCAGTCTAGCTTTCACACTAAGCAAGAACCATGAAGGAAAAAAAAAATTACGCGCCCAGTTGGAGTAGTACCAAACATTGACGTAAGAAAAACGCTGCGCTTCTGGCGTAGTTTCCAAAATCTTTGTAATGAAAACGTACTATGGGTGCCGGCTGTGAGTAACTCACACACACATTCACACTTTTCTTCCAAATTTGTACATTAACTTACTAATCTGGGGTCGTTCACGGCATGTGACATGGACAACATCTCTGTCATAAAATATCTGAAATAAAATATATAACACAAAACATTAATAATTGTGCGGTGAAGTTGTGCCGAAACCTTGCCGCAAGCAAAACTACAAAGCTTGCTGGTATCACATTTTTCTGGTGAGTAGTAAACCGCTTGGTTTTTACAATTTTCGTGGTCAAATTTTTAGTAGAAAATTGTGTTGTTGATTTTTAGTGATGTGAAGTAGTCGATAAAAAATAATATAGAATCCAGTCGTCAGCTTATTATAATTTTATTTCATTTATTTATCGCAGTTTTCTAAAAGACCCGGCGCAAAAACGTCAATGGGTGCCAACATGCGGGAGAGACCAAAATTGGATTCCAATCAAATATAGCAGAATCTGCTCAGCTCATTTTAATAACAGTAATTACGAATTAACTGAAGCCCTCAGAAAAAGACTTCATAAAGATGCCATTCCAACCGAGAACCTATGTCAAAAGGTAAATGAAAAACTAGTTTTTTCCATCCTCAGAAATCCATAATCTCTACCAGCTATCCCATCTGAAAAACAGCTGTATGTACGTTTATAACTCTGTGCAGTGTCTTATTAATATTATTAACTAGCCCCATACAAACTTTGGACCCCCGTTTCACCCCTTCAGGAAGTGAATTTTGAAAAATTCTTTCTTAGTCAGCCCTAGATCTCACAAGGAAGCTAAGTGCCAAATTTAGAGTTTCTAGTTTGGGCTGCGCGTTGATTCTTAGTCAGTCAGCCATTCATTTATTCATTCAGTCAATCAGTTTCTTCTTTTATATATCTAGATTTGACTATTTGTAACGATGGCAAATAGTTGCTGATCTAGTTTTTCAGTTATTCTAAGAACTGTAAGATTTTTGTGCTTCGTTTAACAGTTAGGCAGACAGACCATACTGAACGAAGTATTGGTGTTTTATTAGCTTCAGCATTATCTCTTTATCCAAATAATATATTTTCATTCTTACAGGTTGATGAACAAGTGCTTCCCCCTCAGAACTCAACGATACATGCTTCCGAAGGTAGCTCTTCATTGTCAGAAACAAGATTAAAATACAAAATTGAAGAGCAAAGGAAGAAAATAAAACAATCAACTATAATTCTATTACATTTTTAATTAGACTACAAAACATTGTTTTACTTTTTACTCGTATTGTTAATAATTTACATTGTAATAAATATTATGTCAATATCAATGGTGATTTAAGAGAAAAATAGGTGGTCAAAAGTTATTTTACACCTAATGTAAATACGTTATACAATAATTTAAATAGTTAAAAATATAAATTAAAAATATTGTTTAAAAATTTGTAATGTATTTTTATTTGTTTATGTTTAATTTGACGTGGTCCTTGCTATTTTATATCTAATTCCGATAAGTGATAGATTTCATCCTCACCACCTGGACGTCTGATTTCGAACTAACGTACGTGGATAACGCTTTTACCGCTCACGTGCAAGGTGTGGAATGATCTCCCTCTCGAGGTGTTTCCTTTGCACAAAAATTTAGGGTCCTTCAAAAGGCAAGTCTACAGACATCTCAAAGGCCTGCACCGTATCTGCTCCCCTAAGTTGCAAGATGTCCTAGACGACAGTAACCACTTACTATCCCTGTGCCTCTCTCGGTAGTTCGCTCACTCTAGGAAATAAAAGATATATTTGTATGGAGAAGCAAAAAGACAAAATACCAAATGCCCAAAGAAGTAAGCAGTTCCGCAAGTTGCAAATTGATCACCATTTTATATGAGATTCGATAAATAAGTCCAGGAGCCATGTGATAAAATGTAAGTAAATAATCGATAAATATACATCATATCACTATTTTCAAATTCAGCAACCATAAAGTTTCTTGTTTTTTACATGCCAAATAACAAAGATTTTGGAAACTACGCCAGGGGGCGTTTATAGATATGCCATATACTCGGCAAAAGCGTGCCACGTAAAAGTAAAAGTGAACATGACCATGGCGGTGTTTAGTAGTGCTGTCTAACTTGTAATCGATATTTTATCGATATGCGGGCCGGCAGACGACGTCGGAGACGTACAAGTAGACATAGATAGATAGATTGCTGACAGACCAGCTCACTTGCCGCGCAATCAGTACTTTTATCTGCTAGTACTATAATTCTAGCCCGTACGTCTATTGAAATAAGAACTGTATAAAGTTCTATATGTCAAGCTTGATGATGTGTAAGGGCTTATGAACCGAAGGATGGGCAGCAGCATCTTTCTGTGTATCGTATCATCTTACATACTACGGTCACCAACAACAGCAGTGGCAAGCCACAACGCTAACAAGCGTGGTGACTAGAGTAAATCCCCTCCAAAGAACCACGCGTTTTTTTGAAGGGAGCTCCCTGTCCTGCAGTGGATGTTTTATGGGATGTTATGACGATGATAAAACTTACTCTGTATTATTGTGTAAGTCGAGTTTCATAATTAATGTATTATTTTTTTTTAGTAGCCCTAAATGTCCCACTGCTGGGCAAAGGCCTCCCCTTTTTCTTTCCAAAGATCGCGATCATCGGCCACGGTTTGCCAATCGGCTTCAAAAGCATCTAGGTCGTCGCGCAATCGTTTCCTAGGCCTTCCTCTTCCTCGCCGGCTATCGACGGGAACCCACTCAGTAGAGGCTCTGGCCCATCTCTCCGGGTGTATCCTGTACACGTGGGCATAGTAAGTTTTTTTTGCTTATGACGAAATCGCCTTGTCCTCTAACTTTAAATGGTTATATTAAGACCTTTGATGGTTCTCGGCTCGGAAACTGCAATTTGTATACTACAGTGTTCACTTTTGTCACACCTCGGAAGCTCCATACAATCGGGCTCAAAAGTGACAGCTGTCATTTTTACACGCGCAAATGTGTGGGTGGGTTAAAGACGTGTGAGTGTAGGGTTGGTGGTATCTAGAAAACACTTACCTACCCTAGAAAACGTAGATAACAGAACATTAGCATTATACTTTTATTACAGTTTCGAGTTGCACATTTTTCGTATGTATGTATGTATGTATGTATATATTCTTTATTGCATCACAAATAAGAGGAGACAAATTACAAACAAGAAAAGTACATATGCAAAGGCGGACTTATCCCTAAATGGAATAAATGGATTTCGTTCGACTATAAAGCGACTTACACAATTCACAAACGAATTATAACTTTACTATCACTCGTCACCTCACTTTGTTGTATTTAGTAATCGAATTTCAATTAAAACAAACAAACACACGTTGAAATAACCTCACAAACTCTAAAAACAATCATTTTTTTCACTAAACTTCATCTTTGACGGCTGGCTGGCCGCCGCCCCGCCGGTGCACCAGGGTGACTATCGCGAAAATGGAGAATCTGCTCTTCTCATCACTGCAAAAAAATCTGCCAAACGTTATTCCAGAAAATGAAAAAAAAATGCTGTTATATTATTGCTTTAATGTGGAAAGGAATAAATAAATACATACTATTCAAAGCTTTATTTTTAGGGTTCCGTACCTCAAAAGAAAAAAACGGAACCCTTATAGGATCACTTTGTTGTCCGTCTGTCTGTCTGTCTGTCTGTCAAGACCCTTTATCTCACGAACGGGTAAAGGTATCAGGTTGAAATTAATACCATATATTAGGATCCATGAACCACACAAGATCTGAAAATTTCAATTTTTTACAACGACGCAATCAAAACATATGTCATTTTATGTCCTCATCTCCATACATTTATTCAAAAATGAAAAACCTACAGGGTACTTCCCGTTGACCTAAAATTATGAAATTTGGCAAGAAGCTAGGTCTCACAGTACAAATAATGGGAAAAGTCTGAAATCATTAAATATTACATTTTTTCTCACAACTAATGATAACCAATTGTGGTGAGCTCCCATTTCAAGAAGATTCATATAAGAGAGGGGTCAAGTTGGATGGTTACTGAGGTGATTTTTGTTTTAGTTCTATTTAAAAACGGGAACACTTACAAACTTGAAAATTGGTATGTTTATAGGGCTATAAAATAACAACAAATAATAAAATTTCGTCAAGCGCGTGTCGGACTCAAAAAATCTAGCACATTAACTTACTGAAATTTCAACTAATACAATTATGTTTATGTGGTGGTACGGAACCCTCAGTGCGCGAGTCCGACTCGCACTTGGCCGGTTTTTTTTTCATTTAACCCAAAAAATGCTCTATTAAATCTATCAATGAAAGAAATGTTTAAAGGAAAGAAAACATCTGTGTCTACCTTATGGTGTTTATTCCATAATAATTGCTTCTTATTATTGTTTAACTTTATTCCAAATTTTACTTTGTCTTGGAGAGTCGAAAGACAACCGTAAACTGCACAACCACGCACCATTTTTTCAACTTTTGCAAGCGTTGCATATCGCGTGGCAACAGGACGAGAAATGGGACGAGATATCGCGCAGGGCCCCGCGGGTGATGCACGCGCACTTGAGGTACTCCGATTGGTGGGAGGCGGAGAGCTTCCGTTCTGTATGTAGTACTATTATTAATTCTGTGCTTTTGTCAAAAGATAGCGTCTATCAACTGTAAAAAGTATTTTGCATTCTAGTAAATAAACACAAGAAAATATGCGTCTTTTTGGATGTCCCACCCCCACCTTGTCAAGTTCATAGTGTATTTTTAACGAATACTTGCTATTTTTTACAAAGTTATATGTGTCATTTGAAAGATATTTTGCTTGGTATTCAATTTTAAACCTTTAGAGACCTTCGCTAAAGGTAAAAAATCTATTTAAGACAATATTTGTGTTGTCTTCAGAATCTGATATGGCGGACTGTCCGTCACACGTAACGGTCTCATTTTTTCCACTTCCCCGCAAAAAAATACCAAATTGTTTTCGGATTTTGATAACAGCAACATTATGTTGTCTATGGAAGTAGCCATCTTGCGAACATTGTCAGTAAAACCTCAGAAAAACTCGGTGTTACACGTTACGTATTTTAGTGGCCAAAAATTTGTGTCCAGCACGTTTGCTCAAAGCAAAGGTCAGTTTTGAATTTCTGAATCTTAGTCATTTTGCATATGCATGGTTTTTACTATTTCTTTCATTTACTTACAAAATCATTAAACTATAGTGTTAGAAATAACCTAAATCTAGTATAAAATACCGGCCGGCGTCATTACGTCACGTCCATTACACAACGTTATGTATTAGTGGACAAAAAAGTGACGTAATGGACTAATAAGGACTCATTCCTACTGATTTTTTTACGTCTACTTAAAAAAGAGGTTATAAATGTTTTTAACCAATTTGAGCTGGCTACCAATGTACTAATTATTTTGTTATTTTTTGTTCATAGGTGCTTGTAAATCGAAAATGGCGTTAACGCCAAGAGAAAGAGCTAAGAGGTACAGGGAAAAACAAAACCCAACGCAATACGAAGCTCATAAAAAGAAAGAACTAGAAAGACTTAAAAAATGTCAAAAAAAGATTGCAGACCTTAGTGAAGAAGACAAATCTAAAAAAAGGCGACTAAACCAATTTAAAACATTTTTTTTCTTTTAGGGCTCCAATAAACCTGTGTGTTATGGTCAGTGAGATTTATCTTATTTGTTGTGATCTCATCTAAGTAATAAATAAAACATCCTTTCAGTCATGCGAAAAAAATGTTTTATTTTAAAATTCCAGTAACAATTTCTCTTAGTCATTTACATACACCTTTACATGTCTGTTACGTAACGAGAGAATTCCTATTACGGAACGGTCTCATAATTTTGTAGCAAATACTTTAATTATTTTAATTTAATAATCAAAATAAACATTAACATGCGGTATTTATGAAATGAGCAAAAATCTACTCTTTACTTTGAAGCTATAAAATGGTGAAAAAATGTATATCATTTGTAGATCAAAGAAAAAAATAAGATTGCATCAGACACGAAAGTGACGTAATAGACAAAATTAAGCAAATTAAAAGATTGTAGAACCGGGGTTCGATATAATATTTAGTATGGAATGTAACATTTGTGTTTTTACAACATTTTGGTAAACAATATTAAATTCTAAACAAGCACAGTTAATGTTTATTCCTCCTTAAAAATCGTTACGTAACGGACCTTTTTCCTCAAAGTGTTTCACTAAAACTCGTTTTTTGTCGAAAGCCCTCAATCAATTCATAAAAAAACTTAACAGCGTATTCTTCATTGTCTATTTTATCAATTTAACATAAATTTTAGCCAAAATAGGTAATGAGGTTTTTTGGAAGTCCATTACGAAACAAAGCAAAAAAAACTTACTATGCCCACGTGACCCGCCCACCCCCATTTTAGCTTTGCAGTTTTTTCGGTAACGTCAGCAATGCGAGTCTTGGAGCGCAGGGTAGTGTTGCGGACTCTGTCCGTTCTCTTTACGCCCAGATTACTGCGCTCTATCGCCCGCTGACAAACCGCTAGTTTGGACCTCTGGGAAGCAGTCAAAGACCAAACCTGTGCATCATAGGTTAGGACAGGCAAGATGTACATGTCGACGAGTTGACGTTTGAGTGATAAAGGAAGGTCACCTTTCATCAAGCCCTTCACGGACCAGTAGCTCTTCCAAGCATTTTCGACTCGGCGATCGACTTCTCTGTCCTGTCGGTTGCTAAAAGAGACTAACTGGCCCGGCATATTGTATTTCTTGCCCGTCAACCACTACCCTATGCTTTGTGCTGTTAGTCATTAGTTTGGTCTTTAACTGGTTCATCCGAAGTCCAACCTCGCGACTTGCCGAGCTTAGGTCTTGCAACATGGTCTGAAGTTCCCGTGCTGTTGACGCAAAAAGTACGATGTCATCGGCGAATCGGAGGTTTGTAAGCCTCTTCCCGCCAACGTCAATGCCCTTCTGTTGCCATGAAACTGAAGATGTTTTGAATACTTCTTCTAGAGTGCTTGTGAATAATTTGGGACAGAGCGGATCACCCTGTTTCACACCTTTATTTAATAATCGGAGGATAGAACATCTATTTGGCTATAAAATAAATAAAGTTTGTCATAATAATTCCCTAAAATTATCACGATCGATCGAAAATGAGGCCATTTTTCGCATTCTTATTACGTCACACTTCCCCTTCCAATAAAACATTTGGTTACTATAAAATAAGTCAAATTAGATACACCAATAGCATCACAATCACCGTACCGGCAAGATGAGTTTTGAGGAGGTGAGTTCTTATTTAAATGTGGGAAGACTTGCTAGCGTCCCTCGCCGAACTGAGCTGGCGTCAAAAAACCCGCGTGTGATTGGACCTTATTATTACGAGCGACTACCGGCAGACTTGAGGAACTTGACCAACAATAACACCTTCTACCGGCAATTAAAAAACCTTTTGTTGCATGATGAATTTTACACTGTAAATGAATTTATCTTAAAATATAAATGAATAAGCTACTGTCGTAGACTTATATTTAAATTCTTTAATACAATAAATATTTAATGTTAAAATCAAAATAATTAATTGACATTTTTATCTTGACATTTATTTATTTATTTATTTTTTTTTTATTATTCAATACTTTTCAGTATCGTTTATTTTATTAGTTAATTTGACATTTTATATTTATTTTGACATTGAATATTTTTATTATGACTATAAGATGATTTTGTATTTGCCGCCTTTTGACATGTTTGTATTTCTTTATTGATTATTTTTTGTTTTTATATTATTTGACGATCATATTATTCATTGACATCTGAACAATTTATGTAATTTTGAATTTGATAGTATGAAATAAATAAATCTAATCTAATCTATGAAAATGATTTTTATTTTAACACTTCCTGTGTTCGGATAAATCTGCAAAGTAGAAAATCGCAAAATTTCACAACCACAGGCAGGATTCGAACCTGCGTCTTCTGCGTAAGTACCGCAGACGCTTTACCAACTAGGCTACTGTGGTCCTGCCCGATGTTGTGAAATTTAGCGACCTCTGAGTTCTTATGGTCTGTTGTAGCTGCCGTGTGTGCCCCATCTCAACTTTTCAACCTTCTTTTTCTTCTTCGTTTTGTAGTTTGTGGCTGCTGCTGATTTGCAATTCAGCCAATGTCAGGTAAATCAGCTTATCACGTTTATCACAATGAATATAAAAAGGAAAAGATTATTATTATTTAAGAAAGAAAGAACCTGATGTTTTCTGAAATAAAAAAGAGAAAAAAGACAATGTTATGGATATCACAACACAAATAGATTACTTACATAGATTATAGTTTAATATTGTTATTATTAATAAATTTTGCCAGGATAGAGAAGGACTTAACAGTGGGGATTGTTAATAAATATTTAGTATTAAGGGGGAATAAAACATCATCACATTTAAGCAACAACACATACAAAGGGGGACATTTATTATTTAAGGGGCATTGGAAGAAGATGTGATCAATTGTACCCTCGTCTTCACCACAGGGGCAAGATGGATTATCTTTTAAACGGAATCTATATAGTTGAACTGGAGAGCAAGTGTGACCCAGTCTCAGTCTAACCATGACTCTTTTACAGAACCTGCGAAGGGCTGGGTTAAAGAACCAAGGGCGAGGAGTTATACAAGGCTGAATAGATGAGTATTGATACGTGGAGGAAGACCATTTACTTTTCCAATCGGAGTTCAAATATTTGATTGGCAAAGCGATCAAATCATGTGAAAAGTTCTGATAAAATAAACGATCACCACCAGTAACAGCCTCTTTCGCCAGGCTATCAACAGTTTCGTTTCCATTAATACCGACGTGGCTAGGCACCCAAGCCAAAATAACATCTAGATTTGAGTTTTTACAGAGGAACAGCAACTCTTTAATTTTGCATATCATAACATTCCGAGCGCAGTTTTTAAAAGGATTTTGGTGTATTGTTTGTAAGGCACTGAGAGAGTCGGTGAATATTATAGACTGTTTGAGGGACTGACTGGCTACAAACATAAGAGCGCTAAGGATAGCGAGGCATTCTCCGGAGTAAACTGAAGACTCCGGGGGTAGCTTGTGCTGGGAGATGTGATTCAATGAGGGGCAAAAAACAGCACATCCAACACAGCTGTCATCTGATAGTTTTGAGGCATCAGTGTATATGTAAGACCAGCCCGGCCACCTAGTGTTTACAATTTGAAGGAAAGACTGATTAGCATTTGTAGTATTTTTGTGGATACCTACGGATTCTAAAACTTTGGGCACTGAAACAAGAGCATCGAATGTTGTGTTATAAATTGGTAATTTATCTGATTTAAATATAGGAGCTTCTAAATCTTTAAGTCGGTTCCAGCTGTTGACTATGAGTGGAGGGGATTTGTGGCTCCAGTATGTTTCTGATTCAATAAGGTGGGCTAGCATATTTAATCTTGGAAAGAAGGGGTGCGTACTTAATTGGATTGATCTGAAGATGTACCGATCCACTAGATATTGACGGCGAAGTAGTAATGGTGGATCAGCGCACTCTGCCTGCAGACCAGCTATAGGGGACGACTTCATAGCCCCTGTTACTATTCTCAATGCTTTGGCTTGAATTTTATCTAAGATGGACAAGCCTGTCCTGTTACACGGTTCTAAGATGAAAGACGCAAAGTCCAGATTACTCCTGATTAAAGCATTGTATAGCAATTTTTGAGAATATGGGTGCGCCCCCCACCAGGATCCTGACAGGGCACGCAGAATATTAATCATCTTTTCACATTTATTCGCGGTATATTCCAAATGAGCAATGCCTGTCAAGCGTGAGTCCAAAAATAAGCCAAGGAATCGGACTTTATTCTGTTGTGGGATGATTTGACCTTTGTATTCAATTACGACATTAGGTGTGCGGTACGAGCGTCTAAAAACAGTGCAGACGCTTTTTGATGGGGATAGTTGGAGACCATGATCATCCAGCCACTTCCCAAGTCTGTTCAGGGATATATTCAAACAGTCAGCTGCTACGTTCGTGTCTTTATTCTCCGAATAAATACAAATGTCATCCGCATATTGCAATATTTTACAGTCTACATCTATAACGGACCCAATGTCAGACGAGTAGATATTGAATAACAATGGGCTCAGAACCGAACCTTGTGGGAGTCCCTTCCAAATGCTACGCGAAGCAACCACTTCTCCATCAAGTCTTAATTTGATTTTTCGGCAGACTAGCAGATTGCAAATGAATTGAACTAATTTATGAGGCAACCCCAAGTGAAATAGTTTATTACGGAGAGTTGGTAGTAGAACATTATCATATGCAGCGGAGATATCTAAGAATGCGCCAACAACAGATTTATTTAATGAAAAACTAAACGGATGTCTGTGTACAGTGTGCAATGGCTGTCTGTTGTCCCTTTACCCTTTCTAAAACGCATCTGGTGATCAGGGAGCAGTTTATTATGTTCAACGAACCAATCCAATCTATTTTTAAGGAGATGTTCAACAATTTTGCATAAGGCAGAAGATAGGGCAATTGGCCTGTATGATGCTGCTAGACTAGCCTCCTTTCCAGGCTTTAATAGTGGAATAACCAGTTGCTCTTTCCAAGCGTCGGGGACAATACCCGAGGAGAAAAAAATATTGATGATAAGTATGAACGTCCTCGGAAGCATTCCGAAGGAATGCATATGATACACCATCCAAACCTGGAGCCGTATTAGGTAGGTTAGAGATAACCGCGGTTAATTCGGATAATATAAACGGACGAGACGTAGGATCTTCTGAGACTGAACAAGAATAGAACATTGGAAATTCTGTAGGTATAGGTGCATGGGGGGGGCAAGCTTATCTAGGAAATCATCAACCCATAGTGTAAGGTTAGAAATCGGAGAGGGGGGATCTGCAACACCAGATCTATATCTCCTGATATTGCGCTAAACCACTTTAGGATGTGTAGTGGGGGAAATAGAAGTGCAAAAGTTTGTCCAACCGTTGAATTTGGTAGATGATAATAAGCGTTTGCATTTGGCTTGAATACGTCTGAATTCCAAGAAAACATCCATGGCGCTCATATTCCCATTGTATTCCAATTCAGCCTCATTACGATCCTTGACAGCCCGGGTGCATTGGTTATTCCACCTTGGGGGGGAAGGAATGTTTAGGAGCGGTTTCTTTAGGGGGATCGCGACTGAAGCGACTGATAAAATGCACTCGACATACAGATTATAAACCTCTAGGCAATTCTGGGTAGTGACTGTACCAGGTAAGTTCCTAACCTTGTCGTCCAGTAGGCGGGAATATTGATCCCAATCGGCCTTATTTAAACAGAACTTTTGAAGGGGATTGAAAGGGATAGAGGGAGGATGGGTGAAGCTTGGCATCGTCAAAAGAATGGGAGCATGATCGCTACCGTATGTTAACGGTAAGACATTCCATAAAATAGATGAAGCTAGGGAAGCTGAACAAATTGACAGGTCTACAGCTGAAGGGTTTTGGTTGGGGGAGGTTCTGAACGTCGGGCGGCCATCATTTAGGATGCACAAATTGAGTTCGTCCAGTATATCAACTAAATGACTACCGTACGAATTACCATCTCGATCCCAAAGTCGATGGTGACAGTTAAAATCACCTACAATAATAACTGGGCCGGTGAGGTAGTTCATAATGATCTTCAGGTTATCTAAAATAGGAATAGAAGGGTGAGGGAATATAAATACTCGCAATTGAGAATGTCGTAGTCTTAACAGCAACGGCATATATACCACTAAAAACAGGCAGATTAATTTTGACAAATTTAAAATTATTACGAATTATTAACGCAGCTCCATCCCAGCCATTGTCTCCGTCATGACGGAGACATGAGAAACCAGGTAAAGAAAATTTATTTCCTGGTTTGAGTAGGGTTTCTGATATGGCTAGGATGGCTGGTTGTGTTTATTTATAAGGTAAATAAGATCGCTTTTGCGACGGCGGATACTCTTAGTGTTCCATTGAAGCACTAGAGCCATTGTTGAAAAGGGAAATTAAAGCAGTTAATAATGTTGACATTTCTTGCAATTTGTAGACCACGTTAACAGGCACAGAGGATGGGGAAGGAGTACTATTTAAGAAGTAGGACATAATTTTATTGAGTTGGTCACATACTACGGATGGGTCAATATCAATAGGTTCGGTGGGCTGTGATGGGTAACCGCAGCCATTGCGCAGAGGGGGGGGAGTGAATTCATTTAGAATAGCTTGGTGACTTTGACGGTCATAACCAGGCTGTAGGGGAGCATGGGGGCGTCTTTGTTGAAATACTGTCTTCCGGTAAGACTTGTTTGGTGACGACATGTTAAGTACTGGTTGACTAGATTGACTATTGAGGTATAGTGGGTTCTCAGGTGCTGCACTCTTTGCAATGGAGGCATATGATTTTCTGAAAGGAACATGTTTTTTCGCAGCTTCAACAAATGAAATGCCTTCATCTGTCATGGTGGTTTTGATATTTCTTTGCCGAGCATGTTCGGGACAGACTTTGCTGATAGCTTCATGGTTTTCCGAGCAGAATATACATTTGATAACCCCTACCGTGCATTCGCCGCCCGAGTGGTCATCGCCACTACATTTGAAGCAGCGGGGACGAGACCTGCACTGGTCTCTGGTGTGGCCAAATCGGCAGCATTTAAAACATTGAATGACCGGGAGATTGTATAGCTCGACTTTTAAGGAATTGTTCATGTAGAAAATGCGCTCAGGGGTCGTTTGGCCATCAAACGTCAGTACTATGGTTTCAGAGTCTGCTCGGGAAGTAGTTCTGCTTTCGATATCAAATTTTCGGTATTTAAGGCGCCTTGCTTTGATGATCTTTCCTACGCAGTGGAACGGAAAATCAACCCCTTCTAAGAATTCTTCAACTGATAGTTCAGTGGGAACCCCCCTGATTACACCCAAACGGGTGATGTTATATGTTGGGATAAATGTTTTGAATTTATCACCAATCGAGTTATTGAGGAAAGCATTAGCACCCTCAGCTGACTCAAATTCAACTGAAAGGCGATTCCGGCCAATCTTTTTAATACCATCAGTTTTTATGTTTTTAATGTTTTTGGAGAAGAGAAACTTCCCAAACATTATTGGGTGGACTCGGCGGTCAGACTCACCTTCCCGGACAGCATGAACAATGTAAGGGCCCTTATCACTAGGTCTGTAGTGTTCCCTACCAATGCGTTTGGCTTGGGTGCCTTGAGTGTCTTGAGTAGACTGCTGAGTTGACTGGCTTTGATGATGTGTAGTAGCCGAAGAGGTAGCTGAAACTTCCGCAGGCCGATCTGCGGGTGAAGACGAGGGGGTAGCAGTTTTTTTGGCAGGACTACTGTCCACTAAATCGTCTGAGGGACGTTTTACAGTTGAGGCATCAACCTCCATCCGTGTATCACCAAAGGTCTGATTCACATTTTCCTCATTCAGTACTTGGGAAGCCAGGGCTAATACTGATAAGGGACTCACAGGACTTGCAAAAAGGTCCGCCCCATCACTATAGGGATCGGGGGGTTTAGGTTCAGGCGGTTTATAGCCGTTCATTCTTCAGGCTGTCCGGCAACGGATAACCAAAAAAACAAAAGGCCCAAAAACCCAAATAATAAGCAAAACGGCACAAAACTTACCACCACCTTAACAATTGGTTATCACATAAGCAAAACGTTCAAGAAAAACTCAGTAATAGCAGGTTTTAACGCCGAAAACAGGGAAGTAAGACAAAACACGTGATTCACCTCAGAGTTAGTAGATTCACCTGTATAGTTGACATGAAATAAAACCATTGGACAAGCACATCTTCATCATCATTATTATAATGGTTGATAGTCTACTACTTCACAAATACGAACGGCATAGAGCAGTGAGTGTACTGCCCCAGCATGTAAACGTATGATATCCACAGTTCTGTCAAAACAAGATTCCTCAAAATGCAGCGTATAGAGAAATTGGTTTTAAAATTTGTATTTATGTTTATGTTTGTTTACAATAACAATAAAATTGTCGAACCTGTACACCAATTTGACAGCCCACGTACTGTCGTATACCGTTTTTCAAAATGGCGAACTGGTGACAAAGTGTTTTCGGAAAAAAAAGTTTCGATACTGATAAAACATTGTTGTACTTTTTCAACCTTTCTAAACAAAGATTAGTTAGAAAGAAATAGCATTAACTTTATCAGTTAAGTTTTCCATAGACAATAGCTTCAGGTCCTTTAGAAGTGCAGCGTTTATGGCCAATGGCCAGATAACATTGACGTAAGAAAAACGCTGCGCTTCTAAAGGACCTGAAGCTATTGTCTATGGAAAACTTAAGTGATAAAGTTAATGCTATTTCTTTCTAACTAATCTTTGTTTAGAAAGGTTGAAAAAGTACAAAAATATTTTATCAGTGTCGAAACTTTTTTTCCGATAACGCTTTGTCGCCAGTTCGCCATTTTGATAAACGGTATACGACAGTACGTGGGCTGTCAGATCCGTGTATACGTGTTCGACGATTTTATTATTGTAAACAAAGAAATTAGTTTCAGAGTATTTTATATAATTTGATTTCTTTATATAGGCTTTGGCAGGATGCCTAAGTGTTCCATTGTGTGGTGTGGTGCAAGGAGAAACAAGAACAACCCACAATTATCTATACACAAGTCAGTTGGTGTTTTTTTCCCTTTTTGACTACTATTTCACATATTTGTCTGATCAAATTTTTACCCAGGTAGCAAAATGACGTCATAATACAGTCATTTTCGACGTAGGAGACGTCATATTATGACGTCTGTATGACCAGCCAATGACGTACTATTGTCACAGCCTTATGACGTCATATGAGGACGGTAGGATGACGTCTCTGAAGACGTACTGATGACGTCTCTTACGACGTACTGATGACGTCTCTTACGACGTACTCACGACGTACTGTAGTAGTTCATTCTGTAGACGTGGCTTCAAGACAAAGGCAAAGCGGCGCTGCTGTAGGTGGCTTAATAAAAATAAATAGCTGCATAACTGAAGATGTGATGTTATAAGTGATGTTAAGTCACTTTAACCAATCTAGCCATCTAGGAACGTTATTTATAGGTATAACCTATAACCCTACATTTCCACCACCAAGGAAATGTCACGGCTACATACCACGTCATACTGCGACAGGGTCGTTCTACGAGAAAAAATGTCAATACCACGATATACAAAATGCTGCGTTTTGTACAGTGCCATCTCCTATATATATTTATTACTATAAAAATGACGTCAGTTTGACGTACGATTCCGACGAATGCAGTACCCTACCAACCTTATATTAACCAAAAAAAAAATTACGTACAATTTCGATAAATAAATTACTGACCCGTTATTCATTGAATAAACTGTAAGATTACGTCACTCTCCCGACTTTGTCGACCTACCAAAGACTGACCACAGCTGACCTTTCGCTAACTGACCCAAAGTGACCAGGATGGACATTAAATTTGAATGACCTTTAATGGACTTCAGCTGATTCTTGAAAAACGCTCACTGTTCACTGGTACAGCACAGTCCTAAAATGACCAAGAAGTGACGACATTTTGGCGATTTTTCCAAATAATCGATATCGATTTGGGACTTCATTCTTTGTGGACATAGAAAAAATTTATTATAATTTCATTAGTTTTCTGTATTTCGTATAGTAGAAATTTCCTTAGGCACAATGTCACGTTCGCAGAACGTGATATTTTGCAAACGTCACATTTTGCTATGGTGAACCCTAGTGTGACATTTTGCGAACGTGACATTATGCGCCGGGAAGCTATATTCATTACTTCGGCTATGATTTATGAATGAACTTTCTGGTCCGATCCGACTGAGCGGCGATGGCTTTTCAATACTATACACTGGGTACATGTTAGTATTATTATAATCTAAGGTACATTTTATTCGTAGAGTTAATTGATCACAAATGACTGAAAGTGACGACATCTTGACAGACGATTTCGACCAATACAGTACGGTCTTAAACTGACTAAAAATTACGTCAGTTAGACGAACGATTCCGACCAATGTAGTACCGACCCTGTCCTGACCAAAAAATGACGTCAGTTTTATGTCCTATCTCGACGAATGTAGTACTGACCCTAAATTGACCTTAAAATGACGTCAGTTTTTCGTCTTATCTCGACGAATGTAGTACTGACCCTAAATTGACCTTAAAATGACGTCAGTTTTACGTCCTATCTCGACGAATGTAGTACTGACCCTAAATTGACCTTAAAATGACGTCAGTTTTACGTCCTATCTCGACGAGTGTAGTACTGACCCTAAATTGACCTTAAAATGACGTCAGTTTTACGTCCTATCTCGACGAATGTAGTACTGACCCTAAATTGACCTTAAAATGACGTAAATTTTACGTCCTATCTTGACGAATGTAGTACTGACCCTAAATTGACCTTAAAATGACGTCAGTTTTACGTCCTATCTCGACGAATGTAGTACTGACCCTAAATTGACCTTAAAATGACGTACTTTTTTCGTCCCAGACGTCATTTTGCTACCTGGGTAGGTGTAGCGGTATTCAACTATAAAGTAAACTAATTGATATTTATTTTATGTTTTCAAGCCGCTATCGGCTTTATTTCATTAAAAAATGTTTACATACAAACAATATAAACACATAGTGATGTATAATCAAGCGCAGCTGATATCGATATTACAATATTCTCAAATTCTCATATAAGTAAAGTAAGTGAGTAAAGTAGCCTGTTTAAGTGAGCTTCTGAATCGCACGACCTGATACCACCATCCCCCTTCCTCCAACGTGGGAATAGAAGTGGGTTGGGGTCCCATCTCTTTGTCGTTGACATACCTCTTATTCAAAGTGGCGCCATTGTGGGAAAAAAAGAAGCGACAGTAAAAACCCAAGGGCTCTTTTAAATATGCTAAGGAGTGGAACTACCTCTCTGCCGATCTTTCCCCGAAAAATATAATGTGGATCTTTTCAAGGCTAGAAGGAACAGGTAGGTGAACATGTTACATCTTCGATCCCATCGTCACTTACCTCACCTATTCATAAAAAAATATATATATTTGGCACTAATATTCTGAATGGGCATATTTGGTTAATCAGATATTGATATATTTATTTTAAAAGAAGAGGCTTAACAATTAAACAGATTAAAATATAATTAACGGATTATATTTTTTATAACGGCCAGTTGGACAACTCTTTTTTTTTATTTGTTTTGAAATTAAAACAGAAAGAGACTGCAAAAGATTTAACAGAACTGAGAGGCTTTGTGCAGCAGCAGTCCGAACAATATTATGGATTAAATGTACAGGAATTTAATAATGTGTCTAACCTTTTCTTGTAGATTCCCACGAAATGAAGCTTCTTGTAAGAAATGGACCGATATTTTCGGTTTGGATAACATAAACACAAATTTACAAAACACATTTATTTGTTCAAAGCATTTTGAAGAATCGTGTTTTAACAGAACCCTGGATAAAATACAATTACGTGATGGGGCTGTACCCTCACTACCCCATGCGGTTTGTATTTGTAAAGTAGTATACTATCAACAGGTATAATAATGTGTTTGGCTAATGGTTATATTTTATTTCAACTATACATGATGAAAAGTCGAGATGGAGCACACATGGCAGCTACAACAGGGTCCAAAAATACGTAAATAGGAGAATAACCCTAACTTTAAGGAAATTCTGAAAGTGCTTCTTTTCTATGTGATTTTTGTATGTTATTTGAGTTTTGTATTCTTTCCTTGCAATTCCGGGGCAAACCGCTAGATACTATTAAAATAAATGTTGTGTTTTCCATATAAAAAGTTCGGTTCCTGGGCCTTGCACAGTGGACAATAATTCACCATCTACTTCTGATGGTACATGTATTACAGCACATAAGAGTATGATAACAGATCCATCCCCTGGCACCTCCTCAAAACTCGTCTTGCCGATTAATCCTGTGTTGGTTACGCTCAACGATGCTTAGTTGAAAATTTTATTTATTTTTTGTAAAATATAATGTTTAATGTTAGATATAAACTTTCAAATTAAAAGTATTATCGAAATGGGTTCAGCAGTTTTTTGTTTTATTTCATATTAGGCCTTACTGTAATTTCCTGAATTTTGGTATGAAACCTATACAGGGTGTCTCAGGAAACTTGTACTAGTGAAGGTCTAGAGTTGGCGGACCTTGGATGGGTTTTATTGAATAGGTATTGAGGTATATTCGCTGGTACAGGTTCCCTGGAACACCCTGTTTAAACAAATTAATTAAACGAGATTTTGTATATAATATGTTTTTATCAAAACTTACATTTAACTTACATTTACAAAAATTACATTGTGTAATAATATTAATTATGAAACTCGAGTTACATAATTATTATTATAATACAAATATTTTTTTTATCATCATCATAACATCCCATAAAACATCCAGTGCAGGACAGGGGGGAGCTCCATTAAAAAAAAAACGCTTGGTTATTTGGAGGGGATTTACCCTAGTCACCACGCTTATAAGCGTTGCAGCTTGCGACCGCTGTTGTTGGTGACCGCAGTATGTAAGATGATACGATTAACAGAAAGATGCTGCTGCCCATCCTTCGTTTCATAAGCCCTTACACATCATCAAGCTTGACATATAGAACTTTGTACCGTTCTTATTTCAATAGACGTACGGGCTAGAGTTATAGTACTAGGAGATAAAAGTACTGATTGCGCTGCGAGTGAGCTGGTCTGTCAGCAATCTATCTATCTATGTCTACTTGTACGTCTACGACGTCGTCTGCCGGCCCGAATATCGATAAAATATCGACTACAAGTTAGACAGCACTACTAAACACCGCCATGGTCATGTTCACTTTTACTTTTACGTGGCACGCTTTTGCCGAGTATATGGCATATCTATAAACGCCCCCTGGCGTTGTTTCCAAAATCTTTGCCAAATAAAGACAAATAAATGTCGTACTTTACTGATATTTTGTTTTAAATTGGGCATATCATAACATAAATGTCTCTATCTTTTTCTAACGTAACGTATTCAAAGATGTGTGATAGAGTTAAAAGACAAACCCCGTCTCCCGCTTCCACCTACCCTCCCACCCCTCTGAGCGGCCGCATAGGTTTCGATACAAAATGGGCATGATTACTACTCCATCTGGGCGCGTAATTTTTTTTCCTTCATGGCAAGAACGCAATAATCAAAGATTTTGGAAACTACGCGCAAGGCAGCGTTTTTCTTACGTCAATGGGCAATATGAGGCTCAGCCAAAGAAATTTGACCTCATATAGAAGTAATATATAAGAAATTCACAAGTAGGGATGTGTGCATGCTTTCATCTATCGATAGTCGATAAGTCACACAAGGAAAAATCGATGTCGAAACTTTTTCATTTCACATCAAAATTTTCATGAATATCTCTAGCTTACATACAAATTATGTAGGATTTTAACACAAACTTTTATCCCTCAATGCAGGGGGTGCATTTGCGATGGTTTTGCAAACATGCTGAAATACGGGTTTGTGGTTTTCTCCTAAGTAGCTCAAATCAAAATCAAAGCGTTGCATGTGCACAACAGTTGCTCCATGTTTTCGCTTTCCTCACCACATGCTTTTAAATCTTTTAAAGTATTGTTTTTAGCGAAAAACTTTCAAAACCTTTTTTGTGTAGAATTTTATGTAGATTAATTTAATTATTTTTTTATCATATTTCTTACGATTTGTTGATTCAGGATGATTCATGCTGTTTAAGATATTTAAATCTGGCGAAGACACACAAAGTGATATTTGTTTGACAGTGTCCCCATCGGGATTCGAACTCAGAATAAAAAACGGGCCAAGTGCGAGTCGGACTCGCGCACCGAGGGTTCCGTACCACCACATAATCATAATTGTATTAGTTGAAATTTCAGTAAGTTAATGTGCTAGATTTTTTGAGTCTGACACGCGCTTGACCAAATTTTATTATTTGTTGTTATTTTATAGCTTATGCACTATAAACATTCCAATTTCCAAGTTAGTAAGTGTTCCCGTTTTTAAATAGAACTAAAACAAAAATCGCCTCAGCGACCATCCAACTTGACCCCTCTCTTATATGAATATTCTTGAAACGGGAGCTCACCACAATTGGTTATCATTAGTTGTGAGAAAAGTTGTAATATTTAATGATTTCAGACTTTTCCCATTACTTGTACTGTGAGACCTAGCTTCTTGCCAAATTTCATAATTTTAGGTCAACGGCAAGTACCCTGTAGGTTTTGCTTTTTTGCATAAATGTATGGAGATGAGGACTAATAAGTCATATCTTTTGATTGCGTCGTTGTAAAAAATTTACTTTTTCAGATCTTGTGTGGTTCATGGATCCTAATATATGGTATTAATTTTAACCTGATACCTTTACCCGTTCGTGAGATAAAGGGTCTTGACAGACAGACGGACAACAAAGTGATCCTATAAGGGTTCCATTTTTTTTGAGGTACGGAACCCTAAAAATAAAACTTGCGTTGAATATTGTAAAATATAGTAAATGATACAGCAGCACTGCACCTTCTTTCTCGCGATATGCAAGTAAAACTATCAGCCGCAAACTTATATTTGTTATACCATGTACACATAGTATGGAAATACAAATTTATGTTTCGGTTTTTCTAGAAAATGTTCTAATGAAATAAGCAGATGAATTCAGAATTTGAATTGTTAAATATTAAAACCAACTAACCGTAAACGATTTCGAACAAATCACATGTTCAATTTTTGGTAGTACTAGAATACCCTGTATATGATTAATTATCGATTTTTTTTTATTTCAAAACACGTTTCTTAGGGGTAGTTGTTCAGTTTTGTCTACTGAAAAAGCCCTTTCAGTTTTTCGTACATCCTGTGTATAAAATTTTCGCTAAAACTAATCAAATTGAATATCAATTCAAGTAAATAACCAAAACAGAATTAATATCATAGAAAATAATATAAACTTAATGGAACCAACTATGAGTAAATCACAAGTTTACGTTTTGGTAGTACAGGAACACCCCTTATATGAAATCACACAGACAAACTGATAGACGGAGAGCGCGTGGTCGTCAACCCTACCTCATCGATTACCAAGATGCGACTAATCTAGGGAGATGCACGTTAAAAAGTTATACCCGAATCAACAGGGTTGCCTGGGCGCAACCTGGCAGGTTTAGTACCTACAGTGGGCAAAAATCTTGTAATTTTTTAGGAAAACATTACCTCATCGAATACCAAATAGGTACATAGTACATTCGATAATACTCATCAAGGAGTGCCTAAATCAACAGGGTTGCCTCACTCAAACCTGGCACATTCGCGAGTCAGCCTGATTTTAAGGTGGTTAAAAATTACGAAAATTACCTCATCGATTACCAAGTAGGTACTTATTACAACTGAAAGAGCTCTTCAAGAGGGGGCCAAATCAACAGGGTTGCCTCGCCAAATCCTGGCACATTCGTGAGTCGGCCTGATTTTAGGTTGGCAAAAAAATACAAAACTTACTTACGATAATGAGTAATGAATAGAAAATTATACCATTTGAAGGTTCTAGACATCTTAATAATATTTGCTATAGTATGCCGACACTTAAACTCATATTTCATATTATGAGTTTAAGTGTCGGCATACTATAGCCGTGTGTACCCCATCTTAACTTTCTATCCTGTATGATGAGGGTACACACGGCAGCTACTATAAGCATTATAGAAACAAAAAAACTTAGTATAGAGACTAACCCTAACTTTTAGAGATATTTTGATGTACATTCACAGATTTTGGAAAAAATGTACAGTCAACAAGAAAAATGGCAATTTGCACATAAATTTTTATCATTCCATTTGATCTTCTTATTGATAAAGAACATAATTCTCTATGGAGTCAACCGGGGTTAATGTATTAGAACTGTCAGAAAGCACAAAATGATTTTCCCATACATCTAATAGGAGAAACAGAAGTTTTCATGTACCTTTTTTACAAAACATTCTATCCTCTTGTTACTAAGAAACAGAAGTCTGTAAAAGGTCCACCAGGGTCAAGGTAATTAGAATTCTCAGAAAATGCACAATTACTTTTACCGTACTTTAAGGGTGATTTGCATTTGCTAAGTGGGCAAAACACTTTATGGGTAATAATTACCTGTACGAATGTAGATGTAGTGGATGTATGTGTGTGTCTGAGTGTATATGTATGTTTGTGTGCATGTTATGTGTGTTGTGTAGGATGTGTGCGTGTAAGTGTATGTTGATGTAGTGTTATTTAAGAAGTGGCAATATCAACAAGGTTGCCTGGCTTTCCTGGCACTTTCGGCCTGATTTTATTTTATTACTGAATGAATGACTGATACATCGACGCAAAGCCCAAACCTCTGGACCTAGAGACTTGAAAATTTGCACAAAGATATAAATTATACTTTCTGTACTATACTGTCCCGCTGCTATTCACTTTCTCACTGCCTTAGGTTGGCTGGAAGAAATCTCTTCTAGAGAATGTGCCAGGATTTGGCGAGGCAACCCTGTTGATTTGGCCCCTTCTTGAAGAGCTCTATCAGTTGTAATAAGTACCTACTTGGTAATCGATGAGGTAATTTCCTTAATTTTTTACTACCTTAAAATCAGGCCGACTCGCGAATGTGCCAGGATTGAGTGAGGCAACCCTATTGATTTAGGCACTCCTTGATGAGTATTATCGAATGTACTATGTACCTATTTGGTATTCGATGAGGTAATTTTTGCCCAAAATATGACAAGATTTTTGCCCACTGTACTAAACCTGCCAGGTTACGCCCAGGCAACCCTGTTGATTCGGGTATAACTTTTTAATGTGCATCACCCTAGATTAGTCGCATCTTGGTAATCGATGAGGTAGGGTTGACGACCACGCGCTCTCCGTCTATGATGATGGCGCAAGATACCTTGCATGAAGATCCTTAGTCACGCAAAGTTTCATAAAAATCATTTTAGCCGTTTTTCAAAAAAAAATAATTCTTCATTTTTGTTGTATGACAGCTACCCTCAAAATGAGAGCCGGCAAAAAACCATAAGGAACCCTTCGACCAATTTGCATAAAAGTCTTAAATTTAAAATATGGTGTTAATGGGACCATTCGTTTAGCCGCTAGGCCAAAGCGTGACGGACAGACCAACCGACTGACTGACGACGGACGGACATTTTTAGGGGACTTGCTTTTTTTGGTGATATAGAGCACATTTTTGAGAAATTTGTGCAACTTTTTTCACGATTACAATACCTTTCTCGCTCCGCTCGAAAGTAAAAGCACCACTATCGATAGAAAATACATCATTCATGACCTTCAACATGATCTCACAAAAAACGATAAATTACAATAAAATACGTTACAATTTCCATATTTCTGACTGTAAGAATGATAAGTTGACATTTTTTAAGCAATATTTGTGATAATAATCCACAAACATTTGGGTGTTCTTATTGATAGAGAGTTAAACTTTAGATTACATATCGACACAATTACGAAAAAAGCATTGAGAATGCTTGGTTTTGTTATTAGGAATACTAAGAAGTTCAAAAAACCAAAGTCCAAAATCATTCTTTTTAATGCCTTGGTTAGAAGTCATTTGGAGTACTGCTGTCAGGTATGGTCTCCCTTCTATGAGTGCCACAAAAATAGACTGGAAAGAGTACATAGACGTTTTTTGAATCATTTGTCATACTTTTTTAAACAAAATCGATATCTTAACTCCTACAGTAAGCGACTTAAGTACTACAAAATGGTTAGTCTAGATAAAAGAAGAAAGCTGCTCGACTTGGCGTTCTTTTACAAGGTACTAAATAATCAGATTGATTGCCCAGATATCTTAGCTAGGATTTTGTTTTCGACACCTAAAAGGTTGCCAAGACGACAGAATTTTAAATTATTTGTCTGTAGAAGTTACAAATCCAATCTTGGTCGGAATTCGCCAATCACCCGAATGGTTAAACTCTTCAATTATTTGCCCGAGCAGCTCTGCATCGATATATTCCAAGACTCACTTGCTACCTTCAAAAATAAAGTAAGATCTCACGTTACCGAAAACTGAACTAAACCAAAATATAACCAAAACTATGCTAATTAAAGTCCGATTTTGTATTGTGTACTACTATTTTCTATTTTGATCTCTTACCTATTATAATGTTCCTTTTTATTCTTGATCATGATAATGTTTTTAGTTATTGAATATCACATAATTCTTCTTAGTTATCTGTATTAATATTGTATCAGTATATATTTGCATCATTTTAAGTGTCTCATGTGTAAGTTGTGGTTACCTATAATTGGATGTACATATATATAAGATCCTTTTTTTAGTGTATAAAACTTTTGTTTGATATGTATTATCTGTTGGTGATCCTAATAAAGAAAAATAAAAATAAAACAAACATGAAAAATACTGAATAAAACTTACAGATGAAAACATAAAATTTCTTTGCAGTTTTCGTTTTGTTGTTTTGAAGATGTACAGCCATCAACTACACACGATATTATTGAAAAACACACGCACTAATATGGAGATCAACTTAAGAATAAATTAACGATTATTTTTACTTGTTCACTACATGTTTTTTTATAATTTTTACAATGTTTACAACGTATGTTTAGAAAATATTTTCAACCGTTAAAATCACAACAAGTTAAAATAATCCTATAAACTTTGTAAATGCAATGAACGCGTCGTTCTTCTAATTTGGTAGGATGTGATCATTGATGATTTGACATGGCATGTGACGTGCTAGCAGTTGTCATCCCATACTGAAAAAAATTAGCATGGTTTCTTCTCCGAGCGAAGCAAGGAGGTTTTTGTTCTGAGGGCTCAGCCTAGACAGATACACATGCTAGTAAATGGACATGCTTACTAGCATGCTCTTTAACTGTCTATACTTGCTTGCAAAAACCATGCTCGTTAATAGCATGCTACTAAATAAGCAATTAGGAACACGCGTGGTCGCGCCAACCAATCCCGAGGCTCAGTTACAGACAGTGAGAAGGGCTGGTTGGCGCGCAGTTCAAAAGCCTGCGCGCTTTTGATAGTTGTTGTTCTTTTTTTTCTGACAGCAGCCATATATCTAAATTAAAATTGCTTTATAATAATTTTGTCTGGTTTGGTGGCAATAATAACATCCCACACCCTAAGCTGTGTTTGCCTTGCATCTCCAAGCCTTAGGAACCCTATCCGCCCTGTTAAACTGGACGCCCAACTAGTGTGGTTTGGAGAAAGGCTAGTTAAATGCCGCCGAAGAAATTGAACCGTCGCCAGTCACAGCAGTATCGGAGGCAATCAGCGCTATTCGCCGACGCTATTTCCGATGACGAGGAGGATGTATTATCGGTGTCAACGGTGGCTGGAATGATAGCCGCAATACAACGTTCTCAAACTGAAGCATTCGAAGGTTTGATAGATCGTGTCTCTGAGCGACAGTCAATGTCGATGCCGACGCCGCCTGCAGCACCTTCAAGCAACTTCGCGGGATGTTCAGCGCGTTTTAGTGGTACCGCCGATGAATCCGTTGAGGGCTTTCTAGATGCCGTGGAGAGCTACAAGGAGTGCACGAGCGTGTCCGACTCCGCCGCACTGCGGGGTTTCTCGATGCTGCTCACGCACGAAGCCGCTACGTGGTGGCAAGGAGTGAAGTCGACCGTCACGTCGTGGGGGGCAGCCGTAGAGAATCTCCGCAGTGCCTTCGGCGACCGTCGTCCTCCTGCCCGTATCTATAGAGAACTTTTTTCAATGGAGCAAGGCCCTGAAAAGATAAGATAAGATAAATTTATTTCTTCATAAAAACTTAGTCTAAATACAGATACACTTAGTCTTAGGTAAAAAACGGTCATTTTCGTCGCGCGGGCGCGCGCTTTGCTCGCTCGTTTGCCGAGAGGCAATTTAAAGGAGAAGGTGGAACTAGACATGATATCGACGGGTGAAAGGCTATTTGGTTTAAGCGACACCCAGGGCGATATTGAGTTATATTGATATTTGGAATCAGCGAATTTTTCTGCGTCGATTGAGCTGGGTCCCATAAATATCGGAGCACTTTTTTGGCGCTTAAACCAATTGAAACTTTGGCCTCATTTTAGAACATTCATGTATGAAACGCCATAAAACCGTTATTTTTTTTGTGACAGTGGATATGAACCATACAAATATTTGATTAAAACCCACTTAAACTGTTTGTCCTTTCCAAATAATAGTACTCAATGGTGGTTAAAGCGTTTTGCCTGCATCTACTTTTTAGGACTAACTGTCGTTTAAAACATTTTGCCTTTCATAAAAAGCATCACGGCTGTCGCTTGAAACATTTAGCTTGAACATAAAGGTTTCTCTCATCTCTCTCTTTACATTTGTTAGGATACTGCTGCTAAGTTCCTATGTTCTGAGTAATTTATGAGTAACGTCTGTATATTATATAAAATTCAGCTGGATCTAGAATTATACTCATCGATTTGCGCAGGGTTAGTCCTGTTTTTCCTTAGTTTAAAATTACCCCGATATGATAGGAAAATATCTCATTGCTTCGGAAAACCGGTAACAACATAAATACGAAATCCACGCGAGCGAAGCCGCGGGCAACAGCTAGTAATAATATGAAATATGAGTTTAAGTGTCGGCATACTATAGCAAATATTATTAAGATGTCTAGAACCTTCAAATAGTATAAGTTTCTATTCATTACTCATTATCGTAAGTAAGTTTTGTATTTTTTTGCCCACCTAAAATCAGGCTGACTCACGAATGTGCCAGGATTTGGCTAGGCAACCCTGTTGATTTGGCCCCTTCTTGAAGAGCTCTATCAGTTGTAATAAGTACCTACTTGGTAATCGATGAGGTAATTTCCTTAATTTTTTACTACCTTAAAATCAGGCCGACTCGCGAATGTGCCAGGATTGAGTGAGGCAACCCTATTGATTTAGGCACTCCTTGATGAGTATTATCGAATGTACTATGTACCTATTTGGTATTCGATGAGGTAATTTTTGCCCAAAATATGACAAGATTTTTGCCCACTGTACTAAACCTGCCAGGTTACGCCCAGGCAACCCTGTTGATTCGGGTATAACTTTTTAATGTGCATCACCCTAGATTAGTCGCATCTTGGTAATCGATGAGGTAGGGTTGACGACCACGCGCTCTCCGTCTATGATGATGGCGCAAGATACCTTGCATGGAGATCCTTAGTCACGCAAAGTTTCATAAAAATCATTTTAGCCGTTTTTCAAAAAAAAATAATTCTTCATTTTTGTTGTATGACAGCTACCCTCAAAATGAGAGCCAGCAAAAAACCATTAGGAACCCTTCGACCAATTTGCATAAAAGTCTTAAATTTAAAATATGGTGTTAATGGGACCATTCGTTTAGCCGCTAGGCCAAAGCGTGACGGACAGACCAACCGACCGACCGACGACGGACGGACATTTTTAGGGGACTTGCTTTTTTTGGTGATATAGAGCACATTTTTGAGAAATTTGTGCAACTTTTTTCACGATTACAATACCTTTCTCGCTCCGCTCGAAAGTAAAAGCACCACTATCGATAGAAAATACATCATTCATGACCTTCGACATGATCTCACAAAAAACGATAAATTACAATAAAATACGTTACAATTTCCATATTTCTGACTGTAAGAATGATAAGTTGACATTTTTTAAGCAATATTTGTGATAATAATCCACAAACATGAAAAATACTGAATAAAACTTACAGATGAAAACATAAAATTTCTTTGCAGTTTTCGTTTTGTTGTTTTGAAGATGTACAGCCATCAACTACACACGATATTATTGAAAAACACACGCACTAATATGGAGATCAACTTAAGAATAAATTAACGATTATTTTTACTTGTTCACTACATGTTTTTTTATAATTTTTACAATGTTTACAACGTATGTTTAGAAAATATTTTCAACCGTTAAAATCACAACAAGTTAAAATAATCCTATAAACTTTGTAAATGCAATGAACGCGTCGTTCTTCTAATTTGGTAGGATGTGATCATTGATGATTTGACATGGCATGTGACGTGCTAGCAGTTGTCATCCCATACTGAAAAAAATTAGCATGGTTTCTTCTCCGAGCGAAGCAAGGAGGTTTTTGTTCTGAGGGCTCAGCCTAGACAGATACACATGCTAGTAAATGGACATGCTTACTAGCATGCTCTTTAACTGTCTATACTTGCTTGCAAAAACCATGCTCGTTAATAGCATGCTACTAAATAAGCAATTAGGAACACGCGTGGTCGCGCCAACCAATCCCGAGGCTCGGTTACAGACAGTGAGAAGGGCTGGTTGGCGAGCAGTTCAAAAGCCTGCGCGCTTTTGATAGTTGTTGTTCTTTTTTTTTTCTGACAGCAGCCATATATCTAAATTAAAATTGCTTTATAATAATTTTGTCTGGTTTGGTGGCAATAATAACATCCCACACCCTAAGCTGTGTTTGCCTTGCATCTCCAAGCCTTAGGAACCCTATCCGCCCTGTTAAACTGGACGCCCAACTAGTGTGGTTTGGAGAAAGGCTAGTTAAATGCCGCCGAAGAAATTGAACCGTCGCCAGTCACAGCAGTATCGGAGGCAATCAGCGCTATTCGCCGACGCTATTTCCGATGACGAGGAGGATGTATTATCGGTGTCAACGGTGGCTGGAATGATAGCCGCAATACAACGTTCTCAAACTGAAGCATTCGAAGGTTTGATAGATCGTGTCTCTGAGCGACAGTCAATGTCGATGCCGACGCCGCCTGCAGCACCTTCAAGCAACTTCGCGGGATGTTCAGCGCGTTTTAGTGGTACCGCCGATGAATCCGTTGAGGGCTTTCTAGATGCCGTGGAGAGCTACAAGGAGTGCACGAGCGTGTCCGACTCCGCCGCACTGCGGGGTTTCTCGATGCTGCTCACGCACGAAGCCGCTACGTGGTGGCAAGGAGTGAAGTCGACCGTCACGTCGTGGGGGGCAGCCGTAGAGAATCTCCGCAGTGCCTTCGGCGACCGTCGTCCTCCTGCCCGTATCTATAGAGAACTTTTTTCAATGGAGCAAGGCCCTGAAAAAACGGTCATTTTCGTCGCGCGGGCGCGCGCTTTGCTCGCTCGTTTGCCGAGAGGCGATTTAAAGGAGAAGGTGAAACTAGACATGATATCGACGGGTGAAAGGCGATTTGGTTTAAGCGACACCCAGGGCGATATTGAGTTATATTGATATTTGGAATCAGCGAATTTTTCTGCGTCGATTGAGCTGGGTCCCATAAATATCGGAGCACTTTTTTGGCGCTTAAACCAATTGAAACTTTGGCCTCATTTTAGAACATTCATGTATGAAACGCCATAAAACCGTTATTTTTTTTGTGACAGTGGATATGAACCATACAAATATTTGATTAAAACCCACTTAAACTGTTTGTCCTTTCCAAATAATAGTACTCAATGGTGGTTAAAGCGTTTTGCCTGCATCTACTTTTTAGGACTAACTGTCGTTTAAAACATTTTGCCTTTCATAAAAAGCATCACGGCTGTCGCTTGAAACATTTAGCTTGAATCAAAAAAGAATTGGACATGGCGCTTCAACCTTTTTGCCTTTTTGTACTTTCATCATTCCATGTTGTTTGAATCACTATCGTCTGTATGCAAAACTTGACTAGCATGTCGTTTCAGAAGTTTATCCGCACTCTATAACTTAATAGAGTGTCGGTCAAACATATCTCAACCTTGACTTGTATTACTTAAAGCACTTATCAAAGCTCAAAATAGTGACATCTATGTCCGTTCACACAAGGAAATATTATTATGTGACAATTTTGCAACGTCGGATAAAACAATGTTTGTTTGGCGCCAGCGCCTTTGACTCGCGCGTCTATAAATACCCCAACCTTTTGCGCGGGCGCTTCAGTCTGTCGTGAACCGTGAAAGTATTATAACAACAACTTATGAAAGTATTATAACAATAGAGATTGAACTAATAGAAAATGAAAGTGAATCTGAGAAGGAAGTAAGTATTTCTTATTTAAATTTGACAATATGATGATTAAATTTGAAGAAATAATTAATGTATTTCAGACAACATAAAAAATTGAACAAAATGCAGAAAAAAGTATGAAGGCAAAAATAAACAATGGAGATTCGCAGGACGAAATTCAACTACCTATAAGACAGGATGAAAATAATTTAAATTATAATGTTGACTTTATAAAGATAATTTATTATATAGTCAAAACACAGATAAAAAACAGTCAAATAATACATAAATTAAATCATAAGTCAAACCTATTGATCGAATAAGCCGCCTCGGATCGATCCCGGTGCAAAGGTGCCCATGACACTTGCGGCGTTTCCGCGTTGGATGGCGATGGAGACTCTTTGCACTAGGAATGACCCGGAGCGGCAGTCACCGCCTTGTGCCCTAAGTCGACGCCCGATCTCCCTGACAAATTCAAGGGCCTCTGCACTCCAGCCACCTGATGTCTCGACCGCGAACGGCACGAAAAGGTACCGGTCCAGAAGTGCCGCATACTTGCCTCACTTGGTCGCCGCCGCCAACTCAGCTGCTGCACCGGCTGTCTGCGTAGTGCGGCTAAGGTGACTAGGGGCAAAAGTGCTGACGCACGTGGCGGCCCACAAGAGGCACTGCCCTTCTGCCATGGCACCAGAGTCAAGCCATCAGGCCTCTTACCGTCAGAGCGGCTGAGCCCCGAAGGCTCCAACCTGCATTGTGGTTTACATACAACGCAGCCAAGGCGGAGAGCCATTGCCACTCGCAAAGAGTCGCCGTCGAGAAACGTTCCCAGCTGAGGAGAAGGAAGCTCGTGCAACCATGCTCCGGATTCTGAACGCGACACCGCTTTGAGTCTTGCGAGATCAGCCCCTGTGGCAGCGCCTAGAAGCAGGTCGAGCACAGTTTTCGATCCCACCTCATCCCAAGACCGTTGCTTATGCGGGTTCGAGGGAGCAGGCGCCCTCGAGTTGAGAACCGACCACGCTGTCAAAGCATCGGACACATAGGGGATGCTTGCCCTGTCACCATTCGTAGAAAGTAAGTTAGCGACAAGGCCCGCAGCCCCATGTGTCGATGCTAAGGAAGCCGGCAAGCCCACATCCCGAGCACGCCGCACTCCCAAGCCCCCTAGCCGCTTTCAATGTGACAGGGTGCATAAGAACTCATACTTTACAAAAAATACCGGCCCTGGAACGCTTCCGCTGCCGCCTCAGTGTGACTTGGGCTTTAGACTCATTTATATCCAGTCCTAGCTCACCCAAACGTGGGATCAAAGTAGCTAAATGTTGACTTGTCAAGAGAAATAGAAAAAATATGATTATTTTTAAAAAAGAATCAATAAGCACCGACAAAATAACCATTAACACAAGTCCCAAAAATATTGATGAAAATCAAAATATAGACGCACCTGCAGATGAAACAAAAAAGATACACGTAACAGAAAAGCAATCCTTACCTAGACTCACCTATGCACATGAGGCAGAAAAAAAAAATAAAGGACAAGATGAAACTTATGACAAGTCAATTCGAGATGTACCATTACAAAAGAAAGAGAGGAAAGATTGTTAGAAGAAGAAATAGAAGAAAGAACAGTGGATAAAGAAAGAGAGGAAATGCCGATTGAGGATATATTATAAGAAAAAGGAAGATAGGAAGCTTTGTTAATCGAAGAAAGAGAAAAAGGGTCATTAGATAAAGAAAGAGAGGATAGATCGTTAGACACAGAAAGAGAGGAAATATCATTGAAAGAAAAAAGCGGGGAAAGTTTGTTGAAAAAAGAAAAACAAACAAAGGATGAAAAAAGAAAAAGAAGAAAGAACAGTGGACAAAGGAAGAGAGGAAATGTCCATTGAGGATATATTATTAGAAAAAGAAAGAGAAAATATCATTGAATAAAGAAAGAGAGGAAGCTTTGTCAAACGAAGAAAGAGAAAAAGGGTCATTAGATAAAGAAAGAGAGGAAATATTAATACACACAGAAAGAGATGAAATATCAGAGAATAAAAAGAGCGAGGAAAGGTTTAGTTAAAAAAAGAGGAGAAAGCTCAGTAGGCAAAAAAAGAGAAGAGATCGGTGATTACCAGAAGCAAGAAAAGATCATTGGAAAAAGGAAATGAATTTGAAATAAGTGAACATAATTTAGTTTTCATTATTATACTTAATCATTATAATTATGACTGATATACAAAGGCTGTTTTCCAAAAAGGATACTGAAAACTTAATTTGTTGCATAAATAGTTGTTTAAGAAACTGATTATAATAATTATAAGGAGGATGATTCTCGTAGGAGGTTTGAGAAAATTTAAATAAAACTTTTATTACAGATCTTTTTTGTTTTACATAAAACCATCATCTCCACTTACATTGAAGTTTTTAAATGAGAAACAATTGCATTGTATCATTCACCATTATTTATAAAGTTATACAAACAGATGTGCACACATACATTTACACAAACTAACACGCCTGAAACAAAAGCGTGTTCTCAGATTTTATTAAATGATTTTTTAAAGGAGAGCTCACACTAACCAGGAACTGGCGCCTCGCTCTTGTATGACGAAACGATTAGTGAGGTGAGCGTACCAATCGTTGGTCCTCGTCCGAATTTTATAAAAGCAAGGTTGGCGAGTCAGATGGAATTACCTTACGACGGAAACTATACTGAACCGATTTTCGTTAGTAGGGTAAGTGTGCCCGTCAATGACCACGTACACGCCACAGAAAACTTTGTTAACCTGTTCTAGTAAAGGCAACAATGAAAATGTGGAACCCAGTTCTATACTATTAAATTCGGTAGATTCCACTATTATTGTACCGATCGAGAAGTCAGTGCTGACCCGCAGACCAATTTTAAATATTCAGATTTGCGGTTCACGTGGTGTGGCACTTCTTGATACCGCAGCTAAGTGTTGCGTTGCTGGTCATTTGCTGTACCGTTTTTTGAAAGCTCATAATCAGAAATTCGTTGAGAGGCGAGTAAAGGTCAAACTTGCCGACGGGATAACCCAGTCACGGGATCTGTTAGTGGCTCGAGTTGACGTTACAATCTCTGTAGATAAAATTGTGACGACAGATTTTGTAATTTTCCCAGACGCTGAATATAGCAATACACTCTTGGGAATAGATTTTATAAACGCGGCTGGAATGATAATAAATTTTGCAAGCTCAACATGGAAATTTTCAGGAGGTTCACAAATATATCCTCTGGAGTTTGAGGGGGAAGAAAGCAGTCACCCCACCTCATATTCTGTCGTGGCTTCTACCAACGCACTGGAAGAGGAGAGGAAGCAAATGACTGCGCATCCCGTTATGACCACTACCAACGTGCTGAGAAAAGTTGTAAGGACGAGATCGACAATAAACCAACATCAGCAACTGGCTGGGGTCCCCTGCCAACACGAGGATACTTTTGGTCCAGGAGGAGAGACTCACTATGCTGAGCATAGAATAAATTCTGGTGGTCACCTTCCCATGGCCAAACCTGTGTGTCGACTGACGGCGGAGAGCATTAAGCCCGACGGTGCAGTGCACTCCCTCTCTCAAAAAACTTAAACTTTACCTACCTAGTTAAGTTACATACGATTACATACCTATTTTCATAACCCTATACGTTGTATACATTTATAATAGCCTAAGAAATAATTACGCAACAATTTACGTAGTCAAGTGGAGCGCCAAGGATTGCGCTCCTATGAAAAAATCTTCAGTACAATTCCTAATACAGAATTCAATGAGTGTGAAGGAGAAACATCAACACGCTCGAGCGCGTGAAACAAAAGATTTTCTATGAGAAATTAGCCTAATCAGGAGCGCTGCTCAATGCTACGTTGCCAGGTCGCGATGCGCATGCAGTTCGGTGACAAGGCGCTGTTGCCGATCATACGTAAACAAATTTTTCGTATACAGCTTTCAGTTACTGTTCGCAATTTTGCTTGAAAATTTTGAAATAATTGTTTTTAATACAGTGTCGTTTACATAAAAAATGTGAAAAAGGCTATACAAATACGACTTGAACTCAATGAAAAGGGGCCGCCACGACCTGAAACCGCGATAGTTCAAAAATGTAGTACAAAAAATAAAACCTTATAATCGTGTGATCAAACCAGAACAATATTTAAAAACACCTTGGATGTGCGGTTGTAAATAAATTGTTTTGTTTCCCGTGTCTGGTATTTGGAGCTGGTGCTGGCTCGCATAATATGTAACAATAAAGCCATACAAAATATTGCATGGCCCAAGTTTTTGTCACTATCTTTTTAGTGAAATAAACTATAAATACTCACAAACATTAAAAGACTTAAAACCAATATGTTGTTCATTCTCACTACTTATTGAACAGCCCTCGTAACATTAGCTGTCTCTTCGTCCATCTATATTTGCGATCCGTCTGGCTGTCCGGGAACAACAGGTCGATACAGGTTTTTGTTGGTATTCTTCTAAAAACTCATCATCAACCAACTTCATTTGGGCCTAATTGCGAGCCACCTACTTTTTAACCGACTTCAAAAAGGCGGAGGTTCTCTATTCGATCGTATTTTTTTTATTATTATTTTTTTAATGAATGAATCATTCTTACCTACCAAGTGACATCTGTCCACATCTGAAACTTTTTTAAATAAATTCCAACCCAAGGGCATCACATAAAATCTCTCAATAATGCCCGGCACAAAACTTTGATGCTGACCGTAAATGGCTCGAAATATCTATCGCGCAGGGCAGGCGTGTGAATTATTGGCTTCCCGCATGTCGTCAATAAGAACGTAGCAAATAACCGGCAGCATCAGATGTACTATTTTCCTATTATTGTACAACAGTACAGGTTCCGTTATTTTGTTTGATTGTCTTTAAAAACTAATGCAAGCTGTTTTTCTCTTTCATGTTTAGATTCACATATCTTCATCATAATGTTATTTCATCATAATATTCTTTGGGACAAGTTGTTCAGTTTTATGGGCAGATTTTGCAGATTCACATCCCACAATACTGATGTGGTTGTACCTTTTTAGTTTCCTTTGTGTTCAATTATCGTACATTACAGCCACCCTACTTCATACGTAAAACAGTTTGGCTTTTTCATAGAAAAATTAAAGGAATAATGCATACCCATAGAAGAATATTCCGCAAAAAGCATAACTATCAATTTTGCAGCCATTTACTCTACAATATTTCACTGTTTTTGCAGAAAAAATACGCGATTTTAAACAACATTTAGCATGACATAAAAATGTGTCAAAGACGGGGATACCAGTAATGTATTAAAAAATATTACCAAAAAGGTTGATGACCAATGAAGAAGTACATAACCTGCTTGAACTTAAACAACACAATTAGATCAAAAATATTTTAGAGAGTTTCCTTGATAAATTACAGAACCTAAAGCACCCGAAAAATATGAAATTTTTAAGATTTAGCTCTAAAAAGGTTTTCTATATGAAAACCAAGCATAATGTCAAAATATGTTTTCCTACCAACCCGCAATTTCGTTTTGGTATGGCAACTGTGTGAGCGTGACACAACCGCGACTAATTGACCTCTCGCTCGGCACAATTTCTCTTCTTCGCGAATCACAGGAATTTATTCCGTATTACAATATACGATTGACTAAATTTGTGTAGCTAGATTTTTGCATTAAACACTCCTTCCTAGAGCGTAGCGTGGATTAAAACCTCCTTGGGCTGGTGTGATATATTTTATCTGTATTATGCGTTGTCTAGGAAACTGAACTTTGTTAATGTTGTCAAGTTTTTTGCATAATAAAGCCTAGATTCAGGTTATTGTCTTATTTCAATTTATTATGCAAAATTGAACCAAAACGTGCTAAAATAGAAAAATATTTACGCCCAGACCGCTTCGATGTAGACCCGGCATCAAACCAAGACAATTCGCCTCAATGGAACCATTGGAAAAAATCGTTCACCAATTTGCTAGTGCAATAGTGCTATGAAATTAAAACTACTAGAAAATCATCTCTCGCCTACAGTTTACGCCCATCTAAAGGACTGCACTACGTATGAAACTGCCATCTCGAGGTTGGATTCCTTTTATATTAAGCCAGTAAATGAAATATATAATAGACATAAACTTTCGAAAAGGCAACAGCTAGCCGGAGAATCAATCGACCTGTTTCTCCAATCTCTAAAACTTTTAGCTAAAGAATGTAAGTTTAAAGATGTACAAGCGCAACAAAACGAGAACAAATATGTGCGTGACGCATTCATATCAGGGTTATCCTCTACAACCATTCGCCAGCGGCTACTAGAAAATGCGACCTTAACTTTAGATGATGCTCATAGACAGGCCCGTTCCTTGGAAATTGCACAAATCCACAATGAGTCTTACCAGCACCCAATCCCAAGTTCTTCTTTTGTAAACGCCGCTGCTACGAGAAACACTGCTAGTTCTATTACTTCAAATTCTTGTTATTATTGTGGAAATAAGAGACACGCTCGACGAAATTGTCCGGCTGAAGGGGTGACTTGTCTTTCCTGTGGAAAGAAAGGACACTTTGCTAAGGTCTGTAAAGGAAAACCTATGGGACAGAATGCCTTTTCAATCCAAACCGATCAAACTTTAGACGCATCACCCATTCCAGACTTGCCACCTCAGATTGCTTGTGTAACCACCGCATCAACAGATCTATGTAAAGCCACACTACCTATTATCATAAATGGCTATATCTCTGCAAAAGCTTTGATTGATACGGGAAGCAGTGCTAGTTTTGTCAGCAAAAATTTAATCACGAAATATAACATAAAAACTGTGACCCGTAATCAAGACGTCACAATGGCAGCTACTGATCTAAAGTCTAAAGTAAAATGGCTCTTGCACTCTAGAAATAAATTTACAAGGCAAAAGATTTGAAGCTAATCTTTTATGTCTGGATGGACTTTGCGCCGATACTATTTTAGGCCATGACATCCTAAGCAAGCATAGAACTTTAGAGATGCATTTTGGTGGGCCCAGAGCTCCAATAAAACTGAACGCTTTTCCATGCGCTAAAATTGCACCAGTTCCTTTATTCACAAATTTAGCAAAGGATACCCACCCAATCACGATCAAATCCAGAAAATATTAAAAAGAAGATCAGACATTTATTGATAATGAAATGAAGAAACTACTCTCTGATGGAATAATTGAGCCAAGTCATTCGCCATGTAGAGCTCAGGTTCTCATAGTTGTAGGCCACAAAAAACGCATGTGTATAGACTATTCGCAGACAATAAATAAATATACGGAGCTTGATGCCTACCCTCTAACAAACATAGACGCTCTTATTTCCAAAGTGGCAAAATATCGAGTGTTCAGTAAGATTGATGGAATGGAGTTGGCGCCACTGTCACAGTAAACACAAGCTCCGTAATAATTTATTATAAAAAATAGTTATTTTGATCCTAGTGCTAATAAAACATCAACAAAGTCATACGGAAGATCCAAATTTGAAGTGATATTGTTATCTAACGAAAAGATCTCATAATAGTGTATAAAATAATAAGTGACAACATACCTAGTGATTGAAGTGGTCTGTGCGATTTTTCAGCGATATACTGCTATAAGGACTAAAAGATAAGTACTACGTCTGCACAGTGATGAAAACAAAGTAAAAATCGGATCGTTAATTAGAAAGATATTACAAATTTTTATTCAAAAATTGACAGTTAACGACAGCGGATAGACCATGGCCTATCCCAATGTACGAATCTTAGCAGCGGGATAAGCGTAAGTCAGCTGACGACCGAGGGTACTGACCGACAAACTGGTTGACCTTCAATGCACCGGGGTACGAGCTGCCTCCTACTACGATAGATACGAGTAACGCGTCGATCGTTGCGATTTTGTCTACCGCTAAGCTTGACCGATGAAACCGTGACGCGATTCACAGCATTGCTGATTGCATAATAAAGGAGATTCACTAGTGTGGGAACTATGGCACTCAGAAATAATGAACTTTGTTGGAAATGTAAAAAAAAGGTTGAACGTAACGGGTTTCTTGTATGTTCGATGTGTTTGAAGACCTATGACCTTGATTGTGCCAATGTTACAAGAAAGCGGTACGATCTTATGGAAAAAGATCGCCGCCCCACCTGGAGATGTGACTTAGGTGTTAAAAAGAAAACAAATAAACCTAAATGCAGTACACCTCTATTAATGACAAAGGCTTCTTCAACTGAAACCTCTGCAAATATTGGCTCCGAGGTTACAACTCCAAAACCGAGTGAGCTAAATAACTCAAAAGATAATTTTCTCCGAGTATACTTAAGTGAAACTTCGTTACTTCAGAAAGGAACCGAACCTAGTTCTCCTCAGAAACAGATTAAGACCACTGCGGCAGGTGTTGCCTCTGAGATGAATACCTCGTCTCATCATTGCTCAGAAACAAATGAAATTGACACGTAGGCGTGACAGAGTCTATTCTCTCTCAGACGGCAGCTGCATTTTAAGCGATACTGAATCATCTCTACACGAAAAGACTGCATGCAGTGCTCCAGAACAGACAACTTATTACTTAAACCAAGAAATTTATGCGAGAGAAATTGTGGATTTAAGAAGTCAGTTAACAAGCGCTCACAGTGAAATTGAAGATTTATTACAGGAAAATTCCAAACTCAAAGAATTAGTCGAAAAAAATGCGGAAAAAATTGAGTATTACAAACAGTTATACATACAAGCGCTCAAATCTCCAGCAACCATAAATTCACCGCAAAAAAAATATTTATCTGCCTCCAAAAGTAAATCCGCCAGGAAAAGAGAACGCAGAAGAAGACGATCGCTCCGTGCCAAGGAAGAAGCGAGTTTAAGTCACGTGAATTCTTCAACTGAATCTGACAAAACTTCTGTAAAGAGCCAAGCAGATTTGACACCTTTAGAAACAAAAGTACCCCTAAGCCGACCCACATAAATGACGGGGGTAAAAAATATGAAACGCTTAAAGAAGAACATAAAACAAAACTCTGTATAATTAGCAGCAACAACGAAAACAAAATTCTAAATACCGCCAACAACCAATTTGAAAATGCTGAAATTTGTCACTATTTGTCAACGGGTGCTGATATAAGAACATTATTGCACTCAGTATCGACAAAATTGGAAGGATTTACGAACAGGGATTTTTGTATTGTTTTCGTTGGTGAAAATGATTTTCAGAAGACAAGCAATTTATTCAGAGATAATCGAGCACATTAAACTGGAGTTAGTTGGCACACATCATACGAATGTCATTTTGTGTCTACCTACCTATCGATTCAACTCAAACACGACCATGTTCAACTCACGAATTGAAGAAGCTTTCAACAACCTTTTATATCTGGACAACTTACAGCATGAATACGCGTATATCTTGGACTCAAACAAGAACTTGAAATACACTATTGAAATGTTCTCGGCGTCAGGTGGGCGTCTTAACCGGCGAGGTCTTGTCACTATTTTTGAAGATATTAAGAATACAATAAGAGATATCTTGGACCACACCGCTTGCGCTAGTAGCAACACTGTGGAGCCGAATTTAAATGATCTTATTGATAAGTACAATACATTGCTTTTTCGTGAAACCTAACAGACATAACTATACTACAAATCAATTTAGAATGTTACACCAAAATGTCGCAAGTATCAACAGCAAAAGACGCTTATTAGAATTATGTATTGCAGGATTAAGAGATAATTGTAAAGACCCTGATATAATTTGCTTGTCAGAAACATTTGTCGAAAAAGGGCAAGAAACTAATAAAATGAAAGTTTCTGGTTATGCTCTAGGTAGTACTAACTGTAGGAACAAGAAGGAAAAAAGAGGAGGGGTAGGAATACTTGTAAAAAACGGCATAGAGTTTAGAGAATTGGAGTGTTTGAAGGATTTAGCATTAGATTTTCATTTTGAATGTTTCGGGGTACACATTCCAAAACAAAAGTTAACAGTGATTTGCCTTTACAGAATACCTAACAACAAAACCGATGTTTTGCATCTCTTCTTTGATAAACTTGATACACTGCTAGCAAAAGTTACAAATAGATCAAATCATACTGTAGTAATTGCTGGAGACCTAAATATTAACACTTTAAAGAGTAACAGGACTACTCAGGAACTATCCGATTTATTAAAATCACGCCGGATGTTTTTTCATATTGTTAAACCTACGAGAAAGGATGCTTGTCTAGATTTAATTATTAGTAATAAGAAAAGCGCTATTGGGGAAGTATTACCTTTTGATATTTCTGATCATGACACAGCACAGATGCTGAGTATACCCAAATAATACTCCGAACTTATGATGAAGGGATATTTTGTATTTAAAAGAGATTACTGTGATGAAAATATCAACAAATTTTCTGACTGTCTAAAAAGTCTATCTTTCTCTGATGTAATGGCCATGTCTGATGTTAACCTTGCATATGATAAATTTTTCGAGCATTTCTCATTGTTCTATGACCTTTGTTTTCCTATAGTAAAAGTTAAAATAAAGAATAAAAACTCAAGTCATAGATGGATAACTAAAGGTTTAAAAGTAAGCAGTAATAGAAAGCGGACGGTTCGTTTTGATTACTGGCGCTCAGCAGATGAAGGGGCGGACACACGCGGACAGTGACGGACTTTTTGTCGTTGATGCCCGCCGCCATGTTAATCTTATGGGCAAACTAGACGAAGGTCATGAACCAAAAGACCGCCATTGTCCCGCGGGCACTGGCGGGCACTCGAGGACAGGACAACCAGAGACAATTTTTTTTTGTTTTAATGTGCCAAAGACATGAAAGAGCTTGCCAGTGTTGCAAAAGTTAGTGGCAAAATCCTCAATCAAATGTTTTTTATGTTTCTTTGTACAAAAATTTGCCCATTCGTAGTGCTGCCAGAATGTTACTCTAATGATAATATCTAGGTATTTTTTTAGTGTCATGTAACTTTCATGAATAAAATAGATTTCAGCGTAGATACGTCTAAGCTTTCCATCCAGCCGTCAAACGCGGGTGTCAGACGCAATGTTCGCCATACGCTACAAAACACAAATTCATAATCCTACCATACGTGACGTTCGGACATCGCGTTTGAACGCTTTACTCTGCGGCGTTAGTAGGTACAACTTCGTCTTTGTGGTACAGGTACAGTCCGCGCGACGAGCTCCGAGCTCTTGGTGGGGTGGAGGGGGTATGTACAGCTGCAATATTTTCAATAAAAAATACTTCTGGGCATGGGCTAGAAAAGTAAACAAGTTTACGATGACTCTGCGGGTTCGGGTTTTCCAGTTTTCCAATCCAGTGGTTACTTTACAGCCAGAAAATTTTGAAATGGCATATTCCAATGCTGCCACTCTTTTGGGTGAGCTTCAAACCTATCCAGTCTGAAGTATTTATTGTTTTTACAAGTTTATTAAATTGAGATGAATAGACTCGTAAACCTGATATTGATAGGCTTTAATAAACATAAAAATTATTCGAAATTTAATAAACATAAAAATTATACTATGACACCCCGAGTATATGCATAAGTGAGTGATCGTGATCAACGTACGAGTCAATGATAGCTACTCTAGACAAGTTATATTGGAAGCCTAAGAACGTGACACACGCATAGAATTTACTCGCTACAAGGCTACAACACGCAGACGAAACAATTTTTATATTTTCAATGTGCTTACTCTTGATCTAGTCTTGAGGACAGAGATGAGGTCGACGATGGGACGCACACCTCCAGGCCTTGAAGCAATTGGCCAGGGATTGTGAGTTTGCCACCATCGTCGCTGAAAGTAATAAGAATGACAGCATCCGATCCGGTCGCATTCATAGCGGGGATCTCCTCCACGAAGATACGCGAACTACTTTTGGGAAATCTAATGCTGACATAAGAAGAGTCCTACAGCAAACCTCTTTTCATGGGAATCAAATGGCAGAAGCAAACGGCCAAAACTTCGTTCCTGTTCCAGAACTATACCTATTCCATCTTGCAAGCGAAATGCTCCGCCGCACCCCAGCCTATCAATGAAGTTGAAAATAACTGCCGCGGCTGTCCCTATTACAATGCGAAAATGTTTCTTTTGTGGTAAATCTAAACATCCACGCAAGGACTGTCCACCTTGAAACGTAACCTGCTTAAAATGCAACAGCAAAGAACACTATGGCAGGTATACCTCAGCAGGAACAAGACTACGGCCTCGACGTTAGTGGCAGAAGGGTGTGCGTGTGATTACTGTAATAGCATAATAGCTGCTGCACAAACGTCACTGAAAAGAGCCATATACTCATTATCTATCAAAGGTATACAGGTTCAAGAGTCGACAGATACAGGGACTCCAGCTTGCCCCAGAGGGATAGTGGCTTTCCGGTTTGAGTTCAACAACCCATATTTCGCCAACCCATATTTGGGACGTCGACTGGCAACAAAGATTTTGGAAAGCCACGCGCAGGGCGTTTAGAAGCGAAGCTTTTTTCTTACGCAATGACTGTGGCCACGAATGCGACAGAAGATATTTAGCGTGTGTGGCACTCAAAACAAAATTACCCTTAATATGGGTAAATTCTCCCAATCATATCGTATGGTGCGTAACGTCGATGACAATGATGACTGATCTAAAAAACCCCGGTATCTGAATTATTGAGCCGCTCAAGGCCTGTGACAAGGCCATTTAACTATACGGTTTGCTTAACGTGCCTTACGAGGCACGAAATAGATTCATCATCAATGTCAAAGTGGGGAAGATTTTCAGTGATTTTTATTTGACGGTATCCCCACCGGAAGTAGAAGCCAGAACTTATGGAAGCCGAACATTCTAGCCACCAGACCACGTAGAGAGGAGTGGAAGAAATTTCTCCCAGTTTTATTAAGGGGCTACCCACCGTCCACCAGTACTCCCCTCGGTTAAAAAATATTACTCGCTGAATACAAACCTTCCTTACCGAAAATCCGGTCAGATAGATTAAAGTAAGGCTACCCTTGTTAATACTATCATTTTTTTTAAATATAGTTAACTGTAGTTACCAATACAAAATTGCGGAAAACGGCCAGTTTCAGCAATTTTTGTATCCGTAATTACAGTGAACCTTATTTTACAGAGTTGATAGGTTCTAAACAAACTAAGCTACCTTTGTTAAATCTGTCCGACAGAATATCGGACAGTAAAGTTTTGCGTTCAGCAGTAATAGTTATTTAACTCATAAGGGCTTTAGAGAACGGCGGGTAACCTCTTAAGATATTACAGTGGTATGATAGCATTTTGATTAAAGTAAATAAAATTGTGCCACATTGTTCAAGGAACTGTTTTATTAGTAAAAAAATTGCAATCATAGAAAAAAATAAACATGCAGTATGTTGTTTAGTTTCATGAGCAGATTCACTGCCTCCAGGGTTGGTAAAGTTTTCTTACACCATAAAGTATAGAACTTTATTTAAAAAACATAGGACATGTGCGACTTTTAAAATTCGAGCAAGACCGGTTGCGGATTCTCGTTTCGAAGTCTCTTACTCACTTTAGGTCGTTACGCAGAGCTTTGTCATTCATACTGCAACAAACAACAAGTTTCGTTAAACACCTGCGGACGTAAATAAGTATATTTGTCTTGTTTTTTTACTTGGCTTACTCATGACCTCGATCTGGCCCTAAGGATAGAGATGAGGTCGACGATGGAACGAGCTTATTCACTCACAACTTGACTAGATTCGGGTTTCATGAACTCGGGAACAGTGTTGCAGACAGAGAGTTTCACTCCCTAGCCGTGCGCTTTATAAAAGATGTTGCGAAGCGCTTTGTGCCAATGTATGGAATATCGACCAAGTGTGGGATGTGTGTGATGTTGGATTTACGATGATAGAAAGCGAAAGCTCATGGGCACACTCTCCAAAGTACAATCTATAAAAAACCGACGGACATGCAACTTTGCTCCGGTAGGCGAAACTGTGAAATTTGGTTTTCACTAGCATCTCATCACCAACGAGATTTTTGGCTATTCGATCTATCAAGTTCATCTATCAAAGAAAAGCAAATCATCATTCGGCAAGTCCGAATGATGATTTGATGATGAGAAACTGTCCTGGCGTGAAGTATTGCTTAACCTTGTTGTTGATACCCAGCTTTTTACCATAGTTTGGGTTTTTGAGTCAATGTTGGCGCCGAAGATCAGGTATATTCCAGAAATCGGCATAGCAGGGGGATGGAAAAATTATTTTTACTTACGTGTATAGTGGGAAACGGTTTCATTAGAAGTTGGTAACACCACCCAAAAAGTGGCTTAATGTTTTGTTATTTTGTTAGGTATTTTATGACTGTATTTTTAGAAAAAGGGTCTCTATTTACGCTTTCGCAAAGTCAATTAACGGTACACAATAAGATTTCAGGCTAATAACGTAACAAATGGATTGTACTTACGCGTAAAAAGACAAATCTGGATCTTTGTTTTCACTGCAACTTTAACAAGCTAAACCACTGCAATTCCTCGTGTTTTCATGCACATATTCTCACATTATCTGTAAACTTAAAGTTTCTACAAATTTTAATGCGGATGAAGGTCTCAACAAGGAACAAACTTGCAAAAATAAATTGTCGAAAACCGACACCCATGGTGAAACAAAACACAATAACGCTGTCTTTATTTTTTACCAGGTATTTCAAATAAGTGCGTCCCTATCTAGAGGGCAATTTGCTTTCTCTTTGACCACAGGCAATAACTCACGGGCGATAATATTCCATTGACGTAAGAAAAACGCTGCGCTGGCGTAGATTCCAAAATCTTTGTAATATTCATACATGAAAAACGCCTATGTCTACTCTAAGTATGGAATAGACCAGAAGAATTGACAAAAGATCTCTTCTTATACTTATTCAGTCCAAATTGTCAATTTTCATCCCCCCCCTCTCTTCGTAATTATTTTGTAATAAAAACTTGAGGAAATTTTATCTAATTTGTTGTAATAAAAAAAATATCTGTAAAACATTTAGTATGTACACACGTGTTGTATTTCGACTGACAGTGGTATGAGTAGGTAAACAGTTTACGTTATAAACGTTAGAAATACTTACTCAAAACCCGCCTTGCAATAAAAAAATGTAAAAAAAACTACGGAACCCTATACAGCGCGTGGCCCGACACGCACTTGGCCGGTTTTATATATTTATATGGCGCGCATGAGCCGCGCCGGAGGGTGGAGCGCGTTGTGATTTACAGGATAGGGTTGGCCACTTGAACTTTTTTTTCATAGGAAGTTATTTATTTTAATGTAATTTTTTTATTATCAATATGTTTAATGTACTTTATTCTACTTTTACAACATGTGGTTAAAAGGAAATCGGTACTTTTCCTAACACCATGTATTATTATTACGAATGTCTGTCTCATGAGATTGAAGAGAAATCTCGTTTACGTGTTTGTTTGTTATAAATGTTTGATTTCTAAGCTTCCGATTCTTTACTATGCAGGTTCTCATGGATTTTTTACTATGTAGGCACAGTCAAGAGCACATCAAGCTTGACACATTGGACTTTGTACCGTTCCTATTTCAATAGACACACGGGCTCGAGTCGCACTGCTAGTGTCAAGCTTGATCTGTCGTTAACTGTACATGACGTTCAATAAATTATCTGTAAAGAATTCACGTTGAATAAAGGAAAGTAATAAATCTATAATTATGTTTTGTACATGTAACTAAAACTAATAAAAAATTTCTCATTTGTCTCAGCACACGAATTGTCAAGGGTCAGTAGTTTTCGAGTTATAGCGATTTTTAGTTTGACAGCTGTCATCCAAAATGTAGATATCATCGAGACCTATCATTTTCTCAGCACATGAGTGGTCTAGGGTCAGTAGTTTTCGAGTTATATAAATTTTTAGTTTGACAGCTGTCATCCGAAACGTAGATCTTATCGAGACCTATCATTTGACTCAGCACACGAGTAGACTAGGGTCGGTAGTTTTCTAGTTATAGCGATTTTTAGTTTGACAGCTGTCATCCGAAATGTAGATCTCATCGAGACCTATCATTTGACTCAGCACATGAGTAATCTAGGGTCAGTAGTTTTCAAGTTATAGCGATTTTTACTTTGACAGCTGTCATCCGAAATGTAGATCTCATCGAGACCTATCATTTGACTCAGCACTCGAGTAGTCTAGGGTCAGTAGTTTTAGTTTTAGCTTCGTACAGTCTACACGCATAAGTCTAGTCGCACGCACACAAACACACAAACACCGTGCCGAAGTCTGCCGAACTGAAACGACGTTAGACGATGTGTTTGATTTTTTCATTACGGAATTTCTTGATTCGGTCGCCGCGCCGCGCTCAAAGCCCGCGATAAAAGCTATACAATAGCTGAAATGTTCTAGGATGTCGGAGAACGTTCCGAAATATTTAGGGATGTTCAAAAATATGTAAAAAAAAGAAATATAAGAAAACTTAGTTGAACAGAATAACCACTTTATATTTCAGACGTAGAAATTTCACAATGTTATGGCACTCAATGTCACTTTATTACTAGACCACTTTACAGCACAAGACGACCGAATCGACTGCCTCCCCTTCGATTGCCCGACTCCCTTCTCTAAGCATCCCCACTAAAGGGGTCCGGATCGTAGTCGACTGTGAATGGCTCACCAACTCGCCAATAGAATTACTGCACTAATCAAAGCAGACTTCCGGCATTGCCAGCTCAATCTCGGATAAATATCATAACATCCGGTGCTGCCAGCCCAACATCGGATAAAAATCATGACAGAATGATCGAGTGTTACATGATGTTTAAGAATGATACAGATTTTTTTCAAATGTTCGAGAATGTTCTAGATTCTTTGAGGTTACATGGTGGTAAAGAATGTCTGAGAATACTTTGGGATGTTCTAGAATGTTTCAGAATGTTCATGTTCGAATGTTACAAAATGTTCAAGAATGTTCTCATTTGTTGGATGTCTAAGAATGTTCCAGAATGGTTTGGGATGTTCAAGAATGTTCTAGTGTAATTTGATATTAAAAAATGTTTCAGGATGTTTTGATATGTCAGAGAATGTTCCAAAATGATCCGGTATGTTCGACATTTTTTAAAATGTTCAAGTTTTACATGATGTTCTACAATATTCGATTGATTTAGGTTGGTCGAAAATGTTCTGGGATATTTTATAGTCTCAGGTTGTTCAAGAATGTTCGACTAATTTAGAATGATCCAAAATGTTCTAGGACGTTCGTTAATGTTGCAGCATGGTTCGGGATGTTCAGACACACTTAGATCTGACTCAACAAAGGTTCGATGTTGTCAAAATGAATAGCTTCGTATTAGAGCGAGTTTTGTCTTATAAGAGATTCTTCCATCTGTTAGTATCCTCAATAATTTTGTCTATGGATGGCCCGTGTACGGATAATTAGGTGTACAGCATGGTCGGCACAGCGTATTTTTTTCATTGACGCTACGTTAGGAAAACGCCCTGCGCGTAGTTTCTAATATCTTTGATTTTTTCCTCAAAGATCACTCCTTTTGGTCTCACAATTGGATAAAAAGATTGAACTTTTAGGAATATTTTATGGAAACTATGATAAAATCATAAGGTTGGACCTTTCATGAATATTTTTAGCAGGAACAGCAGTTTAAAATTGGTCACACTGTCGGAGTGACGATCACGTGACCGCGGACTTTTGGTTCTCGTCTACTTTGAGTTCGAGGACAAAATTGACGCGGACAATGCCAGTCATTTTGTCCGGCGGACTGTCAGAACAAAAAGTCTGTCGTCTGATGCGATCGTAAGACAACTCCTAACAAGAAGGTACAAAGCTTACTCTAAACTATTAAAACCTACAGCGCAGCAAGGTTCAAATCTCTTTGGTTAAAACAGTGGATAATGACATGCGAAAAACGCTCCACTTCCATGCGCGTATTTTCCAAAATCTTTGGTTTGGTTTGGAAGGAAAACAGCTTGAATACTTGATCAGTTCCAAGAGTTATTTAGTCGAAAAGTCTGTTCAGATTGATTGTTATCAGTTCTTATTTAGTAAAACGTAGAGCAATTTTGGAAACTGATAAGTTTGATTTTTATTCTGATAAAAACTGTAATTTTCGTAATACCAGCTGAAATAAGACAATAACCTGAATCTAGGCTTTATTATGCAAAAAACTTGACAACATTAACAAAGTTCAGTTTCCTAGACAACGCATAATACAGATAAATTATATCACATTTTCCCCCCCTCTAATTAATAACGTAATCTCCAAGATAAGCAGGAGCTCGACGATTTCTTTGAGGACGTCTCATAATTCCTGAGTGAGAGTCAGTCCCTTGTATAGTTGGTCTGGCTTCTACAGTTTCATTTAGGGTTGATGTTAGGTGACGATTTTCCTCTATAGGAATTGGATCCAGCGTCCTGCTACCACAACTTCATTTGGGACTTATGCTAGGCGACGATTGGCTACTATAACCTCCCTCCCAGAAGAAGTCATCTTTACTTTTGAATGCTGCGGGTTAGCTTCTAGCAACTCGGCCTCTTCAACTAACGGGTCGTACTTCGCTTCATAACTAACACCTGACCTGGAGTAGTCAACCAAGAGGGAATTGATTGACCATTGGAAGACCTTCTCGGGTGGTTGAACATCCTTTCATGTGGTGTGCAATTTGTTGAGGTACATAACAGGGACCTTATGGCATGTAATGCTTGAGTGAGCACGGTTTCCCACTTGGTTATTGGTAGGTCATTATTTTTAAGCGCTAGCTGCACTGTTTTCCATATTATGCCGTTATGGCGTTCAGTCTGCCCATTCCCTCTAGGGTTATATGGAGTAGTGTAACTCGTAGCAATGCCTTTCTCATGCAAAAACTTTTTTAAATCATCTGAAATGAAAGCGGCTCCTCGATCAGTATGGATAAAGGAAGGCATGCCAAAAAGAGAAAACAAGTCTGTTAATTTGTCTTTAACCGTGTTTGTTGTCATATCGGCACACGCATAAGCAAATGGGAACCGTGAAAATTCATCAACAATTGTGAGTATATAACGATTTCCGTTACTTTCAACCGGCAAAGGGCCTTTAAAATCTAGTGACAGTCTCTCAAAGGGTAACGTTGCTTTAATCAAAGTGCCTTCATACTTCAAAAAACTGGGTTTGATTTCCGCGCAAATTTTACAGTTTCTAGTCTTAATCTGTTCAACAGAGTAGGGCAGATTTTTCATTTTAATCCAATGGACCATCCTCGTTATCCCAGGATGACACAAACTTTTATGAAGATTGTACAAGTTATCTGAACTTATAGAGGCTGTTATCATATTAGCTCTAGAAAGAGTATCAGAAACTATATTCTGTACTCCTGGTCTGTATACAATTTCAAATTCAAATTGTGAAAGTTCTAGCCGCCAGCGTTGTATTTTGTCATTCTTTATCCTTGATGAATGATTTTGATCAAACATAAAAGCTACAGATGTTTGATCTGTTATCAAAAGAAATTATCTGCCAAGTAGAAACTGCCTCCACCTTTTCACGCATTCAATTATAGCAGAAGCTTCTTTTTCAATCGCAGGGTGATTACGTTCCGTTTTCGAAAGCGTTCTAGAAAAGAAGGCTACTGGTCGCCCTTCTTGAGACAACGTCCCTGCAATCGCGGTGTCCGATGCATCGGTTTCTACAGTAAATCGTATGTTTTCATCAATCGCATTCACTGCAGAATCTGCGATTTCCTTTTTAAGCTCATTAAAAGAATTGACTGCTATGTCATTCAAAGGAAAGCCGTCTTGAGTAGTTAAAGGATGGATTTTTTTAGAAAAATTTGGAATCCATCTAGAGTAGTGAGCAAGTAATCCAAGAGTTCGGCGAAGAGATGCTGTATCATTCGGAATTGGAAGATCTAGAAGTGGGCGCAAGCGTTCAGGATCAGGTTTAACTACTCCATTGCATATATTGTATCCCAGTAGATTGATCTCCATTTTGTTAAACTTACTTTTGTCAAGATTCATGGTAAGACCATATCTGTCTGCAACATCTAAAAAATTTCGTAACTTCTCGTCATGATCTTCTTGGTTTCGCCCACAAATTGTAATGTCATCTAAATATGCATATAATCCTTGTAAGTTCTCTGTGTTAATAATGTTATTTATAGCACGTTGAAAGGCCGCAACTCCATTTGTGACTCCAAAAGGAATCCTTTTAAATTGATACAAATCTCCACTTGCTTCAAATGCCGTATATTTTCTTTCTTGTTCCGGTTTAGGTATTTGGTGATAGGCACTTTTGAGATCAATCATAATCATAATAATAATCATAAAACTTTATTTGCAATAAATTTGGTGTTGCACGCAGGCAAGATGTTAAGATAAATAATGTTCAAGCACATTTAACAAGTTAGGGCATGCAAAATTGATGTATGGAGGATACCTGGTGCGTCAAAAATTCCTCCGTAGAGTAAAAACTTTTAGCCAGCAACCATTTTCTTAAATTTTTTACAAATATATTATAAGGGAGGGTTTTTAAGGCATCTGGTAATGCATTATATATTTTGACACACATAGCATGACTATTTTTCATGTAAAGTGTAGTTCTTGGCAATTTATCAAAAACTAATTGATTAGGATATCTTAGAGTCCTAGAACTAACATCGGATTTCTTTTTGAAAAGATAATTATGATTCCTTACAAATTTTGCTACTTCTAAAATGTACATAGAGGGGAGGTTTAATATATTAAGCTTCCGGAAAAACGGTTTACATGATTCAGTTGAAGGTATACCAACGATTGCACGTATAGACCTTTTTTGGGCTTTGAAAGCTCTAATAAAATTAGTACTGTTGCCCCACATCAAGAGGCAATATCTTAATGTTGAGGCTACGTAGCCATGATACGCAGTAAGTGTAGTATTCATGGCTTGCCGATTTTCTTAGTCTACTTAAAACATAATTAAAACTATTTACTGTATTACAAATGTTTTCAATATGATCTTTCCAATTGCAATTCTTGTCCAATATTAACCCTAAAACTTTGTACTATCAACTTTGTTAATTATTTCATTATTATATTGAATATTCATGTCAACAGATATATTTCCATAATTCATAAAATTAATATAGCAAGTTTTCGTTAGGTTAATTTTTAAATTATTGTTATTCAGCCATTTTATCACTTTGTTAATAGAAATATTAATGTGGGAGCAGGAATCCTACCGGCGCACCGATTGTGGAATCCCATGTACTCGAAGTCCTCTTGGTTGATTCAGATGACCGGATTTCAACTGTCCAATCAACTGATTCTGAAGTACTGCGAATCAAAGAAATCCTAAAGGATCCAGAGTCAGAAAAGGTAGCAGATATAGTAAAAATTATAAGCTAAAAAACGACAAGGTCTACCGTATTATGGACAAGGAAGGGAAGGAATGACGCTGGCTTGTCCCCAAGGGCGTAAGGTGGCAAATCTTGAAGATGAACCACGATGATGTGGGGCACTTTGGTTTCGACAAGACTCTAGCGCGTATTTAACAAAGCTTTTGGTTTCCAAAAATTAGGAAGTTTACCAAAAAATATGTGAAGTCTTGTCTTGAGTGTGCACATCATAAGGGGTCAGCAGGGAAACAAACCGGTGAACTACATCCCATACCAAAAGAAACTAAACCATTTCATACTGTTCATGCTGACCATTTAGGACCTTTCATTAAAAGTAAAAAGGGAAATATGTATCTCTTGGTTTTAGTGGATGGATTTACTAAGTACGTAAACATAAAGGCAGTCAGAAACACAAAAACTGCAACATCTATAAAAGTTCTTCGCGAACATATAGTTATTTTGGGGCACCCTCTAGGCTGGTAACGGATCAAGGAACGTCATTCACAAGTAATAGTTTCCGAACTTTTGTAAAGTCTGCAGGCATTAAGCACATCTTAAATGCGGTTGCGACGCCAAGGGCCACTGGCCAAGGTGAACGTTTCAACCGAACGATCCTTGATGCGTTATCTGCCAAAACACACGGAAAAGACGACAGGGATTGGGATGACTTCATCCCCGATATTCAAATTGGCCTTAACACTACCGTACATAAAACCACGGGCAAAAGTCCATCAGAACTTTTATTCGGGTTCAAAATCAACAGCACCTCTGAAAATATTTTACGAGAAGTTATTGATGAAACTAAAAACTCTGAACCAGAAAACATCGACTCAATGCGCGTAGAAGCTGGAAGTCGCATCGACAACCAGCAGATCAAAGACAAAACTCGTTTTGACTCAAAACGAAATCACAAAAACAATTTTAAAACGGGGGATTTAGTCACCATAAGACGTGAAGTACCAAGCGACGGTAAATCGAAGAAGTTGGCTGTTAAATATCAAGGCCCATACCGTATTACTAAAACTCTCCCAAACGATAGGTTTATTATAGAGGATACGCCCTTAACCCGCAAGCCTGGTCGACACATTTATGAAAATTGTGTTGCTATAGATAAAATAAAACCTTGGCTGGTATTTGATAAAGAATTTGAATCCAATTCAGAGTCAGGCTCCGATGAAGAAAATAATAGTAATGTTGTCAACAGCGATACATAAACCTTTGCATGTATGTATCTGATTTAATCCAAGTACGTATGTATTGTAATATTTAAGTCACTTATAAATCCATTTATGTACATCTTCTTTAATACATATATTTATATATGTATGTATAAAATTGCTCATAGATTTACGATGTAACTTAGATAATTATGTTTAATTAAAATTAACCTAAACTTGTATTGACAGCTATTTACTTGTTCGTGATATAATAATTTAATGGAGAAAGTTGTGTTTTAATGACAGTTTGTATATAAGGTGTTTTTTAATTAGATCCAAATATTGTTAGGGTTACCTCAAGGACCTAAATGAATAGTATTGGTGTTATTTTTTTACATTTCTATTCGCTAGTTTTCGAGATAAATCCAAAAAACAATACCGTTAAATATCGTAAAATGAACACTCCGTATCGGCACAGGCGGCAGCGCGGAGTCGTGAGCCAATCACGCGCAAGCCGAGTGCGCGGTTCGGGCGGTTTCGGCTCGGTTTCGGGCTCTTATTACGGTCGAAATAGTTACGAGTACTACAGGATGATTGCAAATAATAATAATTTTTTAGTTTGAAAATTATAAAAAATATACTAGCGGGAGGATGTTTCTAAAACTTTGATAAACCTTTTTCTTTATCATAGTTACACCACTCCTAGAAATATTTGGGTCTTATTTAAAAACACCTTATATAGCGACTTAATAAATCATAGGTAAATAATGTACATACATAAATAAAATATAGACTAAAAGTCTAAAATGAAAATATTAAAATGATGTTATGTATAATATACTGTAGGCATACATATAGGGTGATTTTCAATTAGTTCTTGATAGCAAAATATATGCATGTACTCATGATACTGAACAACTTTTCCCAAGGAACATAGGTCGAAATACGAAAAACCAAATTTGACCTCCCATACAAAATGCACTATCAGCTGATGCAGTTACTATGGGAGGCCAAATTTTGATTTTCATATTTCGACCAATGTTCCTTGGGGAAAGTTGTTCAGTATCATGAGTACGTTCATACCTTTTTCTATAAGGAACTAATTAAAAGTCAGCCTATATATTATATACATATATAGGTATTCTGTGTAGTGTAGTTTTGGTACATGGATAATGCGTAAGTGTGTGTGTGTAATACTGTACAAAAACAGAGAATCAGAATTGTAAAATATAATAATAATAAATAATAATAATAAAATTGTTTATTTTCTCTCACAATTTTTAGAGGTAATTTAAAGTAATGAGTGAATACAGTTGGCGTGGCATAGTGAGAGACAGGAGCCTAAACTAGGTTCATTGAATAATTTTGTTCTATAGGGTGACTTTTAATTAGTTCTTGATAGCAAAAGATATGCATGTACTCATGATACTGAACAACTTTTCCCAAGGAACATAGGTCGAAATACGAAAAACCAAATTTGACCTTCCATACAAAATGCACTGTCAGCTGATGCAGTTTCTATGGGAGGTCAAAACTTGATTTTAGAATTTCGACCAATGTTCCTTGGGGAAAGTTGTTCAGTATCATGAGTACATTCATACCTTTTTCAATAAAGAAAAGTCACCCTACATATATTTTTTTTCCGCTGACTTCGTGTCAACTGTGCGTAGCAGATTAGTTTTGTTTAGTCCAGTTTGCTGGACGTAAATGGCTCTTTCATATGTGGTTCCAGAGGGCTTGCTAAGGTATATCTATCTGCAAAACAAACTCTCAACTACATTCCTCCAATTACAACTAACCAATTGAAACAAAATATTAAAACATTCTTAAAAAAATCAATTTTAATATGAGAATATGTATATTGACTGAATCTTACCTTTCTTTCCATATTCCTCCAAAGCAAATGGAATCACAATGTCATTGTATTAGTTTTAAGTAAATTTCGTAAAATTCAACACAAACACGACCAAAGCCACGTCACACATTGACGAAATATGTATAACCATTCTAAATAAAAAATCACTTTTACTGCGGATAAAGGCACTATACTCTATTTCTCTTTTAATTAGCAGCCTGCTTAGCACGCTCCCCGAGAGAAAATATATCTCTGAGAAATGTCACTTCAATTGGGGACTTATGTCATCTAATCTATCACCTCCAAGCGCGAAGAAATGTCAGTGGAGGAAAATGTTCAGCAAATCCACAAATTACGTTTTTGATATTTTAGACAGAGATAGCTTTACAAAATAATACATGTAGCCGTCCTTGTCTTTCAAAATGTGTCGCACTGCTCGGATGTCAAAAAAACGTGACCATGCTTAAAGTCTTTAATCTATGGGCCTAGATAAACTGACAACTGCAGCGTGCTAAGCAGGCAGGGTTATTTCAAAGTTTTTAATCATTAGGCTTGAATAACAAGATTTTTTGGGAACATCTTTCTTATCCTGTCTTTTGAGTATAGTTAGAAAGAAACAGCTCTATTCGGTGTGAACTGTGAAGTTAGATGCGTCAGTACGATTAATGTAGCTACGTAAACAATCGCGTTCACGCTACCAAGTGTAATTACTCATGGTACAAGTTCAAACAAAAACTTTTCAATACGCGTTTATACGCTATCGACTGTAGTAACGTAATGTAGTTTTTCGATTGCAAATCATGGTAGCGGTACTGGTGTCCTGCCTGGAATAGTAAAAGACCCACAGAGATTTAAACCTCGCTGCGCTCGAAAAGATCACTGCCTTCAAAGCTGAGCACACATATTTGATTAGGGCCACCCCATATATCTTCCAATCATAACATTACATAAAACGTCCATCCAGAACTCCAGTGAAAAACGTGTGGTACTTTGGAGGGGATTTACTATATTCACCACACGAGCTAAGTGCTGCGGCTGGCGACCGCGGTATATAAGATGGTACGACACAGAGAAAGATGCTGCTGCCCATCCTCCAGTACATAAGCCCTTAGTCGCCTCTGACGACATCCATGGGTAGAGACGGTACTGTTCTATGCCGACCACCTATGACCTATCTTCCAATAGGTTTCGTAAAAGGCGAGAACAGAAAGGGTTCTGCTTTTTTCATACGCGATGGGCTTAAAATTTGTCATTTTTCTGAGCATATAATTTAAAAATACAATAGCTTTGTGTAGCAAACGAATCAAGAAAGTTCTATAAGGAAGTAACATCTGTAAAGAAAGGTTATCAACCCATAGCTCAAGTACTCGAAGATAATGATGGCAATCTGGTTACGGCTAGCGAAGAAATTAGAGCCCAATGGCGCAACTACTTCCAGCAACTACTAAACTGCCCCCCGCTGGAGGAGTCCGTGCCTCGCACTACAGAAGACAATGACATCGTGATAGAACCCTCAACTTTCGAAGAGGTTCGAAAAGCCATAATGAGGCTGAAGGATAATAAAGCCCCGGGTATAGATGGCTTGCAGTCTGAGGTTTGGAAGTACGGTGGAGGGACAGTTCAATCACATTTGTATGAGTTGCTGCTTAAAATATGGGACGAAGAACAACAGCCGCTAGAGTGGAACACAGGTGTCGTTTGCCCCGTCCATAAAAAAGGCAGTAAGAAAAAGTGCACTAACTACAGAGGAATTGCGTTGCTTCCTACTGCGTACAAAGTCCTGTCGTATGTACTGCTGAAAATACTGGAACCCTATGCGGAAAAAATCCTGGGGGACTATCCGTGTGGCTTCCGAAAAAATCGCAGTACCATTGACCAGATCTTCCTTCTCAAACAACTAATGGAAAAACGATGGGAATACGCACAGAGCATGCATGTATTGTTTACGTATGGGAATACGCACAGAGCATGCACTTCGCTAAAGCTTACGATAGCGTAGACCGGGGCTCCCTGTACGTTATACTGAGAAATTTTAACATCCCCAGTAAACTAGTCAACCTGATTGAGACTGCCACATAGGAGAGTAATATGAAAGTGCGGATTGGAGGCAAGCTGACGCACGAGTTTAAGGTCATCACGGGACTCAAACAGGGCGATGCGCTGTCACCTATGCTTTTTAATTTAGTGTTGGAATACGTCCTCAGAAGTGTGTTGAAGCTAGATTCTGGACTCGAACTAAACGGTAGGCATAAAGTGAAAGGGTATGCGGATGATCTGGGTTTGTTGGGTGAAACTAGCGCTGAGGTGAAAGTAGCGGCTAAGATACTAGAAACAGAAGCTCTGAAAGTCGGTCTTAGAATCAACCATAACAAGACTGAGTACCTCCACATGAGGCGATATAAAAATACTCACGCCAAACCTAAAGATTTGCAGGTTGGAGATACTTCATACAACGGGGTTTCCAAGTTTAAATATCTAGGTGGTACCATCAACGACACCAACACCCGGGATCAAGAAATAGACATTCGCGTCCAAAACGCTCTGCGATGCTGCGCTGCCTTGCATAAGGTATTGGTGTCCAAGCTTCTCAGTAGAAGCACCAAGATCCGCATTCACAAGACTGTAATTAGACCGATGCTTATGTACGAGTGTGAGGCTTGGACACTAACACTCAAAGAAGAAAATAAGCTCCTGGTTGCTGAGAGGAAAATTCTTCGAAAAATTTTTGAGCCAACGAAAAGAGGCGATGGAAGCTTAAGAATCCTAAAAAACGCAGAGATTGAAGAGCTCGTGGCGATCCCGAACATAATCGGAGAGACGAAAGCGCACAGACTCCGTTGGCTCGGCCACGTAGAAAGAATGGGGGAGGACCGGTTCGTCAAGAAAGCCTTTGAGGGTCGACCGATAGGACGCCGTCCGGTTGGCTGCCCGAGATACCGGACAGACTGGTGCAGACATGCGCGAGCTACTGGCTGACGACTGGCAGGCTGCGGCACAGGATCGAGACCAATGGCGAATTCTCGTATCGGAGGCCAAGATTCACTTTGGGTCGTTGCGCCAGTGGAGTTAGTAAGTAAGTATGTGTAGTTTAAGGTTTTGCTTATCCTGAAAGAAACATAAGCTCGATCTATATGTATGTATGTACTTTAATTTTTTTATTACTGTTTATTTTCGTAGGAACTATCTCGTCATCAGCAATATCAGTCATGATTGTAACAGATTTCTGGAGGATTTCTTTCAAAAACACTTCAGAAAATTTATCAAACTCTTCTTCAGGCAGCTTATCGAATCGATCAAATACATTAATATCATTATCACTATTGTTAGCATGAATCTTAACCTCATGGTAAACTGGCGATAAAGCTTGTATTTTTTCTTTAGTCTTTCCTGAATTTTTCTTTATGTTTTCATATAGTTTATATTTCATATCAGATTTATCAGTTGAAGGGTTTTCTGCAAAATTATCTTCTTCTTCAAAGCTGAACGTTTTATTTGGATACATCTTTATTATGATAACATTAGGCTTTTTTTTACGTTTTTCTTTATTTTCAGGGATCATGTTGCGTTCTGATTTCGATTTTGTATTTTTCTTTTCTCTTTTTTTACTTTTATTATTGTTGACCTTGACTTCGACTCTTGGATATCCCTCGTCATCGACGATTTTGAGAATAACGTCGTCATTATCTTCTTTCTTGTCTCTGATTGATCTTTTGGTACCTTTATCTGTTAACAAAAATATGAAATTTAAGTGTGTGTATAGTATAAAAAGTGCCTTATTTTAAGCTGCAGAGCTTTGAACACCGTCGAAAAGTAGCCTGCTTGGTCTTGTCTTGTATTAATGATTTCATTTCAAATGTGATACTGATCTCAAGAACCTCTTTTATTTATTCTTTTTTCCTTTTAAGATCAATCTTACACTTGAAAGGAATGTTTAAATCAGTATTAGCCTAATCACTGAAATCCTTCCCAGGAAAAGCTTTTCGATGTCTGTGCGGTTGACACGCCGGACAATAACTTGCTGATAGTTGGGTGTTACCACTCTAACCAGACTTGTGTAAATTGAAAAACCGCTCACTGCTTAGTAATAGTTAGAACTTTTGTGCGAAGTCCGTCTGGGGTATTGTCTAGGTATTTCTGTCTGACGTAAAGCAGCTGTGTTATTTGCACTGATGTTGAGAGAGCAAGAGAATTTTGTTGCTGGAATACGAGATATACTATATTTGTTCTCAGGGTGCACAACGCGATTTGCTGTCTTATTTTGTTAAGGTATGTCATGCCACTAGTTAGACAGTGGATGTTATGGGCGGTATGATGACCCCTTAACACAAGGTGGTGGTTTTCCCATTTGTAACATAAAAATAATGTAAAATCAATCGCTGTCACTTTCTATGGCAACAAAACAGAAAGTGACAGCAATAGATATATATATATAACATTGCCTTAAATTCTATCTGTTATTCTTCAACGGCCGTAACTACCTGTTGGGGTACATGGTTTCATAATGTCATCATTTGAGGCAGTTATAATAGTGGAGCTCTTTGTAATTACGTTCGATGGTGTCATACGTCGAATTGATGTCTTCGATATATTTGCCTTCATGATCAAAGGATGCGTCTGGTTTATTACGTTGTAGTGCTTGTCAACCAACTGTGAAATAAGAAAAATACTTACATCACGAGTTTTTACTAGACATGTGAGTAAACCTAGGTTTACCTGAGTATACTTAGAATTATTCCAGCTGCTGAATGACGGCCCTAAAACGTGTTCTCCAGCAACACAATGTAAGAATGGGCTTTGTACAGTGTGTTTCTTGTGTTTCGCTGGAATGAGATGCTGGTGAAAACCAAGTTTCACAGTCTGGCCCACCGTTGCAAAGTTGCATGTCTGTCGGTCTTCTACAGATTGTACTTCGGCGTGTGCTCTAGAGCTCCACGAGCTTATTCCACCATCTCCCTTCTACCATCGGGAGTCCAAAAGCACCGCAGGATATTACCCATACTTCGTTGATATTTCGCACATTCGCACAAAGCGCTTTGAAACATCTTTTATAATGCGAACGGCTAAAGAGTGGAATTCTCTGCCTGCGTCTGTGTGCCCGAGTTCATATAACCCGAATCTATACAAGTCGCGAGTGAATAGGGTTCTTCTGGGCAAGCTCGTTACATCGTCGACCTCATCTCTGTCTTCAAGATTAGATCGAGGTCAAGAGTCAGCCCATTTTCAATAATAATAAAAAAGAATCAGAAATGAGGAGATCCGCAGAAGAACTAAAGTAACTGACATAGCCCTTTAAGAGAGAGAACTGTTACACTAAAGTGGCAGTGGGCAGGGCACATCGCAAGACGAACCAATGGCCGATGGCACGTAAGGGTTCTGGAGTGGCGACCACGTACCGTAAGACGGTGGGCAAGAGTTGGACCGACGAGCTCGTCAAGGTCGAGGGAAGCCGCTGGATGCGGGCAGCGCAAGACCGGTCGTCATGGAGATCTTTAGGGGAGGCCTATGTCCAGCAGTGGACGTCTTTCGGCTGATATGATGATGATAAACACATAATATTTCATTGTATGATACAAAAATTATATGATATTATTAATATGGTACGAAAATTGTCTTACCCTGACGATAACGTTACTTCTCCTAGGTGAAGCTTTTAGTTTGTCCAGTGATGGTGGTTTATGTAGGGGCGGCTTCTCAGTCGTCGTTTCCTGGTCTATTCCATAGGGTTTCAAAGTAAAAACCAAGTAACCGAAAGTGCAAAACAAGACAAGAATAACAACAGAAAATGCTGCAAGAGACAATACGACTTTGCTAACCATTATGTGTAAAATGCTTCAAAACAAATATACCTGTTGTATTAGATCAAAGAGTACTTTAGTAAGTATTATATAAATAACGTATCAACAAAAAATTATCACCGAAAACACATAAAACCAATAATACCAAAATAAGACAGGCTAAAATTGGCTAAAACCTTAGATTATGAATAACGGCAGCTTTCTGGCTAAAACACCCCAAAACATTGACGTAAGAAAAACGCTCGCCCCCTGGCGTAGTTTCCAAAATCTTTGCCCAAAAATAGGCACGTTACGAATGAATGATAACATTCGCAAATAAACGTCATTCAATCATTCATCACTGTTATCGCTCACAATCCTTTACTCGGACATTGGCGAAATACGTTTTGTAATGAGATGTGATGCCATTAAATAAATTGTACAATATAGTGTAGGCTCAGAACAAAAACTTCCTTGCTTCGCATTTCTTTGAGTGTAGGCAACTTAGATTATGAATAACGGCAGCTTGTAGGCAACGAAGCAGTTGACCCCAACATAAATTTCTCAGGCAGATTTTATTTGACAGGATGATAAAGAATCATGAATTAAATGTAAATTCAAAATATCCCAAAAAAAGTTTTACAAAAAAAAAATTCATTAATTTTTTGTAACTTTTGTATGGAAAAATTTAAAGTACCGAATTTTTTTTGGATTTTTTTATAGAAGGTTTGTCTCGTGTAGTGTAATACCCCAGCAAAGTTTAATCGACTGAGGATTTAATGCGGGGGTCTTCATACAACGATCCGCTTCGTTGCCTAGACTAACAGCGCTGTTAGAAGAATGTTGAAAGCATTGACGTAAGAAAAACGCTGCGCGTAGTTTCCAAAATCTTTGGCTGATTGTGGACCAGGGACTAGATAAGTACTATACGTGTTCGGGACCTTCGGGACAACACCCTGCGCATCGTTTCCAAAATCTTTGTTCGGAGCGCTTTTGAGCGCGTTGTGAGCGATCGATATTATCGTTGATTCTGAACCCAGCCATAATATCACTGTTATTGTTTACAGCATGTCAAAAGAACACCAAAAGCTAAAGTGATTCAGGGCAGAATTCGGGATGCTTTTGAGCGCGCTGTGATTGATAAAATCGATATTATCGTTTATTCGGAACGCAACCTTCCTCCAATCTCCAATCACTGCATTGGCGTAATAAAAACGCTAATCTAAAAACATCTAAAATCTTTGAATCAATACAAAAACAAAACAAAAGTGCTGTTACCGCTATACCGATAACGACGTTTATAGGACTATTTTCATTCGGAACGGTTATTATCGCGGCTGTCATGTCGTACAAGGTTATTTTTTTGGACCTGATATGCGTATGCCCACCTTATTAGAGGTCAAAAGCAACAACTTTTGTTCTACGACTTTGCTAACAACGCACGAAAAATTTTCAACTTCCCATACAAAATGGGTCTGTCACGTGACCGCTTTAGTATAGGGAGTCAGATTTTTTGTGCGTTGTTAGCAAAGTCATAGAACAAAAGTTGTTGCTTTTGACCTCTGTAATAAGGTAAGGGCATACGCATATCAGGTCCAAAAGAATAACCTGGTATAAATCTAACTCGATATCTTCATTCTTTTCTTCCGCTTTAATTATTAACCTTTCTTTCTTTCCTTTCTGAGCCATTCTTTTGATGTTTCCAAGAATATTAACTTCTATTCACTTCACTTTTTAAATTTTTGCTTCTATTTATCAACAAACACCGGCGAAATCTGACAGTTTTGACAGATCGCTCACAGTGACCCTTAAGCCCAAGTCACACTGAGGCGGTAGCGGAAGCGTTCCGGGGCCGGTATTTTTTGTAAAGTATGAGTTCTTATGCACCCTGTCACATTGAAAGCGGTCGCGGCGCGGCGCGGCGCGGCGCGGTGCGGCGCGGGGGCGGCCGGGCCGCTAATACAACCCCGCGGACCGGGCGCGGCGCGGGGCCGAACTTTCGGCGGGAGCGGGCGCTGTATTCCATTGCTTTCAATGCAACCCGTCACACAGAGCGGCAGCGGCGCGGCGCGGCGCGGTGCGGTGCGGTGCGGTGCGGTCCGGGAGCGGACTTTGACGTTGTATTTTTTTTTTACAAGAATTTTGCGGCTTTGCGCAGACTTTTTTTTAGGTTATCAGTTTGGTTTTGTGTTTAGAGCAAAGGATTTACGTCTTTTGAATAATCACAGATAAATAATGTCACACCGACCACTACCGCCCCGCTGTCCCGCCGCGGTTTCCGCGCGGTACCTCTGTGTGACCGGTCCCGGAACGCTTTCGCTTCCCGCAGGTCCGCCCCCGGACCGCTTTACCGCTTGTACCGCTCTGTGTGACGTGGGCTTTAGATTATGAATAACGGCAGCTTACTGCCTACGGCAGCTATGCAGTGACCATGCTCGGAAGTGTAGGTAATTTTTTTGGACCTGATTTCCTTTTGCCCACTTATTAGTGAGGTCAAAAGCAACAACTTTTGTTCTACGACTTTGCTAACAACGCACGAAAAATTTTCAACTTCCCATACAAAATGGGTCTGTCACGTGACCGCTTTAGTATGGGGAGTCGAAAATTTTTTGTGCGTTGTTAGTAAAGTCGTAGAACAAAAGTTGTTGCTTTTGACCTCACTTATAGTTATAAGTAAGCAAAAGGAAATCAGGTCCAAAAAAATAACCTTGTATATACAATGTCTACAGTGCGATACGGGCATGTCAGGAGGGCACTGTTGTCATATATTAACGAGCTAAGTAGACGAGAGCCGGGCAGTCACGGACTTTGTCGGCCAGTGTGGCCGGTATCGCGAAAATCAGAGTTCCAGTAATACTACGCGTGGCCCGACACGTACCGGCCAAGTGCGTGTCGGGCCATGCGTAGTATAGGGTTCCTTTTTTTTTATTGCAATCCGGTTTTGAATATTTCAGAACGTAGATAAGTCAATTTTTTACCTCCTAATGCTTAACGAGGTCCTATCGCCTGGCTAACCTGTGAAGCATACGCAGCTGTGACAGTTTTTTTTTTAATTTCATCATAAATACTATAATTGTGATTTTTTTCACATTTCCAATAACTACCATTTAGCTGGCTGTTGTGTTGGGGGCACTCGACCCCAACAAAAAATTTCGCTTTCAAGCTAAATATTACGCAGACAGATCCCTAAATCGAAAAAATATCCTTGCAAACACACATTATTTTTAAAAAACCTATCTAACGACACCCCACGTGATTGGGTATACGAGAAAAAAAATCACCCCCACTTTACTTGTACCCAACATTTTTTTTTTCTAGATTTTACTTTATCAGTCAGCATGGATGAAGTGTATATCCGTACTAAATTATAGCTTTCTAGTACTAAGGCTCTTTGAGCTAAGCCGCGGACAGACAGACGGAAATGACGAATATATAAGGGTTCCTTGTTGACTACGGAACCCTATAAATGGCCTTCACAGACCCACATTATTTAAAAGGCCTATCCAACGACTCTCCAAACTCCCCATTGGAAAAAAGTGTCCGCCATGGAAGCCAATTCATGTAAATCCCTGAGCGACAAAATGTCACTTTTGAGACTTTTAAATTCCAATTTACCCTCTATATGAAAATCATAAAGTAAACAGTACATTTAACTAATATCAATCTTAACTTTTGAAAAGAAAATTCTTTGGTTTTAAAATTTTTGGGTGATATTTTATCTCCCAGTGATATCCAAGAATTATTGGCTCCCTGGAACAATTGTAATTCAGATACTTAACGGATTCGTCAACGGTCACTCAAAAATCGACTATGAAAGTACTAATTATACTAAAATAATCGATCTTTCAGAATATAAATCACAATATTTTAATAAGTCAGTCATACTTTAAAAAAAAAATCATGGCATGACTATTAATTTGGAAATTAATTCTCATAATTAATATTTTGGAATAAATAGCTTGAAATCATCGTATTCACTGTTATTTTCCATATTCCTCACAAATATTTTTAAATCAAAGTGGTAGTCCAAAGGATCCTGAAAAGAAGAAACGTTTGTAAGGAAAAAAGAAATAAAATACTAGTGAAAAAGTATTTTAATGTAGTGATAACAACTAAAAAGTTATAAAAAAAATCTATTTATTCAGGCATCTGTGACCCAACAATTTAAAAATTACATACCTATTTAAACAAAACAAAATTACAATTCAGAACTACATCAAAAATAAAATTAAATTTCTCTTATATTATTAATTATTTAAATTCAAAAATAAATCAAAGTAATTAATGTCTCAATCACAGTCACAATCTCAAGATTTCGAATAAAAGCGTGTTAAGCCTTCTTTTTAGAGTTCCGTATCCAAAGGGTGAAAAACGGAACCCTATTTATATGCATCCGATATCTGTCTGTCTGTCAGGGGGCTGTATCTCATGAACCGTTATAGGTAGACAGTTGAAATTTCCAAAAATTTTGTATTTCTGTTGCCGCTATAACAACAAGTATTAAAAATGTAAATAAAACTAAGAGGACTTACTTCCCTACCAAAAATGTGCTTGTTTAGGTGATTTTTGCTAGATTTTTTGTTTTAGCTCTATCGTAAAAAAGAAGTACAAGTGTGAAAATTGGTTTGTTTATAGTGCATAAGCTATAAAATAACAACAAATAATAAAAATTGGTCAAGTGCGGACACACATCACACATCGGACGGTAAGACGGTATTTTTACCTTAGTAGTACGGAACCGTCGGTGCGCGAGCCCGACTTGCACTTGACCAGTTTTTTTATCTGTCTTGCTGTTTTATAATGTAACACGCTTTTATTTTCAAACTTGAGACTGTAATAAATTATAAGTTCATATTTACTAACATCTAATAAAAGCTTCTTTTAATTTTTTTTTTAATTAAACTTAATATTTTACTTTTTAGTATTTAAGAACTCAACGGGGTTACGTTGTTTTATCAAAGAGTTATCATCACGTTATCATCCATCCAGAGTTTCTTCTAGCTCCATCATGAGACTCTACCTATATATCTCTTCTAGGTCTATTGTATTTGTCAAGACAAACAAGAAAAGCCCGAACTAGATGGGCTTGCCTCGTTTTATTACAAAGTTCTCATGGCCACCTTCCGGGTCCATCATGAGACCAAGGATATCATTTAGGACTAATAGTCCTTGTCAAGGCAAATCAGACAAGCCAAAACTCGATAGGGTTGCGTCGTGATTATACAAACGCTATGACCACTTTTCGGCTCCGTCATGAGACTCTGAATATTATCTACGACCAAATTCCTTGTCAAGACAAATCAAATAAGCTTAAATTCTATGATATGGCGTCATTTTATTACACAGTTCCCATGGCCACCTCTACATCATGAGATTATCTCTACCTCATGATAATATTGCATTTTCATCCGATTGACATACCTACGCTTTCAAAAAAATCTGCTCAATCGTACCCGGGATGTTGTTCAAATTTAACTTGCAAGATTTGATTACAGACAGACAAATACCGCGATAGGTGAAACGAAATAATAGCTCGTAAAAAGGCGTATCTATCTTACTTTTTACGTACTTTTTGTCCGGTCTGTTTTTAGCGCTGTTTTCCCAAAAAGATAGACCTTAGATATTTCAGTTTTGGGACATAAAATTGTAACAATAATGAAAAGTAATCGAAAAATATGAACCAAAATTTATAAAGAAAACACAAAGTACCTATTAGGAGACAATATATTATGCAAGAGAAAAAAAGAAACTGGAGGAAAGGAATAGTAGGAAAGTACCAAGGGAGCATGAACCTTCAAGTGGAGTACAGCGATTAACCAAAATAACAGCAGACCAAGATTCTGCAAAAGAAGGGCAGCAACTTAGAGAAGTTTCGGTAAAGCTTGACCACCACCCAAAGGAAAATAATAAATACTGAATAGCTCCTTTGCAAGGAACAGAGACTTAATGCAAAACTACCAGGAGGGCATACATCTGCAAGAGCAGGACAGCAACTAGAGTATTGGGAGCACAGTTAGGAGCTTGCCCACTCATGGAGTAAATAGGTAAAAAAAAAATATAGGGTCTCGTTTTTCACCCTTTGGACACAGAACCCTAAAAAGAGTTGAAGAAAAGATTAGCAATATTTTCATATGAATTCTTTAGGATGCGTAAAAAGTTGAGAGCACGACGGGTATCCTACTTTTTATTTTTTTTTATAATATTATAAACGCGAAAGTTTGTAAGTGTGGATGGATGGATGTTTGTTACTCTTTCACGTAAAAACTACTGAATGGATTTTGATGAAACTTGGCACACATATAGGTTAGGTCCTGGAATAGCACATAGGCTACTTTTTACCGCGGAAAAACACTTCATTCTCACGGAAAAACGCATTTAATGCGGATGAAACCGCAGGCGGAAAGCTAGTAATAAATAAAAATCTCACCGCGGTTACATTGTATTTTGTCTTATATCCAACAAGAAGCAGGCTCACATTCTCCTCGCCAACATTGACAACATACATAAAAATAACAAATACTGTACTAGCAATTATTGTGAACAGTATGTAATACAGAACTAAACCCCGCATTTCTTCACGGATTACAAAAAGAGGCATTAGGCATTTAGGTTCTAAAATTTATCGTAAAAATAAAATAATTCTTTGTTCTGTTTATTTTCATGGATGACTGCATGACTGAACTAAAGGCTGACACTGTCGTCCGTGGGAAAACGGGAAAACGTAGACCCAAAGAGATTTGAACCTCGCTACGCTCGCGTAGCGAGGTTCAAATCTCTTTGCGTAGACTAAACGTAGACTCGCGTGCACAAGATTGAGGAATCCCACGCGCACGCGTTGCTCGTCCACGTTCTAAAGGCCGATACACACCAAAGCCACCGACACGCCGGCACAACCCGGCGGCCTGAATAAAAAAAAAGAAAAAAAAATGAAAATGTATTTATTTCATTGATTTATTTACTAAAATACTAATTACAATTTTTGATTTTGCAGTGGTTCCCAAACTAGGATAACGCCTGTATCTTGGGAAACCAAATATGAGTTACAATGTAACAGATTTTCTTAACATATCACATACATTATAAGTAAATTATATTATTTAGGTTATGAAATGTTAGTTATTATATTAATTACATACATAGGTGTGTACAGAGCAAGGGTGTGTGTATAATTTGTAGTGTAGGTAAGGTGAGGTGTAAAGAAAATAAAAATAAACAATCAATCCGCCCTTCGACCAATATTGGTCGAAGAATCCGCCGACAAATCAGCGACTTGCATACGCCCGCTAGCGCTCAGATGCCCGGAGACACTCGAACTGTAGTGACGTGCTTGTATCTTCAAATACGTTCCTCATGTTGAGCCGCCGACATGTCGCCGACAAAGTTTTCCGCCTTGCAATGATTGGAGTCGCCAACATAGCCCGCCGGCAAAATGTTGCCAACATATGTCGGCGGCACCAAAGTTGCCGACCCTGCCGACATAGGGCTCTACACACGAAAGTCGCCGACCCGCCGACATATGTTGGCAACTTTTTGTCGGTGGGCTATGTTGGCGACTTCACTCATTACACGTTTGTCGGCGACATGTCGGCGGCTCGACATTTGCATGTACGCAAGTCGCTGACATGTCGGCGGGCTGTGTCGGCGGGTCGGCGGCTTTGTTGTGTATTGCCCTGCTCTAAACGAACGACATCCCGCACTTTTCGGATATTTCTATGTTGCTTGAAGACTCTGTTAAGATTTTGAAAGCCCGCACGTGTGGTTTTTACAAAGATTTTGGAAACTACGCCAGGAGGCGTTTAGTTTTTCTTACGTCAACGGGTTTTTACAAGGGTTTTTAGGCGGTTTTTAGTCAAAGATTTTGGAAACTACGCCAGGGGCAGCGTTTTTTTACGTCAATGGTTTTAGTTTAGAAAGAGGAGTATTAGTTATTCTTTGGTTTGGAACCTCCCTACGCTTATGCTGCAGTCAAAAGAGTACTATAGCCAAAGATTTTGGAAACTACGCCAGGAAGCGCAGCGTTTTTCTTACGTCAATGACTATAGCCAACGTCAAGCGTCTATCTCTGACAAAAACTTGCAACTTTTGAATCATATTTTTTGTAAAAATGATTTTCAAACATTTTGCCTAGTTGATCTCAAGATCTTATCTACAAATATTCTTTAATTCTGCTTACAAAGATAAAGGTACGTAAGCCATCAATACTAGTGTTAAGAATAGTACGAATAGCAATAAAACAGAGACGATATTTTATGATTGAGAATTGAGACATCATTTCATCATGACGCGATCCCACATGTTCTGCCCGCCCATCCAACTGGACTACTATCCCTAAGGAATATTATTCGTCAAAGTACCAAAAAAAATGTGTGTACTAAAACGGTTAAACTCACGCCTTATAAGGACGGCATGGGACTGACCAGTTTCGTACCGATTCGCGGATCGTCTTCTTCAGGGAGGTCAGCCATTTCACGGATCACCGCCTGTCGCGTCCCGCCAAGCACTGCGTAACGCTGCACTGTAAGCGCGGACGGTCGGGAGGGCGCGGGTCGGGAGATGTTGATGGCTTTCCTTGCTCGATCGTTTGCGGGTAGCTCGTATACCATACGATGTCTGGCCATCTTCTAGACGTAAACTGTTCTCCACCTGCCAGCTGTCTCTACCCATAACCATACTCTAGCACTGCGCGCTAGCATGGTTTAATTCAGCGCCCACCAACATCGGGGTCGCACAGATGACTATACAGTGTGACTTTTCATTGGTTTTGCTCCTGAAGCCAAGTTATAATGATAACAAGCAACTTTAACAAAGAAAACATTTTCTCGACTCCCCATAGTAAAGTGGTCACGTGATCGACTTTTGTGTGGGAAGGCGAAAAAATTTTTTCAAGTCAAATTTTTTTCATCGGGTATAGATGCATAAAGCCACATACACTAAACTAAACCCCAACTCAATCACTGGGCTTCGGGAGCAAAACCAAAGAAAATTCACGTGGTAGAGTAGTTACACATAGGTTTACTAGGAAAAGTTAATAGAGTAAGAGATAAGTGATAACAAAATTTTTCACTTCTCATGCTCTGAAAGTGCTTCTTTGTGCAGGATATAGGCTGCACAAAGTCGAATTTTGTGCACTAGGGCAAAAAAGTAATCGCGGTGGTGTACGCCCTGCGCGCCGGCCTGCTGCACCCCCGCCACGCCGCGCGCGCGTCAACATATTCTTCATTAAAGCAGAACAACTCATTCTTCAGTTACATTTAGAGAGTACTTTTACGTTTTATTTCCTCGCAATCAAAGTGAAAAGCAGAGTTTATAACTCGTCCACAAAACCATTTTATCCTCGACATTACTATCAGCCCTCGCCTTAAAAGTCTCGGAAAAATGGTTTGTTTTGTGCACTTGTTGTAAAATCTACTATTTCTCAGAATTAAAACGGGACCATTTTTGACAACTTAGGTTTTATGGGGTTTTGGACATCACAGAATCCAGAAATGAATGTTGTCAAGCCGAAATCCTACTAGTTCAAAAAAGACTAAAATAACCTAGACTAAATTACGGTGGGAGGTTTCTTGTTATAAAAGTGTTCCTTAGGTCCCCCTGAACATATCTAGAAAATTCTCCGTTGATCCCATGTACGCTCCCCCCTCCTCACCCTCAAACGGGTCCAGGATTTTAGTTTTTTTTATTTATCTCAGAAACGGTTAAAGATGGTTGAAAATTGTTAAGGTTACTTTAATTGTTATAAAATTACCAACCCGTCGACACCTGTTCTATTTCAATGTGACCTGAAATCTGAAATATAGAGTTAAGTTTGCACTTACTACTGATTACCTATTAGCAAGCTGCTGGTAATAGTAGTCCAAATGAGTAGGATTTTAAATTGACAGCATAGATTTTTTTTAATTCTGTGATGTTCAAAACCAAAATGTTTGAAATCCTACCACAGATTACATAATAGTAAACTAACGTTAGACAATTAATACCAACAGCTAGTTAAGAGGTACTCAATTGTTAGTTTAAACATAACCCTATATTTCAGATAAAACCGGTGTCAACTGGTTAGTAATTTTATAACGCTTAGGTTAGGTTAGGTTAGGTAGGTGCGTTAACAAATTTGATCTACCTTTAATTGATTTCGGTTTTAACAACATTGATTTTTGAATTCTGCCGTGTTCAAAGCCCCAGCAAAACTTTATTGCCAGATCTGGTCCAGTTTAAGTTCCAACCCTAAGAAGGAGAGCGAAATTCTGAATTCCATCCTAGTCTATAATGAGTTTCATGGGCAGGACATATGATTCCAAAGATCGCAGTATTTTCCATTACTCCCAGTATTCATACACCTACGTTATTTGTGAGCAAACATATTGTTTCTCGGTTATTATTCGGTAATCATCTTCCCATCGTTATCGTAAAAGGCGACTAAGAAACTTGAATAAATTGTTTTCCTTTTTTAGGGTTCCGATACCAAAATGGTAAAAAAAGGAACCCTTATGGTGCGACTTCGTCTGTCTGTCTGTCCGTCTGTCTGTCTGTCTGTCACACCTCTATATCTCAGCAACCACTCATGATATCGACCTGAAATTTGGAGTAGTTTTAGAATATAGTTGCCCAACTTAATTGCACATGAAAGATTTTTGAAAAAAATATGATTATTAATGTAAAGGGGGCCAAAATAGGGGGGGGGGGGGCAAATTTCAGATTATCGCCACTAGGTCGAGTGGGGTATCATATGAAAGGGCTTTACTTTTACACTCAAAAAAATATTTTTGTATTTGTTTACGTTTCTTAGTTTTCAAGTTATGATGAAAACTGTCAAAAAATACCATTCCCCCCTTATCTCCGAAGTTTGTAAAAGGAAAAATCAAAATTAATTACAGTTGACAGAAGTTTATGTAAATATTACAGCTAAAATAAAACGACCTTTATAAGTTGCACAGTTTTTTTTAAATCTGCAAATAACCTTTACAAACAAATTTAGTTTTGCGGTCCTAAAATACTGTATGTATATCGGAACCCTCGGCGCGCGAGTCCGACTCGCACTTGACCGGTTTTTTTTTATGATGCCACCACTCTGCAGTCATCAGCCACATCACATCGCAAGCGACCGTGGTGGTTACGGTTGCTTTCTCCAAAAAAACACTCTTTTTTGCGACATTCTTTTAGCCTTTATTCAGCAGTGACTATGTTGGTTCAAGACCGCGGTTGTTGATGACTGTAGTGTGTAAGACATTACAGTCAAGAGCACGTCAAGGTAGACACATTGGACTTTGTAGGATAGACTGTACGATATACAAAAGGATTCTGCTACCCATCCTCCAGTTTAAAATGCTTCTCTCGCCTTTTTAAACACCCACGGATAGAGTTTGATTGATACTGCCTAAGAGTTTTGAACATGGCTCTGCTTTAGTCCTTTATCTGTGGGTACTATGCCTTACCCTCTCAGAACAAAAACCTCCTTGCTGAGGTCAAATTTCTTTGCTTACCCTGTACACTACATACCTTTTTTTTGTTTCATTCTTCCTTTCGGAAAGGCAAAGAGTACAAAGCCCATACAGCCATTTCTGATGTCTTTAAAATGTCTTTCTTTTTGCTCCCCTCGTAAAGCGATAGTGAACTTTACGAAGGAAAATGTTCGTGACTTTTTGGGACAACACAAACGGGGCTTAAACACGAGATCACTTGAAATCTTCATCAGCTGCGCACTCCGTAGTAAATTTAGTGCATAACACACTATCTTTATTATCCACTAAAGCACTAAATGCACAAAAAAACAAAATTTCAATTAAGCAGGCAAACGCCCATGTCGAGTTCACGCCAAAAAGTCTCGGACACTACATACATCGAGCACGAATTTCAGATTTGATATTGGAAGGTCGCGTAGGCTCGCATATTCAGTACAAAAGAACCTCATTTATCAGAAGGCACAAGAATCTCGCGGTCGGATGCGCGCGGGGGTGCGGGGCAGATTGCAAGCGGGGCGAAGAGTGTCCGTTCTGTATGATAGTACTATAACCTTATTCTGTGACTATGCTTAGCCGGTCACACACGGAAATCAATCTAAATTAATAAATTAATTCATAATTTATCTAAAAGATTAATACTTTTCAGTAATGACGAAAGATACTGAACGCGGAGAGGATTCGGAAGTGGAATCGGTCCAGTACAATCGTAACAAGCTAGGAGCTATCCTCTGTCCTGCTTTTTGTGCCCTATTGCTGGTTAGTAAAAGGCTGGTCAAGTGTGAGTCGCACTTTCAGCTATGAACGAAATCCCAGAAAAAGATTTGATTTGCCTTTCTTTCTGTCTGTCTGTCTGTCTGTCACACCTCTAATATCTCAGCAACCACTCATGCTATCGACTTGAAATTTGAAATAGTTTTAGAATATGGTTGCCCAACTTAATTGCATATGAAAGAATTTTGAAAAAATTATTATTATTAAAAGGGGGCCAAAATAGGGGGGGCCAAATTTCATATTGTCGCTACTAGGTCGAGTTGGGTATCATATGAAAGGGCTTTACTTGTACATTCCAAAATATATTTTTGTATTTTTTTACGTCTCTTAGTTTTCAAGTTATGATGAAAAATTACAAAAAAATACCATCCCTCCCCCCTTATCTCCGAAGTTTGTGAAAGGAAAAATCTGAATTAATTACAGTTGTCAGGAATTTATGTGAACATTACAGCAAAAATAAAACGATCTCTATAAGTTGCACAGTTTTCTAGAAATCTGCAAATAACCCTTACAAACAAATTTAGTTTTGCGGTCCTAAAAATGGACTTAGTTGCTTCCAAAAATACAAAAAGTATATCGGAACCCTCGGTGCGCGAGTCCGACTCGCACTTGACCGGATTTTTTTATAAAGGAGGCAGAAGAGTAGTCGGGTCATCTAATGGTAAGTGACCACCGTCTTCCCCATAGACACCTGCGACACCCGGGGAGTTACAAGTGCGCTGCCGGCCTTTCTTTGTAGGCTCGTTTCTTGAAGGCTGCTTTGTTGTACCCGTCCGGAAATACCTGCGCAGGAAGCTGATTCCACAATGCGGACGTACGCACGGCAGCAAACAAGTGGAAACCAAACCAGTTCAAGCTGAACCAGCATTACGCTACAAACACTCAAAACCAGAGACCTGCTCAAGGTCCAAGTATTTCTACCGACGGGTGGCCGTTTGCACATTTATATGTAGTGTTTTCAAAAAGAACATTAGGGTTCCGAACCAAAATTGAACATGAAAGAATAAAAAAAAAATGTATATTATTATTGGAAATGGACCGCAAATAAGGGGGGGGAGACAAAATTTTCAAATGGGGTACATCATATGAAATGGCTGCACTTGTAGATACCAAAATATCCTTTTGCATTTTTTTTTCGACTTTCAGTTTTTGAGTTCTGATGATAAATGTCAAAAAAAAATACAATTCCTCCCCCCCCCTTTTCTCCGAAGTTTACAATGCAAAAAATCTGAATTGATTATAGTCGATAAAAGTTTATGTATAATCGGATTTTTTTACTCTACAGGTATGTATATTCGCGGCTACGTACATCGGTACCCGGATTGGCTGGGAGAGTTACGAAGCGTACTGCAGTCGACGTCGGTACACCAAACTCTACGTGTTTCCCGATGCAAACATCACCTTACATGTTAACCCACATTAGTTTTATAACTCGACCAATTGTCAGTTGCACATAACATCGATAACGTTAAAGCTCGTTTAAATAAAGCGTGAGTTTCTAATACTTTTGCTCCCAAATCCGAGTTGCTTGAATTCAATCCACTCATGAAAACAAGCAACTTTTCCGAAGACAGTTTTTTTTTTATTGAAAAATATTTTTTGCCTTCCCGAGTCGATCACGTGACCACTGTACTATTAATGGAGAGACGAAAAAAATTTTCGCTTAAAGAAATTTGTTTGATTTAAACAAAATCTTTGGGAAAGTTGCTTGTTTTACACGTATGAGTAGAATTAATGGAAAACCAATGGGAATTCACGTTGTACAATACTGCTATCAGCACACTTTTTTGTCATTATTTATAACAGAAAATGACTGATGATGGATTTAACAGAGCTTTAAGCTTAAAAGCTTAGTGCAACTTTACGTTAATGCAATTTTTTACAACTTATGGCGAAAAGCGTATAACACTGAAGCATATGAATCTACCTGTGATCTACCCCTTTGTAACTGAACGATTCCCATGGAGGTCTTAATAAAAAAAAAATATACAACAGTGATTCCCAAGTAGGTAAGTACATATTTCCCATTCAAAGCCTGAAATTGGCCTACTGAAAACATTGTCAGATTACTTTCTGTATAAATCTTTACTGACAATGAGTACAAGGAATTGCAGTGTCCTTTTATGTCATGTCATGATTGAATGAAGAGTTCTTTAAAATAAAAGGGAGTTGTACTCTTATAAGTTGAGGAACCGCTGCTATAGAAACTGCAACAGCTGATATCACATTTTGTACTATAGTCTGACCGCTACCGCTGTACCGCGCCTTAGGTATGCGAGCGGCGAGGGGGGCCGTCGCTCTTCACCGCTCGCGGCGGCAACTAGTTCTTACTCTTTCCTTCCCGCTCCCCCACCTCCCCGCGCATACTTAAGGCACGGTACTGCGGTTGCGGTCAGACTATACCTTCAAATCAAATATTAGCTTTATTCTGTTTTTGATCAAGGGTTTTTTACGGAGTTGGCTAGCTACCTAATCAAGGGGATTTAACGAGCCAAATATTATTATTTTTCAAATTCAATATATCCTCGTTCAAAAATTGTTCAGTTTCATTGTTTACAAGGTTATCTTTTATCTTCTTTTATCCTGAAATTTTGGATAAAACAGATCACACTGAATAATAATAATAAAGATTTATTTCAGGCATTAAAGGCCTTAAATTAATAATACATAAGAAATAAACTTAAAAACGAATTAGTCGACTTGACGAATACAGGTGTGGAATAACTTGTCCTAAAAAACATGGATCGAGAAACGATATAATTTTTGTTGTTTCATACATTCTTTTTGTCCTGTTTTTTTTTATAGAAAAGTAGTTCAGTTATATGGTCTCTGTAACATAAAAATTTTAAGATTGATAAATATACCTGCGCTTAGTAATTTTGTACTATAATGTATTTAGAGAATAAATAACAATATATTTGACATGTCTATTTTCGATTGTAGCAATAGAAGGATAAGTCAGGACAGTAGTACGGACACGAGGAATAACCCATACTTTTGCCCAGCAGTCGGAGACATAATAGGCTGTTAAAAAAGTAAAAATCTCATTATAAAGAGGTCAGCTTTTCGCTTCTATTCTGCACTTTTATCAACAAAACTCAGGTGACCGGTACTCTGGAAAATTGGCCCCTCTGGCGCGATGACCCAAAGTGAATCTTAGCTTCAGTAACGAGAATCGACATATTCTGATCTTGTGCAGTAATTTTCCAGTCACCGGCCTGTTGTTCGTGCAAGTCTGCGCTAACTACATCGGCCCATCGTCAGCTCGGTTTTTCGACCCTTGTAGAGTCTCTTGATGTATGTAGCGGCGGAAAATGGATCAAGTTTATCGTCACCTAGCTGAAAAAACAGTCATCAACTATAGTCAGATGATCAGCAGGAAAATCATTCATCATCTATGGGCTAGGGATCAGTATCCTATCTCATACATTCTTAAAACAATTTTTTTTCGTTAATATCATTTTCGTAAAAATTATTTAATAGGGATCGCAAAAACCGTTTGGGAAAATTTGTTCTTTTTATTATCATCTAAAAATTAATTTGTCGCATGATTTCAGTTTCACGCTGTAATGCATAGTTACGAGTAGCTGATGAATATCAGGATATATCAACCAATATCGAGTAAATAAATAAAACAGCATAAACATATCTGAATGTAGAGACTGTCTTAAAACGAACCCAACGCCATCTGTTTGCAAACCTTTAAACTTGAAAGTGAAGGTTGCCCGATTGGTAGCCAGATACTTCGTGGCTTGGAAATGGTTGGAAAAGTGAAAAGTGTTTTTCTTTAGTGTTACCATAAACTGTCACTAGATAGAGCCTTAAGTTACAGGATTACATATTATTACTGTTGTATCTATAAGATGATTTTATTACTATTTTTGAGTCGTTTGATGATAAATTTTGATTAAAATCTAAAAGATAAGATTTTTCTTCTGTGAAAAATAAGTTACCAAGTGAATAAACATTGAAAACGGGTCAAGGTAAAATGTTTTTTTTTTTCGTGTGGCAACAAAATAATGACAGCTAGAAACAAAATGGGCGGCCGATAGGGGAACGGAACTGACTGTTTCTTAAGTGTTTTCCTGATATTATAGTGTAAACTTGTTAGTGTTTTCGATTCGTCACGTTGTTTTTTGTTATCTGTGACTGTGTTATCGACTTAGCTGTGAGATTATGTGAGTATTACGCTTGTTTTTATAATAAAATGTACTAAGAGCTCGTATTGATTGTATTTTAGAAGGCCAATGTCAGTGGAAAGGGAATGTTAAGAATATAGGTCTACCTGGAATCTAAGTAGGCTAAAGGTACTTACCTAGTAAAATATTATTCTTATTTACCATTTCTTTTTTAATTTGAAAGGAATGACTTAGTCAATGAAACTAAGCAACTTTTTTCAAAGAAACGTGTGTAGCGTAAAAAAGTCCATGCATAATTGTGTGGATTTTTTTTATTCAGTTTAAAAAATTCTCATTAAATATTTTAAGCGATTTCATAAAAAATATGTTTCCGGTAGAAAATGTAACATTGATTGATTTTCAAGCACACAAAAGAAAATATACTTACAATAATTTTATCAGTACAATTCGTATGTCAATTTGTTTTGTATGCGTAATTCGTTGCGTAAAAGTTGGAGCACTTATAGCCCCCAGAAGAAGATAAGTCCTTGAAAGGTATACGAATTCCTATGTTTAACACTAAAAACATAAACAAAATTATATTATACTATTGATATTAATGCGTTCTAAGTACCGCAGTCAGACGTCACTTAATTTTAATTTGTCATTATAGTCCGGTCCCCTATAGTCTTATATCGCCAAATTCACCAAATTGCACCAAATTTTTTCCAGGTACTAGTTAGGTACATAGCTCTCATTTTTTTATACGAGCCAATTCTTGAATTTCAAAAAATTTCCATAGAAAGTTCAAGAATTGGCTCCTATCAAAAATTTAGAGCTATGTACCTAACTAGTACCTGGAAAAAATTTGGTGAAATTGTAAGGCGTGTCTACGTGAAACAGCTAACTGACCGCACGTGGTCGTGCATAAATTAATGATATATATAAAAAACCGGCCAAGTGTGAGTCTTACTCGCGCACCGAGGTTTCCGTTCCACTAAGGTAAAAATAACGTTTAAATAGTAGAGGCTATTTTGGCGGCCAAAGAACTCTGACAGTCAGGCCACAAACCTGGCACGTTCATTTCCTTTGATACCACCAAATGACACCACCAGGAAGCTGCCGTTATTCATAATCTAAGCCACCAGGGGTGTCATGGGGAATCACTATTCCCTTTGACACCATCGCCCAATAAAGAGGCAAGGCCTGTTTCTAGGATTGCATGGGTTGTTCCTCGTGTCCGTACTACTGTCCTGACTAGTACGGACAAGAGGAACCTTTCATTTATCATGTCCGTACTGCGTACGAAAAGCATGCTGTATCAGTGCTAGGATCAGCTTTGTTTTTTATCCGACTGTTGCGAAGCCTAAAGGGAAGTTTATGTCTTTGACCTTTATGTATGTAAGTATGCCCGTTTCTTTGTTAATAAAAAAAATATATATTTTTTTTTATTTGCAAACAACAAACATTATACAGTTTGCCTAAAAATATAACAATTATACAGTTTGCCTAAAAATATAACAATTTTTGTGCCAACTGACATCTAAGCTAGGGAAACCTGTGTTTTAGATGTCAGCATTCCTTGCAATGACTACATCGAGAGACAAACAGGGATTGCATATTATAAAATCATAGTTTTGTACAATCAACGACAGGTCAAGCCGGACACTCGCAGCGTGGCTATAGCCAGTACATAGTGAAATAAGAACAGTGCAAATTCCAATGTGTCAAGCTTGATATGCCCCTGACCGTACAAGAGCAATAACAAGAGTGCGTTTGCGTTAGAAAGCGATAAATGTATATATGTAGGTAATACGTAAGTATGTATGTGTGTAAGTATGTGTGTTTGTGGGGGCAGAGTGTAAAGTGTGTGGGAGTGACTGCAAGTACAAAAATAGTAAAATACACGAAATATGATTAAGAAATATGTTAGAAAAAAGGAATATTAAATAATGGGGATTAGTAATTTTTCTGTATCATCGTACGTCAAAGTCTTTAACCAAATTTGAACTTTTCTTTTAACTTCAAATTTATTAAACGAATAAATATCAATTTTCTTATGAACAACATTATAAAGTCTACTACTCAATGTTAGCAGTTGCCGACCGAGTTGTTCCTTCGTTAAGGGCTGAACCGTCATGGGCTGTAGGCTGTGAACTACTGTGAAGGGGGAAGAACGATAGGTTTGGGGTCCTTTGGACGTAAACATCCTGCCTGAAAGTACCCGACTCTTAGAGTTCCAACGAAGGGGGGCAGAGTCCAGATGGCAGTTTAAAAACCACCTCTCCTAATCTTCTAGAACTTAAAAGAACGGAATAAGGCTTGCGAAATGATGAATAGAAGGCCTGCACAACCTTAGGATTGTAAAATACAACCTTTAATCAACTATTTTATCTATCTACGTAATTAAACTCTGAATATTAATTCGGAAGTTAAAACTTTACGAGCGAAACGGTAACGGTAAAGTAATGTGACAGATAACAAAATTTTATTACTTACCTATTTTTTCTTCAAAATCTTTTATCTTTTTTCTTAAAAAAATATACAGGGCTTATGTAGCTTTAAGACCTTATTGTTCTGGGGCTAAATGCAACAACTTTTGCTCTACGTATTTTCGTTTACCTTATCAATTTGTATGGAGAGTAGATTTTTTTTGAAAAATTTTGAAAAGCCGTAAAGTTATCTACCAATTTTTTCAAGCCTGATATTTGTCGCCCAAAAATAACAAGATTCGTAAGTCAATCAATTTGTAGTAAGTTGATAAACTGTCTGTCCAAAAATAATAAACTGTACCGAATTTGCCTTTGGTCGAAAGAGTACCTATGGTACACATACGTGTTAGTTTTGGCATTTTCGATTCGGCTTTTTCTTAGAACTTGAATGGTCTGTTGTATGAAAACCATAGAGTAACACGATTTTCGCGCGCAGGGCTTGCGCGGTTTGACGCGTTGCTCTAAGATGAAAACAGACACCGAACATGCCGAATCGAACATGTGTGTATCTACGGGTTTAATATTCTTCGACGTTTTGTCAATTGACGCGGAAATTGATCAACTTACGATTCTTATAATTTTGCCGTGGCATATTATAAAGAGTGTAAGGGACGGTGTACCGAAAACTGAAAGGGCGTGCTCAGACAACGAAACTGAACTACTTTCCCAAAGAAACATAAGTTGGGAAATGAAAATAATTTTTGACCTCTCCATACAAACTGTTCGACCAGAGTTGGCAATTTGTATGAAGAGGCCAAAATTTTCTTTCGTCAAAATTTTCTTTCGTTATCGCGATTCAGGGAACCCTACAGCGCCATACGTGGTACGCTTTGGTATTAGATTATTTCGAGCACCGCTCAGTTTTTCCCGGTACTATAATTGCTGAACAAGCGCTCGACGCCAAGTAAAAATTTCTTGCCAAAGAAAACATCGTATCGTGAAGTAATACCTAGACCATTCTTGTGCTTCGGAAGGCACGAAAAGCCGTTGTGCCAGGCCTTATCTATCTTAGCTGTTAATCGGACAATACACCAGGGTGTTTGAAGTAGGTTATTGATCTCACATCCACAAGATATACAGCCAGTTGCACAAAACGATTTTAAAGTTTAAGGTCCTTTAAATTTATACTGTCACTTTCTTTGTCAACAAAACAGAAAGAGTCCGCAATAGACTTAAAGGACCTTTAACTTTAAAGGTGCTTTATGCATCTGGCTGATAATGATTATAATCCGTTAAAAGTAAAGGGGTGTTTTCTAATAAAAAAAAAAATACTCATCTTTTCGGACAGCAGGTGCTATGTCCTAACTGGCTGTAAAAGGATTATGTTATGATTATGATATTATTTGTTTCGGTTATTCCAACTCTTGCCAACACATTTTGCAGCTATGTGAAAAGCGATCGGTTAAAGTTGACAGAAAAAACAAGTTTGTAAAACAATGTTATTCTTACCGCCAAATATACTCTGGTTTTAGTGTCATGGCTGCAAAATAGATTGGAAAGCATTGGAGTAAACGAAAAAAATGGATTTTACGTTTCTCGTTTTATATAATTTTAGTTGTGTTGAGCTGTTTTCCCAGCCTAGCTATACCTCATCCAGGGCTCATCTTGCCATGAATGCAAACTCGCGTCTTTTAAACAACCTTTTTGCGGTTTATCTTGCTCTCCCAGTCTTTTGGTTCGTAATATGTGACCTACTTTTGGTATAACACGGAAATGACTTTTTGAATAGAAAAAGCTTTTTGAAGAATTTGCAAAGATTTTGGAAACTACGCCAGGGGGCGTTTAGAAGCGCAACGTTTTTTTACGTCAATGAGAATTTGTGTAGTCTTTTGAGATGCGACCTAAATTTTATTTTTAGGGTTCCGATACCAAAATGGTAAAAAAACGGAACCCTTATGGTGCCGCTTTGTCTGTCTGTCTGTCCGTCTGTCTGTCACACCTGTATATCTCGGTAACCACTCATGCTATCGACTTGAAATTTGGAATTTAACCGTACCGTGTTGGGTATCAAATGAAAGGGCTTAGTGAGTACATTTCAAAAATATATATATTGTTAGCTTTTTTATGTATTTACAACCCCAAAATAATTGAAATAAAAAATCAGTTCAAAAACTAGAACCCAACTACTGGCAAATCTTGCTCTAAAAAGTATGAAACAAGAAAATATTGTCATCTGAAATTGTTATGTACAAACTATGGTATTTAATAAATATTCATAGCGATGTTCAGATAATAGCCGTGGTCATGTTATGCCACCTATCCGAAAAAAGCGATCATAAACTTTACGGCAAAGAGGCATAACATTTAACATGACCACGGCTATTATCTGAACATCGCTATGAATATTTATTAAATACCATAGTTTGTACATAACAATTTCAGATGACAATATTTTCTTGTTTCATACTTTTTAGAGCAAGATTTGCCAGTAGTCGGGTTCTAGTTTTTGAACTGATTTTTATTATAGTTATGCACTAACGCTGCTTAACCCAAAAGGAAAACAAGCCGGATTTTGTGTATCTGTTCTTTTCTCTGCTATTATAAAATTGTAAAATGATTTTTTTCTGTGCATTGAAGATATTTATACAAAAATAGATTTTAGGATATTTTTGTCTGTTTGATTATTTGTTCGAACATCACGCAAAAACTACGGAACCGATTTTAATGAAACATTACATTTTCCGGTAAAAGCGGTGTTATCTATAAATTAATAGAAACAGGAAGTATTTAGTAGTAACTATTTCAAATGATTACCTGCTTAGTTTTATACTGTACTCACGGAAGAATACAGATTAATGTTTTTAAAATGCTTATAGAATAATTCAAGAAAATTACTCAGACACTTTTTATTGCTATAGTTCTCATGACTAACTTAATTGCACGTGAAATAATAAAGAAAAATTTATGATTATTAATGTAAAGGGGGCCCAAAAAGGGGGGGAAAATTTCAAATTATCGGTACTAGGTTGAGTGGGGTATCATATGAAAGGGCTTTACTTGTAAATTCTAAAATATATTTTTGTATTTTTTTTACAACTCTTGATTTTCAAGTTATGATGAAAAATATCAAAAATAATACCGTTCTCCCCCCCCTCCCCATATCTCCGAAGTTTGTGAATGGAAAAATCTAAATTAATTACAGTCGATATACATTTATTTAAACATTACAGCAAAAATAAAACGATCTTTCTAAGTTGCACAGTTTTGTAGAAATCTGCAAAAAACCTTTACAAACAAATTTAGTTTTGCGGTTCTAAAAATGGACTTCATTGCTTCCAAAAATACTAAAGGTATATCGGAACCCTCGGCGCGCGAGTCCAACTCGCACTTGACCGCTTTTTTGAAGTTAAATCTTCTTTAGCGGCGCTAATATTAAAAAATGCAAGATAGATTGGTATCCTTACAAAATAAATCTTTGAATTTACATAACATCCTATACTATTAAATGAGCAATACTATAATTTGTAATCGGTTTCTCAAAAATGATTAACGATTTCGATTAAATTTACTATTCGGGGGTTTTCGGCGACGAAAAATTTATCTAGCTAGGTCTCATGTCTGGGAAAATTCGTTATCTCCGATACAAAAAAAAAGAATTAAATAGAGCGTTTCAGAACTCTTCGACGCCATCTGTTGGTGGACAGAGCAAAGCTCGGTCTCCCAGGTACTTAGATTATGAATAACATGCCCAGGTACTTGTTTTTTATTGCACATAACAAATACACCATGCGGTCACCAACCACCACGGCGCATGGTGCCAGCCGAAACGCTAACAAGCGTGGTGACTATGATACTAACTTCCTTTTCCTCAAAATGTGTGACGCATTTTTGCTATATATGAGCTCCTTGTTGAGTTGAGGAATTTTTATCGGATTTGGTAATAATATTTTATAACTGATAAGTACGCGTTTCTCGTCTCCTAGTGGGGAAACGGGATGGCTGCAAATCAGCATTTTGCTCCCTGAGCAAATCTTCGTTGCTGCTCCTTGGACTTTTAGCATCACTGCACTTACAAATCCTTTTCTTTTATGTTCTCATATATATTTTCAAATGTATTTCCGTGATGTCCAAATAAACACTTCATCATATCAGCCGAAAGACGTCCAATCTGGACATAGGCCTCCCCTAAAGATCTCCATGACGACCGGCCCTGCGCTGCTCGCATCAAGCGGCTTCCCGCGACCTTAACCAGATCGTCGGTCCACCTTGTGGGGGGCCTGCCAACGCTTTGTCTTCCGGTACATGGTCGCCACTCCAGAACCCTTACGCCACATCTGCCATCGGTTCTTCTTGCGATGTGCCCTGCCCACTGCCACTGTAGTTTAGCGATTCTCATTCTGATTAAATCGCACAGAGAGACTCAGACTCCATAAATAAACACTTATTCATTTATATTTGAATGACAGTTTGAATAGACAGAGTTCACTTTATTAGGTAATCAAAAGTTATTCATTAAAACAAATAATTTCTTATCTTTTCCAAGCTTATGTGGAATTATTCATTTTATTTGATGTTTTGAACAATTTAATAACCTTTCCATTCGACTGATAAAACGGTGAATATTATTCACCCGATGAATAGAGGTTACGACTAGGTTCGTCTTGTATCAAGTATGAAACTTTCCCTGGAGTCAATGCTTGAATATCACTGGAACCCCAACAAAAAACGCATGGTACTATGGAGGGGATTTACCATAGTCGCCACGCTTGTAAGCGTCGCGGCTGACGACCGCTGTTGTTGGTGACTGCAGTATGTAATATATCACGATACACAGAAAGATGCTGCTTCCCATCCTCCGGTACATAGGTCGTTAGTCGCCTCTTACGACACCCACGGGTAGAGATAGGTTCCGCACGAATCGTAAACTTTCCAAAGTGAAGTTTGGTATTCGTTAAATCCAAACTATTGTAACATTGTTAATTTTAATAATTTTTTATTTTATTTTTAACAGTTCATCAAGGTGAATTTGAATTTTTAAAGTCTCAAAACTGATATTTTAACACCCGGCTATTTTCAAGAATTGAGTCCCAGGATGATTCGTTCTCAAATAATCTTCTTAATCTTAATCTTCTCAAACGAACGTTTTATCTATCTATCAGACATTATCTAATTCTTGTCATTCTTCGTCGTAAATACAATTTGCGTCAAAAACCGTCCGATGCCCCCGTGACCTGATTCCCAGGAGCACCTGGGATGCGTTGTGACGTAGCTCGTGACGTCACCGCTGACACGGTGCCCTATTTACAGCGGGGGACAGTATGGGGCAAGGGGATCCCATTCAGCTTTAATCCTTGCAAGCTCATGCCTATTTTTAGACTGCTTCATTCATTGATGAAAGTGCAAGGTTGTGATGAAAATAGAAAAATATCTTTCATTTATAACAAGTTTTATTCCACAGTGGGCCGGATAAGAATATTCTATAACAGTTTGGAGAGCTGCAAGTGAGCTGATAGTTGAAAACTGTTCTTTTCTAATAGAAATGAAATGAGAGCGCTAAGGAGTATAATTGGTGTTAAATTGAGTGACAGGATTAGAAATAGTGTGATAAGAGAACGGTGTGGCTTAAAAGAAGACGTAGTGACCAAAATCGAGAAAGGGATGCTGAGATGGTTTGGTCATGTAGAGAGGATGAATGAACGAAGATTGACGAAAGAGATCTACCAGGCGAGAGTGAATGAAAACGTTGGAAGGGTAAGGCCTAGGCGATCGTACCAGGACCAAATTCAGGACGTTCTGAATAAAGGCCAGGTTAAAAGTACCCTAAACCGACGAGCATGTATGAAAGGATTGATGAAAGTACAGGAAGCAAGGGAAGTATGTCAAGATCGTAGCAGGTGGAGGACTGTGGTCTCTGCCTACCCCGACAGGAAAGAGGCGTGATGTTATGTATGTATGTTCTAATAGTTTATGTTTTAAATTTAACCACCAAAGTTATTCAAATAATTTACAGAACTTTTAATCAAACAAAATAGCACACATTACAATGACAACTAAAAAAATAGAAAAATAAAATAAAATAGAAAACACGCGCAGGTTAGCGTTTGTAACGCTATAAAGAAAACGTTTCGATACGCAGACAGCAAAAAACAATAGTTATTTGTTATGCAAGGCAGCAAAAGGTTTATTTGGCGCGAGTACCTCGTATTGAAACCTGAGCAAGCGAAGGATTCTAGGATTGAACCACGAGCGAAGCGAGTGGTTCAAAAGAAGAATCCTGAGCGTGGCGAAGGTTTCAAGGCACGAGACGCAAGATAACTTTGCTGCCGAGCGAAACACAAAATTTTTCACCTCATTAAAGCGAGGAAATGTTAACATAATGCAAGAAAAGCAATTCAAATATAAGAAATAAGTATTTAATTAATTACTCATACGTTCTAACGTAAGGGCATAATACCTACATAATGCGGTACTGACGGCAGCTAGCAAGTGGAAACATAACCAGTATAACCTGAACCAGCGCTTCGCTACAAACCTCCGTAACCAGAGACCAGCTCAAGGTCAAAGAGTTTTCACGGATGAGTGGCCATGTATACATTAAGAATACTAGTTATTAAAAAGAAAATCACTATAATTAAATTATTATTATTTTGGGACTGTTGTGCTTATGTTCGTGACTCTACCTATAAACTACTTGATAAATTTGGAGAAGAAGGTTAATTTTCATTGGATTTCTGGAGACTGAGGATAGGTAGTGGCAGGCAAGTCTATTTTGTATTGCGTTGATTTGAAGTCAAAGGGCAAGTCCATTAATCTAGGCAAGAGAACAAAAAAAAAGGCGATCGAACTTTAAATTTACTTTTTATTATCAGCCAGTACCTTACCCACCAGGCATTCACTATTCATAATACTATTTGTTTCTTTCCTATAGCTGCATCCCTCTTTCTCATCTTTAAAACGATAGTGCGTGGCTGGTTTTACAAGCGTCCAGTACTGCAGCATACTACAAAATAATGAGTACATCGCGTTCGAATTTTAAAAACCTTTTGTCCGCTAGGGGCCAAAAATCGCTTTTGGCCGCAGAATTTAACCGACAAAACAAATGTTTCCGAGCTTTGGAGGTGAAAACGTTATTCGCGGTCATCAATCGAATGCGATGTTAGAATCGAATTCAATAATCCTATTGCTTTTCGCAGCAAATGGCTATCGGTTTCAAGCAGTAAGCCTACGCTATGGAAACTCAATAGTACAATCAGCGTCAAATTCATATGAGCGTCTATCGTAGTCAAAATGATCTGTAGCAAACAAGTTCAATTTCATATACGCAATTAGAATCGTGATATAGTTGTAAGCACCCAAAGTTTTCAAAATATCTTGGCAACATAGTTTCCAATATTATGTTCGCTACCGTCACCGTCAAATTGTTGTGAGCGACTATAGTAGTCAAAATGATCTGAAGTAATCTAGATCATGTTTACTTCAGATAATTTTAAGTACTTTAGACAGTCACATCAATTTGACGCTAACGACCGCGAACATAATATTGGAAACCTAGTTGCCAAGATATTTTAAACACTGTGGGGTGCTTACAAGTATATGACAATTCTAATGGCGTATATAAAATTTAACTTGTTTACTAAGATAATTTTGACTACGATAGACGCTCATATGAATTTGACGCTGACTGTACCTGCCAGGTCGTCTACCTATTGGTGGCTTTTCCAGAGCTTGGGCAGCGGCGTCTGCATATCGTTCCATCTTTCATAATGCGGTCATCAACAACCGCGGTCCACGAAGCCTGCAATTCCTATAATTTTTCTTTAATACATACATACATAACATCACGCCTCTTTCCCGTCGGGTTAGGCAGAGACCACAGTCCTCCACCTGCTACGATCTTGACATACTTCCCTTGCTTCCTGTACTTTCATCAATCCTTTTCTTCAAATTCCTATTTTATTATCTAAATGCATATATATATGCATAATAAATAAATATTCAAATACAATTACAATACAATTAGTTTATTAATCAAATAAAGTTACAATTTATAGCATCTAAAAATAAAACAATGAGATTGGTAACTTTCCATAAGGCAAAACATTGACTCCCACACTAGGTCAAGCCTGTATCGTGGGCAGCCTAAAACAAACTTTAACGAAAAAGACAGTTTACAATTTAATAGCCTAGATGCTCCAGATCTTGTAGTATTACATAATTTATATTGCATAAAAATACAGAAAAAGAGAAAGAGAATAATAATACCAAAAAATACTATGAGATGACATGTGTGTGAGTGAGTGAGTGAGTATAAGTGTGATGTGTGTGTGTGTTAGCGAAATACTGGCACTACGGGATTAGATCAACGGCTTGATAATATTTTCTGTTTGGGAGAAAGAAAGGGTCAATAAATATTTGGTTACCAGCTTCTTTGCTTGTGGGACTGTGCAATGTTTAACCTCGCATAATTTTGCAACTTTATTATAAACAAAAACAGACATGAACTCAAAGAAACGTTGGGCAAAACGAGATCTAACAGAGACCGACCCAAGTTTAAAAACTCTTTGTTTTAGCATCATAGAGTATTGATTAGAGTTTAAGACACTACGATGGGTGTATTCCACTAATTTTGTGATGTACAGTTGACGGACATTCAGGACTTGTGCCTCCTGGTAAAGCTCGACCGTGGGGTGTCGAAACGGTCTCCCATACATGACTTTTAGCACTGCTCTTTGAGCTCGCTCCAAGATCAACATATAAGAGGCCGCAGCTCCACCCCACGCTGCAATACAGTAGCTGAGAATGGATTCTACCAGAGCTGTATAAACAAGCCGCAAGACTTGATTATCAGCGGCGCTCCGTAACGATTTCATCACGTGCATAAGCTTCCTAACTCTTAGAGCTGTAGTGTTAATATGAGCCTCAAATGTTAGATGCTCATCTATAGTAACACCTAGATATTTTATCGAGCAGACTCTATCAATAGTTGGACAAGCACATTGAAGAGAATTGCACGATGAATGTACCTTTATCGGTGTTTGTATATCTGGGCGGGAAGCACAAGTTTTATGGAAGCTGACAAATTTAGTTTTGGAAGCGTTCAACGTTAAAAGGTTACTGTTAAGCCACGATTTTATTCGAGTTATACCTTGTTCAGCTTTTTCGTAAGCAGTTTTCCAGGAGACCGCATGAAAGAGGATAGCTGTATCGTCTGCATAACAGATGGTTGTGGCGTCCTTAGGTGTTATAGAGTGAATATCATTTACGTAGACAATGAAAAGGGTAGGGCCTAAAACACTGCCTTGAGGAACTCCAAAATTTATAGGCAACTGATCACTGATATGTTCACCAAGTTTAAGACATTGACGCCTTTCTGTAAGGTAGCTCCTAAACCACTCAAGCGGCAGACCCTGTATTCCAAGATGCTCTAGCTTTTTCAGTAGGATCGGTATTGAAACAGAGTCGAACGCCTTAGCCAAATCAAGAAAAACCCCAACAACTTTGCGCCCCTCATCCAAGTTTCGCGACACTGTGTTAACCAGTTTCATGACCGCAGCTTCTGTGGATTTTCCCTGCCTGAATCCGTACTGGTCTGCAGAGAGTAATCCATACGACTCTAGATATCCAGTCAAACGCTTGTTAACTATCTTCTCAAGAATCTTAGAGAACACTCCAAGCAGTGAGATTGGCCTATAGTTTTCCGGACATTTTTTATCGCCACTTTTATGTATAGGCGTTACTAGAGCTAGCTTCCAATCATGCGGAAAGGTTCCAGTAGATAAGCTTAGGTTGATAATGTGTGTTAGTGGAAATACAATTGCATCTTTTATTGCCTTGACTACTGCTGTACCGATACCATCAAAGCCAGCAGCAGAATTCCGTTTCAGTGCAGCAATTACTGAACTGACTTCAAAAACATCAGTCGGTTGCATGAAGAAAGAATGTGGCACCGGAGTTCCTAGATTAATGTCGTTTATTATATGTTCTTGTGTAGAATTCATATCGTTTAGAAGATGGTTTGCCAGTTTTTCGCCCACATTTGCAAAGTACTGGTTGGATTGGTTGACGGACTCCTGAACGTCATCCGAGATCGACATTAGTTTTGACGCAGAGTTATTACTTTTTTCGGGTACGTTTGTGATTTTATTTACGGTTCTCCAAAACGCTCTAGGATACTTTTTATTTTCTGATAATTCTTTCCCTTCATGTGCAGACTTTAAATAATGTGTTGCTATGCCAATAAAATATTCAATTTTGACTTCAATTAGTTTCAGGATATATGTTTTTACACCCTTTAACAACTGTTTCAGGAAGGAACTTTAAAGATGGTGCCTTGTTCGACAGATTTTTAAAGTTCGGCAAACTCATCAGCTTTATTGCTGTATTTGGATACCTAAAGCTAAGCAAGGTAGTTTGCCTCTGAAGAATCGTGTCAAAATTTGAAGACAAGGAAAAGAAAACGTTGCTAATTACGCAATAAGGCATATTTTGCATAAATTGCGATACATTTTTCCTGAATTTTTAATAGTTAAATGTTACAAGCTTAGGGTTTCGAGCTGGAGAGAAATGTTTCCAAGTTTCATCATTACCAGTTTGATCAATACATCCCATAAAACGTCCACTGCAGGACAGGGAGCTCCCTCCATTACTCCAGCAAAAACGCGTGGTACTTAAGAAGAGATTTACCATAGTCACCACGCTTGTAAGCGTTGCGGCTGGTGACCGCAGTATGAAAGATGCTGCTGCCAATTCCCTGGTTCATAAGCCCTTAGTCGCTTCTTACTGCACCTACGGGTAGAGATGGGTTTAGCCAAAAACCCAAGCCTTTCAGTTAACTTCTTACAGATTCCTCACTCTGTGTCCTTTTGAATAGTCTTCCCTCCGTTACTTCTTCTACGGAGAACCCTTCAAGAACTCTTGAACGGAGTCTTCCTCCCGAGCACTGTTGTACGGAGTCTTCCTTCTGAGACCTGTTTCCTTCCGAGGCTTCCTCTTTTCCTAGAGTCTTCTTCTAAATTTTCTTTCCTCTTGTTTCTCTCTTTAGATCACTTACCACTGAGTTATGTTATTGTTAGTTTATTTAGTCCAATTATTATTCCTTATCTTGTAAAGCCCTTATTATGATAAATAATCCAGTAACTTCCATTTAACTGTCAGCTGAACATAATCGAGTCAGCTTAGATATTAAAATTATACCTACCTAGTTACAACTAAGCGGTAATCTTACGCTACTGGCAAATCGGTTCCTGACCCTATTATGTTGAACACGCAAGACTGTTGCGTCGGAAAATTATCTTGGAATTTTATGCAGATAATTCCATTAAGAATTAAATTGGTATTTCTAATTTTCGATCTATGTTCCTTGGGAAAAGTTGTGCAGTTTTATCACAGGGCAAACCTTTCCGTTACATGTTGTGTACTAAAAATAATATGTTATGTTTAAAACTGAAAAGTTTGCACGTAACTTGTAAAGCCATCTAGAACTACAGACTCTTAACTTTGTTTTTTACCATACTCTGTTTTTTAACTAATTGAGCTGCTAACTTTTTTTACACGCCGCGCCATAAACTTTTTCTTTCTCGAAACCAAAAAAGTTTTAGCAACAAATCATTTTACAGTCAAGAGCACATCAAGCTTCACAAATTGGACGTTGAAGCTTATTTCAATAAATATAACAGCTAGAGTCGCGCTGCCAGTGTCAAAATTGACGTACACTTCTTTGTGGAGTTGATTAAATAGCCGTTAGTGCATGGTGGGACACTTAATAACCTAAAAGTCCGTGTCTGTTACCTAAGAGGCTCAGCAGACGGCAGACTTTATTTTATAACAGTCCGCCGGTGTGGCCGGTACTGCAATTGTTTTAGTTATTGACATGAGCAAAACGCTTCGCTTCTATGCGCGTATATCCAAAATCTTTGGTTTGGAAGGAAAATATAATAGTTGTTCTGTTCAAAGAGTTATTGAGTCGAAAAGGTTGTTCAGACTGATATATATTTAGTTTAATGAAAACGTAGAGCAATTTTGGTAACTGATAAGTTTGAATTTTATTCTGATAAAAACTATAATTTTCGCAATACCGGCTATACTGACGGACAAAGTCCGTGACTGCCCGTGTTTGCCCGGCTCTCGTCTGCTGAGCCCCTAACAGGCCAATTAGTTAACAAAGAGTGTATGGTGAATTTAGGGCTCTGTTAAAACAATTTACCCCAACGGGATCAAGGCGTGATGTTATGTATGTATGTAAATAATAACAATTCATTACAAAGTTACAGAACAGTTTGTGAAAACAGATATCGGTTTTATCACTTGTATTATCTTCTTTACCCCTAAAAATGTAATCGCAAATAATTTGTCAAAATTTTGACATGGAGCATTTTGCATGGGCATATGGGGCTTTAGTACGATTTTAAAGCTCTTCTCGACCCGAAAGGGGATGGAGTGTAATATTGTTGTAAACATTTGAATTGTTGAATTACCTATATTTTTTTAAGTATGAATAGGAAAACATGAAGTTTAAATGATTATTTATTTATTTATTTATTATGGCAGCTTAAATAAAAATTTCGAAAAATATCATCTGTAAAAAAATATAACAAATCTAATGATGAAACAGGACGACATTTAAGACGATAAATTTATGAACCTTTAGTTTATACCTAACTAAAAATAAAAACAATATTTAATGCGTAGATTTATAATCTTAAAATCAACAAATGCCTATAGAATCATGATCTCATTGATCTGCAAGAAAATTTTGTTCTTAAATTTTTTTTTAATTTTTTTTTTTCTTTTTTAATTTTCACCTAATATTTTACACTATATCCAGTTGTTCTAATATTCATATTCATATTCATATTCTTTTATTTGGTAATAATATTTAGTAAAATAATAATAAATCACATTACAATTAAAAGTGAATAATACAAAATAACAATGTCAAAGTGAATGAAAATGTCAAAAATTAAATAAAATAGGTAATAATGTCATTACACTAAATCAAATAGTCATTAAATTAAAAAGATAGGTACCTAAGTACTTACATTGTCAATTTACTACCTATTTTATTTGTATCGACAAATTCCTTGAAGCTGTAAAAAGCGTGCTCGAAGAGCCAGCTTTTAAGCCTGATTTTCAAAATATTTAGGGATGGGGCGTCCACTACATTACTCGGCAGTCTATTATATATAGTTGGCCCCGCAACATGGGTAAGTTTTTCAGATTTACCATAATAATCCTGCGACATTGCAGCTTCCTAATCAACTGCGAACTTAGTATGTTACTCGGACGATGAACAATTTTTCAATTGGGTACACAGGTCAAAATACGAAAAAGAATCAACATGCTATAGAAACTGCATTGGATGAAGGTGTATATTGTATAGGAGAGTACTTAGTTATTTTTTTGGTCCTGATATGCGTATGCCCACCTTATTACACAGGTCAAAATCAACAACTTTTGTTCTAAGACTTTACTAACAACGCACAAAAAGTTTTCGACTCCCTATACTAAAGTGGTCACGTGACCGACCCATTTTGAATGGGAAGTTGAAAAATTTTTGTGCGTTGTTAGCAAAGTCGTAAAAAAAAGGTGGTGCTTTTGACCTCATTAATAAGTGGGCAAAAGAATAACCTAGTATAAGTCGGTACGATTATAAGTTAAAGATTGGTAATATCAAATGAAAACTTGTGCTGATCGTTCTTTCGTATGGGTATTGTGATATAATTTGTTTATCGATTTTTGTTTTGCGTGCGTTATTAGCAAAGTCGTAGAACAAAAGTTGTTACTTTTGACCTCACTAATAAGTGGGCAAAAAAATAACCTACTTAGTATAATTCGGTACTGTAACGTCAATGAAAGGCGGTGGCTAGCGGTTGACTCGTTTATTGTAAACTTGCTTCTACCTACGTCACAGACCTATATCTACTTATTACTAAACCCAACACCTTTCCCTTTTTAATTATGCTGCGATTATACATATAATTAAATTAGGCTTCAAATACCAGTAGCAGATCTAAAATTTATAGACGTTACATTAGCAGATCCCGCTGATGTTGTCTTTTATATGCGCGCAGCGCACGGGCTGACGCGCCCGGCGGGGGCGGCGTCGGGGGGCGCGGAACGGAGGCCGCCTCGTCTACCGGCGGCGGGGGCTGCTGCGTGCCTCCCGGCTCCGACCCGCCGGTCGCATCCTCCACTACCTCCCCTTCTGGCTCTAGTGGTGTACCGATACTGGCACGAGATAAGGACAATCGTGACTTACTAGTCTCCATCGGTAATATTTGGTCCTGATGACGACGCCATTGGACTCCGTTTCCCACATCCACCTTGAACGAGACCGGACCCGTTTGTTTAAGCACTTTGCCTGCGGCCCACTTATTCCCTCGCGTTGAATAATTTCTTGCCAGTACCGGGTCACCTACTCTTATTTCTCTAAACGTGCCCCCGGCATTAGCAATTTGTTTTTCTTGCGTTGCCTGCGCAACTACCGCCACATCCGGTCTAAGCGCGTCAAGTCTCGTGCGCAAGCGTCGCCCCAACAACAATACTGCCGGTGGCACGCCTGTAGTAGCGTGTTCACAATTACGATAGCACAATAAGAACTTATGCAAAGCCTGTAAAACATTTTCACCCTCAATAACAGCTCGTTTGATTGCCTTTTTAACAATTTTTACAGCGTTTTCAGCGGCTCCATTACCTTGTGGTCTATACGGTGCAGTACATACATGTTTTATGCAGTTCCGCTTACAATAATTCTTAAATTCTTCAGAGAAAAACGGTGGGCCGTTATCTGTCACGAGCTGTGCTGGTAAACCAAACCTTCCAAAAATAGACATAAACGCAGTTATAGTTGTTGCGGCATCAGTGCGCGACATTTGCAAAGTTTCAATCCATTTGGAGTGTGCATCAACTACAATAAGATACTTTTTTCCATCGTATTCTGCAAAATCAGCATGAACGCGTTGCCATGGAAATAACGGATATTCCCACGGATGCAGTTCCGCCCGGGGCGGGGAATCACGGACCGCCCGGCACGGTTCACATGTTCGACACACTTGTTCTAGATCTGCATCTAAACTCGGCCAATAGACATAATTACGGGACAAATTTTTCATTTTGTTGATTCCCAAGTGTCCTTGATGTATTTCTTCAAGAATACGTGTTATTAATGTTGGCGGAATCACAATACGATATTTATATATCAAACAGCCAAAATCTACAATAAGATCATTTTTACGGGCAAAATATGGTTTTTGTTCTTCACTACTCGGAGTCAACGGCCAACCGAATTTCACGTAACCTATAATTTTACAAAGCAAATGATCTTTACTAGTTTCTCTACTAACTTCTTTAAAGTCTACCGGCATGGTCTCATGGACCAAATGTAAATAGCTTTGCGGCTCGGTGAGGCAGCGCTCCGTCGGTAAGGGCAAACGCGACAATGCGTCCGCCGGACCGTTTTGTTTAGAATTAATGAATTTCACAGTAAAATCGTAAGCAGCTAACCGTGCGGCCCATCTTTGCAAGCGGCTAGCAGCTGTTTGTGGGATTCCAACTTTTTCCCCAAAAATGTAGCTTAGAGGTTGATGATCCGTACGCAGTTCAAAGGTTCTGCCAAATAAATATTGATGATGACGGATGATACCATAAAAAATCGCCAGAGCCTCCTTATCAAATTGACTATAATTTCTTTCCGCTTGATTGAGCGTACGCGACACACAGCTGACTGGCCGCTCACTGCCGTCCGGATAGCTATGTGCCAGCACGGCCCCGACGCCATACCCGCTGCTATCTACCGATAGCACTAGGGGCAGCCCCTCCTCGTAATGTGCGAGCACCCTATCGCTTAATAAACATTCCTTCGCATCTCTAAAAGCCTTTTTACATTTAGTGTTCCAAACCCAGTTTACATCCTTTTTCAACAACTCGTATAGAGCGTGTAACATTATGCTCAAATTAGGTATAAATTTACCGTAATAATTCAACATACCCAAAAAACTTTTTAGCTGGGTACTGTCTTTTGGTTCCGGTGCGTTGACGATCGCCTCCACTTTCTTTTTATCAGGATGTAATCCGTTTTGGTCAATAATATATCCTAAATATTTTACACTGCTTTGTAAAAATCGACATTTACTCAATTTTACAGTGAGACCCATGTCTCGTAGTCGTTCAAGAACTTGCCTCAAGTTACTCATGTGTTCAGCCCTAGTGCTCCCGGTAACGCAAATATCGTCCAAAAAGACCACCGTGCCGGGCACTCCGCGCAAAGTTTCTTCCATCAGTTTTTGAAACTTCTCCGGAATGCACGTTAATCCAAAAGGAGTTCGGCGATATACGTATGTCCCCACGTGCGTAGTGATAGCTGTACACGGCTGTGAATCCTCAGTTAGTATGGTTTGCTGATACGCATGTGTTAAGTCAATTTTAGAAAATTCTTTCCCTCCGCTCAATGTAGCAAATAGCTCCTCAATGCGTGGTAATGGATAGAAATCTCGTTTTAGCTTAGGATTCACGGTCGTCTTATAATCACCACAGATACGTAGATCGCCAGACTCCTTTATTACAGGTACGATTGGGGTTCCCCATTCGGAGTGCTCGACACGGCAAATGGTTCCCTCTGTTTCGAGTCGTTCCAACTCCCGCTCGACTCGTGCGCGTAATGCTAAAGGCACGGGTCGAGCGCGCACATAAATTGGTTCCGTATCCGTCAATCGCAACTGAATCAACTTTTTACATTTACCCAATTTTTCTGTAAACACTTCTGGAAATTCTGCCGCTAATCGGCTGACACAGGGATCTTCTGCTATTTCATTAAAATTGATTTGTTTTATGTTTAGAGCGCGAATCCACTCTCTGCCCAACAACGGACAACTCCCGTTCTTAATTATATAAAGGGCCAAATTATCAGCAACTACATCACCTAACTTTACGTTTACAAGTATGAACCCGAGTGATTCAATTTTAGAGCCAGAATAACACCTTAACATCAAATTGTCAGGTTTAATTTGTTTATGAGCAAACATATATTTATAGAAATCTTCACTTATAGCCGAAATACGGCTTCCCGTGTCTACTTCACACTTAATTAAGTAATTGTCAATGTTCAAGTCCAAAAAGAAAGGTTTGTTACCTTGCGATGACAGTTCAATGGTTCTTGCACGCGTTAAAACAATGATTTTATTAAATAAACCCGCTCGTCGCCAGTGTAACGTCAATGAAAGGCGGTGGCTAGCGGTTGACTCGTTTATTGTAAACTTGCTTCTACCTACGTCACAGACCTATATCTACTTATTACTAAACCCAACAGGTACGAATATAAGTTAAAGATTGGAAATATCAAATGAAAACTTGTGCTGATCGTTCTTTAGTATGGGTATTGTGATATAATTTGTTTATCGATCTTTTGTTTTGTTAGCAAAGTCATAGAACAAAAGTTGTTGCTTTTGACCTCTGTAATAAGGTGGGCATACGCATATCAGGTCCAAAAAATAACCTTGCATATTGTAAAAAATCTTTTCGTATTTCGACCTATGTTCCATGGAAAAATTTGTTTAGTTTTATGGTCCGAAAACACATTCAAAGCTTTGCAGTTGATTAATAAGCACCCTGTAATATCTACGCGTTTTACTGTTCTTACATAGGTAAGTAGGTATCTACTCGTCAACTTTTGTTTAGTCTTCCGTTGTAGAAATAATTGTGAGAAATCGAGAAACTTACAAACTTGGTTCGTAAAAGGCGTGGGCTACTCGTAGACTCGACTCGACTCGACCCGTATTTCGAAACCGCTTTACAAGTAGGAACACAGGTTGCACAACAACTTTACCGTAAGACGTAGGTCTTTGAACAACATCGGCCTCATCTGTCGTCATACCTGGCCGCTGCACTGTACATCCGAGTTCATGATCAAATTCGTCATCAGTACTCAATGAGGCTTCAATGAGAACGCACGTCTCTTTAACCGCTATAAAGTTTTCCGTGACAGTAAACTTTTAAGTGTTCTTTGTTGTGCGAAAGTGGAGTGTTGTTTTTTATTTATTTTGCAAGAACTATAAACTTTCCAAGCTGGATTTTCAAACTGATGGTAATTAGCTTTTCCTTTTGACTCATAGTTTATTATATTTGGTATTGATACTTCTCGTCATCTTACTTGTTCGATATTTCCTTATTTTATTCTTCTTAAACTTCTTATGTTTTGTTTTTATTGTTTTGAGAAGAATAATGTTATTATGTTTTATTATCTCATAAGTTTATGTTTTTATTACTCATATGATTGGCATTCTATTGCTTGTTTTGTTCTATTCATTATTTATTATTCAAATAGGTTCATAGGTACAATAAAGAGATAACTGTAACTTATTTTTATTGTTAAGGAGTTAAATGGTCTCAAGTAACACAAAAATAACACAAATTATGTAGGTTGTTATTTTGAAACAATGTAGAGATATTCTACGCTCTATTTTTCTTTCATATAAGAGTTGTTCTAGTAAAAGTTGTTTTAGTTGTTTATTCAAACATTAACAATTACTAATTTTTAGGGTACCGTACCTCAAAATAAAAAAACGGAACCCTTATAGGATCACTTTGTTGTCCGTCTGTCTGTCTGTCTGTCTGTCTGTCTGTCTGTCAAGACCCTTTTTCTCACGAACGAGGAAAGGTATCAGGTTGAAATTGATAACGAATATTAAGATCCATAAACCACACAAGATCTGAAAATTTCAATTTTTTACAAAGGCACAATCAAAAGATATGGCTTTTTATGTCCTTCTCTCCATAAATTTATGCAAAAAAGCAAAACCTACAGGGTACTTCCCGTTGACCTAAAATTATGAAATTTGGTAAGAAGCTAGGTCTCACAATAAAAATAAGCGGAAAAGTCTAAGATCATTAAATATTTAAATTTTTCTCACAATTAAGGTGAGCTCCCGTTTCAAGAACTTTTCTATAAAAGAGGGGTCAAGTTAGATGGTCGCGGAGTTTTTAAAATCAAAGAGCAAAAGCTTTTAGTATATCATATGGTAGATAGGTACGGAACCCTTAGGGCGCCAGTCCGACTCGCACTTGGCCGGTTTTTAATAATAGCAGAACTACCTTTCTGTCATACTGTTAATACCTTATAATAATATCCGACGTTTTTATATTTCATTTTGCGATGCATTAAACCTTGAAGAAGATTTCTTCAGTATCCAGGAAAACATGATTTGTTTCGGGTTGCGTAGGTACCTCGAAAGGAAAACAAACGGAATCCTTATAGGTATGGTCACTCTGTAGTCCATCTGCCTGTCTGTCTGTCAAGACCCTTTTTATACCGAACGGGTAAAGGTATCAAATTAAAATTAATACCAAATATTAAGGTATCTTAAAGAGACTCTTAAAGCTGTAAAAATGACAGGCTTCTAAGACAACACAATCAAAATATACGGCCTTGTATGTCTCTATCACCGTACATTTATAAACCAAACCAAAACCTTTATGGTACCTACTTACCGTTGACCTAGAATAATGAAATTTGGCAAAAAGCTAGGTCTGATAGCACAAACAAAGAAAAAAGTCTAAAATTTTGAAATCCTATAACTTTTCACACAAGTAATCGTAACCAATCAAAGTGAGCTCTTCTTTCAAGTACATTCATATTAAAAAGAGGTCAGGTTAGAGTGGACGTTGAGTTTTCAAAATCAAAGGACCAAAGCTAGACGAATGTGATATGGTAGACGGGTACGGAACTTTTGAGGCGCGAGTCTGACTCGCATTTGGCCGGTATTTTACCTACCTTTAACAGAATTTAATGACACAGCGTGTATCAATAGAAAAAGTGGCTACAATCAAACTAATGAATGAATTAGATGTGATTAGCATTCAACTGGTCGTCCAAGCCGCGCATCCGCAGAACGTGTCCTATTTTGATTTACATTGTTCACATACCATACATACAAAACGTAGCGCTATTGAACTGAGATAGTTATAGCACGATATATGACCACAATATGTTCAGTTCACAGCGTCGTTAGTCGTGAAGATTTTATGTAACATTTTAGCAAAACTAGCAGGCGTACAAAAAATTCCAATTTTGACCACCTGAACACATATATTTTTAATAAAAAGAACCGGCCAAGTGTGATTCAGACTCGCACACCTAGGGTCCGTACAACTAAGTTAAAAATACCGGCTTTGTTATGAACGCGAAGTCACTCAGACGTGTATTTTATTCGCGCGATTCCGACACGTACTTGACCAGTTTTTATTATTTGTTGTTATTGTGTAGCGTATAGACTATAAACATACAAATTTTCACGCTTGTAAGTGTTCCCGTTTTTACGATAGAGCTAAAACAAAAATCGAGCAGAATTTCGTCTAAAAACAGGGTTTTAGTAGGTAGAGCCCCACTTAATTTATTATTGTTTTTTATTTTTAGTACTTGTTGTTATAGTGACAACAGAAATGCATAATCTGTGAAAATTTCAACTGTCTACCTATTACGGTTCATGAGATACAACCCGCTGACAGACAGACAGACATCGGAGGCATATTAATAGGGTCCCGGTTTTCACCCTTTGGGTACGGAACCCTACAAATCGTATATAAGTCGGTACGAATATAAGTTAAAGATTGGTAATATCAAATGAAAACTTGTGCTGATTGTTCTTTAGTAATAGGTATTGTGATATAATTTGTTTATCGATTTTTATTTTTTTTAAATATTTGGGGAAATTTACACGAGGTCATCTGATCCCAAACTAGGAAGAGCCTATACTAACTATTAGGCCGATATTTCACTGGGACACCACGGTGGCGCGACTGGTTGCGCCACTGGTGTCCATAACTAGACACCAGTAAAGACACCAGAGTCGCTACACCCTGCGGCCACGGTATTAAGGGCTATATTTCACTGGGAGTGGTAGCGCGACCAGCATCCGAGCTGGTTGCGCCGCCAAATTGGTTGCGCAACCGAACGGATACCAGGTGAGTAACTCTCATTAGAGCTGTATACATTTTGTTGGTAGCGGCGACTGGTTGCGCTGCCATGGTGTCCCAGTGAAATACCGGCCTAAGGTATCAGACTATACATACATATATACATACATTAATAACACCCAGACTCAGAACAAACACTTGTGTTTATCACACAAATGTAAGCCCTGGGCGAATATCGAACCCGAAGCTAACGGCGTAGAAGTCAGCCTACTACCAAGTACACCAACGGGTCAGTCTCTACTCTCTGGTCAATATTTAAATGGCGACTAATATTTCGCTAATGGTCATTGACTCCTCGACAAACCCATTAATCAAATTGCTCGGAATTTAGGAAATTAATAAAAGAATTCCTACCTAGCTATAACTCGATAAATGGGCCATCATCGTAACCATCTTTGAGTGGATGCCAATGCCCACAAAACGAATTTAATCCGTTGAATATTCGGCTTTTTTTTGACTCGCAAAATCCATTGACGGAATGATACTTGTAACAAGATTATTTAATTTGAGACAAGCTTTTTCCGCTACTTCTTTCGCACCTACTTAGTATTTTCATCGTTCAAGCTCTGTCCATGGAATCTTGTACATACAAGAACGACCTAAAACATACCAAAAACCAAGAAATGCCGGCGTATCGTGATGTGCCCAATCAGATCTCGATCGGTCCAATTCAACGATCGGCCTACGACAGTTACATCCACTTATACTTGGTTGTGAAAAGTTGTTACATCTCATTGTAGTGATATGAAAATATGCACCAATATTTAACTTATGATATTTATAAGCTTTCAAACAAAAAATATTTTATTGATCGGCTCAGTAATTTTTGTGATTTCTTGTTTAAAAGGATATACTAAATATTTATAGCTGACGGCAAATGAAAATTAGTAATCCACCGATGTGATAACTTGGTGGTCGTCTCTTCCTTTATAGTCAACGAACTTTATCTACAGCCAATCGCGTACGCGAGCGGAGTAAATGACCACTTTTACACCATCCTCTGAATATTGATGTACATTACGCCTCTATGTGCCACTGGTTTCTTGCACTCGCCATAAATGGGTCGATGGATGCGCATGACTTGGTTTTGCAATTAGATTAGATTGCTGGTGGGAGTGGATAATCTGGGAAATTGGTATTGGACGCATGCTCTTGATAGCTGGGGGCGTAATTTATGTGTAATCGAATCGAATAGACTTAAAATTTTTAACATAAAGTTATCACATAGTCTCAAACCAAACCACTATTTAGTTTTTAGTACCTGGGCGACCGAGCTTCGCTCTATAATATCTGCATCAACATTAAAATATCATCGGGTGAGCAAGCTATGCTTCCCGCCAACAGATGGCGTTGTAGGTTTTTGACAAGAAAGGCAAATGCTTAAAATCACGGAAAACGAATTTTCCCAGACATGAGACCTAGCTATATCGATTTTTCGCCCCCGAAAATCCCCGGATGGTAAATTTCATCAAAATCGTTAGAGCCGTTTTCGAGAAACCGATTACAAATATATATATATATATATATACAAATATTGCTCGTTTAATAGTATAGGATTTGCTTGCACTCGAAAAATGGTAGATCTCATAGACCCTGATGACCTTGAAATAATGATTTGCAAACTATAAAACGTATATAATAAAACCTTGAAGGTTGTGAATCTGTCCATAAGTCATTTTCCAACACAGGTCGAAATATAAAAAAAAAATATAATTTCCAGCGAACTAGTATAATTTCCATAAAAACTGCATTATTTTGTGAGAGGTAAATCTTTTTTTAATTTTTTGTTTGACTTATGCTTAATAGGAAATCATGTTTGATTTCATGAGCAGATTAATTGGAAACCACAACCGGTAGAGCCGGTGTTGCTAACCGTTTGAAAAGCATTTGTATGTCCCCCTTAATAAATAAATACCTTATCGGATCAAATAACGTTTTGACATTTGATCCCCATAGGAATTTTCAATTGAATTCCCGTAAAATTGTCAATTTATTGAAATACGTTTTCTTTTTTATTCCCACGGCGCTACAGAGGTTTAGTAAAGTGTAAAAAAAATTGTAACAACACTAACAACTATTTTAGCCTGTTACTTTCCATACAAAAAAAAGACAACTTTCCATACAAAAAAATATCATGTTCTATACGAAATGCGGAATCAGCTGGTGCGAAGAAAACACATACATTGTCTTTATAGACAGCTGGTGCAATTTTTATGGGAATTTTCGTATTTCGAACTATTTGCCTTGAAAAAGTTGTTAAGTTTCATAGTCTAGGTAACATGCTAAAACAGTGCTTACAAATTTTTGAATGAACACCTTGTACGGAAAACCATCTAGTCTAGGCAACGAAGCGGATCGTTGTACGAAGACCCCCGCATTAAATCCTCAGTCGATGAAACTTTGCTGGGGTATTACATTAAATGAGACAAACCTTCTATTAAAAAAAAAATATCGGTACTTTAAATTTTTCCATACAAAAATTACAAAAAATTATGAATTTTTTTTTGTAATTTTTTTTTGGATATTTTGAATTTACATTTAATTCATGATTCTTTATCATCCTGTCAAATAAAATCTGCCTGAGAAAATGTTGGGGTCAACTGCTTCGTTGCCTACACTAATCTCTTGGAGACGCGAGGTTTGTATGGGAAAGCCATAACATTTTCTTGTTTTTCGTCCTTTGTTCCTCAGGGAAACTTGTTCCCTTTTATGGTCCAAGTAACATACTCAAATATTTGCATTTAATTAGGAAGCACTCTGTTTATTCTTTGCTACCATAACGGGATAATCCAAACATTTGAATCGAAGTAAAATATTTCATTCATGATGATGCCGTACATGAAATTACGTCATGCCAATTCACTATATGACCTTAGATGATGTCATAGAATGGCATAGTGTTATCTACATATTTATTACTTAATAAACTTTACGCAAACTATGTTTAGTAAAGTTTTCTTGGTTTTCGTGAGGATTTTTTGGCGCCAAGGATCTGCCTTCACAAAGACCTACCTAAGGCCTGGATCATGCGACGCGGACGCGGAGCGGATGTCTGATACGGATTTTTGCGGATCGTAAAATATATGAAGCCTATACTATACAGTCCGTTCAGTCCAATGCGGAGCTATCCGCGCCGGATCCGCTGCGCAACGCACTGAACAGACTGTAAGGCTTCCCGCACACGACCGAGAATCGATGACCGATTTTTTGTCGGCATCCCGCTCTGACTTGTTATCACCTAAATCTTCCGTCCTTGTCCTGGCCGATAATCGCCCACCGATTCTCGGTCGTGTGCGGGAGCTCTAAAGGCTTCATACATTTTACTGTCCGTCGCGGAACATAATGATAAAATACAGAGCACAATAAGGCGGCCTTATTGCTAAAAAGCAATTTCTTCCAGGCAACCTTTGACGCTACCGTCCTGTTCTCCTCAAAAAGAGATAGATTGGTACTATTGCAAAAAAACAAGATATTTTACTTACGAGTGTTGAATAGAAAAACCAAGTAGTTCGACGAATTAACGTCGTAGTATTAGGTACAGTATGCATGTTTAGGTACGTTCGTCAATCAAAGTAAGCCAGGCATGTCTTCAAATCAGCCTGTAATGGATTGAAGCACGAAACGGACCACCTACGCTTTATGTTCCATTCAAACACATAGCATGCAGAAATGCTACAAGTTCGAGTGTTGAGATGTTCCAACAAAGTGTTACAAACTTTCAATGATGTATTTGTAAAAGGCGACTAATCAGCAGTTGGAATGTCCTGACTTAGAATCGGAACACCGACTTGAGCATCGTAGAAAACTTTAAAAGAAAGATTATGCTCAATCTTATAGGCAATTGCCTTTGACCTATGACTATTCGGATCTTATACCATCTAAACCCAGCGTGGTTTTAGTACGACTAAAGCTCATCTTGACCCGAAAAGGAAATGGCCGTAATATTTATTATCCTGGCTGAATCCGTTAATGTCCAAAAATATGTTCTATTACTAGCTGTTACCCGCGACTTCGTCCGCGTAGATTTTATAAAAAAACAGAACTCGAACTTAATTGAAACATATTTTACGGAGCGCTTATCCTTCTTGATCCCTACGTAAAAGATGCATTTGTACTTACCCAAGTTGAATAAATGCATCTTACTACAAACTTAATTATCTTTTGATTTTATTTAACTGGTAGGTAGTGCGGAATTTTCATTGTCAACCGTTACAGGCGAACTTAAAAAAGAAGGCAATAAAGGGAGTGAAGTGAATGGGTAGCGAGGAGGTATTCATAAAAGTAAAAAAGGTCCCTATTCCTCCCTATCTATCCTTTTGTATCCCCCCCCCTACATTCCCACTCCCCCTCCCTCACCCTCTCCCACTCTCTCTTCCTCTCCCTCTTCCCCCCCTCACCCTTCCTTCCCCCTCCATTTCCCCCCTTCCCCTCTCCCCATCACCCTCCCTTTCCCCCTTCGCCCTCCTCCCATTCCCCTCCCTTTCCCCCTTCCCCTCACTCATCCTCCCCTTCCCCCTCTCCCTCCCTCTACCCCCTCCCACGCCCTCTACCCCTCCCTCCCCCTTTCTCTCCCCTCATTTTCCCCTCCCTTACACTCTCTCCCTATCCCTCCCCCTCTCCCTATCCCTGACCCTACCCCTATCCCTGCTTCTACCCCTAACGCCATCTTAACCGCTATCCCTATCCTTATATAAACATACAACTGACACTCATATTGATTTTTAGACATTTCAAACCTATCGAATCCCAACCCCATCCCAGGGGTGGTGGTATTTCACGTCCACCACGTTGGATTTCAAAATCATTGTAGTTTTCGTAATCAGCGACCCGATAAACCATACGAACGACACCCATATTGATTTTTAGACATATCAACTCTATCGCACCCCAACCTCATCCCCAAGGGATGATAGCATTTCACGTCCACCATGTTGGATTTCAAAATTGTTGTAGTTTTTGTAATCAGCGGCTCGATAAACCTTACAAACGACACCCATATTGATTTTTAGACATTTCAACCCTATCGCACCTCAACCTTATCCCCAGGGGATAATGGTAGTTTACGTCTACCACGTTGGATTTCAAAATTGTAGTAGTTTTCGTAATCAGCGATACTTAGTTGAGTAAAAAAAGAAGTCCCATCAAAATCGGTTAAGTAGTTTCGGTGTGCTGTAGTAGATACAACCCCGCTAGAGTATTATTGTATGTGTAGATTCCCACGGGAATGAGATATTTTCCCGGGGTAAAAAGTAGCCTATGTCCGTCTCCAAGATACCGTCTATCACCATACCAAATTTCATCAAAATCCGTTCAGCCGTTTAGGCGTGTAAGAGCCCGCTAGAGTATTATTGTATGTGTAGATTCCCACGGGAATGAGATATTTTCCCGGGGTAAAAAGTAGCCTATGTCCGTCTCCAAGTTACCATCTATCACCATACCAAATTTCATCAAAATCCGTTCAGCCGTTTAGGCGTGAAAGAGCCCGCTAGAGTATTATTGTATGTGTAGATTCCCACGGGAATGAGATATTTTCCCGGGGTAAAAAGTAGCCTATGTCCGTCTCCAAGTTACCATCTATCACCATACCAAATTTCATCAAAATCCGTTCAGCCGTTTAGGCGTGAAAGAGCAACAAACAAACAGACAGACAGACAGACAGAGTTACTTTCGCATTTATAATATTAGTATGGAAGTATGGAAGTATGGATATGGATGTTTCAATTCTTACTTTAACTAGATACCTTATCTGCAGATACTAAGTCTGCAGACTTATGATCAAGCATACGGTGAAGTCTATCGGTCAGATTAGGTTAGTTAACGATTGCGATGAAATTTACTATCCAGTGGTTTTCGAGGGCGAAACATCGATTTATCTAGGTTACAATTAAAATTCGTTTTCTCCGTTATTTTCTTGGGAACAGTGTGGTTCAAAAACCCTACAGCGGAATCTAATGTAGGGCTCCGGTTAATATTATGCAGAGGTAAGCTCGGTCGCATAGCCATCGTTTAAAAAAATATTACTATTTAGGTACCCTAGTTTATTTAGAACCTATAAATTCTCATTTTTTATTTCTGTAACTATATAGGTTCTAAATAAACTAGGGTACCTTTATTCAATCTGGAAAGACAAATTTTCGATAAGTTTTGTATTTAGCGAGTAACATTTTTTTAAACTGATGGGGGCGCTAGTTGGCTGCAGGAACGCCCTTAACGTTCTGCTTTGATCGATATCACAAAATTAAAAGAAACGTAGCAATGAAAGACACCCTTTCTGAAATAGCTCAGATGCGGCTCTTACAAAAAGAACGTTATTTTCCGACAAATCAATTATATTTATATTTATTATCTTATTTTGTAATAAGGATTAAGTATTGATAAAAACACTATCTGTATACCACAAAAGAAAACGGACAAGCTTGAAAACCTTAAAATGCTCATGACCATTTTTAGATATTAGATATAAATATAGGATAGCGAGGAATTGCATTTAAAGCTGCATATCCTGTAATACTCGCTGCTATACGAGTATTACAGGATATGCAGCTTCAAAAGCAATCGTAACTTTACGATTATTACAGGATATGTAGCTTCAAAAGTAATCGTAAGTTAACGAGTATTACAGGATATGCAGCTTCAAAAGCAATCGTAACTTTACGAGTATTACAGGATATGCAGCTTCAAAAGCAATCGTCACTTTACGATTATTACAGGATATGCAGCTTCAAATGTAATCGTAACTTTACGATTATTACAGGATATGCAGCTATAAATATAGGAAAATCGGACAAATATCTGGAGTCAGACGAAAAAAGTTTTTACTGAGTTGAACTGAGAATATATTCAGGACCTCCCCTAAAATACCCGTGTGTTGCCGGCAAAGAATAATACCAACCCATCTCTACCCGCGGGTGTCGTAAGAGGCGACTAAGGGTTAATTAACCATCCTTCTGTGTATCGTATCATCTTAAATTCTGCGGTCACCAACACCCGCGGTTCATGGTGCCAGCGCCGTAACTTTAACAAGCGTGGTGACTATAGTACTTCCCCTCCACATTGTTCCAGCTTTCCCTGTCCTGTAGTGGACGTTGCATGGGATGTTATTTTGAATGACCAATAAGACAAGGGTGGCTTTCCACCACAGCTATGCTAGGTAGCTAACCTATGAGCTAGAAAAATTTCAACCAATAGAATTGCTCCACTTTCCTAGCTTACATGCGCTCGAAAATGGAGCAATCCTATTGGGTGGAATTTTTCCAGCTCAGAGTTTACCAACCTGATGCTTCAGATCTCTGGTGGAAAGCGAAGTATGCCGCTAATAAGACAGTGGGTGTTATGGGCGGTGGTGACCACTTACCATCAGTTAGCCCACCTGCTCGTTGGACGACTTGTAACATAAAAAAACCGGCCAAGTGCGTGTCGGGTCACGCGCAATATATGGTTCCGTAGTTTATTACGATTTTTTTATCGCAAAGCAGGTGTTGACTAAGTATGTCATAACGTTCATCACATAAAATTTTTACATCAGCGAGGTCTTAACGCCTGATTGCTATTGCTATTTACAGTATTTCAATTTTTTCGGCTATAGCTTTTTAACCTGTGAAGCATACTAAGCTGTGAAAGTTTTCCTTTTAATATACTACTACTGTGAAATTTATGAAATACATATCCATACTAAATTTCAGCTTTCTAGTAATAAGGGACTCTGAGCTAAGCCGCGGACAGACATACAGAAGGACATAACGAAACTATAAGGGTTCTTTGTTGACTACGGAACCCTAAAAAACCACCTTATGGAGCTGTAAAATTGAAGAAAGAGGAATTCTTCAAAACCTTTGTAACTATGTTGTTTTTGTCTATTTTGTGGCCAAGCAAAATGTATTGATTCAGCTGTGGCTGAACGTAGGCCACACAAGTCGAAATTACGTAAGATTACATTATGACTGCCGAAAACTTACAATTTTTTCTTACTTTGTGATTCTTTATAGTACATAAATTGAGGCATACCAATGAATAATAAAACTAAAATTGATGGTGTGTAGAAGGATTATGAAAAAATTGTTTAATTAACAATAAGACCATCTGTTTATGCAACATGATTATTTTAGATTGTAGGATGATAAAAATAAACATCATAATTAAATTTAGCTTTTGGTCAAATGGTAGTTTGTCTTTCTTTCCAATCACGAAAGTTCATTAAAGTTCGGATTCATGTTCGGAAGCACGTTGCGCCATTGTTGACCATTACTATTGTTATGAACCGAATTTAATCACCGGAGACTGTACCAGTGCAAAGTGACTTAAACCATATTCCGCTATCAGACTACGAGCTGCTTTATAGTACGGATTCTAGTGCACCCTCAAAAGCATCCGTGTAAACCGACCCTAAAGGCTTTAAATAAATAAATGAATGAATGAATGAATGAATGAATGAATGAATGAATGTATAAATAAAATCATTTATTTCAGGCCAGTCGGTCGGTTTACATCGATTAAGTTTCAATATAGCACGGCAATCATCACCCCTTAGAATTATCATCGTTGATACTTTTTTTTACACCCTGTATATGTTAAATGATTTTCTAGCGGCAAAACGGTGTGAAAACTGATAAAGCGTCTTGGCCATCTTACCTTCCGGAAGTTCACTGCCAAAGGTAGACAGCAAGCGACCTGTCATTACCAGTAGAGAGGCTTTTCAAATAAAATTTTATGATAAGGTTCGTTTTGACAGTTTCGTTCTTGTGTCAGTTTTGTGAAAGATGAGATGTTACACTCAATAAGTATTCGATTGTGATTCTATTGAATCCACTTCAATTAGATTTTTAATTTTAGATTTTTTTTGGAAATTCTTCCAAAGTCCCAATAAGACCAAATTATTTGTTCCCGTCTTTTACTCCTCTCTAATTGGTACTTGCTTTAGACATGCTTTAGTCAATACGTTTTGGACCTATGTCCTAATTTATGATAATATTATGACAAAGAATGAAAAATTGTTTAATTAAATTGTAACAAAATAGTAGGAGCTTAATTTTTGCCTAGCCGAAAAGTTACTACATACACCGTGAATTGTTATAGATTTTATTCTTGAAGCTCAGTGATTATACCCATGAAAACAAGTAACTTTGACGACGATTTTTTTTTACTCGTAATAAATTTTTCGCCTTCCCATGCAAAATGAGTCGAACACGTGACCACTTTACCATTCGTGTTCGTTTCGTGTAAACAATTTTTTCCTTGGGAAAATTGCTTGTTATCATGAGCAGAATCACTGGCCTTTGGGAGCAAAACCAATGAAAATTCTCGCTGTAGTCTAGCAGAGTCTCTCTCTTCTCATAGGCCTAATCCTATTATTTGGGATCGGCTCTCCTAGCTATTCTTCGCCAGGACACTCCATCCCGGGTCGTCTCAGGTGGAATTTCTGCATTGTTTAAGTCCTTCTCCATGTTAGTCGAAGTCTGCCTCGTTCTTTTCTTAGTTGCTGAGCTCATCTCCAGCACTTTTCGGGTAATGTGGTCTGATGTACGACGGCGTAGATGTGGTCTAGCACAGTATTTAAATGAAAAATGGGACTGAAATATAGTTTTATTCTTTTAATCAAGCTGAATATACTTTCGACTTATAAAAATACCCTATTTATGCAACAATTTTTCATTTTATTTCGATTTAGAACGCAGCTGGCGTGATGCCTTTGAGCCCGGTACGCTCCGGGATGGTTTGTTTATGTGATAACATTTCTTTTTTTGTTGACAACCAAACAATGATCTTACATTTACCATGATTGAGGACTCTTAACAATTTGTACAGAGGCAAAACGAGCAGAGCAAGACATCATAGTCGATGTACTTCGTCCCTTTCTAATTGTTGCCATACTAATGAAGTTTGCTCAATTACCGTGCAAAAAGTTAAGTCTTATATCCACAAATTTTTATTTATACGTATTTTTAAATACTTATTTAAATAATTATCAACGTACAAAGTATAAACTTCTCTCTCAGTTCTCATTAAATATTTATAAATGCAGAAAATCATTTTCTTTTGATTTATCTGGATTAAAAACTCTTTGGTAAAATAATTTTTAACAAAGATTTTGCATGACATTTTGTTGATGTTGTCATGGCAACATAAACAAAATGTCATGAAAAATCTATTAGAAAGGGACAGCTTCATCTCTTCTTACGTCCTACTCTGCTCGCATAATTTTTGGAAGAGCGCAATCTGGTTAAAAGCGCCGCGCGCGAAGTATTAAATCTATGCAACCAAATGTATTTTAGTTTTAAATTGACCTATTTTAACACATATTAATATGCCTCAAAAAAACTTTGAAATATTTTAACATTAAAATTTATTAAAAAATTTGGTTCGTACATACTTTGCTATACTCGTATTTTAACATTTTTGAACCTTGGTTATTGCCGTGGCCAAACCACATAGGGCTTCCTACTATGTAGTATCAAGTATCACTAAAAGATTAGTTGGTTGACGTAGTTTCTTCTTAAAAAAAATATAAACTCATCTACAAACAGTCTCCTTTTCTAACGTTTAAAAACAACAGTCTTTTTCTTAAAACAAAAGTACACTTGGTGCTTATAAAACACGAAAACGGCAAAGGCAATCCTATCACTGTAAGCTGTGAAGACATGTCAAGCCTCGTTCAGCACTCGTCAGGTCACCTGAAGAGGTCTTCAACCGAAGTTAGTCTGGCAACGTTCGTGCTCACTTTTGTGAATTCAGCGATTCGTATTGAGCTCGAAGAGCTGGCAGTACTAGAAATTTAAAATAGGATGAATATTTTTCCTGTACTTGTAAAAAACAATAAATTTACTTGTGTTTATTGTAAAAAACAGTAAATTTTAGGCTTCCCCATACTGAAACCCAAAATTTTTTTTTCGTCAAGCCCATACGTGTGGGGTATCTATGGATAGGTCTTCAAAAGTGATATTGAGGTTTCTAATATAATTTTTTTATAAACTGAATAGTTTGCGCGAGAGACACTTCCAAAGTGGTAAAATGTGTGTAACCTGTAACTTCTAAAATAAGAGAATGATAAAACTAAAAAAAATATATGATGTACATTACGAGTGCAAACTTCCACCGAAAATTGGTTTCAACGAGATCTAGTTACGAGTAGTAGTTTTTTTAATACGTTATAAATCGTAAACCGCAATTTACCTTTCATTCAATCAACTCAAATGTATTTTTTTTATTATTTGAAACTGTTTAATATCGCAGAGTTTATAACTTATCTTACAACTAAAGACTACATAAGCCTGATGGGCTTATTGGCAGTCAGTGAGTTCAGTTTTACAATAAAATTTCAGTAACTTTTAGTTCCTTACATCACATAATAAAGTTTTTTTTTGCAAAAAAATTACCATAGCTTTTACTTATATACGTACAGGTTTGTGCGGAACCCTCAGTGTGTGAACACTTGTCTGGCTATTTTATTTTGAGGAACGGAGCCCTAAAAAGAGTCAAAAAGGGGGATGGATGCACGTGTATTCGTAATTGGCTGATATTAATTTATTTTATTATGATATAATTGTCAAAAACAGACCTTAGATACACAAAGCTAAACTTTGCAGCCCTGGGGCGAAAAATCGGATGTCTATTTCTACAACTTTTCAGTATACTCGTACTTATATAAAGGTTTTAATTGAGTTTTTTGCATGTAAAATGTATGACTCAAAAGAGTATATTGCCTATCTATATCTAAATCAAAGATTTCGAACCTAATTGCTTATACATCTATTCATACTTATAATAAAACTGTAGAGAAGCCATGTCGGTACATTGAAAATATTTCAAAATTATGAATTAAACAACTTATTTATGGTAGAGAGTGATACAGCTGAAGCTATTGTAACAAAACACCTGAGAGAATAGTTAAAACAACAACTACTGTTTGGTATGTAAATACTTTTTATTCAATAAACAAAACTTCTATGGTAGCTTGCAACTGGCAAGAAGTAGGTGCATTGTTTAGTTTACTTAAGAAGTACCTGATATGTCACTTCTAACTTTATCTGATTATTTCTAAGTTGTAATTTTCTTATGTAGCCTTGAGGGCATAGAAAAATAATACTTTACTTAGGGCGTCCCACTGCTGGGCAAAGGCCTCACCCTGTTTTTATATTTTCCTGCTTGATTACTTATGCTGATTTTCTTGATTATAATGAACTTTTCATCATAACATCCCATGAAACGTCCACTACAAGACAGGGAGCTGCATCTAGAATTCTAGCTTGTGCTGGAAAAATGTAGAGAGGAAGTACCATAGTCACCTCGCTTGTTAGCGTTACGGCTGGCACCATGGACCGCGGTTGTAGGTGACCGCAGTAAGTAAGATGTTAGATACAAAGGAGGATGCTGCTGCCCGTCCTCCAGTTTATAACCCTTAGTCGCCTCTTACGACACCCTCGGGTATGTAAGGGTAGGTACTATTCTTTGCCGGCACCACACGGGACAATGAACTTTCATAGCCATTTTAATATTAACTTCAAACCGGTCACAATCACAACCGAACTATAACATGTAATCTTATAAGCAAACAAATTATCATTCGGTTTGATCTAAATACTTCCAACTGCCTGGAAGCAATACAAAAATACCTATTTTATTACTGACTTCTATTTTTTACGTTGATTCCATGTTGTTTAAATTGATGAAAGAAAAGCCACAGAACCTTTAAACTTTCCTTGCAAATACAAAATGGTTGTATTCTTTAGACTAAAACATTGTATCTTATCTAAATATATACAGGTTGTTAATCTTATTGCGTGCCATAGCTTAAGGGGTGGTTCAGTGATGATAAATAAATAAATAATCTTTTATTTCAGATTTGAAAAATCACGTAGACATTTCTTATCCATATTTTGTAAGTAACAAGAACTTATATTCTACGAGTATGTTAGTAGGGTAACCTATATTTATTTAACATCTTAGGGTTGAAATTGTTAAAGGATAGGTGGACAACCATCCAGTGTTTAAAAAAGGGACTGTCCACTCGATCCCCCACAACTTTCATCAAACTGTTGGTGCTGCCACGAACCCGACTCATCAGGGATGCCATAAAAATCCACGATACGGGCCTCTGCGAACATCCCCGATGCGCTACATTATTGGGGCAGCCCCAACAGCATCTTATGTCCATTGTTATACTGGACACGCAGGGCATTGTAGGCCCTCTTCGTATAGTTGACCCATAGGCCACACGTGTTGAATGACTGGCAATATGCCTTAAACAACGTTATTTTAACTTCTTTTGTACAACGTGCGAACCTACGAGCCAACATATTACACCTGACCGACAATGCCCTGCGCTCCTTTTCTATGTCTAGATCATCTTTTAGGTACTCGTCTACAATGTGACCCAAGTACTTAAAACGAGCAACCCTCTTGAGAGGGACACCTCCTAGCGTCACAGGCGGGACACAAGACGGAGTCTTGCGACCCGCCCGGAACACCATCATTTCGCTCTTCTTCACATTGTAAACGAGTCCATGTGACTCCGCATACTCCTCACACACTCGCAAAAGTGTCCTAAGTGCACTGATAGACGGGCCCGGCAGCACCATATCGTCTGCATAGCTTATATTGTTGACCATAGTACCGTCAATAGAGCATCCTACCATGGTACTGCTTAGCTCGTCTATCAGCTGATCAACATAAATATTAAAGAGTGTGGGTGAGGTTAACCCCCCCTGCCTCAACCCACACTTCAGCAAATACGAATCAGACATTGAGTGCGCCCATCTTACATAATTGGTCTGGTTATTGTACCAAAATCTGAAAATACTGATAATCTCTTCTGGCAAACCCGTTGACTACGATTTACACCACAGTTTCTCGTAAGAGACCAAATCGAAAGCCTTTGACAGGTCTAGAAAAGCGGCATAGACTGGAGTATTTCTGTCTGTATAGTACTGAATAGTTTGCTTGAGCGTCAAGATTGCACTTTCCGTCGATAACTTTGGTCGGAAACCAAAGTGTGCGTCATTAAGATTTCAATGTTTATTTAGTTGGCGCTCAAGCAAACCATCCAGCACTTTAGCAATTACCGTAGCCAGTGAGATAGGCCTGTAATTGCTTTTATCAGCCGCGTCCCCTGTTTTGTTTTTTAGGGTTCCGTACCTCAAAAGAAAAAAACGGAACCCTTATAGGATCACTTTGTTGTCCGTCTGTCTGTCTGTCTGTCTGTCTGTCTGTCTGTCTGTCTGTCTGTCTGTCTGTCAAGACCCTTTATCTCACGAACGGGTAAAGGTATCAGGTTGAAATTAATACCATATATTAGGATCCATGGACCACACAAGGTCTGAAAATTTCAATTTTTTACAACGACGCAATAAAAAGATATGGCATTTTATGTTCTCATCTCCATACATTTATGCAAAAATGCAAAACCTACAGGGTAGTTCCCGTTGACCTAAAATTATGAAATTTGGCAAGAAGCTAGGTCTTACAGTACAAATAATGGGAAAAGTCTGAAATCATTAAATATTACAACTTTTCTCACAACTAATGGTAACCAATTGTGGTGAGCTCCCGTTTCAAGAACATTCATATAAGAGAGGGGTCAAGTTGGATGGTCACTGAGTTTTTAAAGTCAAAGAGCAAAAGCTTTTAGTATATAATAATTATGGTAGGTAGTACTGGGTAGTATGGGTCATACTGTGCCTGGACGGTGGTGGTATTGCTTATTAAATTTTTAAAAATTTTTGCTTTTTTACTTTTGAAATGTTTTTGATATTTTTAGACGCTTACCTTTGATATTTTTGATATTTTTAGACCTAAATAAAATAAAGATAAGAAAATAGTTAATGTTTTTTTTTACTTTTATAATATAATTATACTTACTAAACAAAGTTTATTGAATACGTGACAAAGTGTGGAACCATAATCTGATATCAGCGCCATCTTTAGGTACACGGTACAGACTTTTTAACCTAACTTCCTCTGAGACATCCAAAGCTCAAGATAATACCAATTATGGCCGCTAGGATTGCCACTAGGACGACACAGGTAAAAAATAATTAGAACCGTTTGATTGTATGCTATAGGTACTCAAAAAAATTTTCCTGCTTATAATAAATAAATTATATCACGGATTGCTTTGAAAATTAGAAATATGCAACATAAGCGTAAATTGGATTAGGATGGAGGTAGGATACGCCATCTATACCGTTTAATATAGCTGGTAGGTAGGTATACTGCGTGCAAAATAACTTTGTCTGTGACCGTTAATGCGCAGAAGTCAAAAAATTTGTCGCGGGGGTGAGCACGGCTCCCCCCAGGGGGCGAGCGAATCGCTCATTGGCTCTCCGCCTGTCACCCATGCGCGGAAAATAAAGACTTGTTCTGAACGCGCTGTACCTATTCCAACCTATAGCGTGAGCTGAGGTTGGTCTTAGGTACACTTAACAGCACATCAGGAGAAACACTTTTGCACCTTATGGCATGGTAATAGAGTTGAAAAAGTTTCTACCGACGTGCGGTTGACCGTACGTACACACGGCCGCACATCGGTAGAAACACTTTTGGACCTTAGGGCGTGGTAATAGAGTTGAAAAAGTTTCTACCGACAAGCGGTTGACCGTACGTTGACCGACCGTACGTAGCCATGATCACACCTAGCTGTATTCAAAGACTAATTCAGCGTACATTGCTCGTTGAAGTAAGGATATTGCAATTAACATAACCAAGCCTCCCAGCAATGTATGCCGAATTAAGTCTTGGAATTTAGGTAGGTGTGATCGTGGCTTAAACTGTCAAGCTTGATGTGCTAAGCAGGTAATTTAGTTTTATACTATGGTTTTATTGTACACCTTTTGAGATGTACCTACGTCAGCAATCAACTGTAACAAAACGTAAGATGAACATGTTATCTTCAATTATAGGTATAGGTTTTATCAATGAAAAACCTACAGGGTACTTCCCGGTGACCTAAAAATATGAAATTTGGCAAGAAGCTAGGTCTCACGGTACAAATAATGGGAAAAGTCTGGAATCATTAAATATTACAACTTTTCTCACAACTAATGGTAACCAATTGTGGTGAGCTCCCGTTTCAAAAACATTCATATAAGAGAGGGGTCAAGTTGGATGGTTGCTGAGGCGATTTTTGTTTTAGTTCTATTTAAAAACGGGAACACTTACAAACTTGAAAATTGGTATGTTTATAGGGCATAGGCTATAAAATAATAACAAATAATAAAATTTGGTCAAGCGCGTGTCGGACCCAAAAAATCTAGCACATTAACTTACTGAAATTTCAACTAATACAATTATGTTTATGTGGTGGTACGGAACCCTCAGTGCGCGAGTCCGACTCGCACTTGGCCGGTTTTTTTAGTATAGGTACGACTATTGTTCTTACGAGCTCCTCGGGTAAATACGAGTGCCTAATACAACAATTGAACAGCATAGCGAGAACTCTAGGTAGATGGGAGCCAGCATGCAGTAGATGTTCGATGCTGAGCCCGTCGTGCCCCGGTGATTTCCCTCTCTTTATGTTATTAATGACGATAAAGAAACTAAAAAAAGAAATTAAAAAATCCTACTAAAAAAAAATTAAAACTCCATTGAAACTTAACTAACGCGGAGGGCAATTACCGCGCGAATGGGCGCGCTATCAAAAGCGCGCGAAAGAGTTTCAGTTATGTAGTCGTCATGGAGATCTTTAGGGGAGGCCTATGTCCAGCAGTGGACGTCTTTCGGCTGATATGATGATGATGAACTACCTTATTCACTGATACTCGCGCGCTAGCGACGTTGCTCCGCGTTAGTTAATCAATGCAGTTTTAGTTTTATTTTTTCAGTAGGATTTTTTTTTTTTTTTTTTTGTGTTCCTTTATCGTAACTGAAACACCCTTAAGCTATGGCACGCAATTAAATTAACACCCTGTATATATAACTGATATTATATGTAACCCTACATAATATGATCTTATTTGAATATATAATGTTAATTGATATTGTATGTAACCCTACATAATACGCCACCTTCCAAAAAACCATAAAACCTATTGTACCTTTACGAGTATCTGCGTGCGTGCATTGTGCGTTTCGATCCATGAATTGTCAAGCTTAGGCATCTAGGTCAAGGCATAAGCAGTAGGCTAGACAAATAGAGACAACCTGCATGATTCTGAGCAATTGCATAATGATTATCACAGTGATGTGATAATCATTAATAATAATGTTGGTTGGTTTGGTTTTGATAATAGGTGACTATTAGGGGCTGATAAGAGCTGAATTACCTCCCTTTCTAACAAAGGGGCAGAATGCGCGTGCTAGAAAAGAGCGGATTCGCGCTGTTTTACGTTTTTCGCTCATTTTCGCATTTTTCTCAAAATCTGTACCCATAATATTAATTATCAAATAGCTATATTATTATGCATAATGTATTGAATAATGTATAAAAGTTTTGGCATCATAGATTATTGGGTACTTAAGAAAAACGGTTTAAAAGCAAAAGTAGAGGTAACTTTGGATTTTTTTATGGCGTACAAAATATATTTAATCGTGTTTCGGAGTCGGCCATATTTTTGGAAAGATGCTTAATTATCACATAATTTTTTTCACGGCCATATATTCATCAGTTTTCGTTAAAAACCTGCTCAAGTGAAGCGTATTTAGCTCTTATCAGCCCCTTAAAACGTCCACTGTAGGACAGGGAGCTCCTTCCAAAATTTCAGCTCAAATCGTGGTACTTTGGAGGGGAATTACCCGCTTGTAAGCGTTGCGGCTGCCGACCGCTGTTGTAGGTGACCGCCGCCGTATCTAAGATGGTACGATACACAGAAAGATGCTGCTGCTCATCCTCCGGTTCGTAAGCCCTTAGTCGCCTCTTATGACACCTACGAGTAGAGGTGAGTTGTTACTATTCTTTGCCGGCACCACACGGGCGTATTTATAACCTAATAAATAGGTAGAATTTATAAAGCTATGCAGAATCAGTGGCCCATAAATGCACTGTTCGTTCCGTTATTTGTGCCGCTGTATGTATACCGGCTCTACTATTTTGCTGGCATTTCTATTGTCCAGGATATTACAGGCCGCTGAACTATTTAAATGTCAGTCATTGTCAATAGTCGACAAATAAAATAAATTATAACAATTAATATGTTATCAGTTATCACAAAAGAAAAAACTGATGAAGCATAAATGTAACGTTTAACCAAAGAACTCCGAGCGAAGCAAGGAGGTCCAATTTCTTTGCGTTTAACTCATACGTAAACTAGAATAGACCCTATAGACCAGACTCAGGGGTCGAATAGACAAGAACTATTTCTATGTCAATGTTCTTGACTTCTATGCACAAGCATCTTTGCTGACCATTGCTGACTCTTTCTGTTTTGTTGACAGAGAACGTGACAGCAATAGAACTAAAAGAGCTTTACCTTTAAAGACGCTTTGTGTAACAGGCTAATAGTAATTGCTCAGATAAATGATATTTTTACGAGAGAAGACCACTTCCGTAGAACTTGGTTTTTTATACATTGGTCGTTGAAGTAAGGATATTGGAATTAACAGAACAGTCCTCCCAGCAATGTATGCCGATTTAGTCTTTGAATTTAGGAAGTTGTGATTGTTGTGTTTACTTGTCGGTTGGCTGATCAACAATTAGGTTAAGAAACAGCCGACCAACCCAACTAAAAAAGACAATATAAAACCAATTGTTTACTTCTTCACGCAAGCGGATCACGTGATGCTCTAAGTTTTTTAACCTTAGCCTCAAGAGGCCTCTTACCCGTTGGGGAAATTATTAAAAATAAGATTTATCTTAATATCTTAAGAGATGATTTGTATATCATGACGCTGTTCCTTAACGATCACGAAATTTAAGTAACTCTATCCGTTGTCAGAACTAGGATGGGTGTCCGCTTGGTACGGGCAGTAGTGGGAGCAATTATTATAGGTACATTGCAGCGGACGGTACTAAGTACAAAGTATGATTTGTCACTATGCTAATGTTACGTCCTCACCTGCCACAAATAGAGTGGCCTGCGGTTGAAATAGAATATGATAGGCCTGAAGGGCTTCACCCTTACAGGAGGCCTTACAAGTGTGGTGACGGTTAGTGGAGTAGCATTATATCATTAGAAGCTTAGTAGCGCTTTGCGTCACCACAACGTGCAATTCCGACTTTTGAAGGTCGTGAAGTGACGGTAACACTTTTCTTAGATCATATAGGTCTTTGTGTTTAGCCATATCATACTACAGGGCGATCGAGCTTTGCTTTGTATAGTCTTGATCATAACATCCCATGAAACGTCCACTACAGGACAGGGAGCTCCCTCAAGAATTCTAGCCTTTGCTGGAAAAATGTAGTTAAGTAGGTGGAGAACGCGCAGTTGGCAACCCCACAATGAAATGGTCAGTCTAAAAAAACAGGGTTGCCTGGGCGCAACCTGGCACGTTTCACAACAAAAAACTGGTTATTTTTTACCCCTTCATGTTCCAAGTAAGTACATAGTACATGCATAATTACTAATTAATATGTATCAAAATAACCAGGCTTGCCTTGCCTAAACCCGGTAGTCAATGAAGTTGCAATGCCATTTTTTGGTTATGTCAACTCACTAATCATGTTTGAGCAAAGCTATCCTGTTGGTTTTGGTACTTCCTAATTAGTACCTTTGTATGCAATATGTGCATTTCATAAAAAAATAAACAGTTTTTTTGTTGACTGTATAAAACATGCCAGGTTGCCCCCAGGCAACCCTGTCTTTTTAGACTCACCATTTCATTGTGCAGCAGCCTAGATAGGTCGCTGTTTCGTATCCGATGACATAGGGTTGCCAACTGGATTAGTCTGAGAGGGGAAGTACCATCTTAACCAAAGCCAAAGATGGCGCTTAAAGGGCCGATCACACCTGACTGAATTCACACACTAAGTCAGTTAGTCTCCTACGAAGGAAAGGAAGGTAGAAAGATGGAACTAAGTAAGTCACTAACTGAGTAAGCCGCATAGTAAGCAACGCAGTAAGGAACTTTAGTGAAGGGCCAATACGAATAGAACACCTCATCGTACGGAAAATATTAATAAGGGCTAATTTATGTTGTATAGAAAAACACTAGAATAACTACAAAAAAAAAACCACAGAATTACCGGTATACTAAAAAACAAACAAGGAAATAAAATTAGGTTGCACCAGTCAAGTAAACATAAAGAATTTGAGTGCTTTATTCATTCTTTTAGTTACTCGTAGAGTAAATTTTTCATTCAAAACCGTACGAAAAGCGAATAATGATTCCAATGAAAAATAACAATTGAATGACAAAAGATTAGTTGGATAGTACTAAGTAGTACATTCGAATATTTCGATTGTTGCTTCTTGAAATAATTGTATATCACTATTAAGGAACATAGTAAGAAAGACACAACATAGTAGGGATCATAGTCAGTTCACTAGTTGTGCTACACGTTAGTATAACTCTATATTTTCTGTGCTGGTACACTTTATAGCGCGACTGATATGTTCAGATACTTTGTATAAAGGCTTCGATGAGTATTTATAATGACCTTAAAATAAATTGAAAAACAAGCTAAAAACTCGTTTATACTTTTATATTTAGTAGTAGTAGCTAATTCGGCATACATTGCTGGGAGGCTTGGTTATGTTATTGCATTATCCTTACTTATGACGAGACCATATTATGGCTTAACAATCTATTCAGCCTGTAGCTTATGATGACTGTCAGCGCTAAGACCGCAAGATAAAAAAAATCCTTACTTCAACGAGCAATGTATGCCGAATTAATCTTTGAATTCAGCTAGCTGTGATCACTCCTTAACTCAATCGAACAGTCGTATACATTTTTTTTCATAGTGAATTTTTTAAGTTTATTATTAGTACTTATTATTAAACCAAGATTATGTTTTATTTTTATTTTTCATGGACAAGTTGTTCGATTCGAATTAATCATTCGCAAAATTTTCACATCACTAAACCTTCTAACTCCTTTACTTGAAGGGACTTAGCAAGTTTAGTGATGTCCAAGTGCGAATGATAAATTCAACTTATCGAACAAAAAATATACTTATATTAAAAAAACGGTCAAGGGCGAGGCAGACTCTCGCTTCGAGGGATTCGATATTCCTGTAGTATTTTTAAAAGCAATAAAGCCCATCTTTAAGACCGCAAATAAGTGTGTCTGTAATTTTTTCTTCTTTTAATTATCGGTTGTATTTGTCTTGAGGTTGTATCAGCCATTTTTTAACAATCGATAGTATTTTATTGTACAATAATTATTTTCGATAAGGCTATTCAACAGAGTTACTGTTGAAATACAGATCAACTACCGACAGCGAAACTATCGCTATCGGAACATCACTATTCAGCAACTGTATTAGTAGGCACTTTTTCTACTTAGCTTCCTAGCTAGAACTCTGAATTCACAAACGTCTTTTTCTACGTAGCCTCCTAGGTAGATTTCTTATTCAGTCGTCAAATTCAAGCAGGTGTAATCGCGGCTTTAGGGTTTCTGGAACGCGCTATTTTTAAAAAAACGCTCAAAAAACTAGAGAAAATGAATTTGCCCACACGTTCAGACCTAGATCGATTTTTGCCCCCAAAAACCCAAGCTTTATTTGATTACAAATATACAAATATTGCTCCTTGTCCGTGTAGTGCCGGCATAGAATAGTATCCACCCATCTCTACCTGTGGGTGTCTTAAGAGGCGACTAAGGACTTAACCGTAAGATGGGCTGCAGCATCCTTCTGTTTATTGTACCATCTTACATACGGCGGTCACCAACAACAGCGGTCGCCAGCCGCAACTCTTACAAGCGTGGTGAATATGGTAAACCCTCCTAAGTACCAGTATTTAAACTTTGTAACTGCCTGCATATTCAGTACAAATGACCCGCAGGAGCACCACGCGAATCGTGCGGGTGAGCGCGTAGGTGCGGGGTTAATATCAAGTGGATCTGAGAGTGTCCGTTTTGTATGATAGTACTATTACTTTATTATGTAATTTCGGATTGACAGATAGATAGATAGATAGATAGATAAATTCTTTATTGTCACACAAAAACAAAACAATACACAGGAGACAGATCCTCGGTTGCCACTCAATAATTCATCCATCTTCTGTCATTCCGCGCTGCCTAAATAATATTTAGCCAAAAACTTCAAACAGTGCACAGCACAATGGACGCCAGAAGATCAGAGTAGGTTATGAATTATATTCCGTGTCCTGCATGTTGCCGCTACAAGTCCCTCAGATCCACGCTACTGATATTCCGCTAACTCTTATTAGTAAGCACCTTGCTCGCATAGCCTCGACATAAATTAGCCAAAGGTTTGCGACCGTAGATAAGAGATTAACAGGGCCTTAACTTCTCTTTGTTGACAAGATTTATTGTTTCATCCTTGGATAGTTTGGCATCAGATTCTGTAATATTTAAACTGCTGCTACTAAAAACACCTTTCTAGGCTTAATATTGCCAAATCCGCATTAATTTATCCCATTCATCATAACATCCCATAAAACTTCCACTGCAGGACAGGGAGCTCCCTCCAGAACTCCAGCAAAAACGCGTGGTACCACGCTTGTAAGCGTTGCGGCTGACGACCGCTATTGTTGGTGACCGCAGTATGTATGATGGTACTATACACAGAAATATACTGCTGCCCATCCTCCGGTTCATAAACCCTTATTCGCCTCTTACGACACCCACGGGTAGAGATGGGTTGGTGCTATTCTTTGCCGTCACCACACAGGTAAATTTTTCCCATTATATGTAGGTTAATGTCCAAAAAGCCCATATGAATGAGTAGTCCCATGGTTCCCATTTAATTCATTTCGTAGACGTCCCATTGGTTAAATTTGTGTTCATACATGTTCTTCGCAGTACCTATAGCTATCTCCATCTATCTCTGTCCTATGTGAGGGTTTTCGGCTCGTCGAATGTATTCATCCCCGCCCTGTTTCCATCCGTTGACAGTATTCTATCCTAGGTCCACCCTAGGTCAGTCATGGTCTCTTCTTTCCTCAATTTTCCTTTACCACAGATAATATAATACTATACTAGTACAGATGCCTCACGTCATAGAACGAATTTGTGCCGAAAATTGTTCGGGCAATTTTTTCCATAAGGTATTTTCTTAGAACAAATTGATATCTGGATGTTAAAATTGAATTAATATCATAGTTTTTACCTACCAACCTAGTAGTAACATTTAGTTTAATTATTAGAAACAAAAGGGCCAAATGAATTCGGGCTATTTACTCCGTCGAAAACACCGTAGTCACACCTCGGAAGCTCCATACAATCGGGCTCAAAAGTGACAGCTGTCATTTTTACACGCGCAAATGTGTGGGTGGGTTAAAGACGTGTGAGTGTAGGGTTGATGGTATCTAGAAAACACTTACCTACCCTAGAAAACGTAGATACTCGTAACAGAACATTAGCATTATACCCCAGATTAGTAAGTTAATGTACAGAGTTCATTATACTTTTATTACAGTTTCGAGTTGCACATTTTTCGTTCGACTATAAAGCGACTTACACAATTCACAAACGAATTATAACTTTACTATCACTCGTCACCTCACTTTGTTGTATTTAGTAATCGAATTTCAATTAAAACAAACAAACACACGTTGAAATAATCTCACAAACTCTAAAAACAATCATTCTTTTCACTAAACTTCATCTTTGACGGCTGGCTGGCCGCCGCCCCGCCGGTGCACCAGGGTGACTATCGCGAAAATGGCGAATGCTCATATCATCACTGCAAAAAAATCTGCCACACTTTATTCCAGAAAATGGAAAAAAAATGCTGTTATATTATTGCTTTAATGTGGAAAGGAATAAAAAAATACATACTATTCAAAGCATTATTTTTTTCATTTAACCCAAAACATACTATTCAAAGCATTATTTTTTTCATTTAACCCAAAAAATACTCTATTAAATGTATCAATGAAAGAAATGTTTAAAGGAAAGAAAACATCTGTGTCTACCTTATGGTGTTTATTCCATAATAATTGCTTCTTATTATTGTTTAACTTTATTCCAAATTTTACTTTGTCTTGGAGAGTCGAAAGACAACCGCAAACTGCACAACCACGCACCATTTTTTCAACTTTTGCAAGCGTTGCATATCGCGTGGCAACAGGACGAGAAATGGGACGAGATATCGCGCAGGGCCCCGCGGGGTGATGCGCGCGCACTTGAGGTACTCCGATAGGTGGGAGGCGGAGAGCTTCCGTTCTGTATGTAGTACTATTATGAATTCTGTGCCGTAGTACGGAATGGGACCCCATGCCCTTACACAATAGTTTGTATGAATAGGTATGCCATGCCTGATGAAATGACCAAATATTCTTCCCCTTCGGTTTCATTCTCGCTTTATTCTTTCCAATAATTCCTCGTCATTCATTTTCTCTGTCCAGCTTGTTATATCTCTAATCATTCCCCGTCTCTTTTTAAATACCTGTTATTTTTCTCAGTATCAGTAAATTTGTTCTCGCTTTCAATTTCAAGAAACAGTTGACTGGATATTATAAGAAAATCCTGATAACTCGTTGTTTTATTTAACTTTGGATTTTTTATCTGTGAAAAATTTATTTAGCATTCACTTAAACGAAAACGAATTTTCCTCCACCCGATATAGTAAAATGCATGTCTAGTTTGTTCATGTTTCCTTGAAAGTGTAATAGACATGCAAATATGCCACCTAAGTGTTATTTTGCATTGTGCCTGCGCAGCTAGCATCGTTTATGTCAATTGTAAATATGAACAAAATATCTTCTTGAGAAAACCAGCATCACTTGAACTGGACAATTGGCTTATTGACCTAAACACTTAATATACATACATAGGTATGTTCAGAGTGAAACAATTAAACAATCGCTATTCATTGATATAATATGTACTGTGTGACGATACACGTTTGTATGATTACATTGTAAATTTAATTATGCACTGCTATTTTTATATCATCCCATACAAAATGTGCTACGACCGAAGTTCATTGGGAAAACATGTAAAGATGTTCAATTTCATAAGCAGAACTATGGTTTAGAATTTCCGGGATGATTAAAAAGTAAACCTTCATGATATATTGGTTTAAACTTTATTTCAAAATAATGTTTCTTTTATGGGTTGATTCTGCATCATTTATAGATTATGTAAGTAATATGAAAAAAAAAACTGTTTTTTCAAACCAAATTTACGTGATGGTATAATGTCGTGTACATTAGGTAGTTTTTTGTTGTAATTTAATAACTATATTGTAATTCAAATATAATTTAATATGAATTATCGTCCTAATAATTGAGCAATATGACCGAGTCTAAATTGCTGATGGTCAAACAGCAGAATATTGAACACAGGCTTGAGTACTGTTTAAAACAAATTAAAATTGAAATGGCGTCCAGAGTTCAGCAACCGCATTGTTGCTTGGTGCAGTAGACTATGACCCATTACGGTTGATGAGATGCTCGACATGCCCGCATTCAATGGAAGAACGTGCCTACATACAAGAACAGTGAACCATAAAGCAGAATTTCATAAACTTTCAACGTATCCGCCCGCATGTTTTTGCGTAAGGAGAAAATACTTTATTTAAATAACTCACAAGGCTGTTTGCTTACGTGTGAACGAAGCTGAATAATATTTCCATAAGAAAAAAATATATTTCCATGCTCATCGCAAAAATAAAGGCAAACCGTTTTTTTTTTGTTAGAGAAAGTTGGAGATTATACGGTGAGAGTTCAACCTGTTTAAGTAAACAACGATTGAACAGAAATGTCAGAAGTAAATAAGGAAAACATTTAATTTTTCAGTGAACTAAACGTTTTAAAGAACTTAACTTTACAAATAATGTACTTGAAACACGATTAAAGTAATTTTGACCGCAGTGACTCACTCGACAAAAAAGTTAACATAAACTAACCATAGATGATTTGGAGCGTTATTTTTTAACACTACGCACTAGTGCTGATGTCACTGTCCTTAAAGAGTCCAAGGCTAGGACTAAATTGAAGTAGCTTTATAAATAAGTGCTTCTATTTCGGAACTTACGCCCGTAGACAGACAGTCATAAAAGGGTAATATTCATGAGTACAATCAACTCTGTTTGTAGAAGAGCGTGTGTTGCACTTAGTAGATTGGCGACATGTCAAACTCAATGATGCTTTTATTATTATTATATTTATATAATAGCGGTCACATCTCATCACAAGTCGTATTTCGCCAATGCCAAAGTAAATAAATTGTTACAAAATTATGGCGAGATCGCCAATGTCTAGTGGAAAATTTACTTAGGAATCCACATAACGAGGACTAGGGCCTGTGTACTATGATGACTCTGATAAGTTGATATAAAAAATATTATTGAAGCCACGATTACAGCCGCTTTTAATAATAATAATATTGTTTTTTTTTTCTTTCATAAATTGGTTATAGTCGATCTAATTTATACAAAGCATAAGCATAAGTATAAGTAAAGGGTATGTATGTATAAAGGGTAAGCATAAGTAAAGGGTAAACCTTGAGTCATCTACTACCGAACTAGGTAAAAACCTGTGTTTCAGCAATCATTGCCTCTTCTCGAGTCTGACTAGTTATTATTATTTTTCACAAAACAATTAAGAAAACTTGTTACAAAAGTGTCTAGAATTTTTTAACACTAAGAAAAAACATGCAAGATAAACAAAAAAATAAGTATCTACAAACATTGTATTATGACTATATGATAATGACCTTTTCTTTATGTAATTGTGAGAAGGAATGCATGTGTTTGCGAGGGTGTGTAAAAGATAGTGTAAAAGAAGCCTTCTTTTAATGTCCCTCAACACAGAATCCTCAGAGAAAAAAACTGCATAAAAACTTATTTTGACGATGCCAAAAAATAGTCATGAAATAGTCATAAATAGTCACCATAAGGAAAAAAATAGTCGCGTTACAATTCTAGAGTTATAGCTATGGTTGCTGAGGATTATGGCCATAGGCTATATACAGAATCCTCAGTTCTGATGAAAGCAAACTGTGGGGACTATCGACTTGGTTTTTATTTTAAAAAATAGTCATGAAATAGTCGTCTTGACTTCCAAATTCTCAATAATAGTCGTTCAAGTATTTCAGAGTTACAGGGGTAGCTTGCTGAGGATTCTGTGCATAGCATTTCACGGACGCAGATTCCTGCAGAACGGTTAGGTTTTTCTATTTGATACTGATGTCAAAAAATAGTCAACAAATAGTCGTCTCAAACCATAATAACTTCGGTCTGTTTTACCTAGTAGAAGTATGTTAAAAATGCATGTGAACTTCGCCATACATTTTTCCTTTGTACAGTCGCGTACACAAAATATTTGATATTGATTTCAAGTTTCAAGTTTTGTGTCATCTATTTTTATAAGGTAAATAAGAGGATAAACCGACTGATATATCAGTGCACAGACCCAACCTTTTAGTCTAAAAACTTGTGATGTGGGTTCCACGTTTAAGGAAAGGTAAAACTAGAATATCGGGCTTAAACCCAGATGCATTCAGTAAGTAAAAATACTTTAATAATAATTGGTAGGTTCGCAAATATTACTAAATTAACTATACTAACTTTACTAATTTCTTGATTGATCAATGTTGTTTGCCTACGCATTTAACTATTCATTAAAAATTAAAATGTCGCTGCATATGTGTTTCTTTTACCCAATAGCACATCAGTAGAATAATACAAATCAGTGACTTAATGGCATAGTAACAGAGTTGGAAATGTTTAACGTGGGTCGTATAATAGAAAAAGCACCAATATTCTGAGACGAGATATGTTTAACCAATATCATGGCGGCGTTCGGCTCGACCGAATTGTGTGACCGAGCTAGCGCTCGCCGCCGCCGCCGGCGCGTATTGAAGTGCCCTACAGTGTTGCTATTAAAACGACAATTGCCGTGTTCTACGGTAATTATATGAAATGTAAAGTTAACTTACACTACAGCCTATGTAAGCAGTAAATACACAACGCGTTATTCCAAATAAGGATTTCCATTTTTTCAATAATCCTACTTAAAAATTGAATGTAAATTCTAAAACTAACAACAGCTCGTTAAAAGCGCAGCCTCAGTTGGGTCATTGCGCTGCGAGTTATTGCCCTCTGCGTAGGGCTAATTTTAAAATTTTCAGAATTTTTTAAAAGTAGATTTTTTTTTGGGTTCTTTTATCGTTACTGAAACACCCCCTAAGCTATGGCACGCAATAAAATTATCACCCTGTATTACTCATTTAACCATTTAACGGACATAAGTACGAAGACTGTGATTTATACAAAAAACCGGCCAAGTGCAAGTCGGACTCGCGCACTGAGGGTTCCGTACCACCACATAAACATAATTGTATTAGTTGAAATTTCAGTAAGTTGATGTGCTAGATTTTTTGAGTCCGACACGCGCTTGACCAAATTTTATTATTTGTTGTTATTTTATAGCTTATGCACTATAAAGATACCAATTTTCAAGTTTGTAAGTTTTCCCGTTATTAAATAGAACTAAAACAAAAATCGCCTCAGCGACCATCCAACTTGACCCCTCTCTTATATGAATGTTCTTGAAACGGGAGCTCACCACAACTGGTTATCATTAGTTGTGAGAAAAGTTGTAATATTTAATGATTTCAGACTTTTCCCATTATTTGTACTGTGAGACCTAGCTTCTTGCCAGATTTCATAATTTCAGGTCAACGGGAAGTACCCTGTAGGTTTTGCATTTTTGAATAAATGTATGGAGATGAGGACATAAAATGCCATATCTTTTGATTGCGTCGTTGTAAAAAATTTAAATTTTCAGATCTTGTGTGGTTCATGGATCCTAATATGTGGTATTAATTTCAACCTGATACCTTTACCCGTTCGTGAGATAAAGGGTCTTGACAGACAGACAGACAGACAGACGGACAACAAAGTGATCCTATAAGGGTTCCGTTTTTTTCTTTTGAGGTATGGAACCCTAAAAACTAACTTAAAAATAATCTGTAGTTACTGAATATATTCATAAAGAAGTTTTTTTTTATTATTTTAGTTTAAAACCAATTATTGTAGTTTATTAAGCTATATTATTTAACATGAAAACAAATAAACTTTGCTTTTTATTACAGAATTAATCATATTGGGTTCCAAATACATAAAAAAAAAGTAACTAAATAGTTACCATCAAAGATGATATGCATTTTGAACACGGCTGTACTTGAGTTGAAAAATGTATAGCGAAGTTAACATGCATTTTTAACATACTTCTACAAGGTAAAACAGACCGAAGTTATTATGGTTTGAGACGACTATTTGTTGACTATTTTTTGACATCAGTATCAAACAGAAAAACCTAAACGTTCTGCTGGAATCTGCGTTCGTGAAATGCTATGCACAGAATCCTCAGCAAGCTACCCCTGTAACTCTGAAATCCTTGAACGACTATTTTTGAGAATTTGGAAGTCACGACGACTATTTCATGACTATTTTTTAAAATAAAAACAAAGTCGATAGTCCCCACGGTTTGCTTGCATCACAACTGAGGATTCTGTATATAGCCTATGGCCATAATCCTCAGCAAACCATAGCTATAACTCTAGAATTGTAACGCGACTATTTTTTTCCTTATGGTGACTATTTATGACTATTTCATGACTATTTTTTGGCATCGTCAAAATAAGTTTTTATGCAGTTTTTTTCTCTGAGGATTCTGTGTTGAGGGACATTTCTTTTACACTATTTACTGACATTTGCACAAAGCGCTTGGAAACATCTTTTATAATGCGCACGGCTAAAGAGTGGAATTCTCTGCCTGCGTCTGTGTTCCCGAGTTATGAACTAACCCGAATCCATTCAAGTCGCGAGTGAAAAGTCTTCTTCTGGGCAAGCTCGTTCCATCGTCGACCTTATCTCTGTCCTCCCTCATGACTAGATCGAGGTCAAGAGTAAGCCCATTGACAATAAAAAAAATCATCATCTAAAAATCTCGGTAAAGGAATGTGTTTCAATCTTCTATTTTATGCTCACTTTGAAAGTCGTTTACTGGAATCTCTGAATGAGCTCTCAAATAAACTGACAAAACTAAAATTAAAACAGATACTATAAGTAAGATGCTAAAAATCATTTAGATGATGATGACGCGGCTCTATGCCCTGTTAGCTTCATTATTCTTCTTTCATTATGTAATATCACTAAAGTAGTTCTAAAGAATTTAAGCTGCAATTTGCATAGTAATAAGCCTTCTTTCATATTCATAAAGTATATGCTTGATTTATGCATCGACTCCAACTTATTGCCCAAGGTTTATACAGGTAAATATTCAGTCTTATTGCATTATGTTTTAGTACATACCATGTTGTACCTACATTATAATTCACTTCTAATGGGTATATAATTGCCTTGTTGCTTATAGGAATCATAATAAATCGATCAAGTTTGAATTTTTTATTTTGTGGAGCTCTACTGCCGCTTATTATACGATAACACCAGAAAGTGGTACTAAAATTGTTTTCCTTATTCATTCGCTACTTTTGTTTATTTATTTATCAAAAAAAATTATTGGATTTTGAAATGAAAAATTATCCCGCTCTCTCTAAATCTTCACGCAACTCTCTTTTTTTTTTACTATGCATGGGCTTACTCTTGACCTCGATCTAGCCTTGAGGACAGAGATGAGGTCGACGATGAAACGAGCTTGCCCAGAAGAAGCCTATTCACTCGCGACTTGAATAGATTCGGGTTATAAGAGAGAGTCTTTTCCTTAATAGACAAGCTCTTGTCGTCGGATAAATTTCTAGTCAGTTCTTCTCTCTCAGATGCTTGACTCTCTGATATAACACAGTTCACCTTCTCCGTGATTGTTAGCAAACACAGCGTCTTTTTTATCACCCGGGATATTTTAAGAGGTGCCACTGCCCATGAAACTGAACAACTTTTCCCACGGAACATAGGTCAAAATACGAAAAAATAATTTTTGGTCAGCTGATGCAGTTTGTATGGGAAGTCGATTTTTTTTGTGTTTCGATAGTTTCATGGACAGAACCACTTCCTAAAGTGACCGGGGTGATGAGAAAATTAGGGTGTATGTAGCATTTAAGCACTCTTTGTAGCACTCTTGGTTGGCATATACAGATTATACTCTTACCTTACTGAAACGTAAAACCAGTTTAAATGTTGAGAAGTTTAAAAGTCTTATAAGTTCAAACCAGAATACTTTACTAATAGTTATTTACTTACTTTTTGGACATTACGTTGGAATTAAAAGCAATAATCTGAAACAATGGTGCAGACCTAATGACGATGGGAAGGCTGACTATAGTCAATTAAATTAATATTGATAACAAAATAAGGAATATTGATTTAACAAAATAATAAAATATAGTTAAAGAGTCCAATACTGACTAATGATGATGACAGACAACGCATAAATTTGCAAAGTCCTAAGGCGTCCGTTCACACTGCTAGAAAAATCAACGAAACTACAAAAATGCCAGTTAAACCTTCAAAGACAAAAGCTGTAAAATGACTTAATTTCGATAAAGAAAGATAATTTTATGCACCAATAAAATTCGATAATGCATGAGATTCTCCAAAGCATCATACCGGTTGCGGACTCGCGTCTCTTGGGCATCAACTCACGCGAAGTCGAGAAAGATGAGTTTCATCTATTATAAAAGTAGAAGGTGCGTTAATCCATTTTGGCGAAACAATGAAGACCAAGACCTTTTACTATTTAGCTAATTATTGAATGAATGAAGAAAATCGTTTTATTTTGTGTTTTGGTGTTAAATAATTCGATTCCGGTTGAGTATAATCTTAATACCAAATGAAAGATAAAAAAAACAATCAATATTAGGGGGCTGATAAGACCTAAATACGCTTCACTTGAGCCGGTTTTTAACGAAAAGCGATGAATATATGGCCTTAAAAAAATGAGATAATTAAGAATCTTTCCAAGAATATGGCCGACTCCGAAACACGATTAAATATATTTTGTACGCCATAAAAAAATCCACAATTACCTCTGTTTTTTGCTTTTAAACCGTTTTTCTTAAGTACCCATTCAGTATATTATACATAATAATATAGCTGTTTTATAATTAATATTATGGGTACAGATTTTGAGCAAAATGTAAAAATGAGCGAAAAACATAAAACAACGCGAATCCGCTCCGTTCTAACACGTGCATTCTGTCCTATCTTAGAAAGGGAGGTAATTTAGCTCTTATCAGCCCCTCAAGTTTCTTGTTATTCACATTATGTAGGCGTGAACTGGACAGAGATATTAGCCCTAGCCTGGCCTCTTCTCCGCAGTGGCATTAAACCAGTTAGTAGTAACAGGGTCGTTCGTTACTTTTTGCATAAAAATTATTGTATACTTCATAATAAATTCTTACTTGAGCATGTTACTCGTACCACATATTACTTTGAGGAAGAAGTGAAGGAAATAATATTCATGAAATTTATTTATAGGGAATTACACTGCAAATTCGTATATTTCATTGGCAAAAACTAAGGAAAATGCAATAAAACGGCGCGCTGTGGTAACGGCACAAGTAACGGAGACTTTTTTAAACATGTTTTTTTATATAGATAAGAGTGGAAATACGAGAATACTACAAACCAGGGGTGTCTAATTAGTGGCATAACTTGACACTAATAAGACAGCAAAGCACGTTACTCACCCCGAGAACTAAGATGGTGTGTCTCGTGTGCCAGTAATTTCGCTGGCTCCCTCACCCTTCCAACCGAAGCACAGCAGTGCAAACACTGGTATTTCACGGCAGAAGGGGTGGTACTTCCCCAGACGGACTTTGCACAAAAGCCCTACCATCTTTAAAAAAAATAATTTATGAACCTGTCTTTAAAGCCCTCAATATCATACCTACCGGGTTAACCCGCAAAGGGAACTCCGTTCCACATCTAACATGAGTTGCTCACATAATTCATATGTGATCGATGGCGCAAACCGCGTTGTGTGTATTGCAACGCCAAGCGTCCAAATGTAAATGATGTAAATTGTTGATTTGGGATAAAGATCGCAAATACTTACTCGTATGTGCATATTTCTTTGTTATAATCTTGAACTCATAATAACATCTATTAGAATGTAAACCAAACATTCATAACCTCCAAACACAGGGCGTTGATCTCATGAAGGTATTGTACAGTCAAGAGCATGTCAATTGTAACGTTTTGTTATGAAATATTTGTATGTTACAAAATTAACAAAATTTAAATAAGATTTGATGAGGTTTGCCGCGACCTTCAAGTATAAACCTCGAAAACGTAGCATGGGCATAATGACCCTACAAGTTGGACCAAAGATTTTTGATCACGGCCGCGGGCGGGTACTTTTGTACAGGTGGTGGAAATTATATAAAAGTGACGTGCATGTCAGATTAGAAATATGTGAAAAAAAATATCATCATGTGAATATATCATATAATGTGAAAAATAAGAAGTATAGACGATTAAAGCTGAAGAAGTAATTTACAAGCAGAAGCAACTGAGAAGGTAAATAAATTATTGTTTAACGCTAATCCTACCCGAACCAATTCAATTCTTTAGATAGGGAATTGATGAGCTTATACCGTCACTGAAAACCTTATATCTGTCTATAGGGCTAAACTGAGGTTTAGACAGATAAGAGCGAGCCGATTGATTGTAAAAAAAATTATAAATAGCAGGAAAATATCTAGCTAAAGTATATGACTCACAAATACAAGGTGTAAGGGTTATATAGGTTTCCGAAAACTGAAAGTATGTACATCAGTCAACGTAACATTTCTAAATCCAAAGACTAATTCGACATACACTGCTCGGAGGCTTGGTTGTGTTAATTCCAATATCCTTAATTCAACGAGCAATGTACGACAAACTAGGTTCTGAATAAAGGAAGGTTTGAACTTTCAGTGAATAAAACTTTGTACAGGAGGCTGATATTTTTAAATTTTCTGAATGTTTTATTCACTGAAAATTGTTTAGTTACGTTGAATAATCAGATCATGCCCTTTCAGTTTTCGGAAACCCGTCTCTTGCACCCTTTTTAACCGACTTCAAGAAAGGAGGAGGTTCTATGTTCCACTGTATGTATTTTTTATTTTTTAGAGATTGTCATTGACTGTACAATACATGCAAAGCTAGTCATAACAAATTATATAGCCTTTGTTCAAATACTGATAAGGCAGTTTATTTAGAGTTACTTCTCGCAAACAAAGAACAATAAACCGTGAATATTTACTATGGTTTCACCTTTACAATTCAGTCTTAAGTTGGGAAACTTTTCATTACTTTTCGAAGTTTGGTATAAGAGTTTTTTGGGCAATTCTTTTTCTTTTGTCCTTACGAAGGCTTTGTTCCATTTCTTTCGAAAAATTTGACGCAAGTACAAAGTAAGCCTAGCAAAGTATCGCTATTTTAAACATATATTTCTGTAAATTCTTATACCAATCGCCTCAACAATTCTTAAGTATATTAACATTTTTAATCTGATTTTTTTCAGACTTTGTTTTACGGAGTGTAAAGTAGAACACGAAACTAAAAAACTTTCCCAAAAATTATGGGCGCAGAATCCTATACTATTAAACGAGCAATATTTGTATATATATATATTTGTAATCGGTTTCTCGTTTTAGTGCGTTCAAGAAACTTACAGCGCCATCTGCTGTTGAGTAGCATAGCTTGCTCACCCGATGATATTTTTAATCATACAGAGCTTTAGTTCGCTCGCCCATAGTAAACAAGTTTAAGGCCATAATATTTTAATGCTACGTGTATAGCGCGTTCAGGATAAGTTTGGTAATGACGGTTATTTTCTGCGTACGGGTGACAGGCGAAGAGCCAATCAACGATTCGCTCGCCTCTTCCCACATCTCACCCCCGCGATAATTTATAACCTCAAATTCTTGTAAAAAGTTTTAACAATGTGCATTTATCTGACATTTTGTATGTAAAACCATAGACTAAGCGTGTTTCTGATTTGTCACAATATTCGGGTCATTCGATGTTCCATTGTTTTTATAAGGGACCGTTACCTGAAATTGGCACATTTCAATGTTGATTGATTAATATCCTTTGTTGACGATGTTTTTTGCTCGGGACGGTGCATGTACAGTCAAAAGCACGACAAGCTTGACACATGGGGCTTTATACCGTTCTTATTAAACTAGTCATGGTTTTACATTCAACCTCGCATTTGACTCGCATTTGAGATCTACCATGGATATTTTGACATAAGACAAAATAAAACTTATTGATTCATTCAGATTACTGTCCTTGAGTATTTTTAAAAAAAGACTATAAATATAGGTATATAAGTTCTATAGTTCCTAAAAAACAAATTGAGAGATTTCCGATACGTAAACCTGTTCATCAAACATGACCCCATTTCTGACTATGTCATCATGTCGGCCTAAATAGCCGCCTTTCTTGCCTATCTCAGCCAATTTCCTTCGAAAATATTTTCCCGGCTCGTTCCATGGCAGATACAGATAGGGGTCAGGTGAGTGAAAGGATACTTTACAGAAAAACTTGTTGTTTAGTGCCTACACATCTGTGTAGATTTGCCTATTTTGTAACACATTGTACATCTGTACAATGTGTTACAAAATAGGCATAACGATACCAAAAATCTGAACAACGTATCGATACTGATTTAGAAAAGGCCGGCAGATTGTATGCGTTCGGCAAATTGTAAAACGGTGTCGGCAGATTGTAAATGGGTTTAGACCATTACTTGTGCATTATAGGTTACTTAGTTAAGGCAAATCTTACAACCACGAATTTCCCGTGTTTACGTAAAATGCCGAGGCATTATGTAAAATAACGAATTTAAAAGCTGAACGGAACCCTAAAAAGGATGTGAGACGGGCTTGCACCTGTGACTTAGAGATATTGTTTTACCCTCATTTTATCGTTTCTGTTACACGTTGTATAGCTGGTGATATCTCAATCTTATAAGAGAGATCTACTTCGACATTGACAGAATGCAAGCGCTGTGCTTCGTGGGACGAAGACCAATCTTCCTTTGCTGCGCTGATGAAAATTTACGTCACACAAATAGTCGTTGGGGCTTTATTTGGTTAGTGTTGGAAAAGAGAAAAATAACTGGCCAAATACGGGTTGGACTCGCGGCCTAAGAGTTCCGTACCCACCCATCCAATCCACCTTATCACAATCTCATTCTTCAATTTTTTGCCCTTTTATTTTAAAAACTTCACGTCCACTCTAACCTTAACCTCTCCTTTATATGAATGTACTTGAAACATGATTACTTGTGAGACAGAAAAGTCTTTTCATATTTCATAATTTAGACTTGTTCCTGTTCTTGTGCTATGAGACCTAGTTTCTTGAAAAATTTCATTATTCTAGGTCAACGGGAAGTAGTTAAGTTACCCAATATTTGGCGGTTTGATTCGTTAATGTATGGAAAATTGGAGACTTAAATGGCGGTATCTTTTGATTGTGTTGTTGTAGAAGCTTGGAATTTTCACAGCTTCAAAGGTCCATGTTTACCTTTATATTTGATATTAATTACACCTTGATAGTGCACCTTCATATATGATATACCAGGCCACTCAGAAAGTATTGCGAAAAATAGTTTTTATATATGGGAGACTGGCCGGTCAGAATCTTTTTCGAAAATATGATTACTTGTAAGTAAAAATATGTGTGTTCCATTTTCAAAATTTCCCTCCACATTTTTTGCGAGCCAATTCAAAGTATCGTGTCTTACTGAAAAATGGATCTGCGCCGGGAACATTTTAGAGCTATGATTTTTTACGATTTCAAGTGTCGCCTGAAACCGGATGAATCGTTCGATAGACTTCAAATGGCATTTATGGATGAAGGCCCCTCCAAGGCAACCGTGTATCGTTGGTATAACGAATTTAGGCGCGGTCGACCAACCTTGGGGGATGAAGAAAGAAGCGGTCGCCCTTTGACGGCTATTACGGAAGAAAACGTGCTAGCAGTGAAAAATTTAATCCAAGATAATAGGCGAATTACATATCAGGAGATTCAGCACATATTAAAGATTGGATCGGGAAGCGTTCACGAGATTCTACACGGGCATCTTCGCGTGAGGAGGATAGTATCGCGCTGGGTGCCGCACTACCTCACCGACGCTCAGAAGCAGGCCCGGGTGGAATGGTGCCGTGATATGCTGAACAAATTTGAAGCAGGCTCGTCTCGGCGTGTTTACGACATCGTAACAGGTGATGAGTCCTGGATTTATCAATACGATCCAGAAACCAAGCGCCAGTCGACAGTTTGGGTGTTTCAAAATGAACCAACGCCTACCAAAGTGAAGCGATCTCGAAGCGGGGGGAAGATTTTGATCGCCAGCTTTTTTAATTTGACTGGCCACTTGGCCTCAATTCCCTTACGAGATCAAAGAAGCATCAACGCCGAATGGTATACTACCAAATGTTTACCAGAAGTTTTTTCTGTTGTGAGCAACAAGCGACCAAACACAGGGCTCCGCGGACTACTGCTCCACCACGACAATGCGCCTGCACACACCGCGCTCAAAACGAGGGACTTCCTGGACAGCACACCAGTCAAACTCCTGGGTCACCCTCCTTACAGCCCTGATCTAGCACCGTGTGACTTCTTTTTATTTCCAAAAATAAAAAATCAGCTCAAGGGGATACAATTTTCGTCGCCGGAAGATGCGCTGGCTGCGTTCGAGCAGGCTGTAAACGAGGTGTCTACGGCGGACTGGAAAAAGTGTTTTGAAAACTGGTTCAGACGCATGAATCTTTGTATAGAGGCTGGTGGAGAGTACTTTGAAAAGATTTAATAAAAATATATGTACCTGTAGAACAATTTTTTTTAGTGTCGCAAATATTTCTGAGTGTCCCACGTACTTATTACGTGTAGAATACTTGATTTTCTTATTTTAATTTTTGTAACGTACTCTGCTTACAAAAACATAAATTCGTCAATTAGGAGCACAACTAAAGAACAAGGTTCTTTTATACAAGTCATTAACAACGAATGCGCAACGTTCAAATTCGATTGAATGAACTGGTTTTTGTTTCGTTATGTCACCGGCGCCATTAACACCAAAACGAATGTTCGTTGTTTAAGCTTGTACAACTTTGTATGATGTTCTTTGTGTATTATAATGAGATTATTTGTGTCTTTACAGTATTTCATCATTTTACTTACTTCTGTAGCGCATGTTACGTCAACCTTTCTGTTTGACAGTAATACATTTTGCTCTATTATATCGTTGTAAAGGCGGTTCCAATAAGGATGGGTCGATTTTCAAATGGAATAAAACAAGCAGGGGATCTTCTTCTTCTTTAAACTTAAGAGCTGTGCTCTTGTCGGTGGAGTAATCGCCAATGTTTCCTTGTTTCCGCCAGTTCCTTCACTTCCTGATACGACTCGACCTGTACTTTCTCTTTTATTTGTTCCATAAAGGTTCTCCTCGGTCGGCCCCTTCCTCTCTTTCCCTCAATTTTCCCTTCTATGATGTTCTTAATAAACGAATCGAGTCGTATCAGGTGGCCAATCATATTTCCTCTCCGGTTCTCTATAGTTTGTACGATAGATCTCTTTTCTTTAACCCTTTCAAGTACCCTTTCATTTGACACCATTTCTGTCCAGCTTATACCCTCCATCCTACGCCAACACCACATCTCAAACGCCTCCAGCCTCTCTCTGTTTCTTTGTATCATTGTCCACATTTCTCCCCCATAGAGTGCCATAGTCCAGATATATGATTTAATAAACCTTTTTCTAATTTTCAGTGATATCTTTTTAGATTTAAGTATATGTTTCTTCCGGTTGAAGTCCGGTGCCAGCCGTAACGCTAACAAGCGAGGTGACTATGGTACTTCCCATCCACATTTTTCCAGCAAAAGCTAGAATTCTGTCCTGTAGTAGACGTTTCATAGGATGTTATGATGAATCTAATGAAATTACAACGCTTACTCCAAGCCCTCTGTTGAATATATTACGAAGGATCGTTACTCGTATTTAATTTATAAAGGGTGACTTTTAATTAGTTCTTGATAGCAAAAGATATGCATGTAATATGTACTCATGATACTGAACAACTTTTCCCAAGGAACATAGGTCGAAATACGAAAAACCAAATTTGACCTCCCATACAAAATGAGCTATCAGCTGATGCAGTTTCTATGGGAGGTCAGAACTTGATTTTCGTATTTCGACCTATGTTCCTTGGGAAAAGTTGCTCAGTATCATGAGTACATTCATACCTTTTTCTATCAAGAACTAATTAAAAATCACCCTATAAAATAGGGAAAGCGTTTTGCTTCCGTATCTGTTTCTCCTTCGGTGTTATTTCAATTTAGCTAACAGATAAAAGTTACTGTGACTAAGGACTGCAAGTCGAATCTTGTATAATACTAGCGGCCCGCCCCGGCTTCGCACGGGTACAAAAATATGTTCAAAAATACCTTATTTTGAAAATCTACTTTTTTGCTATAAATAGTTGGTTACTGTGGGTTATCCTTAAAAGATAGACGAATACTATCCCGGATTTATCTTTAGAACTCTTAGAGAGCAACAATTCTTTCATACATAATTTTCATATAAATGAAACCATTTACGCAGCGCACGCCCAGAAAACTCTCAAGAGACACGTTTTTTTCCGACTCGATCGACAAACATCATCACAGTTCAGTTAATTTGCACTCAATATTTATGAATTATAGGCTTAAACCTTCCTATTAAATTAATCTATATATTAGTGAAAACCGGATCGAAATCAATGTAGAAGTTCCTGAGTTTAGCGATCACAAACAGACATGATGGATGGATGACGACTGAAAATCGTTTCGGGGGACTTTCTTTTATAATATGTAGTGATGACGTAGGCCAATCTTTGAATTGGGCCGATCGAGATCTGCCTGGGCACATCACGATACGCCGGCATTTCTTGATTTGCCTATTTATTACCCGCCATATCGTCCAAAGCATAACGTTTAACGATTTGCCCGGCCATGCTTGGGCAAATCGATTCTGTAGGGTGACCAACCTAACCTACTACATTACGATGCGCCCAGCCATATCTCGATGTGGCCAAGTGACTAGTAAGGCAAATCTACTAATAGGTTGCTCTCATCGATCTGTCCAATTTTATATTGGGCAGATCACCAAATGCCGGGATATCGACATATACAGGGTGTTTGGTGAATGTCTGCAAACTTCTCGGGTGGTTTCTCTACCCATAAAACTGAACAACTTTCTATAAGGATAATAGGTCGAAATACGAAACAAAAATACCAACCTCCCATAGAAACTGCATCAGCTGATAGCACATTTTGTATTGGAGGCAAAAAAAGGGAAATTTGTTCAGTTTCATGGATAGAACAACCACCTGAGAGGTTTGCTGACATTTACTAAACATCCTGTATAAGTAGAGTGGAGAGTAGATATCTTGTTTAAACTCAGCTTGATGAATGGATCTATCAAAAATTCCGTTTATCTCAGTTTTCAAGTCGTTTACTGGATTGTGTTGAACTTTACCTTATTATTTACACGTTTCTAAATATTATGACTTAAGTTTTTCCTATCGTCTTTTTACTGAACTATTGCTACGAGTATGATAAGAGCTGAATTACCTCCCTTTCTAACAAAGGGCAGAATGCGCTTGCTAGAACGGAGCGGATTTGCGCTGTTTTACGTTTTTTGCTCATTTTTGCAGTTTTCTCAAAATCTGTACCCATAATATTGATTATCAAATAGCTATATTATTATGCATAATACAGGGTGTAAGGGACGGTGTACCGAAAACTGAAAGGGCGTGCTCAGTCAACGAAACTGAACAACTTTCCCAAAGAAACATTTATTGGGAAATGAAAAAAAAATTGACCTCTCCATACAAATTGCCCACTCTGGTCGAACAGTTTGTATGGGGAGGTCAATTTTTGGCATTGTATTTGTGAAAAAAAAAGGTTTTCTAATTTTCTCAAAAATGTGTTCTATATCACTTATACATCATAAAAAACAAGTCTCCCAAAAATGTCCGTCCGTCGGTCGGTCGGTGGAATTTAGGAGTTTTATGCAAATCCATCAAAGGGTTCTAAGTGGTTTCTGGCTGGCTCTCATTTTGAGGGTAGCTGTCATACAACGAAAATTATAAATTGTAATTTTCTCAAAAACGGCTCATAGAATCTTGATGAAACTTTGCATGACCAAGCATCTCCATGTAATATATCTTGCGCCAGTATCAAATGATCTGTGTAATTTCATATAAGGGGTGTTCCTGTACCACCAAATCGTAAATATGTGATTTACCCAAAATTGGTTCCATTGAGTTTATTAAAATTTTCTATAATATTACTCCTGGATTGGTTGTCTACCTGACTGGACATTCTTTATGATTTTTTGAATAAAATTTAGTACACAGGGTGTACCAAAAACTAAAAGAGCTTGCTCAGTAGACTAAACTGAACAATAATCCATAAGGAACATGTGTTGGGAAATTAAAAAAATCTCCATGCAAGTATCCTACGGTAGTATCTATTGATCTTTGAAAATTCATATAGGGTGTTCTAGTACTACCAAAAGTTAAACAAGTGATTTACTCGAAATCGTTTGATGTTTGTTTGTTTTAATGTTTGACAATTTGAATTCTGAATTGATCTGTATATTTCATTCGAACATTTTTTTGGAAAAACGTAAATAAAAGTTTGTATTTCCATACTATGTGTATGGCATTACAAATTTAAGTTAGCGGTTGATAGTTTTTCCTTGAGTATTGCGAGAAAGTAAGTGCAGTGCTGCTGTACCATTTATTTTTTTCATTTCCCAACATATGTTTCTTTGTGAAAGTTGTTCAGTTTCGTTGACTGAGCACGCCCTTTCAGTTTTCGGTACACTGTCCCTTAAACTCTTTATATTGAATAATTTGTAAAAGTTTTGGCATCATAGATTAATGGGTACTTAAGAAAAACGGTTTAAAAGCAAAAAGTAGAGGTGACTTTGGATTTTTTTTATGGCGTACAAAATATATTTAATCGTGTTTCGGAGACGGCCATATTCTTGGAAAGATGCTTAATTATCACATAAATTTTCACGGCCATATATTCATCACTTTTCGTCAAAAACCTGCTCAAGTGAAGCGTATGTAGCTCTTATCAGCCCCTTAACGTCTAAAGACTTTTAAACTAAAACCAGTCATATTACTTATTGAACATCCCGCCTAGCATTGGGTCTGGTAATCTATAGTTTTCTCTCACCTAAAGAGGTTGTAGAGACAGTGGCTCTATATAAAAACTAATACCCTTGGAAGATTCCAAGGGTAGGTTAAAAGCCGATTTCATAAAACGGCGTAGGGCTAGTAGGGCAATGATATTATTAGAAACTATTATCGCGCTGCTGAACTAAAAAATAAGACTTTTCAAAAAATCTTGGCCTAGTGCTTATCTGAAATTGGGTATGGACTTTAGTTACGCGTATGGAGTTGATTTGCCCATTATGATAACGAAATGTAGGCTTCTTTTAATATATCTTTGTATGATTAACTCTTTTTAAAAGTCGCTCCTCAAATTCGATTACCATTTCATGTCTTGGTGAAAAATTTGAAGGAAACCTTTACTAATGGAAATGTATCTTGGAATGTAATAAGTATCTAAGGCCGTTTCATCATCATCATATCATCCGAAAGACGTCCACAGCTGGACATATGCCTCCCTTAAAGATCTCCATGACGACCGTTCCTGCGCTGCTTGCATCCAGCCGTTTATTCTACAATAGATAAAATACTTTTCAAGATAAAATCAGTCTCTAGATCTAAAAAGCATTACATGAAGTAATTTGAAAATTTCGGAAATAATACAGCATCTTGTCTTTAGCATATTATTTATTTTACTCTTCCCAGCATATCCTATACTAATAAACGCGAGCAATATTTGTATACAGGGTGTTAGTGTAAACACTGTGATCCTTGAAACTGTGCATTGTGACCATGAAACTGAACAACTTTCCCTAAGGAACATAGGTCGAAATACGAACGAAAAATTTTCAACTCCGATACAAAATGCGCAATCAGCTGGTGCAGTTTCTATGGGAAGTAAAATTTTTTTTTCCGTATTTCGACTTATGTTCCTTAGGGAAAGTTGTTCAGTTTCATGGTCTCAATGCACAGTTTCAAGGATCACAATGTATACACTAACACCCGGTATATATAAATATATATATATATTTGTAATCGGTTTCTCGAAAATGGCTCTAACGATTTTGATGAAATTTAGGGGTTAATTTTAGGGTTTTTGGGGACGAAGAATCGATCTAGCTAGGTCTCATGTCTGGGAAAATTCGTTTTCACCGTCTTTTTAATATTTCTTAGCGCGTTGTAGTGCGTTCAAGAAACTTACAGCGCCATCTGTTATTAAGTAGCATAGCTAGCTCACCCGATGATATTTTAATCATACAGAGCATAGCTCGGTCGCCCAGGTACTTAAATAGAATATACACAAGTGTTTAAGTCAAACTATTAGCTATCAAACAAAAAACGTTTACTAGTTTCCCTGACGCTCGAACAAATAAACAAACAGACAAAAAGTCCAAAAATCTATGATTTGGATTCAAGCGCATCAAATTAATATATCGTGATAATTTCTTTAAGACCTTCAATGTACAGACAAAATCAACTGTCAATTTTATCATAGTAGAGATTACTCTTTGTTACAAAGTCGGTATCGAGGTCAAAGAGCTTCTACTAACGTGCAGCTGACTGTAATGCTGTTGACTATTTTATTGACCATACATCAATCATGTTTGTAATTACAGCTATTAGCAAAGTTGTTGCTGCACTTTGATGTTGCAAAAACGCATAGTAACTACTTATATTGCTGTCAACATTGTTAGTAAATAGATACGTAAATACAATAAGTAATTAACTTTGCACAGATATAGTCTAGTCAATAATAGTAGATTTTACAACAAGTGCACAAAATGAACCATTTTTCCTAGACTTTTAGCAGCCCGAGCCGAAGGCTCTCTCTGATAGTAATGTCGAGGTTAAAATGGTTTTGTGGACGAGTTATAAACTTTGCTTTTCACTTTGATTGCGAGGAAATAAAACGTAAAAGTACTCTCTAAATGTAACTGAAGAATGAGTTGTTCTGCTTTAGTGAAGAATATGTTGACGCATGGGGGCGCGCGCAGGGCGTACACCACCGCGATTACTTTTTTGCCCTTCGATTTTCGATTGCCCTAGTGAAAAAAGCACTTTCAGAGCAAGAGAAGTGAAAAAGTAATTTTGAGCAGGTTGACCTGGTTTGTCTTTTATTTTGTTTCGTAAAATTTTCGCGTTTTTTGTTTTTTTGATAAAAAGTCCACGGCTGGACAGGCAGCTCCCTGAATGTCACAGCCAAAATGCGGGGTATAGTTCGGCAATGCATTTCTAATTAATTAGTAGCCTTTTAGGTCACTCACGGAAAAATATGTGGTGGTAGGGGTACTCTCCATTAAACTATTCTATTTGTGGTTGGTGGTAAAGATCTTTTGTTACTTTTTAGGGACAAAGTACCAAAAGATGACGATCTTTAAGGGTACTCGTAAAGACCGTCATCCATGACAAAAGCACAGAAATCTACAGCTGCACAATATCAGCGGTATCAGTAGTAACAGCTGCACAATATCAGTGGTATCAGTAGTATCAGCTGCACAATGTCAGCGATATCAGTGGTATTGGCTGCACAATATCAGCGGTATCAATGGTATCAGCTGCATAATATCAGCGGTATCAGTGTTAACAGCTTCACAATATCAGCGGTATCAGTGGTATCAGCTGCACAATATCAACGGAATCAGCTGCACTATATTATCGGTAGCTTTTTTTTGTCATGATGATGGTCTTTAGGGCTGGCACACTTCCTATGCAAAAAAAACTGAATTTTGTATTAAAAACATTACAAATTTTGTTCTACGACTTTTCGAAATATTTTCAAAAAAGTTGAATTTTTTAAACTCTCCTTACAAAATGATCAGCTGATGGGTCCAATTTGTATGAAAAGTATTTTTTTTATCATTTCGTAAAGGCGTAGAACGGTAGTTGTTGCATTAGCCCCAAGAATTTTTACACCATTTTTTTATAGCCTAGAATAGCCTAGTACGAGAAAGAAAAGCTAACGCCAAAATGATATAGCAAGACAAAATGTGCGTGAGAGCAGGTTGGATCGATACGTGTATCTGTCGCTCCAATGTGTAGCGCACAAAGATTTTGGAAACTACGCCAGGGGGCGTTTAGTAGCGCATCGCTCCGTCTTGCTCTCACACTGCTGTCATTCTAACGAAAGCTACATAACTTCGATTCTAGTTACATTTTCCTGTCTCAATTTGTTCAATTTCGACTCTAAGGATTCCGGCTGCTTAACGTTTTATTCCCCGAGGCAGACAGAAATTTATTTCTTCGCCATTTTCTTGCGCTCCGCCCTCACACATTATCATTATTTTCCGGGTATTATTACCGATCAGGACCACAGATTACCAAAACGGCCTATTCGATCAATAGTTATCTAGAGATGATATATCAGATACTAGCTTTTGCCCGCGACTTCGTCTGTACGTTTAAAAATTTACTAGTGTTTAAGTCAAACTTTACGCTATAAAAAAAGTTTCATTAAAATCGGTTCAGTAGTTTTTGCGTGATGCTCAAACAGACAAAAAATCTAAACATTTGTGATTTGGACTCAGGGGCATCCAAATAGCATAACGTGATAATTTTATAAATATCTTGAATGTACGTACAGACAAAATTCTATAATTCTGCAATTCTATAATTGTAGAGAAGAGATAGGACAGAGGTGTCTCGCCTGCCGTGCGCCAGCTAGCTTTAGGGATATTCCGTGAATGTAATTTTAGTACCTGAGTGACCTAGCGTAGATCAATGGACTTAGCTAGGTCTCATGTCTGGGAAAAATCGTTTTCTCCGTATTTCTTTAAAATACCGCGTTTAAGACAGAAAGCTGTAGGTTTCTGTTGGCGGGTAGCACAGCTTGTTCAGACGCTGATATTTTCATGTTGAGGCGGCTATTATAGAGCGAAGCTCGGTTGCCCAGGTGCTTATTTGTAAAGTTATAAAATCTAGGATTTTTTCGATTGGGTGAAACATTAAGCTATTTGTATCCGATTAAGATTACTTTATATGTCGGTTAAGCAAACCGACAATATCGTGAACAATAGGATATTTAACTTTACGACTTAACTGAGAGATGAACTCCAATTTACCCAAGACTTAGTCACTCGCAAACATTGCTAAAGCGGTTATCTCTCGAACAATGACTGTTGCCGCACTAATCTCATCCTTGTTATCTGCCTTTATACCAATAAGTAGTACATACAGGGTGCAAGGGCCAGTGTAAAAACAAGCAAAATTGAGCAACGTTGGCCGTGGTCAAAACCCGGATGGGTGACCGCTAGTGGCACAACAACCAGAGCCACAGATTAAATAATAGTGAACTAACGTTTACAGATCCGACACTCCCAGGCCCCCGCCGACAAATTTCAACCTTACGGTCTAAGCATAAAGTCGATACTTGTAGTGCACCGCTTAGGACAAGTTTTTAACTCGCGGGTGATCGCGGACGGGTGGGCTAAAGCGATGATTTTGTCACTTTATGAGATACTAAGCGAGATGCAAGTAGGTATGTAATATTGTTCAATCAAACATGACAATACTTACTTACCTATTCATAAAGAAAAGTAAAATCGACTTCCTCACCCAGTCGACTTCTATAGCGCCGCGTTGCATACCTAGAGTGCGGAGTGTCATAGACCTGCCAGAGCGTTTAGGTGCTTCGGAAGGTACCCTCCCGGCTATTCGTTCAATCAAGTCACAAGTAATTTGGCGGCTTGAAAACTCTGACAGCCAGGTTGGCCACTAACCTGACAAAGCCTAATCTAGTATTGGTTGCGGAGGTGAGGTGGCAGTTGCTCTGTGTAAAACCTAATGTCCTCATGAACTCCCCTGGGATAGGTAGCCGACTCCGTGAAACCAGGTAAAAGCGAAATAAGGCTAGGTCAATGATGAATGGTGTAAGGGCGTGTACCGAAAACTGAACTAGTGTAAGAGCGTGTACATAGGCTTTATTTTCTGATGGTAAGTGGTCACCACCGCCCAGCTGCGGCTTGCTCATTAGACTAAACGAACCATTTTTCTTAAGAAACATAATTATGTTGGGAAATTAAAATGAAATCGACCTCTCTATACAAAATTACCGCTTTAATCAAGCTGATAGCTTGGAAATGTCTTTTTAGGGTTCCGTACCTCAAAAGAAATAAACTGAACTCTTATAGGATCACTTTGTTGTCCGTCTGTCTGTCTGTCTGTCTGTCTGTCAAGACCCTTTATCTCACGAACGGGTCAAGGTATCAGGTTGAAATTAATACCATATATTAGGGTCCATGAACCACACAAGATCTGAAAATTATTTTTTTTTACAACGAGGCAATCAAAAGATATGGCATTTTATGTCCTCATCTCCATACATTTATGGACTAAAGCAAAACCTATAGGGTACTTCCCGTTGACCTAAAATTATGAAATTTGGCAAGAAGCTAGGTCTCACAGTACAAATAAAGGGAATAGTCTGAAATCATTAAATATTACAACTTTTTTCACAACTAATGGTAACCAATTGTGGTGAGCTCCCGTTTCAAGAACATTCATATAAGAGAGGGGTCAAGTTGGATGGTCGCTGAGACGATTTTTGTTTTAGTTCTATTTTAATTTAAAAACGGGAACACTTACAAACTTGTAAAGTGGTATGTTTGTAGTGCATAAGCTATAAAATAACAACAAATAATAAAATTTGGTCAAGCGCGTGTCGGACTCAAAAAATCTAGCACATTAACTTACTGAAATTTCAACTAATACAATTATGATTATGTGGTGGTACGGAACCCTCGATGCGCGAGTCCGACTCGCACTTGGCCGGTTTTATTTTCAGCACATCTTTTTAGGGAAAGTGCGGTTCAGTTTTATCTACTTATCCTTTGAGCGTGGTGACTATTCCTCGAAATTGTAGAAGCTGTCCTGCAGATGGGACGTTTCATTAGATGATGTTATAGCCCTTTCATTTTTCGGTACACCGTCCCTTACCGTGTAGGAGGTCATGTGTTTGTATTTTAGTGTATCTTCGTGAATAAAAGATGGCAGTTCACTATCTTTTGATAGTGAACTGCCATACGCTACGCTACTGCTATGATTTTCCAGCAAAAGTGTTCGGCTCTCGATCCGGAGGTTCTTGGTTCGATTTAAGGTGGGGATATTGTCGAACGAAAACTACTTTATAAGAGAGTTGGTCCCCTGATTGTCCGAAAAGTAAAGCCGCAATCACACCTTCCTAAATTAAAAAAATGTTTGGCATACATTGTTGGGCGGCTTGGATCTGCTAATACCAATATCTTTATTTCAACGAGCAATGTATTCCGAATTAGTTTCAGAATTAAGAAAGATGTAATAGCGGCTTAAGACGATTCCGTGCTTCGGAGGGCACGTCCCGGTCACTATCTAAAGAAGTAGTCATTATTGAGCCTTAAAGCGTTAGTTTACTATTATTTAATCTGTGCTTAAAGTGTTTGTGAGTTCAGGCATCGCTCTGTCCGCCCACACGATATAATGAAGAAAGTAAAAAAAATTGGTGTCTTCAGTATCCTTATGTATGAAAGCCATTATCAGCTGCTACATCTCCATAAGCATGGTGAATTAAAACACTTGTACTAGCTTTACAAATTGAATTTGTCAAACTACATCGGTTTCGCTGTAACAGGCCTCAAGAAGTTGAGTACTTAGTTGAGTATCTGTTAAGTTTGTCATTGTTAGCATGTAAAATAAAATTTACTTTATTTCCTGATAATGCTGAAATAGAATAACCTGAACATTTGTAAGAAGAATCTGTATTTATAAAACAGCTTATTACAATTTTACATTTATTACAATACAATTATTTTTGACATTGTAAATGAAAAATATTTTTGACCTCCATACAAACTTTGATCAAAGAAAGGAACTTGTATGTAGACGTCAAAAATATTTTTCATTTCCCAATAATGTTTTTTGGAAAAGTTGTTCAGTTTTGTTGACTGAGCACGCCCGTTCAGTTTTCGGTACACCGTCCCTTACACCCTGTATAGGTACAAAGTAGAATAGAAAAAAATCGGTAAAGACCCTAGCAAAGTCTAGACCGAAAAAGTCTAGTCTACAAACCAAATCCTTCTGCCGCCATCAAGTCTGAAAGTCTGACTGAAACAAATCAGACCAAAATGTAGGCCACAGAATTTATAGGACAGATTATCCACATTTTTGTTCTTTTTTGAACATTCCATAAAAACATAAGCAAATATTTCCCCAGTTGGATTAAGATAAAAGAGGACTTTTGATGATATCAAGAAGGAAAAGCAAGTGCATTGGACCCAAGGGAATAGTAGCAACGATGAGATGTAATTTTCTTTATAGAGCCATTTTTCCTTTTTACTGGACGGACAGAAAGTCCGTAATTGTACACACGGCCGCATATCGGTAGAAACACTTTTGGACCTTATGGCTTGGTAATAGAGTTGAAAAAGTTTCTACCTACAAGCGGTTGACCGTACGTATACATTATGATGGAAGAAGTTTTCTGGAGTATAAAGCATGTATCTGCTCATGAAATTGTTTCCGAATGACAGAAATTCGAGGAAAAAGTTGTGGACCTCTCACACAAAATGCGCGTAGGCTGATGCAGTTACTGGAAGTTGAAATTTTGCAAAAAAGTTGTTTAGTTTCATGGGCAGATTTAAGCTCTAAAGTTCAACTGCACCTAACAGGCCCTTACTGTAGAATGTATTGTCAACAGAACGTTAGCGGATTAATTTGTAACTCTATTGCCATGGCATTAAGTCCAAAGTGTTTACACTGACGTGCGCCCGTGTCTTAAAGGACCTCAGAACAGAACGCTTTCGTATATAGTTCGCCGTTTAGAAACGGGCGGCAAATTGTTAAATGGCATCGGCAGATTATAAATGGGTTTACAACACGGGTAGATTTTAGATTCGTTAGCCAAGGTAAACTCAACCTAACCGATCCCTGATCGCGATCGGTTAGGTTGGGTCTGTTTATCTTGTGACCACAACGCACGAGCCGAGCAAGTGAAGCGAGCGTGCCGCGGCAGCGGCAGCCTGCGAGTGCCAGAAACGAAGTACGCACCGTTTTATGAAATGCCAAGGCATTATGTAAAATGGCGAATTAAACATTTGTCGGAATTTTGGAAAATGCCAAGGCGTTACCTGCGACAGAAACATTGGTTGAAAAACTATACCACCCATTAAAACTTTCAGCTGAAATTGATGACTTTATTTATTACTTACAACCAAACGTTGCGTCTGATGTTAATGACAGACGAATAAACGATCAAAATAAAAAAAGAATCAAAAGAATTAAAAACAAATGTGTCTTTCAACTTTGTTGGTAAATGCCCCCATACTATAAATTTTATCAGGAAACAATATGAAAAACATCACGAAGACTTACAAATTATGTCATCTTCTGAATTCAACAAGGCAAGAAACCGCAACAGGGACTCTTGCAAAACTTGTGGAGGAACAAAGTTAAATAGGAAAAGTGAGCAGATTCGTATTGTGAAGTCCCTGAAGTCGACAATACCAGTTTGTAGTTGTTTCCACCATATTTTCCACTAGACATCATCTCTGTACGGTAAAGAAATTCTTACTATGAAGCATTTTAAGGCTCCGTACTCAAACGTTACGAAAAATGGTAACAAACATAGACACACACACACAACACACACATACAAACAACCTCTAACCCCTCCGTTCCGTCGTGGGTAAAAAAAATTCTCACGCGAGTGAAGCCACACGCAGGGGGAAAAGTCAATTTCTCGTAAATTTGTCGAAATTATTAAGAAGGGTGCAAGAAAATATGTTGTTTCAAAAACAAAAAATTGTAGCTGTAAATTGCTACGGCGGCGTAGCAAACGCGTTGCCTACGGCGTAGGTCTGTCTGTCTGACTGCCCGTCCGACCTTTAAGGAATGTGTATCTTAGTAATCGCTTACTGATTAAAATGTTTATAGAAAATGTTGTCCGTCTGTCTGTCTGTCTGTCAAGACCCTTTATCTCACGAACGGGTAAAGGTATCAGGTTGAAATTAATACCATATACGAGTATTAGGATCCATGAACCACACAAGATCTGAAAATTTAATTTTTTTACAACGACGCTATCATATGATATAGCATTTTATGTCCTCATCTCCATACAATTATGCAAAAAAGCAAAACCTACAGGGTACTTCCCGTTGACCTAAAATTATGAAATTTGGCAAAAAGCTAGGTCTCACAGTACAAATAATGAGAAAAGTCTGAAATCATTAAATATCACAACTTTTCTCACAACTAATGGTAACCAATTGTGGTGAGCTCCCGTTTCAAGAACATTCATATAAGAGAGGGGTCAAGTTGGATGGTCGCGGAGGCGATTTTTGTTTTAGTTCTATTTTAAAAACGGGTACACTTACAAACTTGAAAATTGGTATGTTTATAGTGCATAAGCTATAAAATAACAACAAATAGTAAAATTTGGTCAAGCGCGTGTCGGACTAAAAACATCTAGCACATAAACTTACTGAAATTTCAACTAATATAATTATGATTATGTGGTGGTACGGAACCCTCGGTGCGAGTCCGACTCGCACTTGGCCGGTTTTTTTCTTTTGAGGTACGGAACCCTAAAAACAGGTTTATGCCTTTATAGACATATATAGGTGATGTAATGAAAGATATCAAAATAAAATATTTTGGTATACTTAGTTCATGTTTGGTTAAAGTGATATTCTATAGTCCGTTTTCATTTTCAGATATTAATCTTGTTTGAAAGATCTGCTTGTGTCAGCTTAATAGCCAAATATAGACTTTACATATATCTACTGTTTTCGGAGATAAAAAGCACATTGACGTATTTTTAAATAAAATCTCTACAAAACATTGAATTTTCAATAGCACGAGAATAACCTTGTTAATTAAAGGATTGGATATTACAGAAATAAAAACTGCTAACCACCGTAGCCGTATTAATTTCCGTTATATGTCTTGATCCTTTCATGACAATTTATTCAAACCAACTTGAGAAGAGACAGTCGAGCCCATTAACGTCTTCCTCTGAAAACGAATTATCCCGACAAATTGCATAAGAGAAATAAAATGATGGCAGTATTAAACAAAAGGCTGGATAGGGCAGGCCGGTCTCGTGACCCACTTGTCGAGGTCGCTGACCGTGTGACGTCACGCCCCACCCCCGTACCACGTCACAGGGGGTGTGCGCGATCACGACCCCTCTACCCCGCGCACCGACTTCACATGCTTTTCGAATTTCGAACGGTGTGAACGTGTACGTTAAAGATAGACGAACAAAATCGTGCGTCCATTTGTGAATTTGAACTTTCTTCGCGGAATGACAATAATAGGTGAGATTTTTCATTCTATTTTCAAAAAATTCCGTTTTAGTTATGTAACTTTGCTTCTCTTTGGTATGATCTTGTAGTTATGTAAGGGAATGTAACGGAATGACCTTGAGCCTTGGCGTACGTACAGGAAGGAACGCAGGTACACAGAAGGAAATAACTTACTATTTGATTTATTTTGTTACGATGCTGGCCTCGATTCTGATCGGTCAGATTTGCGTGTTCATACTGTTTATATTGTAACCCTTGTAGCTTTTGGCCCTTTTCTTTCCTCAAATTGATTATAAATTTTATTCGTTATGACTATGATTGATTAAAGTTCAGTCAAAGATTTCTTATCGTTCTAAATGCGTCAGTTTTGTAGTTCCAAATGTGTGATTAAGAGAATGTAAATGAACCACATACCGTAAGACTTTTCTTGCTTTGCTTTTTTTGAACCAAAAGTAAACTCTATGTAAAATATGTAACAGAAAGAATACAAAATGTGTAAGTTTTATTAAGAAAGGGATGAAAAATATTCCTTCTTTTTATTTGACAAGCGTGATAAGTTGGTAGGTATATTTGTTCTGTGTCTGGGTGTTGTTTATCTATTTATGTATGTATATCAGTCTCTGATACCCATAGTACAGGCTTTGTTTAGGATAGAATGACATTTTATAAAATGTCCCTCAACATCTACTCAACATTAATGAAAAAATAACATGTTATGCAATTAGGAAAAAATATACCTAGTCAACTAAAAATTTTGTTGGTTTAACGATCTCTGCTCAGGGTAGACGTAAAAACATAAAAAATTGTACATTACTGCCATGGCCGACAAAAAAGATATTAAAGGACGAACTCGCCTCTGCCCCACATGCGTAAACAAGTCCTTCAACACCTTGTTGCGGCCAAGGCTCGTATAGTACTTTTCTCAATAAATGCGCGGTAATTCAAACTAAGTATAATCCAAACATACATTAAAAACTTTCTACTTACCAATATATTCCTTTGTTCACATAGAGCGGTCAGTTAGCTGTTTCACGTAGACACGCCTTACAATTTCACCATTTTTTTTCCAGGTACTAGTTAGGTACATAGCTCTCAATTTTTGATAGGAGCCAATTCTTGAATTTCAAAAAAATTCCATAGAAAATTCAAGAATTTGCTCTTATCAAAAATTTAGAGCTATTTACCTTACTAGTACCTGAAAAAATTTGGTGCAATTAGATGAATTTGGGGATATAAGACTATAAGGGACCGGACTAACATCCCAGTTTCTCATTTTGATTCTGATTGTTTTTTTTTTACAATTTATAGCTCTCTTTTTGCAAGCCAGTTCGAAATTAAAACAAAATCTTTGATGTGTTACCTCCGCATCCTTCTTGGTTGTTATGATGTGAAAAGTTACCTCCTTCGTTCTGACGCATTGATAAGTTAACTCTTTGGTTGTTTAGCTTGCTAGTACATTCCACTTTTAAATATCTAGATAGATATGAGTTTTCATAGTAGTTTACTCGGTCGCAAAATTCGATAGAAATGGATTTTCACACTAACATTGCCGGCAGCTGCTCGCGAGAATTTAAAGGTTGTCAAAATAATGATCGCAATTCCAAGCATGTTTGAGAAAACTAAATTTTCTGGTCCTCTACCCCTTTACAAAACATTATATAATACATAACTTTAAATACTTAAATATTCATCATAATCATAACATCCTTGTAACGTCCACTGCAGGCCAGGGAGCTCCCTCCAGAGCTCGCTCCCTCTAGCAAAAACGCGTGGTACTAGAAGAGGATTTACCACAGATCACCTACGGCTTGCGACCGCTGTTGTTGGTGACCGCAAACAAATATTACCTACTTGTAATAAAAGACCCACATCAATTTAAGATCCTGTATCAGATAGATGCGGAAAATGTTTCTTCGCATTTATCTGCACAATAAATATGCGCACGTAATATTACGCGATTATGACGTCATCAATCATTCTGCGCTCTTCATTTCGGGATGAAACGTTAATTTTAAACGCTTAAATTTACGAGCAAAATTAATTATATGATATACCTCTGCATAAAATGGTTGTACGGTCAACCGCACGTCGGTAGAAACTTTTTCAATTCTATTACCACGCCATAAGGTCCAAAAGTGTTTCTACTGACGTGTTGTTGGGTGTACGGGAACATCGTACCTCATTTAATTTACAAAACAATTTTCGTAAAGCAAAACTATTCCCTTAAATTTACTACAACTAAAAAACTGACAATTTAAATTATGAGAAATTACCTACTATCTACCCGAAAGGTGTCGTAAGAGGCGACTAAAGTAAAGGTTTATGAACCGGTGGATGGACAGCAGCATCTTTCTGTGTATCGTACACACGGCCGCACATCAGTAGAAACACTTTTGGACCTTATGGCGTGGTAATAGAGTTGAAAAAGTTTCTACCGACAAGCGGTTGACCGTACCATCTTACATACTGCGGTCACCAACAACAGCGGTCGCCAGCCACAACGCTTACAAGCGGGGTGACTATAATAAATTCCCTTCTAAGTTTCACGCATTTTTGCTGGAGTTCTGGAGGAAGCTCCCTGTCCTCCTTCATGGGATGTTATTATGATGAATAAAAACTAGCCATATGGCGATTTATGTATAGTTTTAAATTTATTTGCCGAATTTGGTGTTACAAAGTTCCAAGAAATTATGACGTGACTGTGCCAATAATTTTACAAAATCCATAAGATCATTTCCGTTTTGATGCAAAATAAAGAGCAACTTATTTGTATTGGGTGTTAAATAGCGGATTTTCGGATTTTATAAAACTACAGACTACAGATATTGTCGAAGGCCGAGAGAATAGCATTTTAGTACTTTCGATCTTATTACTTAGAACAATCAAAAACCGGCCAAGTGCGAGCCGGACTCGCGTACCGAGGGTTCCGTAGGTAAAAATGCCGTCTTAGTTATAGATGCGCAGTCACGTAGAAGTGTCTTAAAACGCGTGAGCCCGACACGCACTTGACCAGTTTTATTATTTGTTGTTATAGTATAGCTCATGCATTTTTACGCTTGCAAGTATTCCCGTTTTTATAACAAAGCTATAACAAAAATTGAGCAAAAATCGCCTAAAAACACGTTTCTGGTAGAGGGGCCTCCTTAATTATTTATTTTATTTTAGTATTTGTTGTTATAACGGCAACAAAAATATATAATCTGTGAAAATTTCAATTGTCTACCTACGGTTCATAAGATACAGCCCGCTGACAGGCAGACAGACAGGCAGGCAGGTATTGGAGGCATATTAATAGGGTATCGTTTTTCACCCTTTGGGTACGGAACCCTAAAAAGTAACTAACTGGTTGTAATATAAATCCACCTTATTGGTAAAGCTGTGGGTAAAGCCAACCAATATAAGAATTTCATTATCTTTTTTTTTTGTTGTTGGTTCCTTGTTCATATTCAATGGTAGACAGGCTTGCGTATTTTGCTAGCAAAGGTAAGAGTAATATTTTTAGATCATACTTTAGTAAGGGTAATAAAGGACAAATTTCTATATGATTTGCTCATGTCTGCCTGTTTGACTGATGATAAGGAGCATCCTCTAGAAGATACAAAAAATATTGGCGGATATCCACACCCCCGGCGGTTTTGAGAAATTAAGTTTTATCTATTTTGAAATTTGACAATGAAACGTACACCTCGCAGACTATGATTATCTGATTAAATACAATGTATAAAACCCCAGAAAAATGGTCTGCCACCATAATAGCCCTGCGTCGTAAAGTTACAGCTCTTCAAAATGCAAAAAATCACTACTTCGTCCCGGGATAATGCAGAGCCCTGCATGTCTGCCTCTTCGATTTTCTACATCTTCAGAAGTATTTTAAACAGGAGCCACAAAGGCAGACAAAAAAAACATTATTTAGTATGTTATTTTCATTTTTTTTGCTTTAACTCAAAAACGCAGCGACGCACAGAAAAACTTGTAAGGACCAAATCGATTCGTATTGAACTGATCTATCATCCCTATTAATATGAATCATGAGCAAATCATATACCCAAATTGCAGCCAGCTAACTATTTTCTGCCCCGTGTGGTGCCGGCAAAGAATAGTACCAGCAAAGAATAGTACCCTTACATACCCGTGGGTGTCGTAAAAGGCGACTAAGGGTTACAAACTGAAGGATGGGCAGCAGCATCCTCCTTTGTGTCTAACATCTTACTTACTGCGGTCACCTACAACCGCGGTCCATGGTGCCAGCCGTAACGCTAACAAGCGAGGTGACTATGGTACTTCCCCTCTACATTTTTCCAGCAAAAGCTAGAATTCTAGAGGGAGCTCCCTGTCCTGTAGTGGACGTCTCATGGGATGTTATGATGAACTATTTTCTTCGATGAATAAAAATAAATGTTCAGGCACTTCATAAGTCATAAGGTTACTGTCCAATTTTGTATGGAGAACCCGATTTTTTTTTTCATTTCCTGAAAGTAATATTCACTGAAAGTTGTTCAGTTACGTTGACTGATCATACCAATTCAGTTTGCGGAAACCTGTCACTACACCTTTTATACTCAGGGGCAAAATAACCGCTCGGTCTGCTTTCTGTCATACATTTTCATACAAATATGGAGTCAAAGTAAGCGCTTTCTGTGTATTGTAACATCTAACATACTGCAGTCACCAATAACAGCGGTCGCCAGCCGCAACGCTTACAAGCGTGGTGACTATGCTAAATACCCTCCAAATTACTACGCGTTTTTAGCTGCAGTTCTCGAGGAAGCTCCCTATCTTGCAGTGGACGTTCCATGGGATGTTATGATATGAGAAAAAAAAAAGATTTATGTATAAATTACTTACCTTAATTTAACATCACACCGCTTTTACAACGTGATAATGGAATAAGCGAAACCCTCATACACCCCATCTGATTTTTATTAAAATAAATCTATTCCCGTAAAAAAAATCTTGAAAAAAGTTTTTTTTTTATCTAGATATTGTAACTTTAAAGTTTCATCATTGTTCTAGTTTCATCGTTGTTCTAGTCCGCGCACTCCGCGCTTAACCTCGCGGCGCCCGGCCGCCAGCGCGCGTATCCACAGAAATATTTAGAACAGAAGCGGCAAGAATTTAAATAATAAAAATAATAAAAAAATACCCCCATCAAAAACCCGTGAAATTGATTCTACTCTCGATTCTGAACAAACAATTTTCTCGGTTTCGCTTATTCCGTTAACACGTTGCAGAGACCATATCCGTTACAGCAATAACAATAATAACACGGCGTAAGGGGCAGATTGGCAAAAACTGAAAATGCACGATCAGTTGATGAAACTGAACCACTTTCTCCAAGAAACATATCACCGGAAATAAAAAAAAACCACCATGATAAAAGTTATTCAGTTTCATCGACTTATCATGTCCTTTCAGTTTCTGCCGACCTGTGTCACACCCTGTATGTATTATTAGCTGCTCCGATCTTGCCATACTAACTTAGCTTTTTCTACTGCTGTCATACCCACAGAGCAGAAACAAAGCAGAGCTCTGTCACAGTAAATATATAAGCTATATATTTACTGTGGCTCTGTGGTCATACCTGCTCGTCGGGATAAGGTTTACGATACGTACAGTCAAGGACAGGTCAAGCTTGACACTCGCAGAGCGACTCTAGCCCATACTTCTATTGAAATAAGAATGGTAAAAAGTCCAATGTGTCAAACTTGATGTGCTCTTGACTTGACTGTACTTCTGACCTAGTCCTTATTCTGAGTGCCCTAAATCTGGTCTTGGACTACCAACATCACTCGTAGAAAAATCACTAAGTATTTTAAGACTGGCTGACAATACATTTAAGCATTTTGACGTTAGCATGTCAAAATTGACACATTGAACGTTGTAACATTTTTATTTCAATCGCTTGGAACTTGAAATTCGCCGTTTTTAAACGGCTGGCAAATGATATACGTTCGACAAATTGTAAAATGGCGTCGTCAGATTGTAAACGAGGCTAGATCACTTCTAATCCCGTCGGGATCGGTTAGGTTGGGTTAGTTTATCATACGGCCGGAAACAAATTACGCGTCGTTATGGAAAATGCCGACGCATTCTATAAACTGCCGAGGCATATTATGCAAACGGACGTATTTAAAAAATTCTCGGCATTTTGCTAAATGCCAAGGCATTATGTGAAGCGCCGAATTTGCCTGTGATATGCGTATATTATGCGAGATGTTTATTTATGACACAATGAATTCGAAAACAGCTCCACCAATTTGGCTAGTTCTTTTTTGTTGTGTTCTCAATTTTAAGATAAATGTTTGTATGGAAAGGAAAATGAGAAAAGTTTCTCAGAAAATTTACTAAATCGGGTAAAACTGAAAGTGCTTTTTTCTATGAGATATTTGTACAAACTCAAACTTAAAGCTTCCCATGCAAAGCTGAGGCGGGCTACTAGTTAAATATAAAATTATATTAATATTGTTTTCTTGTTTGTTACAGAGGCGTGCGTAATGCGCGCGCCCGTGGCTGGCGTAGCCGGCGTGGCTGGCGTGGAGGCGTGGGGCGCCGGCGCAGGCGCTCCATGTGACGTCGCGCCATCACCGCAAGCGCGCCCGCCTTTCCTCTACATACCCGCTATCAACCAGCGGTTTGCTATATGGTACGTATGTCGCAGCCAGCCTATATAGCGTGTAACGGAAAGGTATGATAATACTAAAGGGTGTGAATCTGCCCATGAAACTGAACAACTTTTCCTAAGAATTATTTTCCCTAGTTGAGATCTCATTACATTGGGCATGCGTGGGATGGCGGGATAAGCTCATGCAGTTCTTAGGCACACTCTCCGAAGTACAACCTGTGAAAAACTTACCGACATGCAACTTTACGACGGTGGACTAGACCGTGAAACTTGATTTTCACCAGCCTCTCAAAAAAAAAATCAAAATCATTTAATCATTGATGGATATTTAAATCTCTTAATGAACCTCTCATCACTAACACTTATTTATTATTCTTCGCTCTACGATCTATCTAGTCAAGTGCGGCTCGTTGGTATTTGACTGAGCCATCCCAAAGGCGACAGCAAAATCTCATTGGGAAAGGGTCTTGGGAAATATTGTTCAGTTTTATGGGCAGACCTACCTCTTAAAATATCCGGGGTGATAAGAAATAACCCTGTATGTCTATGCATATACTATTCCAGGCAAGGAGACATAACAACGTTAGAAGTAGACGCCATCACAAACACAACTGATGAGAACCTGATGGAGTGTGACTCCCTCAGCGAAAGAGTTCTGCTGAACGCTGGCTCTGAACTGAAGGAAGAGATCGTCACTCGGGCTCTAGGTAAGATCAATTTACAATCATCATCATCATCATGACAACCCATGAAACGTCCACTGCAGGACAGGAATCTCCCTCCAGGACTCCAGCATAAATGAATGGTACTTTGGAGGGGATTTACCATAGTCGCCACTGTGATGCTGCTGGCCATTCTCCGGTTTATAAGCCTTTAGTCGCCTCTTACGACACCCACGGGTAGAGATGGGTTGGTACTATTCTTTTCCGGCACCACATGGACGCAATTTAAAATGTACTTACTTATTTACTTTCGCTGGCTCAGGTACCCAAGGATAATCTGGGCTTCTAAAAGCCAGCTATCGTCCATTCTATAGTCATTATGGTAAGAAACGCTCCTTGCTCAGATATCAGTCTGGCCTTTGCGGACTTTTAGGTCTTTTTGCACTTCTTCACTTCAGCGGCACTTGGAGCATCTGCTCGGCCCGCTTTCCCGTCGTCGATCGTCTTAAGTGTGCTCTCTTGACTGCACAATCTTACTTAAACCTCTCTATGGTCTTCCTCTCTCTTTCTTTCCTTCCTAAGTCATCCTCATTTGTATACAAAAATAAATCTACTTTATGGGTAGGTGAAATAGATGTCGTGAGTTTCTGATGGAGTATGGTCTACCCGACTTACCCTCAGAGGGGAAGTTCTGTCGAATACTGGCTCGGAATTGAAGAAATTGTCACTTGGGCACTAGGAAATGTAGCAGAAATTAGAGGAAGACAGGATTTTAGTAAAAATACTAGGATGAATTTTGATCAAAACCCGGAAGTAGACTGGAGGCTCGATTTTACCATAGTGATTATAAGAACTCGGATTATGAATCATCAAAATCACGGAATATGTTAAGGATTAGGTTTATATGAGACAAGATAAACTTACTTACAGTAAAATATGGGACAGGCTTTCCTTAGCAGTTTTCCCCGACATGAGGCCTTTTGCAAAGCGTATCAACCAAGTCAAAGGCCGGCAACACCCAAGTATATTTCCACCACCACCACCCTTGATGTTACAACTTACAACCGTGGATAGTACTGACATTTACCATTAAGTGCGCTGTCTGTTCGTTTACTAAATTCACTGGCAAAACTACTGCACCTAGAAACTTCTTTTGTACTTGCCAAAAACACAGAATAATGTTAGAGTACTATCATACAGAACGGACACTCTCCGCCCCCCCCCCTTGCAATCCACGCTGCACCTTTGCGCGCGTTAGCCCGCGAGATTCTCGTGGTCCTTCTGAGGATCTTTTGCACCGAACACATGCGGGCCTACGCGACCTTCCAATTTCAAATTTCAAATCGCGCTCAATGTATGTAGTGTCTGGGGTGTGCCAAAAGCTGGCACAGATTCGATGAAGCCATTTAACGGAGATAACCTTAAAACATTACAGAGTGCCGAACAGGAGAAGCAGTGGTGACTCCAGGGTTCAATCTACGCTGTCGACACATCATCCACACAGTGTGCCCGAAATATGTGCCCAAGTTCCACACGGCTGCCGAGACTTCCCTTCATAATTGTTACAAGTAAGAATAATGTGTCCAGTCATGAATGTTGTGATCACTGACTAAAGTTACGAATAGGCGGCCCCATAAGGCGGCCATGAAAAATGCCAATCTCAAATGGCATGGGCAGGGCATTTACATCGAAGAACATAGAAGACTGAATCGAAATACCGAAAATCTGGTAGCGGTGGCGGGAAGCAGCTGAATGCGGGCACGACCGGTCATCATGGATATCTTTAGGGGAGGCCTATATCCAGCTGAGGACTTCTTTCGGTTGATATTTTTATGTTACAAGTGGGCAAACGAGCAGATGGGACACCTGATGGTAGGTCGTCACCACCGCCCATTACACCCACTGCCTCCTTAGCTGCATACTTTGGTGTCAATAAGACAATAAAATGCGTTGTCCACCCAGAGAACTAAAATGGAACTTATGTCTCATATGCCGGTATTCACCGGCTACCTTACCATTGGAATCGAAACAAAGCTGCGAGGATATTTGACGGAAAGTATAACATTGTTTTACAATCTTGTTTTTTCTGACAGCTTTAGGCCGATTGCTTTTGACATAATCTGGATCAAGCTGTAAAATAAATGAAAATAGTGTTATACAATATTGGATATAGCTTCTTCTTCTTCTTCATGTGCCATCTCCATCCCGGAGGTTGGTCTATTTACGAGTATGTCTCTATTTCCTGTCATGCGAATGATATTTTCTGTGCTCTCCATCTCCAACCAGTCTCTTATATTTTTCGTCCACGAAGTTTTTCGTCTTCCTCGACCTCTTCTACCTTTGATCTTTCCCTCAATCAATAATTTTATAATGTTATATTTTTCATGTCTATAAATATGTCCAAAATACGCTGTCTTCTTTTGTTTAATTATTCTAAGAACTTCTAAATTTTTATTCATCAATTTTAAAACTTTCTCATTTGAAATTTTGTCTGTCCATTTGATTTTAAGCATTTAATAGCCATATTTCAAAGGCTCTTATTTTATCTGTTGTGCGCTGTTTTAAAGTCCAGCTTTCAGAGCCATACATCAACCAATTTTTTCTATGATGTTGTTACCCAAATATAATGGTGACGATTCTGTGGACCTTTTGCTGATTTTCATGAATTTAGTTTTATTTGTGTTTATTTTTAATCCGTATTCCAAAAGAGTATCATTTAGTTTTTTGAGCAAAATTTGAAGGTCGTTGAGGTTATCAGCTAATAATACGGTGTCATCAGCATATCGAATAGTCTGTATCCGTTTCCCGTTCACACGAATACCCAGCTCAAGATCTTCAAAAGCGTCTTTAAATATTGTCTCTGAATAGAGGTTGAATAAGCATGGCGTTAGGACACACCCTTGCCTAACACCCTTTTGTATCCCAATTTCATTAGTTAAGATGTTAGCAGCTTTAATTTTTGCTTTTTGGTTCCAGTATAACTTCTCGATAAATCCTATGTCTTTTCCATCTATTCCAATACTTCTAAGCATCGAGATAAGTTTTTCATGTTTGACATTATCAAATGCCTTTTCAAAGTCTATGAAACATGCGTGTACGTCCATTTGAACATCAAGGCATCGCTGAATAAGAATTTGGATGGACACTAACGCATCCCTAGTTCCCAACCCTGTTCTAAAACCAAATTGTGTTTCACTAATATTTTCTTCTATTCTGGTGTGGATTCTGTTCTGAATTATTTTCATAAATATCTTCAAGAAGTGGCTCGTAACGCTGTTACAGCTTGAACGTGGTAAATTGTGATGTAGAAACCAATTAATTTATTGTTTAGGTATTTCTAATCTAATATGACTTGTTGTTAGTACACACAGCCGCACATCAGTAGAAACACTTTTGGACCTTATGGCGTGGTAATACTTTTGAAAAAGTTTCTACCGACAAGCGGTTGACCGTACCTATTCCGAAATATAAAATTCAAAGCTACAACTAAAGGGACTAATGAGGACAAGCGTAAATTGGGTTAGGTTAGTCAGTTAGTCCAGCTGTATGTATAGAAGTAATTTTATAAGGTCACCATATTGGTTTACAAAAATAGGCAAATAAAATCAACTTTAATCTACTACCTATACTGAATTTAAATACTGGGTCCACAACCTATTATAGTAGAATATGAAACTCAAATTATTACCTAATAGTAACCCTGTCGGCGGCAAGTAGGTTCGTTACACTTAACCCATTAACGCTTTATGATAAAACGACTATTAAATTCTTCCCTTATTTGCCTACGTTTCAGGAACGTCCTTCACAGAGCTGCAGAAATCGGCGCGCGTTCTCTAGCGCTGTGCGTCGTCAACACTCCGCGACGGAACTTTCCACCAGATGTCGCTGCACATATCGCCTTGCGTAAGTACAGCCTTCCCGTGTGGTGCCGTCAAAGAATAGTACCACCCCATACATACCTGTGGTGTCGTAAGAGGCGACTAAGGGTTATAAACTGGAGGATGGGCAGTAGCATCCTCCTGTGCATCATATCATCTTACTTAATGCGGTCATCTACATCCGCGCGGTCCCGCTGACAAGAGAGGTGACTATGGTATTTTCCGTCCACATTTTTCCAGTAAAAGCTAGAATTCTGGAGGCTCATGGGACGTTATTATGATGATGAAGTACTGCCGATCTTCATTAGGAATAAGAATTTTGACTATTTGATGGGCCGATTCTCATCCTTCACAGTTGTATGTATTTGTATTTATCCTTTTTGTAGCTCATTGGACATCAAGATAAACACAGAATATACCACTCAAGCTTTTGCCATCTGATATGAAACAAATCTCCTGTTTTTGTCAATTTTGTCCACACCCGGTACCCAAATTTTTGTTGTTCTCTTACAGTGGTGTCGATTCTGGCGGACACAAACTAAAACTAAACTAAATTTGACAGGCCTAAAAGTTTTGCTGTCTTTTTTCGAGCCTATAGCGAGTAAGAAAGACAGTAACACTTTTAGGCTTGTCAAATTTAGTTTAGTTTTAGTTTGTGTCTGCCAGAATCGACACCACTATCTTATATTATTTTTATACAACGTGTGATACCCATAAACATGCAAAATTTTCCTCAAAAACATAAAGTTGAAACTTGTTTTTTTTTTTTTTCTTGTAGTTGCACTTGAAAAAGTGTACATAGCTTAATTAAAATGAAAGCAGGACAAAAATATGCATGAGAGCAGGACGGAGCGATACGTGTCCCTGTCTCTCCAAAGGTTCCACATCGCTTTGTCCTACTGATATCTCAACTGCAATCATTCTTCTTTTTGGAAATTGCAGAAAGCGTCATTAAAGTTAATCCTCCTTTAAATCATATATAACACACCCATATACCTACATAATACTTTGTGTGTAATAACTTCAGCAACTGTTGCTCTTCAGTAGGTTCCTAATGGAAGGCCAAGATATTGACGCCTTGTCAGAAGGAGGTCAGGAACGTAGAGTTACAAAATCATATAAGACTGACACTATGAACACCTGATGGACACAGAATGACCTATACCTAAGTAGGATATTTGTTGTTACTACGGAGATAATCTCAAAAATATATCTACTCTAAAGCCCTATTAACCACGACCTTGAAAACAGCCATATAATAACAATGTGACCTATATAATATTTGCACAAATCAATGAGATCAAGCCACGCTTTTTTACATGAAATCTAACAAAACGTCTGCAGAAAAACTAATACATAAGTTTCTACCCTTTACAGGCACAGTCCGACGCTACCTCGAGCAAGCACCCCGTCCTCAGATAGTAGTGATAGCAACGTCCACTTCAGGAGACGCGGCGCTTTACACAGCGCTGGCTCCGCTTTATTTCCCACGAAGCGCGCGCGACGCTACCGCTGCAGCGACCAGGTTGAGGGATATCGGTATTGGCGGACCTTGCGGGGAGCCCAGCCATCCCGAACGCAGGATACGTATCATACACAACCCGCATTCACATAACTCGGATAGTGGTGAGTGCTTTGCATGTCTTTTATCTAAGATAATGGATCGTGTTAAACAGAAAACAGCCATATGAAAAAAACCGCTTTTGAGTTTTAGACACTTTTTTGCCAATTTGTATTTTTTTACTAATTATCAATTTTTAACAATTATAAAGCACTAAAAAGGTATAAAATTGACGAAATTGATCAATTTATGAGACAAGTTCTCAAATATGTCATTGTTTTAGAAGTTATGAACCTTTTTCTCAATGGCTGCGTTCACCAAAATTAAACTCCTAAGAAACAATAAATTGCTTAAAGCGGACATTTGTGATTGGCTGGTTTCTGCGTATTAGACACGGCGATAAAATGTTAACCCTCAGAAACTTAAATATGTGGAGACGTGTGTCAGTTAGTGTGTTAAATTATGAGGAAAAAATGTGTTTGATTGTTCAAAAGATGAACTGTCTCATTTTTCATTTCTTGTTACGATTAGTTCCTGCCTATTTTACACTTTTTTGGTCTGGCAATGGTTTTCTAGAATGTAATTTCTGCATTGCTGTTGAAACCCTTGTACTGCAGATTCTGAGAGTCTTCAAAACATGTCTTGAAAACAATATCATTAGTTTCTTCGGAAAAATGCGGAAAGAAGCCATTTGAGTTGACTGTTTTTCACAAAATTCAAAGTAGTAATAATGCGGTATTATACTAACTAATTTACAAAAGTCAGCCAGCTGGTTGGTCGCTTTCTACAGAATATTTTTATGCGATACTTATGAGATGGCGTTCTTAACCATATCATAAGTGCTATTTACGAAATATTTTTTTTTAATTTTGTCTGTCTTATGCATTTTATATCTCTGTAAGGAATAAGGATATTAACATGGCTGTCTTCGGAAAAAAATCGCAGAGTTTGTAAAAGTTGGCTGAGTTTCAAACTTCATTTCTTCGAATTTTCCACTTGGCTGTTTTCTGCTTAACGCGATCCGATTAGCCTAGACAGACTCTTCTTTCTTCTTCAGTCAATCTTTTACACGGCGTTGTTTCTGCATTATAAAGCGATGGCTCCGCGTTAAACAGCGTTGGCTCTACGTTAAACAGCGTTTGCTACGCTTTACACAGAGTTGGCTCCACCTTACGTAGCACTGGCTCCGCTTTATTCCCCATGAAGTGCGTGTGATGCCACCGCTGAAGGATGTCGTTATTGGCCAACCTTGTGGGGAGCCCAGTCATCCTACTGTGGACTTACTTTAGCCTTGTTACAGACAAGCATATTCCTACTTCAAGAAAAGAAACCCTTTTCACGGCGTATGGCTCCGCTTGACAAAGACTGGCTCAGCTTTATTTACCTCAAAGTATAGCAATGAAGCAGCAGTGTTGCAGTGTACCGATGGCCGATGGGCCGTAAAGGTTCCAGAGTGACGACCATGTAACGTATGTAAGCCCTCCACAATGTGGACTGATGATCTAGTGAAGGTCACTGGAAGCCGCTGGATGCGGAGATGGTCGCGGAGATCTTTAGGGGAGGCCAATGTATTGGACGTCTTGCAAAATCTTAGCGATAATTATTCTTTTTAAATGAGCAGACAGCTCATCTGATGGTAAACGTAACTCCTCTCATGGACACTTGCTACACCAGGAGTGGTGATGATGATTTTGTTTACCCATTTTGTTGAAGCTCTCGTATTTTCATAACATCATCTACGAAAATAACTAAGGGAAGTTAGTTACTCATCTTACATGTGCTAACAAAAAGCCCGGCAAACCACGTTGAGTTGCAACGTCAGGCGTCCAAATTATGTGGATAAAATTCTCCCTGTGGCGTGTGATGCGGTGGTGGAACTGTGCTACGTGCACCAGCCTAAATATTTCCTCAGAACACTCTCCCAGGGGAGCTCTTCGAAGACCCATGCCATCTGTGAACTCAAGATCGTTGGAAATTCAAACTGCCCTTTGGTTGCAATCAAGCAAATTAAATTAGTTGGCCGTGCGGGGAGTCGAATATTCCAGAACGCAGTATATCAACAGATCACACGCAATTCGTGTTTGCTTTTTACATGAAATTGGAAGAGTTCGTTTATAAACAAACTCTATAGCTAATTCCGGCATCTTTTCCACAAAATGCGCATAAACACCAAAAACGCCAGCGAGGTATTCAGCGAGCATTGTCGACCTCATCTCTGTCCTCATGACTAGATCGAGGTCAAGAGTACGAGTAAGCCCATTACCGTTAAAAAAAAATACCGCAGGTGTGTCGCTAAAGGTGTCATTCAGAGACGTTGCACTAGCACGGGGCCAGCAAAATCCAAGGCTAACCTTGGTCTAGCTCTGTCACCTCACCGGTTATAATAACCGGTCACTCAACCTGACATTTTTAAGAATAAATGTAGTACTAACTTAAAGGCCTATGACCGAGTGGTGAGGAATGAATTGTGGTCAGCATTGTCTTTGTATGTGGTAAACGGGCATCTGATTCAAGCACTGAAATCTCTCTATGAGGATTCCAGTGCTTGTGTCAGAATAAAAGGGGCGCACACTGAATGGTTTAGCATCGAAAAAGGTGTTAGGCAGGGATGTGTAGCGTCACCTTGGCTGTTTAACCTGTTCATGGATAATTGATTACAGTCACTCAGTCAAAAGATTACTCACTGTGAAATCAGAATACGCGATAACCTTATCTATTGATCGTTCTATTTTAAAAAGTGAGTCATACCTGTTATTATGTTGCTTGTCTACACTATAATATTATAAAGAGGAAACATTTGATTGTTTGTTTGTTTGCATCGAATAGGCTCCGAAACTACTTGACCGATTTGAAAAATTCTTTCACAATTAGAAACCTGCATTATCCGGGATGAACATAGGCTATAAAATATTTTCAAAAAGTGTGAAAGGTGTGAAAAAAATACTAAATAGCATCCTTATATCGCGTACGCTGCCGTAACTATTTACAATAGAGCAAAGTTATTTAGTACAGAATTATAGAAGCCATCAATATCTACAAAAAAGTCCGCGATACCATATGTCTAACTATTACAGTTATGTCACAATAACTACTTTTTCATGTTAAAATATGCAATAGTAACGCCAGTACAAACTATATAGGCCACATTATTCGTACCTATTAATCCTTATCCAAATAAATGATTTCGTATTCAAGGCTATATCAGTACCTGTAAATAACTTTTTGAATTATTCAAATCGGACATACCATTCAAAAGTTATCATGAGTGTAATCGTAATCAAAATTAAAATTAAAGAAACAGCGCCCTAAGTGACTGTAATGGTTTTATCTACAACAGAGAATAGATACGAAAAATTTGACTGGTCAAGTGCGTGTCGTTCCGTGTGGTAGCGGCAAAGAATAGTACCAACCCATCTCAACCTGTAGGTGTCGTAAGAGGCGACTAAGGGTTTACAAACCGGAAGATGGGCAGCAGCATCTTTTCGTGTATCGCACCATCTTACATACTGCGGTCACCAACAACCGCGGTCCATGGTGCCAGCCTTAATGCTAACAAGCGCGGTGACTAAGATACTTCTCCTCCACATTCTTCTAGCAAGGGCTGGAATTCTGGAGGGAGCTCTCTGTCCTGTAGTGGACGTATTATGGGATGTTATGATGGTTATGATGAACTGCGTGTCGGCTCGAGCGAATTTAATGCACTTCTGCGTGACTAAGATGGTATGACTGCCCATAACTAGGACAATATTTTTACCTTGGTGGTACGGAACCCTCGCGGTGGGATTCCAACTTGCGCTTGGCCGGTTTCTTTAGTAACCCCCGATGCAACAAGAACCTATATCTACCCGTGCGAAGCCGAGGCGGACCGCTAGTAAATAAATATGTCTGTAGAAGTATTAGAAAAAATATAGACAAAACAATCAACAAGGAATGAAAATAGTTTAATCAATAGTCACCTGTATAGACGTAGCACCACAAAATTGTTTGCTAAAGATATGCTTTGACCTTAAAAAGCGGCAAAATACTCGTTGCCCACCCTATAAGAACTATAATAAATAGGCACCTCATTTGCCAGTAATACCAATGGACCAACAAATCTACTAGGTTACTCTCTTGTCTAGAACTGGGTACGCAAGTAGGGAAGTATTAGGTACAAAAAGCCGTGCAAATACTTGCAACATAGATCAAACTCCGGTCCTTACTTATTTTTATTCGTACTATTTTCCAGGAATGTGATCTTTCATTCATAGACAGTCAATGCAGTTAGTCGTAAAAATTATCGACGGGAAATTCATTCGATATGTATTGACGCTCAATTACTCGGCAGTTTTAGCTTTCACTATAAACCTGTGCATACACTTCCCGTGTGGTGCCGACAAAGAATAGTACAAATCTCTACCCGTGGTTGTTGTAAGAGGCGAGTAAGGGCTTTATGAACCAAAGGATGGCCAGCAGCATCTTTCTGTGTATCGTAGCATCTTGCATACTGCGGTCATCAACAACTGCGGTCGCCAGCCCTGGTTTATTTAATTAAAAGGTAGTGTCAGTTTTCATTCAACTGACGATTCAAATTCAAAATTATCCTGCGTCTTCGTATTATTTTGACGTTTCTTTCTCTACTTGCGAATCAAGATCGATACATAAATGTACTGACGTCACTATATCCTACATTGAATAAAGGACTTTTGATGTTGATTTTTTTTATAATAAATCATTTTCATTTCTTTAAAATTACTCTATTGATACGTCTTATAACATTTGGAAGACACCAGTTGATAAGTGCTTTCTTATTCATGTAATTTTTAGAAAATGTCCTTCTAACTCCTACTACATTGTAAATATCATAATAAACAAACTGTAAATACGTTCCTCTTTTCCTTCATCCTTTTCTGCTCCACCTACTGTTCTGCTACCCGCCTCTGCACTGTCATCGTCTCTCCACTGCAACTTCAGGTTCTCAACAAACCCACAAACATCTACCCTGACATGACATTACACCCCACTGGAATAGCTCTGTATGTATACAAACTAGTGCCATCGTCAAATCCCCAGTTAGGTTAGGTTAGCCGAATCTAGTAGTCTAACCACATGGATTTTTCTCTTCTAAATAATCTGATGTTTTATAATAAATAACCTTTCATGTAAAATTTTTGCTTAATAACCGTTTTGAATTAATCTAACGGTAAACTTTCAATATCAGTGGGTAGTATGAGGAAAACTCGTTCTGTGCAGATATTTACTTATTTATTCCAGTGCTCCTCGATATTAAATCCGCTTTGTTTTAAAAAAAAATCGTAAAAACCATTGTTAAAACGGAATAATATTTTTTTTGGTATAAGTGTTGCTTTTTAACTGTCGTACACACACTATTAGAAAATAGTGTGTGTCCAATTTGTGTACAAATATACGTCTAATCTATCTATAACTAGGGCAATGATAGGCACATCGAAAACATACTAGTACCTATCGGTCAAGTTTTATCAGGTTTTAGACACAAAACCGCGACTGTTGTTATTGCTTGCGTCATACAGAACAAAAAGAAATCCTATGACTGTTACTGTATTAGTCCTCGGCATACAAAAATAAGCTTATCTCACTGATAGCCGTTTACCAGGTTATCGTAAGTATTGACGCATTCACCGATACCGATCCTTGAAGCGGAATACTTATTCATATAAGTTACTGCCTTTTGATACACCTGACGTTGGTTTTTATTAACTTTTTTAATCATTCAAACGATAAAGGATATTAAAAGCAGAAATACCTTGGAAAAAGTAGTGCGTGGAATAGTAAATAATTAAAGAATTTGTGTGAAGTGTGTTCAGTAAGTTTGTAACTATGGATACCATGGAAGTGGCCCTATCAGTGATGGATCTAGAGAATTGGAACCCAAGACCTACAGGTGCGTAGCACACAGTTTTCATCTTTATACACACTTATTTTTTTGATGATGATGGTTCTGTTCATTAAACTGAACAACTTTTCCCAAGCAACATACTCGTAGTTTGAAATAAGAAAAAAGTTTGTCGACTTCCCAGACAAACTACCTACGTATTTCCCAGGTAAAATACGAAAAGCCAAATTTGACTTCCCATAAAAAATGCGCTATCAGCTGATGCAGTTTCCATGGGAGATAAAAAATTTATTTTGGTCTATGACCCATTAGTTAGTAGGCGATGAAGCAATTTGAGATTTTTCGTAGTCCTCTCCGCTAAATACCTAAGACTGGTATGTACGTGTTCCTTGTGCTCTATAAACTTCGAAACTGACGGTCTTAAGAGGAGAAGGTGGGGACACGCATAACTGTGACGTCACAAAGATGGCGGCCGACCGTACCAATATTCATTCATTTATTTATTCATTTATTTATTCATACAGTTTACATTAACAGTCTTAAAAACTAAACATGTAAGCCATAGTCAATTTCTATATTATATACTAAGAAGAGGCGTCATAAGCGTTAAAGACGGTCACTGTCCGGTATCACTGGATGCGGTATTTCAACCAGTGAGCTTCGGACAGTGATCATCTCCAGGTAGCAGCCGGCGGCTGTAAGAAACTTCGTCTCAGGTGCACTGAATAGATCAACCTTACTCACGAGAGCAAGGCTGACTATGAGTGCTAGGCTTTCGTAGAATGGGGTGTGCTCAAGCATTCTCGTCGGAGGAATATTTGTTACAAATAAGGGGTGACGGCGCGGCCCTAGGGAGTATCTTTGAGGTGGAGGGACATAAAATGGTATTTGCGCCAGGAGTAAGGGGTTGCTGGTCTTACCATTGAGTAGGTAGTAAAAGTATTTGATAAGCGCTAGTTTTCGCCCAACTTCCAGTGCTCTATAGGAGACCATACCCTGGACAAAAAGTGTCGGGTACATATATGGATAAAATCCGTAGAGTTTTTTTAGTTAAAGATAGTAGCTTGGTGATTGTGCGCTGCTTGTAAAAAACATAAATCTTCTACCAGTGGATAGGGTGCCAATAGACGATCATTTAACGATTGGGAGGGAAATCAGATTCGTCCCATGTGCGCGGGGGGAGGGGATAGAAGGGGGCGAATTACGCACCATTATGATTATTTTTTTAAGGATCAGTTAATGCTACTAGGGCTTGTGTGGTATTGTTTTCAGGGAAAACAAACACAAGGACTTCATTTTTGATGCTTAAAATGTATAATTCCATAGAAGAAATAATATTTTTAACGAAAAGTAATAAAAGTCACATACATATATTTTTTATAAAATGCCATATTTTTTGAAGACCTTATTTATTGCGACCACAAAAAATATTTATTTCAAGCTTATTTAATCCAATTTAAAAATATATATAATTGTAGTATACTTCTCATACAAGAACTGTAAGAAAAAAAATAAAGAATGCGTCAAGAAAAATAAGCGCGCTGTAATACGCTGAGGTACTTATCCGATCATATTATTTAATTTCAAGATTAATGCTTGGGCTTATGTGGTATATATTTTATATAAAAATGCTAAACTTAAATTTTCAGTTAAAATTTGAGTTTTCCCAAGGGAATCAGATATTTCTTCGCGGTAAAAAGTAGCCTATATTTCTCAGTGTCAACGTAGATTTTTAATGGAAGATTTTTTTTTTAAATGGTCCAGTTGTTTTTAAATTTATTGGTTACAAATATGCATACATACAAAAATACAAATCTTTCGCCTTTGTTATATTATAATTTATATTAAGTGAGAAAGTAACATTTCATGTCTATAAAAACGTAATTAATTTTAAGTACCTACTTATATTAGTAGCAGAATGAAGAATCATTAGATACCTAGTAATAAAATGACATTATTTATAATTATTAAAGATGTATTTAAAATAAAGATACAATTCAGTCGAACTTTTAACAAAATTAACCTACACCAACTAGTTACTAAAATGACACGTAAAAGAAATGACCACATGACCAGGAATCTATTTTAGATCTAATATTGTGCAACGATGAAAATTATGCTAATATATGAAAGAGTGATCATGAAATACTGATAGCAACTCTTCAAGTTCAGATAAATACTACGCAGGCTCGTTGCCCAACACCGACTATCAGCTGATATCTCAAGCACTAAATGAACCCATCAATCTCCAAACCAACGATGTACTTAATGCGTGGGGTACCTTTAAGAATAAAATAGACAGTGATGTTCTTCAACATGTACCTATAAAAAAATTTAAGAAATCACAAAATTTAAACAAACCATGGATTGGACAGCAAATTATTAAAAATTACCCAAGAAAAAGCGGTTCTTTGGAACATTTACCTAACTGATAAGAGTGATGCCTCATATCGAGAATACCGGCCAGTTAATAACAAAATCGTGAGCCTGGCCAGATCGACAAGGATAAAATTTGAGAAAAATATTGTTTAAAAGGCTCCTAAGGCATTTTACAACTCCATGCGCCAGGAGATAACTTCAAAAATTTCTATACCACCGTCACTTAGAAACGAAAATACACATCTAATTACTAACGATAAGAAAAATTTGCCAATCACTTTGCCAAACAATTTTAAAAATCGTATGTTCGGGAACCAGAAAATGTAACCATTCCTACACCAAGTGTTCCTCAAGTCTAAAATGTAATAGAGAACATAGAATTTACATCAGACAATTAAAAAGCAAAAACGATTAACATTCAAAGATGATACTGCTATGGGCCCTGATGAATTACCAGCTGAACAACTCAAGAGATGTTGCTGTTGTGTTGTTGATGTTGTTGTTGTTGATCTGCAACCTTGGCTCAAATTATGCAACTATCCTTCGAACAACATGAACTCCCAGATGACTGGAAAGAAGCTATTATCACACCCATCTATCAAAAAGGTGACAAACTTGCTGCCGCTAACTATCGTCCAATCAGCCTTACCTGTATAGTACGCAAAGTGATGGAAGATTATAGCTAAAGGAATTAGGAAATTTTTGGAAATGGAGAATGTTATAATCGAGGAACAGCACAGATTTGTGCCAAAGAGATCCACAGTAACCAACATGCTTTGCTGCCTTGACAGATGGACTCAGAGCTAGAACAATCATGAACCTACAGATGTTATCCACTTGGATTATGAGAAGGCATTTGATCGAGTCCCTATATAAAGATTAATTTGTAAACTTGAACATTTTGGGATTCGTGGTGATCTCCTCAAATGGATAGAGAACTTCTTAACAGGAAAAACATTCGTGTTAGAATTGGAGAATGTTTTTGTGAACCACACAATGTCCTTAGCGGTGTACCACAAGGATCAGTGTTGGGACATACTCTTTTTGGTATCTTCCGGATAGATCTTAAGCAAGTTATACAGTCCGAAGGCTCCCTGATCGCTGACGACACAAAAATTATGGGCAACCCATTAATTAAACATAACATCTTGCAAGACGATATTGACCGCATTATTGAATAGACTAAAGACTAGCTTGTAATACTCAAAGCTGATAAGTGTACTGTTTTACACATTGGCAATAAAAGCCCCAAGAATCTTTATACCATAGAGGGCAAAGTAGTGCCTAGCGTGTCCTGTCAGAAGAATCTAGGCATTATTGTTACGCAGAACTTGAAGTGGGAAGAACACATTATTGGTATCAAAAAAGAGCAAATTCTTTACTATACATTATAAGGAAGGCGTTTTTCCACATTAACAAAGAACTTTTCCTAAAGGTCTACAAAATCTATGTTCGTCCCTTGCTAGAGTACGGATTTCAAATATGGAGTCCATATTTTCAAAAGGACATCAACCTTTTAGAAAAAGTACAGAGAAGAGCTACAAAAATGGTAACCTGCCTTCGAAACCTGGCTACAAGCAATGCTTAGCATCGCTAGGCCTAACCATATTAGAAGAGAGAAGTAAACGTGGAGATCTTATTGAAACATACCGGGTGTTAGGGACAACCTTCCGAATACTAAAGGGGCATGATCAGTTAACAACATGGAACAACTTTCAGTGAACAAATCTTTCAGAAAAGAAAAGAAAATTCTGCGTATCCATACAAAATTGTAAACTTGATCCGGCAGTTTGTATGTAGACGCGGATTTTTTTTTTCGTTTACTGATCACGTTCCTGCAGTATTCGGAAGGCTGTCCCTAACACCCGGTATAAGATACTAACTGGTTGCAACAATGTGCCAAAGCTTGAAAAAATCTTTGTCATGAATGAAAACAAAAACCTGAGTGGACACACTATGAAACTTTCACACTACTCGAGTGCAAGCAATCCTCGGTACCATTTACGCATTTTCTTTCTTATAGTTCTTGTATGAGAAGTATACTGCAATTATATATTATTATAAACTAGGTTAAATAAACTTTACATAAATGTTTTTTGTGGTCGCAATAAATAAGGTCTTCAAAAAATATGGCAGTTTATAAAAAAATTATGTATGTGACTTTTATTACTTTTCGTTAAAAATATAATTTCTTCAATGAAATTATACATTTTAAGCACCAAAAATGAATTCCTTGTGTTTGTTTTCCCTGAAAACAATACCACACAAGCCCTAGTAGCATTAACTGATCCGTAAAAAAATAATCATAATGGTGCGTAATTGGCCCCCTTCTATCCCCTCCCCCCGCGCACACGGGACGAATCTGATTTCCCTCCCAATCGTTAAATGATCGTCTATTGGCACCCTATCCATTGGTAGAAGACTTATGTTTTTTACAAGCAGCGCACAATAATGCCCTTATATCGACCTACGATCTTTAACATTTGTATAGGAATCGCTAAAACGACTTCTGTACCCTTTCTAGCATATCAGTGTACAGATTGTTATGAATATTAAATATTTTCCTATAGACTATATGTTCCTTTTCAGTTTTATGGACATAATTCACACCCTTTAGTATTACCACACCTTTCCGTCACACGCTGTATAGGGTATTAGGGTAAACACTGTGATCATTGAAACTGCATGAAACTGAAAAACTTTCCCTAATAAGGGAAATTGGTTCAGTAAACGTTAGTTTACATACATACATACATAACATCACGCCTTGTTCCCGTCGGGGTAGGCAGAGACCACAGTTCTCCACCTGCTACGATCTTGACATACTTCCCTTGCTTCCTGAACTTTCATCAATCCTTTCATACATGCTCGTCGGTTTAGGGTACTTTTAACCTGGCCTTTATTCAGAACGTCCTGAATTTGGTCCTGGTACGTTCGCCGAGGCCTTCCCCTTCCAACGTTTCCATTCACTCTCGCCTTGTAGATCTCTTTCGTCAATCTTCCTTCATTCATCCTCTCTACATGACCAAACCATCTCAGCATCCCTTTCACAATTTTAGTCACTACGTCTTTTTTTACGCCACAACGTTCTCGTTAGTTTACTATTCGTTAGTTTACTATTATTTAATCTGTGGTTCAGTTTCATGGTCTGAATGCACAGTTTTAAGGATCACAGTGTTTACCCTAACACCCGATATTGTTAGAGACTAGATGCTGGTTAGAATTCAAACTCAAACTCAAAATCATTTAATTATTGTTTGATAGCGATGAAACAGCGTGAATTTTCATTGGTTTTGCTCCCTAATATAAGTCAAACTCATGATGGCAAGCAATTTTCCCAAAGAAAAAAAATGTTTTACTCGAAAAAATTCGGCTTGATTTCACGTGGTCGACTCATTTTGTATGGGAAGGCGAAAAATGTTTTTTTGTAAAAAAGAGTTTTCGGGAAAGTTGCTTTTTTCATTAGTAGAAATTACTGAGCTTCGGGAGCAAAACCAATAAAAAGTGACGCTGTATAATTTGTAAAATCCTCGTTATATATAAAAAAAAAATATAAATATATAAAAAACAAAGTATGCGTAATTAAATGTTTTATTCTTGTAACTGAGATTATTTTATACACATATTTTTTTGAATATTGAACATTTTTTTAAACTTGATTGTACCATTGATTGTACCTACTCAAGATTGTCTGAAGAGTGATTTTTGTTAGTAGTCTTTCTAAGATTCAAATAAATATAAATAATTTTTATCTATTCCAACAAAAAAAAGATACTTTTCAACTCGCACGGTATGAAAATTAGTGTAGCAAAGGTAATCTAATCATTGTAATGTAATAATTGATGACGTAATTGACGGCACATTCCGTCATTACATCATTTAGCATTCTTACTAACTCTGAAAAGTAAAAAAAAAAATATTGGCCAGTTTTACGTTTTATCTTGATCGAAACACGAGGGCACGATTCTAATAAACTTAATAGACGCGAAATTGTATAGGTGACAAAAAAAACATTATTACAAAACTTTTCATACTAATAAATTTAAAGAAAAAAAAATTAAATGTGGAATAGTGTGGTTATTTTTTGTGCTCTTTATATATAAAGAAAAAAATAGAGACATAATTTTTGGGACCACCTCGTCTTATGGTGACGCGTAGACACTTGACACCTTTCATTTGTATAATTAAGTATTGAATATTATGTTTGAAAAAACTTATTGCGATAAAACAATGCTATACCTATGTTGCACCAAAATAAGCTTAATAATTTATCGAAGACTTCGGTCCAACTGTCTGTGTTTTATGTAAATGTCCAAACTTCACGCGAATAAAGTCATGGGCGTAGCTAGCTTTATAACCCGACTACGGCAAAAAAGAGGGTTATGATTATGACCGGTATGTATGTATGTATGTATGTATGTTCATCTGCTCCCTCATAACTTCTAAACTACTTATCGTAATTTGACAAATCGATTGAAGCGATCATAAGCTTTAGGGCAAAGTGGCAAATGAAATGACCACGGCTATTATCTGAATATTTATTAAATACCATAGTTTGTACATATAACAATTAACATATTTTCTTGTTTCATAATTTTTAGAGCAAGATTTGCCAGTATTTAATCTGTGCCAGTAGTGGGATTCTAGTTTTTGAACAGATTTTTTTACCGCGAACAAACTATTTATTTTAAAATAGTTTCTTTACCGTAGTAGGTCATGGTAATTCTGACGATAATCTTTTCTTGAATGGTAATTTATGGCGTGACCAATCTGGGTTGCTCATTTAGTAGAAATGACTGAGTATGTACCTATTTAGTCTGTTGCGAAGAGTTTTCTTTGCTCAAGATCTTTTTAAGCTAGTCTATTCTGTGCCTTAGATAGGCGATGTTTATCATACAAACACACTCCTAGCCAAAAAATCTCGTGATATTTTTCAGTGAAGTATGCCAAGTGAGGCTTTGTCTTAAATAATCTATCTGCATTTAGTGTATAGTGGTATTTTAAGTGGCTTTTATAAAATGCATTTGTTGTGAATTTTCATCAAAATATCCAAGTGAAAAAATACTACTATTGTAACGGAAATGTCTTAAGAACCACTTTTTTGCGATGTTTATAGTTCTAGATAAAGATATCGTGAAATTAAGTGACTCTTATCAAATTATATTGTAAAATATGGTATAAAACTTCTTCGTATTTAATTTATTTTTACTTCTTATTTAAAAAGGTATCGCGAAATTGTAACTGTTATACTATAAATCTTTTTACAAATGACAAAATATTCGAATAGAATTAAACGACACAAAAACTGATGTGTGTATTTTTTTTTGTTAAAATATAATTCTACAAATCAAGATTTTGGTGATAGAATCTGTGAATCTTATATCCGATTTCTGATCTGATCAATTCCTATCGAAATCTTTATCTCGATCTAAAATCTACAGGTACAGTGCTTTATTTAAATAGGTGCACAAATGTTCACCAAAATGGAATATTGTTTGTACTCAAGAGTTCCTACCATGGAATATGTGGAGTTTCTCGAGAGACATGCTATTTTGAACCCAGCGTTCGAGTTCGATCGTAAGTACTGTTTATTGGGTACCTAAATGGCTGTCTATAATCGTAAACATAACAATGACAAATGAAAATGTATGGGATTGGCAACAGCAGCCGTTGTTAATCCCATACATTTTCATTTTTCAGTGACAGCTGCAGTGCTGTCACGCGACATTTCATGTCATTCTGTGAGTAAGGTTCTGTTTCGGATGTGAGGAACTTGCTTCCACAACATTCGACTGGTATTTAATATTGCACTTTTTGGATTTGTTATTAATCTGTTATTTTATTAATATTGAACATAGTGCCTGCCGTCTTAGCACGCTGCAGTTGTCAGTTTATCTAGGCCCATAGATTAAAAACTTTAAGCATGGTCACGTTTTTTTAACATCCGAGCAGTGCGATACATTTTGAAAGATAAGGACGGCTACATGTATAAAGCTATCTCTGTCTAAAATATCAAAAACGTAATTTGTGGATTTGCTAAACATTTTTCTGACATTTCTTCGTGTTTGGAGGTGATAGATTAGATGACATAATTCCTCAAATAAAGTGACCTTTCTCCGAGATATATTTTCTCTCAGGCAGCGTGCTAAGCAAGCTGGGCGACCGAGATTCGCTCTATGATAGCCCCCTCAACATTAAAATATCATCGGGTGAGCCAGCTATGCTACCCGCCGCTGATGGCGATGGCGCTGTAGGTTTTTGTCTAAAACGCGGTATTTATAGAAAATGCTTAAAAACACGGGGAAAATGAATTTTCCCAGATATGAGACCCAGCTAGATCGAATTTTCGCCCCCGAAAACCCACGTGTGGTAAATTTCATCGAAATCGGGGATTTGACAAGGGCACTGGTTTTTACACAGAGTGACTGCTATCTGACCTCCGCAACCCAGATGGCAAACCAGTCCCAATCCTAAATGAGGCTTTGCCAGGTTAGTGGCCAACATAGCTGTCAGAGTTTTCAAGCCGCCAAATCCAATTCTGACTTGGCTTAATGACTACCATCATTGACATTGGCCGAGACTAACGTGCCTTCCGAAGTACGGAAACGCTGTAGTTCTTATTCCACTAGTGGTCACCCATCCGGGTTCTAACCACGTCCAACGTGCTTAACTTGCGTGATTGGAAAGAAAAAACAATTTAAAAAAATCTAATGAATATGAACAATCTTCATCTAATCTCGAAAATGTAAAGAAACAATATTTATTTAAGAATCAGTTGCTCTACACACCTACTTACTTGACGTATAACAACAATATGTGATAACAAACTCGTGATAATGAATGAGGAGATTGCGCATTGCGGCTGATGTGCACGCGCTCGAGTGCTAAGTCCCACACATTTCCGGGCAAGTAAAACATTATTAGCGTTCAAGGAAACTAGAATAATTTTATTTATAAACGTTTCCCAAATGTCGAAGAAACTTTTAATGCTACTCTATTTTTTCATTTTTACAGGGGTGGCCTTAAATAAAAATATGGGTAGAGGGTATAGGATACTAAAAAATATTCTAAAATAATGCAATGATGATTTGAATAACAGCAGGAAAAAACAAAGAGATTTGAACCTCGCTTTATCTGGGAGAAGAACTATGCATCAGAGCAGGTCGGATCGATATGTGTCTCTGTCGTTCCAATGTGTAGCGCATCGCTCTGTCCTACTCTCACACTGCTGTCATTCAAATCATGCTACATTATTTCGACTCTACATACATAGGGCCGGAGTCCGGATCGTAGAAGAACAGCAAAGAACGAATACAAATCTATTTTACTATGGGATGACATTTGTCATTGTGTCCCAAGTTGAAATGTCAAATCATCTAACGTAATTTGACATCGTCATACAAAATTTACAGAACGACGCCTATGCCGTATTAACAATGACTGAATGAATGTCAGAATACCTTGTGACATATACTTTCATTAATCTTCCTTCTATTACCCTTGTATTTCTTTGGAAAACAGCGTATAAGATTTACACGGCGCATATTTTTGTCTGTTCTTATGGGCCTTTTTGCAATCTGCGTAGACTCACACAAACTACTTGTAGAAATGATTGAAACATGATGTGCCTTTTCATTTGAAACAAAGAGCCCGTCCAGAACCTGTATTTTAGAGCCCGTCCAGTCCAGAACCTTAACGCGCGTAAGAAAATGTTCTGGACGCAATATATGTAGCTCTAGTATCTCGGCAACGCGCGAGTGCCTACGCGTGAATCAACTCGCGCGTAAAAAAAGGTTCTGGACGGGCCCTTACGCGCGAGTTGACTCGCGCGTAGGCACTCGCGCGTTGCCGAGATACTAGAGCTACATACATTGCGTCCAGAAATCGTGAGTAAATCAGGGAACGCGCGTAAAATAAAGGTTCTGGACGAGCTCAAAGAATGGCACTAATAGTAGTTCTGAAATTCGCTGCTACTTACAATGAATGAATGAACCTTCTGCAGACTAGCATAACATTGTATTTCTTTGTCAACAGCGGAAGATGACACGTCAATTTGTGACGAAGAAGCGGCAGTGGAAGCGGCAGCAGCATTCGCCCGAGCTACATCACCGGACACGCAAAGACTACTGCCACATTCACCCCGCCCGGACCCTACTCGCCGCCGCATAGACTGTACTGACCAGTGAGTACATAGCTTTAAAGTTACTATGCGATGATGCAGGACTATGTAACGAGGAAACCACGGAATCACTCGTTCGATCTGGGGATTCTGAGCCATCATCATAACGTATGGTAAGATCGATTATCGACTTCCCAAATCCAGATGTGGTGTTAGAGTTGTTGACCCACCCAAGGGCTAGCTGACAGAAGCTGAAACCAATGGCTTAACGTTCCTACCTAAGCACGAACAATCTATGATTTATCCTGCAATGTCCTAACCAAACGGAAGGTTTCACAAGTAATTTTTGTTTAACAATGTCCCCACCAGGAATCGAACCGAGAGTCGAAAGCTCTAACCACTAGACCACGGATGCTGGGAGGCTAACGAACTAAGTTCTTCTTAGCGTGTCGATCAATCACCAATATTCAAATTTTTGTAGCCCAGAACGTTGCCACATTTATTGCGTCATTTGTGGCTTTAAAATGGTCATCACGCGTACATGTGTCGGGACATAGGGGATAGGAGGTCAGGTGTTCCATTGTTTGTGTAGCTGAGTTAAAGTCGCAGAAAACCACTGGATGTGTGGACAGCGCAAGAGCAGGCGGGGTGGTGATCTTTTGGGGCCCTGTGTCCTGCTGTAGAAGGGACTGAGTAAAAATAAAATGATTGCGTTTCGCAGTCAAAATTTAACGAACGTAGTACGTTATAGAGCTCCATACTACCAGCAGCTTTTCGCTACCAAAACCAGTCAGTGTGATGGAACCTGGTTGGTCATCAATATGTTAAATGTTAAACTATTTGTTTTTGACCGATTCGGTGATGTGAAATAACATAGAATAGGATCAAGGTTAGGAAGGAGCAAGGATCTTTTGCGGCGTAGCAGGTAAGTTCCTTATTGTTATTTTCATGTATGTACTCAATTTTCATTGATAAAATATTAAATCAAACTCTCAACAACAACAGGTCTAATTACCCACTAAACCTACTTACAGTGTTTCTCTGTAACGTGAAACACAAAAGTAAATAAATATTTGTCCATATCTTTACCACAAACGAAGTATATTATGGTTCATCTTCCTGGGTCTCATCAATAAATACTTTGCATTGGGAAATTTGGTCCTCAATATGCGTATGCGTTGTAACTTTGCGTAGATTTTATATTGGCGGTATTTCAGAATCATAGATATTATTGTTATTTTTATTTTCATTTTTTACTTTTCCGTAATCTTAGGAACTTTAGGACCGTTTCGTTTGTGTTTCGTTTAGACATTTGAGCTAAATGCTATTGCTTTACTATTATTTAATCTTTGTCATTGCATTCATTCACAGAGTTGATGACGGATAGTGTGCCATGGCAACTTTCAAAAAATCTCTCTCAAGTTCTCTTGGATCCAACGTATTATATTTTTTTACGTTGGTTTGCGTCAATACACAGTCACATAATGAGTTGTTACTTATAAAGTAGGTAAAGATGTTCAAGTTCGATGCCCTAAAAGTACAAAAGATGTTAATTGAACTTTTCATAGTCTAATTCTTGTCCATTAGTTCTTTCCCCTTTGGTATCAACATTTGGTTTATTATTGTAGACAGTTTAACAGATACATCTAATGGAGGTCTAATATGATGTAAAAAACAAACCGGAGCTAAAAGGCTATCATGACTTTTATATTCTTATCATATTCTGGCTTCGGTGCCCCAAGCACGTAGAAAATTGCATTCCCTTGTAAATGGCCTTTAGCAAACAGCTGTGGCTGACCAGTTTCAAACAGTACATAATCAATCAGGGCTGGTAAATCGTAGAATCCGATCTCATGCATACCGAAATTCCAATACTGTGTGCCTGTACCGTGATTCAATGTAACGTAGTCTCGGGAATACTTATTACCTCGAGCGTTGCCAAATCAAAGGTCGTATCCAGCTTCAGCCAAGGTTATTGCAATAGAGCTCTGGCCTTGTATGATATGTGTCATCAGAATTTAGAATTTCCTTCTCCAGAAAAACTGGAAATCCTTTCCCTAGTATGTAATGCATAGTAAGGATGTACCCATCTTCAGTTATCACTTAATGTTCCTCAGCGGGAATGCCATAAGTACTATCTTGAAAGCTCTTGGAAATTTAACTTTGCATTCATTTTATCTGTATAAAGTAGGATTATATTTTCATGAAATTTTATAACACAATATGAATAACACCATAACTTGAAGACTTAATTGTGTAAAAGTCACTTTTCTACTTCACAAAAGTTTAAGATTAAATAATGATTTTACAATTAAATACTTACTTAGTTTTTATTTGTACCAATTATTGGTGTTGCGGACCTCGTCACAGTGTTAATTGTTTATTACTTAATTGTAAAAAATGCTCATAAATTTAAAATATCAGATAAAATTTATCATATTTTAATGAAGGAGCATAGATTCATATTTTAATGAAGTTTACAAACGGAAGGAGAAGGCTTCGAAAATGTTCTAATGACCAAATTCAAGCACTACCTACTCTTTAAAATGACGTAGCCTAAATTGGCAAAACCTTACTACATCCTTAAAATTTGCATACATTTTGCATTTATCCAAGATCGTCTAATTGTTATTTTCAAATAACCACACATTTATAAGAGCACACTTTAAATGCTTGATATAAAACCGATTCAATTATGAGAACATTGTCCTTTGTAAGCTGTGGGAAATTGCCAGAGATCTTTAAACTTAGCACAAGAATCAAATCCAATAAAGCCATTATTATAATTACCTATAATAAGCTTAGCCTAACCTAATAACCTATAATTACCTGCAGCAAACAATTGTCCCCGTTGATGATGTTTAAATGATGATGACATGAGACTAGATGAGACTATTCAAAACCTTAAAATTTATGTATTTTGACCCTTGCTTATCGTATGAAACACGGATGATAATATAAGTACCTATTCAGTATTCCCAAAGTTCAAGATATTGGAAAGCATATCGTGAAGCTTAATGGCAGTGTGCAGGACACTTGGTCAACAAAGGGGTAATTTATAGGAGGAGTCTTTAAAGAGTGGCGGCTAAGACAACAAAACAGATCGGAGAATTGGAAGGATAAGGTAGCTGGTAAAACATGGGTGGATTACTTCATTGGCGTATCACAAAAGAGAGGTGGCCGTGGGAAATTACAAACTAATAATGTAAGTGGATATAATTTCAAAATAAATAAATAGTGCACATAATTTTCGCATGTTATATGGATCATGAAACTCAACACCTATTTTATGGAATGTAGGTAGATCGAAATATATAAAATACAAAACATGATGTAAGAGTGTAAGCTGATACAGGTTCTAAGTAGTTATATTTTTCGTATTTTGACCTGTGTTTATTAAAAGGAAAAGTTGTGCAGTTGTATGGTCCAACTAGTAATGAAATGAAATATTGATTTATAACATTCGTTATACGAGTACATACACAGAGAACATAGAGGTTCACAGTTTATTAGGAAGCAATTCCCTTCCTATCAAATTAGGGATGAGGGACAAGATACGACTCCTAAGCAAACAACTGACAACAATAGGGTGTTTTCTACCATCTTTTGAAATGTCTACTGGAAGGCACTGCAAATCAGCACGAGGAACAACCATCATAAACCATATAATCAGAATGAAAATGATTAAGTTACTTTGATTGCTTCTCTGTCAAATTCTTGCTACATTTTTTCTTGTAAAATATTTCATATATTTACAATGTCTAAAAAATATTACCTACAGTGACTAGAGTACCACCCATCACTGTCCTAGCCTTATTCCGTCTTTGCCAAATGGTTTTTTGATAACAATAATTATTATTCGTCCATGGTACCACCCATCGACATTTAAAAAAATACCGGCTAAGTGCGAGTCGGACTCGCGCACTGAGGGTTCCTCCGTACAAACCTGTAGGGTACACAGCGTGAGTTTTCATTCGTTTAAAAGGCGAAGCCCAGTGATTCTACTCAAGAAAAAAGCGACTTTCCCGAAGAAAAAAATTTTTGACTCGAAAAAAATTTTCACCTTCCCATACAAAATGAGTCGATCACGTGACCACGTTACTATAGGGAGACGAAAAAAAATTTTCGAGTTAAGAATATTTTTATTCGGGAAAGTTTCTTGTTTTCTTGAGTAGAATCACTGGGCTTCGGCTTTAAAACGAATGAAAATTCACGCTGTATAAGTAAAAGTTATGGTATTTTTATTGCAATTTTTTTATCATGTAATGTTAACTAAAAATTGAAGGTTTTCGGAATTTTTCCTTTACGTGTGCTGTAAAACGTTGCTTCATTCCAAATTTTTATTTTTGAGTTGATTGAATGAAAGGTAAATCAGTCTACGATTTTAAAACCTCAATTACTCCGGTAAGAAAATAGCAATTCTATCGGACAGTCAGGCGGCCCTAGTGTCATTGAAATCCGATACGATTACCTCCAAACTCACTAAGGAGTGTATAAAAGCCCTCAACCAGCTAGGTGCAAAAAACAAAGTTACCCTAGGTTGGGTTCCTGGGCACTCGGGAATAGGAGGAAATGAGGTGGCGGATGAACTGGCAAGAGAAGGTTCCGGATCTAAATTTACTGGACCGGAGCCAGTCCTAGGTATACCTAAATCTGCCACCAGGTTTCAGCTAGGAGCTTGGGCTAAGTGCGAAGCCATCCTAGCTTGGCAAGGTTCAACTGGTCTCTCACACTCAAAACAGTTGATCCGAGGCTTCTCAAAGAAATACACATCTGAAGCGCTCAAGCTAAATCGGAATCAATTTAGGATACTCATAAGAGCCCTAACGGGACATTGTAGGCTGTGCAAGCACCTAAACAGAATGGGCTTATACGAAAACCCATATTGCAGATTCTGTGCAGAAGACGATGAAACGCCTATACACCTGATCTGCCACTGTGATGCATTGACTCACAGTAGAAGTCGGGAAACGGGAGGACACATACTATACCCAGAAGATGCTCGAACTCTAGGCAGATTGTCAGCTTCTTTGAGGCTGTTGGTGTGGCCGAGGAAATGTAATATAAAGGGTTGGCTACAATAGATCTGTACAGGTCGCAGTGGCCGTTGGGAATTAGGAGCCCGGCCCCTTTACCCTCAAAACATAAACATAAACATGGGTTTGATGAAATAAAAATTTTGAGTTTCAGTTCTAAGTATGGGGAACCCTAAAATTTATTGTTTTTTTTTTCTATTTTTGTGTAAAAATCTTAATGCGGTTCACAGAATACATCTACTTACCAAGTTTCAACGGTATAGTTCTTAAAGTTTCGGAAAAAAGTGCCTGTGACATGCGGACGGACAGACAGACAGACATGACGAATCCATAAGGGTTCCGTTTTTTGCCATTTGGCTACGGAACCCTAAAAACGTAGTTGATAGACGTCAAGGAAAACTCTCTCTTTATCATTAAAGAGGGACAACAGGTTTCATAACAAGTTGTTTGAACTGATCGGTGCACAAAAGGAGAGCTCTACTCGCATCATATGTTCATGTGGCACTTTGACATGACGCCTCAATTTCCTGCCGACATCTCTTTGTTTCCCACCTGTCAGTTGTCACGCGTTCCAGCAGCACATGACATGTTTTGTGGGATCCCTTTGCAAACATGCCGGTGAAAACGTGTCAGCGAGAATGTCATACAAACAAAGTTATCAGTACGCGTCTCAGAAAATGGCCTATTTCAGTAGCCAGTGAAATGAGAGTGATATCTCAAACAAAATCTGTGCTCAGTGACACTGAAAACAACATACATCGACAACCTTTATTGTTTACCTTCCACCAAACCAAATCACGTCCGTTGCAGGACATAGGTTTGCCCTGAATTCAATTTAATTATTTATTGATCTATTTATATGTTGCAATTTATTTCATTCGTCCAAAAATGAAATTTCAGGACATAGGCTTGCCCTTAATTCTATTTATGTATTTATTTGTCTATTTATATGATACTATTTATTTAGTTCGTCCTAAACTAAAGTTGAATTGCACGTCTTTAAAACTTTAAAAAGCAATCACACCACTGTGGGTCACTCTTGGCGCAAAAGTTAACGCGGCGTTGCCCCGCTGAATGGCTATGGTCAGCCTCTGCACCAGGAATGACTGCGCGGAGCAGTCAGAAGACCAGTCTTTTCTCTGAGCCGACGACGCCTGAGTTCACAAATGATTTTTCTAGCCGCCGCACCTTCTCATGATTATCTATGTCGTTCTTTATAATCTATTCAAATTGTGAGTCAATAGGCTTCTTCTTGGTGAGCTCGTACCAAAGATTTCTGCCATCACGGCTAGATTGAGGTCAAGAAAAGGCCAAGGAATTCCTCTATGTTGTTATACAGCTTAATGAAGGACTATAATATTTAGTAGTTTTTAACTTATAACGAGAACCTGGTTATTATGTGTAAGCTATTCATAAAAATATCGATCACTACAACTTTGAAGTTTCAAACTCCTGTTCGCCAGCCGGCAAAATTGCATAGTCTGACATACACTGGCGTGCAAAAGTATGTAGGTAGGTACCTATGATCTTAGTATACACTCTTACATATGACGATGTTTCCACATCTAAGTAAGTGTATTTGATTTGATAACGTGAAATTATGTTGAATTATGTATTGTTAATTATGTTTAGATTTGATATTCAATTAATTTAATATTTGGTGCATATGTTTATTGAATAAATTGGTAATACTATTACTAACTTAGACTAAGCTATGCTGCTAAATATCTATTTAAACGAATAAGTGGAATAAAAATGTACTAATAATTAATAATAGATTTAATTTATTCCAAGCTTCATAATCTCATAGGTAAAGCTAGTTACAAATTGGCAACATGATAAAATTATAAAATAACTCTTTTAAAATAAATCTAGCTACTTCCCTACTTTTCAGTGTAAATGTTGTAAGGGAAGGTTTTTACCATAAAGGGCATGATCAGTCGGACGAAACTGAACAACTTTCAATGTGTAAAACTTTCGGGATATAATAATCAAATGTTTCAAAATATTCACAATTGAAATTTTGTGTTTGTTGTTATAGCGGCAATAGAAACACACAATCTATGCAAATTTTAACTGTATACCTAGCCCGCTGACAGACAGACAGACATCGGAGGCATATTAGGAGGGTCCTTTTTTTCACCCTTTGGGTGAGGAACCACTAAAAATATTGAATCTTCAATCATAGTCTAATTCAATAAAGATATAAATTTACAGATGCATATTGCATAATTCTAACCAAGTACCTAGTTATAAATCCAAAGGTTTCAAAAGTGACCCGATTTCCTTTCCCTACAAAAGAAGTTTTTTTTTTTTTTTTATAGAAAATGGGCTTACTCTTGACCTCGAGCTAGTCTTGAAGACAGAGATGAGGTCTACGATGGAGCGAGCTTGCCCAGAAGAAGCCTATTCACTCGCGACTTGAATAGATTCGGGTTATATGAACTCGGGAACACAGACGCAGGCAGAGAATTCCACTCTTTAGCCGTGCGCATTATAAAAGATGTTTCGAAGCGCTTTGTGCGAATGTGCGGAATATCAACCAAGTATGGGTGATATCCTGCGGTGCGTCTGGACTCCCGATGGTAGAAGGGAGATGGTGGAGAAGTATTTTAGTTCTGTCATTAATTAAAAAGCAGTGGCTTTGTTGGGTTGAAACTGTTTTAATTAGCCCCCTTTCATCGTAGAGACAATTGCAACGTTATTCGTTAGACGAGAAAGGGATGTTGCCTGTCCGTGGATATTCAAATAGCCCATATGAGTGGAAATTCATTCTAAGTTTCGGCGTCCTTTCGAAATTTTAGGCTGAATTTGTTTGTTTTATATACCTAGTAGAAAACCATGGTCAAAAACTAAGTTTTTCCTACTTTGTAAATAGCTGTATTGTCTGAAATATAGAATATTTAAGCGTCTCCAACTCAAAAACGGACAGTGAGAAAAACTCACAAAAAGTAAGTATAATATTCATATTGGTAGAGGAGCTGACAAGAATTTTTCACGTGATAATCAGGGCGATAAAGAGATGTCTCAGTAGATGGGGCTTTATGAGAGGATCACGAAAAACTATGTAAGTTCCAGACCGGAGCCTGGTGTTCAGGAGGCCATTGTCTGGAAATGAAATGTATTTTTTTACGTGATATTCAAGGCGAACAAAAGTGATTGCTTGTAATAGAGAAGCTTATACTGATAACGAATACACAAAAACCACACTAGAATCTGAAGACTTTTGGCAAACCAGACCATTAAATTGTTTTCTATTGAGTACCTGATAAAATTTAACGCGATAATCTACGCGAAAAAGAAATGTCTCCATAGAAGCTGCTTCATGAGAGAATCACGAAAAACTATGTAAAAAGTTTCAGATCGGAGCCCGGTGTTCAGGAGGCCATTGTCTGGAAATGAAAAAGGACAAAAAAATTCAGCCAAATCAATTCTCATGCCAAAAGATGGGGGCTGATGAGTAGTGATATAAAAACTTTGACCAGACAAAAAAACCGGGGGCTAAAGTAATTCCAGACAAGCCTAAAAATCTAAAAAGGGATATTAGATAGCGAACAAAATGACTAAAGCCCCCGAATGACTAGGTACCTACTACGATATCATATTACTTATTAGTCTACTTAATTAGTCTTTCTTCTATTGCATCTCCAGTTGCATCATAATAAAATCTTAACCGTCAAAGGTCGTCTGAATCACACAGTCGAACGACTAGTCTTAAAACGTTAAGTCTAGCAGTTTGTTGCAAACTCTCAGAAAATCGCACGACTCATCTTTGGATCGATCTTAACCGCGTGGGCGTTTGACTGTGGGGGTGACTCTCGCTACGTCTATAATTCTATTTACTTACGTCGTAGGTCCTATGACGTAGAAGGTTGCCAGACAACTTTAAAAAGATTCCTTAAAATTCAGCTCGTGCGAAAATCATAACTCGGTTCCTATGATTTTTCATGACTTCCTTGGAAAGTTTTTCACAAGATTTTGCAAAAATAAAGGTAGGTAAGTATTTAACTTGTTAAGTTACATTTTATTTTTATTAGAAGAACAACAAAATGTAGATACGCTGCTGGCTGAAATGCCGTTGGTTAGTTTTGTTTCATAGATATTGACTTGACAGTAGGTAAATAAAATACTATGTAATGAAATTATAGAAACGTACAAAGTGGTGACGTTGGTTGGGCGAATAAAAGCTGGTCAGCGGGCGGCCGATCGCCCACGTTTACAAGTAAGCACGTATGTGCGTAAAATTCTTGTAAACATTGAATTTCCTCGCTTCAAAGAAGAAAATACCCTTCGCATAGGGTAAACTATGGTGTAAACTGTACAGCGAGGGGGCGTCAGGGCCGACCAACGCGCATGCTGATTCGGCCCGAGATCAGTCGCGCCGCGAACTCTGCGCAGAGCACACGCCTCTCAGCGATCGATCGAAAAAATAACGTTGCCTTCTTAAATATCTTCCAAAAAAGCTTATTTACTTTAAACTCCGAGTGATTGTGTATGAATATTTGTATAAAACAATTCATTTAAACTTGAGATAGACGCCATCGCCAGCTAATTTTAACGATTTTTCCCGATCGGCTAGTCGAAACGAATCATACAAAGTGTCACTTGTTTCCAAATGTTATCAATTACTCGTACGAAATTCAGTGTTGTTACTTTTTGTGTGGTAGTTAAAAGACCATAAAACAGTCGTATTGACGTTTTAGCTTGTCGCGTTCTAAAAATAACAATTTTGAGCCCAAATATTATAATAATGAGTTATGGTTTATTCGTCAATTCTTGATGATTGTAAACAAAACTTTTTTTTGTGGGGAAAATTACTAAATCTATGTTGAATCGAGGTTTGAATTGGAATGTTTTGAACGTATTTCCATTTCCCGATAAATTTTATGTCACTTTCATGTTGCCAGCACCGCTTACCCTAATTTTACGGTATCATACCTATACAAATTAGTTGGTACCTCAGTTGCTGAAACAAACAAACAGGTGTGACAGACTGAAGGACAATATCAGGCTCCTTTTTTAGTATTTTATTTTATTATTAAGTGCCTACCTATTTATTACATTTTACAGATAAAGTGTTTTTAATCGCTTCGGCTGACTACGACATTAAGTGCTCTTTTTAGGGAGACGTAATTAAATAATAATGGTGATGTTTGTACACTTTAACCGATTAACTACTTACATACTCTTATATTTTAAATCCTAAAACAACGAATAGGATATTTGTCATATTAACAATTATTATAGTTGTTTATAAACTGATTAATTTGAAGGAAGTTAATGTTATTGAATATACGTTAAAATATACTGCATACTGCGTAGCAGAGTGACTAATCATAACTTCCTACCTATTACTCATACAATTACATATGATTAATTTAATAGGTAGGTATCATAGTACACGTATGAAGATAACTATAAACTGACCTAAGACAACGACCAGAATTTGATTTATGTTTAATAAATAATTAGTACCGAAACTAGAGAGAAAATTATCATTTTATAACTTCTATCTTTGGTTCATTTTCAGCTGTATTTATTTGTAGTGACAGGGCCAAAAAGAAAACCCGTAAAATCCCTGCACATGATACTCTACTTGCTAACTGCGTTCATACTAATATCTACCTCTTTCAGTATTTTGAAAGTAGGTTGACCATAATACTAATGAATTCCAGGAATTTAACATTTAAAAAAATATGAAATTTGTTGTCTTTTTTCTTCACATTTGTTATTTTCCTGACATAATACTATGACTTTAACTTCACTGTAGTCAAAAATGTATTATTATCAGACTGTGTATTTAAAATAAATAAATATTTATAGAAAAGCTCAAGTTAACTACGACGCAGAATATACTTATAACAATAAACTCAAACATAATCTTATTAGGTAAATCAAAAGCAGGTCTGCGTTAAGGTGGTACATACATACCTACATATTGTTTACTTAAACACATTGACAAGGAAAAGCAAATAATATTTTTGTGTGAAATGTATTTTAAAAACAAAAAAGCATAATTTTGAAAAATAAAAACCTTTAGTGTTATTTTTTTTTAAATACCCTTCAATGTTGCTATTACTTCTATTTAGTAGCTATCCTATTTTAAAAATATCGCCATTTATAGCGTCCTAAATAAAAAGTTCATATGTTTTTTTTTGTGATACTTAGACCATGAAATTGAACAACTTTTCCCAATAAACATAGGTCGAAATATGAAAAAATAAAACCGCCTCCGTTCTAAATGCGCTTTGATATAGTTTCTATGAGAAGCTGTTTATTATTTCGGATTCCGACCTAGGTACATTCCTTGGATACATTTGTTCAGTTTCATGGTCTTAGTAACATGAAAAAATAATAATGTGCTCTGTTACGTAAGCGATTTCATACTTTTGCACTCCAGTGTATTACTTACGTGGTACGGCACTTGCTTGTAAATCTACCCATGAAACTGAACAACTTTCCATGAAGAACATGGGTCGAAATATGAAAAAAAAAATACCTCCCATAGAAACTGATACAGCTGATAGCGCATTTTGTATGGGAGATAAATTATTTCTTTTCGAAATACGAAAAGAAATAATTTATGTACTTTGGGGAAAGTTGTTCAATTTCATGGGCAGAATCACACCCTTCAGGGTTGATATACCCTTTCTGTTACATCTTGTATATTCTGTGGTAGGTACTGCGGCGTAGAATCTGTGGTAGGTACTGCGGCGTAGTAAGCATAGGACGATAACCCTTTCAGAATACAACTAACGATCCTTTCAGAATACAACTAAAATAAACAGAGCTCTTCACCGCATAGTACGAATGTAAATAACTTGATTAAGGCTACCAAATTATATGACCTTCCATATACAAAAATAACAAAAATTAAAAGGCGAGCAAAACAACGAAAAAAAAAACATACAGGTTTTTTTATGAATTTATTTTAAACCTTTAAAAGGTAAGCCTTTAGAATATAAGTATTCTGGGCGCTAAATGCCATAACTTTTATTCTACGACTTCTGAAAACTCGCACAAAAAATTTCGACTTCATAGGTAATCAGCTGATTCACCTTTTCACTTTTTATGATAAGCATATGATAAGTCAACTTTTATTTCCGAATTTCAAAAATCGTGTTACATACCCCGTTGAAATTTCCTAACCTAATTAAAGAAATTCACGACGTACTCGTAAGTGTTACCAAGGTCGCATTCTGTATACAACAGCTAAACATTTTTTCTCATGAAACATTCGAACCGATTTATGAAAAAAAAAACGGTCAATTGCGAGTTGGACTCGCGCACCGAGGGTTCCGTACAACAAAGATAAAAATACCGTCAAAGTTATGGACGCGCAGCAGTCACGCAGAAGTTTATTATACGCTTGAGTCCGACAAGCACTTGACTAGTTTTTATTATTTGTTGTATTTGTTGTTAACATACCAAATTCCACGCTTGTAAGTTACCCCGTTTTTACGACAGAGATAAAACAAATATCGAACAAAAATCGCCTTAAAAACATGTTTTTAGTTGGACAGCCCCCCTTATTTTTATATTTAATTTTTGTTTTTATTATTTGTTGTTATAGCGGCAACTGAAATACATATTCTGAGAAAATTTCAACTGGCTACTGACAGTCAGACGGACAGACGTCAAACAGAAATAGATATTATATGTGAAAATTTCAGTAGACACTGACAGACAGTCATCGGAGGCATATTAATATGGGTACGGAACCCTAAAAAACAACTTTCCATAGAAACTACATTATTAAATAATTATGTTTTTTTCTTCTTATTTCCACCCATGTTCCATGTTAAGAAAAGTCTTTCAATTTTATGGGCAGATTAATTCTTCAGGGTTTAAACCTAGTACCTACATCAGGTTTTAACAGAAAAAGTTTTCCTTGAGATTTTCAGTTTCATAGGCAGATTCACATCTATCAATTTCTTATTCTGTTATTCTTTGGTTAAAGTCTTTCTCTCAACGCACTTCATCTTATATTTCTCCTCGACTGTTTACAAACAAACAAAGCGACCTATCGTGGAGTATTTCTACCATTTTGGCAGATTTCCAGATTACTACACAACTACGCATACCTCGACACACGTGACGCAGAAAACCGTATAAGATTTTAAGTGTGACTTTATTACTCCCAAGTATTACATAGGGCGACCGAGCTTTGCTCTGTATAATCTTAACTAAAGCCCACTAACAGATGGCGCTGTAGGGTTTTTGAAATGCGCTATTTTCAAGGAATGCTCTAAGACACGGAGAAATCGATTTTTTCCCAGCGATGAGACCTAGCTAGATGGATTCGTTTTTCGTCCCTAAAAACCCACGTAAACCAAATTTCATGAAAATTGTTATCTAAGGTCGTTTTCTACAAATCGGTTCGCTTAATAAACTGGTACCTTTAATTGTTATTATTTACATTTATTTTAATTTAGTATAATAAATACCTGATGAAAAGTTCGAATATCCTTAAGTAGTTTTGATAATCTGCGTAAATGAAGTTAAAGAAAAAGTAGTTTATTATCACTAAATGGTATGTTCTCAAAATCCAATCTTTCTAGCGTCTATAAGTGTTCATGCGCAACATTTTCTGTTTACATTATTACAAACACAATAGTATTTAATAAAACGATATAAAAAAATGCGGAGATGGCATCAAATTGAAATGAATATCAAATATAAAGATCTAAAGTCCCTTGAAATTAAATGATACGGCCCTTAATGTCCTCATCTCCATACATTTAGGAACCAAACCCAAACTTACAGGGTACCTCCCACTGACCTAGAATAATGAAAGGCAAGAAGCTAGCTCTTATAGCACAACCAAAGGAAAAAGTCTAAAATCATTAAATATTACAACTTTTCTTACCATTACTTATGAGTTCCCGTTTCAAGTACATTCATATTAAAGCGGCGTGAAGTTTGAGTGGACGAAGAGTTTTTCAAAATCAAAGTGCAAAAGCTTGTAGTATCATATGGTAGACAGGTACCTTAGCACGTGAGTCCGACTCGCACTTGCCCGGTTTTCTGTTAAATATTTCATACAGGGTACAAAAAGAAATACTGTCCGTAAAATGTCCTTTCAAACTTTAATTCACAACTGTACTCAGAATATTGCGAATCGACATTTTGGATGCAGGAATTTTTGCGAGTTTTGGTATTTTGAACCGAACCGTAATTTTCGTTGGAAGTAATTTTATCATCTTCTCAAGGTATTTAATGAATGAGTTAAGGAAAGAGTAATTTCTGATTACCAGAACCTTTAATTTAATTTAAGAGGCCTATCACAAAATTTCGTTCTGAAAGATTAGGTAAGTTGAAGCTCGGCGACAACTCGTTCGGGGTCACGAGTTCACGACACCGTGCTGCACCTACGACTAAACAATATTGATACTTTTTAAAATTTTCTTATAATGATTGATTAGCAATTCTATAATCTGGGGTGATAGTAATAGTAGATATCTCAAAAAACCGACCAAGTGCGAGTCGGACTCGCATGCAAAGGGTTCTTTCTCTATCTCAACAATATTAAATGCTAGCTTCTGCCACGACTCCGTCCGCGTGTTTTTCATTAAGACAAAAGGTATCCTAAGTCCTTTTCTGTACCCTTGACAACGCGGATACAAAATATCATGATGACGGTTTAGTAGTTGAGGCGACTCTTAGATGAGTGAGAGACAGACGGACAAACAAACGGTCGGACAGCCAGATAGGATTATCATATTGATATTGTTGTATTATTGTTTCGTAACAATTTTTTTATTAATTTTTTAAATGTCAATTGATATTTTGTATTCCTAGTGGACCACTTTAGGAACAAGTAAGAAGGTATTTTAATTAAAATTAATTCAATAAAACAGATATGATATTTATACGTTATATTTATTTTGCCTATATCCAAAAGCACACTGAAATAAATAAAAAACTATAATACTATTTGCCTCAGTGGCATTGATCGAGCTTTTCGCGAATCGATAATTTCTGGAAGAATACACTCATGGTAAAAACGCGTCAACTTGGGTAACATTTTGGTTTTCCAAAAATCGTCATCTTTGTGAACTCTTACTACTTTCATAGCGTATTGCGGACCAGTCCACACTGCAAATATGCAAATATTTCTGTTCGCAATATGCAGTTGGCCCTGCACTTGGTAAAACCAGTCATGCTTTTCATTCATTGTAAGTTCGCCAGAATGGTTTCGTTTGAAACATTTAATTTTCTTTTTTGCAATCGCTTCTTCTGGGTCGATACCGAATGCGGAAGAGGGACATTTGATCTCAACTAGCCCTTCTCCGCACACGCCGTCAGGAGAAGCTCCCAGAAAGCAGTAATGAGCATCAATAAATAGCCCACATTGCTCGATGTGAATATTTTCTTGTACAGCCAGCTGTTCCAAAGCCTTGCTTTCATTTTCTACTCCATGTCGGATGGAAGCCACCTGACTTAAATTATAGCTGTACAAAATAGCTTTCACTAGTGGGGCAGAATTTTGGTTTGTACGCCTCTTGCAGATTTTCGAAAATTTCGATGCTGTCAAAATGCATCTTCGAAGCTCGACCCATAATGTGCTTTCTGCTTGCAGAATAGTATTCCGCTCGATCTCAAAGCGGTTTAACGCCTGTTGTCTAAGGTTATCTAAAAACAACTTCTTCGCATTGTCAAAATCATTTTTGTTCATATCTGGGCGTTGACATTCATTACCATAGTGTGCGTCAGTTTTACTAAAATTGAGCTTTGTTTTGCAGCGCTTTGGACGACTTGTGTAATATGCATTTTGAGAATGTCGTTTGCGTTCTATTTGCTTTATGGGCTTTCCTGGACTCCTGCCCCACAGTGTCTTATATAATGTATATTGCGGTTTACCGCTATTGAAGGCGACTACTGCTGCGTAGCAGCGAGCTTTGTATGAATCTTTTAAAGAATAGTTTATTCTTTTGCCACCTACTACTTTAGCTACCATACTATTAAACTGTTCGGCACGATTGTTGGTGAAATTTTGCAAAAGGCTCCTGGAATTAAATGCCAACTGTGAAGCGTTCTTCCTTAATTTAAGCATTAAAGTTGGTATTATTGGAACCAAATTCTGTTCTGCTTTCCTTTCAGGCGTGCAATAATAATCTTCACATTCCGTGTGGTCACCAAAAATATGACGTGTACTATTTAATATGTCTTTCTGCAAATTCAGTATTTTTGTCTCTGTAGAAACATTTTGTTCATTTCGAAACTTACTTGCAGACCGGATGGCAGTACGTAGCCTAGTAAGGCGATCTCCGGTTAAAAGCTTACGTTCAATTAGAGGGATCGTAGTATCTTTTTGAAGTTGCATATTTTTCCCGTTATAGTTCCGCAACAAATGATTGGTACACTCTATTTTTTGGATAGGTACGTCTGGATACGGCCTGCTTTCAAGTATGCTTTTGTATGTGCTCGAGTCACCGTCAGCTATTAATACATTATATATCAGATTTCTTTTCTCTATTGAACAATTGAAACCTTCAACCAGAATCGTTTGTTCCATACTGGTGGACGATCCTGAATGGTTTTTTGTGCAATTGTGAGTTCGTGGTGACACGCCTTTAGAAAAAGCACGAGCGCAGATAACGCAATATTTGTTACGGACTCCAATATGCAAGACCTTTCCGGTGTGTTCCCCAATAATTGCTGCACATCCAGATAAAGCTGAATAATTCGTTTTGTAAGATCGTTTGCTCCAACAGGCATCGGCTTCAACTGGTATCATTGCTATTCCAGCACCATTGACATCACCACGAGATATTGCAGCCTCTCGTTCTTCTTTCGCCACGTCTTGCATTGACTCTTCAGCAGCTATTCGCCATATTTCAGCAACATCGTCGTGTGTAGTGCTATATAAACGAAATGGTATAGTTGGTAAATCCATGGAAGCATTGAGTTCATTAAGATTTGATAATCCAATTCCTGTTAGGATGGCACCTGATACTGCTCCAGCATTTGCATCAAATTTCGGGTCTTTGTCGTTGCATGTTTTTAAATGAAATATAGAACCACACATACGACATTTAAAATGAAATGTTGAAAGGAGTCCATTTTGTTTTTCTTTCATCAATTTCATGTTACTCAGTTTGCAACTGAATTTCTCACCATGTTTCTCAATATCAAACAATTGATTTAAAAAGAACTGGAAATCGATTATTCTCCGTCCCTGAACTACATCATCTTGTGCCTGAAAAAAAATTTTTGATAACAGAGAAGAATAATCATTTTTAAGATAATCTTAACAAGAATGAACAAGTTCTTTCTTACAGTACTGTTCTCGGGTTCCTTTTCTATCGTCAACGTCATATCTATTTCGTCAAGAGCTGGCAATGGCGGTTCGTCTGATATATTTGAATTGTTTGTTGATGAAGAAGGGACGTCGACGGTAGGTATCTAAAATAACACAAGTTACGTTAAAAACATTAAGATTAGTAAAAATTTGGTCATGTACGAAGTGATAATTATATAACGGAACATGGCGACTACTCTCAATTTTCGATATGTCGTGTCGATACGATACTACTTCGATACAGTCGAATTCATAACTTCGTTCACTGACAATAGAGTAAAATATTGGTTTAATGAATTGACAAATTGGCAGTGATTAGGATACAACTAACATTAGGAGCAAATTCAGAACTTCGTCCCTTGACGATAGACTATCGTCTATCCTAATCACTGCCAATTTGTAATCCTACTCTATCGTCAAGGGACGAAGTTCTGAATTTGCATGTTTCGAATAGTATCGTATCGATCATCGGAAATTGAGAGTAGACACCCAGATTCTTTACTTCATTCTCTTTGTCGTCGTTGTTTTCCATGTGTACCGAAGATGAAAGTGACTTCATGGTGGCATAGTTAATCTTTCTGAAACATTCGCATAAATTATAATTAAAATTTGCCGAATTGTAACACTTGGAAATGAGCTGTCGTAGGAATATTGAGAACAGCAGTACCTTTCTTCATTTGCATTTTTCAATGTAGATGTGTACCTTTTCTTTTTAATACATCTGTACTTGACGCCTTTTCGACCCATGCTAGAAATAAACAAAATTTTCACTTATTGAAAATCCTTATTAAAAAAAATAAACAATGAGTAATAATAATGATAACGCGAAACGCTAGAAACTGAAAACTTCATGCACTCCAACAGATTTTTAATATAATAAATTGAATTTAAAATAAATTAATGATGTACTTTTAAAATATTGTGAAATCGATTCTCAACAATTTTCTAGTTTTCAATTAGTAACTTACATAATGTATAAGATACCTATATTTATATGTTCAATATAACAACAGTTACAAAGAATACTTACGTGATCAAAATAAGTTAGTCGCACTATACGGCTTACGCGAGCTCGATCGATCGATCGTTTGGCGCGAAAAAAATTGCACAGGTCCTACTTCTACAAGCGCTCGCAGCGTACTGAGTTTGAACGGCCCATGCGTCGCATTATGTAGGAAATTTGGCTGTAGTAATTATGTTTTTTTAAAATTTCATGATAAGTATTTTGTCAAAATAATTACGCAGTTTAATTTGTTTATAACTAACGTTTATTCTGGTATAAATTTCATTTGATAATATTTATTTAGTAAAGAGATATTGAGTGATATTTCAGAGCGCTTTTTGTGATTTTATGGTATTCATGGATATTTTTTTATAACCATTCCATACATAATTTCAAAATTTCGAGGCCGCTACGAACAAAACCACTATATAAGAGATATTAATATATTTTTTTCAATTGATTTGTTCAGTTCTGTTGTTCAGTCTACGAACTCAAAAAACTGCCGTCGCGCACTTTATGAAAAAGCTTGCTTCGTAATTTTGTCTTTATATAAATAAATAAGAAAAAATTGCGAAAAGCGAGGCCGCTACGAACTTAACTGATAATTACCTATTCTTCACTATTCATTAAGTCAAAGTTGTCGAAAATCTCCAGTTTCTTCGAATAAGAACACCAAAATTGACCATTTATTGCAAGAATCATGCTCGAAATGTGATAGGCCTCTTAACGTCATATACAACTATATTCAGAATATTGCGTATCAACATTTTGGATGCAGGATTTTTTGCGAATCTTGGTATTGCGGACCGAACCCTAATTTTCTCTGGAAGTAATTTTGATCATCTGCGTGAAGGTCCTATAAGAGTTAAGGATAAAGCAATTTGTTACTCAAGATAGCATTCTACCGAAACATAATTTTCACTGGAAGCAATTTATCTGAATGATTCGAAGAAACAATGTCAAGATCGTCGGAGCATTCCGAAACTTCGACATTTAAATAAACTTTTCCAAGAAAATACAATTATTTAAAATGATCAAACCAAAATATATGATTCTGGGGACTAAAGGCAACAACTTTTATTGAACTGCATACAATTTGTATGATAAGTCGATGCACTTAATAAGACCTTAAAAGGGCCCATATAGGTACACAATTTGTTGTGGAGCCTAGAAAAGGAAGATCTTTTCGTCAAGCCTATCGTATATGATACTAGCTTTTACCTACGGGTTTGTTCGTGTTATAAGTCTTTGTGTCATCGTAGTGTCTCCTACAGGAACCATGCATTTTTCCGGAATAAACTGTAGCTTATATCAAGATATATCTACCTCCCAAACATCGAAATCGGTTAAGCTGTTTAGGCGTGATGGTGGAACAAACAAACATCCATACTTTCGCATTTATAATATTAGTGAGATGGTCCCACAAAATCTATAAATTTAAATATAACATTTAACATCAATATCAACATTTAACATTTGGTTTCTACATTATTTTTATTAGTGCCTAACACAGGGTGTAACAGAAAGGTATGCTAATACTGAAGAATGTGATTCTACCCATGAAACTGTAGAATTAAAAAATAGGTACAAAGTTCTTTACTTCCTATAAAAACTGACTGCATCAACTGATGACGCATTTTGATTCACAATTTACAAAATATGTTTAAAATTTACCTAGTAAAGTAACCATTAAAGTTACCTTTGTATTAAAGTTACCTAGTATATTTTTAGCTACCGTGTTGTTCTTGAGTTCTAAAGCAACTCAAGCTTGACATGCATAATGCAGTTTTTAACAATGTTATCAGTCGTATCTTCACATGGCGCATATAAGAATCTGCAGTAGTTATGCTGCAATGTTTAACTTTGCGTAATACAGGAAGAGATATGTCTCGATATACTTTGATATTTGTTTTGCTTGTTACGGAAAGTCATCTAATTTTATAGTCTTAGAATATATAATAAGATAAGATAAAGATGTCCCGTGTGGTGCCGGCAAAGAATAGTACCAACTCATACATACCCGTGGGTGTCGTACTACTACGACTAAGGGTTAACTGAAGGATGGGCAGCACCATCCTCCTTTGTATCATACTTCTTACTTACTGCGGTCACCTACTACCGCGGTCCATGGTGCCAGCCGTAACGCTAACAAGCGAGGTGACTATGGTACTTCCCCTCCACATTTTTCCAGCAAAAGCTAGAATTCACGAGGGAGCTCCCTGTCCTGTAGTGGACGTTTCATGGGATGTTATGATAAAGATAAACATAAAATTTATTTCAATAAAACTTATCTAATTATAAAGTAGGACTAATTATATGTTAATTGTTTGTGAAGCGATGTAGTTTCGCTGACGTCATTAAGAGATTTTAATATCCAACAATGATTAAACGATTTTGACTTTGACTTTTTTAAAAAGGTATTAAAATATCAATTGTGATGAGTAAACTACCTTTAATAATACTTTGTACTTTTCACATAGGTATTCCTATTAATATGGTTATAGGAGGTAATGTCTCAAATTACTGAAATGTCACACACTATATTCGGCACCTTTTTACCGTGTTAAAACATCTCATTCTCAACAAAAAGTCAGTCGAAGAGAGGCATTCTGGAATACCTTAACTCTTACACCCTTGAAGCATTTTTACAGTAGGAAATGTCTCTTTCCCACTGAAAGAACGTTTAAGGCGAACAAAGAAGCTGTCAACAGCTAGTATTTCCATACATTTTTTTGAAAATTATTTACACTTAGAATAAACTACAAGTCATCGAAGTCATCTTTCCTAAGCCACACTTTTTAGTCTCAGTTTCCAAACAGTTTCAATTCATTCAGTCAGTCAGTTCCCCGAATGGTTGACTTCTGAAGATTTAATATAATGATTATTGGTATTATTTTGACCATTTCAACAAAACGAGCAAATTATACCTCTTTACTTGACTGGAGTTATTCCTTAATAATGTAGGCCAAGATCACAATTTATCCTAGTGACAGAAACAAGACAGCTCCCTGTTTCTGAAAGAATTTGGCGAGAAATATGTTGTTTATTCCAAAGAGATTTGAACCTCGCTGCGCTCGGCGTAGCGAGGTTCAAATCTCTTTGGTTTATTCTGTACGCCGAGCAGAAACTGCTTATCTGCAGTTAGGTTGTATTTATCTTGGTGAAGTTCGAAAACAGATCATCTTATTATGTAGGAACAGGAAGTGAATCTTGACCTTTCAAATCCATTCGAAATGAAACGTAAACACACTTTGAACTTCATTCATTTGCATGTGAAACTAAACAGAAGTCTAATATCATCTAATTTTAGATTTTTCGTAAACATTTGTGCAATAAACTAGATACAAACGTTGAAACAGGCGCCGGCCTCAATCTCAAGTAAACAGCATGTTTAGCTGTGTTTACACCACTGCAAATCTACGCACTTTCTAATTCCGGGTACACTGATATATTTATTAGATTCTGTACGTTTTATATCATTCGAAATTTTAAATTGATGTTCAATTCCAGATACTAATTTGTTTACTTCCAATGAGAGACGTCTTGAAAGACGAAGCGATCAAATCTCATTGCTTTATCATCCAAATATCCCATGGTGAAGTGAATCCAAAGATTCTCAAGACTTTAGAGTGACTATCGATGAGTGTAAGGACTTTGTGAAATAATAAATATAAAACTTGTGCAAAAATGGCGATGGACACTATGGCAGTCGAGCTGCCGGATCTGAATACGCTGGCACCGCCAGTAACTATAGAAGAGACTCCAGAAGAAAAGTAAGTATGGAATTCTTTGTTGAAACTCATCACACGAGCATATCTTACTGCTAAAATACTCAGCAGTAGATGTTTAATTTCCCTTCAGGAAAAATAATATTATTTCGAGTAGTGAGGGTAATCAACCTTGTTATTATGACCTGCAGATGAACTTCAACCGAGGATAGTAAACCACATTCTTGACCGGCTGTATATACCAAACCTAGTATAGTTCTGCTGTTGTTGCTTGTGCTCATAATTAAAATAGATTCAGCTACTTTAGCATTGTCTTCAATCGAAATGATTCTTAACTTTATTTTCTTGGGTTCCATCACGCTATATCCCTCCGTTGCATGTTCAAAGTCGTTTCGTTGAACAAATTCGTTCATCCGCAGAATTGAATCATTTGTCTTATTGTCTTTACTTTTAATTATCTGAACGCAATATTCGCTGGTGTCAATATTTAGGTCAAGAATGTTGACTGACATAGGCAGCTGATCTATTCCTGGCCAAGGTTCGGCTTGTGACCGCTAACTGTTAAAATTGTTTGTAACTTTTTGATCGCGATTCACAGCAATCAGGTCAACGTTTTCTGGAAAACATTAAAATTCTTTCAAATTTATTTGATCCAGCTAGAAAAACATTTGTCACATTTAAATAAGAAATAGTTCACGAGGTAAATTACTTATGTATTTCTTTGAAAATAAAATAGGATTGACGTAATATCACCAATAACAGAAATAAGTCTTTGCTGATGATTATTCATAATTAGGCCATTCTGAGAAATCAGGTCTTTGAACTTTTATTTTTTTGAGATATATAAATCTTTCTAATCATAATAATTATTATCTTTATCATCGGAAGCCACTGTACTTGCTTTCCAAATAATGATGATATTTGATTTGATGATGGTCTACTGTAAACACCTTACCATTGTGGTCACACATTTGCATATACTGTTTTATGATTAAATACAATAAAATTTTATAAAATCTTAAAGAAATTGCTATAAAATAAACCGTTTACCTTAAAACCCACAGTTTTTCAGTTTTGTTCCAAGTCTTGTGCTAACCTAATAAATAAAATTTTAAAAATAACCTGGTTTCTTATCAAAGTTTGCACAAGTTTTCCCACGAAGACGCTAAAAACTCGTTTTTCTTGCTACATTACAATAATTAGTCTCCGTCATGGCATGAATTATAATGCAGTTTTTGTCTTGTTCGCAATGTCGTGGACCTGTTTGTTTTATCTTCTAAGGGTAATAACCTGACAAATCAGCAAATATCTACCATTTTGTAATTTTACATTTGTCATCTCTTCTTATAGCAGATCTTATGTTTCGTTGGTACTTATTTTACATTCATCTACTGTCTATACATATAATAAAAGAGTAAAAACCGCGTGTCTGTACTTTTGATAAATTTATAAAAAAATTAGTGTGGGCGATAAGAAACGACTAATAGAACTCAAAAATATGTTTTCTGAACTTTTTGTCTGTCTGTCTGTATGTTTTCGATAAACTCCGAAACTACTGAACGGATTTTCTCGCGGTTTTCGCAGATAGATTAAGCTTAGCTCTGAGCAACATATAGGCTATGTTTCATTCAAATCGGTTCACTCAATCAGAAGCTACACCAATGTAAAGTATTAAATTGCCTGTACGACAATAACTCGCAAACTGATTCAAACTGAGTTTTTAATTACGAGTTTGGCTTACTTTTGTGCAACATAAAAGTTTAGTTTCATTGCAATCGGTTCACTCAGACAGAAGGTATGCTAAGTTTCATGCGGCGGAGCAAATAACTGACAAACTATTGAACGAATTCAAACAGGGTTTTCAATAAACTATCAAGCTTACTTCTTTGCAACATATTAGCTTACTTTCATTGAAAACGGCTCACTCAGACAGGTGCGCGAAATTTCCAGCGGAGGCGCCAATATCTCACAAACTACTGAACCGATTAAATGGAGGTTTTCAGTAACGTATTTGGCTACTCCATGCAACATGTATGCTTAGTTTCATTGCAAACGGTTCACTCAGACATAAAATTCACCAAGTTTCAAGCGGCGGCCCCAATAACTCACCAACTACTAAACGGATTTAAACGGGGTTTTCAATAACGTGTTTAGCTTAATTCTTTGCAATGTATTAGCTTACTTTTATTGAAAACGATTCACTCAGACAGGAAATGCCCGAGGTTTCAATAGACGGCGCCAATAGCTCACAAACTACTGTACCGATTCCAACTGGCATTTCCATGACGTGCTTGGATTAGGTACTTTCGTGCAACATATAAGCTTAGGTTAGTTGAAAACGGTTCACTCAGATAGAAGTTACGCAAAGTTTCAAGCAAAGGCGCTAATAACTCACAAACTTTTGAGCAGATTCAAACATGGCCTTCAGTAACGCGTTTGGCTTACTCCTGTGCAATAAACAAGCTTAGTTTCATTGCGAAAGGTTCACTCTGACGGAAGATACGCAAAGTTTCAAGCTGCAGAACCAAGAACTCACCTACTGAACTGGTTCAAACGAGGTTTTCAATGACGCGTCGGGCTTCTTTTTGTGCAACATATAAGCTTTATTCCATTGCAAACGGTTCATTCACACTGAAGGTTCGCGAAATTTTAAGCGGCCACACCAATACCTCACAAAGTACTTGAACGACTTAAACGGAGTTTTCAATAACGTATTTGGGTTGCTTTCGTGCAATATTTGAACTTTTTTTTATTGCAATCGTTTCACTCAAACAGAAAATGGAAGAGTTCAAAGTTTCAAGCTGTGAAACCGAGCTGAAATCAAACAAAGCTTATATTTGTACGGAAGAAAGCCAAATACGTTGTTGAAAATTCCGTTTGATCCGGTCCAGTTGTTTGTGTAAAAGTTGTGGGTACAGCTAAAGATTGGTAAAATCTAGATTGTTTTATTATAAAAATAATAATAAAAAAAATCCTGTTTCGGCATGGCAGTGCAACAAATGTAAAAAAAAATTATGAAAGTTCTAAAGTTTTGAAAACTTAGGAATTAGGTAAGTACTTATAAACAAAATACGAATCATTGTTTTTTAGGAATTGTCTTTTAAGGGGAGAAATAAGTTACAACGATTGTACAGAAGTGTAGTCCAACAGTTTTGTATGCAGGTACATGTACAGTTAAAAGCATGTGAAGCCACGTTGGACTTTGTACCGCTCTTTTTTCAGTTGCCACAGAAGCTAAAGTGACTGAGCCTCAGATTTAGTTAGGCTTTGTTTTGTATAAGATATAACGAGACCCGTGTCATAGTTCGTCCGCGTGGAATTCGACTATAATTTTACACTTACGAGGACAGTGGGTGACCTAACAGTCCACACGTAAACAAGACGTGTTTAATTTACAAAAATCCGTACTATCGGTACTCTGTATACCTAATAATATAAAGGCGAGAACTGCACTGTCTGTCTGTCTGTTAAGCTTTTATGACTAATCCGATAAACCGATTGAGATATAAACTTGGTACGAAGATAGTTTGAACCATGGGAAAAGTCATTTGCTACTTTTTCTGAACCCCACGCGGACGGAGTCGCGGGCAACAGCTAGTTTATAATATATTCTTTACTGAACACAAATTACTCAACGTTGATACATTAATACTATGTATAACGGCGAGCATTATGTTGGTAAGAGATCTCTTCCAGCCAACATGTGTGGCGTAAAACACGAAGATTAATAGACAGCAACAAAATCTACTGTTTTTCCTTACGAACTGCTCTATGCCTATTAATTTAATAGACAAACTGTACACCGTGTTCCTGTAGTAAGGGTGATGAAGGACAAATCTCTATATGATTTGCTCATGTCTGCCTCTTTGACTAATGATAAGAAGCATCCTCTAAAAGATCCAAAAAATATTGGCGGACATCCACACCCCTGCGTTTTTGAGGAATTAAGTTTTAACTATTTTGAAATTTGACAATGAAACGCACATCTAGCAGACTATGACTATCTGATTAAATACAATGTATAAAACCCCAGAAAAATGGTCTGCCACCATAATAGCCCTGCTTCGTAAAGTTACAGCAGCGCTTCAAAATGCGAAAATTTACTACTTCTTCCCGTGATAATGCAGAGCCCTGCATGTCTGCCTCTTCGATTTTCTACATCTTCAGAAGTGTTAAACAGGAGCCACAAAGGCAGACAAAAAAAACATTATTTAGTATCTTATTTTCATTTTTTTTGCTTTAACTCAAAAACGCAGCGACGCATAGAAAAACTTGTAAGGACCAAATCGATTCGTATATAGCTGATCTATCATCCCTATTAATATGAATCATGAGCAAATCACATACCCAAATTGCAGCCAGCACCCTCACTACTGAGGATATGCAATAATTTTAAGAGCACGTTCAGTTAACCGTCATAGTTTTATCAAAGACACCATGCCGCTCGATTTAGATCCATCCAAGGCTAGGGTAGAACTGTGGTCAAAAAGGTACCCTCCTGACAACATTCATATCCCAACTGCCGAAAAGCTGCCACCAGGTCACGATCTTCCTTGGTCCATATGGAAGTCACTAAACAGACTGCGGTCGGGCGTTGGCAGGTGCGGGGAACTCATGAAGAGGTGGGGCTTCTCTGATAACGACAAGTGTGAATGCGGTATTTTGCAAACCATGACACACTTGCTGTCGTGCCCTACTTCTCCAGTTTCCTGCACTCGGAGAGACCTTTTTGAAGGCAACCAAAAGGCTATTGATGTGGCTACTTTTTGGGCTAAGCGTTTATAGTCAGTTTTGCCATTGACTCGAAAAGAAGAAGAAGTTAACGAAACTGAACAACTTTCCCTAAGAAACATAGCTTGAAATACGAAATTTGAGGAATTTTATTTTTCGTATTTCAACCTATGTTTCTTAGTGAAAGTTGTACAGTTTCGTTAACTGAACGTGATCTTAAAATAATGCATATCCTCAGGAACACGGTGTACATACACACTTATTTTTTGATCACCTGGATAGTATAAGAGGTGGTTCTTTCCATGAAATTGAACAACTTTTCCCAAGAAATATAGGTCGAATTACGAACATAGGTTAAATTCATATAAATTGTACTTAATACGAGTAGGTGCCATATTATATCTATCGCTTGCATTTAGTTCCACTCCATCTAGCTCTAGGTCTAGGTTAATGGTAACAGACGGCTTGGAAGAATTTATGCGTTCATTATCCATATGCGTCTATACGTCGGACTGAATCTTAGATGATGGATGATTTTTGAACTACCCTCTATCCAGAAATTGAACATATAAAAGGTTACATCGTCAAAGACTTTAAACAACTTACTCACGAATTGCCTTGAATGGCAGACTTTCGTCAGATAATTAGCGTGGTCACTATTACTTTAACACATCCAAAATATAGGTTGTAAGTATAATGTATATCGATTTAGAACCGAAACTGTGGATTTAGACCATTAAACGAAACAACTTTGGCATTTCATATTTATTCCGTTAATAATTAAAAATCGTTTTGGAACAATTAAAATAATAACATTTTCCAAGGAACATATATTATTATTTTTATTATCATGTAGCCTCTAATGTGTCTAATGTGTAATGGGCCTTTTTTTCACCAGATATCGCGGTCTTGTGTCTTTGTTCTCCAGTCTGTTATAAAAGCATCCAATTTGTCGCGCTACCTTCTTCTAGAACTATCTTGGCGACGCCGCCGCCCGTCTTCTGGGATCCAGCCCGTCTTCTGGGATCCAGTTCTTTTTGTTTTTGTACGTACCTGATTGTTCAGGGTCATATACTCTTTACATTTTTATATTCTCTTTTCAATCTATTGTCAATTTTTCCTGTGAAATTCTCGAGGGAAGCCTTAGTCCTAGATATAACCGCAAAAACTATACCAGCTTCAGGCCAACATTACTTGTCTTTCTCGTACCTATTATAGTATGGTTGGCTATAGCTGCAATGCCTATTAGCATTAGCGATTGGATCACCGTCTAGTCTTGAGTAAGTATTAAGTCTAGACTTCATAGGTCTAGGCACAAACAAAGGTCAAGGAAAGTCATGATCGTTTTATGCAAAACAATCATGAGGTACCCAATTAAATACCTATTCACATGAAATCCTTAAAAAGTAGACAAGTGGCTTTCTGTCTGATATTTCTGAAAGCTGTTTGTAGTCACGAGTAAGGTATTTTACTCGTACTTCGATAGTTCAGATCCAGAACCTTTAACAGCTTTTAACCTTTTAGTGTAACTATAAAACATTTTCTGTGTACAAAATAATTGTTAGAGATTATCTTAAATGATAAGATAAATAAATATCTATCCACGTTTTTTTTGTCTGTTTCATGACATGACCTAAAAACATTACTCATACCACCTCATACATTGAAAATCTAATGTTTAACAAACGGTTCGTTCATTGTCATACAAAATGTGCTCAAAATCTTTGGGTTCTTTAAAACTTGGTACACCCAACAGCACGTCAGTATAAATAGAGTAATAAAGGGTGTAAGAGACGGTGTACCGAAAACTGATAGGACGTCCTCAGTCAACGAAACTGAACAACTTTCCCACAGAAACATAATATGTTGGGAAATGAAATAAAAAAATAACCTCTCCATACAAACTGTTCGACCAGAGTGGACAATTTGTATGGAGAGGTCAATTTTTTTTTTCATTTCCCACATAATATATGTTTCTTTGGAAAAGTTGTTCAGTTTGACTGAGCACGCCGTTTCACTTTTCGGTACACCGTCCCTTACGCCCTGTATACTGGGTGTTATTGTAAACACTGTGATCCTTGAAACTGTACATTGAGACCATGGAACTGAACAACTTTCCCTAAGGAACATAGGTCGAAATACGAAAAAACTTTTTCATCTCCCATAGAAAATGCGCAATCAGCTGGTGCAGTTTCTATGGGAAGTCAAAATTTTTTTTTTCGTATTTCGGTACTTATGTTCCTTAGGGAAAGTTGTTCAGTTTCATGGTCTCAATGCACAGTTTCAAGGATCACAGTGTTTACACTAACATCCTGTATATTAGATGTAATAGAGTTGGAAGGAAATACTAACAAGGTAAGGTAACACTACTACTCGTAACTCGCATGGAAGTAAACTTTGTAAATCGACATGGCGTACCTATTTATGGTAAATGTTATTACAAGGAAAATATGCCTACCTGCTGTTGTAGAGTCATCCAAGGCACAGAATAAAGTAATAGTACTATCATACAGCGTTACGGCTGGCACAATGGACCGCGGTTGTAGGTGACCGCAGTAAGTAAGATGTAAGATACAAAGGAGGATGCTGCTGCCCATCCTCCAGTTAACCCTTAGTCGCCTCTTACGACACCCACGGGTATGTATGGGTGCAAGCGAGGTGACCATGGTACTTCCCCTCCACATTTTTCCAGCAAAAGCTAGAATCCTGGAAGGAGCTCCCTGTCCTGTAGTGGACGTTTCATGGGATGTTATGATGACTATAATCAAATCAAATCAAAATCATTTATTTCAGGCCAATGACCCATACTTAATTATACAAACCCCCATAATACAGAACGGTCACTCGCTCCGCTCCTCCCCCTCCCCTTTCCCGCCCGGTGCTTCTGCAGGTCAGCTGTACTGAACATGTAGGCCTAAGTGCGCTTCCGATTTTAAATTTCAAATTCACGCTCATTGTATGCAGTGTCTGGGGTTCAACCAAGGTACAGACTCGGTTATATAATTGTAATATCATTGGGTACAGACAGATTATACGTATAATAGTTACTGCGTGATCCAAAGTAGGCTCCCGCAGAAAAAAAAATGATAAAAGTACACCTGAATGACACACCATTATAAAAGCTTTGGCCTAAATAACATATTGTAAAGAATGGCATTGCACGTGTCATATTATAAATCACGAAGGAATTTACAGATGTTGGACTCTGCTAACAAAAACGGCGTTTTGAACCAATAGAAATTTGCGAGTAACTACTTACGATTATGCATTTTGTTGTGTTTTTAGGGTTCCGTACCTAAAATAACGTATGTAATTCCGTACGTAAAATAAAAAAACAGAACCCTTTTAGGATCACTTTGTTGTCCGTCTGTCTGTCTGTCTGTCAAGACCCTATTTCTCAAGAACGAGAAGAGGAATCAGGTTGAAATTGAAAACGAATATTAAGGTCTATGAACCACACAAGATCTGAAAATTTAAATTTTATACAACGACGCAATCAAAAGATATGGCTTTTTATATCCTCATCTCCATACATTTATGCAAAAAAGCAAAATCTACAGGATACTTCCCGTTGACCTAAAATTATGAAATTTGGCAAGAAGCTAGGTCTCACAGTACAAATAAAGGGAAAAGTCTAAAATCATTAAATATTTAAATTTTTCTCACAACTAATACTAACCAATTAAGGTGAGCTCCCATTTCAAGAACTTGTCTATTAAAGAGGGGTCAAGTTGGATGGTCGGGGAATTTTTAAAATCAAAGAGCAAAAGCTTTTAGTATATCATATGGTAGATAGGTACGGAACCCTTAGGGCGCGAGTCCGACTCGCACTTGTTTTCTATTGAATTGCTGTCGAGGAGCACTTTAAGCTTGACTGACACTTTGGTCTTTGTACTGTTCTTATGTTAAAAGCAATAAGAACTAAGGTTGCGCTGTGAGTGACAAGCTTGATCTACTCTTAACAGTAATTTTCTTAATAACATCTTCTACTGCTTGAGAAAAGAACGCAAAAGCCTTCTTTTTGCCAGTCTAATACGACATATTCAACAACGAAGTTCAAGAAACAAATCCTGGTACCCGAGTTTAAAAACACTCGAACTTAGGTTTATTTAATTTATTTAATTCGTCCATGGTTACACAGACACACCAAAGTAGCAATACCTGGGCAACCGAAAACCTTAAAATTTATATTTTGGCGCCGTCTAGTGTGGAGTAGAAAAACTATACCGAAACGTTCTATCTACAGATAGCGCTGTAGGTTTTCTGAATCGAGCTTTCTGAAACACCGAAAAAACTAATTTTCGCAGGCATTCATACCTAGCTAGATCTATTTTGCGCCCCAGAAAACTCGTGTATACAAATTTGTATATTGCTCTTTCAATTTATTTTAGGATTTTTAGCTATATTTTGGTCATGTTCACACAATGGCTGTAGATTCGATACACGGTACCTGCTAATTTGATGTACCTTGGTTTTGCTAGCTTCCTATTCAATGAAAGATGGTACCATTTTTTCACGTTCTAGACTTTACTATGAGCCGTGCAAAATCTGGATAAAGGTCACGGGTATAGGTAGTATTTTCTATTCAATGCTTATACAAATTTATTAGATATGCTGTCAAAAACTTTGTTTGCGCATGCTTCCGTGGAGTACATTACCTATATGCTTCCGTGGAGTACATTACCAATTTCGTTCAGTAAATAAATATGGAACTTAAAGTTAATTCAAAAGTTTGGCAATAGGAACTGAGCAGTAAAACAGTAAAGGAGTAGCAACAAATGTTCAAAGTGAGCAACTAGTAGAAAAATAGATTGTGCAGTAAAGTTACTGAAATAGGTGGTAACTTGTGAGCAGTAAAACTACTACTAATTACTAACTATAAGTAAAACTATGAAGTGTTTGTTTGATCGCCTTACTAAACGCAGTAACAGTTTTTTGCATAGAGATAGTTTAGTCTGAAAAATGCTATAAAAATATCTACGCTGCCTTGATATATCGACATCTTTTTCAGATTCCTTCAAGTTATCAAACCACAGTGACTTTGGTTATTCTTTTTAATTAGTTATTTACTTTCCTCCGGTGCAATCGGTCCACTTTCTCAATCGGTCCATTTTCTCAATCGGTCCACTTTCCCAAATGGTCAACTTGTTTTTCCTTATTCGCCCATTTCAAAATGCGTCCATTTTCCCAATCGGTCCAATTTCCCAATCGGTCCAATTTTCGAGCATTTAGGAACTAGTATTAGTACATATTAAGTAATTGTATCTGTTATTTGTATCCTCTCTCCATAAAAAAGTGCATAAAAGTATCTTATGGTGTAAGCAATAGAGTAGTCTAGGAAGGAAATGTGTCGTGTCGTGACGTCATGCGCCCGCCATTATGTTGACAGGATGGCGTCATTCGCGGGGGTGGCTCATGTAGCTTTCCATTCAACGGAGACTTAATAGGGGAAGATCCAGCGAACTACAATAGATCCCACTACAAAGTTGAGTACATGTTACCTTACCTTGAATAATCGAAGGTGAAATAAAAGCCGCGTGTTCCGTTCTGACCCATGTAGAGGTACATTAAAGGCCTTATCAAATGCCACGTTAGTATAACTATACAACGTGAATTTACATTGGTTTTGCTGCCGAAGGCCAGTGATTCTACTAAAGAAAACAAGCAATATCCCGAAGAAAAATTAGTCGATCATGTGACTACTTTACTATGGAGGGACGAAAACATTTTTTCCAGTAAACAATTTTTTGTATTAAAAATGTTGTCACCAGACGCATAAAACTTTCCCTCTTCGAGTCCATCGTGAAGTCGGTGCCCCTCCACTACACGGCTGCGAGACGCCTGTCAAACAAGATTCAAGTCTTCATCAACAAAACCATCCTCCGTTGTTACGGATGTTTCCGGCCGAACACTATTTCCAGCGAAAAGCTGTGAGCAAACTCCAATTGCACAAGAAATCTCCCATCGAAAATGTAGTCTAGGCAACGAAACGGATCGTTGTATTAAGACCCCCGCATTAAATTCTCAGTCGATGAAACTTTGCTGGGGTATTACACTATGAGACAATTCTATAAAAAAATCCAAAAAAAATCGGTACTTTTATATTTTCCATAAAAAAAATTCAAAAAATTTATGAAAAAATTAAAAGTAGGTACCGATTTTTTTATTTAAGAAGGTTTGTCTCATATAGTGTAATACCCCGGCAAAGTTTCATGGACTGAGGAATTAATGCGGGGGTCAACTGCTTCGTTGCCTACACTAATGGAGGAGGAGACGTGGAAGCGCCACCCACACTTGGAAGCGCTCTGTGGACAAGGAGCTGAAGGAAGCAGGACTGTCGTGGAGTGATACAAGGAAAATTGCGCGGGACCGGCCGGCGTGGAGACAAACTTATTGAGATCCTCTGCAGTGTGCACCAGCAGGGTGCCATAGGACTACAACAACAAACAATTTTTTCTTCGGGAAAGTTGCTTGTTATCATGAGTGGAAGCACTGGCCTTCGGTAGCTAAACCAATGAAAATTCACGCTGTATCTATTCTGTGATGCCACTAAGAAAGAACGCAAACTGGCATACCGAATTGTAAGATTAAGAGGGTATTCTAGTCCGAGAAATAGGTATTTGTACAAACTATTGCTGTCTCGTTGCACCCCAACAATCCTCCCGTAGTGTGCGATAAGGACAACCTACAGCTTAGACAGATTTTACCTACAAAACGACGTTCCGCTTTCCCGTGTTTTCTTCTCCAAAATTGAGCTGATTCATTTATTTTAGGTATCAAAATTTAAAGGAAGAGTAGATCTACGCTACTTTTTTTTTCTTTTATCTTGAAAACTTTTAAATTTTGTCTGGTAGTCGTCTAAATATAGCTGAAAAACGGGGAATTTTTTCAGATTTGTAATTATTTATTTGGCTATAAATTTAATTATTTCCAAAATATTTTTTAAACCCCCAATACACTACAGACAAAATGGATAAATGTACACCAAATTTGGGTAATTGGTTACCAAATTTATGCTGGTCAAAACTAGCCGGTTCGGTTAGGTTGTGTTAGGTTATCTTGCGAACACAACGCACGAGCCGAGCGAGCGGAGCGAGCGTGCCGCGGAAGCGGCCGGCGAAGTGCCAGAAGCAAATTTGGTGATCATTTAATAATTTTGGTAAACAAAATTTGGTGAACATTTATTTGGTAAAAATTTACTCAAATTTGGTGGCACTTTTTTTAGTAATTATTTTTCGTAAAAAAATATTTGACAGGGGCATGCCTCTACAGTAGACCTTGATTTAAAAACGAAATACAATCGCACAACAGGCATTATCCAGGAATGAAATAGGGAAATACATTAATATCAATTTATATGGAAGAAATGCAGCTACGATCCCCTCTTAAATACATTCAGAGAGTATTTTTCAGACGTGAAAATAGTTCCCTTGCTGAGAGTGATTGTACGTTTTTTCAATGCCACTTGTTGCACGTGACTCGCGATTTTTAGTCATAGTATTCATAAAGGCCATTGCACTTGTAACGATGCTATTATTAATTTCCTATACTATTAAACGAGCACTATTTATATTTTTAATCGGTTTTTCTAAAACGGTTCTAACGATTTCGATGAAATTTACTATACGGAGGTTTTTGGGGCGAAAAATTGATTTATGTCATGTCTGGGAAAATACGTTTTCTGTTTGTTTTAATACAGCGCCATCTGTTGGTGGGTAGCATAGCCTGCTCACCCAATGATATTTTAATGTTAAATTGGCTATTATAGGTTTTATTATTATTAATAGGTACTCTGATTTATGTTTTAAGATTTTTGAGGGCTTATTTTATTTTTTACAACTCCGAAAATCACCCTGTCAAGGATTGCGGTTGATTTCCAGTACCATTAGTGGTGGTTATTGACACTTTTAACAATACACCATACTGTATACTAGCAGTTTTAAGTATTGTATTATTATGTGATGTTCAGTCCACCATGACGTATGACGTAATATTAATAAAGCAAACAATAGTTTATTTTATAGGTAGTATTCATAAAACAGATCCATCTGCAGAGCTATAATGAGTAGTCGTAAAACTCAAGCAAATAAAAGAAAATTAAATATTTGCGCACCGAATCTCAGTGGGCGTCATATTTTAACGATTGTTTGTTTTTGCTAAGCTTTTTTATATTTTATTTCCATTATATACCTACCTACTTACTTATAAAAGGATTACTGCCGGCCTTATTTTTTTATAATTTGATTTCCATATTCATAAAATACAAGCGGCTCGCCCCGGATTTGCACGGGAAGCTCTAAGTTAAAGTTCATACAAATTTTAAAAATCCCATAGAAAAAAGCACTTCAATTTTTTCTAACTTTGAGGAAAACCTTTTTAATTTCGGATTCCAACAAACCAAATCGGTTGACCCAAGTAATAGGTACGCCGTCATCTCACCAGTGCCAATCATTAAGTAATCGCGCAGCTTTCGGGACACTCGGGCAGAAATTGCTGTCCAAGTTAGTGTACAGGATTTTAGCATGTAAATATGCATTGTATCACGTGTAGTGATGGGCCGACTATGGGGTTTGCCGATCAGCCGAATAGCCGACTAGTCGGTTTTGATATTGCCGGATAGTCGGCCGACTACTCGGCAATGCCGATCATCCTTATTTCGTACTTGATCCCAGATATAGTCTGCAGTTTTTTTGAGCCGCAAAATATATTAACAATGAGGCATTTACTTATATATAAGTACTAGCCCATCGGCACGTTACAATGTCCCCAATTCGTTGGTCCGAAATCTGACGTTTAGGACCAACAAATGTCAGTGATATTGTCAACATTGGATGCAAATAAACTTACCATCAAAATGGAATGTTCTTAGTTGAAGAAACAATATATTAATTAATAATACTCTTATTATTATTGTTATTTCTTAATATTGTTTTTGACTATAATCCAAATAATGAAACTGAAAAACCAGGCCTAAATCACATATAAACAGTAAAAAGTTTGTTTTGTTTTTTCCCGCCATATTATTTCCGTTCCGTGTATTTAGCACCGACCGAAGTACTACACAACGTAGTTCACGCGATTTCTCACAGATGGCGCAATTTTTTCTTGTATGGGGAAATTTTGAACCGCTTGTTCCCAAGACCCTATCTTGACTATATAAATCTATGCAATGAGGTTACAATTTTTACTAGAAGTTATAAAGATTCGCACAGCTCATGTTATGGCTAAGGACAGAACTTAATAAATACTTATTCAGATCCTGTATTTTTATTTCATACTTTTACTGCCGAATAATCGGCGCAGTTTTTACCGATTAGTCGCCGACTAGTAAATCACGTGCAATGTCCTATCAAAGATAGGAAAAAAAATCAACATACCTACGTTTTGTCAGTTTATATGCCAACAATTACGATATTTGCAACGTCAGTTTTATTTGATTAGGTGCCTAAAACTCGTGGATAACACTTTTGTGATTCAAATTAGGTACGTCGATCAAGATCTGAAAGCTAGGTGAAAGCATATCATGGCGCTGTTGTATGCAATCTGCGTAGCACAGATAAGATAGGTATCTGAAAAATTATCATGGAACTAAAAATAACTAAAAAACTTATGAAAGGAAAACAAGTTTTCGGGACGCTCAGGCTGGACTGTCCAGGATAAAATACAGACAGGACGTAAAAAATAATAAGCACAATTTTAGCATGTATGTATGTCTATGTCGTGGTTTTACCACAAAACGTGTATTGTCATATCAAGCTGGAAAAATCAACACACCTGATGTGTATTTCTATTTGTATGCCCAGAATTATGATTTCTACGAGGTCAGTTTTATTTGAGATCATATTTTAAAAATGGTTAACTAAAATCTCATGGATTATTGAGTGATTTAAATTTGGAACGTCGCGTCGGTTGAAATCTAAAATCAAGATAAAATTGAAATTAAGTGAATTGGCATTGTGAGACCAGGGCAATATGTCTTGTATTTTTACGTTGTATGTTAGTTGGTCGCTTGAAAACTTCGAAAGCCAGGTTGACCAACACATAAATCAGATTCTGAACCAGAAGATGGGTAGCTTTCTTCTGTGCTCTTTGTACACCAATCACCGCAGTATATTGTGACAATAACCGTAAGTAACATTTACAAGCGTGGTGAATATGGCACACTCAACAGCACATCAGTAGAAACACTTTTGGACTTTATGGCATGGTGATAGAGTTGAAAAAGTTTCTACTTACATCCGATCCCTAACCAAAATAAACCACGTAATTTAGTTGAAAATTTTTGGAGGAGTTCCCAGCTTATGATGATGATGTATGAGTATGATGATGTTCGTTTTGGTACCTCCTGACTATCTTCGTAAGCACTCCAGCACCCACCATTTTATACGTGACTGCTTATGAATAATTGTAGCCTCCGAATGATTGATTGGGTCTCATGTTTGCTCAGGTGACTAAAACATACATTGGTGACATTTCAGTCGCCTCGGTACTTACTTAGTCCTGTCCACATAAATTAGATAAGACGAACAAATAATGAAACAAGATAATTCATACATAAAATATATTATGGATAATTTTGGCCTCCAAATGATTGATTGGGTCTTTAAATAGGCAGCATGTTTGCTCAGGCGACTAAAACATACATTGGTGACATTTCAGTCGCCTCGGTACTTACTTAGTCCACATAAATTAGATAAGGCGAACAAATAATGAAACAAGATAATATTAAAATCTTAAGTTTTAAATGTGACTTGTTGCGTAGTTTTTAATTTTGATGTGTTTTGTGTATGTATAATTCGTAACATCTATTTATTTTAGACGTTTCTACAGCGAAAAGATCGAAATCTTTGTTTAAGTATGCCGCAAGATCCCTGGACAATCCCAAAGGAAAACGGAGATAATAAAATACCCGTAACATACTCGTATCTAGCAAAATGTATGATTGAAGCCCAAAGATATTAGAAATAAGGTACGCACGGCAGAAAGTATGTAGAAACAAAACCAGTATAAACTGAACTCGCGCTACGCCTCAAACGCCCGAAACCAGAGACCTGCTCAAGGTCAAAGTGTTTCCACCGACGTGCGGCCGTGTGTACAAAGTCCAATTATTCTAAGCTTGAACCAACCTTACCTAACCGAACCTTTCTTTATGTGAACCATGTGTGACAATAAAATGTTTATCTATCTATCTATCTATCTTAATCTCAGGACTGATTGTAGATACTATTCTTTTCCGGCTTCTACTAAACGTCAGTTTACTATTATCGAACCTGTGCTTCTACCAACAAGTATGATTCATTTTTTCGTTCATTCCAACGCTTACCTACACATTTTGTAGCTACGTCAAAAGCGATCGCCTAAAGGCTGTAAAAAAAACCGGTCAAGTGCGAGTCGGACTCGCGCACCGAGGGTTCCGATATACCTATACTATTTTTGAAAGCAATAAAGTCCATTTTCAGGACTGCAAAACTAAATTTGTTTGTAAAGGTTTTTTGCTGATTTCTAAAAAACTGTGCAATTTAGAAATATCGTTTTATTTTTGCTGTAAAGTTTATATAAACTTCTGTCAACTGTAATTAATTCAGATTTTTCCTTACTCAAACTTCGGAGATAATGGGGGGGAATGGTATTTTTCTTGACATTTTTCATCATAACTTTAAAACTAAGAAATTTAAAAAAATACAAAAATATATTTTAAAATGTACAAGTAAAGCCCTTTCATATGATACCCCATTCGACCTAGTAGCGACAATTTGAAATTTGGCCCCCCCTATTTTGGCCCTTGTATCGACTGTAATTAATTCAGATTTTTCCTCTCACAAACTTCGGAGATAAGGGGGGGAATGGTATTTTTTTTGACATTTTTCATCATAACTTCAAAACTAAGAGTCGTAAAAAAATACAAAAATATATTTTGAAGTTGGGCAACCATATCCTAATACCATTCCAAATTTCAAGTCGATAGCATTAGTGGTTGTTGAGATATACCTACCTACAGGTGTGACAGACAGACAAAGTCGCACCATAAGGGTTCCTTTTTTTACCATTTTGGTATCGGAACCCTAAAAAAGGGACGGGTTGCACTCCGGAAGTGCCGGCATAAGTGAAAACTTGCATTTTTTGAATATTATGCTTTTTGTAAGGGTCAATCGCGCCATTGCTCGCGTACTTCTTTGATGTCACTGAATAAAAACCCGTATTGTAATAACCAAAGATTTCGGACCTCCTTGCTTCGCTCGGAGTAGAGACCGTGCTAATTTATTTTACTTTGGGATGACATCTGCCAACATGTCCCAAATATAAATGTCACATCATCAAATTACCACTAGGAAATATTCAAAATAACCCGTCAAATTCATAGAACGACGCCTTCACTACCTTGTGATTACCCTTATTTTCCTGTGGTAGTAACAATACGGTTGACAGTTGACGCTTTTTCGATCAGGCTACGGCAAGGAGGTTTTACTACGCTTCGCCGTAGCGTGGGTTAAAACCTCCTTGGGCTACGGATCTGACGCGACATCTGATGCGAGTTTCATTTTCAACCCATATAAAAAAAGTGCCAAGCGCCGCTAAAGAAGTTTTCACTTCACAAGTGTGTAATACAATGTTATTCTTTCCGTCAAATATACCCTCATAAAATGTGTTGGTAAGCGTTGGAATAACGAAAAAAATAGAGTATATCTACCTTTTAGGTACGTACACTTAACTAATCGTTAATTACCAAAAGTCCATAATTCCGTTCCTTGACGTAATCGTAACCTTTCGTATGACATTTCCGTCCATTACCTCGCGTCCTCGAACTCGTGATCGATGGGATATTATAGGATAGAACATAGGTCTATATACAAAAAAAAAACCGGTAAGTGCGAGTCGGACTCGCGCACCGAGGGTTCCGCACCACCACATAATCATAATTGTATAAGTTGAAATTTCAGTAAGTTAATGTGCTACATTTTTTGAGTCCGACATGCGCTTGACCAAATTTTATTATTTATTGTTATTTTATAGCTTATGCACTATAAACATACCAATTTTCAAGTTTGTAAGTGTTCCCGTTTTTAAAAAAGAACTAAAACAAAAATCGCCTCAACGACCATCCAACTTGACCCCTCTCTTATATGAATGGTTCTTGAAACGGGAGCTCACCACAATTGGTTACCATTAATTGTGAGAAAAGTTGTTATATTTAATTATTTCAGACTTTTCCCATTATTTGTACTGTGAGACCTAGCTTCTTGCCAAATTTCATAATTTTAGGTCAACGGGAAGTACCCTGTAGGTTTTGCTTTTTTGCATAAATGTATGGAGATGAGGACATAAAATGCCATATCTTTTGATTGCGTCTTTGTAAAAAATTTAAATTTTCAGATCTTGTGTGGTTCATGGATCCTAATATATGGTATTAATTTTAACCTGTCCCGTGTGGTGCCGGCAAAGAATAGTACCAACCCGTACATACCCGTGGGTGTCGTAAGAGGCGACTAAGGGTTAACTGGAGGATGGGCAGCAGCATCCTCCTTTGTATCTTACATCTTACTTACTGCGGTCACCTACAACCGCGGTCCATGGTGCCAGCCGTAACGCTAACAAGCGAGGTGACTATGGTACTTCCCCTCCACATTTTTCCAGCAAAAGCTAGAATTCTAGAGGGAGCTCCCTGTCCTGTAGTGGACGTTTCCTCCAGGGACAGGATCCCCTAGGATGTTATGATGAATTTTAACCTGATACCTTTACCCGTTCGTAAGATAAAGGGTCTTGACAGACAGACAGACAGACGGACAACAAAGTGATCCTATAAGGGTTCCGTTTTTTTCTTTTGAGGTACGGAACCCTAAAAAGGAAATTGACACCTGTATAAAACGCGCTATCAGCTGTGCAGTTTCTTTAGTATTTCGACCTACGTTCCTTAGGAAAAGGTTGTTCAGATTCATGGTCCGAATAACGTACAGAAAGGAACCTTGTGCTATTAGTTGATGCAGTTTCTATGGGAGTTCAATTTATATTTTATTTAAACCATGTTCCTTATGGTATGGAAATCGAAAAAAAAAATCCTTGGTTTTTATATACAAAGTAATTTTTTTGGACCTGATTTGCGTATGCCCACGTTATTACAGAGGTCAAAAGCAACAACTTTAGTTCTACGACTTTTCTAACGACGCACGAAAAATTTTCAACTTTCCATACAAAATGAGTCGGTCACGTGACCACTTTAGTATGGGGAGTCGAAATTTTTTTGTGCGTTAGAAAAGTCTTAGAACAAAAGTTGTTGCTTTTGACCTCTGTAATAAGGTATGAGCATACGCAAATCAGGTCCAAAAAAATAACCTACGAGTAGTATATTCAGGGCAAAAACGAGATAGATGGGGGACAATGAGAGGATCAAGAAAAACGATGTGAGAACTTCTAGACCGGAGCCCGGTGTTTAGAAAGCCTTTTCCAGATTCTCATAGGCTAGTCTATTAGCTAAAGCCCCTTACTTTCTTGTCTAACAATATTTTTTAGTATCTCTATAAGCTAAATTATAAACAAATTAAATTATAATCATTAAATATATTAATATATTAATAATCGAATGGTATAAAATATAGTTAAACCTGTAGATAAATAACATAAAAAAGCAGGGCAGGCCAGGTCAGGCCAGTCTATTAGCTAAAGCCCCTGACTTTCTTGTCTAGCAAATTTTTTTTAGTATCTATCACCATAAGCTAGTCTATGGGCACTCACTTTTGTTCGTCTTAAATATCACCATTATATTCAAACATACAAGCCTGAAAATTTTAAATAGAAAATTTCTTTGTGAATTTCTTTCGTTTCACGGTGATATTCACGGCGAACAAAAGTGATTGCTAGTGATAGATTAGCATATGGTGATACTGAAATCATTTGCTAGACAAGAAAGTATGGAGCTTTCGTGAACCACTAATCATTCCCTAGGTATCTACTAATAAGACGTCTCGTTTTCGCCCTGATTATCACGTGAAAAAAACCTTCTCGGCTCCCGGTCCATTAGGAAAAGTTTTTCAGTTTTGTGGTTGAGTAACATGCTCAACATCATGAAATCCCATAAAACGTCCACTACAGGACAGGGAACTCCCTCAAAAACACCAGCTTTTGCTGAAACATTGTTGTTCGGGAAGTTCCATAGTCACCACGCTTGTAAACGTTACGGCTGGCACCATGGACCGCGGTTGTTGGTGACCGCAGAATGTAAGATGATACGATACACAGAAGGATGCTGCTGCCCATCCTCTGGTTCATTAACCCTTAGTCGCCTCTTACGACACCCACGGGTAGAGATGGGTTGGTACTATTCTTTGCCGGCGCCACACGGAGCCAGTAACATACTCAAAGGAAGGCAGTTGATTAGGATTATTAGGAAGCACCCCCCAACCACCCTATATATTAGAACAAACACGTTTTCCGGGCAAGGCGGCGCGTGACGTGGGCCATACTTTATTCAGTGTCGGATATCGGCAGAGAGAATATTTACAGAGCAGTCTATTTAGAGACCATTACCGGTTTATTTTCGTACTCGATCGGTTTATAATTAAGTGGGCATTGGAATATTTTGGGTAACCTGCTTCAATACGTAGGCAGATAAGCATTTACTTGAGGTGTTGATGCTCGACGCTATTTATATTTTCGGTTGCCTTATATACGAAAAACGTACCTAGCTATCTTTGAAATCTGGTTTTAATTTAATATTGTTGGTAAAAAGCAATTGTATGTGAAATAGGGAGATTCCCTTGACGTCTGTCAACTACGCTTTTATAAGCGTCGATGGGTGGTACCGGTGGTACGCTGATCACTGTAACATCACTTCGTATTTTCTTTTTTTTACATATTTGAAAACTTTTTACATGTAACATGTTATACGCATTTGACAGCCAGCATCAATCAAACTGACTTACTGTGAGTTGCACAAAGCTTCTTTAAAGTTAAAGCTCTGTTAAATCTACGTCTGTCTTTTTCTAATTTGGTGGCAAAGAAAGTGACAGCAATAGATTTAAAACAGCTTTAACCATATATACGTTTTGTGCAATTGGCAATTAATCATATACATACTGATTATATGATGGCACTATGATGGTTTTTCCCATAGAATACATGAAACAGAGTTAGAAAGGCGAAGTAGGCGGGCCCCGCGTGCCACGGATAGGTCCGTAGGACAAACAAACGTCAAAACCTCAAAATGACCCCTTCAGTCCCCAGATTAGTAAGTTAATGTACCTTCAGTCATTTGCCCGACTCAATGGCGTAAAGAGCAGCGACGTATTTTTTTAAAAAATGCCGTTTTGTGCGATATTATCACGTCGAGCTCACAGCAAAGATAAAAATTAGCAAAATGGAGGCCTATTGTACCACCGATAACCATTTTGAATACCTTTTTATCTACTATATTTGTTAAAACAAAAATATTTTTTAGCCGGTCGAAACCAGAGCAAAAGTGCTTCCAAAAATACAACGATATCGATAAATTTCTGTATACTGGAATTATTCCTGTAATGTTGAATACTTACTTGTATATATTTTTTAGCTTTGAAGTTAACCAATAATTTTTTAATAATTAAAAAATTAAAAATTGTTTGCACTCATACTAAATCCCAACTTTAGAAAGAGATTTTTGGCAGCTACCCAGGTGATCCAAAAAAAAAGCAAAGATGGATCGATGCCACAGGGCAAAAAGATTGGTTAGCCACCAAAACAAGTTCTACTTGCTCCAAACACTTTTTGGGAGAGTGACATCATCTTTTCGGCACAAAGAAGACATTTAAAGCCTCTTGCTATACGCTATAGGTACCTGTTAGAAACCGAAATCACTTCCCGGAGGGACACCAACTTTACCACAAACGTCTTTACTGGTATATTAATTTAATTTGTTGGTTCTTCTTATTGCTGAGTAGCAGTTGCCCACGACTTCATTTGCGTGGGATTCGAAAAAAGAGTAGATATTATGCTTTTATAGGTCTAAGTCCATATTCCTGCCAAATTTAATCAAATTCTGTTTAGTGGCTGGGTCGTGAAAGAGTAACAAACATCCAAACATATAAAAATTCAAACTAAAATAAATTATCTTTATAATATTAGTGAGATATAAATAAGAAAAATGTAAATATCATGTAAATAATAAAACAAAACAATGCTTCATGATCTATTTTATTGTTGAAGAATATTTACACGCAGGGATCTTCTAATAAGAAACCGGCCAAGAGCGAGTCGGACTCGCGCACCGAGGGATCCGTACCACCACATAATCACGAATGTATTAGAAATTTCAGTATGTTCCTGTGCTAGATTTTTTGAGTCCGACACGAGCTTGACTAGATTTTATTACTTTTTGTTATTTTATAGATTATGCACTATAAACATTGCAATTTTTATTTTATAGCTTATGCACTATAAACATTGCAATTTTCTTGTTTTCAAGTGTTCCCGTTTTTAAGATAGAGCATAAACAAAAATCGCCTAAAAAAGGTCTTTAGTATCGGAGCCACACTTAATTTATATATTTATTACTGTTCATGAGATACAGCTTAAACAAAATTTTGTTGTTGTAGCGGCAACAGATATACACAATTTGTGAAAATTTCAAATTTCTACCTATTACGGTTCATGAGATACAGCCCACTGACAGGCGGACAGACATCGGAGGCACAACATAATAAAACTAATTAAGAACGAATTCATGAAAATAATATCTAAAACGACAAAAACACCTGTGTATAATACAAAGTGACTTTGAATTTACAATGTTTTGTGTAAAGATTGATTGATGCAGTGTGACCTCTAATAAGAACCAGCGCCTGGATTCCCTATTATCAGGTACGTCCTTCTTCACCCCGCCGCCTGAGAATCGGATCTGTAAACGTTAGTTTAGTATTATTTAATCTGTGATTTTAGTGAGATATAAAAAATAAAACAGCTTGCACAACCTAACATTAGCGTGACGATTAGTTTCTGCGCATGGTGACACGCGGAGAGCCAATGAACGCTTCGCAGTCCTTCCCCCACCATACCCCGCGCACCCCCGCGACTCGTTTTTTGTGTTCTGCGCATTAACCGCCATCGCTAGAGTTAGTTATTGCAAGCTGTACGAATCTAAAACAAACCTATGTTTCGTGGAAAAGTTGTAATCCAGAGTACACTAATCCATTTTATCAATAATTTGCCCAATGAAACATACATCCCTAGCATTTGCACAATAATGATACCAGTATAACACAACAATTTAATATTTCAAAATCGCTAACTTTCTATTTTCAGTAAAGAAAAATCTAAATAATTTTTTTAAGTATTATGCATAATGTTGCACACATTTATAAATATATTGTTAGGGAAATATTTAAAAGGATAGTTAAAACAAAGAAAGGTCCAATGGATACTTTTTGAATCGTTTTGTGCAAACTTTATTAGTATGGCCACATTTTATCTTTGTCTCTTTCTCACCCAAAAACGTCAGATTTTGACGTTTTCGAAAATAATGTTATAACGTAATGTAATACGGTTAATTTTTGATTGCTTGGATTTGGCTCTTTTGACTTTTTCGATTCACCAGTAGACGACAAATAGCTAGCGGTTTTTTTATGTAGTGAAAATATAATTCATCGTGTAAATGTGTGCAAACTGGCGACACCGGTTCTCGTACAAAATTGTCAGCATTGCCTTTCTAACTCTGTTTCATGTATTCTATGGTTTTTCCTTATGCTGATCTGCAGCGTCATCCAGTAGGACTTTGAAAAGGTGGTACCATCGGAATATCTTCAAACTTTGTGACAGCCAACTTTGGGACGTTGATACCGGCCGGAATTTAGGAACTAGCTACGCACCATCTAGCATGCACGACTAAAAAAAGGGATGCAGCTATAGGAGAGAAACGATTGGTGGAACTGAATAGTAGTTATACCACTATTTCTATCTTTCACGCTGCTACATCCCTGTCTGTTGGTCGTGCAAAACGATGACGTGCGTAGCAGGCTTTAGTTGTAGTTTAGCTGATGTCATTAAGAGATTTTAATATCCAACAATGAATAAACTATTTCGAGTTTGAGTCATGCCCCTCCCTCCATTCTCAAATACAACCGTAGCACTACTAGCACTGGCCCCCGGTAGCATTCGCCCCAGATAAATTTCAGCAATATTGTAATATTACTGACTGCCAAACTCTCAAACGATGTGATGCATTTCTAAAACTTGCCGCTAATACTAATTTTGAGCTTTGGACGATTTCTGTTTATAGCTCAACATCTGCAATAAAGCAACAAGACTCAGTCACAAAAAGGTCTGGTTTCTTGACCACTGTCTTTAATCCAAAGTTTACCAGTTTCTCGTAACCAGAACATGACGTATTTGAATTTTTCCGCAGGGGGTTAAATAGGATTTTGGGACTCGTGTTCAATGAGAAAAGTGGTTCAATTTCAAAGGCAGAATCAACTCTAGAATTTTCTTAGGTAATAAAAAAATAACCCTATTTATGCCCTTGCTTAAAAGTAATAGTATTCCAAAGTAGGTACATTCTTAGCATTCTTACAACGTTTAGCATCACCCATTAAATTTTACGACGTAAACGTGGCCGTTCTAAACAGTATGAAAAGGCTTACTGAAGTAAATTGTACCTATATCCCATCGAAGGGCTAGTCTTCGTCCAGACGGTGCTGTCAGACCTGTTTATCTCAGCAACTACGTAAGTAGTTGGCGTAAGCCATCGACTTGAAATTTGGCATGGTCTTATAATATGCTTGCCCAACTATATTGGAAATGGGGCCCAAATAGGGGGGGCAAAATTTCGAAGTGGCGTGGTCGCGTGGGATATCATACTTATAAAAGGGATTCATTTGAACATTTCAAAATATATTTTTGTATTTTTTTACAACTCTCAGTTTTTAAGTTATGATGAATACCAAAAAAAAACCATCATCTCCGAAGTTTGCGAAAGGAAATATTTTATTACACTCGATGGAGGTTTGTGTAAATAATACAGAAAAAAACCGGCCAAGTGCGAGTCGGACTCGGGCACTGAGGGTTCCGTATAAACCTGTACGTATAAAAGTAAAAGTTATGGTATTTTTATTGCTAAAAACCTTTATTATGTGATGTAAGTAACTAAAATTTATATTTGAGTTGATAGAATGAAAGGTAAGTTGCGGTTTACGATTTATGACGTATTAAAAAAAAAACTACTTACTAGACCTCGTTCGAACCAATTTTCGTTGGAAGTTTGCATGGTAATGTACGAGTACATCATATTTTTTTATTTTTATCATTATCTTATTTTAGAAGTTACAGGGGGGGGGACACACATTTTACCACTTTGGAAGTGTCTCTCGCGCAAACTATTCAGTTTAGAAAAAAATTATATTAGAAACCTCAATATCATTTTTGAAGACCTATCCATAGATACCCCACACGTATGGGTTTGATGAAAAAAAATTTTTGAGTTTCAGTTCCAAGTATGGGAACCCTAAAATTTATTGTTTTTTTTTCCATTTTTTTGTGAAAATCTTAATGCGGTTTACAAAATACATCTACTTACCAAGTTTCAACAGTATAGCTCTTATAGTTTCGGAGAAAAGTGGCAGTGACATACGGACGGACAGACAGACAGACAGACATGACGAATCTATAAGGGTTCCGTTTTTTTGCCATTTGTCTACGGAACCCTAATCTTTCTTAGTTGCCACAGCTTTTTAGAAATCTGCGAAAAACCTTTACAAACAAATTTAATTTTGCGGTCCTAAAAATTGACTTTATTGCTTCCAAAAATACAATACAATACTTGCAATTGACCTGTTTTTTTTGTAGGCACTCTTCAGTAAATTTACAGCTTTCCAGTACTTAGGGTCTCTAAGCTAAGCCAAGGACAGACAGCAGACAGACATGCATGACGAAACTATAAGGGTTCCTTGTTGACTACGGAACTCTAAAAAGGATAGGTTAATTCATCGTTTTGAAAAATATTCAATGTACAGACATCCGACGACTCGTTACAGTTTTATTATAGGTATAGATTTCTTATCGGACTGGTTTCGGAACGAACGGCTCCACTAGATGGCGTTGAACGAACACTGTTTATTTCTGAATCGCGCTATTGAGGTGTCTTCACGGTTTGGTTGGGTTCTCCGACTAGAATATATACTTCACTCCAAACTTATTAGGGTTCCGTACCCAAAGAGTGAAAAACGGGACCCTATTAACATGCCTCTGATGTCTGTCTGTCATCGGGCTGTATCTCATGCCGCCAGACTATGCTCCTCGCGCTGCTCCTCGCTCTGCCCCTCGCGCTGCCGCGGTTATTCCCTTTCTAGCCACACACTGCTCTACTCGCGCGATTAATCGCGACGCTCCGCACTAGGTCACTTGCCATTGCTACACGATGGACGTCTAAACTGTGGCAAGATGCGCGCTATTTCTTTTTAGTAAAGCTAATTATATGAATTTCTTAAATAGAAATACACGCCCTGCTAAAAGAGTTGGTGTATGACATTTATTTATCGCAATAAGTATAAATTATTAATTTTTGTAAATCGTCCTCGCGAGAGACGCGCGAGTATGTGGCTGGCTACTCGCGCTCATATTGCCGGTCCTTTGACTCGCGCCCAAAAAACCGACAATCAAGGGATCGATGAGCATGACGAGGAGCAATACGTGCGGCATGACGAGTAAAACGGCCACACTACGTCTCTGCCTCCTTCCCTCGCTACTTCCCACGCCACTCGACGAGTGTCTGGCCGGGCTATAATAGGTAGACAGACAGTTGAAACTTTCACAGATTATGTATTTCTGTAGCCGCTACAACAAATACCTAATACAAAGTCTGCTGGAAGAAATTTCCAAGCTGAAATAAGCAGCACCTGTTTTGTCTGCTCTCTAAATGTTTGTTTTGTTTGTATTTTTATGTGTACAATAAACAGTTAAATAAATAAAAAGTAACTTTCCTACTAAAAACGTGCTTTTTGCTCGATTTTTGTTTTAGCTCTATCATAAAAACGGGAACACTTACGAGCGTGAAAATTGGTATGTTTATAGTAGATAGCTAATAATAAAAACTAGTCAAGTGTGAGTCAGACTCGCGCGTATTTAACACACTTCTGAATGACTGCACGTCCATAACTAAAACGATATTTTTCCCTTATCACGGAACCCTCGGTCCCCAAGTCCGACTCGCACTTGGCCGGTTTTTCAAAAGGACTTAGGTGCTTTCTTGGCAGGTGAAGTATTTTTTTTTTTATGTATGGGCTTACTCTTGACCTCGATCTAGCCTTGAGGACAGAGATGAGGTCGACGGTGGAACGAGCTTGCCCAGAAGAAGCCTATTCACTCGCGACTTAAATAGATTCGGGTTATAAGAGCTCGGGAACACAGACGCAGGCAGAGAATTCCACTCCTTAGCTGTGCGCATTATAAAGGATGTTTCAAAGCGCTTTGTGCGAATGTGTGGAATATCAACCAGATATGGGTGATATCCTGCGGTGCGTCTGGATTCCCGATGGTAGAAGGGGGATGGCGGAATAAGCTCATGGAGCTCTTGGGCACACTCTCCGAAGTACAATCTGTAAAAGACCGACAGACATGCAATTTTGCGCCGGTGGGCTAGGCTGTGAAACTTGGTTTTCACTAGCATCTCATTACCAACGATCTTCTTGGCTCTGCGATCGATCAAGTCTAGAGCGGCTAGTTGGTATTTGGCTGAGCCATCCCAAAGGTGGCAGCAATTCTCCATGCAAGATCGGACTTGTGCTTTGTATAAAACTAGCAACTGTCCAGGAGAGAAATACCGCTTAACTTTATTGAGGATACCCAACTTTTTGGCCGCAGTTTGAGCTTTTGACTCAATGTTGGCGCCGAAGTTCGGGTTTGCACACAGCTTCATGCCAAGAAGCTCGAGGCTGTCGGTGACCGCTACAGATGCACCTCGAAAAGTAGGAGCCAGATTGAATGGACTCCTTTTTGCAGTGAATAGACACGCTTGTGTTTTGGTGGCGTTGAAACTCACCAGATTTTTGTCACCCCAGTCGGAGACAAGACTTAAGGTTGAGTTTATACGCTCTACCGTGGCCTCTCTCAAAGAACGTATTTCGTCACTGCTGGCTTTTGCGCTTGACATATATCTCTCGACGACAGTACTGTCATCTGCGTACCCAACAATATTAGGACCAAGTAGGTCGTTGATGTGCAGCAGGAAAAGAGTCGCAGAGAGAACAGACCCCTGAGGAACCCCGGCGTCAATAGCCATGAGGTCAGAGGAGCAGCCATCAAGGACTACTCGGATCGACCGTTCACTCAGGAAGTCAGAAATCCAAGAGCAAAAGTCAGCGGGAATGCCGTATGCAGGAAGTTTGCTCAGCAGACTTGCGTGCCATACCCTATCAAAAGCCTTCGAGATGTCCAGTGATACGGCTAGGGCTTCGCCGTGTTTCTCGATGGCCTTGCCCCAGAAATGCGTAACATACACTAGAAGATCCCCAGTTGATCGTCCCCGGCGGAAGCCATACTGACGATCAGTGAGTAGGTCATTAGTTTCTAGGTAAGTCAGCAATTTTCCATTTAGTACCCTTTCCATAACTTTGCAGAGTATGGAGGTGATGGCGATCGGACTATAGTTGGTGGGGTCGGCACGACTACCCTTCTTGGGTACCGGCTGTACATTGGCAACCTTCCAAGGTTTAGGCACCGTTCTTATTTTAAGAGAGAGGCGGTACAAACGCGTCAGCACAGGAGACAACTCAGGCGCACAGTTCCTCAAGACTCTTGCTGGTATTCCATCAGGACCGCTAGCTTTGTTCACGTCTAGACTTCGAAGTACTCTACGAACCTCTTTTGAGTGTATTGTGATCTCCGACATCGAAGAATCACAGCGAGGAATCGTCGGTGGCTGATTAGAGTCTGCATCTAGGCGAGAATTGCTCGCAAATAGAGATGCAAATAAATTTGCTTTCTCTGTTGCGGAGTGGGCTAGTGACCCGTCTGGTTTCAGCAGGGGAGGTAATGTAGGACGGCAGAAGTTGTTTTCGACTTTTAAACATTTTAAACTTATAAACATTTTTCGCCATCCTTTTTTAAAATATTAAATTTTTGTTCCTTGGCATAAGTTGTTCAGTTTCATGGACAAAACCACCTTTTAAAGTATCCGGGTTGATAAAAAAATAAGGGTGTAGACTTGTACCGCACCGCTGAGCTTACCTCATTATTACTTACCTCATTAGCACTAGGTAGATTACTGGCGCGCGTGCAGAAAGGAAAGTTTTTCCTACTTACGCTGTCTAGCGACTAATTGACGAGTTTCTTATTCGCCTTGCTATAATTAACGATACAATAACACATGAGGGGAGTAACTGCTGTTGGTATCGTAATACAGAACTAAGAAATTAGCTTTTACCCGCGGCTTCGCTCTTCTTATATGTATAGTCTTTGTGTCATCCTAGTGTCTCCTACAGGAACCATGCATTTTCCGGAATAAATTGTAGCCTATGTGTTAGTCCAGTGCTCGATCTATCTACCACCCAAATTCCATCGAAATCGGTTCAGCCGTTTAGACGTGATAATGGAACAAACAAGCATACAAACAAACAAGTAAACAAATAAACATCCATATTTTCGCATTTATAATATTATATAGTGAGATGAGATGAGACTAGCTGTTGCCTGCAACTTGTACTCGTAGAATTCAGAAAAGCCGGCCAAGTGCGAGTCGGACTCGCGCATCGAGGGTTCCGTACCACTACATAATCATAATTGTATTAGCTGAAATTTCAGTAAGTTAATGTGCTAGATTTTTTGAGTCCGACACGCGCTTGACCAAATTTTATTATTTGTTGTTGTTTTATACCTTAAGCACTATAAACATACCAATTTTCAAGTTTGTAAATTATCCCGTTTTTAAAATAGAACTAAAACTAAAACCGCCTCCGCGACCATCCAACTTGACCCCTCTCTTATGTGAATGTTCTTGAAACGGGAGCTCACCTCAATTGGTTACCATTAGTTGTGGGAAAAGTTGTAATATTTAATGATTTCAGACTTTTCCCTTTATTTGTACTGTGAGACCTAGCTTCTTGCCAAATTTCATAATTTTAGGTCAACGGGAAGTACCCTGTAGGTTTTTCTTTTTTGCATAAATGTATGGAGATGAGATGTATGGAAATGCCATATCTTTTGATTGCGTCGTTGTAAAAAATTTAAATTTTCAGATGTTATCAATTGCAACCTGATACCTCTACCCGTTCGTGAGATAAAGGGTCTTGACCGACAGACAGACAGACGGACAACAAAGTGATCTTATAAGGGTTCCGTTTTTTTTCTTTTGAGGTACGGAACCCTAAAAAGTAGCCTGTGTCTTTTCCCATGTTTTTTCCATCAGAGCTGAGTGAGTGAGGTACCTAAGCAGTAAGCTGGAATAATTCAACCAATAAGATTGCTCCATTTGACAGCGCCTTTGATAATCTAGTAGAATGGCGCAATCCTATTGGTCGAAATTTTCGACAGACATACTGACTTTCGCATTTATAATACTTGTTAGGATCTTTGTTCTTACTCAAGTGAGCCAGCCTTCGATGCTTTAAGAAGCGGGTTCGATCTCCGCCCATGGCAAACGGTTTTTGTGTGTCAGGGTGTTATTTATCTATTAAAGTAACATACGTTAGGGGGATGAAGTCATATGTATTCTGTATGTATGTAGTTAAGTGACACGTCAGAAGGTGTCTCATAAGGCTCGTTTGGCTGTTCATAGGGGTGTTTTGGTACCAACACTGATGTATGGCAGTGAAAGCTGGGTATGGCAGAAGAAGCATGAAAGTAGAATTAATGCAGTGGAAATGAGAGCGCTAAGGAGTATGATTGGTGTTAAATTGAGTGACAGGATTAGAAATAGTGTGATAAGAGAACGGTGTGGCGTAAAAGAAGGCGTAGTGACCAAAATCGAGAAAGGGATGCTAAGATGGTTTGGTCATGTAGAGAGGATGAATGAACGAAGATTGACGAAAGAGATCTACCAGGCGAGAGTGAATGGAAACGTTGGAAGGGGAAGGCCTCGGCGAACGTACCAGGACCAAATTCAGGACGTTCTGAATAAAGGCCAGGTTAAAGGTACCCTAAACCGACGAGCATGTATGAAAGGATTGATGAAAGTACAGGAAGCAAGGGAAGTATGTCAAGATCGTAGCAGGTGGAGGACTGTGGTCTCTGCCTACCCCAACGGGAAAGAGGCGTGATGTTATGTATGTATATATGTAAGTGACACGATTCATCTCTCCGCTAGGTACACCACCGCCCGCCCCTCATGACGTCTGTCTGAGTACTTAATATGAGGTTCCAAACTCTTTGGACTTTGCTTTGGACTTGTGGGTAGGCTAGATAAGAGGCTAGTAGGCATAGTAGCTGTCATTCAACAATATTGAACTTGTGCAAATTATCCCCTAATATTTATAAATTGTATTTTTTCAATTTGTTTATAAGTTTTAAATGAGCAATAGGTATATGTTTAGTTATTTTATGTTCTCGATAACGGCTCAAACAATTTTGACGAAATTTACTAGTAATACGGGCGTTTTCGGGGGCGAAAAGTTGATATACCTACCTAGGTCATTGGAAAAATTTGTTGTCTTAATTTTTTTGAGAATTTCTTGAAAATTGCGCGTTTCAGAAACCCAATCTGTTGTAAGGCTTTGGTTAAGATTATACAAAGCAAAGTTCGATCACCGTAATAAAGGATTTTGGCGTTTTCCAATACGACTGCAAGGAACTTACAGAAACTTTCCTTTAAGAAATGAAGTATCACTGCAATCATAACATGACTCATAAACTATGCCCAGTCGTTTATTATAATACAACCAAAGGCGGATGCATCCATCACATTCCCAGCAAGGTTCATCGATTTCCTCCGCAATACAACCCGTTAAGAAGTCAGCACTCCGGCATCCCGTGACGCACTTGAATGAGTACGACGTTGCTCGACCTCGCTTTATTTTTAGCAAATTCTCGATAAATTTAACCGTTTTCAACGGAAATAACTCAAAAACCACGTGCTTCCTGTTGAGGTTGATACAAAGGACTATCTTAGTTTGCGAGGGACCTTGCAGGCAGGCATGACTCACTTTATAAAGGCTATCCAAAGGAGTTATCCTTTGTAAGGGTCTCTAGAGGTGACACGCTTCTAGGGTCCCTTGTAGACCTTGCACAACAAAGGAAACGTTAGTCTATTTGTGCAATAATTATCGCAGGAACGCAATTCAAGAAATTCTCAAACAGCTACACATTAGAAATTTGTAAACATTCCAGACTAAGCTCATCAGATTTGGAATGTAACCGAATAATTAACTGGATGCAGTGAGCTTTGAAGTGGACCTTAATTAAATTGGGCAACGTTACCTACACGCAACCAGAAATTGTTGATTGTAGTAAATTTTTTCACGTGTATGTTCTGTGTTATCAATGAATATTGACCAATCATATTAATAATTTAGATCCAAAAACCGATTATACCTAAAATATGTCAATTAAAACGTTCAACAATAATGATGTAAAATCTGCCTGTGAAACTTACGGCTTCTTCCATGGAATGGAACATAGGTCCAAACACGACTAAAAATACTTAGCATAGAAATGGAATCTGCTAATTATCTATTTTCAGATAGCATATTTAAATGCAAAACTCAAATTTGAATGCAAGGCGCAACCATTTATTGGTGACTGATGGCTTTTGTTATAGAAATATACTGACTGACTATTATTTATGTGATTATAATAATATTCTTCACCTGTATACCAAATTTCAGATTTTAGGAAGTAGGTAGGTAGTTGTGAGGTGTATAAATATTTTCAAAGCCCCACCCTCCACGCTAAACGCTAACGAATCCAGCTGACTGACGGAAGGCTATTTCTCTACTCTACTAATGTGACGTAATATTAAAATAAACCGGTCAAGTGCAAGTCGAACTCTCGCGCCAAGGGTTCCGATATACCTACGGTATTTTTATAAGCAATGAAGTCCATTTTTAGCACCACATAACAAAATTTGTTTGTAGAGGTATTTTGCAAATTTCTGAAAAACTGTGCTACTTAGAGAAATAAAAAACAAAAACTTTTATTGACTGTAATTAATTCAGATTTTTCCTGTTGCAAACTTCGGAGATAAAGAGGGGGGGGGGGGGAAATGGAATTTTTTCAGAGATTTTTCATAAAATAGCTTGAAAATTAAGAGTCGTAAAAAATACAAAAATCTATTTTGGAATCTACAAGGTAAGCCCTTTTATATGATACCCCGACCTAGTCACGACAATTTAAATTTTTACCCCCCCCCCCCCCTTGGGCCCCCTTTAAAATATTTTTTTTCTTTTAAACGCAGTAATATTCTAAAACTACTCCAAACTTCAAGTCGGTAGCATGAGTTGTTGCTGAGATGTGACAGACAGACAGACGAAGTCGCACCATAAGGGTTCCGTTTTTACTATTTTGGTTCGGAACCCTAATTAGCTATAACAAAATTTATTCTATTGCCTAACTTACGATGGAAGGTAGATTCTGTAGCTTTCAATAAGGTTATTATTACTGTGGAATCGTACTCGTAAGAACAAAGCAAGTCAATCGCCTGAATGCAAGCCATAACCTGGCAGTATTAAAACAGAGTGAATTCTATCGATCCGTTTCTGCAGTAGCACTCCTACGTGATATCATGACTTAGCTAAATAAAGCTTGAGAAGTATAGTTTCCCATTTATTGATATTTTTTTTATGAAATGCCTAAATAAATTATTTATTTTTTATTTATTATATTTACTTTACGTGGAGACCTACTAATTAACAATGTAGACAGGAATAGTATCAATTAATAACTAAATACCTGGGCGACCGAGCTTCGCTGTATAATAGCCCGCCAACAGATGGCGCTGTAGGTTTCAGTCTAAAACGCGGTATTTTTAAGAAAATTATTACATTATTATTATTATTATTATTATTTCTTTTCTTTTTTTTTTCTCAGCTTTCGCCGGAGTTCTAATATACACGGGCCTAAGCCAAGTGTACATCAGGGTTAGATTGAGGTTGCGTATGAGCTTGCATGCTAGATTGTGGGACAGGTTGTATATTAGACTGTAGAGATGGTTGTGTGTAGGTTTCGGGTTCTGTTTGTAGGAACTTTCTGACGATTCGGCACGTGTTAAGGATCACTGCTTTTTGTAGAAGTTTGTAGGTGTTGGGTGGAAGATTTAAAGTTTTGAGAGATTGATGAAGCTGTTTCGGTATTACGCCTGTAGTGGATAGTACTATCGGGACTATTGTCACTTTTTGGAGGTGCCATAATCTTGTTATTTCATCCTTTAGCTCGGTGTATTTGGATAGTTTTTCAGCTATTGTATGTTGTAAGTTGTGAGTGTTTGGGACTGCTATATCTATAAGATAACCGGATTTATTTGTTTTGTTTATAAGTGTAATGTCAGGTCTATTGTAGTGGATGGTCCGGTCTGTCAGAATGGCTCGGTCAAAGTATAACTTTGCTGTTGGATTTTCTAGTACGGTTTCTGGATTGTATTTATAGTATGGCTGAACGGACGTGATAAATTTTTGTTGGTGAGCTAGTTTTTGATGAATGATATTGGCTACTTGGTCATGTCTGTGTTTATAATCGGTCTGGGCTATTGTTTTGCATGCTCCTGTGATGTGCTGTATAGTTTCTGGGCAGCTACTACATTTTCTGCAGGTATCAGATGTTATTGATTTTATAATGTGTTTCTGATAGTTTCTGGTCTCTATTGTTTGGTCCTGTATGGCCATCATAAAGCCTTCGGTCTCCGGAAAGAGTTCGCCACGGCTCAGCCACGCGTTCGACGCCTCTTTGTCGACATTAGATTGGCATAAGTCATGACGATGTCTTCCATGTAAAGACTTACTAGCCCATTCGGCGAGTTTTGTTTGTTCGTCAGTCAGGTTTTCGTTTTTTTGTATTGTGTGGACTTGCAAGTTTAGGGGAGTTAGTTTTTGATCAGTTTGGGCTATTGCTCTATGGAGTGTGGAAGATTCAGATTTTTTAAAGAAATATTGTCGAAGTGTTGAAATTTGTTTGTTGTGCAAATTTGTTATGTCAGTTATTCCTCTTCCTCCTTCTTTTCTAGGTAAGGTCAATCTCTGTAGGCATGATCTAGGGTGATGTTTACGGAATTTTGTCATTGTCGTATTTATTGTGCGTTGCAGAGCTTTAAGGTCGGTTTTAGTCCAGTTTATGATGCCAAAAGAGTAGGTTAGTACTGGTATAGCAAACGTATTGATGGCTTTTACTGTGTTTCGGGAATAAAGTTGCGTCTTCAAAATCGTGTTGAGTCGGTGTTGGAATTGTTGTTTTAATTTCATTTTAATTTCTTTGTACTGAATTTGGTGTGCCTGTTTGTAACCTAAATATTTGTATGTTTCCTGTTCATTAAGTGATTCTATTTGTTCTCCAGTTTCTAACATGTAATTGTGTTGATGGTTTTGTCCTGCTCTAACTGAATTTATTTTACATTTGTCTATCCCGAACTCCATTTTTATGTCATTCGTAAACTGTTCTACCATGTTGGCTAGGTGGCATAAATTTTCTTCAGTATTAGCATACAGTTTGATGTCGTCCATGTATAGCAAATGGTTGATATTTTCTAGATTTTTTGTCGGTCTGTCAGCGTCTGTATATTCTAATGGGTATCCTATTTTAGATGAATTAAGTATGTTAGATAGGGGATTAAGAGCCAGACAAAACCACAGTGGACTTAAGGCGTCACCCTGGAATATTCCACGTTTAATTCTTATCGGGCCTGTCTCTATAGTCGTCGTTGCAGTTGTAAGTTTCAGTCGTGTTGTCCAGTTTGTCATTGCAGACTTTAAAAGGGTGATTATCTTCGGATGTATTTTATATATTTCCAAAACTCTTATTAACCAGGAATGGGGAACAGAATCGTATGCTTTTTTGTAGTCAATATACATTGTATATAGATCAGTCTTAGCTTTTTGAACTCTTTTAAGTATCACCGAGTCAATGGTCAATTGTTCTTTGCATCCCTGACTAAACTTTCGGCATCCTTTCTGTTGTTCCGCTAAAAGGTTATTATTTTCAATGTGTTTGTATATAAGTTCAGAAATGCAGGACGTAAGAATTTTGTATAAAGTTTGCAGACATGTAATGGGTCTATATTTAGCAGGGTTTGTAGGGTCATTGTGGTCTTTTGGGATCATATAGGTAGTACCAAGTGTGATGTAGGTTGGTATCGTGGTTGGGTCTTGTACAAACTCATTCAAAAAGTTGTGTAGGTAGCCATGAATTTTTGTGAACTTTTTGTACCAGTAACTATGTATAAAGTCTGAACCAGGTGCTTTCCAATTATGTAGGTTGCGGAGTACATTTTTAAAGGTATCGATTGGGATATGGTCAAAAGTCATTTCCTGTGTTAAAGTGTTACTATTAGCAGTCTCAGTTTGTACCCAGTCAGCTTGAGTATTATGATGAACAGGTTTTTCCCAGATATTTGCCCAAAACTTTTGCAAGTCTTCTGGTTCAGGAAAATCCTTTGCACTATCACTATTGCTGTTTTGTTGTATGTTTGTTGTGGCCTGTCTAATGTTCCTGTAGAATTGCTTTTCATTGTTATAAAACTGGGCGTTTTGTTGTTTTCTTAAGGTACAAGCTTTATATCTATGTAGACGTCCAGATATAACTGAAAGTTTTTGTTTGAGTGTATCTAATGTGTGTGAGAGCTGCGTGTTTGGTTTTTCATGAACAGAATGAATTTTATATTGTTCTATAATGCTAGTTACTTGTTTTCCCAGATTTCTGTTTCTATTACCATTAATAAAATGTGTAATTCTACCTATTTTAGTCCGTAAGTCGTCTAATCTTCGTTCTAGTCGTCTTTGCCAGTGTGGTCTGTGGTCTTTTTGTGTTCGTCGTGATTTTTCAGGAGGTTGAAAAGATACTTTTGCTCCATTAGCCTTGGCAGCAGTCCATGCTGCACAGTAAATTATAGTTTGTAGAGTTGTGAAATTTGTTTCCTTATTTACATTTTCGGGTAGGATTATTTCATTTAGGTAGTGCACTATTTTAGCTAGTTTTTTTGATGGTTTCTGTTTCGGTATAAAATTTCTGTTAATGGGATCAGTGTCTTTAAAATGTTGTAATGTTTCCTGAAAAATCTGATCTATTGTTGGGTCTCTTTCTGACTGCTGTAGGTTTGGTGAAGAAGCATCTTCTGGATTAAGAGTTATATCTATACTATTTAAGAAATCGATGTCAGCAGAGTGTGCGTTAGGTCCTGTTGTGTTGTCAGTTTCGTTAGTATTTAAGTCATTTGGTGTCATTGAAATTTCCTCAGCTATTTGTTGTCTAATTTCGTTGAGTCTGCTATTGCTTATATATTTGTGGCTTATTATTAACCTCCGTTGGTCAGCTATTCTTTGTTCACTTAAGTGAGCAAGTGCAGGGTAAGCGGTAGTGAAAGCTTCATGTAAACGTTGACGGTACATAGTTTTGTTGGTTTCCACTTGAGTTATTCGGTAGTAGAGTCGCATTATGGTTTCATTTTGGTCGTTAGTCCACCTCATTCGAGTTTGGCATTGTGAGTTGTGTGTTTCTGAATTATGTTGCTGCGATTGGCTTAAATATGGTAAGTTTGCTTGTAAGTTATTTAGCTCTTGTTTAACTTCTGTGTAAATTTGGTCTATTGTTTGTTGTGGGAGCAGTTTGTTACGTATTATAGCTCTGCGTTGATCTCCTACTCTTTGCCGGCTTACTTGCATGTCCGGGTATTTTTCTATAAACTTTAGATGTAATGGTTCGACGTAAGTTTTAGTGTCGGTGTCCAATGATGTAAGCTGAAGGTAAGTGCGCAGTATGAACGTGTTCATTTCAGGTGTCCATCGTCTGCGCGTTTGAGAAACACCCGAGGTGGGCACAAGTTCACAGTCAGGATTGACTTCTTGCACAACACCATCGAGCGTGCTTACGGTAGACAAGGTCGATGTACTCCTTGTCATATACGATGGGCGAGTAGAAGGGATGGATGAAAATAATGAGCTGGAATCATCGCCCGATAATTCGGCTGTAGCATCAACGCCGTGAGCCCGCCTGCTCAACTCTCGACGATCGGCTGTAGCATTTTTATTATTATTATTTATTTTTCACAGACATGAGACCTAGCTAGATCGATTTTTCGCCCCCGAAAACCCATCTATGGTAAATTTCATCGAAATCGTTTGAGCCGTTTTTGATTAGGTAACCGATTACAAATATATATATATATATATACAAACTAACTTTCCGCCTGCGGTTTCACCCGCATTAAATGCGTTTTCCCGTGGGAATGAAGTGTTTTCCCGCAGTAAAAAGTGTTACTCTTTCACGTAAAAACTACAGAATGGATTTTAATTAAACTTTACAATAATATAGCTTATATACTCGTACATCAGAATAACACATAGGCTATAATTTATCCTGCGCAGACGAAGTCGCAGGCACCAGCTAGTAAATAAATAAATTAATAAGTATTTCTTTACTGTTAACAAATGAGAGGGAGTTGAGAAATATGTTAAATAAAACACTCGAAGTCTACTTACGTTTTGTAATAAGTTATTCACTTTACACAGTGTTAAAATGGGTACATTAACACAATACCATACATATGAAGAAGAGTCTTCATAATTTTACACAATACGTGATTACTCCTTTAAAGGTAGCATCTCCCAGTTTGAAGAACAAAATACGACTGCCTGAGCGAGGCTGGCTCGAACGTTCAAGAGACCTCTCCCACCACAATATTACCCTTTCCATAAAACGCTGGGATTGGTCGAAAAGCCGCCGCGCTCTGACAGTTTGTACAAAGGAGTCAATACAACAACCATTTATGAACAATATCGTAAAGCTATGAAAAGTTAGTAAACACTGGTGACTTAAATATTATAATATTGGAGATCAGAATATCTGTCATGACAACAGTCGGCCATCCGATTGTGATAGGTACGTCCTCGCACCGTCTCTCAAAAACGAATACATGTACAACACTTTTCTTTATAAGTTATAGAGATCCGAATGTTTGCTATAATATGGCACAATATTATTTAACAGTGCTTTTACATTATGTGAAATTGATCAAACACAAGATTTAATTATGATTATGAAGTAATCTGACAGAATTAATAAAGATTGTCAAGAAATATTGACGTTGAATATTACAAGACGTCTCGTACAAAATCTAAATAACAAAAAGGTTGGGAACTCGTAGTTCTTTGAAATATAGTTTGTTTACATCAGTTGTTATCACGTAAAATACGAATTAAGTACAATAGATTCAAAAAGATTTTAGTTATTACATAGGGCAACAATGCCTACATAACATTACTACTTACAATAAAATTATGATAATATTAAGTTTAATACAAGGCAACATGGCATCAAACAAACAATGATAGTAATAAAAATTATGTAGAACTGTAGATAACAAAACCAAAATTTGGCACTAGGACACGGTTTGGCAACAAGGCCAGGATTTGGCAACAAGGCGACGATTTGGCAACAAGGCCAGGATTTGGCAACAAAGACATGGTTTGGCATCAAGGCCATTATTTCTAATCTGAAATAAAAGATTATTATTTATATGACAATGAGTTGAAATATGAAATAAAAGATTTTTACATGGTTTGGTTTGGCATCAAGGCCATGGTTCGGCATCAAGGCCATGGTTTGGCATCAAGGCCATGGTTCGGCATCAAGGCCATGGTTTGGCATCAAGACCAGGGTTTGGCATCAAGGCCATGGTTTGGCATCAAGGCCATTATTTCTAATCTGAAATAAAAGATTATTATTTATATGACAATGAGTTGAAATATGAAATAAAAGATTGTTATTTATATGTAAATGAGTTGGGCTATAAGACCATAATATGTCAATGAGTTGGGCTACACGGCCGTATATCAATGAGTTCGGCTACAAGGCCGCATAAGTTACTCAACAAGGCAATAGGTAAGTTCCTAAGTGCAAGGTTAAAGGTTCCAATTTTCATGAAAGCTTTATTTATCGTCACCAAAGGCCTTAAGGTTATGCCCAGTGTAGTAAAAATACTACAAAGTAAAGAGTTTAGGTGTGATTATAAATAATTAGCAAATTATTAATAATAGTCGCATATTTAAGATTTATTCATTCAAATTTTAATCTCAGTGGCCGAAGATAGATGCGAAAAATTTATTGAAAATAGTATCATTGTTTATACAAAACATGCATACTCATAATATGTGAATAAGGGCCTTTTCCTTAATGAAAGGTGTTATGTGCATAGGTACACCCAACTGCACGTCAGTAGGAACACTCTGGACTTTATGGCATGGTAATAGAGTTTCAAAATTACAATTTGGGAACAGTAGAGGTATTAAAATGTTGACACTTAAACTAAAGTAATATTTAGTTAGCCAAATTTATTAAGCTTCTTTAACTGTATTGTTAGTTAGGGATTTGCACAGTGCTAGGTAACTTGCACATCTATTTTGCAATGTATATCACCTTTAGCCTCAATAATTGACTGGAAGAAGTTCCATTTCGAGGTAAGTCCGCATTTTCATGTGTTGTAATGGATCTTAAGTAATACGTCTCAACATAGAGTAATATAATACTGGGCGTAGTCTCAATAAATTGAAGTGCAATAAAGAGCCACCCTACAAAATCACAAAACCTCTGAAGATAAGACAATAGATGAAGCAAATGTAGCTCTTTACGCCTTAAGGCAATTCTACATAAAGTGCAATAGATTTTCCATAAATTCTCAGGGAACTCTATGAAAAATTTACAAAGGGATTATAATTAGTACTTAGGGATTATAATCAATATTTTCCCGTGTCCAATCGAGTATTAAGAACTCTAGAGGATGTTCACACTCGTTTGAAGTGTCATATTTCTTATGATTCTTTCCTTTCTTTCTTATTAATTAATTACAATAACTACACCATCTTTTTGTTTTATTATTATTTTGATGTAGCATGCAAGCATGAAAGGAGGTAAGCCTCGCTAATGCTTGTTCACTCTAGCTTTGAAAGATTCAGATAAACATATGGAAAAGTTTTAGTATTTCCTTTGGAAAATGTGTTTTCCTTACTCTTTCGCTAGATCATCGCAGACGAAGTCGCGGGTAATAGGTAGTTAAAGATATTCTCGCTTTTATTTCTGCTTAATATAACTGATATTTGTTGTTCAATGTATGGAATAATCATATGTATTTTAAATACAGTATTTTTCTAAACCAATTTTTATTTTTTTTTTGTTTGACTCAAATTAACGAACACATTGTCAAATCAAAATTGGTGACGTGAAATCGTGATACATGTTTATCTATACGCCAATATATATATTTTTTTTTATTTATAGTCAAGTTACGTGTAATTTGGGAAAGTTTAACTACATTATAGGTATGGTAATATATAAAAGTATCAGAAAGTTGATCTAATGTAATGAGTTGGGCTTTATCAAGTCTTAACTATTAATTAGTGTGCTATCAACCGAACAATTTTCATTTTCTCTCTTCTGTGTACATCACTTCGGTCGATAAAAGTGATATTATAATTATAATTAATCGATAAAAGTGACCATCTTCGTTGTTTTGATAAGATTTCAAGAGACGAGCGATTGTATAACGTGATTGGTTAATCAACGAATTTTGAAAAGAAGGTATTTGTCAAAATCATCAAATTTGTTATTTTAAAGTAATTTAAACCTCGCTTACTAAAAGAGTTAGTTAAGTAAGGAATACAATTAGTGTGAATTGTGACCAACAGCAACGAAAAATAGTGAAGTGCAGTGTTCACCGACTAGCCAAAATAAATATACTTCAATCGTCAGTTTACCACGGTATATATCAGCAGTCTCTTTTGTAAGTGCAACAATACTTCGTCGATTATGCTTATGCCGCCGATCATCTCACATACTTTAAGTCGGCCAAAATCACATTCTGACGAATATTGTTTTATTGAAGATTTTAATTAATTATGTTTTACTGGCAGGGCTCACCATATGGGCAGGGCATATCGCAAGACGAACCGATCGCCGAAGAGGCGTAAAGGCACTAGAGTGGCGACTCCCGTACCAGTAGATGAAGCGTAGGCGGGCCTCTCAGAAGGTGGACCGACGGTCCGGTCAAGGTCGCGGGAAGCCGCTGGATGCAAGCAGCGCTGGACCGGGCATCAAGAAGATCTCTAGGGAAGACCTATGTCCAACAGCGGACGTCTTTCGGCTGATATGACGATGTTTTAATTACCGACATAGTGCAGATAATACTAACGATATTTAGTGTTCGTGATTATTCTGCTTAAGGGCTTAAATTAACAATAAATAAAATTGTGATTCCTATCGACCAGGCTGTCATTTCGGTCTATTTTCAAAAGTGTCAAGTCTAAACTATTGATATAATTGATCTAAGTTTAGTATATGTTTTTTTTTTTTTTTTGTAATTCAATAAGCATGTTGAAGAAAGGTTAAAGAGAACTTCCAATATATATATAATATTTGTTTTTTTTTTACCCAACTACTTATAATGTCATTTTGTCACACCATAAAAAGGGGACTTTGCCATAAAACTACCTAACAAAAGATACCAATAAAACTGAATAAAACACAGATCTATGCGGCATAGAAAAACCACTTAGTTCGTATTATTTTTATGTATATAGAATCGAGTGTAAATTTATTGCGAGCATCCACCCAGAGATACAAGAAAGCACACTTGAATAGAGTGTTTTCGACCACATTTTGAAATGTTCACTGGATGGCGCTGCAAATCAGCACGAGGGAAAAAATAATGCCACCGTGTAATCGGTATGAAATTAATTAAAATTTTATATATTTTACTATGATTATAAAGATTAACTACCAACAGATACAGATACCACCCATCAACACCGAAAAAACGCAGTGACAGACGTCAGGCAAAGCTGCTTATTTGATTGATTCGGCAAAACGGTTGGGCGAATGGGGTCTATTCTCAACAATCAGAATAGAGAAACGACCGGAAATCCACTCGTAAAAATATTTAAAACCAAAGCAAGGAACTATTCGACCGAGTTACAAGCTGTCAAAACTTTCAAACGAATTGAAACTATGTAAAATTCAGCGTAATAACAAAAAAGATTTTAGTGGTTAGAGTGTCCCTCGCTGGAAACAAGATTGTTCACTAATCTACGCTACAATAATATTACAGATAAAATGTCACTGGGTTAATCAATTACTACAGAACAGATTTAACTGTTCATATTTCAAAAAAATACAACACTATCACTAACATAAGCTACGATTTTTTTTTTTTATAGAAATTGATATGTTTTGAGATGAGTAGGTTTTCAGTTTTAAATTGTGACTAGTCTCATATGTGCCTTGAACTAATTTAACGGTATTAGTCACTGTTATATAAACCTTTAAATATTAAATTGTAAAGCTACTGATTAATAAATTCTTCTACCCTATTCTGAAGAGAAGTGCAGCTTAGTTCAGACATTTATTATGAAACTTATTTTATCTGCTTTAGCAGTTCTTTTTTTCTTCGTTTTTAATATTTTAATTTGGACAGTGTGTTTGATTTGGAATAGATATGTAGTTTTATTTCTTTAAGATTTAGTACCTAGTCGACCGAGCTTCGCTCTTAGCCGCCTCAGGTGAGCAAGCTGTGGCACCCGCCAACAGTTGGCGCTCTAGGTTTCTGTCTAAAACGCGATGTTTTAAAAAAATGCTTATAAACACGGGGAAAAACAGACATGAGACCTAGCTAGATCGATTTTGCCCCCGGAAACCCCCGTATGGTAAATTTCATTGAAATCGTTAGAGCCGTTATCGACAAACATTTTACAAATATATTATGGCTCGTTTAATAGTATAGGACTAAATTGGCTTGAAACATTCTAACAAAATAGTACCATGGGTATATCCTTCATGCCATTTTAGGACATTGTTTCCTAGTCCAACAGAAGATTGTTAAAATTTGTTTAAACTTAACGACATCGTTTACAATTTTTATTTTTGTACTGTCGAAATCAGTCACCGCATTGTTATGGGTGTCTGCCGCATCAGGGTCAAGGAAGGTTAACTACAAAGCCTAACTACTGAGACTCTATAAAAAGAACCAAAAACCAAGTCATTGGTGTTACCTCCATATACCCGGAGTTGACTACTCACTGGGCTGATTGTGCGAGTGGCAGCTGGTTGCACGCACAGCCTGCCGCTTACCAGTCGCCTTGTGTTGTGGCGCTGGCTGCACGGCCTGCTGTTCATCAGGCGCGGATGACCGTGGTGCTGATTGCATGGCCTGTTGTCCACCAGGCGCCGACTGCCAGCTGTGGTTCTGGCTGCATGGGCTGCTGTCCACCAGGTGACGACTGCTGTGGGCTGGCTGCATAGGCTGCTGTCCACCAGGCACCGACTTTTGAGGGCTGCTGCATGGCCTGCTGTCCACGAGGCCCTGACTGCTGTGGGCTGGCTGCATGGCCTGCTGTCCACGAGGCCCCGACTGCTGTGGGCTGGCTGCATGGCCTGCTGTCCACCAGGCACCGACTGCTGTGGGTTGACGGCATGGCCTGCTGTCCACCAAGCACCGACTGCTGTGGTCTGGCTGCATGGCCTGCTGTCCACGAGGCCCCGACTGCTGTGGGCTGGCTGCTGTTCGGCCTGCTGCTCGCCCGGCGCAGTCTGCTGCGCTGCACAGCTAGGCAACGCTCGAATCGAAGCTAGACTCTTGCCACGGTTACGGATTTTGTCCATTATGACGTGCTGAAATGTAAAAATTCCAGCGCGAGTATCTATTGTATAGAAGCGATCAATGTTTGAAACGCTTTTAAGGCTTTAAATTGAATGAAATCTATAAACGTAATAGTGGACACTTAAGTAGCTTTTACTCGTAGTTAGATATTACGTGTTTTTTTTCAGCAGTAAATTTCAAACAAAATAAAGAACATAATTAATTGAAACAGTGAACTATGCATGGGAATACGAACCAATAGACCTTCAGACTATTATTTTGAATACGTACCTACACCAAAAATTATTACAACCATATGTAAAACACAACTAAAAGATTAATTTGTCTGAATGAAAGCACGAAATGTTGTTTGTTTTAAACTCAGGCTTGATAATAAATGGTTAAAGTGAACTGTGTACACTTATTCCTTACCAACGTCTAACGATTTTGTGCAAAAATGATTTAAAATGTAGGTAGCATGTAGGTAGTATACAATCATAACTATTTACTTTTAATAATCACTCGTCCTTAACACAACGTTAAAAAAAAGGTGAAAAAATACCACATGAGAAAAAAAAAACAATTAGTTGATTTTCCAGTTTTTCCACTCATTTTAAACAAGTCAGTTTTTGAGATACAGCAGATGTATTTTTGAACTTTATCAGTCCACTTTGTGGGAAGTGAGGGCTCGTATCCCGCTTCTGACATGTTAACAAATGAGAGGGAGTTGAGAAATATGTTAAATAAAACACTCGAAGTCTACTTACGTTTTGTAATAAGTTATTCACTTTACACAGTGTTAAAATGGGTACATTAACACAATACCATACATATGAAGAAGAGTCTTCATAATTTTACACAATACGTGATTACTCCTTTAAAGGTAGCATCTCCCAGTTTGAAGAACAAAATACGACTGCCTGAGCGAGGCTGGCTCGAACGTTCAAGAGACCTCTCCCACCACAATATTACCCTTTCCATAAAACGCTGGGATTGGTCGAAAAGCCGCCGCGCTCTGACAGTTTGTACAAAGGAGTCAATACAACAACCATTTATGAACAATATCGTAAAGCTATGAAAAGTTAGTAAACACTGGTGACTTAAATATTATAATATTGGAGATCAGAATATCTGTCATGACAACATTACAGTGATTAAATAACTTATTTTTATAGTCACGTAGTGGCGAGATATGTTAGTACCAAAATGCAAGTCTAAAAGTAGGTCAAGACGGCAATGAGTAGTCTTGGATCTTGATGCTGGAGATTCTGAGTAAACAGGTCAAGGTATATTTTAGCTGTAAACATCCGTTTTAAACTTTTTATCATGTACACGTACATCCAACAGTACATCAGTAGAAACACTTTCGACTCTATGGCATGGTAATATAGTTCAAAAAGTTTCTACCGACGTGGTAGCAAAGTAGCAGCCGAAGTGGAAAGAAAACCAGAATAAGCTGAACCAGCGCTACCCTACAAACGTCCGGAACCAGAGACCGGGCCAATTGTTAAAATCACCGGGTGTAAGTCGCGAGTGAATAGGCTTCTTCTGGGCAAGCTCGTTCCATCGTCGACCTCATCTCTGTCCTCAAGGCTAGATCGAGGTCAAGAGTAAGCCCATACATAATAAAAAAAAACTTTTGGCTTTTGAGGCTTTAAATTTACCCTGATAAACTGTTAAAAAGTAAAAACAACAGAGTAAATACTTGAATAAATATGAAAATTAACAATAAAACACAACTTCATAGGTATATTCAGGTATAGTAATGAAATCTAAATCTATGATTTTGAATTTATTAAGTGATATTTTATCACCCGATGATATTCAAGAACTCAAAATCAATCAAATCAAAATCTTAATTCAATGGCTGCTTGCTCAAGGAACTAGTACCTAATAATTTATGTAAATACCGGGCACATCCCATCGCTAGAGCAATGTGTCAAAAGAATCAAGCTACATTGGACAGAGTTAATGTAAAAAGGGGATGTAGAAATTTTGTTTTCGTCTTTCCTTTCCACTATTATACCTACTTCTCGCTCGTATTAAAATATTGGTTTGTCCCTCCTACTGTGCTAAGCTACCAGACCTATATCGACTATTTCGGGTTCATTCAATTCGCATAGGAAACGTATGTGTAAGGTACCTCGAAACTTGGCTCATAGACAGGGATAAGGTCAATAAGTAAAAATAAAAAATACGAATTTTTTTCGGTTGCAAATAATAAAGTTAAAAAATAATTTTGTTTTTGTCAAATATCGATAGGTCGTATGGCAGAATGAAACATAGCCATGGCCAGTCTTAAAAAAAACTGACAACTGTTCTAAGTAGTCTGTGGTCGGTTTATACAGCTGTTAGTTATTTTTTTATGATAGGCAATGACTACTGATCACATTCTGCCATACGTCCTATCGATATTGGACGAAAACGATTATTTTTTAAAACCTCGTCATTCATGGCCGAAAAAATTAGTATGTTTTATTTATCTTTAATGATCCTATTCCTGTTTATGAGCCAAGTTTCAAGGTACCTTACATATAAGTTTCCCTTGCGGGAAAAACCAATATTCAATAAACAATTTAAGGTTCGGGTACCTCTTCTTTAGTAAGTACCTATGTCTTTTTCTGGGCGTTCCTGCCCAAACTGTGCTTTACAAAATTTGGGGTTCGTTAGTGTATGCCTATAAAATGAGACCCACGAAACCTATTCCTAGGAACATAAATGGATTCTTTCTTTCAATATTTTTATAAAATCTTTTTCTTCGTAAATATGTTGTTGATAAAATAAAATATAGGCTAGGCTATAATGATAGGTAGGAAACTAACTGAGAATTATAAATCAAAGACTGTCATTAACTTAACAAGGCTATTGAAGAATGATCTTGGAAAAGGGCCCTTAAGTTCGACAACGGGAAAACCGAAATTGTTTACTTAATAATAATAACCTTCATAAAAATCAGGCCTCAATAGAGCATGAAAATCAGGCATCATTCCACCCGCTGCGATCTTGACAAACTTCTCTAGCTTCGTCTACTCTCATCAACCATTATACGTGTCTAAAAACAGCGCTACACCGCTAAACTACTAAATTCTAAACGACTTGATTGCACTCATGAATCTGAACTAATACAGGCCTCACTACTATGTAAAGTCGTCACTCTTATCCACCCTTTCAACGACTCCCCTGTGCTTTTTCCAGCTGTTTTTTATAAAGGCGTCCAGCTTGATCTTTGTCCCAGTCTGCTCTCCTTTGTTGGTTAAAGGCACCTTTGTTGGTTAGTGTAACCTACTGGTTTTTGCCCACATTTATCCGATGACCAACCCAACCTAATCTACCATGGAATTGCACAAAAACTCTCAGGCCTCTGATACCTCTTGCATCAAGCAGGCCGTCAAACGTCTTGAAGTATGGATCACGAACATTTTTAACACTTTGTTCTCCTTTGCTTCAGATATGAGAGGCTACTCCGAAGGGCACACAACGAGGACTTGAGTGAGATCTCCGGTATCGGCTGCTTGTACCAGAGCGGAGTCGACCGGCTGGGAAGACCCGTCGTCGTCTTCATTGGGAAATGGTTCCCTATTAGCGACATTGACTTGGATAAGGTGAGTGAAATATCATCATAACATCCCAAGAAACGTCCACTGCAGGAGCTCCCTCCAGAATTCCAGCAAAAACTCGTGGTTAAATTCGGAGGGAAAGTAACATACTCACCACGCTTGTTAGCGTTGTGGTTGGAGCCATATACCGCGATTGCTGGTAACTGCAGTTAAAGATGGTACGATAAACAGGAGGACCATCGGTACTCGAAACGCTAAAAGGTAGCTATACAACCTCAGGACTAATATTACAATGCCATGAAGAATTACAAAAGTCATCACATAAGAACTACATAACATTACAATGGATAAAAGGACACAGTGGTTCTCTGGGAAACGACGCAGCAGATCAATTGGCAAGGGGAGGATCCAACGAGATCTATGAAGGACCAGAACCAATGCTGCCGCTACCCTTCAACCAGTTTCGGACATGGATACGAGAAAAAACACGAAATGAAGCAGACAAACAATGGAATGACATTGCAACGTGCAAACAATAACGCTTAACAAGACGGCTACTACAGATGAATAGGACAAAGCTCCGCAATGTAGTAGGCACAATAACAGGACACATTGCTCTCACCAAACACTACCACACTATAGGCATAACCGACAGCCCTCTATGTAGGGCCTGCATGGAAACGGACGAAACCATCGAACACGTAATTCTGGAATGCAAAGTAATTAAAAGCATCAGAGAAAACACACTTGGAACGGACATAACCCTAGATCAAATACCCAACAGACTGGACAAACTGACACATAGGCCCACGCACAATGGTCCTTACTGGACTAAGTGCGGAAACCACAAACTTAACTTAGAACTTAGAACAGGAGGACGTTGCTGCCCATCTTCCAGTTCATAATCCCTTTAGTCGACACTTACGACACAAACTGATAGAGATGGGTCGGTACTATTCTTTGCCGGCACCACACGGAACATTTATTAAATCACTCACACAATCACAGTACAGACAACTATGATGGGCTCATGCTGTGATGAGACAACGAAGTTTACGCACTTACAGTTCGATAGCGCTGCGAGAAAGCTAAATTAATTTTGTAATACCACAGATTACATAATAGTAAGTAATACGTAGGTTATATAGCACTATGTTTTGTCTTCTTGTCGTTGAACTGACCTGTAGACTGAACTTGGATGTTTCTACTCTAGCATTTTAGAAAAAAGTAGTGGAAGTCGGCAGCTTGCTGGATAGCTGCTCATGTTTCGAGTCTTCTACTTAAGTTCTCGCTATATCTCTCAAATTTAAAAACCACGCTCTTGTCTATGAAAAAACGGCCTGGCCAAAAAGTTGTCGCTTCCAGCAGATGGAGAGCGATGGGACTGTATGCTAAGAGTATGTCAACGACATAGGGGCGCAACTCCAACCCTCGTCTAGTCCCATGCAGGAGGAAGGGGGATGGTGGTACCACGTTCAGCAAATTTTTGTCTTTCTACATCCCATGTCCCTTGGGAAGTTGTTCAGTTATACAGGGTGTAAGGGACGGTGTACCGAAAACTGAAAGGGCGTGCTCAGTCAACGAAACTGAACAACTTTCCCAAAGAAACATTCCTGGGAAATGAAAAAAAAATTTGACGCTCCATACAAATTGCTCTCTCTGATCGAACAGTTTGTATGAAGAGTTCAATTTTTTTTTATATTTTCCATAAATGTTTCTTTGGGAAAGTTGTTCAGTTTCGTTGATTGAGCACGCCCTTTCAGTTTTCGGTACACCCTTACACCCTGTATAGAAAACTGCTATCGATCCTGACGAGTCACTCCACCAGCTGTTTGATATCTCTGTACTACATGAAATAAAATTTGCAAATTTTTGTTGTATTGTACCTACTGTTTTGGTTTATTTTCAGGCTCTCCTGTACCTGATAAAGTTGCTGGACCCAATCGTCCGTGGCGATTACGTGATAGCTTACTTCCACACGCTCGCTTCTTCCAGCAACCATCCACCGTTCTCCTGGCTCAAGGAAGTCTACACCGTTCTGCCTTACAAGTAAGTCCTAAGAGTCATTATACTTACTTCCACTATAAGACAGATAACCATACGAGGACCTAGGTTTCCCTAACGATTTGCACAACAACCGGTCCTAGATTGCCAGCCTCCAACGAGTTCCCAGGACCTTGAACAGGAATCAAATTCTTGAATATGACTGGGAGACAAAATATCATTCAAAAAATTTTAAATAACTGATATTCTTTTCAAAAGTAAAGAGTATAAGGTATTCGTTAAACATAGAGAGGTGAATTTATTTGTAATTTTCATATAATAAGTTTAACTTTGACACTCTGTAACAGTTTATAAGGGTTTTGAATTTTTAAACTCTCAGAAGTGATATTTTATCACCCGGTGATATTCAAGAATTGGGCTCCAGGTCGCAGGTCCATGCTACGCCAGTCTTTAGGGCGAGACGTAACCGAGAAGGCCGCAATATGAACATGGATGGATTCTCGCCCGTCTTGTCTCATCTCAGGCGTGTGCCTACGTAGTCGAGTTCTTGCGAGACTGTGGATGACATACTCGCACATGTTCACTGCTGAACGAGAAGTTCCCCAGGATTTTAAACCAAAAATACATGGTATACTTATATTTTGAAATTCATTTAAATCCAATGCTAAATTCAAAATACATTGCGAATGGCGCGCGGAGCAGACGTGCGAATCGTTCATTGGCTCCTCAGTCGATATCTTAACTTTATCTTTTCTTATTTTCAGATATAAGAAGAATCTAAAAGCGTTTTACATTGTTCATCCCACGTTTTGGACGAAAGTAAGTAACTTATACAGTATATAAGGGACGGTGTACCGAAAACTCAAAGGACGTGCTCAGTCAACGAAACTGAACAACTTTCTCAAGGAAACATTGTTGGGAAGTGAAAAAAATTTTGACCTCGCCATACAAACTGTCCGTACAGAGTGAGCAATTTGTGTGGAGAGGTCAAATGTTTTTTTTTTTTTTCATTTGAAATGTTTCTTTGGTAAAGTTGTTCAGTTTCGTTGACTGAGCACGCCCTTTCAGTTTTCGGTACACCATCCCCTTACACCCTATATACCTAAGAATTCAATTCAAAGTCTGACTGATTATCGGCTCAAAAACCAATAGTAATTATTTTTCAAAGATTCACCATTTCCTATTTGAAGCAGTTGTTTTATATTAAAATTTTGTAGAGGCAAATGTTGTCTCACACTACATACACCTGCTTTCAGTTTCTTTTTCTCAATTTTTTTTTGTATGATTAAATTAGGTACCCTATCTAGAGAGTGTGATAAAACTAAAACTTCAGTTTTGAAATATTTTTTTATTTTTATTTTTTTCAATATGTTTTGTAAGATTAACCCGAATGTTTCAATATTCTTCTTAGATGATGACCTGGTGGTTTACGACGTTCATGGCGCCGGCTATCAAGGCGAAGGTTCACAATCTGCCCGGAGTCGAGTACCTGTACTCTGTGATGGCGAGAGACCAGTTAGAAGTCCCGGCCTTCGTCACCGAGTATGATATGACGGTTAGTTTAACCATTTGCTTACAACATTTTTATGGTGGACGCTTGCCAAAGCGGGTTAGGTGAGAGGTGCATTTGAAGGTAGTAGAAATTTTGTTCAAAGTTCGTCTAGGGAAAAAAAGCTGTTTTCCAACTGGCGTTAGCCTCTAAACTGCTTAGGTATAGTCTAAAATTGGATATTTTTTTCATTGCAGATAAACGGTCTACATTACTTCCAGCCGGATACCAACGCCACGTAAGGCGTAGTGTGCACTTTTATTGTTGAAGCTGTTATGAGTTTCGCCTTTGTAACTAAAGCTTTAAGTTATTAATATATACCTACTTGCTTAATTTTAAATATCAATATAAGATAAAAGTTACAAAACTAAGGCCCTGTGCTAACGGGAGACATAACAGACGTCGTGGGCAAACGCGGACAAAAACGTTCTTCGAAATACAAAATGGCCGCCAGTGTTCGTATGGGAAAACAAAGTGGGAAAGTTGCCATGTCTCCCGTGAGTGTAGTGCCTTCAAGTTTCTAAATGACAAAACTGGTAAATATTTCAGCCTATCACGTGGCTTGATTTTTATCAATGTTGCTATTTAAGGATTCTAAGTGGCTATTTGAATAAAATTACTAACGTAAAGTATTGTTATAAGCAAAATATATTTTGAGAAGTTTAGATACAAAGACGAAAGTTACGTTTTTGGTGTTATATTAAGTTTTGGAAATCGATCAAAAACTAAAATCAAATCGGTGATTGACTGATTTCATTAATGGTTATAAAAGCCGCTGTTGAAGATTTTAGTGGAGTTTTTACACTTTATCCGCATGTTTATGAAGTACAAAAGATCAAATTATTTTCAATACTCTACTTGAAGGTACAGTTAAAAGTATAGAAGGGTAATGTGTACAAATTCCAATAAAGATTGATTGTTGAAAGTATATCATGTAACTTTAGTATTATAGGTGCATTTTTTATATTTAACGATAATTATTACTTACGTCTTTCGATGTTGTTTAAAATAAGTACCTTTGTGCTGCTCTCGCCATACCCCCGAACTGTTAATTCATACCGCTAAAAAGGAATATTATTAAAGAAATTATGAGTTTTAATATGATTTTATAGTAATATCTCTTTTGATGGATTTTTTTTAGTGTCTTGCTTTATATTGTGAACTACAATAGTATTTACCTATACAACTATTGTATCCATGATTTTAAAAGTTCAATGTGGTAATATTCAGGGACTTTTCAAGTTGTGTTTTCAGTCAAAAAAATTGGACGCTTTCCCTCTGAGATGTTATATCGTCAAGAATTGTAATATGACAGCGCAAGTAGGGCGTTATATTACAAGTTTAGACGAAGCAATAATCCTGCGACAGGGTATTTGTTTAGCACGTAGAGAAAGCTTTATTTTTTAAATAAACCGTATGATGCAAGCGGTAACGTAGTTGTAGGCAAGTTGTAGAGGTGCCGCTGAGCCGCCAACTTTTTAGGGGTATTGCACTATCATACATCTGGGATCATAGATCGATGGAAATTGCTTTGATACTCAATTTTTTTCACGTTAAAAAATCGAGTGTATTAGCAAATTTCATAGATCTAAGTACTACCATCTAGATGAGCGATCGTGTGCCTAATAAATACCCCATTTGTATCTTAGATTATCATAGACATTTTGTATAACTTTTTGATCCAAATTAAATGTGCTATTTAACAACCTATTGGGTCACCACAAGAAAATAATGCAATAAACAATTTAGATATTAGACATAGAGGCTTATTTTCATGATAATATTCTCGTCGATGGTTTGAAATTTGGAATATACCTACTTGCCTACATTTTCAGCAAGGTGCTTTGATGAACGAGATTTTAATTTTTAATGTAAATTTAAGATGAATTTTGGCGTAGTAAATGCGGTGTGAGGTTTTGCAATATTATAAACGTAGGTACGTTTATCGTTGTGAACTGTGTTTTATAGATTGATATCAAGCAATTGAACTGTTTTAGCAATTGTAAAAAGTTTGACACAAAAGAGTAGAAAGAGAACTACGAATATGTTGAATAAGAACATGTAACACCCAATTTCTTCTTCAAATCCATCTTGTAAGGAAAGTTGCGCAGCGCGGCGCAACCATCTTTTTCTTCTCTTTTTTGTCGGACTGTAGGTACTTACCCAGAAAACTGTTATCCCTCACAGCAGCTAAAATATGTACTTATCTAATAAGTGCTTCCAATGGATCAAAGATTGGTTCCAAGTGAGTCCCGGTATACTACTCAGGGCGCTGTTCAAACAAGGGACGAACACAATTATCTTACAAATTCCGGTTGATATTAAATTTAGTCGGCCGTGTGCCGACTATATTGCCGCGGTCAATGTCGGCGTTTATCTGTCATGCATGATGCATGACCCTGGTTTGCACAGCGTCTAAGTGTCGTATTTTAAAGAAAAAGTATACACAACTTTATTATAGCAAAGTGTTTGGGTGCGAATAGGGTACTTTAGTGGCACGCCTCATTGATGAGGCTTTTGCACATATCCTTCGAATGTTAAGCGTAAATACCGTAGGTAAATATGTCCAAAAATTACTAAAAAATATAGCATTAAACAATCTCATTTAGGCGCTACGCATACCTACATAAAAATCTCGGACACTACTCGGAAAAACACAACTAATTCCGACCTGCAGATACCTTGTCCCACGCGTACATTACGCATAAGGATTACATAGTCGCGGACATTTTACCTCGTGTGTCCTGTTCCTTTTCTGCTCAGCGCCTAAGTAGATACCTTATCTAGTTACATTGAGCATTTTATATACATTACCAAGTGTGAATCTTAACACTGCCACAGTTATATAAACGATGCATCGATGCAAAAAATTTAGAGGGCGAGAAACGGGGTAGGTTTTATATTATGCATCGTAACGCTATCTGTTTGCCATAGTGAGAAATAGGCACTTGCTTTATATAAAGTGGTGCGTTTCCATTATCCTACAAAAGTATCCATTTATCTTTACGATTACTAAAAAGTACCTAAGTATAATGGACTACCTTCATTATGATATCCATATTCGAATACAATTTAAAAAACTGGGCAATGGGAAATAATTATGAACACTCTTGATTTGGTTTTCTATACAAATAGTAGTTGATTTTGTGTGCTAATTTGAAACGCCCCCAGTAAGTGTCCCGTAAACTAAATCCGAAGTAATTAATTATACCACCACAGATGTCGACTACAGTTTTAGTTCCATTGACCCATACACTGATGCGTAGGTTATAGCTGCATAATGGCGTTACTCAAATAGGTACGATTGCAGCTTGACAGCAGCCAATCCAATATACTATTATGGTGTACTATACTTTTCTATACTAAGGTGTAAAGTATACTTTGAGATAAATAAATCAGCGCCATCATCTCCATATTACTTGTTTAAAATGGCAATACCAAACCCCGATTAGTTAATTTGTAAGAGGCCCTGCACTCCTGCAGACTAGAGACGTAACACTCGCGGACACGATCACTGCGGCCTCATTACCGAGAACATTGAGGTGAACTTCGTCATGAAGTCTTCTCTCGCCCCGGGATTGCTCCGTCGGCGGGGAATCCTCTTGGAGCTACTCTGGCTCCCTGAGGAGGTATCAGGCGCGGCCTGTGGCTACAGGCCGGTCATTGGAGAGCCGCCCTCCGCGGTACCAGCCCCCCGGGTGAGACTCCATGAGGAGAGGCCCGGTGAGCGACCAGCGAGCGGGCGGCTATTGGCGAACTTGTAGATGGAATTGGCGCGGTAAGGGAAGATAGTGGGGATGTAGTGCGGCAGGTCAGGAGTGGTTGGTAGGTGGTATGTTGCCTGGAGTTGGAGAGCCGCCCTCCGCGGTGCCAGCCCCCCGGGTGAGACTCCGTGAGGAGAGGCCCGGTGAGCGACCAGCGAGCACGCGGCTGTAGGTCAACATAGAGTCGAGGTGGTGGTGTGACCGCGCGGTGTGGTCCGGTGGTTCGGTGGTTCGATGGTCGGGTGTTTTGTTTGGCCGTGTGGTTGTTGTTGACCGTGCAGTTGGAGAGCCGCCCTCCGCGGTGCCAGCCCCCCGGGTGAGACTCCGTGAGGAGAGGCCCGGTGAGCGACCAGCGAGCAGGCGGCTGTTAGGTCAACGTGGTCCTGATGTGGATGCAGAGGCTTCTTCTTCAGTCCCTTGTAGGAGGTCCCTGGGGAGGAACCTCGTGAGTCTTCCTCGTTGAGGAAGGGAGTTCTCGTCCGGTGGGCGGGCATGATGTGGGGCGATGGTCCTCAGGTGGGGGTGAGACGAATGCTCCGTCCTGTCCAGCATTCGCCTCGTCAGCCTGGTGATGAAGTCGCCCAGCGGCTCCCACTGAAGGTCCCGGTACATCACATCCGTCCTCATGTACCGGGGGGCGTCAATGATTGCTCGAAGAGTTCGGTTCTCCTGCGCTTGCAGCTTCTTCTTGTTGGAGGCAGAGGTGAGCGCGAACCATGCGGGGGCGGCGTATGTGAGCCGTGACCTCAGGTACGTTTTGTAAACCATGAGTTTCGTTCTGGTGGAGAGCCTCGACTTGAAGATGGGGAAAAGTCGGGCCCTCGCACCCTTCACACTGGCGATCGTTTTCTGTACGTGCTGGTCCATGTTGAGGCCACGGTCGATGGTGACTCCGAGGTATTTCATGGTTGGCGTCCACTCGATCTCTGCCTCCTGCAGCTTGAGTCTCGGGGGGAGAGCTTTCCTTCCAGTGACGAGGGCTTGGGTCTTCGTCACGTTGACCTTCAGGCGCCACTTCTCCAGCCATTCGGGCAACGCATCGAGAGTGGGCTGGAGTTTCTTGGCTGCGTGTCGAGGGTTGATGGAGCTGGCCAGGTAGGCCGTGTCATCTGCGTACAGAGCCAGTTGCACGTCGCCGACCGTCGGGATGTCGTCCGTGTAGACGGAGTATAGCGTCGGCGACAGGCAGCTGCCCTGCGGAACTCCTGCGAGGATCGGGTGCTCTCGTGAGATGGCGTCTTCCACAGCCACGTCGAATGTCCTGTTTGACAAGAAGGTGGAGATGAGGGCGACGACTCTTCTTGGGAGCTGCGCCTTCGACAGCTTGTAGACTAGGCCGTCGTGCCACACTCTGTCGAAGGCCTTCTCCATATCCAGCATCACCGCCACTGTGAATGCCTTCTTGTTCCAATCCACCGACATGTTGTGTAGGACCCTTGCGAGCTGTAGGGTTGTAGAATGTCCCGATCTGAACCCATATTGTTCGGGTCTCGGAGTGAATCCGTCTTGGATTTTGGGGAGAAGGAGCTTCTCGAACACCTTGGAGAGTGTTGGTAGCAGAGTGATCGGCCTGTGGTTTTCTGGAAACCTTCTGTCCTTGCCGGGTTTGGGAATCGTGATTACACGTCCCTTCCTCCAGGGCTTCGGGAAGTAACCGGCTCTTAGCATCCCGTTGAAGAGTGCGGTGATGGCAGCGATTGGGCGTTTCGGGAGGTACCGGAGGGTGAGGTTTGTGATGGCGTCTGGGCCTGGTGCCTTCTTTGGGTTGACCCTTCGCAGAGCACGTTCGACTTGTGCCGGGGAGAAAAAGATTGGGTCATCCGTGCTGGTCAGCGGCTCTGCGAAGTACGCAGCCAAGTGTCGTTCCACTTCCTCCGTGTGTTGTGGAGGGGCTGGGGCGTTCGGCGTGAATTGGCGTTCCAGGCTATCCGCCAGTAGTTCGGCCCTGTCCTCGGCCTTGTAATGGAGGTGACCATTGGCGTCGTAGATGGGTCTAGTGGGCTCCGGCTCGAGGCCTATTCGTCTGCAGAGTCGATGTACCGAGGGGACCCTCTCGTTACTGTCCTCCACCTCCAGAATAGTTTGTTCCCAGCCTTCGTTGGCGTGTTGGGCTAGCTCAGCCTTAAGACGGTTCGTTAGATGGTTGAGCTTGGTCTTCAGTGGAGGGAATCTGGTGATCTGACACTGCCTTCGCGTGTCGCGCTTTTCCTCTTTCAGAGCCTTGATCCATGCTGGTAGAGGTCGAAGACTTTCTCCAGCGGGGATGGTGTGAGTTGATGCGTCTTTAGCGGAACGGATGCAGTGGCTGATTGTAGATGCCGCCTGGTCTATCTGTTCTGGAGTCGAGACCGGGTGGGACAGTTTGAAGTCTTCTGTGAGGGCCACGAAGTTGTCCCAATCTGTTTTTGTTCTGAGCCTGGGAGCCGGAACGCGCGTGGGCAGATCTCTCAGTACCACGAGGACCGGTCTGTGGTCAGACGGAAGGTCGAGGAGGCATTCCTGGGTGAGTGCACCGCTGAGTCCTTTGTAGACGACGATGTCAATGACGTTATCGCCTGCAGGGTCGTTAGGGTCGTGGCGCGTAGCTTCGCGCGGGCCTGTGACTTCGTAGTCGTGGGTTAAGGCATCAGCAAGGATAGCATTTCCCGCTTGGTCCGCATTCTTCGAGTTCCAGTAGGGATTCTTGGCGTTCAGGTCACCCGCTATTATCGTAGGGCCGCGGTCCTTCAGAAGGCTTCGCAATTCCTCGACTCTAAATTGTGACTGGGGCGGACGGTATGCGGCGTAGATCCGAAGCTCGTCTGTGCCAATCTGCAGGTCTATGCCCAGCGCGTACATTGTGGTCAGCTGGGGTGCTTGGACGATCTGATGGATGATGTTCCTGCGGACAGCCACCATCAGGCCTCTGTATGGTCTGCCCTCAGGTGAGACCTCATCTTGTCTATAGACCACGTACCCCGGGATTCTGGTTTTCGTGGAGGCTGTCAGGTGTGTCTCGCTGATAAGGGCCACATCCACCTGTTGTTCACGAAGAAACAGTCGGAGCATCGCGAGTTTCCCTGTCATCGTCTGGGCGTTCCAGTGAACTATGCGTAGGGTTGTGGGAGTCATTTGAGCCCGAGTTTCTCTTGGAGTTTCATTATTAGCCGGTCTACAAACTCGTCTAATTTGTTATTGGCTGCTTCTGTGGGTTGAGAGGTCGAGCCGGAGTTGGTCGGTCCTTCCCCCTTCCCTCTGCCTTTTTTGCGGCGTTTGTTGGCTGGCGGAGCTGCGCCTCTGGCCACAGGGTTGTTGGCGGGAGCCATGAGTGTGGCTGGTGCCGTCTCAGTGACGATGTTCGCGGTTGCTCCTGTAGGCACGCGATCGGGGGCGTCTCGTTTCTTGCGGTTAAGTCCCGTTCTGGGGATTGGGCCTGCCTTCTTGTTTCTGGCTTCCTTCTTGAAAGCGGGGCAGCTTGTGTTGTTCGCCGTGTGTGGGCCCTTGCAATTTGCGCAGGTCGGTGGGTTTTCGCGCGGCACGGGGCAGTCTTGGGCGTAGTGCGGTCCTCCGCAACGTACGCAAGCCTGGGGGCGGTGGCAGTTCGCCGAGCTGTGCCGGAAGCCCTGGCAGCGATGGCACTGTGCTGGCCCCTTCCTCCCTCTCCAAGGCTCTATTATGACGCCTGTCATAAAGAGGAGCTCGCTGATAGTATATATATTATCGAGGGTTTCTTGGGAGCGCTCCAGCTCGCAGAAGAAGATGCAGCCCGGACGGCCCTTCCTGGCTAGGATCCTCTTCGTGAAGACCGGGCTGAAGCCGCGTTCTCTGAGGGCGACTTGAATGAGAGTGGGGTCTGTGCCGGCAGGGAGCCCCCTGATGGCCACTTTGACTGGCTTCTCCTCCTGTCGAGCGTATGTCATCCAGCTGACGTTTTGCGTTTTCTCCAGCTCCGTGAGATACGCTTGGACTACTCGAAACTCGTCGTCATCCGATGGAGAGAATCGGATTCCGTGTCCGAGAGGGCGGGCGTTCGGCGGGCGGCCCAGCTTTTCAGCTAGCACTTTAAAGTGCTCAGTCCAATTGGGCAGGACGTCGACCGTTATCGGGCGGTTGTACTTCCTCTCTTTGCCCTTGTAAGCCTTATATATAGGTACTAAGTACAAAGTAACTCTAGTCCTGACGGTTATTTTCTGCGCATGTGTGACAGGCGGAGAGCCAATGAACATTCGCACGCCCCACCTGTCGCGTTCTCCTCCGCGACTCATTTGAGTTTTGCGCACTAACGATCAGAACTAGGTTAGGCTCAATTTACATTGGGTAAGTAAAAACGGGTCAGTAGACGTACTCATTGCTTGCTGCATTCAAGTGTTTTTATACAGACAAAATATGACACAAGCAACGTATTTCTACTGACCCCATTTTAATTACTCCGTTTAAATCTAGCCTTCGTTTGTGCAGCCTATACGCGGGCAAATATCTCCTTGGCGTAGTGTTCGATGTACGTGAGAGTCATGTCATGTCTCTTGTCTGCCGAAGTCCTAAAAGTGCTGTTAATTTAGACTAACTTATTACCTACCCACCCTCATATCGTTAATTCTTAACATACCTAACTAAATGTGCCACCATTGTGAAATCCGTAATAATTAGAATTGATGCAATATGTGTGAGTGTCCAACCTAGCTATAGATAGATTGTAATGCAATGTTCATGTAAATAAAAGTTGCGGTTTGTAAGATGCGTTAGTTGTAAAATTTCTAAAGTTATCTTCTCTTTGATATATAAAGAAGCTAATACCTACTTACTAAGTATACCTACATATATGAAATGTTTGTTATCTGTATTTGGAACCTAAAATCCACTTTGTTAGTTACAAGAAACAGCAATAATGTTTACATCACTACTGATGGTCCTTTACTTGAACTTGAAAATGAACCAAGTATAAGTACGGTCACCCGCACGTGTCGGTAGAAACTTTTTCCATGCCGTAAGCTCCAAAAGTGTTTCTACCGACGTGCGGCCGTGTGTACCTACCTACTTCTTTATAATAAAATACTATTATTATGAAGGGCTGGATAATTAACAGGTCTCTCATTGACATGTGTTGTTATTTTTTACAGTATGGGGATTTTTTTATGATCTATCTAATGTTATTGAGAACTGGAAATTTTTCTTCAAAAAACAATATTCTGTACTAAATTGTCAGTTTTATTTGGTATATGATTTTGTGAGTAATTCTGGACAGAAGATCATTTTTGTGGAGAGGTAGGTACCCTATAATACCCTATAATCAATCATTGATAGATCATTAAAAAATTTACCACATTTTGTTGTGAATTTAAAAGCTGTTATAAAGTGTATAGTCTTCATTATTAGATCCAATAAGGGTTTATTAATTAGGAAATATATGAAAAATGTGATCAAGCAACATGTTAAGATTTCATATTTTATTGATATAACTAGAGTACTTAATAAGCCATGTAAATACTTAACAAGTATAAATAAAATTATTAATTTACTAAACCGGTGTAATTTATTTTTAATTTTATTCAGTCATCCAAATAAAAGTAGGTTTCAGTAAATCATTTTTAAATATTTAGAAAAATCTTATTATTTTCATTTATTAAATTATAATACACTATGATTTTATTCTTTCATACATATGTTTGCAGCTTAAATGAGTCCTCGCCCGCGGGGTACAGGGGCGCGGGGGTAAGACGACAGGCGGGGAACGAAAGAGGTGCGGGCGGCGGGGCATTCTCATTCTCTACGCGCATCCGCCTCCCGCTCCTGCCCTTGTACCCCGCGGGCGGGACTCATTTAGGCGGTACTACTATATATGTTAACTGAATCAATATAAGCAGAACTAATGCTATACAAACTAGGCATCCCCTCTCATTTGCGTCACTATAAGGGTAGGTAAAGTTATTTTAAAGCATCTGAAGATTTAAAAATTTATTAAAGGTACAAAGACAAATTAAATGCACAACAAATAAATTAACACTTAATAATACTCCATAATTAAAAGCATAACTATAATACTTGATGTGGTGTCGATTCTGGCAAAAACAATGGTGTCGATTCTGGCAGACACAAACTAAAACTAAACTAAATTTGACAGGCCTAAGTGTTGCTGTCTTTTTTCAGTTTCAGTTTAGTTTATTCGGTTACAAAATAACATTTGTACAATTATAATAATAACTAAATTCAATCGACGACTATTTCCAAGTTCAAACAAAATACATAATAACATTGAAATAATCTAAAATTGTCAAACAAATAAAACCAAAATGTCATCATTACGAAAAAAATAATAACAATAATTAACGTCAATTATGCTTATACCTAAGAAATTCGTCTAATTCGTAAAAACACTCCTTCAGCAAGAGCGCCCTTAGTTTTGATTTGAAGCTGAGTAACGAAAGATCACCCTTCAACTCTACCGGCAGCGCGTTAAATACTCGTAGACGCACCTCATTGTAGCGTGCACCGTGGCGCACTACGTCAAGACGTGGAGGCGGCGCTGTACGTGCCACATCTCGTCTGCGAGTACCAATCCTAGTGACCCTATCTTCTTCAGTCTCTTCACCTAAGAGCTTTCTTTTAAAGTTTATGAGCATCACAAATATATAGAGAGAAGGAGCCGTTAGTATGCCTAACCTAATGAAATGAGGTCTGCAAGATTCCCATTGGGGTATTCTGACAATGGTTCGAATGGCTCTTTTTTGTATTACAAATGCTTTATGAATATTGTATTTGTAACTATTTCCCCACAGTAAAATGCTATACCTTAGATGGTAACAAACTTAGAACCTATAGGGGGTAACAAAGACAGCAACACTTTTAGACTTGTCAAATTTAGTTTAGTTTTAGTTTATGTCTGCCAGAATCGACACCAATCTAATACTAAACTAATTTTGATAGGCCTAAAAGTGTTGCTGTCTTTGTTACTCGCTATAGGTTCTAAAAAATAGCAATATTTTTAGGCCTGTCAAAATTAGTTAAGTTTTAGTTTGTGTCAGCCAGAATCGACACCATTAGGTATAGCGCTTTCAGGACAAGTCTGTCTATGACGGTTAGGTAGAGCCAATGAAAGATTTGCGCGCCCCCTAGGAGGAGCTGCGCTCACCCCTGCTACTATTTTTTTTACTTCTGTGCATTAACAGTCACGGATGGACTTATTTTGCATGCTGTATACCTATGTAATATCTATTGATATTTAAGGGAGGAGGATGAAACACGAATTTTGTTGAGAATATTAACAAGGAAATTCAGTACTGGGTATTTTTGAGTCGCGGACATAAGACTGACTTTTAATACTGTAAGTACATTTGAAAGTAGATAGCCTCCAATCGCCCCGAGGTAGCATGGTATTGGCCAGACTTGCCATGGAGTATTCCAATCTAGAGGGATTACGATGGCTCCAAGCCACGCACCGCACACCGTCAGTACAGCATTGTTGATCAACATCTCAGTAATAGTGTCTTTCCCATAACCCTTCACACCAAACATCAATTGCACCGATGTCTCCACTCCAGAATGAGCAATCAATGGAAACACTGTTAGAAGGGTCAACAACGTCGATAGCATCAAGGTCTCCTCATGTCCATCGAAAAACGGTGCTCCAAATAAAATTATGCCAACAAAATAACAAAACAGCACACCCAGCAAGGTTAGAGATGATTTCGCTATATCTCTGGCTCTAGTTCTACTTGTCTTCACTTTCTTAGCTTGAATATCATTATTCGAACTCAAATAGAAAGACTTGAGTAATTCAGCCAGGAATATCAGCGCTAAAATGTAGAAAGATGATCCTTTTCCAACGGAATAAAGTAAGCCTTTGTACGACACAACCGTGACAATACTAGGCAAGTAAATGCATGTTATCAGACTTGAAACGGTCACTTTTCGTAATTCCAGTTGATTGTTCAGTGAAAACATTGTAAATTTTCTCTTATTTAAGAATTTTTGTTTTCTGGAGTATTCTTGCAAGAAAAATTAAATGAACCGTCAAAATCAGCTGTTTGTCAGCTGTTGTTCGTTTCATGGCTAGGTTCCCAGATTGTGCGATTATTGGCTACACTATTCTAGTAGATAGAATTACAAAGAATCGAGCAAATAATCTACCTGATTTTGATGATTTTTGCATCAGGTAAACGATGCAGTAATTTACTTTTATTCAATAACAAATAATGTCTCTAAAATAATAAATAATAATTAGAATCAAAACGAACGTATCCAAAGTTGTCAAAAGTATTGTGTTGCCATATAAATATTTCGAATCACCCACAATCTTGGGTATTTTTTTCATATCATCCTATTTTATTTGGGGCTTGTCAGGGAAAAATTACATGTCAAAATAATAAAATGTCGTGTTTTGTAGTTTTACCCACATGAATTAATGTTTTTGGTGCCCTACCTGTAGTAAAATACTCACCCGTTTACATCTCTTGTAGTAAATTTTCAAGTATACCATGACAACATTTCTTGCGAAACCAAAACATTTGTATTGTGCATAATCGATATGTGTCGTCACCAACTTTATAAATGAAAGGTGCTGCTGTTCCAATAACCAGTTGAACTTTTACACTTGAGAAACGTTCGGCTACAGTGCGAGCCAACGTTGACCTCGATAAAATATCGAATTTTAACAATAAACAGTTAGTTTATTCGTAAGTGTGGTGATTGTAGTCTGTTACATAAAAATGCCGTGTCCCTTCCTTGGATCCTTCAGCCAGGCCTTCGTAAGGAATTACGGGTCGAACCTGCTGAAGCAATATGGAAACTATTGCCCAATAGTGTCGCGCGGGTTCCGCTCGCTCGGCGAAGATGAGACGAAGTGTCCCTTCATCCAGAAGAACTCGATCGTGTCGGAGGCGCCTAAAGAGATGACCGAGGACATCGTTGACAACCGTCCGCCCTACCAGTACGAGAAGTTCTTCCACGATCAGATCAGCGTCAAAAAGAAGGACTATTCATATCGTGTGTTCCGTAAAGTTTCCCGTCTGGCCGCAGACGGAGCGTATCCTCAAGCTTTGGAAGGCGTTGATAACCGACGTGTTACCGTGTGGTGCGCCAACGACTACCTGGGCGCGTCCCGCCACCCTGCCGTGCAGAACGCTGCTATCTCCGCCATACAGTCATATGGCACCGGTGCTGGTGGCACTCGCAACATAGCTGGCAACTCGCAGACGACTGAACAACTCGAAGCTGAAATAGCCAAACTTCACAAGAAACCAGCAGCTTTGATATTCAGCTCCTGCTTCGTGGCGAATGATGCGACTCTGTCCACCTTAGCCAAACTTCTTCCAGGCTGCATAGTCTACTCTGATGCAGGCAACCATGCTTCCATGATCCAAGGAATAAGAAACAGCCGAGCACCGAAACATATATTCAGGCACAATGATCCTAGTCACTTGCGTCAGCTGCTATCCGAATCACCAAAGGGTGTACCAAAGCTAGTCGTGTTTGAGACTGTGCACTCCATGAGCGGAGCTATTGCTCCCTTAGAGGAGATGTGTAATATAGCACATGAGTATGGAGCTTTAACTTTTGTGGACGAGGTCCACGCAGTCGGGTTGTATGGAAAACATGGGGCTGGGATAGGAGAGGAAAGGGGTATCCAACATCTCATTGATATTGTGTCTGGGACATTGGGAAAGGCTTATGGGAATGTTGGAGGGTATATAGCAGGGTCGTCACTGCTTGTAGACACGGTTCGATCACTCGCACCCGGGTTTATCTTCACAACGGCACTGCCGCCTCCTACGCTGGCCGGGTCGCTGGCAGCGATCAGGATGTTAGCTAGCGAGGAAGGGCAGGCGTTACGTTCGAGACATCAGGCGATGGTTCGCTACTTCAAGCTGTCCCTGCTGGTGGCCGGGTTGCCGCAGCTGCCTTCTGTGTCGCACATCGTACCCGTGCCGGTGCAAGGCGCCGAGCGCGTGGCCGCTGTAGCCGACAGTTTATTCCGACGCGGACACTACGTGCAAGCCATCAACTATCCTACGGTCGCGCGCGGAACGGAACGTTTACGATTCGCGCCGGGGCCCTTCCACACCCCTAACATGATAGACGATTGCGTCTCCTCCCTGATCGATTCATTCCACGAAAACGGTATTAGCTTTAACCAGTTCCTCGAGAACGGCGCGTGTCGCGAGTGCAGTATGGAGTACAAGGTGGAAGCTCAACTCGAGGAACCTTTCCGTATACCAATGCAGGTCGCGTAATCCCCCTACAACTAGACCACTGCCAGCGGCCCACTAAAGCGAAATAGTTATAATTTTATTGTTATGTGACGAGTGAAAAATGACAAAAAATGTTAGGAATTTTTTTATAGTTTATTTGGGATATTTATGGATGGGTGTATAGGGAAATTAAACACGTGGTTTTACTTGAAGCTGTTGTTTTATTAGTCCCAGTACTTGATGAGTCCGTCCCAGCCCGCGGTTAAGAGTTTGCTTGGCTCGTGAGGGTGCCAGGTGGCCGCGATACAGACGCCGTCGTGCGCCTTCCACTTCTTGTACAGTTTCGTCGTCTTCCAATCCCATACGTAGCATTTGCCGTCCGCATCGCCGGACACTAAGTAGCTGGAACAACGCAAAAGAAACAAGTATAATAACATCGTAAACAAGCTATCCGGTTTGTATTTTACAACTCGGTAAATTCCAGTAGATATATATTCAAATATTTGTAAGTTGCTCACGAAACCTTGTGATGAAAACAATGAGTTACATTACCTATACGAGTACTAGACAAATAACTGCTTGAACAAAATTCGGAATCGAAAAATACATCAACTCAATCTTACGTCTAAAATATTTTTTCGTACGAGTATAATATTTCTTTAGAAAATTTATTTGTTTTAATAGCTGAAACACTGCATTATGGGAGAAAACAAAATTTTACGTTGTATAAACTATCTGCACCAGCCTTTTCCAACCATTTACTTCCGAACTAGCCAATTTACCAATTCTAACCGCGAGGATAGCGCAGCATAGAAAATATTTAAAAAATGTAAAAAAATCGTAAAACAACAACTTTTCCCAAGAAACATACCTAGGTCGAAATAGGTAGGTACGGAATTTTTTTTTTTACCTCCCATACAGAATGCTCAATCAGCTAGTACCTACAGTTTCCATGGGGAGAATACGAGTACATATTTCTCAGAAAAAGTTGTTCAGTTTCACAGTCTGAGTAACACGCTAAAATTGTGCTTACTATTTTTTTTACACCTTGTATAACGTGTGATAATACTGAAGGGTGCGAATCTTCTCATGAAACTGAACAACATTTCCCAAGGTCGGAATATGAAAAACCCAATTTGACCTCCCATCCAGAATGCGCTATCAGCTGATGCAGTTTCCATGGGAGGTCAAAAATTTATCCTTGGGAAAAGTTGTTCAGTTTCATGGTCAGATTCACATCCTTTAGTATCACACCTTTCCGTTACACGTTGTATAATCGCTTGTTATATGGTTATTATGTCGCAGGTTCGATCCCCGATCTGTGTTTGGGTGTTATTTATGTTCCTATTTCAGTTCCTGATTACCAAAGTAGGTTAAAAAGCTTGGCCTAATTTGGAATTATAAAACCTAGTACGAATTCTCAATAATTTTAAAGATTCCTGGTATTGTCTCATTTGTCGATCATTGCACAAAGACAAACCAAGACACCGCATTTTTACATCGGTAAGAACAACATGCTCTTCACAGAAACACACGATTAGGTAGGCGTCAATACGAGGCTTACAGTCAATGTTATCATAATAAATTATTACCTAATTAGTACCTACTAATCTGGCGTATAATTAAACAACCCACTTACCAACACCTGTGTATTACATGACCAATAAACACGTTCATACAATCCAATCATACATCGCACGCAAACACGAGTGAGTACAGTCAAGCGCAGTTCAAGGTTAACACTGACGTGCAGCTTTAGTTCTTAGTGATTAAAATAAGATTGGTATAAACTCCAATGTGCCAAGCATGAAGTGGTCTTGGCTGTACGAAGCGACCTCGAAGGGCGAAGTGTTAGATATTTATAAATAACTGGCCAAGACGAGTCTGATAAAGGTTGAAGATCTTAGATTATTATATCCGGGCAAAATATGCGTAAGCGTATTCGCGAAAGATTTTATAATAAACAGTTATTTATTGTGCAAAGCAGCAAAATTGTTATTTGGCGCGATTATACCTTGTATTGAAATTGAAACCCGAGGAATGAGTCACAAGCGAAGCGAGTGATTCAAAAGAAGAATCGTGAACCACTCAGGCTGAGCGTAGCGAGAGACGCGAAATGACTTTGCTGCCGAGCGAAACACACAATTCTTGACCTCACTACAGCGAGGAAAATGTTCACAAATACCTAGGTAGCGCCAGAACGTTAGGGTGTTTACGCATTACGTCCGATCCGAACCCGTGAAAATAAGAATCAATAGTGAAATCGGCTTCCATCATCCGAATTACTATTGAGGGTATTTACGCACTACATCCGATCCGAACCCGTGAAAATAAGAATCAATAGTGAAATAGGCTTCCATCATCCGAATTACTATTGAGGGTGTTTACGCACTACGTCCGATCCGAATCCGATCCGAACCCGTGAAAATAAGAACCAAAAGTGAAATCGGCTTCCATCATCCGAACTACTATTGAGGGTGTTTACGCACTACGTCCGATCCGTATCCGATCTGAACCCGGTCCGAAGTAGTCTTAGAACGATTTCGGTACTTTACGCACTAGATCCGGCTTCCGTCATCCGATTTCACTACTGATTCTTATTTTCACGGATTCGGATCGGACGTAGTGCGTAAACACCCTTATACAATAGTTCATCATCATCATCACGTTCTAATTTCAAAAACCTTTTCCTCGCTAATGAAATAAAATTTGCACGCAGATTTCGATCGATAAAGTAAAGGTTTGTCACCGAAAGCTACTCAGCGGCAGACAGGAGTTGAGACTCTTCAGGGTGGGGATCCAAAATGCCAATATAAAGTTAAGAGTTTATTATTACCAAGAAGGTACAAAATACAAGGCGGTGGTCGTGCTGCGCGCGGGCACGTCCGAGCACGACCAGAATCAAGGGTAAACTGACTATTTTTGACACGAATGACATCGAAAGACAGAGATAGAAGACATTTGAAATAGGAATTTGGAATTTTGGGCCAGGACAATAGAGCCAGGATCACGAAAGGAGGCAGCATGCGAGGCATGCAGCCCCGCTCCGTGACAGTACCCCGGGGCTCCGGTGAAAAATTCGAGGAGTACCTACTGGAATATCCGAAGAATTTTACAAAGACAACTAAAGCTAAGTAAGGACTTAAAATAATAAAACTAATAGTTACTAGGTATAACGGAACTGCCCAAACACGAACAAAGAATAACAAACTTAACCTAACAAAATCAACAGACACACGTCGTCTAGCAAAGCAATATTATGAATCCAAACATACATCATCAACTAGTCAAGTCTTAGCAGTTCGAACCTACATAAGACACAGGTCTATACAGTAAAAGTAGCCCTAATAACTAAAACAATAGGGAACTCAAAGGGCAGTCCGTAAAGAACGCATTATAAATAACAAACATAATAAACTTGAATAAGTTAATGCAATAAACATTACACATGCAAATGTCTAAAACCTTAGAGGTACATAAAAGTTAAATGAGCATACCTAAACTAAAGTAGATATGGACAGGTATAGCATAAATATCGCGATATCGCGCAAAAAGCAATGTAAAACAAAACAATATTCACACAAGTAAGTGAATGAAAAGAACATATTAAAAGTAAGAAAAACAAATTGTAACATAAGCTAATATTACAAATTCAATTATTGATTAAAGTGATATGAAGGATCAATAAATTATTTAATTAATTAAAACAATAAATCAATTAAAGCTAGCTTTAGGCTTAATATCCTTGACGTGCCATCGTCCAAGAGGATGACCCGTCATATCCGCTAACTCGTATACTAATGGAGATATTTTATTTGTCACCTTGCATTTTATAAATTTAGGTGCAAGTTTTGAAGAATAATATTTGCCAGCAGCACTTAATGTGTAATTACGTTTCCAAACCACGTCATCTATGTTGAATTCCAACCTTTGACGATGCTGATCGTAACGGGAAGCATTAGCTTGATGAGACAACCAAAGTCTCGTTTGAACCTCAGAGAATAGTGGTGAAAGTAGACCTACATTGTCCGCAAATATACTACGTGGAGCAAAAATTAAGTCGTCACATAAATCTGTGTTCTGATAAATAGAGCCGCATGGTACCAGTTCACGCCCAAAAACTAGAAAGGCGGGTGTGAACTTAGTTACCTCATTAACCGAAGAGTTAATCGCGAATTGAATTTTGTATAAATTCAAGTCCCAAGACCTATGATCTTGATTAACAAAGGAAGCAATAGCGGTTATAATTGTTTTGTTATAGCGTTCTACAGGATTAACTTGGGGACAGTAAAGAGGGGAATAGTGAATTTCTGGAATGTTGTATTGCCTAAAAAGATCGAAAAGTTCATTGCTAGCAAATTGAGGTCCGTTATCCAGTAAAACCGTTTGTGGAATTCCGTAAGTCATAAATACCAGATTTTCCATTATGTGGCATATTATAGAAGCTGTAGCACGTTTAATTGGAAAAAGAAGACAATACTTGCTAAAGCAACAAGTAACCACGAAAATATATCTATTTAATTTTCTAGTCATAGGTAAAGGGCCAACAAGGTCTAACGAAATCGTCTGAAAAGGTCTACAGACTGTTCTGGGATGGCCCATAAGGCCTATAGTTCGCTGAGTTTGGTGTTTATAAGCAGCACAAGTGTCACACTTAGCAATAAATTTTGCAACGTCTCTATACATGCCTTTCCAAAAATACCTACGCTTGACTTTCATGTATGTCTTAAAAACGCCAAAGTGAGCATTAGTAGGGGTAGAATGATTATCAACAATAACCATTTCGGTAATTTCGGAAGGTATAACCTCTTTCCAGTCATATTCCGATGTAAGTAAATTGGTAGAACGCGCTTTGCGATAAAGTTTATTATTTCTTATAAGGTAGTCAGGACAAGAGGTAGGATTATCAGAGCACTTTGCCAGCATACTATTATACCATTCATCTGAAGACTGAGCCGGGTTGTAGTCAATTAGAGCTATAGGAACTGAGCGAGACAAAGTGTCTGGGACTAAATGATCCTTACCTTTCTTATGTTTTATTTCAAAATTAAAAGCCGATAATCGTATACTCCATCGGGCTAAACGGCCTGTGGGGTTATTCAAATTAAGAAACCATTGTAACGCAGAATGGTCTGTATAAATAGTAAACTTTAGCCCATTATCTAAATAACAACGCCAATGTTCCAAGGCGGTAATGACGCTGAGTAACTCTCTTTCAGTAATAGAGTAGTTCTTTTGAGCACCTGAGAGGGATTTGCTCATGTACGCAATAGGTTTTTCAACGTTAACGAACTCTTGAGTGAGCATAGCGCCAATTCCAAAACTAGAAGCGTCACAGTGCACTGAAAAGGGTTTGGTGAAGTCTGGACGAGCTAAAACGGGTGTAGAGGTAAGAGCTGTTTTAAGTTTGTTAAAAGCGGCATTAGCGTCAGCATCCCAAAGGAAAGGTTTAGGTTTACTGCCCTTTTTACCGGATGAAGTTAGTTTATTTAAATGAGAAACTACTGTACTGAAATCAGGAATGAATCTCCGATACCAGCTAGCAGTGCCTAAAAATTTTCTGAGTTCTCGACGTGAAGTAGGCACAGGTATATCAAGGATAGCCTGAACTTTATCTGGATCAGTGCGAAGACCACGTTCGTCTACAATATAGCCTAAGTATTTTAATTCTTTTCTAAAGAAAACACATTTCTTGAAATTAACGGTAATATTGGCACTATCGAGTTTAGAAAGAACCTTAGTTAGTAAAGATATATGTTCATCAAAGGTTTCCGTAGCTATGACTATGTCATCTAAATAACAAAAAACCTTGTTATCTAAATCAGCAGAAAGTAAATTATCAATAAATCTTTGTTGGGTAGCCGGGGCATTAGTAAGGCCAAAAGGCATCACTTTGAAACAAAACATTCCCCGACCGGGTACATGAAAAGCGGTCTTGGGTCGATCTTCTTTTTGAAGCGGTATTTCCCAAAACGCTTTAGCGATATCAATGGAAGAAAGATAACGCGAATCACGAAGGTTATCCAAAATTTCGTTAATTAAAGGAAGTTTATAAGCGTCCTTCTTGGTAATAGCATTAAGCTTCCTACTATCAACACAAAAACGCCAGTCACCATCTTTCTTAGGTGTGATGACCACCGGGTTGAGCCAAGGGCTTTCACAAGGCTCTATTACATCGAGTTCAAGCATTTTATCTACTTCAGCTGACAGTGCCTTAATCTTCTCAGGCGAGAGACGGTATGTACGTTGCCTTAGAGGGGAATGGTCCCCTGTATCAATACAATGTTCCGCTAAATGAGTTCTGCCTAAGGGTCGAACTTCCGTGCTTATACAACGAAATTGATTAATCATGCTATCTGCTGCCAACCTTTGAGCAGGAGTAAGCGTGTCATAATGAGAGACCTGGTTTTGCTCACAATGAATAGATAAAATGTTAGGTAAAGGTGGTGTACGAAATTGTACATTTCTCAAAATATCTGGAGCAACAGAAAAAGTTTTCCAAAAGTCCATGCCTAAAATAAGTGGTTGCTTAATAGCAGGGATAACATGAGCAGTAATAATAGCCGCAAGCTTATTACAAGAGACTGGTAGATTAATGGTACCCATGGAAGAAATAGGGTATCCGTTAGCAACAGAACCAGTAATCTTGTAGTTTGTGTCTACTGTAAAGCCGTATTTTTCTAATTGTTTAAACGCATCACAGCCTAAAATAGTAATGGGGCTGCCACTATCTAATAGACCAGAGAGGGTAAGATCATTAACTTTGATATTTAAATAGGGTCTTTCAAAGTCATTTTCATTTTTAAAGAGGATTGTAGAGATGGTTCTATATGACGACATAAAAGTTTTAATCTTAAGTAACCAATCATCCCATTCTTCTTGAGAAAAGTTTTTATTAGGGGATTCCTTCTCTCTACAATCCTGCGCTACTAGTTTTTTTTATTATTATTGGTTGGACTTATTTTACATTGAGGACAATCTGTAACTTTAAAGCCTTTGTTGCCACATTTAAAACAAACCAGATCACGGCTCTGGCATTCTCGTAAATAATGAGAATTGTTGCGACATCGCGGACAATATTTAATATTAGAATTATTTATAACGTAAACTGGTTGACGATATGAAGGGCCTGGTAGGGGATTTTGGTAATAAGGTTGGTGAGTTTCGGGTGAAGTAGTAGGTGTAGAAAGGGATTCATAAAATTTACATGCTTTAAATAAATTGTCAACTGACGTAATGTTTTGTGGCTGTAACCTGCCTTTTAGTTCATGAAGAAGGTTTCTTTTAATTATATTAATTTTGTGGGTCTCTGAAAGAGGATCTTGTAATTTGGAAAACAAAGATTCCAAATCTGTAAAATAAAGGACCACTCTTTCATTTGGTTTTTGAAAACGGTTTTCAATTTTCTTAAGGAGTAAGAAATCGGAGTCAACTATTCCAAAAGCGGAAGCCAATTCCGATTTAAAGGTCTCCCACGTAGAAAGAGAACTGGCTCTAACCCTAAACCATTCTAGGGCAGGGCCAGAAAGCAAGTCAAAAATATGTTTGTGCAGTGTTGCTTCATCAATATTCCTAACTGAGGCAAATTCTTCTACTTTCTTAATAAAATCCCGAGGGCAGGTATCACCCTTAAAATTAAACTTTTTAAGTTCTGATGGTGATGTTTTATTAGAAATCTGGGCAATTCCATGAAGAAACTTGTCCATATCAAACGGGTTGTTTTGTTGAGAGTGTGACGTTGGAGCAGTGAAGAACGTAGTCTCGGAAGCAGAGCAGGAGGGTGGTGTAATAATCAAGTTGAAACGTTTTTGTAAAGTGTTATATTCAGAAGTGGTTTCATTGTATAATTTTAGAAGCTCTTCTGAACAATCAGAGGTATCCAGTCTGGAAAGTCGATCTAAAATGTGGTGTAAATATGTATTAATTTTGTTTTTTATTGCTGTGTTAGGTTTGTTTTCTAATAAAATTATTTTGGATTTAATATCAGCTAGTAAATTCTTAACGTTGTTAATGTCAGTACTGATATCAAATGGGCTTTCCGAAGGGAAGTCCGATGTTTTCAAAAGCAAAGAAAGTTGCTCCCGAAGCGCAGCGACTGTATCGGCCGGCTCTGCAAGGCGGGCTTTAACTTCGTAAATAAGTTCCGGTTTGTTTAATAAGTTCACGTCCATTATAAAATTAAAAGATAAAATAATCACTAAAATAAGTCGTAGTCAATCAAAGTGTGGACAAATAAATCGTACACAAATCAAGTGTATGATAATTAAAAGTAGAGACAAATAACAGCAAGAGATAATAATAAAATAAAAAAAATTGAGCAAGTCAGTTTACGTACATGGTAAAAATTTAGGAGCTAAGGCTCCGCGCACGAGCAACATCAAGCATATACGTAGTTTGGTGACGAAGAATGTAAGATGGCAAATAAAATTGTATTAAAAAAAAAATATTTAAACAATAATTATTGTTAGGTAAAAAATCTTAATTCACTGGGCTATAAAAGGTACACACAAAATTATTGTTAGGTAAAAATCTTAATTGACTAGACTATAGTAATAAAAACTTTCAAAGTAAAAGAAATTCTGACGTTTGTTTGTTCTGACGTTTGTTGTCCTGGATACGTATTCTATTTTTTGACAAGTAAAAATGACGATGTTTTGTAAATAATGTCTAAAAATATGTAACACGATGAAAATTGTTTAAAATAAACGAAAGGCGAAGCAGAACGTCTGAAGAGTTGCAAATGCAGCACGCTCAAACACTCGTAAAAAACAGAACAGTCAAAACAAAATCCATTGAAGTGTGAGCAAATATACAACCACAAAAATTTGAAGCAGTCCGCAGCAATTGGGGATCTGGCTATGTATATGAGAGGAGTAGACAGAGCAATCTGGAATACTTGTAATGGATTCACTCCTCACCAACGGCGATGGCGTAGACGTCAGTTCAATCTCAGTGAATTAAAAATAATAAATTGTACCTCTGTTCCGTGTTTGTGATTGTTTCTTTAATATTTATATTACCACAGTAGGGCGCCAGTGTCACCGAAAGCTACTCAGCGGCAGACAGGAGTTGAGACTCTTCAGGGTGGGGATCCAAAATGCCAATATAAAGTTAAGAGTTTATTATTACCAAGAAGGTACAAAATACAAGGCGGTGGTCGTGCTGCGCGCGGGCACGTCCGAGCACGACCAGAATCAAGGGTAAACTGACTATTTTTGACACGAATGACATCGAAAGACAGAGATAGAAGACATTTGAAATAGGAATTTGGAATTTTGGGCCAGGACAATAGAGCCAGGATCACGAAAGGAGGCAGCATGCGAGGCATGCAGCCCCGCTCCGTGACAGTTTCCGACTCGGAACCTTTACTACTTACTACTACTTTACCTTTAACTTCCGACACAGAATTAATAATAGTACTACATACAGAACGGAAGCTCTCCGCCTCCCACCAATCGGAGTACCTCAAGTGCGCGCGCATCACCCCGCGGGGCCCTGCGCGATATCTCGTCCCATTTCTCGTCCTGTTGCCACGCGATATGCAACGCTTGCAAAAGTTGAAAAAATGGTGCGTGGTTGTGCAGTTTACGGTTGTCTTTCGACTCTCCAAGACAAAGTAAAATTTGGAATAAAGTTAAACAATAATAAGAAGCAATTATTATGGAATAAACACCATAAGGTAGACATGGATGTTTTCTTTCCTTTAAACATTTCTTTCATTGATAGATTTAATAGAGCATTTTTGGGTTAAATGAAAAAAATAAAGCTTTGAATAGTATGTATTTATTTATTCCTTTCCACATTAAAGCAATAATATAACAGCATTTTTTTTCATTTTCTGGAATAAAGTTTGGCAGATTTTTTTGCAGTGATGATAAGAGCAGATTCGCCATTTTCGCGATAGTCACCCTGGTGCACCGGCGGGGCGGCGGCCAGCCAGCCGTCAAAGATGAAGTTTAGTGAAAAAAATGATTGTTTTTAGAGTTTGTGAGATTATTTCAACGTGTGTTTGTTCGTTTTAATTGAAATTCGATTACTAAATACAACAAAGTGAGGTGACGAGTGATAGTAAAGTTATAATTCGTTTGTGAATTGTGTAAGTCGCTTTATAGTCGAACGAAAAATGTGCAACTCGAAACTGTAATAAAAGTATAATGCTAATGTTCTGTTATCTACGTTTTCTAGGGTAGGTAAGTGTTTTCTAGATACCACCAACCCTACACTCACACGTCTTTAACCCACCCACACATTTGCGCGTGTAAAAATGACAGCTGTCACTTTTGAGCCCGATTGTATGGAGCTTCCGAGGTGTGCTTCCGAGCTCATTAGCTCGGAGGTGAAAATGTAGAAAAATAATTTTATTAACGTCTATATGCAAAGCCGTTTGCCGTTTCTTACAGATAAGAAAAAAAAAACCGGCCAAGTGCGAGTTGGACTCGCGCACTGAGGGTTCCGTACCACCACATAAACATAATTGTATTAGTTGAAATTTCAGTAAGTTATTGGCTAGATTTTTTGAGTAAGTTATTGGCTAGATTTTTTGAGTCCGACACGCGCTTGACCAAATTTTATTATTAGTTGTTATTTTATAGCTTATGCACTATAAACATACCAATTTTCAAGTTTGTAAGTATTCCAGTTTTTAAATAGAACTAAAACAAAAATCGCCTCAGCGACCATCCAACTTGACCCCTCTCTTATATGAATGTTCTTGAAACGGGAGCTCACCACAATTGGTTACCATTAGTTGTGAGAAAAGTTGTAATATTTAATGATTTCAGACTTTTCCCTTTATTTGTACTGTGAGACCTAGCTTCTTGCCAAATTTCATAATTTTAGGTCAACGGGAAGTACCCTGTAGGTTTTGCATTTTTGAATAAATGTATGGAGATGAGGACATAAAATGCCATATCTTTTGATTGCGTCGTTGTAAAAAATTGAAGTTTTCAGATCTTGTGTGGTTCATGGATCCTAATATATGGTATTAATTTCAACCTGATACCTTTACCCGTTCGTGAGATAAAGGGTCTTGACAGACAGACAAACAGACGGACAACAAAGTGATCCTATAAGGGTTCCGTTTTTTTCTTTTGAGGTACGGAACCCTAAAAAAGCAACATTAAACCTGACCGAGTATCGGATAGGTGACCGCTAGGTAGTCTAGGTACAATAACCGAAGCGTTTTCCGTGCTTCAGAAGGCACGTTAATCCCTTTGTCCCGGCTATTATCTTGTTTTAGCCAAGCTTGACACACTGGTCTTATTACCGTTCTTAGCCATAGAAACTTAAGTGCGCTACGAGTAGTCAGGACTCAAGGTTTACCTGCTCTTGACTGTGGCACAATACGTGGGACACTCAGAAATATTTGCGACACTAAAAAAAATTGTTCTACAGGTACATATATTTTTATTAAATCTTTTCAAAGTACTCTCCACCAGCCTCTATACAAAGATTCATGCGTCTGAACCAGTTTTCAAAACACTTTTTCCAGTCCGCCGTAGACACCTCGTTTACAGCCTGCTCGAACGCAGCCAGCGCATCTTCCGGCGACGAAAATTGTATCCCCTTGAGCTGATTTTTTATTTTTGGAAATAAAAAGAAGTCACACGGTGCTAGATCAGGGCTGTAAGGAGGGTGACCCAGGAGTTTGACTGGTGTGCTGTCCAGGAAGTCCCTCGTTTTGAGCGCGGTGTGTGCAGGCGCATTGTCGTGGTGGAGCAGTAGTCCGCGGAGCCCTGTGTTTGGTCGCTTGTTGCTCACAACAGAAAAAACTTCTGGTAAACATTTGGTAGTATACCATTCGGCGTTGATGCTTCTTTGATCTCGTAAGGGAATTGAGGCCAAGTGGCCAGTCAAATTAAAAAAGCTGGCGATCAAAATCTTCCCCCCGCTTCGAGATCGCTTCACTTTGGTAGGCGTTGGTTCATTTTGAAACACCCAAACTGTCGACTGGCGCTTGGTTTCTGGATCGTATTGATAAATCCAGGACTCATCACCTGTTACGATGTCGTATACACGCCGAGACGAGCCTGCTTCAAATTTGTTCAGCATATCACGGCACCATTCCACCCGGGCCTGCTTCTGAGCGTCGGTGAGGTAGTGCGGCACCCAGCGCGATACTATCCTCCTCACGCGAAGATGCCCGTGTAGAATCTCGTGAACGCTTCCCGATCCAATCTTTAATATGTGCTGAATCTCCTGATATGTAATTCGCCTATTATCTTGGATTAAATTTTTCACTGCTAGCACGTTTTCTTCCGTAATAGCCGTCAAAGGGCGACCGCTTCTTTCTTCATCCCCCAAGGTTGGTCGACCGCGCCTAAATTCGTTATACCAACGATACACGGTTGCCTTGGAGGGGCCTTCATCCATAAATGCCATTTGAAGTCTATCGAACGATTCATCCGGTTTCAGGCGACACTTGAAATCGTAAAAAATCATAGCTCTAAAATGTTCCCGGCGCAGATCCATTTTTCAGTAAGACACGATACTTTGAATTGGCTCGCAAAAAATGTGGAGGGAAATTTTGAAAATGGAACACACATATTTTTACTTACAAGTAATCATATTTTCGAAAAAGATTCTGACCGGCCAGTCTCCCATATATAAAAACTATTTTTCGCAATACTTTCTGAGTGGCCTGGTATATTAATACCAAAGAGATTTGAGCCTCGCTGCGCTCGTCATTTATCTGAGAATAGTACTGTACCACAGAATATATAATAGTAAACAAGATTACTGTAACTCCTCTATGTTCTACTTCTCTCAGATTATGAATGGAAATAATTCAAAAGGGAACCCATAGATGGATTAAGAGTTTTTTCTGCCAGCGTTAAGTACACGAAATACCACCAGTTGCACAAAAGCATCTTTAAATTTAAAGCTCCTTTACATCTGTTACTGACTGTTTCTGTTTTGTTGTTAAAAATGTGTCACAAATAATTTAAAAAGGAACTTTTACATCAAACACGCTTTGTGAAACTGGATGATAAACTCATGTCGTCAATAAACTAGAGCAAATATGAAGTGCAGAAGGCAACAAGAACGTGCTTATCAAACGAAACCTATATCGCGCATAGGTGCACGTTTCTATTAACACAAATTATGTTGCGTTACTAAAGACACAGTAGTAAAACCTACCTACATGCCATTTATAAAAAGTCCTTGGTCGGCTGGATCCATTATGTCCTACCTATAGACCGTAAGGGCACTGCATGTTATCCTACGTCATCTAGTACACGAAATTTGCAACTTTGTAGCGATAGTAGTGGCCTAATAGGTCCACAAAACGTTGGTCTGCCAATCCGAAACCTGGCAGGTTTTGTACAGTCGGAGCGAAAAGTGGTTAAGTGACAGATTACACGAATGAAATCTATTCGTAGAAATAGAAGGTACCTATACAAGTAAAAAACAACAGGTCTGCCTTGCATCCTCTTGGCAGTTTCGCTAGTCGGACCACAAATGTGGTCGGATGTGATTGGACCACAAATTTGGTCGGACTGGCGAAACTGCCAAGAGGATGCAAGGCAGACCTGTTGTTTTTTACTTATACAGGTACCTTCTATTTCTACGAATAGATTTCATTCGTGTAATCTGTCATTTAACCACTTTTCTCTCCAACTGTACAAAATCTGCCAGGTTTCGGATTGGCAGACCAACGTTTTGTGGACCTACTAGGCCACTACTATCGCTACAAAGTTGCAAATTTCGTGTACTAGATGACGTAGGATAACATGCAGTGCCCTTAAAGTCTACTACACTCAACAGCTCGTCAGTAGAAACACTTTTGGACCTTTGAGTTGAAAAAGTTTCTACCGACGAGCGGTTGACCGTACAGTCAAGAGCACATCAAGCTCCCATTCATCCACATCCCCCTCACCCTCTCCTCTCCCTCTGACTCATCCATTTCAGGTGCGCATATAGGGTGACTTTTAATTAGTTCTTGATAGAAAAAGGTATGAATGTACTCATGATACTGAACAACTTTCCCCAAGGAACATAGGTCGAAATACGAAGATCAAGTTTTGACCTCCCATAGAAACTGCATCAGCTGATAGCGCATTTTGTATGGGAGGTCAAATTTGGTTTTTCGTATTTTGACCTACGTTCCTTGGGAAAATGTGTTCAGTATCATGAGTACATTCACATCTTTTGCTATCAAGAACTAATAAAAAGTCACCCTATATAGTTTCACACATTCGAATTGGCCATCTATACAACACTAATAATAGTATGGTGATGAAGGACAAATTTCTATATGATTTGCTCATGCCTGCCTCTTTGACTGATGATAAGGAGCATCCTCTATAGTAAAAGATACAAAAAATATTGGCGGACATCCACACCCCTGCGTTTTTGAGGAATTAAGTTTTAACTATTTTGAAATTTGACAATGAAACGTACACCTGGCAGACTATGACTATCTGATTAAATACAATGTATAAAACCCCAGAAAAATAGTCGTAAAGTTACAGCTCTTCAAAATTCAAAAATTCACTACTTCGTCCCGTGATAATGCAGAGCCCTGCATGTCTGCCTCTTCGATTTTCTACATCTTCAGAAGTATTTTGAACAGGAGCCACAAAGGCAGACCAAAAAAACATTATTTAGTTTTTTTTTTGCTTTAACTCAAAAAGGCAGCGACGCACAGAAAAACTTGTAAGGTCCAAATCGATTCGTATTGAGCTGATCTATCATCCCTATTAATATGAATCATGAGCAAATCATATACCCAAATTGCAGCCAGCACCCTAACTATAAGTATTAAAATTATTATTGGTTTCCTGTATTAATTAGATCATAATCACAAATATCACCTAGCAATTTTTGATACTGAGGCGTCACATAAAGATCTCTTTAAATAATTAGGTACAGTCGGCCAAAAATTTAGCACCCTAAGCACAGATTAAATAATAGTAAACTGCCTAAGGTTGAAGTTCATTTGCATGTCATACATAAAACAACGAGGTAATTTTTTCCCGACAGTTGGGTGTCACAATCAACTTTAGAAATATTATCGTAGTCTTGTCAAAACTGATGGACTGCACTTTCTTGGCCGACCATACAACGTGTCAATCTAAATGTGGCCCTGACTGTACCAGACTGGAAAATTTGCTCATGTTAGTCATGTGGCGTTGTGACCACGAAAATAACTACCCATAACAAATTAAATTAGTTACATAATCTAATACTAATAATTGTAGGCACGTACGGCCAGCAAGTAGAAACAAAATCAAAATAAGCTGAATAAACCAGTGCTACCTACGTTATAAACGCCCGAAACCAGAGATCCGCTCAAGATCAAAGTGTTTTCACCGACGTCCGGACGTGTGTACCTACTAAAGTTTAGAGACGTTTGTTAGTCATCATCATCATAACATAATATTCATAAGATACATAACGAAATTAACGATGTAGTGACAGTAGATGCATAGTTAATAACACCATTTTTTCCAGCGGCTCAAATTCCGTATCCTGGAAAAAGTATGAGAGATCCTTAATAATTACCAATTTTTGGTCCAAAATTATGTCATACATAAGTAATATAAATCAAACAATTTAAGAGAATGTGAAACTTATAAATACCATAATTACGGTCCTATCCTATTCTACGGCTGCCAGCCTCGCTCCGGGTCATTAGTCAGTTAGGTCTTGTTGAATAATTTGAATATAGCCTATGGAGAGATGTTTATGTTATCGGATACATGAGTGAAATTAACTATAGACCTGGATGGATGTCTTATGCTTGATCTTGCCGATATTATATTTACGAATCTCTCATACTTTTTATCTTAGGTTACGGAATTCAAGCCGCAGCGCTAGGTAAAAGTGTATTACTAAGCATTTACTACCACTAGAAGAGTTGGAATACCATCAAGCAATAACAACACAAAGTATATCATACTTGAAAATAATTTTGTTTATTTATCTAATGAAATGAGGTAGTTGCTACAGCCACAGCTACAGCGATGGGACCCCAGAAATATGACAGATTTTTGTTCCGTCCAGTGCGGGAATAGAGTCTCACACATAAATCTGGTTAATTCTGGATACCACGATCATCGGAAAACCGAGGAAGCACCGTACAATGATGTTTACTACTCACGTTCGTACACATTGGTAAAGCTAATACCTACTACCTACGAATTTATTTCAATACTTTCAAGTCTAAACTCAACGTTAAAACAGTTGTCTATTGATTGCCTGAGCTTCAGGCACACCCCAGACCCTACATCGAGCGTGAATTTGAAATTGGAAGGTCGCGTAGGCTCGTATATTCAGGACAAAAATCCCTCAGAAGGACCACGAGAATCTTGCAGGCGGGTGCGCGCGGAAGTGCGGGGTAGATTGCAAGGGGGTAGATCTCAAGTGTGAGATTGTGCTCAAGGTATATAATTTGTATGTGTAAAGTAAGAGAGTGAGTGAGTGTATTTGTGTGTGTGTGTGTGTGTGTGTGTGTGTTTGTTTGTATTTGTGTGTTTGTGTGTGTTTCTTTGTGTGTAGTACATCTTGAGAGCAATATTTATTAATACTACCCTTACGTTACCGCACGTCTTAATGCGCGATTGAGTCAAGACTGCTGATAAAGTAATCATTACCCGATATGGAACGGGGCCCTTATTAATAATCTGACCTACAAAATACACATACTTAGCCTAAGCTGAAATGAAAAAAGAAACGAACATCAAATCCAAAATACCGGTTCAGAAACTTTAAATCCTAAAAACAAGTTTAAATTAACTGATCGAAAATATGTATTTAAGAAGTATAAAAAATAACAATTGAGTTAGTACACTGTGCGTGAAATGATCTAATATAAGTAAGTATGACTCTTTAAAAATTAATAATAATAATAATAAAGTTATGCCAACAAGGAAAAACTGTATTACTATACCGGGTGTTTTTCCAAACTGTGCAATCAAACCATGAAATCGAATAACAGCGTTGCGAGCAACAATTTAACGTTCATTTTCTCCGTTTATTTCAGCATTTCTTGAAAATAGTGCGTATCAGAAACCCTAAAGCGCCATCTGTTGGTAGGCTTTAGTTTAGATTATACAAAGCGAAAAAGAAAATACTAAAGTGTTTGGACTTTGGAACTGCAACCCCAGCCGTAACAAAAAACAGTTTTTTAATCATTTGTTTACTCTTCTCCTTTCGTAAGAAACGAAACTACAAAAATAGAGATAGTTTAAAAATTATGTTTTGAAAACTGTGCAATAACGAAGTCGGTTTTGAATCGAGAAGCTGTTGATATTCAGTACCAGGGGTATTTACATTGATTTATAGATACAATATGATAATGAAATGATTTAAGACGTGATCACGATAAAACAGGTCAAGCAACGGGATCTAGTCTACGTCAGCTTGTTACCATAAACCAATCTCTACTATCATAAAATTGTAAATTGATTTTGTCTGTAAATTGAAGATATTTATAAAATAGTTATCACGTAATTGATACCCCTGAATCCAAAAAACAGATTTTTAAAATTTTTGTCTGTTTATTTGTTTGAGCATCACGCAAAAACTACTGAATCGATTTCAATAAAACTTTTTTTGTTTGATAGCTAAATAGTTTGACTTAAACACAGGTATTTTTTATGGGAATGGGAAACGGATACAAAAAAAAAATTCTCGTTTCGTTTAGTTTTATACAATAATTTTATCGTGAACCGTGAAAGTTTCAGACTGCAATGTCCTATAACATCGATTTTCAAACTTTTATTCTTAGTGGCAATAAACGCGCTTAACTTTCAACATTGTAAAATTGTCACGTTGCTTAGAAAGCTACCTACTTATCTATGTTTTGATTAAATTAATGAAAACAACAATGTATTTAATATAACAACAACCAAAGTTAATGGAAAATACCAATAAAATAAACAGCACAATATGACTATACAAATTTTAAATTAATTCATTAAATATGTAAATTTTTTACGCATTTAATTTCGTAGAGTCGATATCAAGTTGAGACCCCGTACCACGACCACGATACATCAATTTCTTTCGAATAAATATCGTTCATTTCTTGGTTAATTCCTTTGGTTAATTCCATACTTTAAAAGTCAACAAGTTGCGCGACTGTTTGAAAGTCTTGTTCTTGGTAGCATAGCAAGTCGATCACGTGAGTCGGTGCCGATATTTTAAACAATACTTACTTCGTTTACGTATGACTTTTGAAACAACGTGGTTATTATAGTAATTATTATTATCATTCATAATATTAACGGTGTGTCATTCATTTGAAATAAAAGTCTTGTTTTGAGCGTTATAATAAGATAAGATCTTGTGCACACGGACGCAGATCACTAATAAGAAAAAAACCGGCCAAGTGCGAGTCGGACTCGCGCACTGAGGGTTCCGTACAAACGTGTACGTATATAAGACATGTTATGGTATTTTTATTGCTAAAACACTTTATTTTGTGATGTAAGTAACTAAAATTTATATTTGAGTTGATTGAATGAAAGGTAAATTGTGGTTTGCGATTTATGATATTAAAAAAAACTACTCACTAGATCTCGTTCGAACCAATTTTCGTTGGAAGTTTGCATGGTAATGTACATCATATATTTTTTTTTGTTTTATCATTCTCTTATTTTAGAAGTTACAGGGGGGGACACACATTTTACCACTTTGGAAGTGTCTCTCGCGCAAACTATTCAGTTTAGAAAAAAATGATATTAGAAACCTCAATAACATTTTTGAAGACCTATCCATAGATACCCCACACGTATGGGTTTGGCGAAAAAAAATTTTTGAGTTTCAGGTCTAAGTATGGGGAACCCTAAAATTTACAGTCTTTTTTTCTATTTTTGTGTAAAAATCTTAATGCAGTTCACAGAATACATCTACTTACCAAGTTTCAACAGTATAGCTCTTATAGTTTCGGAAAAAAGTGGCTGTGACATACGGACGGACAGACAGACAGACAGACGAATCTATAAGGAACGAATCTAAAAATATAAAATCTAAGGACGAATTTTTTGCCATTTGGCTACGGAACCCTAAAAACCAGTATAATATGCAGAACCATCGCTACACTACAAACCCAGGAACCCAGAGATCCTCTCAAAGACCACAGACGTGCAGCCCACAATAAGCTAGTCACAACACAACATAAGACCAAACGTAGCGTTGTTAGTTATTACACTGTTGCTACGTTTCGGAACTTATTCGAAAGTTTATAGGTCATCTAATAAAAAAGCATTCGTTTAGTGCTGTTTCGGATCAACCAAGTAATTATTTAAGAAAAACTTCTAACAAAACCTAGTATACATGTACCTTTTTTATATGGCATTCAATAAAAATTAAGCGAATGCAATGTATTTAACTAGGTATTTAATCATTCGCCTGTCCTGTTATTTAGACGTCATCTACACAGTCACACAAGTTAGTAACGCAAAAATATTTGCATACCAATTGTGGTGAAATTAGCTGAATTATTACCTATACTATTTAGGATCTTCGTGCAAATAAAGACAATTTCAATTTCACTTATTTCTTTCCCGATGTTTCCCGCTATATGTACATCTTTTCTGTGGTCTTCCTGATGGTGTTATCCTCAACTATGGTAATAACTTTAAATTAGTTAGTAGTAATACTGGTTTTTGAAAGAAACTCCTTGAGAATGACCCTGAACTAGCACCTACTGACCGACTATTGTAGTATTTCCCGCGTTTATAAGACAGTTGAAGGGCGTTCGTTGCCCAGCCTAAATAGAGAAAGAAGACTTTAATTGGTGGACATAAATCTCCCCAAGAATTTCTACCGCGTAACGACGGATGCCGAGACAGGATAGAAAGATGACTCTTTGACTGAGCAGTGGCGGACAAAGCGATTAAAATGGACTGGACTCTTGGCCTTTGACTAGCAGGGGGAAAGTGCAGGCCACATCACTTGGATGGTGCCTTATTTCTGTATCATTAAGGTTAAAATTCGCAAGGTACTGTTTCTATTGACAAGCGGTGGACCGCACGAGCATTTGCCGAGTGCATTTAGACCCCTGTTTTTTACATTTCATTTATCATTTGGCTACATAAGTACAGCCACGAGCAATATAGCTAAAACTTTAAATTTTTGTAACACTATTTAAAACACATTTTCTGAGTGATACTCTCCAATTTTCATGAGTTTACATAGTTTCGGAAAAACTGCAAATGTATACATATGGTGCTCGTGACTGTACAAACTGGACAACATCTTACACCTTACACTTCACGTGTTCCGGCACGCGGAGGCCTATTACAAAATTTCCTTAAAAATAATGAAAAGTGGAAAATCTCACTCGGCGTCCAGATTTTTTGACACTGTTTTGTAGCTACAACTAAACTATATTAATACTTTTTGTATTATCAAGTTATTTGATATTATTATTGCGTTTGAAAGGCCAGCGCATCGGATAATGCAGAAATTTGGCAGTTGTAATTACGTTAAATTTAGGTATTGCAACGAATTGTTTTTAAACAAACGTAGACGATTTTCATTTCTTTTATACCAAAGTTTGTATGGTATAAGTTATACGAAATAATATTAATGTAGTAAAGAGAAATTTGCAGTTAAACCTAAGCGTTTTTTGTAGTTTTTTTCGTTCGGAATGGATTTGTTTTCTAGATTTTCCAATATATTTTTCAAAATTCCGAGGCTGCTACGAACTACACTATTATATAAGACATTTTATTGTATATTTTTAATTTTGTTTGCTTATCCCAATAGTTCAATCCACGAGCTCAAAAAAGTGCCTTCGCGCCTTTTTATGAAAACTTGCTTCGGAATATTGGCTATATCTACCAATATAAGAAAAAGTTGTAAAAAGCGAGGCCGCTACAAACTTAAATAGTAACTGTTTTTCAACATTTTATAAGTTAAAGTTGTTTAAATCTTTCCGTTTCTCAGATTAAGGACGCCAAAATTAGCTATTTTGCGCAAAAAGCTGATGCAGTTTCTAACAAGATTAAGCGCTTGGTGCATGTAATTTATCATAAATTTTTAATTGAAATAACAAGATAATTTTTTTTTTTAATTTTTTTTTACGGGCTGTAAATTTTTTTATATTTCGAATTTCGTAAATACAGGGTGTTAGAGACAGCCTTCCGAATACTGAAGGGACATGATCCGTCAACGACACTGAACAACTTTTAGTGAACAAAACTTTCAGGAAACGAAAAAAAAATCTGCGTCTCCATACAAAATTGTAAACTTGATCAGGCAGTTTGTATAGAGAAGCCGATTTTTTTTCGTTTCCTGAAAGTTTTGTTTACTGAAAGTTGTTGAGGAAAAAAAATCCGCGTCTTCATACAAAATTGTAAACTTGATGAGGCAGTTTGTATGGAGAAGCCGATTTTTTTTTCGTTTCCTGAAAGTCTTGTTTACTGAAAGTTGTTCAGTGTCGTTGACTGATCATGCCCCTTCATTATTCGGAAGACTGTCCCTAACACCCTGTATATTATTTCGACCTAAGTTTAGGGAAAGTTGTTCAGTTTAAAGATCTGAATACACAGTTTCAAGGATCACAATCACAATCACAATGTTTGCCATAACACCCTATATATGTGAGATCCGCGATCACTCAATTAATCACCTTTACGCAGATGACCAATCGGACCCTTTTGATTCCTTTAGTTTAAATACTAAGTTTATCACCAATCAATCAGTCGTCCATAAATGAAAATAGTTTTCTTTGGCAGTTGCCAATGCGCAGTTATTTTCAGCTGAAGTTTTGGAACCCAAAACCTCGTCGACGTTTGTTTAATTACTTAAAATCGCGTGAATAATTTAAATTGTACGCTGATTTTCCATGCGATATTGAACTTCATGTTATCGCCTTCAGTTTATTATTTGTTATATGTATAACCGGGTAATTGAACTTCAGAGAACGATGCAATAGGAAATTATTACCTATAAAAAATTTAAAACAGTATTTAACTAACTTTATCAATGTTTTAAATAAACTACTACTGAGCCGGCCATCTCACCAGAAATCTAAGGGACCTCGCGCACTAACCAGAAGCCACATGAACGTCGCGCACTCGGCCTCAACGGCCAACTTAGTTAATCTGGGGGCCAATTCTTGAAAGTCACCGGGTGATTATCGAGATTTTTTAAATAAGCCCTGTTAAACTTCTCAAAAGTAAGGATCAATATTTTGTTAATTATAAAATAATGTTCAGTTTTAAAATTACGGTGATAACAATTTGAGTTTTATGAGTAAATCGTGGCTTTTTTAATTTTAAAAATCTCGAAAAATCACTAGGTGACTTTAAAGAATTGGCCCCCTGGTCGTTGCGGCCACGGGCCGTGGTCGTAGCCGTCTAGTGCGCGAGGTCCCTTACTGGGTCAAAACGACCAATCCAAGGTGATAAAAGGAAGTTTTCAGAGAGGATTGCAAGATATAAGAGAGACCTTCGCACTGTAGTGCACCGAATATCTAAGCTGATATGTTATAGTTTATCGATGTCAAACACAGTTCGTCTAAGCTATAACGCGCCCCCAATCACTACGCCGCGCCGCCAAAATATCTTGACCTCCGAGAGAGCGAGACGAGCATCTTATTATAGACCAAGTTATTTCAGCGGCGTGGTTTGTATCATTTGTATCATAGTTTGTATCATTTCAGTTTAGAACAAATTAAAAACATTGCTACTGTGGAGCCAAACTCAAAACATGGCGCGCTTGCCATTCTGCATAGTGAGGACCAGTATACAGGGTGTAAGGGACGGTGTACTGAAAACTGAACAAGCTTGCTCAGTCAACGAAACTGAACAACTTTCCCAAATAAATGAAGAAAAAAAACCGGCCAAGTGCGAGTCGGACTCGCGCCCTAAGGGTTACGTACCTATCTACCATATGATATACTAAAAGCTTTTGCTTTTTGATTTTAAATACTCCGCGACCATCCAACTTGACCCTTCTTTTATAGAAAAGTTCTTGAAACGGGAGCTCACCTTAATTGGTTACTATTAGTTGTGAGAAAAATTGAAATATTTAATGATTTTAGACTTGTACTGTGAGACCTAGCTTCTTGCCAATTTTCATAGTTTTAGGTTAACGGGAAGTACCCTGTAGGTTTTGCTTTTTTGCATAAATGTATGGAGATGAGGACATAAAAAGCCATATCTTTTGATTGCGTCGTTGTAAAAAATTGAAATTTTCAGATCTTGTGTGGTTTATGGACCTTAATATTCGTTATCAATTTCAACCTGATACCTCTTCTCGTTCGTGAGAAAAAAGGTCTTGACAGACAGACAGACGGACAACAAAGTGATCCTATAAGGGTTCCGTTTTTAGGGTTCCGTACCTCAAAAGAAAAAAACGGAACCCTTATAGGATCACTTTGTTGTCCGTCTGTCTGTCTGTCTGTCTGTCTGTCTGTCTGTCTGTCTGTCTGTCTGTCTGTCAAGACCCTTTATCTCACGAACGGGTAAAGGTATCAGGTTGAAATTAATACCATTTATTAGGATCTATGAACCACACAAGATCTGAAAATTTCAATTTTTTACAATGACGCAATCAAAAGATATGGCATTTTATGTCCTCATCTCCATACATTTATTCAAAAATGAAAAACCTACAGGGTACTTCCCGTTGACCTAAAATTATGAAATTTGGCAAAAAGCTAGGTCTCACAGTACAAATAATGGGAAAAGTCTGAAATCATTAAATATTACAACTTTTCTCACAACTAATGGTAACCAATTGTGGTGAGCTCCCGTTTCAAGAACATTCATATAAGAGAGGGGTCAAGTTGGATGGTTGCTGAGGCGATTTTTGTTTAAGTTCTATTTAAAAACGGGAATACTTACAAACTTGAAAATTGGTATGTTTATAGGGCATAGGCTATAAAATAACAACAAATAATAAAATTTGGTCAAGCGCGTGTCGGACTCAAAAAATCTAGCACATTAACTTACTGAAATTTCAGCTAATACTAATGTTTATGTGGTGGTACGGAACCCTCAGTGCGCGAGTCCGACTCGCACTTGGCCGGTTTTTTATTTTGAGGTACGGAACCTTAAAAATGTTTGACCTCTCCATACAAATTGCTCACTATGGTCGAACAGTTTGTGTGGAGAGGTAAAAAATGGTTTTCATTTCCCAAAAATGTTTCTTTGGGAAAGTTGTTCAATTTCGTTGGCTGAGTACTTACGCCCTTTCAGTTTTCGGTACACCGTCACTTACACTTTGTATATTGCTCTATACTGAGATATAGCTGTAGCTGTAAATGAGTATAAAATTCCTTCTACGTTTAATTATAATAGTCGTCTGTCGTCGTAAGGAAATGAATATGCTGTCTGTACCTGAAAAGAACAACTATTGCGGTGAACGAACTAGAAAGTTCCGTGTCCCTTTCTATCTTTCTCCTGGCTTTTATCCCAATTTATTTGGGGTCAGCCCTCCTAGTATTTCTGCGCCTCAGCGTGCGGTTGCGGGTTGTCTCTTCGCTAGTGTTTGTGCTTCTCAGGTCATTTTTTATAGTTTGTAGCCAGGTCATTGGTGGTCGTCCACGGCCTCTTCTTCTCTCCTCTATATTCAAAACACTTTTGGTCATATGGTCATCATCTCGTCTCATCACGTGTCCGTACCAGCGCAGTCGGTTTTCTCTGAGTTTTTCTTGTATTTGGGCAACTTTGAAAGTACCACGGATGTATTCGTTTCTAATTTTATCCTTTCTAGAGACTCCTCCTGACCAACGGAGCATATTCATTTCAGTGACGTGAATTTTTTGTTCATCTGACTTTTTCATCGGCCAGCATTCGGACCCATATAGTAGAGCTGGTCTTACTGCCCTTTTGTATACATTGCCTTTGATTTTAATAGGCATGCGCGGATCACACAGGACGCCCGACAGAGATCTCCACTTCAACCATGCTGTCTGGATTCTGTTCCTTATGTCTTTTTCTGTACACACCCTAGGTGCTACGATGGATCCGAGATATTTAAATTCTTCGACTCTTTTGAGAGGTTGGTCTTCGATAGATGGACAGGAAATAGCGCCTGTACTGGCTTCTGAAAAGTCGCAGAGCATATACTCGGTCTTCTGTCTACTGACCCTCAAACCTCTCCTCTCCAAGGACTCCTGCCATAATGTCAAGTCTGCTTGTACTTCTACCAAAGATTCGGCTATAAGAACAACATCGTCGGCATACAGTAGTGACCACGGTGCTGGTTTCTGTATGTCTGCAGTAATATAGTCCATTACCAGGTTGAATAGAAGAGGGCTAAGGGTAGAGCCCTGGTGAACACCTACTTTGACCTCGAAAGATTCACTTGTTCCGGCTGGGCTGACCACTTTTGTGATTATATTGTTGTACAAATCTTTAACAAGTTCAATATACTGTTGCGGCACTAGCTGCGCTCTCAATGCTTGCCATATCAGCTGTCGCGGGATACGGTCAAAAGCCTTTTCGAGGTCAATGAAAACCAGGTGAAGATCTTGTTTACGGGTCTTGTATTTTTCCATGAGTATTTTCACTGAGTGAATGGCATCAGTGGTGCCTACGCCGCTGGTAAATCCGCACTGGTTAGGTGTAATTTTTGTTATTTTTGTTAACCTTTTTACGAGGACACACTCCCATATCTTAAGGCTGTGAGAAGTTAGTTTGATTCCTCTGTAGTTACCACAGTCCGCAACATCTCCTTTATTCTTGTAAAATGGTATCAGATTACTGGATCTCCACATGTCTGGTACAATGGTGGTTATAAGGATTTCGTTGAACAGTTTAGTCAACCATGCCACACCGGTGTCTCCTAGGTTTTTCCACAGCTCGGCTGGAATTTCATCCGGTCCGGCAGCCTTCCTATTTTTCATTTTTTGGATAGCTATTTTGACTTCCTGCGGTGAAATTGCGTCAACTGGTCCTTCAATGCATGGCAGTGTTGTAAGCGGCTCCTGTGGAAACTCCTCGTTAAGAAGGGCTTCGTAATATTCTTGCCACCTCTTACTTATTTCTATGTCTGTGGTTAACAATTTACCGGATGAATCTCTAATATATTTGTTACGTTTAATGTCTTTTGTCTGATTATTCCGAAGTCTTGCTAATTTAAATATTTCGGCATCAGTTTTTGCGTTCTCTAATTGTTTGTAATGGTGCTCGTTAGCTATAGCTCTTGTTACTGCAACACATATCTTAGCTCTCTGTTTAATTGTGTTGTATTCCAAACGATCATTGTCATTTTGAGTTTCTTGCCATTTCTTGAAAGACTCTTTCTTTTCCTTCAATTGAGATTTAACATTCTCGTTCCATGTGACCAAAACTGTTAAATGATATGCCTAAACATATCAGAGAAGAACCTATTAGTAAACATATGTACAAAAGGAACATTCGAGCTCATTTACTGGACAACACTGTAAAAGATTAGATAGACAAAGGAAAGCCGGTATGCTAACAATGTGTTAAAACCAGGGACTAGATAAGTACTATAAAAACTAACTTTAAGAGATTTTCTTTTTGCCAATAAACTGTCATGCAGTTTGGCGGAGGTTTACATGTAAAATGTGTGTGATTTTTTTTAATAAAGGCTTTTTATTATTATTATTACTGTAGTCACGTTCTGTGAGGGATACATTTAAAAAAAGAATTTCGTAACATGGCTTTTCATAACACACGAACACAAACTTTGTGGTTTGCTACGCTACTTAATTCATATTCATTTATTTACCATTTACAGATTGTATACTTAAAACTAGTTTACAATCCACCTCTATGAGGCACACATGGTGATGAGACTTCGGGGTTTACGTAGAAGTAGTAAAACACCTTTTTGTTAATTTGCTGGTTTTTATATTAATTTAGAACCGATATTACAAAATGAGTTGTGTTCTCAACGGTGGACAGGTAACAAGCACGCGATTGACTTATATCTACTTATAGCTATAGTCTATACTAATCTAACGGCGGGAAATCCGAATGGGTTGGGCGTGTGCGCCTCAACATCCCCCCGGGCGTTGAAAGCTCCAGCTTTCAACAATCATCAACTGGCAATGGGCAGATCTTGCTGAACGCTCGGCGAATGATACCAGTGGACGTCTTAATGTCTGCGACTCGGTTAATCCCATCGTTACCAGGAATTACTCCAACAATACGGCCAAGTTTCCATTTCAGTGGCGGCATATTATCCTCCTTAACTACTACCATAGTATTCACAGCGAGAGGGTTGTTAGAAACACGCCACTTAGTGCGTTGCTGCAACTCTGAAACGTACTCTTTGGTCCATCTTGACCAGAAATTCTGTCTAAATTGTTCGATGCGTTGGTACCGAGTCAGGAGCTTCGTGTTTGCATCATTGTAAACAGGTGAAGGGAAGGTCGTCAACGGTCTCCCAATCAAAAAATGTCCAGGCGTCAGAGGTTGAAGATCATCAGGATGCGACGACAGCGGCGTCAAAGGGCATGAATTTAAAACGGCCTCAATTTGTACAAGTACAGTCACCAGATCCTCATAAGTTAAATGACAATTGCCCAGCACTCTTACTAAATGATGCTTCGTAGATTTGACCCCCGCTTCCCAAAGACCGATGCCTTCATTTGAAACGTTCTCAGATAATGAGTTACCTTGAGACTTTAGGAATTTACCAAGCTCATTACAGGCTCCTACGAATGAAGTGCCATTATCAGAGAAAATGTTCGTTGGTTTGCCTCGCCTACTGATAAAACGGCGTAAAGCTGACATAAAACAGTTGCTTGTCAGGTCACCCACCAATTCTAAATGGATGGCTTTAGTAGTGCAACAAACAAAGAGTGCAATATAAACCTTTACAAGCCTAGATCCACGACCTTGCCTACTCAAAGACATCAATGGGCCAGCATAGTCAATGCCAGTATTTTCAAATGGGTAACCACCAGGTTGCACGCGGTTCTGAGGTAAATTTCCCATCAAGGGTGCGACAGTTTGACCCTTGATTCTGCTACATTTAACGCAACTACGATAGCATGAACGGGCTAAATTTCTACCACCTATAGGCCAAAAAGCCTCTCTAATGGACGCGAGCAATAATTGGGGACCCGCATGAAGCAGTTTTAAGTGTTGTTTTTTGAATAACAACTTTGTAATAATGTGCTTACTATCGACCAGAATGGGATATTTTTTATCAAAGTAAAAATTTGAATTATTCAAGCGACCTCCCACTCTCATAATTCCATTGCTGTCAAGAAAAGGATTGAACATTAACAACCGATTTTTATTTGACAAACTACCTTTGTTGAGCAAAGTTTTGTATTCGGGGAAAGATTCGTTCTGTGCTTGTTTGATAATAACATCAGCAGCCTGCTCTAGTTCACGCGCATTTAAACAAGACGAATTTTTCGTGCGTGATCTGCAATTGTAAATGAATCGTAGCACGTAAGCTACAGCACGGGTCAGTCTACTTAAATGTGAAAAACGGCTAAAATCAACTAATTTGTTACTGCTGGCGTCAGCAGTCAGTAACGTTACTTCAGCGCGAAGTTCAGGTAAATCGTTTGAACCACCTACATTAGGAGGATAGCCTGACTCTTCGCCTTTCAAAAAATCAGGCCCTTCCCACCATTGCTTGAGAGATTGCATCAGGGAAATATCAACACCGCGAGAAATGTAATCAGCAGGGTTCTGGTCAGTAGGTACATGACGCCAGTTCCATTTACCGGTACTTTCAAGAATCTCAGAAACACGGTTTCTAACGAAAGGTTGCAGTTTAGTTGGATGCATCTTTAACCATCCCAAAACAATGGTGGAATCGGTCCAAAATATACAACGCCCTATTTTTAATCTTAACGCGGTTGTAATCTTTTCATACAGTCGTGCGCTCGTCAACGCGCCACACAACTCAAGCCGCGGAATAGTCGTTGCAGTAATTCGCGCTACGCGACTTTTAGCGATCAGTAATCGTACTGTGACTTGTCCAAACTCATCGACGCTTTTTACGTACGCACAAGCACCGTACGCTTTTTGTGAAGCGTCTGAGAAAATATGAATTTCAACAGATTGAACGAAATCACGAACTACTCGCCGCGGAATTCGGATGATATTTAACAATGACAGAGACTGAAGAATAGTCGACAATTCTTGGCTAATATCAAGTGGAACGCGCTCATCCCATGATAGTTTGAGCAGCCACAGCTTCTGCAACATCATTTTGAAAACTATCACACAAGGTGAAAGCAAGCCCAGAGGATCAAAGATCCTGGAAATAACTGATAAAATTGTTCTTTTTGTGAACTCTTGAGGAATATCAATATTATTAGAGAAGTGCAACTCATCACTTTGTGGCTGCCAACCAAGGCCCAAAGTTTTACATGGCTCGTTGGAACCAATATTTAAATCAAGAGATGAGTGCTCCTTGTGATTAGGCAGCAATGACGGCTCATTAGATTTCCATTTCCTGAGGGGCATGCACGCTGAAGCTAGAACTTCAGTTACATCTTTACGCAATTTATGAGCTTCCTCAATGGAATCCACGCCAGTCAAAAGGTCATCGACATAAAAATCGTTAATGATCACTTCAGCGACTTTTTTGTCCTCGCAGTCCAGACCCAATTGTTTCAGACAACGGATAGCAAGAAATGGTGCACTTGCTGTTCCGTAAGTGACGGTGTTTAATTGATAAACCTTCAAAGGAGCCGACACGTCGTCACGCCATAAAATCTGTTGCAGATGACGATCATCAGGGTGCACTGAAACCTGACGGTACATTTTCTCAACGTCAGCCGCTAGAATATATTTATGTTGTCTGAACCTTATAAGGATGCTAAGCAGATCAGTCTGAATGGTCGGCCCTACCATTTGGAGATTGTTTAGTGACAGCCCTGATGTTGTAGGAGAACTGCCATTAAATACAATTCTTAATTTTGGGGTGGTACTGCTTTTTTTTAAAATACCATGATATGGGATAAAATGGGCAGACTCTAGTGACGACTTGCACTCAGTCATGTGACTTAATGACTCATATTCTGTCATAAATTCGCGATAGCGACGCCTTAAATCAGAATTATTTTGAAGTCTACGTTCCATAGACAAAAAGCATTTCTTTGCTGTCTCAAAGGAATCTCCTAGTACATGAGCAGGTTCCTTTAACGGAATCCTAACGCAAAAACGACCATCTTCTAATCGACTTACATTTTTGACAAAATGCTCTTCACACATTTTTTCCTCTTGAGAGTAACATGATGACTTAATATCGATCTCTTCGAGCTCCCAGAATCGTGTTAATCGATTCTGAATGTCATCGTTTGAATTTACTTGCACAAAATTGCATTTTATAGGATGAGAATCATAATATGAGCGGTTACTTATAGAACCCGAGACCAACCATCCTAATTTAGTCTCATATAAAACTAAGTTCCCTGAACCTAAGCGAATCTTTTGCGTCCCCAGTAAATCCCAAAATAAATCGGCTCCAATGATCATGTCAATATCTGACGGAGTATTAAATTGAGGATCGCTCAAAGATATACCACTTGGAATATCAAATTCTGACATATCTATATGACGAGAAGGAATTTGATCAGTGATTGTGGGAAGAATAAAACAATTAATATTAGTTTTATAATTTTTGTTCATTGAAAACAATACAGTTTTACACATTTTACCGACGTGAGATAATGAATTATTTACACCGATGACTGACTTGTTTACCTGCCTCTCAGGTAAATTTAATTTCTTAAACAAGTCCTCGGTAATAATGCAAGAAGTGCTGCCGCTATCGAGCACCGCGCGAGCGACGTAATCACGTCCGTCAGCACCTTGTAACTTAACGAGCGCAGTGGACAACAGCACCTCGCGGCCGCCCGCGCTGCCGCCGGCTCCTTCTCCCGCGCCTTCCGTGCACACGCTCGCTGACAGGGTCACGTGCAGGTTGTCGTGACCCGGCGGCGGCGGCAGCGGGGGCGCCTGGGTCGTTGTCCCTAAGGAGGTGTTACTTGATGAAGGATTAGCTTGGATAGCCAGAGGAGGGCGGTTCTTCTCACTCGGAACATGAACTAAAGAATTGTGTCTTTTTTTACAATGTGTACAACCACTCTTTTTACACTGATTGGCATAATGGCCTTTCTTAAAACAGTTAAAACATACCTTTAGTTCTGGCAACATTTTCAGTCGCTCTTCATTTGTAAGACTCAAAAAATGAGTGCAGTTACGAAGGTTATGTTCATCATTGCACTTAGGACATAAAACTTTCTTTAGCTGACTAGAATGGCCAGCTGACTGCGTGTTAGCAACTGTAAACATACTTTTAATATTATTATTATTATGTTTGTGCGAATGAACCGAGGTACTATGCGTTAATTCTAACGTTTCTAAAAGGTCTGCTCGGCTGCGCAAGAAAGAAACAAGAGTATCCAAGGTAATAGGCTTAGCTTTATCCATCTGAGACTTGAGCTCCTCCCACTCACGATACGATTTAGTATCCAACTTACTACTGACTAAGTAAATTAGGAGCGTGTCCCAGTGGTCAGTGGGCTCCTTTAGAGTTTCCAGCGCGCGCAGATTTTTGTTTAAGTCGTCCAGTAAACGACGTATAGAGACAGACGTTTCCCTAGTAATCGCAGTCATATTAAAAATAGCAGAAACATGATTCTGTACTAAAAGCCGCGTGTTTTCATACCTATCACACAGAAGGCTCCATGCAACCTGATAGTTAGCAGCCGAAAATTCGATTGATTTGATAACTAACTTGGCACTTCCCTCTAAAGATGTCCTTAAATAATGAAATTTATTTATCTCTGATATTCTACTTTCATTGTGAATAAGAGACAGAAACGTGTCGTGAAACTCTAACCAGTTTTCATAAGATCCACTAAATTTAGGCAGCGCTATGGTGGGCAACTTGACAAGATTGTGCAACGGTTCCTCATGACCAGATGATGAATTTCTGTCAGATTCCGATGGCGGAGGCTTAGAATAAAATTCGATTATTTCTTGTGCTTTCCCTATCAACTCATAATAAATAGATTCAAAGTCTTGTCGTTCTTTTAGTTGAGCATCAAGATTATCAGTCGCAAATTCTAATTTTGATTGAATTTCATCATAAAGATCGTATACTTTTATCATTTGGTTAACTTGTAATTGTAAACTCATTACCTGAGCACGATCCAGTGGCCTATTCAAACCTGCTATGTATTTCTGGAAAACTGTCAAACGCCCTTTAATATTTCCACGTTTTTTCACGTTATCTTTAAATTCCTGATTTTTATTTTCATCATCGTTTGGCATTTTGGGAAGCGGTTATCAAACCTGGAATTCACAAACAAAATACCTATTTAACAATGTACAGTACACGCACGTCTAACAATAAATACACTATTTGCACTAGTATACACTTAAATCTTATAAATTCCTACTATTTATTCTATTCCAATCACAAATTGCACATAAACATACAATAATAAAGGTAAGACAAAAATAAGGTTCGTACCGGCTTAAAGAACACTAAAAACGTCTACAATATCTTATGTTCCGGTAACTAGGTACTTTAACTACACTGTTTGCCCTTAACACTGACTAATTTTAACAAATTGACACTAGAAAATGTTAAAAACACGAATATTTTGCTTATCTGACCTAATTACGCAGTTAACTAACCGGCTGGCGACCGGTGCATACAAAAGACATCAACGCGTCTGCGGACAATGGAATGCAGTGGCCGGGTACGATTACGTAATAACTTGACGAAGTACTTATAGGATTGGAATAGTGCACTTGAAATAAATTAACACTTTAATATGTTATAGAACGTAGGAAATTATATTAATGTAGGAAAAAACTAGTACATACCTAGATGTAACGTATGTTACCTGATCCAAATTACTTAAGGAGAAAAGAATGCTGGGCTAGAAAATAATACAAAAGCAGTCTAATGTAGAAATATTCACGCCCTGAAGTACTTTATTTGACCTCCGTGATGATATTTCCGATCTCTTCGATGATCAGAGCCTTTGTTCCCAACGACCTTCTCTGTCCTTCAAATATGTCCGATGAAATATCCAATGATCGCAACAAATCGATTCTTCTTATTTATTATTCGGATCGTAGGACCATGATGAGACTTCGGGGTTTACGTAGAAGTAGTAAAACACCTTTTTGTTAATTTGCTGGTTTTTATATTAATTTAGAACCGATATTACAAAATGAGTTGTGTTCTCAACGGTGGACAGGTAACAAGCACGCGATTGACTTATATCTACTTATAGCTATAGTCTATACTAATCTAACGGCGGGAAATCCGAATGGGTTGGGCGTGTGCGCCTCAACACATGGCATTAATTAACATTATTAAATTAAAATTAAATTATTATCATAAATTAAATTTATAAATTAAATTGAAATTTAATTATTATAAACTTACAATTAATCATTAATCAATTTCATTATTAAATTTGTCACATAGGTATTCGTTGATATTATAGTACGCTTTTTTAATTAATAAATCTTTTAATGTAGTTTTAAATTTGTTCTCTTGAAGGTCTCGTATATACTTAGGCAGATGGTTATATATTTTAATAGACATTTCTTTGTGGTAAGCTATTTGTACGCTATTATTGTAAGTTTGGGTGTAATAAAGAGATTCAAATCAAATATAGTTTAATCATTGTTGGATATTAAAATATCCTTATGAAGTCAGCTAAACTACATTGCTTTACAAACAAAGTGGCGCCATGGTAGGAAAAAATAGAAGCGACAATAAAAACCTAAGCGCTCTTTTAAATATTATATGTTTGAATGTACAGGGTTTTCTATCCTAGTGCGGTCAGTTAGCTGTTTCACGTAGACACGAATTACATTTTCACCAAAATTTTTTCCAGGTACTAGTTAGGTACATAGCTCTCAATTTTTGATAGGAGCCAATTGAAAAAATTCAAGAATTGGCTCCAATCAAAAATTTAGAGCTATGTACCTAACTAGTACCTGGAAAAAAATTTGGTGCAATTTGGTGAATTTGGCGATATAAGACTATAAGGGACCGGACTATCTTATCTACGTCAAAAAAAACTACCAGCTTACACGAATGTTTATAATATAGGGTCCTAAAGACCGTGAAACTGTTCAACTTTTTCTGATAGCCATTTTTTTTTATCACCCATAGAGACTGCTTCAGCTGACAGAGCATTTTGTATGGGAAGTAAAAAAAAAAAATTCGCATTTCGACCTATGTTTTGTGGGAAAAGTTTTTCATTTCCTTTTCTTGGTCTAAGTAACATGCTGAAATTATGTTCACCATTTCAGTAGGACCCTATATGCTCGATCATGCATCAGTGATATATTTCATACATTAATGACGTGACCGACGCAGCATTGACGAGAGAGGTGGGAAGTATTTTATATTCCCCTCTATGTTAATAAACAGAATCCGTTGCATGTCATGTACTTACGCTCAGCATATGAAAGTAATAAAATCTATTCTTTATTCGAAGCTGAATCAGGATCCTATTTCCGTGGTGTACAAAAAGTACATTTTCAGAAAGTTGTCAGAAAGGCTGACTTTCATTGAAAATTTTATTGTCAGTTTTCGGTCGTCTTATAATTTTCATCACGAACTAATACGTCTACTCACTACTATACATAAGCCTCGCCTAAAGATGCTTTCACTGTCCTTATTTTTGGGTAAACTACTGTAAGGTTTTAATTATTTTAATGCGGATATTGTATCAGTCAGCGTGATGCTTCTAAGTACTTACGGCGAGTAAGAGCATTCGGGCAGCCTCTGGAGAGCCTTCGAATGGACCAGACGCGTTATAAATAAAGGAAGATATCCTATACTTACAGTATTTTCTAACTTTAATGCTGTGTTAATATTAATTAGTTTGTATTGACCTAAGCATACGACGTGTAATTGAGGATTTCATAAATATAAGTATAAAATAGAAAGTGGTTTTTCTTCACAAGTCAGAAGTGGTAAGTACATGCTCACATTTCATAAATAATATAGGTAGTATTACTCTGTTTTATTCCAATGGTCAATTTTATTAACTGATTTAAGGTTATTTAAATGGGTAATTGTCAATTAAGATTATTATTTATTCAGATAATTTATTTTTCTTTCGTCTTTTACTTATACCTATACACGATAAAGTAGTTAAGTCTCTACTTCAATAAAGTTTAAATACTAAAAGCGGTGAGTAGAATAAAGCTGTGATACATATTTTTTTTTTTTTTTTTTTTTAAAGAAAATAAGAGATTAAACGAGCGTGTAATGTAATTGGAATAAAACAGCATTAATTTCATACACATTTTATTTTTAAAGTTATATGTTAAATAATTTTATTTATTATATTGTTCTCCATTTTATTTATTTAATGAAGCTCCATTTTATTTTATGGATTAAAATAAAATTTAGGTACTTATTTATCTATTTATTTTAATGTCGAAAACGTTCTAAACTTAGATGTTCAATCAGTTTCTTGTTTTTATTATTATTTTTAAAATAAAAATATTTATGTGTTAAAACTAAATTAACTTTTGAAATCTTGACACATTTAGCTTTGTATAAGAATCGGATATCACGTAGTAGGTAAGTCACAGGTAAGTACTAAACGCGGGGGGTATACGAGTAACAGCTTGATTCCTGTCGCCGGGCGTCTTATCGCTTTTTGTCGACCACTTGTTTACGTTTCGGGTTCTTAGAACGAATTCTTGGGTAAAGGTGATGATGTAAGCAGCATCACGATGATACGAAACGTTATTTTCTAGTAGGTATGATATTCTTCTATGGCATAATTTTGTTTATTTTATTCAACCTATTTTTTTTTACTTTATTTTTGCATAAAAGTATTAAATACATAAATACAATATACGTTTAATTTTGTATTCTTTAATCGTAATATCAGTAAATGTAAACATACCTAGTGTTTATCATGTAGGGTATAGTCCGGTCAACAATTGACCTAACTGATCGTGTTGTCAAGAGTTTTCAAGCCGTTAAATGGCCTATGCTACGATAATAGGAAACATATTCAAACTGGAAATATTTTTGTGCAAGTTTTCAGGTCATGGAGCAAGAGGATGATGATCGTGTACGGCGCTTAAGGACACCTGTATCACCGGAAGTTCCCACATCAAGGCAGAGTCGGGTCCGCACTCCTCGCGATGAAGTTTTGGACAACAGGAGTCTGACGCGACAAAAAAGCCTCAGCCCAGTACGTGAGAATCCAGTAAGGCGGAGTGGGAGTCGTACTCTTCGGGACATTTGTGACGTTGAAGGGGGCCGTGATCGTTATCGCAGTCGTAGTCCTCTACGTACCCGTACGTGGAGTCCAAGTCTTCGAGACAGAGAACGTGATTTGGAGCGACAACGTGAGTGTCCAGGTCTTCGAGACAGAGAACGTGAGTTGGAGCGAGAACGAGATAGGCGTCGGCTTCTGGAGGAGGAGTTACACCGACTTCAACGACGGGATGAACTACGTAGGTATGGAGGAGAATACGCCACTACACAATTACGTGCTGAGAAACGACCAATATTAGACTTTAGTGATCTAAATCGTTACCAAGGACAAGAAGCCAACGCAGCCAATGCACAACGTGATGGTGGATCTAAAAGCGTTGCCTTTACATCTAAAGATGTCGTAGATATAATTAATACTATTAAAAATGTAACGGCAAATTTTTCATCTCAGCCCATAACGGAAGCTTCGCTCAATAGTAACCATAATTTAAATCATAAAAATATTTTACCTGAATTTGATCCTTCGGCGAAAAATCAAAGAATTGACATCTGGCTTAAGAAGGTAAATGAATGCGCTACCGTATATGGCTGGGATGAGAAAAAAATCGTACACTTTGCTATGCAAAAACTACAGGGATTGGCCAAGACCTGGTACGAGAGTCTGAATTCTATACTATTTAGCTGGGCTGAATGGCAAGAAAAGTTGTTGAAAGCTTTTCCTTGTGAACAGAACTACGGCCAATCTCTGGAGGATATGCTAAAACGAAAGGGTAAGTACAACGAACCAATTGAGGTGTACTATTATGAGAAATTGGCGCTCTTGAATCAGTGTGACATCGACGGCAAGCGCGCGGTTGACTGTATTATACACGGTTTAAGCGATAAGACAGTTAAAAGCAGTGCTAATGCTTTACGTTGTACACAGCCGGATCAACTGTTACAATTTCTCATGAGTAATAAGGAAACTACTTTTCAACCTATAGATCGAACGGGTTACAGGAGTAGGTTTTCAGCAGAGACAAAGGTGTTAAATAATAATTTGTATAGCAAAATAAATAATCGATCTAATACCATGCTACCCAGCCCTAGTATCTTCTGTTTTAACTGTAAGGAGCGAGGACATCCTTACATGAAATGTCCCAAGCCTCTGATTAAATGCGCTTCGTGTAACAAATTTGGCCACCAAACTGAAAGCTGTAGGTTGCATTCTAAAGAAGAAAAAAATACCGAGAAAAATGCGCAAGCGTTTAAAACCATGTGTATTTCTGCTTCTACATCAAGTTCGAAATTTAACAAGATGGTTTCTATAAATGGCTTGCCAGAAAGGGCTTTTGTGGATTTCGGAAGTGTAGTCTCCTTGATAGCGAAATCAAGTCTTCCAAATCTGGGTTTAAGTTATAATCAGACTTCAGTGCCCTTGAAGGGTTTTGGTAATGAAGTGGTAAACACCTTGGGTGACCTGACAACCAGTTTGACAATTGACGGAGTTCAAGCTATGGTAAACTTCCAGATTGTTGATGATAAGTTTCTTGATATACCTGTGCTAATAGGGCAGACATTTACGGAACAACCACATGTAGGCGTCTATAAAAACTCTGAAGAGTTGAAATTTTTCGATCTTGGGAATGAAATGCCCTTCGTTAATTACGATATACGTAACGATGCATCAGTTAAAGTCACTATTGACACCGATATCATCTTAAATGGGCCAGTATCCATTAAAGTCATTACTGAGCCCAAAATAGATGGCAATATTTTGGTAAATGGCAAAGTCGTAGGAAAACCATCACAGCAATACACAGTGTACGGTGGAGTTTACAAGGTTTCCAAAGGCAACGCATACATCTCCATTGCACCCATTTCCTCACAGTTACAGCTAATCATGGGAACCACCATTTGTCGAGCTGTATCAATACAAGTCGTCAACCGTATCGTGAGTGCTACCCAAGGAGTAGAGTCAGAACTTAAAAACAGTTTTGATAAGGACATGATCAACATTGGTGAGTGTGCTAACGATCAAGACACACAAAGGCTTCTTAGCATATTAGATAAATATAAACATTGTTTTGCATTTACGTTAAAGGGATTAGGGTGTACAGACGTAACGGAGATGACGATTGAAGTTAATAGGAAGCAACCAGTGGTATATAGACCCTATCGTTTGTCGCACAAAGAACGCGAACATGTACGAGAAATGATCGACGAAATGCTTCAGGCCGGAATAATTAGAGAGTCAGTGTCGGAATATGCGAGTCCAATAATTTTAGTGCGCAAGAAGGATGGGAAGTGGCGCCTTTGCATAGACTACAGAATGCTGAATTCGATCACTGTGAAGGAACATTACCCCATGCCTGTTATCGAGGATGAAATTGCTAGGCTTTCTGGACAAGCCTATTTTACTACTCTCGATTTGGCATCGGGGTATTATCAGGTCCCAATATCGGAATCGTCGAAAGCATTAACATCGTTTGTGACACCGGATGGACAGTACGAATTTAATCGTATGCCTTTTGGTCTCGCTAATGCCCCTGCGGTATTTCAGCGGATGATGAACAAAGTCTTGGGATCTGCACGGTATACTGATGCCACAGCTTACATTGATGACGTTTTAATATATGGGAAAGATAAAGACGAATGTTTAGACAGGCTAGAGAAGGTATTAATATTACTGGAAGCGGCAAATCTGACACTAAACCTCTCAAAATGCGAATTCTTAAAGGACAAAATAGACTATCTGGGCTATGAAATTAGTGGCGCTGGCATTCGCCCTGGTGACAAAAAAATCCAATGTGTCGTAGATTTTCCTCCACCAAAAGACCAACACACTATGCGCCAATTCCTTGGGTTAGTGGGATATTTCCGGAAATTCATCCGAAATTTCGCACAAATATCATATCCATTAAGCAAACTATTAAAGAAGGATGCAGAGTGGTGCTGGACAGAGGAACAAGAGAGAGCTTTTAAAAACTTGAAAGACAGATTAGTAAATAGACCTATCTTGGCAATTTACGACCCAAAAGCTGAGACCGAACTACATACGGATGCTAGTAAAAATGGAATTGGAGGAATTTTGTTACAGCGAACTGTAGGTGCTGATACGTTCCACCCAGTCGCCTTCTACAGCCGGCAGACCACACCAGAGGAAAAGCACTTTCATGCTTATGAACTTGAAACGTTAGCTGTCATCTGCTCGCTGAAAAAGTTTCGTGTATATTTGTTGGGACAGAATTTCAAAATTGTGACAGATTGCAGTGCGCTTCGCAGTACATTTCTGAAACGTGACATCATTCCTAGAGTAGCAAGGTGGTGGCTGCTACTCCAGGAATTTCAGTGTAGTATTGAATATCGACCAGGCACCAAAATGGCGCACGTAGATGCTTTGTCACGTAACCCGACTCATGATGTCAATGATCTAAACTTATTAGACCAATACCCGTCGGTAATGACTATTAGTGCAAACGATTGGCTTCAGACCCTGCAATTAGGCGATTCTGAATTATGCAGGATAAAGGACATTATCATGTCAAATAATGAAATGGAGGGGTTGAAATATATAAAAGACAATTATGTGATCAAGGATAATGGTCTTTATAGATGTATTGATGGTGATAAAGAAAATCTACGTTGGGTCGTTCCAAAAGGGGCAAGATGGCAAATTTGCCGTTTAAACCATGACGATATAGGCCATTTTGGTGTGGAAAAGACACTTGAACGCATCAAAAAGGCATATTGGTTTCCTAAAATGTCAAGATTTATTAAAAAATATGTACGGGCATGCATTGAGTGCGCATATTCAAAGAAAATTAACCAATCAAAAGAAGGATATTTGCACACAATCGAGAAAATTGACGTCCCTTTCCACACCGTACATATCGACCATCTCGGACCATTTGTCAGATCCAAACGCGGAAACACTCACCTACTAGTAGTTGTAGAGGCATTCACTAAGTTCATTTTCCTCAAGCCAGTGAGAAATACAAACACACAGAACGTGATAAGGGCGTTAGAAGAAGTGTTTTATACATTCAGATGTCCAGATCGCATAATAAGCGATCGTGGTTCGTGCTTTACATCTCATATTTTTAAAAAGTTTTGTGTGGAAAAAGGCATAAAACATGTCTTGAATGCAGTAGCGAGTCCAAGGTCTAATGGCCAGGTTGAACGATATAACCGTACGGTTTTGGTTTCATTAACCGCACAAAACCTTAACCATGACGAAAGAGAATGGGATGGAAAAGTCGGCATCATTCAATGGGGTTTAAATAATACCAGCCAGAAGACCACTGGTAGGACGCCTGCAGAGGTGATGTTTGGTACATCCATGAATACAGAACTCAATCCAAAACTCAACGAAATTAGGCGTTACCTTTGTGAAGGTAGCAACGTGTCAGATATACGAGAAGAGGTCATGCACAAAATTCGGGAAAAACAGGCCAAACAAAAGGAATACTATGACAAGGGCAGAAAACCACCAAGAGTATTCAAAGAAGGGGAACTGGTCAAAATCACGAAGGTCACTTTTAATAATGATGGGAAGAGTACTAAGCTCCTCCCATCGTATATTGGTCCTTACAAAGTGGTGGCGGTGTTAGGCAATGATCGATACAGACTGGCTGCGGTTCCCGGACTAACGGGCACGAAAAATAAGCGTAAAACGACCGTGGCCGCTGACAGAATGTTGCCTTGGGTTCATGTAGCAGCTTTGGAGGTTGAAGATGACAATGATACTTTTTCCGATTCTGATTCCGTAATTATTTAGTAATTAACCAATTAGACTTAATATGCTCTAACCAAGTCTCTTACGAAATGACAGGTACTTGTCTATTTGTATCACAGAGTAACACGACTTTTCCGCGTAAGTTCGGGCTTGCGTGCTCTAAGATTTGTATAATAGTGAAAATAAGATACCTACAGAAAGAGATTTTTGTACAGTCAAAAGCATATCAAGCTAGACACTTTGGGCCTTGTACTGTTCTTACTCAATCGTCGTATAAAGGAGCTAAAGTCGCGCTACGAGTGTCAAGCTGGACTTGATCTTGACTGTACAAGTTTTGTAAATTACAAGTTTGACAAAGTTATGTAGTTCTTGCATTATCAGGTAATGTTTTTAGTATATTTTTTTTTGTCATTTAATCATTTTAATGGATTGAATATGGCTTTCTATTTTGACAGCTGTAAAACTTATAAAAATTAAGACCTGCAAAGAAAAATTAACCCTGTGAGTTGGTGATAAGAAAGAGTCAAAATGGATTTCTTACGTTGACCCTACTTTATTATCACAAATTGTAATTCTGCCAGAATGGAATGGGTTAGCAAGAGTTGAGCATAAAACATCTGATCTTGCAAAAATGGATGTGTTCGCAAAGGTGATGGATTGATTAGTATCATAAACTGAAACTCTGCTAGAATGGAATGGGTTAGCAAGAGTCGATTTTAAGATCTTGCGAGAATGGAATGGGTTCGCAAGCATGTTACAAAGCCTTACTAGAATGGATGGGTTAGTAAGGAAAGTTCAATTTATTTATTTTTTTTTGGCAAGATTGGATGGGTTTGCCGATATTAAAATTTCAAGATGACAATTTTTTTTTATATATCTGCAAAATATCAATAGTATTATGTTAACTACGCCATTGTAGTCTATAATGAACATGTGAAACAAAATTTTGTTATTTTACTTGTTTTGAGTGAGATTTTGTGTTGATTATTCATAGGTCATAAGACAGTATTCTTGGAATCATTTGTACTTATTTTAATTCGAATCTTTTACTCGCCGAGTGTAAGGTTTATCTGAGACCGTGTATGGGGACATACACGAGATCAGGATGGCCGAGTGTAAGGTTTTAATTATTTTAATGCGGATATTGTATCAGTCAGCGTGATGCTTCTAAGTACTTACGGCGAGTAAGAGCATTCGGGCAGCCTCTGGAGAGCCTTCGAATGGACCAGACGCGTTATAAATAAAGGAAGATATCCTATACTTACAGTATTTTCTAACTTTAATGCTGTGTTAATATTAATTAGTTTGTATTGACCTAAGCATACGACGTGTAATTGAGGATTTCATAAATATAAGTATAAAATAGAAAGTGGTTTTTCTTCACACTACCATATAGTCGCCACGCTTGTTTGCTTAGCGGCTAGCACGCTAAGATTGGCGACTGCAGTGTAAGGCAGTGACACATAGAACGACATTTTACCTTTAGTCACCTTTTACGACACATAAGTGAAGAGATACAATGGAACTGTCTCATTAGGCGGCACTTCACGTAGCGTAAGGCCGAAAAAACTGGCGATCATAATAGTTCCTATTCGCATAGAGTTAAGCCACGTCTCATTGAACGCAAACAAGGAGTTTTGGTGTACGAGGTCATGCATGTTGTGCCTTGAGAGCCAACTGCCTTGTGTTAGGAGAAGCGGTTAGCGGAATATTAAATAAACGTAGGAAAACCGTCTTTAATAACCTCTCTACCTTATTACTCATATTTTTTTTTCATATTGTTACAAATCTTATGCTTAAGTACCTGGGAAACCGAGCTTTGCTCTTTATAATCATATAAACTAAAGGGCGCTGTAGGGTTTCTGAAACGCGCTTTTTTTCCCAAGAAATGCTTAAAAACACGGAGTAAACGAATTTCCCCAGACATGAGACCAAGCTAGAATCTAGCTAGGTCTCATGTCTGGGATCTAGCTGCTAGATCGATGTTGCGCTCCCGACATGGACGAATAATAATAAGACTGAAAATCTCCATATAAGAAAACGTAACCCGGAAAGGCATAAAAGTCATGGAAACTAGATGGCGCTTTCAAATAATCTGGAAATTAATTATGGTCTACCGAGTATTCTGTCAAAAAATCATTCAAAGTTTCAACATAGTTTCAATGTAAAGAAACGCTAACATTGAAATACGGTTTATTTTTTTAGCAGAATACTCGATAAATAACTTCTCGGACTATTTATTAGCGCCATCTTGTTTTATACTTTTCCGGGTTACGATTTCTAAACGGGGATGGTCAGTCAGTCCTTCTTATTGTTCGTCCATGCCCCCGAAAACCCCCATATATATAGTAAACATCGAAATCGTTTTTAGAGCCGTTTTCTAGAAACCGATTACTCTACAAATAACAATCGTCTAATATAATAGAATTTTGCATTACTGTGTATGATAATGATTGTTTGTAAAGTGATGTAGTTTAACTGACGTCATAAAGTGATAAAAGAATATCTTTATATGAATAAATGATACTTTACCACTAGGACTACTACTAACTCTTTTCCGCTGCGTTCACAGTCACAGTCTCTACTAATATCTATACCATATCCTACTTTCTACTATCCTACTTCCTATCCTATCCTACTAATAATAGGTCTTTACCTATGAAATTGCCGTTTTGTATGGCGAATTTTAGGTAAACTCAATTTTCAGTATTATATTTTCGCATTTTTCGTAGAAATTATAAATCCATTTGTTTAAATTTTTTTCAGCATTTTTGGGAAGACATTAAGCTAACAGAAGCTTAAATTTTATTTTCGAAAAATATTATGTGTAAAAAAATATAACAAATCTAATGATGAAATCGGACGACATTTAAGACGAACAATTTTTGAGCCTTTAATTTTATATGTCAAACTAAAAATAAAGACCTTATTTTATGCATAAATTGATAACCTTGAAGGCAACTTTCAAATATAAGACAAATGAAAAAAATAGCATTAGAATTATAGGAATTATGACCTCATTAATCTGTAAGAAAATTTCGGCAATTTCATAGGTAAAGACCTATAGTAAGGGTGATGAAGGACAAATTTCTATATGATTTGCTCATGTCTGCCTCTTTGACTGATGATAAGGAGCATCCTCTAGAAGATACAAAAAATATTGGCGGACGTCCACACCCCTGCGTTTTTGAGGAATTAAGTTTTAACTATTTTGAAATTTGATAATGAAACGTACACCTGGCAGACTATGACTATCTGATTAAATACAATGTATTAAAACCCCAGAAAAATGGTCTGCCACCATAATAGCCCTGTGTCGTAAAGTTACAGCGCTTCAAAGTGCAAAATTCACTACTTCGTCCCGTGATAATGCAGAGCCCCGCATGTCTACCTCTTCGAGTTTCTACATCTTCAGAAGTATTTTAAACAGGAGCCACAAAGGCAGACAAAAATAACATTATTTAGTATCTTATTGTCATTTTTTTGCTTTAACTCAAAAACGCAGCGACGCACAGAAAAACTTGTAAGGACCAAATCGATACGTATTGAGCTGATCTATCATCCCTATTAATTTGAATCATGAGCAAATCATATACCCAAATTGCAGCCAGCACCCTAACTACTATTATTATATCCTAATATTATAAACGCCAAAGTTTGTAAGTATGAATGGATGTTTGTTACTCTTTCACGTAAAGACTACTGAATGGATTTTATTGAAACTTTACAATAATATAGCTTATACATCAGAATAACACATAGGCTACAATTTATAAACCTGCGCAGACGAAGTCGCGGGCACCAGCTAGTTACTCATATTGTTACTAATGTTATGACTTACGATAAATTGTGCATTACTGTGTATGATCATGATATGATTGATTTGTTTGTAAAGCGATGTAGTTTAATTGACGTCATAAAGTGATAAAATAATATTCAAATATGAATAAGTGAATGATACTTTACAACCACGACCACAAACTCTTTTCCGCTGCGCTCACAGTCACCGTCTCTATTAACATCTCTACCTTATCACTCATATTGTAATGAATGTTATGATCAATGATGCATTATTGTGTGTTATCATGTTACGTCACGATCATGACGTAATATTAAACTTCGTATAACAGTTTCCTTGTCTTGTTACGTATACGTACAATCGAGGCTAGCACAAGGTTGAGCGACCTGGCTTAAAGGCTAATAGACTGATGTAAATTTTTATATGAGGAAGGTCGATTTATTGCGGTTCTTTGTATCATCAATGTTAATATGTGATGTGAATCAAGGTTTTAAATATACTGATATAGTTAAAAAAACCCCGTCCCGTGTGGTGCCGGCAAAGAATAGTATCAACCCATACATACCCGTGGGTGTCGTAAGAGGCGACTAAGGGTTATAAACTGGAGGATGGGCAGCAGCATCCTCCTTTGTATCTTACTTCTTACTTACTGCGGTCACCTACAACCGCGGTCCATGGTGCCAGCCGTAACGCTAACAAGCGAGGTGACTATGGTACTTCCCCTCCACATGTTTCCAGCAAAGGCTAGAGTTCTGGAGGGAGCTCCCTGTCCTGTAGTGGACGTTTCATGGGATGTTATGATGATGAGTTAAAAAAAGTTTTTTAAAGTCTGGGTAAGTACCACCCCCTTGCCTATTTCTGCCGTACAGTAACAGTGTTTGCACTGGTGTATTTCGTTTTGAAGGGTAAGGGAGCCAGTGAAATTACCGGCACGTGAAACTCATCATCTTACCTCTCAGGGTGGACAACGCGCTTTGCTGCCGTATTAGTGTGTTGCATCGCTGACGACTTTTAATATTTAATCACCCTAACGCCACAAGGTTCTCAGCGCGACATAGGAACCTTAACTTGGATGAAGTTAGAAGTGGTATATAAAACTAATTCATACCAATATGTTATACGTAGTCATAAAATGTTTCCTAATAATATCAGCGGATTCGGAAGTTTCACTGTTAAGGCAGGCAGTACCACTACAAGTAGTCTTTGTCAAAAAGTCTCTGCTTGAGGCCTCAAATATTAAATTAAAACGATACATTCGTGAGTCTCACGGTTAAGTCAGGCAGTACCCCTGCAGCATCAGGGCTGGGGAGTTGAAAGTATTTATATAGTCAAAAAGTCTTTGCTTGATATCTCAAATACTAATATAAATTAAAATCGACAGAGTCGTGAGTCTCACGGTGAAGGCAGACAGTACCCCTGCCGTATCAGGGCTGAGGATTTGAAAGTATTTATTTAGTCAAAAAGTCTTTGCTTGATACCTCAAATACTAATAGAAATTAAAATCGACAGTTTCGTGAGTCTCACGGTTAAGGCAGACGGTACCCCTGCAGCATCAGGGCTGAGGATTTGAAAGTATTTATTTAGTCAAAAAGTCTTTGCTTGATACCTCAAATACTAATAGAAATTAAAATCGACAGTTTTGTGAGTCTCACGGTTAAGGCAGACAGTACCCCTGCAGCATCAGGGCTGAGGAGTTGAAAGTATTTATATAGTCAAAAAGTCTTTGCTTGATACCTCAAATACTAATATAAGTTAAAATCGACAGTTTCGTGAGTCTCACGGTTAAGGCAGACAGTACCCCTGCAGCATCAGGGCTGAGGAGTTGAAAGTAGTTATATAGTCAAAAAGTATTTGCTTGATACCTCAAATACTAAATTAAAATCGACAGATTCGTAAGTCTTACAGTTGAGACAGGCCTGCAGCATCAAGATTCGAAGGTTAAATTTATCATAATACTAGCTGTTGCCCGCGGCTTCGCTCGCGTGGATTTCGGATTTAGGTTGTTACCGGTTTTCCGAAGCAATGAGATATTTTAGTCCAGGGAAATTATTATTTATCTCATCATTTCGGGGTAATTTTAAACTAAGGAAAAACAGGACTAACCCTGCGCGAATCAATGAGTATAATTCAAGATCCAGCTGAATTTTATATAATATACAGACTTTACTCATAAATTACTCAGAACAGAGGAACTTAGCAGCAGTATCCTAACAAATGTAAAGAGAGAGATGAGAGACACCTTTATGTCATATTTCAAAACAGAGCCAATTCGCAGAAGTAATTGAGAAAAACTGATACCCTCTCCCTCTCTCTCCCCCCTCCCCCTCCCTCTGTCTCTCCCCCTCCCCAATCTCCCACTGCCCCTCCCTATCCCCCTCCCTCTTCCTCTCTCTAACCCCCTCCCCCTCCCTCACTCCCTTCCTCTCCCCCTTCCCCTCCTTCTCCCTCTCCCTCTACCTGTACCTCTCTATCTCTCTTCCTCTATACCTCTCTACCCCTCTACCTCTCTAACCCTCTACCCCTCTACCTCTCTACCTCTCTACCTCTCTACCTCTGTACCTCTGAAACTCTCTACCTCTCTTCATCTCTACCTCTCTACCTCTCTTCATCTCTACCTCTCTTCATCTCTACCTCTACCTCTCCCTACCCCTAACGTTAATTTAACCGCTATCCCTAACATAGAAACGACACCCATATTTATTTTTAGACATTTCAAACCTATCGCACCCCAACCCCATCCCCAGGGGATGATGGTATTTCACGTCCACCACGTTGGATTTTAAAGAAGTTGTAGCTTTCGTAATCAGCGACCTGATAAACCATACAAACGACACCCATATTGATTTTTAGAAATTTCAAACCTATCGCACCCCAACTCCATCCCCAGAGGGATGATGGTATTTCACGTCCACCACGTTGGATTTCAAAATTGTTGTAGTTTTCGTAATTAGCGACCCGATAAACCATACAAACGACACCCATATTCACATTTCAACCCTATCACACCCCAACCCCATCCCAAGGGAATGATGGTATTTAACGTCCACCACGTTGGATTTCAAAACTGTTGTAGTTTTCGTAATCAGCGACCCGATAAACCATACAAACGATACCCATATTGGTTTTTAGACTTTTTCACCCCATTGCCCTTTTTTAGGGGTTGAATTTGGGGTGGAATTTCAATAACAGTGATGAACGTTGCATAGAATTACATCATTAATGCCTAAATAATAAATTATGTGGATTTTACTTTAAAAATAAAGAATTTTCAACTTCATCCCCCTTTTCACCCTTAAGGGTTTCGAATTTTCAAAAACCCTGAGACACGTAATTATTAATTTTTAGTCGTCAGCCTAAATACATATTTTGAAGATCGTAACTTCAAAACTGACGGACTTTCATACAAACTTTCATCCCCTATTTTACCCCCTTAGGGGTGGAATTTTTTAAAATCCTTTCTTAGTGCACCCCTAGGTCTCATAAGGAACCTACATGCCAAATTTGGAATCTCTAGACCCAGCGGTTTGGGCTGTGCGTTGATATGTCAGTCAGTCAGTCAGTCAGTCAGTCAGTCACCTTCTTCTTTTATATACAGGGTGTTAATTTGATTGCGTGCCATAGCTCAGGGGCGGGATCAGTATCAGTAACTGAACAACTTTTCCCAAGGAACATAGGTAAAAATACGAAAATCAATTTTTGACCTCCCATAGAAACTGCATCAGCTGATAGCGCATTTTGTATGGAAGGTCAAATTTGGTTTTTCGTATTTCCACCTATGTTCCTTGGGAAAAGTTGTTCAGTTACTGATACTGATCCTGACCCTAACTATGGCACGCAATCAAATTAACACCCTGTATATAGATTGCATTGTCACGGGTGTCAAACACGAATGCCAAGTTTCATCGGGATTGATTGGGTTGAAGTTGTCGGAAAATCAATCGCAGGATTTGAAGCAACGTAACAAATACACATAGGGAGTGAAGCTAAATAAAACCTTAAATAAAACTGATATATATAGAGGTCTTTTAACCTTCAAGGCGCTTCACTTCTTCTTGAGCAAAAACTGCTTTTTTGAAGAAAAAAAATATTTTTTTATATTTTTTATAACTCCATAAAGGATCATCGTACTTTTTTTACACCCTATGGAGTGAAGAAAATGTATGTGTTATGTTGTCTTGGGTTTGACGAAATAAATGAAATTGTGACAACCCTCGGTTGACGACCCTGACCCCTAGGTACCCTCTGTTGTTGTTTTATCATAGCTCAAATTAATTGAATCCAAAATCTATTCCGGTATAATTAATCAATCATTGGAATTTAAATATAACGGATGCAATTTTTTTTACATACTAAACTTCATTCACGTGATTGTTCTGGGTCAACAAGTTTGGCCTGGTTTATATTTTTGATAATTTTATAATGAATACGTTCACTCAAGCGTAAAGATGCGTATTTTATTTGTTATGGTACTGCCTTGCTTCAAGGTACTCCAAAGTTCGAGGTATTTGAATTTAATCAAACATATTTAAAAGAGGAAAGAGGCGTGATTTTATGTATGTATGTAACTATGTATATTTAAAAGAGCGCTCGGTTCTTTACGTCGCCATCTTTTTTAGGGTTACGTAACTCAATTGGAAAAATAAAACGAAACCTATAAAGGGTGTAAAGGACAGTCTTCCGAATACTGAAGGGGCATGATCAGTCAACGACACTGAACAACTTTTAGTGACCAAAACTTTCAGGAAACGAAAAAGAAATCGGCTTCTCCATACAAACTGCCCGATCAAGTTTACAATTTTGTATGGAGATGCGGATTTCTTTTGTCGTTTCCTGAAAGTTTTGTTCACTGAAAGTTGTTCAGTGTCGTTGACTGATCATGCCCCTTCTGTATTCGGAAAGCTGTCCCTAACACCCTGTATAGGATCACTTTGTTGTCCGTCTGTCAGTTTTTCACGAACCTTCTTCTCACGAACGAGAAAAGGTATGAAGTCCATGGACCCTTGAAGGTGTAAAAATTTCAAACTTCTACGACAACACAAGATACGGCCATTTAAAACCCCATCTCGACTCGATACGTTTAAGAACCAAACGAAAACCATCGCCTTAAGTAGCAAGAAGCTAGGTCTCAAAGCACAAGGAAATGAAAAGGTCTAAATTAATTAAACATTACAACTTTTCTCACCTCTCGTTTCAAGTACTTTATATTATTAAAGAGGGGTCAGGTTAGACTGGTCGCGGAGTTTTTAAAATCAAGTGCTAAAGATTCTAGTATATCATACGGCGGATACTGTGGATAGGTATGGAGCCCATAGTGGGCGAGTCTGCCTCGCACTTGGCCGGTTTTTTTCCCACGTGGCACCACTTTGCTTGTAAAGCGATGTCATTTTAATACTAGTATATATATAATATTTGATTTAATTTATCGCGTTAAAACTTAGATTATTGTCTTCTATTATAGTCCGACAGGTTCGTGCGCGAACTTCCGGCGGGGTGACTGACGGGGGTGAGATAGTCAGACGTCAGCGGCGGCACAGATGAAATAATTATTATCTTACTTTAAATAGCCCTAACTGTCCCACTGGGCAAAGGCCTTCCTCTGTTCTGTCCATGACGTCTTATCCTGTAATAAACATAAGAAATAATAATAGAGGAGTCACGTTGGAGCAACATGACGCCACTAATGTTTGTCACCTCGTAAAAGGTTTGCGCACCAAATTATTGGACTATTTATGTATCAGTTAAGTACTCGAAGCCGAATTCTGATTGCTAGTTCTTTTACACGAAAGATAAGTTACGACCAGCAATGTGGCCAAGGTCAGTACCTGGATGTGTGACTGCAAGCTAGTGGCATAACTACAGCGCTTAGGCACAGTGCTTAGGTGTTTGCGAACGCACGTTGAGCCATTGGTCCCGGATCCTATCACTGATAGTTATGAAGTTATGAAGGTCTTCTTCTTTTCGCGTCGACGCAAATCCTATAAAATTAAATGAATTTTGCCCAGTACTCAGCTACCAGAACAACATTTTGTGTAGCTTGCATCAGTTTATCCCGCGTGCAGGTGTTAGGGCACGCGAGGCAGGATGTAAGGTGGGCCATGCTCTGCGGGGAATAACCGGACTCGCATGAAATGTTCGTCTCTTCAGTGAACGCCCACCTATGTGGAGGTAATGGAGGTCAATGAAGGCAATCGCTCGGTATAAAAACCGACTTCGTTGAAGTTCATACTTCGATTCATAAATGCTAAAAACGGTAAATCGAGTGATAAATTTGTACTTCCATGTAAACATTAAATTATAATTATCACGTACTTATCAGCTGCTAGGGAAACAATAATGTAAAAATACGAGATTTAACCAGTTTAGTGTCAATTCCACACCGGCCACGTGTGCTTTGTTTGCTGTTAGTCTTTTTCTAGTAAATACCTGGGCGACCGAGCTTCGCTCTTATAATCTTAATCAAAGCTCACCAACAGATGGCGGTATAGGTTTTCTGAAACGCGCTGTTTTCAAGAAATGCTCAAAAAACGGAGAAAACGAATTTTCCCAGACGCGGCAACGTACAGCAAGCGTAACGCCGCAGTCTGCGTACAGTAAGCGCTGAATGGACACTCCATTTAAAATATATAGGGAGGCGTACTGGAGGCAGACAGTGAGCGGCTCACTGACGCCAGGTGGGGACACGGCCTAAGTTACTGAAATTTCAACTAATACCATTAATATTATGTGGTGGTACGGAACTCTTGGTGCGCGAGTCTGATTCGCACTTGGTCAGTTTTTGTATCTGACATCCGTTTGCCAAAAGTTACCGCCTTTTGTTCTGACTTCACAAAAAATCAACTTCCCATACAAAGTACCTAACACAAGTGACCTACACATGTTGTATGGGAAGCTAAAAAAAGTGCGTTGTTAGCAAAGTCGTAGAACAAAAGTTGGTGCTTTTGACCATAAGAGGGCAAACGGTTGTAAGGTACAAAATACCTGGCCAAGTGCGAGTCAGACTCCACCGATTGTAAATTAATCGGCAATTTCTTATTAGAGTTATTTGCCACCCAAGATCATGAGTACATTTTCTTATCATTATAAATTCATAGCAGATAGCAACCTATTTACGAACCGGTTATTGCCACATTTCAATCAAATTACTTCAAATATAATTTATAACATAACCTAAGTTAGGCTAAACTACCGACCATAGGTATATTAGTAATTAGGTAGGAGAGTTGGTGAGCTGCCCACAGTGCCATTTTACCTATAAGTTGGAAAAGCAATTTCTTAGGGCATCACGTCTCAGAGGGCACCACAAACAACACCGAGAAAAAATTTGCGCGAAATTTCGTTGACTCCACTTGAATTTGTGCCCGTACACTTTGAACCGACGCGACGATAAGTTTCATACATCGATTTGCGCTCTCCCTACCCGGGCCCCCCACCTTGTATGGATTTTTCAGAAATATACCTACAACGTGTTAACGGAATAAGCGAAACTGAGAAAATAGTTTGTTCAGAATCGAGAGTACAATCAATTTCACGGGTTTTTGATAGGGGTAATTTTTTTAAATTTTTATTATTTAAATTTTTGGCGCTTCTATTATACATAACATCACGCCTCTTTCCCGTTGGGGTAGGCAGAGACCACAGTCCTCCACCTGCTACGATCTTGACATACTTCCCTTGCTTCCTGTACTTTCATCAATCCTTTCATACATGCTCGTCGGTTTAGGGTACTTTTAACCTGGCCTTTATTCAGAACTTCCTGAATTTGGTCCTGGTACGTTCGCCTAGGCCTTCCCCTTCCAACGTTTCCATTCACTCTCACCTGGTAGATCTCTTTCGTCAATCTTCGTTCAATCATCCTCTCTACATGACCAAACCATCTCAGCATCCCTTTCTCGATTTTGGTCACTACGTCTTCTTTTACGCCACACCGTTCTCTTATCACACTATTTCTTATCCTGTCACTCAATTTAACACCAATCATACTCCTTAGCGCTCTCATTTCCACTGCATTAATTCTACTTTCATGCTTCTTCTGCCATACCCAGCTTTCACTGCCATACATCAGTGTTGGTACCAAAACTCCCCCATGAACAGCCAAACGAGCCTTGTGAGACACCTTCTGACTCTTCATAAAGGCGTGCAGGGCACCATTCACCATGTTTCCAGCATTCACTCTTCTTTCAATATCACTTTCACACTTTCCATCTCTCGTAAACTTTGAGCCCAGATACACAAACTCCTTCACTTGTTCGACTAGTTCACCATCTATTAATATAGTACACTCTGTCATACATTCTTCTCTTTCAAGTACCATTACTTTAGTCTTGCTTACATTTACTTTCATTCCTTTCTTGTCCAAAGCCACATTCATCATTGTTACCATCTCCTGCAACTCGTCAGCAGATGACGCAAGTACGACTTGGTCATCAGCGTAGAGAAGACATTTGATGAGTAACTCATTCACTCTCAGTCCACACATACTCTCTTTCAGATCAATCAAACAATTATCCATGAACAGGTTAAACAGCCAAGGTGACGCTACACATCCCTGCCTAACACCTTTTTCGATGCTAAACCATTCAGTGTACGCCCCGTTTATTCTGACACAAGCACTGGAATCCTCATAGAGAGATTTCAGTGCTTGAATCAGATGACCGTTTACCCCATACATAGACAATGCTGACCACAATTCATTCCTCACCACTCGGTCATAGGCCTTTTACAAATCCACGAACGCGCAGTAGACTTTTTGGTTTTTAGCCAAAAACTTTTCAGCTATGCTTCTATTATAAATAAGTATTTCTGTGGATACGCGTGCTAGCGGCGCGGCGCCACGCGGATCATGAGCGGTGAGGAGGGGAGTGGCGGTGGCGTGCGCGGAGTGTGTGGACTAGAACAACGATGGACTAGAACAATGATGAAACTTTAAAATAACAATATCTAGATTTAAATAAAACTTTTTTAAAGATTTTTTTACGGGAATAGATTTAATTTAATAAAAATTAGTTGGGGTGTATGAGGGTTTCGCTTATTCCATTAACACGTTGTATTGATAGAAATACCAGGAAGATCTGGGAACAGTATGCTTTTAGACATCATTTGTACTTAGGTACCTAATAATTTTATGTGCCGTTTAAAATATATACAATGTCTCAGAGATGCTTTTGGGGATGTTTTAGTAATATTATGGCAAATTTTTAAGATGCTTTCTGCATGCTTTTGGGACAGTGTACAGTTGGTCGCAAAGAAAACGAGTCGGTTTGTTTTCTGCCATACATTTCAATAACTATCTATCTAACTATCTTATTTTCATTCGACTGGGATAAGATACGTCGAATTCATCGTTGTAAAAAATGGTGGTAAAAGAACTGACCCGTATTTTTGCTGAATGTTTTTATAGATAATTTTAGATGGTTCATTAGTGTTTCGGATATTGGTTTACTTGTGGGCGCATGGGCGTGGATTGCTTAGGGCATCAAGAAGTCTTAATTCGGCACTGACTGCCCAAGGCCTCTGACATGGCTCATTCATTTACCGACTACGAGTATACTGCGTACAAAATAACTTTGCCCGTGACCGTTAATGCGCAAAAGTCAAAAAAATGAGTCGCGGGGGTGAGCGCGGCTCCCTCCAGGGGGCGAGCGAATCGTTCATTGGCTCTCCGCCTGTCACCCATGCGCGCGGAAAATAACCCTAACTTGTTCTGAACGCGCTGCACTACCCTAGATAGTAGCCGTTACCGTGCCTTATGAAGCATGGAATCATCTACTTTTCGGACAACAATGTCCTTACCAAAGTTCTTTCCTTCTTAGTTCGAATTTTATGAAACTTTTAAAAAAGCTGGTATAATACGTGTCAAGTGTAGGCTTACGTAACCTTTAACATACTAATGACTATTCGAACAAAAGGGGTAACGGACTGCGGTGGCCACCAGTGGCCACAACTTATAAAACCAAACATTCTTTAATTTCTTGTTGTATTTTAAATCTTATCTTCAATTCAATGAAACAAATTAAATACTCGTTAAGTATTTTTAGTATTGAAGGTACATGTATTGTAGTAGAATTCAGCCCAGTAGTTTTCTGGCAGAGAACGACAATGTACAAACAAAAACTTAAATAAATTCTGATTGTATGTTAATTAAGTATTAAAGAGTTACAAGAATTTAAATCAATGTCGCACGGTCATAAGTCGGAACCAATTAATTAAACACTTACGCAAAACCCGATTCCAATGAAGTAGGTAAATTATAGTCATTTAACACGTATTGAAACTATTGACAAGCCCGTTGGTGTGGTTGGTAGTGAGCCTGCCTCTCACGCCGTGGGCCGCGGGTTCGATCCCCGCCCAGGGCAAACATTTGTGTTTTGAACACAAGTGTTTGTTCTGTGTCTGGGTGTTATGTATCTATTTATGTATGTAAATCAGTCTCTGGTACCCATAGTACAGGCTTTGTCTAGTTTGGGATCAGATGACCTTGTGTAAAATGTCTCCAAATATACATATATTTATTGGGGTTGTGCGTCAAATCATATACAAAGTTATTTATTTTGGACCTGATATGCGTATGCCCACCTTATTACAGAGGTCAAAAGCAACAACTTTTGTTCTAAGACTTTGCTAACAATGCACAAAAAATTTTCGACTCATTTTGTATGGGAAGTTGTAAATTTTTCGTGCGTTGTTAGCAAAGTCGTAGAACAAAAGTTGTTGCTTTTGACCTCTGTAATAAGGTGGGCATACGCATATCAGGTCCAAAAAATTAACCTCGTATTTGATTTGAATAGGATATGATATGATAAGACCAACGTAAGACCACCCACCACTTTGTTGTCTATGAACGGACATGTAACGCCATCTATGAAAACCTTTAAAAAGTTCTTACCTCATATCGGGTGATAATTCACAGTGCAAGCGTACCACACTATTATATCTCGTGAAGATCTTGTTCCATTAATTTAGTAGTTAAGTCAAAAGATCACGTTTTACTGTTGATCATGGACTGCAGTCGACTGGCTTTTAACGCCATCTATGAAAAACACTAAGAACTAACTCCTGACCTCATTTCAGGCGAGTCGTCTACAGCGCAAGCGTACCCAACCACAGATCATATAATACTAGTGACCCAGCTACCATAATATGTACCGTGAAAGTCTTCTTCCTGTTTAACTTGAAACGGTTGTCCTAAGAAGACACCACCTTAACCAGTATTTCAGCGCAATCTACTGAGAACTAACTCATCTCATCACCATATATCACCATCATCACCTTTAAATTTTTTTGTTTTCTGTTTTAGATTTTTCAAACTGTATTTTAATTAACTTTGTGCATATGGTCGTTACCTTTAATTAGAGTTACAGTTAAGCTTTTGTCCATATATGTTATTTTTAAGTACCTGTCATTGTTAACTCTGTTGGTGACCATAATAAATAAATAAATGAATATATCAGGCGAATAGTTTACAGCGCAAGCTTACCCAAAGACCATTATTTTGAAGCGATTAATTGCTGAGAAGACAACAACTTTATTGTCCATGTACTGAACGTAACGCCATCTATGGAGAACAATAAGAACTATCTGGTCACCTCATATCGGGCGAGTAGTCCACAGCGCACGCGTACCCGGCGACCATGTGTCCGGTGAAGGTCTTCTTTCTGTTCATCTTGAAGCGGTTGAGCGCTGAGAACACAACCACTTTGTTGTCCATCGACTGGCATGCGAGCCACTTGCCGTTGGGAGACAGCGTGACGGCGGGCAGGGAATGCATTGACGGGTCTGCTATGTACTTCATGTCTACTGGGATGTCCCTGTCGACAACATACGATTTTGTATAACTCCTGTAACTTATCGAGTTATGAGGATAATTCACGAGTATTTTTCAAACCAGGTACCTATGCTATAAGTACAAAGAAAACGAATAGGTCTTTACTTATGAAATTGCCGTTTTGTATGGCAAATTTTAGGTAAACTCAATTTTCAGTACTATCATTTTTGCATTTTTCATAGGAATTATAAATCCAATTTGTTTAATTTTTTTACGCATTATTGGGAAGACATTAAGCTAACAGAAGCTTAAATTTAATTTTCGAAAAATATTATCTGTAAATAAATGTAACAAATCTAATGATGAAATCGGACGACATTTAAGACGAACAATTTTCGAACCTTTAATTTTATATATCAAACTAAAAATAAAAATGATTTTTATTTTAACACTTCCTGTGTTCGGATAAATCTACAAAGTAGAAAATCGCAAAATTTCACAACCACAGGCAGGATTCGAACCTGCGTCTTCTGCGTAAGTACCGCAGACGCTTTACCAACTAGGCTACTGTGGTCCTGCCCGATGTTGTGAAATTCAGCGACCTCTTTCGGTTTCACTCTGAGTAAAAGTTTTTAAAGAGCGGTTTCCAGCCACAGATTTCAAGCTCTTCTCGGGAGACTGTATAAAATGCCCGAAGTAGCTAAGTCAGCCGTACTCAATCTTTTTTTATAAGGGCCACGAAACCGTTTTAGTTGTGGTGCCGCGGGACACAACATAAATATTGTTGATGCTAGTAAAAAACGTAATTTGAAACGTAATCTTAGCTGCTAAGGTCATGATCATGAATAAGATTATTTTAGACAGAACTTACCACTCCCAGACCCTCAGGCTCTTGTCATCGGAGGTGGTCACAAATCTTCTGTTCTCGTCCACGAAGGTGATGGTGTTCACGGCGCCCAAGTGCCGGTCGTATTCCTGTACTATTTCACCGCTGCGGATGTCCCACTGCAAACAATAACCATTTGATGAGTTAGGCTATCCGTAAATGTTCCGCTAAGACTCCATGGCGCCCTTGCCACAATTTAATTTTATTTCTTCGAATCTAAGACAAATGAAAAAAATAAAACAAGAAAAAAATTAAATAACGATCGTATAGAATTTACGAAAAGCCGTGTCGTTTAGTTCGGACGGCAGTTAGCACGTAGAAACAAAACCTTTTAAAAGCTAGAAGTAGAAGCTAAACCAGACACCCGCTCAAGTTCACAGTGTTTCTACCAAGGAGGTTTAAGTAGCAGCTCTTTCTGCTAAGGAGGGAGCCATAAGCGTATCACTTTCTTGCGAGGGACCCCCATACTAAAATGTATGAATTTTTATCAAATCCTTCTTCTTCTTCTTCTTTGATTTAAGAGCTTGGCTCTTGTCGATGGAGTAACTTCCAGTCCTCACGTTGTATCGCTAGCTGCTTTACCTCCTGAAACGACACGACATTGACCTTTTCTTTAATCTGGTCAAAGTAGCTTCGCCTAGGTCTTCCTCGTCCCCTCTTTCCTTCAATCTTTCCTTCCATTATGTTTCTCAGGAAATTGTCGTGCCGTATCAGGTGACCTATCATTTTCCCTCTTCGGTTATCTATTGTTTTTAGTAAACTTCTTTTCTCTTTGACTATTTCTAGCACTTCCTCGTTTCTTTTCTTTTCCGTCCAGCTAATTCTTTCCATTCTCCTCCAGCACCACATCTCAAATGCTTCTAGCCTTTCTCTATCTCTTTGTGTCAGTGTCCATGTCTCACTTCCGTACAATACAATGCTCCATATGTACACCTTGATTAAGCGCTTTTTTACCTTCTTAGATATTTTGGCCTTCAGGAGGTGTTTCTTGTTATTAAAGGCTTTTTTAGCCATAGCTATTCTTTGAACGATATCTGGTGTACATCTGGAGTCACTGGTGATTAAGCTTCCTAAATATCTGAATTTATAAACCTGTTCTATTGTAACGTTATTCAGTTTGATTGGACAGTGATCTGGGGTATGTTTAGATGCTATAAGTGTTTTGGTCTTTCCAGTGTTTATTTTCAAACCAAATTGTAAGAAAGTTTTATCCATTTTTGTAAGAAGATCTTGCAGGTCTTGACTATTTTGAGCAACTGCTGCTATATCATCTGCAAACCTAATAAACTGAATTTTTTGCCCATTAATTTTAATTCCTCCGCTGTCTGAGTCTACTATTTCTTGTATGGCCTGCTCTATAAACACATTAAATATTAACGGTGATAGTGGACACCCCTGTCTTACACCTTGTCTTATCTTTGCCTTTCCCTTTTCCTCTCCGACTTCTATGATTGTTTCTTGTCCTTTGTAAATCAAATCCTAATAAACGTAAAATTTTTATCTTTCTCTGAGAAATATGTGACATGGGACTAATAAATGCTACCACAGTTTTCTGGTGAAAACACTTACCATTCAGGAAAAAAACGGTGTTAAAAATCACGCACAAAATGGCTATTACGGATTATTTACGCTTCCGTTCTTAGTATTAATGATCAATTCACAAGTAAAAAAAGATATATTTTAACTTTCGCAAACAAAGTTTATACTAAAACATTAGATTTTTAAAGATTTCGTTTTTTGACCGACTAGTATGGGCGACTGTGAGACGCTTTACACTTCACTAGTTCATACAGAATATGTATTTGACAGACTCTATAGTTTTTTACTCTGAGGTTTCTACTGACGAGCGGCCGTGTGTATAGAAACATTTTGCAGTTAACTGAAGCAGACTGACTGAGCAAGACTGCAGTTATTTTAAGATACCACAATATACACACAGAAAAACGCTTAGACTATCGTTTTACATACAGCTAGCATAAGAATAAATGCAGCTAGTCGGAAATATCCGCATTGAAATATACAGCCTTTTGAGACTACGGTACGTTTTTATATTAAGAACTTAATTTTGTCCGGAAAATTTCTCCTAAATCAATCTTTTGTACATAGTGTGTAAGGGACATCCATCCGAATACTGAAAGGGCATGATCAGTCAACGTAACTGAACAACTTACAGCGAATTAAAGTTTCAGGAAATGAAAAAAAAATCAGCCCCTCCATACAAACTGTCCAATCAAGTTTGCAATTTTGTATGGAGAGGCCGATTTTTTTTTCATTTCCTGAAACTTTTATTTGCTGAAAGTTGTTCAGTTACGTTGACTGATCATGCCCTTTGAGTATTCGGAAGGCTGTCCCTTACACCCATTATACTGGAACTGTGAAGCCATATTTACTAAAGTAACATTTAAATGGGTAGTGTATTTTTTCAACCTATGTTCCTCAAAAATCGTTCAGTTTTATGGTTTGAATAGAATCCATTATTTATAGTTTGCGGGATATGTTTTAACACCCCAATATAAGAAGTAAAAAGCCAAGTCAAAGGCCATTCGGCGACTTGAAAACTGGGTATCAGAGACTGATATACATACATAAATAGATAAATAACACCCAGACACAGAACAAACACTTGTGTTCACCACACAAATGTTTGCCCTGGGCGGGGATCGAACCCACGGCCCACGGCGTGAAAGGCAGTCTCACTACCAACCACACCAAAGGGCTTGGCAACTAATTTGGCAAAGCCTAATCTAGTATTGGGTCTGACTAGTCATCTGGGGTGTGAAGGCAGATGGCAGTCGCTCTATGTAAAAACTAATGCACTTTTGAAATCCCCGAGGTTAAGTTGCAGACACAGTAGAAGCGTTATTAATTTAGGGCAATTTATTTCGTCTTATCTTATTTTGTGGAGCTGAGATTCTGTTTGTTGAAATTCAGAGCGATTCAATTTTATTTTCATTTCAATTCAGAGCAATTTAAGTAGGATACTTACACAAATAATCTTCTTCTCACTGGTTCCCGCCACGAAGAGATGTTGCTTATCATTATCAGGATGAAACTTGGCACAGTATGGAACCTAGAAGCAAAATAAAACAGTTTTCGGACTATCAAAATTAAGATAAATAATATTTGACTAACGAATTTCAGATTCGCTACTTGACATTACACAATATGTCTGGTGACCGATTGTACAAACTTAAAAGGTAGATTCAAACCCTGAAACTAATCAACTTTTCCCAAGGAAATAAAAAAAACTGGCCAAGTGCGAGTCGGACTCGCGCACTAAGTGGTTCCATACCACCACATTATTTTACTTAAATTAGCTGATTTAAGTTGATTGAATGAAAGGTAAATTGCGGTTAACGATTTATGACGTATTAAAAAAAACTACTTACTAGATCTCGTTCAAACCAATTTCCGGTGGAAGTTTGCATGGTAATGTACATCATATATTTTTTTTTGTTTTATCATTCTCTTATTTTAGAAGTTACAGGGGGCACATACATTTTACCACTTTAGAAGTGTCTCTCGCGCAAACTATTCAGTTTAGAAAAAAAATATATTTGACTTCAATATAATTTTTAAAGATCTATCCATAGATACCCCACACGTATGGGTTGGATGAAAAAAAAATTAGTTTCAGTTCTAAGTATGGGGAATCCCGAAATTTTTTTTTTTCTATTTTTGTGTGAAAATCTTAATGCGGTTCACAGAATACATCTACTTACCAAGTTTCAACAGTATAGTTCTTATAGTTTCGGAAAAAAGTGGCTGTGTCATTCGAACGGACAGACAGACATGACGAATCCATAAGGGTTCTGTTTTTTGCCATTTGGCTACGGAACCCTAAAAAGTTGCGACTTCCTATACAAACTACATCAGCTCACAGCACATATTGTATGGGTAGTCGAAATTTTTGTTTTATTTTAACCTATCCCTGGGATTTGATCAGTGTCATGTTCAGAATCTACCATTTAAGTTTGTATAGTTAGTCCGCAGATACAGTGAATATGAATAAGTAAGAACATAGGTATACTGTGACATAGGTAGCGCTAAGGATCTGACCTTTCCAACTTCGACACAGGTAGAAGTTGTTAACAGAAGCCATCTTATGTTGAACGTACCTTTCGCGATGTAAACCGTGATATGCACTCGCCGGTTTCTGTGTCCCATAACTTGATGTAGCGGTCGTATGCTGTAAGTGAGAAATAATCACAATTTTTTACAACTATAAATACGGCACAAAGTAAACTTTTGAACCCCTATTAAAAAGTGTTTCGATGGTGTTTCTTTTTTATTCGCTTTCAGTCACCAGCGGATAAGAACCTTGGCTCTGCCATCTTTGTAGGATTAGACGCCGGCACAAAGGTGCTTTTCCACTCTTAGTGCGCGCACCGAAGGAGTGGAACTCATCCTGCCGATCTGTTCCCCGAACATTATAATCTGTTTTTTTTATCATGCATTAGCCTGTTCACTCGCTTGGTCTCTAGGTAGCGAAAACGTAAAAATCTCGGATGAGATCTTGGTAGTTACGAGCATGTTAAACTTGACCCATTGGGCTTTGTACCGTTCTTACTTCAATGGCTGTAGGAGCTAAAGCCGCGTTGTGAGTGTCAAACTTTACTTGTTCTTGACTGTACCAAGATTATCTGTCAAAAATTTGTTATATTTCTCGTAGAGCCGATGGCTGATGTGGCAGAAGATTCTAGAGTGGCGACTACGAACTGGAAGACGTAGCGTAACCAGGCGTCCTACAAGGTGGACCGACAAACTGTTTAGGGTTCAAAGGAGCCGCTGCATGCAAGCAGCGAAGGACCGGCTATCGAGGAGATTTTTAGGGGAGGACTAAGGCCCGCAGTAAACTTCTTTTGGCTGATATAATGATGATGTCTCAAAAAAATGGAGTCAATAAGTGTGCGAAACAATTCGCGAATTGTACGAAGCGACGTCGAAGGTTTGTATACACATCATAATATTCCATAATAATTAGGGAACTCTCTATAATTTTACTGCAAAATACCAGTCACCACGTTCAATTTTCCTAAGTTGCCTTTCACGACTCCTACATGTAGAGACGGGTCAGTACTATTCTTAGGGGCGAGGACAGGATTCAGCTTAAACCTACCAGGAAAAGATGTACGCAGTGAAAGGCTTGGGTCTTCTAGCAGACTCAGCCATCGGCTCATTATAATAAAAAAAAAAATATTGTGTCCACTCACCGGCGGACAGGAAGTGTTTCCCCTCGTTGTTGAAGTTGACGTCGCGCACGGCCTGCCGGTGCCCGAAGTACGTGCGCACGCAGCGCCGCGCCCCGTACACCTCCCAGATCTGAACGCACATACATTACACTTATTCAAATATACTAACTCTATTCATTTTGATTACCACTGCAATCGGCAGTCTAAATTTAGTAAAATCACCAAATAGTTTTTATTTCGTAAAATATATCACGAAACTTTGCATAATAGTCATATTATGACCTCAAACAATTTTTAAAAATTTTACTGTCACTTCAATTAACCAATGCATGGTGCTGGGGAATTTTCCCAGCTGTGACGTATAATCGCTACCAGAAGAGAGCATAAGATTGGTGGTATGTGGAAACCAGCGATCTATATCCTTTTTGTAACAACCACACATACCTGGCTTGACCCTGCAGTTTATGCCGGCAGTTACTCCCTGTTGGGTGGTATGTGGGAAGCAGCTGTCAATATCCTCCTCTCTATAACACACGTACCTAGACCCTGCAGTTTATGCCGGCAGTTACTCCCAGTAAGGCGGTATGTGGGAAGCAGCTGTCAATATCCTCCTCTCTATAACACACGTACCTAGACCCTGCAGTTTATGCCGGCAGTTACTCCCAAGTGAGCAGTATGTGGGAAGCAGCTGTCTTTATCCTCCTCTCTATAACACACGCACCTTGACCCTGCAGTTTTTTTTATGTTAGTGAGCAAACGAGCAGGTGGGCGGTATGTGGGAAGCAGCGGTCTATATCCTCCTCTCTATAAGACACGTACCTTGACCCTGCAGTTTATTCCTGCAGTTACTCCCAAGTGGGCGGTATGTGGGAAGCAGCTGTATATATCCTCCTCTCTATGATATGATATAACACACGTACCTTGACCCAGCAGTTTATGTATGTATGTATGTATGTAGGAAGCATAGAATAGTTTTTATTGCTAGAACTGGTAATTAAATACAGATGTTAAGTAGTAAATATAGTTCAGCACATTACAGATCTTACCTAAAATCAGGCATGCAATCTTTTAAAAGACCTAATCGATCACACTATATCAATAAAGTTAAAGTAAATATTGCGGCGGTCTATATTCCTCTCTCTCTGTAACACACATACCTACACCCTGCAGTTTTTGCCGGCAGTTACTCCCAGTTGGGTGGTATGTTGGAAGCAGCTGTCTAAACCCTCCTCTCTGTAACACACGTACCTTGGCCCTACAGCTTATATCGGCAGTTACTCCTAAGTGGGCGGTATGTGAGAAGCAGCGATCTATATTCTCCTCTCTGTAACACACGCACCTTGACCCTGCAGTTTATGCCGGCAGTTACTCCCAGGTGGGCGGTATGTGAGAAGCAGCGATCTATATTCTCTCTGTAACACACGCACCTTGACCCTGCAGTTTATGCCGGCAGTTACTCCCAGGTGGGCGGTATGTGGGAAGCAGCAGTCTATATCCTCCTCTCTGTAACACACGTACCTTGACCCGGCAGTCCATCCCCGCGGAGAGCATGAGATGAGCTGTGTGGGGGAACCAACGAACCGCCGCGATGCCCTTCGTGTGACCCTTCCACGTGTGTATGTGTGCCTAATGACAGATGAAAGACGATCAACCAATAAGGTGAACAACAATAAATATAGAGCTGATCGTCGTCAACCCTTCCTCATCGCATATCAAAAATAAGTACCTATACCACGCATTTTTGCTATGTCTAGCAGTGGACTTTCATACATACATATACATAGCATCACGCCTCTTTCTCGTCGAGTCCACTTTCCATAGGATATTATGTAATGTAAAGTATTATATTTAATATTAGGATATTCTTTTATCAATTTATGACGTCGTCAATTAAACTACATCGCTCCATAGACAAACTGGCGCCATGTGTGAAAAGGATGAAGCGGCAGGAAACATATGATTGCTATACAGCGAGAATTTTCATTTTATTTAGTTGTGCTCCCGAAGCCCAGTGATTCTACTCAAGCAACTTTCTCGAAGAAAAAAAAGAATACATAATACATTTTTCGCCTTCTCATACAAAATGAGTCAATCACGTGACTACTTTACAAAGGAGTCGAAAAGTAAAATAAAATTTTCTTCGATTAAGTTGCTATTTATCATGAGGAGAATCACAGGGCTTCGGAAGGAAAACCAATAAAAATTCACATTGTATAGACCGCCAGGTCTTTGCTCGATCCTTATGGAAGATTTTGGGTGTGGCCTTTGTCAACAAGTGACAAGTGAACGTCTTTCGGCCGATATGATGATGATTGATGGGTGATGGTGAAGAAAATTCTTACTTTCGGCAGGAAGCACTTGTCAGGCGGCGTGTCAGACCGCAGCTGTGTTTCCGATCGCGGCGCTTGCACCCACGACCGGCCCTGGTAGTCCGTCGCTTCGTCAACTGGAATACAGAAAGTACATTAATTACCAAACAAGTGGAGAAAGTGTTAGATTTGGTACTTGCGATAAGAGATACAATTAGCACTAACATTTGTCCAAAATCGTTTTCTATTTCGTAATCTCAATCTAACCCTGAGTTCAGTCTGCCTTTAGCAGCTAAAAACCATACTTAGCAATACATAGTTTTAACTTCAGTGGTTTAATTTTTTTTTAAAATAATGGTGACACAAAACCACATTCAACTTATCAACTATATCACTAGCACTTATTTAATAATATTTATTTAAAAATTTACACTATTTTGTCGTCAAAATATTGTACCAACCAGATAGGTTTCCTAAAGGGTGACTACGGTTCTTGAAGCGAAGAAATGGCGTCATTAAATCGGCCCAAAATGAATAAAAAATCTTTTTTTTTTTTCGCGAATTACGAAATGTCGAAAGTAATTGCACGTAGCCCCCAGAACAATGCCTTAATGCTTGAGACGAAGTGATTAACACCAAATACTAGAAACAAAACCAACAAAATGAATGGGTGCCCGCACACGTTCAATCTGATCCCGATCTAGTAGAGATGCAGCTATAGGAAAGAAAGAAATAGCCGCATCTTCCTAGTTAGCTTTCTCTTTCTTTCATATAGCTGCATCTCTATCGGATCTCGATCAAAGTTTGAATGTGTGTGGGCACCCAATGCTTACTGTGAAATATGGATTTCTCTTCAAGCGGCTTGTCATCATCAACTTTGCCTTTCTTCTGTCGTTTGGCTACTATTTCTTCTAACTCTTTAGCCATCTCGCCTTCTGGCCTCGATACTCTAAAAATTACAATTAAATTTATCATTAATAGGAAAGTTTCGTGCGCGACTTTTCTATGGGGTGAAAGATGTTGACGGGCACAATATAGGTATGAGTCCCTAAGAAATCCCTCCAAGCAGCTTCGTAAAAACAAATACTTATGAAAAATCCTCTGACATCGAGCACTAACAAATTAAATATGTAAATAGAGAATGAAAAAAAAATTATGATCCTGTTTGGCCTTTCTAATTTCTTTGAATTACATTACAGTTAAATGGATCGGTGCTTTCTAGAGGCTTCAGGTTCCGAGTCCATGGGCTCAATTGACCAACTTTCTGTTTTTTTTCATGGGCAACTGGACACACCGGCACCGTCACTCCGCTACAGACTTGATTCTTGTTACAAAAATAATCTTCGTCTGTGTCACCTGCCGCCTCGGCACAATGCCCTAGATATATAAGGCCAAATGTAACGTTTTTACTTTAAATTAATGTATGGACCGAACATCAAAAATGACATTTGACCATACACATATTTTATATCTAGGCCATCATGCTGAAGCGGGTGCTGTGCTAATCATAAATAGAGGTCATTGAACCCTCCCACTTTAGCTAATTCTAAGACAAAAGAATTTTTTTTTATCCTGTCCGAAACAAGCAATATTTGTATCCTATACTATTAAACAAGCAATATTTAATAGCATAGCTTGCTTACCCGATGATATTTTAATCATACAGAGCATAGCTCGGTCACCCAGGTACTATGTTCAAATATCTATAAATATTTGTAATCGGTATCTCGAAAACGGCTCTTACGATTTCGATAAAATTTACTATAAGGGGTTGTCGGGGGCGAAAAATCAATTTAGCTAGGTCAAAATGAAAAGTCTAGGAAAATTAGTTTTGTTCGTTTTTTTTTGGAGCATTTCTTGAAAATAGCATCTTCTTTCGTGTCGGAGTTTCAGAAACTCTACAGCGTCAGCTATTATTGGGCTTTGGTTAAGATTATACAGAGCAAAGGTCGGTCGCCCAGGTACTAATTTATTAATGATGCAGAATCAGCTTTAGAAAGGATTGTCTTACTGTTTTTACACCCTCTATATTCACTTAACTAAACTCAAGGATGCACTACAACACGCTGTGACACTGAAATGGAAGTGGGCAGGCCACCTAGCTAGAATCCAGGATAACAGATGGACATTACAAACAATTAAGTGGCTTGGCCCCACTGGTAAAAGACAAAAAGGAAGGCAAAGGAAAAGAAGGGTGGACGACATTGTAAAAACGGCTGTAAAAAACTGGACGTTCACAGCTCAAGACAGACAAACATGGAAAAAGATGGAGGAGGCTTTCTACCCTAAAGGGGCGATGCAATAAACTACATCCATAAAAATATATATTTAAGAATGTAAATTTATATTTGCACGGATAAATCAAGCTATAAATATTCACTTACCTTTGTTCCCCTACATATCCACCCCAAGGCCCTAAGAATCCAGTAACATCCTCTGGTTTATCATTTTTTTCCCGTTTCTTTTTATCTAATGGCCTCTTCTTAATCTTCTCAAATACTGTTTTGCCTTCTGCCTCTTCAGGTGCTGCCACCATATCTGATACTGAAAATTAATGAACAATATGATTAATGACAAAAATAATAAAAAAATCTATAAATGCTATAAACAAAATATGAAATGAAGAGAAAATAAGGTAGTAAAACAAATAAAAACTGTTTAAATAAAGCAATGCAAACAGACACTAATTTTTAAAGCTTGTCTTAAAAAGGCTGCTACTTTTAGGACAGTGCTATCTAATTGTTCTTACCATTTTTGCACTATCTTTAGAATATAAATTACAATATAAGTGTAACAAAAATCATACAAAAATACATACCTACATACATAAAAAAAAATTTAATAAATAAATGAATCCCTGAGGGCTTCCCTCATATATTAGAACCCTGGACCTTTGGCTTGGCATGCAGTCACTGCCATTCAGGTTGCGCTACAATCTTGTCAATATGTTTAATTTGTACTGTTAAGTTGATATCATAATGTGTACTTACAAACTAATTGATCTCCAGGACTTTCTTCATTATTCACAGAGGGGTCCATAGCATATCCGTAGCTCTGGAAAGTTCTTCTCTGGTTCTCAAACTGAAATTCACTAATATGAGCCTTTTCTACAAATCCAGAGAGCATGTTTCTGCTTGCTCTCATTTGCTGTGTTTGAAATGGATTTTCCGGACCATATGTCGGTGCAAATAATTCTTCATACTTTGGATTGTGAGTAAGTTCTTGGTTGGTTGGTAATAAGACTCTTGTGTCATCTTCATTCTGAAAACAGTTAAAACGTTACATCATCATCATCAAAAAGTCCACTGCTGGACAGAAAGCTCTCCCAAAATTTCACAGCAAATTGCATGGTGTTTCTAAGGGAATGTATGGGCAGCCAAGAAAGTCGTCTTTCAATTTTGACATTTTCCATAGATAAGGTGCTACCCGTTAATCTTGTTGTTTTATTATGGGGAAATAAACTTCAACCCTAAGGTAGTAACTAGACTACACTTTTGACCGGCATTAACATTTTTAACAGTTGCAAGGCTTGTCTGCTTCGCAGTTGGCACAAGAGGATTTTCATGGTTTGTCACCCCATTATAAGTAAGTTTTAAGAGAGATACTGTTGCCCATCCTCGGGTACATGATGCCATAGTCAGCTTTTAAAAAGCCTATATGAAAACGTGAGGGAGTGCTATCGTAGCCGACAATGATTCAAAAAATATGAAAGTCGTAAGTACTTCTAGCAAAATTCTATTAAAAAGAATTAGATGTTTTTCTTTCTTTTGCAGTAAAATATCTCATGGACATCGAGTAGTAAGTATCCCTTATAATAAATTAGGGTAACCCAACTGCCGAAAAGCTGCCACCAGGACACGATCTTCTTTGGTCCATATGGAAGTTACTAAACAGACTGCGATCGGGCGTTGGCAGGTGCAGGGAACTCATGAAGAGGTGGGGCTTCTCTGATAACGACAAGTGTGAATGCGGTATTTTGCAAACCATGACACACTTGCTGTCGTGCCCTACTTCTCCAGTTTCCTGCACTCGGAGGGACCTTTTTGAAGGCAACCAAAAGGCTACTTTTTGGGCTAAGTTTTTATAGTCAGTTTTGCTATTGACTCGAAAAGAAGAAGAAGGGTAACCAAAAATTTTGTTGAGGTAAATAAAATTTATTGTATTTTGAGGTTACGAATGCAAAATTTATATGAACTGATACTTACCGTGGGCATAACGACCGGGGCAGCACATATGGACATAGTTTTGGCCACTGATAAACTAGGATCAACTGGTTTCAAATGAGTCAACAATGCTTCATTGCTGTGCTTCTTTGCGTCTTCCGAATCGTTCCCCTCCTCGTCTTCCGAGCTACTACCGTAGTTCTGTATGTTTAACATGATTCTAGTTTTGTATAAAAGTGGTGATCTGGTGGTTTTTATGTGTTCGTTCTAGATTAAAATAAAAGAAATCACCTAACAACAACAATTCCAGGCTTTTATTTTGGAACGCGTTTCGAAATTTTGAATTGGATATTTACAAATTAACCTCAAAGCAGGATAGCTTTATGTGACGTCCATATGTGTGGTCGAAACAGACTGCTGTCAAAGTCAAAGGGTAATTAATTACCCATTACGGAACGGCCTCTAGATTTGACAGACAACGTCAACGAGCTGCAAACCCAGGCTTACCAAAACAGACGAAAAATAAAACTGTAATAGTAGATTAGTAGCCAAGGGCTGTAAGGCATCAATTGCAGCCCGAGATATTTAGCCGCACGAGCGCAGCGAGGGCACCTATAGTTTGAGGGTGCAATTGATTCTTACACCCGAGCTAACTACTCTGCTTTACATTTCGATTGTGAGGTAAGTAGGTCCTTATTACCATCATAGGTGACCAATTAGCGCTATAGTGTAATAATGTAGCTAGGAAAGCCCTAGGGCGGTAAGTAATAAAAACGCCCTCCGCTCCGCTGCTGGAGGCGGCCATCAATTCGGACGTTACAATTACTTACCGCCCTAGGGCTTTCCTAGCTACATTATTACCCTAGAGCGCTAATTGGTCACCTACCTACAAGCCCCATTTGGGGGTAATAAGGACCTACTTACCGAATATGAGAGATTTAAAAGCTAATTTGATGCCCTCCTTAAGAATAAGTGTTGCAGGGCTTTTCAACAGTAATTTAAAGCGTATTTAAACTTTTAATACAATTACACTGTTCATATTTCATTTTTACTTTCATATATGAAGAGACTGTATGGATATATCTCGTCTTTTATTCACCGATATGGCGACATAAATAAATAACAACTTGGCACAGATTTCACGATAAAGATAATTTATTTGCTAAACATGAGTAAACCAATTATACAGGGCAGGTGACATGTTGAAAGAAGACCTTCATGTTTTGCCTTGCAGCAAAGGCAATAATATGAGCGTGTGTTATTGAATGAATTATAGCTATTTTAATTACTATAATACAATAGAGTAAATCAATCGCAAGCGCTGACCAATAGACTAAACCCCAACGGGATGTGGTTGCGTTCGAAAATCAGGGCAAAGGCAGCAGATCCCATTCTGTCACAACCAACCCACAGAGAAAAATAGTTACACAAAATAAGTAACAAAAAATTACAAAAAACAAAATTATCAACAAAATCAAACTTCGCAAATGCAGAAAATGCATACAAATTTCTTAAAATTGCAGATAAAAGTGTGCAGATTACCTTAAGTAATTTGGAAGCTTCCACATTACTTAAGGTAATCTGCACACTTTTATCTACATTTTTAAGAGGTTATCGGTCCCAACTGAATTGTAATAAGTTTCCACGATGGATTATACGACGAAAATAGACATTGGCAAACTTACGGGCAAGGTAAACTGGTCAACTTGGAAATACCAGGTTACCATCATGCTTGAAGGCACTGTTAATGCCCTCGAAGAAGTAGAAGGTAGACTAGAAAAGCTCACACTCGCAAGCGGAGCAGGTGACGCCGAAAACAGAAATTATAATACGGCACTAGCCAATTATAAAAAAGCTGAGACTGGCGCTCTACTCATGTTGACTTCTAACATGTCAGAAGATACACTTAAGAAAGTTATGAGATTTAGGACTGCTCGACAAGTCTGGCAGGAGCTACATAGACTATTTGACGGACAAACGGAAGATAGAGCATACAATTTGTGCTTAGAGTTCTTTGAACTGAAACGTGATAGGGCGGACGACATTCCAACCCACATATCGAAGTTAAAGAATCTATGGAACGAATTAAAGGCCGAAGTTGCTAAGATTGACGCCAACGCTAAGCTTCCTGAAATGTTCCTGATATGTAAGGTGTTAGGCACGCTGGATGAAAGGTTCTTTAACTTCAAGTCAAGCTGGCTTATGCTAAAGCAGACAGAAAGGACCATAGACAGTCTTACAAGTCATCTGTGCGCATTCGAAAGAGAACTAGGCAGTAAAGAGAGCTCTAGACAGGAAGCACTAGTGACGACTACGCCTACGGAGCGAAATCTCAAGCGCAATAAGGATGAGCAACTGATATGCAACTATGGTTCCGACAAAGGACATAGAGTTCGCAAGTGTAAGACGTGGATTAAGGATGGGAGGCCACCTAAACCAACTCCAGGCACGTCAGGTTCAGGCTCAAGATCCAATCAGGTTCAACATATTTCGCTGATGGTTAATGCATGCTCTTCAGGACAAATTCAAGACCGAGAGAGCTGGTTTGTCGACAATGGAGCAACGACGCACATTGCAGTAAGGAGTGACTTCTTTGAAGAGTTTCATGAATTTGATTCAGACCACACAGTTACAACTGCAGACGGCACCACGATTCCAGCATTAGGATCGGGTATCGTAGAGAAAGAGTCAAATGTCAATGGCAAGAAAGAACGGCTGACACGCTGAGATGTGTGGTTAGTACCATCACTTACGAAAAATCTTTTTTCGACGTTAGCGGCACAAGATAAGATGCAGAATAGCATTTTCACGTCAATGACTAGAGAGTGTAAACTAGATAGATAGATAGATAGAAACTCTTTATTGCACACAAATTAAGAGTAATTGCGTAAGAAACCTTATATCTAATTGCGCGCAAAGGCGGCCTTATTGCTAAACTAGATGTTGAAGGCACGACTAGGGTTGTTGGCACGAGAGTCCCTTTTGGCGGACTTTACAAGTTGGACATGAAGACGGTCATTCTAACGAAGCAAAGGACCATAGAGGTTAATGCTATAACTAGCTCAAACATGTTGCAGCTATACCATGAGCGTTTTGCACACCAGGACAAGAACCATGTCATTCGCGTAGTAAAGCGCGAGTTAGGCTTAAGTCTGAGTCCTGATAAAGTGAAATGTGAGGGCTGTATATATGGAAAGTCACACCGAAAACCGTTCGGAACAAGGGAAAGAGCATCAGCATGTGGAGAGTTAATTCACACCGATGTTTGCGGCCCATTTGCAGATAGTATCACCAAGTACAAGTACTTCGTTTTATTTAAGGACGATTACTCAAGCTATCGATTCGTCTATTTCATCAGACAGAAATCAGAGGTGAAGGATAAGCTCGTACAGATGCTACAAGAAGCAAAGAATGCAGGACACGTTGTAAAGACAATATTGAGCGACAACGGTGGTGAATTTGACAACGAAGCTGTCCGTAAAGTGTTGGAGAAGCACGGTATAAAGCATCGTATCACCACAGAATTCATAATAGTACTACATACAGAACGGAAGCTCTCCGCCTCCCACCAATCGGAGTACCTCAAGTGCGCGTGCATCACCCCGCGGAGCCCTGCGCGATATCTCGTCCTATTTCTCGTCCTGTTGCCACGCGATATGCAACGCTTGCAAAAGTTGAAAAAAAGGTGCGTGGTTGTGCAGTTTACGGTTGTCTTTCGACTCTCCAAGACAAAGTAAAATTTGGAATAAAGTTAAACAATAATAAGAAGCAATTATTATGGAATAAACACCATAGAGTTTGTGAGATTATTTCAACGTGTGTTTGTTTGTTTTAATTGAAATTCGATTACTAAATACAACAAAGTGAGGTTATAATTCGTTTGTGAATTGTGTAAGTCGCTTTATAGTCGAACGAAAAATGTGCAACTCGAAACTGTAATAAAAGTATAATGCTAATGTTCTGTTATCTACGTTTTCTAGGGTAGGTGTTTTCTAGATACCATCAACCCTACACTCACACATCTTTAACCCACCCACACATTTGCGCGTCTAAAAATGACAGCTGTCACTTTTGAGCCCGATTGTATGGAGCTTCCGAGGTGTGGTATCACTATGCCGTACACTCCTGAGCAGAATGGCTGCTCTGAAAGGGAGAACCGTACTTTGGTCGAAGCTGCAAGGTCAATGATGTATTCTGGAGGAGAACTACCCCAAATACTCTGGGCTGAATTAGTGAATACCGCAGCAAGCATACGTACTTAATCGGACTGGGCCTTCAAGAGTCGACGGAAAAACTCCCTTTGAATTATGGCTCGGTAAGAAACCGAAGATTTCCCATCTCCGAGTTATTGGAAGCATTTGTTATGCTAACGTGTCTAACAAAATCGTAAGAAATAATGTAAGAAGGCAATCAAAGGCAGGCTGATAGGCTACGAGAATGACAATGGTTATCGCATCTACGGCGGATCGAAGACAGTGAGGTCTAGAGACATAACGTTTCAATCCGATGTTGAGTTCAGGATTTCGACCAACGTTCCTATATTGTCAGAGGGCGCTGAACAAGGCAATAATGGACGTGTTCTCGAAAAAGAGCCAAAAGAGACAGAACCTGTAAATGTTGAGGAAAACGAAGAACTTGCTCTACAGGGAGAAAGACCATAAGGTCAAGTTCAAGTTCGAGTTTCACGAGTTCCTGAGGACGTTCCTTCCGGCGAGAGAGCTGTGTATAAAGGTGATGATGAGGATGATTTTGCCAGTGCTGATGAAGAGCAAGAGCAATCGGAAGTAGTTGAGCCACTAGCAGCACTGAGAGAAAGATCAACCATCGCACGTCCCAAGAAGTACGAAGACTACGTGTGTTTCGTAGGAACTGAAAGCTTTCCTCAGACATACAAAGAGACTAAAGAGAGGGAAGATAGTGCCGAATGGCAGAAAGCCATGGTGAGCGAGGTCAAATCCCTAGGCGAAAACAAGGTTTGGACATTGTGCCAAATACCACCAAACCGCAAGGCGCTACCATGCAAGTGGGTTTTTAGAATCAAACGAAACCCAGATGGTACAGTTGACAAATACAAGGCTAGACTTGTAGTAAAAGGATTCAAGCAACGCAAAGGCATAGATTATGAACCGATGTTCAGCTCTGTTGCCCAGATGGCTACAATAAGAGCTTTTCTGAGTGTCAGTGCCAAGGAGAAGCTGCACCTGACACAGTTTGATGTTTCAACAGCCTTCCTGAATGGCAAGCTGAAAGAGGAAATCTACATGCAGAAGCCAGATGGATTTAGCGATGGCACATCAAAAGTCTGTCGACTTCAAAGAAGCCTGTATGGCTTAAAACAAGCACCTCGTTGCTGGAATTCGTGCTTTGAGGAAATTCTGCTTGAGAAAGGTTTTGTACAGAACGCAGCTGACCCCTGTCTTTTCACTCGCAAACTACTTTAATACTTATGCACCAATTCTAAATAAATATAAGATTACATTACAATAACACTACTAAAATATATATATTTTATTAACTTTCTTGTAAGTTTCAATACATTCAAATCATAAACATCATACCAAAACGCTTGACTCACTTACTTTACTGTTTTATCTTACTTCCCGGCTTATACTACATTTCGCATATTACATTGTATTGAACTAGCTAGACAAGATGCTCTGATTTGCGTTTACCCACATTTTATGTTCGGCCATGTTCGGCAAAATTTATTCTTTTTTAGTTTTGCAAAATTTTAATTTGAACATTTATTTGATTTGATTATAGTATTTAGCTAGTTTATTTTACTGATACTTTAAATTGTTTATAATTAGATGAAAGAGCTGGCTTCCCATAGCACAGGGAATCCTAGTTTGGGGGCCAGGATGCAAAAACTCTGTAAACAATTTTTAACAAATAAATGATGTTTATGTTTATATCACCAAGGAAGTGACAGACAAGAAAATACTGATTACTCTGTATGTGGACGACGGGCTGGTAGCCACTACAGATAAAGAATTAGCGAACCAGTTTCTGAAAGAATTGGGAGACACGCTGAAGATTACTACCAAGCCAGCATCCTATTACCTAGGACTGGAGATAGATCGATTAGATGACGGTTCTATTACGATTTCGAATCCTGGAACTTTTTCAAATGACAGATTGTAATCCAGTCGCAACGCCCATAGAAAGGACTACTGAAGCAGGGAAAGTTGAAGCTAACCCTGGCGAGAAAAGTTTTCCCTATAGAGAGGCAGTAGGAGCTCTAGCGTATCTTATGACAGGTACGCGCCCGGACATTGCATACGCAGTCGGAGTGGTGTCCAGAAAATTAGAAAATCCGTCCTGGACTGATTGACTGAAGGTGAAGAGGATCTTCAGATACCTTAAAGGAACAATAACTTACGGAATAAGTTATAGCTCTGGAAGCCAGAAAGCCATCATCGAAGGATATAGTGATGCTGATCACGGCGGTGACGAGCTCACTGGTCGCTCCACCTCAGGAGTGGTATGTCTGTACGCAGGAGGTGCCGTATCGTGGATGAGCCAACGGCAACCATCGGTCGCGATTTCGACAACAGAAGCCGAAATTTTAGCAGCCAGCGAAGGTGCTCGTGAACTTGTATAGCTACAACGAGTCTACAGCAAGCTTACAGACCTGAAAGGTATACCAACATTGAAAGTGGACAATGAGGCAGCGAGTCGTCTTGCGCACAACCCCGAGTTTCACAAGCGGACCAAGCACATCCGCGTGCGACATTTCTACGTTCGAGAAACTGTGGAGGAAGGTTTAGTGGACGTACAAAAAACGAGTTCTGCGGAGCAACTAGCTGATTTGTTGACGAAGGCAGTGCGAAAGCCAGGGCTCACTTTACTAAGAGCTGGGTTGGGGCTGCGAACACCGTTACACCAATGAGGGAAAGTGTTAAGTTGGTAGGTCTAGCATCAGTGAAAGAAGTTCGCATACATATTCACGTATCTATGAATCGTTGCTAGGCTACTGACTTATTGACTAAGTGACTGTGTCACTTATGTCGGACTTGTAAAAACGAAAATTAGTAAATCTCGTAATAAATAAATATAAACTACAAAAGTATATCCAGTGCGCAACATAAATTAAATACCGCGAGTGCTAAATACGTAGGCTAGCTAGGGTCAAAGTAACTACCGTCGAAAAATGTGATCCTTATTCTTTCAGGAAGCTTCCACATTACTTAAGGTAATCTGCACACTTTTATCTGCATTTTTAAGAAAATTAAACAAAGATTTGAAGTCACATTACATAAATATTCAAACCTTAACAGCTGCACGTCATAAACAGTCTTAAATCTAATATTTCGTCCTGACCGAGTTATAACAGGCTGCTGAACTGAATTTTTACCAGGTACGGAACCAACAGAAGGAACAAAAGGACGAGCTGACTCGGGGGACCCACGGATGGAGCGGAAGGCGCTGCAGTAGCTGCGGGAGAGGCGGGCTGGACGTGTTTCTTAGGGTCAGGCGTCAGGTGCGATGAAAGCCGGCTTAGTGCGGTCAATACTGACCTCAACCTTCTTTCCTGCAGAGTCCAAGGTTAAAGTTTTGAAGGAGCGACGTGTAAGGTGGTTGAAGGGCTCTACGAACAGAGTCATCGCGAAGGAAAATGTAAGATGATTCTGAAACACGAAAGTTGCAGGAGTGGCATGTGCAGACCCAGGGACGAGACAGAGGTCGGCCATCTTGTGACGAAGTCGGCTTACGAAATCGTCCAAGAGTTCCTGATGAGAGCTGCTGGGTATCAGGAGTACACAATCTCCGCAGAAGAAAATTTTAGGTCCTCCTTTAAGGCGGCCCGAACGTCCAACAGCAAGCTGCAAGTCAGATAAGCAAAAAGTCTTATCATACAAGGCAGCATTTTACTTTCAATTATGACAATTTGATGTAGCATTTGCAGCACTATTGAATCTTATCACCATAGACACGATTTTTTTAAGTGTACGTACATCGATCGGAACTTTCTGCTAAGGAAGGAGTGAACCAAAAGCGTATCCATTTCTTGTCGGGGACCTCCTCCATACCAAAAAAACCCGCAGACGTGTCCGGCGTCCGCAGACCCTGCGGACAAATCTTCTCATGGATTATGCGCGAATCCAACGTGTATGAATCCGATTACTTTTGGCATAGACTTTTGACAAACAGCTTAGCCAACATTCAGCCAAAAATTCAATAAGTCAGGTGACGAGCCGAGCCCTTGTGATAGTCTTTATTTCACAAATTATCCGTGAAAACACAATTAAAATTCCATAAAAATGGCTCTGCAAGCTGCTGTCAAAGGAAAGCTCATAAGCGTTATCGGAGACGAGGTAATTTATTGGCATTTAGTTGCTTATAATCTCAGTTTTCTTCATTGTTTTTATGGTCTTCATATCATTGTGAAATTCTTTGATGTTTTTCACTTTAAAAGGATTGTTACCTTTCAGGATACATGCGTTGGCTTCCTTCTTGGTGGTATTGGAGAAATAAACAAGAACAGACACCCTAATTTCATGGTTGTTGAGAAAAGTAAGTTGCATATTTCGATGTTTTTATTTTCATTATTATTTATAGCTCTAGGATTTCAAACGTTTTATAGTATTTACATGTAGATAACATGTATGTCGAATTTATTTTCTAAAGAAAATCTTTTATTTGGGAACTCAATTGTGCTAAAGCCAAGTTCTACTAATTATCTTCCTTTTTTATGTGTACTAATTTGTTACTTATACATTTCAGATACCCCAGTGAGTGAAATTGAGGACTGTTTCAAGCGTTTCGTCAAGCGGGATGACATTGACATCATTCTGATCAACCAGAATGTTGCAGAATTAATTCGTCACATCATTGACGCACACATTGCACCTGTGCCTGCTGTACTCGAGATCCCGTCAAAAGACCATCCTTATGATGCTAGCAAGGATTCTATTCTGCGTCGCGCTAGGGTATGCTTGCTGTGTTTTTGTTATTATGATACCTAATGAATAAATAAAGACCTGCCCTTGATGCTACTGACACCAGAGGCGGAGATATGGCGATCCAACATAGACATTCAATTTTAAAAGTATTAATTTAAATGAAGATGATGCATGAACACACTTTATTACTAATTTAAATCACCCTGGAAAAAGTGAGGTGATTCTGCCCATCAAATTGAACCTACTTTTCCCAAGGAAATTCTCATGAAAATAGTACTACCACCTGATACAATTTTTTTTTATAGTTAATTCGACTCACATTCCTTGAGCTAAGATGTTCAGTTCCATAGGCAGAACCACGTCAAATAATTTCCAAGATGAAAAAAAATTAAACATGTAAATTTTTTTCAAAATTTTTATTTTATCTTTATTTTATAAAAACCAGTCTGTCTAATGCCACGAAGCATATTCGACCAGCTAACCAAAAAAAAATGCAGAAAAAGTTGATCAGAGGCTCTTTAAAATATGGCTCTTATTTTGACGGGTTATTCAGAATTTTCAATGGTTTGATGTTTGCAAGCAGTGCAGGACTGTTCATGTTCGAGACGTTTAGGGGAGGTCCAGCAGTGGATGTCTTTCGGATAAACTGATAATGTTTAAAAATATATTTGTTTTCTTCATAAAGCATCGCACTACACAATGAGCACTGAGCATTGCGCTTTATTTATGTATTTGCAAAGATTTATATGTTTAATATTAAATATTGATATTTTTTTCTTTTCTTTACAGGGCATGTTCAACCCAGAAGATATGGTACGCTAAAACTAAAACTAGTTTATTGCATGTTGTGGCGTCTGCTCGACCCTTGTAAATACGCCATAAGGTTGACGACTAACATATTATTAAAATAATACAAAATAATTATTACTGTGTTCCATTTTTATCTACATCAACTATTCAAGTTAAACAACTAATATTTAGAAACTTATTTAAAAAAAATTGTAAACTTACACATTCATAGAATGGAGCACAGTTTTGGCTATACAAAAAGGTAAACGCGTTTTGGACGCATTTTATATCATAGAAGTAGCAGTTGTTGAGAGCAAAGTAAAAACATGTGTGGATAGTATAAAAAACCGGCCAGTAAATGGTTTAAATACTCCGACACCAGAAATTTTCGGGTCGACCTTACAATCCACACAAAAAACGAAAGATCAGAATAACTTCTAACTTTCAGTAAATCTCTAGCTCTCAATCAAATTCTTCCAGTTTAAAATGTGTTCCTTAAATTCCCGTGTGTTTTTTCGAAACTAAAGCAGTTGAGCTCACATTCCATTTGCAAATTATTGATATGATCCCAATTTTTTCACAAAAATGCATGCTGTGATAGTTTTTAAAGGACTTTGTTGAAGCACTCCCATGCCTTCCGCAATATTTTAATGAATTTTGATTATTATTTTTTATATTTATTTACCACCCGATTTTTAATTAATTAAAGGCTATCATAGCATTACACTATTATTAAATGTAGTTTAATCAATAAATATAATAAATGAATTGTTAATATTAAATATATTTTTTGAATTGAAATAGTGTTATAAAATACAGAATAGAATAAAAAAATGTTGCAAAATACCATCAAAATTGTTATGGTTTTATTTGGTGACCTAACATTATCTCGCATGATTTTTTTATGAAGTGTGTGAAAATTCACATTTCGAATCATTTCGTTGTAAGAAGAACTTTGTATATACTGTTGTTTTTGTGTGCAATTTAATTTGAAAAATATGAATGAAGTGTGGTTCTTGTGAAACTAACTGTGTTTTGTGAATATTTTGTTCAAAATGGTAAGTATTTTTTTATATCATTATCTTTTGTTTTTGTTTTAATTTGATTAATTTATTTCTTTTTTTCAGTCTACCTTTGGAGCTGAGAATTTCGATTAAGTTTTAGCTGTGGTTTTATTGAATTATTTTTTATTGGCTATTGTACATATATTATTTAGATTTTAAGTTGATATGATGTTTACTTCAAGGTTTTAAAATAAACAGAGGAATAAATAATTAATAACATTTATTTTTCTAAAAATTCATAAACTTACTTAAACTTACATAATAATACTAGTATTTATTCACAGATACTATAATTATCAGTGCGCACGAACTTATATTTAATTCTAAAATCTAATTTTGGTAACAATACGTGAGATATACCCGTAATCGAGAGCTGCTGGTAAAAATATAATTACAATTTTTTCATTATCACATTGGTGCAGTTATTCGTCAGTTTGAGCTATTTATTCATCGAATTCAGCAACGTCGTTTTCGGCCTTCTTGTGACCAACCCAGTCCCATTTGGAGTAGTGGAGCTTAGTCTTCTTGAATTTGGGATTCTTTGAGGTGATGCGGACGAAGATACGACGACCGAAGAGAGGCTGCAGCTGTCTGAAGTTGTCGACGAGAGGGAGGTTCAGGTTGGACAGGAGACCACGGAAGTTGTCCATCTGTAAAGAAGAATCGTTGTTGACTGTACAAGCCGTTTTTTTTTTAATTAAAATCAACGATGAAGTGACGATATGAGTATCTTACTTGGAAGACGGAGATGGGGAGGTAGTCAGAGAAGACGATCCACGTGACGGCTTCAGCGCAAGGGGGGGTGGTGAGGGAGCCCTTGTAGGTGTAGAAGCGCTCGGTGTCGAGGCCGGCCAGGATGGAGTTCATGGAGAAGGTGTGGGGCAGCTGCATGGAGGTGTTGTAGTTCTCGATAGCAGACAGGTTCTTGACGATGGGAGTAAGGAGCTTAGCGTCGAATTCAACAACCTGTCGGACAAAATAGATGAGTGAAATAGCCGCGTATTGTGAAATATTATGTACAGTGAGGATGTTTTTTAATGAACCCTTTTGCCGATTAGGTTCGATTGAGTCACTATTTATAGTCGGCATACCTAATGTGAAAACAAGGATTTGGCTTGAATGGTTTTACTCAATCAAATAAAATGTTTGTTGTTGTTCTTCGGACACCGGGCTGTTTTATAAACAGGGCTATAATTCTTGGAATGTGAATTTGTGCTTACTAGATTTTTGCGGTTCTAGTAAACATGATATTGACCTGGTAAAACATGGCGAGGACGCAAAGACCATCAGGGTGCTGGAGGGCTTCGGCGAGAGTCCTGTACTTCTTGTTCCTGTGGATCATGTGCATCTCAAGGGGCAGTCTCATATCGTTAAGGGTATGCTCAGAACCACGGTTGTTCTTGTCTCCCCAGTGGAAGTGAAGGCCTTCAACTTCATATTCGTTGTCAAGGGGACCACCGAAGATGTAAGGAAGGCGGAAGCCTTTCTTTTCTTCCTCTGAACTGTATTTGGGGATGGTTAGCGCAACTGTAAAAGAAATCATATTGTTTATAATACAGTTTATAGCAATCATATCAGATTATTTAAAAAAATTAAAGAGCTAGTTTTATACCTGAATGACCGTTATTAGTTATGGTAAGAGGGCCTGGTAGAGGGTTCTGGAAGCCGATGAGTTCCAAGGCGGGGATGGAAATGGGGATGGCTTGGCGGGCGGCGATGGCGATGGGGGATTGCTGGCGTCCACCGCAAGCTGGATGCAGAACGGCCCATCGGCGCTGGTCAGACGCTCGGTAACCCCACCCGAAGGCATCTTGGACTGTTTAAAAAGACGAGCATAATTAAATAAGACCCCATGTATTGGAGCGGTTTTGCACGTGCACGGCACGTTTAAAATTAAAATTGAGTCTTATTGTGACAACAGAGTAAGACATGCATTCTTATCGATTGTATCATCATGTAATTATCTCAAGCGTTCGACAATGTATGTTTAATAATTTGGCGAATCGATGTTTATGATCACAGTTGATACAGTGTACTAATTCGGCGATTAGCATTTTTCATGGTATGAAAATCTTAATGGCATTATGTTTCGTGGCTATATTTACAAGCTATTAAAGACTTCATTAAAAGAGCGACAAGGTAACTCAAATTATATCCCAATAAATCTGTCAGTATGATAATTTATTGTAATGCCGACACATAAAAGTTAGGTGTGCTTAGAATTAACTCTGAATTAAGCAGCCACAGCGCTAAAGTATCCATCGAAACGAAAATCCCTCTAAATGAATTTACTATTCTGGAGATGGCTTGTTTAAATTTATCATCAATTTTATTATATGCAAAGCTTATTCATGAGGTCTAATGTAAATGATGTATGAAGTGCAGTCGTTATGACAAAAAGTGACTTATCCTGTCGCATTATCATTATGCAAATTTTTGATAGCTTATCCTACATATTTTTCTAAGTAATTGAATATAATAAGTATCTATACCTTTTTAAAGCAGTGCTATTTATCAAATTTCTTTTGGCATACAAATAATAGTGATATTTGTTTAACCTGTTAAGTACGCAATAAAATGGCTAAAAACTATTGCATTTATAATTTGCATGCCATTATCACTTCATGTAAATGCATTGCTGGAAAATGAAATTTCAAGTGCAGGTAAAAATATGTAACCTTTCAATTTCGTATTAAATAGAGGTCAGCCTGCAAATCTGTGCAGTATTTGAAGACCTTGCAAATCGGTACCATAAAAGATTTTATAGCCTGAAAAATTCTTCAATTACAAAATGTTGCCTGGATGAAGCACTTTTTATTGTTTTACCAAGCAATCTAAAATGGCATGACTTTTGGCGGTATGAAATATATATTTTAAACTTGGCTTTACGCGACAGTGGATCCCGCGTTTTTCGGCTAAGCTAGAATCAAGTTATTATGCCGGGAATGTTTCTCTGTTGTATCGGATGTTTGTGCTCGCTACCAGCGCTCTCAAAATACATGTCTAGCGCCGTTTTGCGTGACTTTTTACATTTTATAAATAGCAATGTGCTTTAGAATAAAAAAAATAGAAGTTTTTTTAAATGCAGTAAGTTTTGTACCTTTTTATTTTTCATGAAATGAATAGAATTTATTCGGTATTGTTCTAAAACTAACCATGTGAGTTGTCGTAGTCAGTCACGCGGTTCGCAAATCCTGGTTATAAACAAAATGGGCAGCAGATTCGGCAAATTTTAATTTGAAGTAATTTTTACCTTGATTTCGAACAAACGTTGTTACATTAGAGCTAAACAATGCAGCCTTAAAAGGATTAATTTTAAGAGAACCGTATTAGAAGCTGTATAATGATTTGACGTTTGAGTTGTTACGATATTTTCTTTATTTGTCTTTCTCAAAACAAATGGAGAGATATTAGTATATTATTTCGATTTATAATTAAATATTTTTCTATGTAATACTTGGAACTGATGCAAAGGTTAATCGGTCATGTTAACTTAATATTATAAATGCAACGAGATTTTTTGGAAATAATTATTTTGCGTTTAATATTTACTTTATTTCTAGCTAGTACTTAAACCAATTAAATAAAAAAAAAATCAAAAATATAATTAAATGAAATTTAAAATCTTTACTATGAACCTAATGCTAAGGTATATCTTTCGTATTGGTGTTTGTACCATGAGATAATTTGGAAATAATAATTTAACATTTCATTTGAAACAAAAAAGATATTTTAATTTTTATGAACACAATAATATTACCCACATTTTGAATTACTTATGATATTTTACAAATTAGTAGGTACTTCAAATTGATGAAACTTTAAAAAAAGTATTGTTTAAGATGTAATTAGGTAAATTAGATTTTTTTTCTAGGATTGATTAAGGCAAAGATATTTTTTTTATCTTATCTTTAATTATAATATTTAAAGGACTCACCGTTGATAGCGAAGATCGCAAGAAGGGTGATACATGAATAAGAATTCATTTTTTTTTATTGATATACTGGGAATGGAGAAAACTGCACTTGATGATTTGTTCACTCGCCAACGGCTGCTTAAATACTAGTTGAACTGTACCAGTGTCGTACAGTTTTCAATGGCCAGCACACGTCATCCGTTAACCCTTTGCAGCGGTTTTTCCGACGCCTGAAATGCCGGTACGGACTTAGAGAATTGCGTGTACAAGACTTCTCCATTTGTCTATTGCCTTACCTTTTACCTTTTAGCAAAATATTTCATAAAGGGTTTCGAAAACTTTATACCTTTTAAATTTAATAAAATGTATTTATATCAAATCTGTTTTACTTGATGTAACTTACGAAAACTTTTAGGCTGCGCCTTCCTGCCGTAGCTGGCCGTAAGAACGCTTGCAGGATCCATAGCTATTTAAAAAAGTGTTTCTTTCTGATCTACTAGTGCGTTGCAGTTCTTCGCTCTAGCGTAACAAAACACAGGCCCTCAAATTCGCACGGGGACCTGCGCTTTTTCACGACGGGCACGGGATGCTTCCCTTGGCTACCCTTTTAAAAACACTCCTGACTGACTGAGTCGGCAGCAAGCAGTTTTAAATCAGGGAAGGTTGGTTGGATAAAGAAAGTTATTGAGAAAGCGATAAAAAATGTCTATATTTTTCTATAATTACAGACAATCAGGATGTTCTAAATAAAAGCCAGGTTTATGATTAGTACCTGGTCAACCGAGCTTCGCTCTATAATAGCCGCCTCAACATTAAAATATCATCGGGTAAGCAAGCTAACAGATGGCGCTGTAGGTTTCTGTCTAAAACGCGGTATTTTTTTTTAAATACCATAAAACACCGACAAAACGATTTTTCCCAGACATGAGACCTAGCTAGATCGATTTTTCGTCCCCAAAAATCCCCGGATACTAAATTTCATCAAAATCGTTAGACCCAGTGACTCAAAAAGACCCAGTGACTCAAAAATCGTCATCAAAACCGATTACAAATATATATATATACAAATATTGCTCGTTTAATAGTATAGGATTATTATTTCTGGTGAGGACGCCGCGGCTCTCGCAGAAGGATGATCAGATCGCAGAAGTATATGGAGCCATTTCACCCATTATCCCAACAAAGACGGACGGCTTGGCCTGCTTCGCTTTAAGTCCCATCCAAAAGACGGCCAGTTTTTTGCGGCGAGCTGCTCTTTTGGCTTTATCAGGGTATCCTCATTTTCTCAGGGTATCTTCATTCAAAGCCAGGTTAAAAGTACCCTAAACCGATGAGCATGTATGAAAGGGTTGATGAAAGTAGAGGAAGCGAGGGAAGTATGTCAAGATCGTAGCAGGTGGAGGGTTGTGGTCTCTGCTTACCCCGACGGGAAAGAGACGTGATTTTATGTATGTATACAGAAAAAAATTAACATTCGGCCAACTGCACCTAGACCTCTTGCATCTTCGGCTGACGACGCCTCATTTACTGAATTACGAACGCAAAAAATCCAATTCTTATATTTTTTCCGTTCTTTTAAAATAAATAGCATTCCTTTTTAACAAAGGTTACCTACTCTAATAACTGGAATTCCATTAATAATAAGAATAATTTGAAATAGATACTTATCAAAAACATTTTAATAATTTATTACTTTTTATTTTCATTTAGTACCTACATTGTAAGGTTTTACTTTTACTGCCTAATAATAGCTTATTTGAGTCCTCATTCCTAACTTAATTCATTAACATGTCATATATGATTGTCATATTTATCTGGGCCTAAAATACACCCCTGGCAGCAAAGGTGTTAAATTTGATGAGCAGCTAAAATCGTCATCATAATACTTTACAATAGATGATGATATAAGATTATAAAAATATTGGACTAACCAAAACATGCCCATTGATTAGACTGAAAGTATAATAGTAATTGTTCGACAGTTAGTAATAACATCAATTTGAAAGGTAAATTATTTATTTTCAGCTGTTGGTTTAGTGTAAGCAACTGCCTTTCTTTTGGGAAGGTGTTTGAGCTCACAGGTCGTTGGAAAGAAATTATTTTAATATCATTCGTCCTTAGTGATAGACATGTAGCATCATAACGGCGTAGGTAACATATACCAGTGTTCATTCTTTATTTGTAGAAGTTAAGTCCAGAAAGTTTAAACCTGCAAGAATAATACGCACGGCTAAAGAGTGGAATTCTCTGCCTGAGTCTGTGTTCCCGAGTTCATATAACCCGAATCTATTCAAGTCGCGAGTGAATAGGCTTCTTCTGGGCAAGCTCGTTCCATCGTCGACTTCATCTCTGTTTTCAAGACTAGATCGAGGTCAAGAGTAAGCCCATTGACAATAAAAAAAACCGGCCAAGTGCGAGTCGGACTCGCGCACTGAGGGTTCCGTACCACCACATAATCATAATTGTATTAGTTGAAATTTCAGTAAGTTAATGTGCTAGATTTTTTGAGTCCGACACGCGCTTGACCAAATTTTATTATTTGTTGTTATTTTATAGCTTATGCACTATAAACATACCAATTTTCAAGTTTTTAAGTGTTCCCGTTTTTAAATAGCACTAAAACAAAAATCGCCTCTGCGACCATCCAACTTGACCCCTCTCTTATATGAATGTTCTTGAAACGGGAGCTCACCACAATTGGTTACCATTAGTTGTGAGAAAAGTTGTAATATTTAATGATTTCAGACTTTTCCCATTATTTGTACTGTGAGACCTAGCTTCTTGCCAAATTTCATAATTTTAGGTCAACAGAAAGTACCTACCCTGTAGGTTTTGAATTTTTGAATAAATGTATGGAGATGAGGACATAAAATGCCATATCTTTTGATTGCGTCGTTGTAAAAAATTGAAATTTTCAGATCTTGTGTGGTTCATAGATCCTAATGTATGGTATTAATTTCAACCTGATACCTTTACCCGTTCGTGAGATAAAGGGTCTTGACAGACAGACAGACGGACAACAAAGTGATCCTATAAGGGTTCCGTTTTTTTCTTTTGAGGTACGGAACCCTAAAAATATCATCGCTAATGTTTGTAGATAGTGATTGTTAAGCTGTTACAGTGGTCATCCAGGGTTTTGTATGATGTTCGTGAGAGAGCAGACTTCGGTGCCATATCATCGCTTTCCCAACAAAAAAGCCTGATTGCGTTCGAAAGAAAAACTTTACGAATGTTTGCGAGTCTGCTCCTACTTTATTCCTTCAAATCAGTTGAGTGAGGTGTGAGGCTGTAGATGGAAACAATACAATAGTTGGCTTAATATGCTTTTTCTGAATATAGTACTTACTCAAGTGGCATTCGGGGTTCTATATAAGATGTCTAATCGTTCACATGTACTCCACAAGCTGTGTAAGTCAGCTGTATAAGAGCTGTATAGCTTGCTATAATGCTCTTATAGAACCAGTTTGGGCACAAATTAGACAGCCTTAAGTTCACTATGGCTGTACATTAGCAGTATAATAGCATTATAATAGCAGTTTAAGTAGTAACATCGGACTTAAGGCTGACTTACGGCACTATAAGGGACGCAGTGTGAACCATACAACGTACATGAGTGTAATAAAGAGTAACAAGTGGCTAAATACACAGCCTTCACAGTTATAAAGTCCGTCAAAAGTACTCCAGTGCTACCTGAAATTCACGCGTGTCCTAAATTATTTCTTTATTTTATTATTTATTCCTCATTAGTTTGGTTTTGTGTGTGCCATGAGAAACACACTAACTCCGGCGTATATCAATTGGATAAATATTTATGATAACAGGCGGTAGTACCTGTTTTAAATACTTAATAATGTTAGTGCCATGGGAATGCAACTTTATCGTGAAATGTATACATATTTACAGCTAAAATATTCACGCGCCTCTGTAAAAACGCGATATTCATTTTAAAATATTTAAAACTGGCTGAGAGGAAATCAACAATTTTCAGTTTTTGATATTATATTGGCATTATAATTATACTACGGTAATTAATTATAACATGAAACCAAAACTCAATCGCTCTATCTGCGTATTTTGTGCTAAATCTGCATGATAATTTAAAAGATTTATTTGGTAAATATTTTAGGTTACGTAGAACAAAATGGTGGAAATGTAATACGGCTATGTGAACTATTATAACTCCAATTTAATGCGGTGAGACGCATATAGGTTCACATGTGTTCTGATAGAATGCTGTTATCTATAAGATGTCCCACATTTGTACCTCTACAGAGCCAATGTCCATAAATTTATTCTAATGTGAACTTATGTACAGCTTTAAGATGTAGTTCAGGTCAATTGTGTATCATCGTTTAATTCTTTCAATATACTGAAATTTTTGAGATCCGCAATAATACATAATAATTATTGTCCGTTAAATCTTTTGCAATTTTTCTTCTTATTCCACCGGTTCTCGCTCTTTTTTCCAGAATTTTTTTATTCATTGTCACAAATTTTTGCACGCTACCTAATAAACACACAGCTTGTGGGATATGTGAAATAAAATATCACATTCACATTCATGTTCAGCTTACAGCAAATAAGAGTAGTACTTGTGGACAAATAAACTGCTATTGATGTTAATGGACAACACATATAGTCCTTTTAACAGCCTACAGTGCACATGTGAACCATTTAAACACTTCTGTACAGATAGTAAAAAAGGTAATTTTAATGATCACAAACAAGTCGTACTACAGCTACTAGATGTATAACAGTCTAAAACAGGTAAACATAACAGCCTTTGGCTTTAAAAATGACCACGTGTGTTCTATTAAAATGCTAGCTCTATAACATCGTACAAGTAGGCCTTTAAACAGCGGTTGCCGTATGTCTACCCTCCTATAATGCTCTTAGTCAGACGGCTGACTAAAAGATAGTTGTTAGAGTATTATAACACCAACAATCGTATAAAAGTATAACTCTACACTCCTATAAGTCCCTTAGACAGGTATAAGTGTTATTAATCGCAATAATGCAGCTTATACATCACGAGTGAACTGTAATAACGCTTCAAGTACACCTGGGAACTAAATGTGTACTCTTAAATGGAGTAAAATGAAAAATATTTTACCGTTGTGTGTTGCAAACTAACATAGAGTACTCTATGTTAGTTTGCAACACACAACGGTAAAATATTTTTTCTTGAGACTGAGGTATTTTGGACGAAAAAATATAGGTACTAAAGGTTCCCGAATTCTGTCCGAGTCTGGATTCTTTAGTGCGCTAGAGTCTTGAAAAACTTGGTTATAAACATGATCGAGTTTCCTCTTTAGGTGGCGAAAGTCGGTCTTTTCGACTGCTGATCAAAAGTCCTGTTTCCCTGGTTTTTCTTCACCGGCCATTCTGAGCCTCCTAGGCAAATACAAATTAATCCGATTAAAATTAAATTAAGTAAAATATACGTGACACTTCTTGCGCCAATAACTGGAAGGAGTTGGCCTAGGAAAGGGAAAGGTGGGAGAGAGGCCTTTGCCCTGCAGTGGGACACAACAGGCTCCTAATAATAATACGTGACAAGATATGGGAGGCAATTTTTGAAAGTCACCGGGTGATTTTCGAGATTTTTTAAATTAAAAATGCCACGATATACCTACTCATAAAACACAAATTGTTATGTTCGTAATTTTCGAACTGAACATTATTTTATAGGTAATTAACAAATATTGATCCTTACTTTTGAGGAGTTTAACAGGGCTTATTTTAATTTTAAAATCTCGAAAATCACCCGGTGACTTTCAAAAATTGGCTCCCTGTTGCCATAAAAGAATCTATCAATCTATCGCCATATTTATTGTTTTGGATGGTAATGCATGGTAAATTAATATGCAAATATTTAAACGATGTGCAAACCCTGCGGATTTTCTCCTTTTTCAGGGTTTCGTACAGTTGAGAACACGTACCGTCGTACCGCTCTTATTTCAATCGACGTTGAGATTAGAGTAGTGCTGGAAGTGTTAAGCTTGATCTGATCTTGACTGTACGTCAAAAACAAAAAAAAAACTTATGGGATCATTTTGTTGTCCGTCTCAAGAGGAGACCATTTTTTTCACGAAGAACGGTTAAATGAAGTCTAGTAATATTGAATTAAAATATAATCATTACTTACCGCAAAAAAAAAAAAAAGTTAAAATTATTACCAAATATCTATTCTAATTTGAAAACTGTTTATTCTACTGGCGTCTTATGTTTTATAATCCTTAATTTAACGCCTTTTAACATGAGCTATACTTATTTAATTGTCAAATCCAAATTTGTACAGAACAGGGCTTTATTTTTTATTTGTCCTACTGAGAATAAGGCGTAAGTGGTAAAATTATCTGAATATTTATTTGGTTTTAGTTGAACTTGGCGCAAGCACTGCGGTGCACCTTTTTTAATTTTTTCTCCCGCTCTTCCGTCTGTCAAAGAAGAGCAGGCTAAGTGTACAAGACCATACGGCCTTGAAAATAAACGCATCAGTGTCTTCTATTAGTCGTCTATACTGGGCGTAAGGGACAGGTTGGCAAATACTGAAAGGGCGGGAAAAATTTTCAGCGGATAAAACTCAGGAAATGAAAAAACAATCGGCCTCTCCATACAAAGTGTCCAATCAAGTTTGCAATTTTGTATGGAGAGGCTGAATTTCTTTTTTATTTTCTGAAAGTTTTGTAAGTATGGATGGATGTTTGTTTATGTTTTGAGGGTAAAGGGGCCGGGCTCCTAATTCCCGACGGCCACTGCGACCTGTGCAGATCTATTGTAGCCAACCCTTTATGTTACATTTCCTCGGCCACACCGACAGCCTCAAAGAAGCTGACAATCTGCCTAGGATTGAGAGTTCGAGCATCTTCAGGGTATAGTATGTGGCCTCCCGTTTCCCGACTTCTACTGTGAGTTAGTGCATCACAGTGGCAGATCAGGTGTATAGGCGTTTCATCGTCTTCTGCACAGAATCTGCAATATGGGTTTTCGTATAGGCCCATTCTGTTTAGGATGGATGTTTGTTACTCTTTCACTTAAAAACTACTGAATGGATTTTAATGTAACCAATAATATAGCTTATACATCAGAATAACACATAGGCTACAATTTATAAACCTGCGCAGACAAAGTCGCGGGCACCAGCAAGTAGTTTTATAAGTTCTCCTTAAAAACGTACTGCTGGGTGGGAAGTGGTTTACTTCGGGATGCTTCGGGTGAACTGTAATAGTCACCACGCTTGTTTGCGTCGCGGCTGGCACCGCTGTGATTGATAACCGCAGTGTGGTGAAAAAGACCATTAATAGCATTTTGTCTGTATTGATGTGCGGTTAACTGTAGGTATACCTGTGATCAGTGTCACTATGGAGTGAGAGCTTCTTCTGCCAACAAACTGCTGCGCAGTTTGGCAGAGTAATTAATTTGTAAACTTGTAATGTTTTAATATGAATAAATGACATACAATTTTTGTGTCATAAGCGCGCATTACATTATCCAATCTGCAGAGCACTAGCTGAGCTAGAGCCTAGCTACAGCGCAGCTGGAGTATTCAGTTTGGATCATGTAAATGCAGTTAGACAGGTAGATCACTAGCTCACTAGCTGTCTAGCTGCATTTACACTATCCAAACTGAACACTAGCTGCGTTCTAGCTAGGCTCTAGCTCAGCTAGTGCTCTGCAGATTGGATAATGTAATGCGCGCTTTACTCAGTCCATAACACGGAAACTTTACGCAGCAAAACGTGAAAAAGCTCTTCAGGTTCATTGAGTTTTTGCAAAATTTTTAATTCGTTTTCCTAATCGTTGAATCCCATCAGTTGAGCAGAATGTTAAATTCGCAGTTCTCGAGAATTTTAATCATATTCTGTAAGGGATTATCCAGCTTTGATCACCTCATACGTTTACTGACAATCTTTACAGACTGTTTAAAATAAAGGGGGCCGTGATAAAGGGTAGGGGTCATGAAATTACGTGGCTCTCCCCACATTAGAGTTGTGTTACTTGGTACACTTCTTGTTACCTAGCGATATGAGTCGGAGCATGGGAAATTCGATTGATGTATGGGAGAGAAAAGACGTCATAAATTTTTTTGTTTGGAATTTTTATCATATCATGTGGGGTATCCAATGAAAGGGCTTCTTGAGGTAATTCTAAAAATATAGTTTCGGACGTTTGTAGCGTAGCGTTTGTTTCCATTTCGACTTGATTGCTGCCGTACGTAGGTACGATGCAAATGCTGTCGTACTAGGCAAAATCTAGATCAGTCGCTGAAAAAAAAAAATCTTAAAACATATCAAATTTGGCCTCTTCGTGGTATAAAATTGATGAACGAATTTTCGTGTAACATACACTAAATGACTTGCTAAATATACACCAAATGAACGCGAACTTAAATATTTTATAAAGTGCTTCCCGTGCCTATGAATAATATCATAATAGTCATTTTCAGTGTTACCTACAAATGATTCCCATACGAGAAGTAACTATTCAAAGCTGAGTCAATTGATTTGTGACGACTAAGCGTTGGACGGAAGGGGGTTACGTAGCAATTTATCTTATATTCCGGATATTTTCCCGTTACCTACGTAGAGTAGGGTAACTACGTAATCCCAATATTAATTATCCTTATATTAATTATTTAATTAATATCTGCATAAGTTATGTCATTGACTTCGACGCTTGTGGTTTTTGATATTGGGAACCAGAATAAAAGCTTAAACCTACTTACATTTATTTCTTATATGTTATTTGGCCGACTGCTAACTAGTAAAAAATATACACCTTTGTTCTACGACTACTTATTATAAATTCGAAAAAAGAAAGTATTTTCGAAAGTAGAGTTGAATACACTCTATTTTTATATTTTTGTATTATTTTATTGGTCCTATTTTGTAGGAGGTCAAATTTCTTCATAGCATCCCACCTACCTGGCATATACCTGGGACAAACAGTCCAACTTAGAGAAGGAGGTTACTCGCCGAATCCGACTCTGATGGGCACCGTTCGGGAAGCTCCGCAACATCTTCACTTCCAAAATACCGCAGTGTCTCAAGACGAAAGTATTTGAACAGTGTGTGTTGCCAGTGATGACATATGGCACCGAGACGTGGCTGCTCACCATGTGCCTTATCAGGAAGCTCAAAGTATGGAAAAGGCTTTGCTAGGAGTCTCTCTGAGGGATCGAATCAGAAATGAGGTGATCCGCAGAAGAACTAAAGTAACTGACATAGCCCTGAGAATCGCTGAACTAAAGTGGCAGTGGGCAGGGCACACCGCAAGACGAACCTATGGCCGATGGGGCGTAAAGGTTCTAGAGTGGCGACCACGTACCGGTAGATGAAGCAGCGTAGGCAGGCTCCACACTAGGTGGACCGACGATCTGGTCATGGTCACGGTAAACCGCTGGATGCGAGCAGCGCATCAGGACCGGTCGTCATGGAGATCTTTAGGGGAGGCCTATGTCCAGCAGTGAACGTCTTTCTCGTAATGATGATGATCCCATCAAATTTCTTGATAACATCGGCCCGTAAAAAGTACATTTAATTAGTGGACAGGGAGTTCCCGAGTGTTTTAGAGGGGATGTACCGTATTTACCATGCTTAGCGTTCCGGCTGACAACGGAATGCGGCGGTAGGTGGTAGGGCTTTTGTGCAAAGTCCGTCTGTGTTTCGGTGTGAAGGGTGAGGGAGCCAGCGACATTACTGGCACACGAGACACACCATCTTAGTTCTCGGGGTGAGTAACGTGCTTGGCTGTCTTATTAGTGTCAAGTTATGCCACTAATAAAACAGCGGGCTCTATGGGCGGTGGTGACCACTTTTCATCAGGTGGCCCACCTGCTCGTTTGCTCACTTGTCACATAAAAGAAAGAAAGAAAGGTAACCGTAGTTTGGTGCAGCATTAGTCCACCAACACTTTCTTTTGTGCACTACTGCAAAAGAAGGTATGCCGCGGCAGATGGGAGTGCTCTATTCAGTACATGTGGCTGCAGTAAAGACAAAAGGTAGGGTTTCTCGAACGATGCTAACCTGGGCTGCACTTGCGGTGTGATACAAACAATTATAGTCCACTTAACATAAATGCCTTGCGTCCCGTTCCACCGCCGCACAGCAAGAATTAATGGACTCTACATAAAACCAACAAATTATGACGATTGCCATCGATACGCAAAGAATAAAAATATATGTTCCGTCTATATGTTCCGTAAACAGATCATCTTGTTGGACCTTTCAGGAGATAACTTGATGTTGAGGATTGGAATGCATTAAATCGACGCTTTTGTTTTTCGTACGTTGTCGAACTTTCTCGGTACAAGTTAGTATTTATAATTTCACTATCTTATTGGTTTTAATTAAGATTGTATAACGTTATGATTTTTTTTTCGTTGTGTCAAAAGCAATTGGGTTCAGCTGTCAGAAAGAATAAGTTTGTAAAACAATGTTATTCTTTCCGTCAAATATACTCTGGTTTTAGTGTTATAGCTGCAAAATAGATTGGTAAGCGTTGGAATAAACGAAAAAAATGGATTATACATGCACATAATATCTATCCTATACTATTAAACGAGCAGTATTTGTATAGGGTGACTTTTAATTAGTTCTTGATAGAGAAAGGTATGAATTTACTCATGATACTGAACAACTTTCCCCAAGGAACATAGGTCGAAATACGAAAATCAAGTTTTGACCTCCCATAGAAACTGCATCAGCTGATAGCGCATTTTGTATGGGAGGTCAAATTTGGTTTTTCGTATTTCGACCTATGTTCCTAGGGAAAAGTTGTTCAGTATCTCATGATACTGAACAACTTTTCCCTAGGTATCTTTTGCTATCAAGAACTAATTAAAAGTCACCCTATATATATAAAAAAAAATAGGTTTTTTATTTCGATTTTACAGTGCATATCTTATAACTACTAGGACACTCCCTTTAAGTGTTTAACCTGTATTGGGAGACTGTATTATATACATATTTGTAATCGGTTTCTCGAAAACGGCTCTAAGTATTTCGATGAAATTTACCATACGGGGTTTTTTGGGGTCGAAAAGCCGAGAAAATTCGTTTCCCCCGTGTTTTAAAGCATTTTTTATAATACCGCGTTATAGACAAAAACCTACAGCGCCGTCTGATATCTTAATATTAAGGCGGCTATTCGTGCATTTATAATTGTGATACTTCGTCGTCTCTGAAAAAAAAAACAAATTGGGATGTAAAGTCAAGATCTTTAAAATTAAATGCTCATGGCAAGAAACGGTCGTTCTTTCTTTTCGATCACCAAAGTTAAGCAACATTGGCCGTGTTCAGAATCGGGATGGGTGACCGGTGCGGTGGTAGCATAGAATACATGAACTCTGTTTCATGTATTCTATGGGTGGTAGTATCATCCTATTTGACCTTGACAGCTAGGTTGAGAACGTGACCACTAACCTGGCAAAGCCTTTCCGCCAGTACTGTGCGAGGGAGCTAAGCTGTGAGCTGGAAAATTCTAACCAATAGGAATGCTCCATTTAACTGACGTACTAATCTTATTGGTTGGACTTTTACACCTCACGCCTTAACTCCCTCGCACAGCACTGAAAAAGCAGCCTACCTAATCTAGGATTATGGTGCGGACGGAGGTCAAACGAGTGTGGTGCCGGCAAAGAATAGATTCAGATTCAGATAATTTTATTCAATCTAGATTCTTTACAGAATACTTATTGAATGTCATGCAGAATACAATGCAAATAGAGCGAGTCTACGCCCCAATAGTATCAACCCATCTCTACCCGTGGGTGTCCCAAGGATTGTGGACAGGAGGATGGGCAGCAGCATCCTTCTGTGTATCGTACCATCTTACATACTGCGGTCACCAACAACCGCGGTCCATGGTGCCAACCACAACGCTAATAAGCGTGGTGACTATGGTACTTCCCATCCACCACGCATTTTTGCTGTAATTCTAGAGGGAGCTTCCTGTCCTGCAGTGGACGTTTAATGGATTGTTATGATGATGATGATTATGATGAAGTATACAGAGTGTAAGGAACAGCCTTCCGAATACTGAAAGGGCATGATCAGTCAACGTAACTGAACAACTTTTAGCGAATAAAGCTTTCAGGAAATGGAAAAAAAAACCGGTCAAGTGCGAGTCGGACTCGCGCGCCGAGGGTTCCGATACACCTGTAGTGTTTATGGAATCAATAAAGTCCATTTTTAGGGCCGCAAAACCAAGTTTGTTTGTAAAGGTTTTTTGCAGATTTCAAAAAAAACTGTGCAACTTAGAAAGATCGTTTGATTTTTGCTGTAATGTTTACATACACTTCTATCGACTGTAATTAATTCAGATTTTTGCTTTTTCAAACTTCGGAAATAAGGGGGGGAATCGTATTTTTTTTGTCATCATAACTTGAAAATTAAGAGTTGTAAAAAAAATAAAAATATATTTTAGAATGTACAAGTAAAGCCCTTTCATATGATACCCCACTCGATCTAGTAGCGACAATTTTAAATTTGGCCCCCCAATTTGGGTCCCTTTTATGTGCAATTATAAGTTGGGCAACCATATTCTAAAACCATTCCAAATTTCAAGTCGATAGCGTGAGTAGTTGCCGAGATATATAGGGTGACTTTTAATTAGTTCTTGATAGAAAAAGGTATGCATGTACTCATGATACTGAACAACTTTCCCCAAGGAAAATAGATTCAGATAATTTTATTTAATGTAGATTCTTTATAGAATACTTATTGAATGTCATGCAGAATACAATGCAAATAGAGCGAATCTACGCCGTTTCGGATCGTGCTATGGCAGCGTAAAAGAAACGGCAAGAAACCACTGCAGCACGGCCTACTCGTACTTTAAGCTTGGAGGAGCTACTTTAAGAGTCGGCTTTTTACAATGTGTTTCGCTGGAATATCAGAGCCTCCTTGTCTAATCTATAGTAAGCTTTTTTACACAATGTTTGCTTTACATATTCTTTAAACTTTCTCTCAGGTAATTGCTCTATATTGTCAGGTATTTTGTTGTAGTATCGTATACACAGACCAACGAAAGATGTATTGACTTTAATTAATTATGGCTGATCAATTTTGTGCTTATTTCTTGTATTAAAATTAATCCTGTCACAATTTTGTATGTGTCACTCTTTTGTAAAACGAATACTGAATGGATATCAGCTGCCCGGCCCCAAAGCAGTAGGCCATAAGACATAATGCTATGGAAGTAGCACGTAGCTATGGAAGTAAACTTGCGATAGCTACATCAGTAAGTTGTCTGATTTTTCTATACATAGGTCGAAATACGAATGTCTAGTTTTGACCTCCCATAGAAACTGCTTCAGCTGATAGCGCGTTTTGTATGGAAGGTCCATTGAGTTTATTAAACTTCCGGATGGAGAGTCGAACGCTCTAACCAATAGACCTCAGAGCCAATATTACGTTTTATTGTGTATTCAAGAGCAAGTGAGCTTAGTGTTTGAAATAAGAACAACGGTACAAATACCAAAGCATGACGTGCGTTTTACTGTTCCGTACCTACTCAACAAAAACAAATTTATATAAATTTGACTTCTCATTTAATTTATAAAAAAATTACTGGACCTAGTCTACTAATGCTTCTACCTTGTACCACGCTACTGCGCTGCTTAATCAGTAATTCGTCGCGCGTGCTTCAAATTGACAAAGAAAACATCAATCACCGAGCCAGGAGAAGCTAGTAGTAAATCATGGCCGATAGATGGCCGGTAGACTAATTGTTAATGGGTTTTATGGCGTGTCGTTTCCCTTTTTGGTGAGACTTGGCGCTACACTGCGGTGGGCGAATGCAAGATTAGGGAGATAAATACACGATTTTTAGGGTGTCGAACCATGTGGTAAAAACGGAACCCTTATGCTATTACTGCAACCTTTATTAGTGTAACACGTTAGTTTACTATTATTTAATCTGTGGTGTAACATCCATACTATATTCTCATCCGAAGTTTCTCTAGGGTAACTCTACACTACATTGCTGCTTCGTATCTATCGAATACTCTCCAAAAGCGAGGCTACCCGGGACTGAACAACTTTTTAGGGTTCCGATATACCAAAATGGTAAAAAGAAGGAACCCTTATTGTGCGACTTCGTCTGTCTGTCCGTCATATTCCAGCAACCGCTCATGCTATCGACTTGGATTTTGGAATAGTTTTAGAATATGATTGCTGCCCAACTTTATTGCGAAGAAAAGAATGAAAAAAAAACTTAGTTTTTAGATGAAAATGTAAAAAAAACCACTAAAGTATTTTTTCACTTCTCATGCTCTGAAAGTGCTTCTTTGTGCAGGATATAGGCTGAATCGAATTTTGTGCACTAGGGCAAAAAAGTAATCGCAGTGGTGGGCGCCTGCTGCACCCCCCCCCCCCCCCACGCCGCGCGCGCGTCAACACATTCTGCACGAAAGCAGAAAACTCATTCTTCAGTTACATTTGGAGTGTGAAGTGAAAAGCAGAGTTTATAACTCGTCCACAAAACCATTTTATCCTCGACGTTACTATCAGCCCTCGCCTTCGGCTCGGGCTGCTAAAAGTCTCGTAACAATGGTTCGTTTTGTGCACTTGTTGTAAAATCTACTATTGCCGAAGCTTGCGAAAGAAAATATCTGAATTCATTATTCGATAGAGGTTTACGTAAATATTACAGGAAAAATAAAACAATCCTTGTAAGTTACACAAAAACCCTTTTAATAAAAATTAAAATTTAGTTTTGCGGTTCTAAAAATTTACTTGATTGCTTCCAAAAATACTAGGTATAGGTATATTGGTAGTTGGTACCCCCAGCGCGCGAGTCCGACTCCCACTTGACCGGCTTTTTCTCATCTTCGCCGACAACTCACAGCCTAATCTAGAAACTTGACAATATGTCCAAAATTCCTTTTTCAAGGTATTGCATTTATACTAACCCGAACATTAAATTCAAAGGAGTTACAACATTTAAGACCCTTTTTATAAAAAGACTGCAATCTTCATTCATCAGAATAGCATGCCATTAAAAGTCTACTCCTGGACAAGGAGGAAGGAAGACTCCTGGGAAATTCTGGAGGAGCTTTCCTCCAGAATTTCACAACTGAAATGCATTTTTCGCTTGTTAGCGTTTGGATCGCGATAGTTGGTGATCGACGCCGCTCTCCATCTTCCGGAAAAAGATCTCTTAGTCGCCTTTTACGACACTTACGGGTACGGGTAGTGAGTGTAATATTCTTAGCTGGCATCACAAGCACGTCGCTCTACTTATTACAGTGCAATAGTGTTCGATCTCATTTATGTCCTCAAAGCTAGATTTAAGGTCAAGACCCAGCCCATAGCTAGTAAAAAAGTTAAGTATGTGTATAAGTGCGATGATTTAACGATTAAAATTATTTTTTACTTCACAAAGGTGACCCTTCTCAATCAGATTTGCATACACGTTACAAGTTACAAGCGAGTCATAATAAAGCTACCAATCAATGTACCACGACGGAGCGTGGAGCGAAGCGAGCGCGGTTTTCCGGCTTCAATGCAATATCTAGATTGTACAAAAATTACTGCGTTTTTACGGATTTGATGAAAGTAGTTGCACCGCTTTTAGCTCGTAAAATAGTTGAAATTCAGTGCTTCTTGTATTGAAAAACCACAGCGCTCGCCTAGATTTTTAAAACCATCGTAGCTAAGTCGTTCGACTCTGCCTTTCGATTTATTTTAAGTACATATAAGTAATGAATTAAATATAAAATATCTTCAGCACCTATTTTACAGCCGCACAAGGTGTAACAAAAAGGGTACTAAGTTTTATACAGCAGAGGTGTTTCTGCCCATGAAACTGAACAACTTTTCCCAAGGAACATACTTAGGTCCAAAACCGAAAAAAGTTTTCGACCCTTCATACAAAATGTGCTGTCAGCTGATGCAGTTTGTATGTCATGTCGAAAATTTTGTTTGATATTTCGACCTATGTTCCTTGGGAAAAGTTGTTCAGTTTCATGGGTAGAAACTCGAATCCTCCGTGAGTTTTATTATCGTTGCGTTATTGCTCGTTATTGTGAGTAAAGCAAGATTTCGGACCTCCTTGCTCCGCGCGGAATAGATACCGTGCTAATTTATTTCGCTATGGGGACATGGCAATGTCCCTTTAAATACATGTCACATCTTCAATTATTACTAGGAAATATTCAAAATAGGACGATGCCTTCCCTACCTTGTAACCAATTTTTTCTTTAATCCTTCTTCTATTACCCTTATTTTTTTTTTGAGGAGTAAAGCACCAAAATTGTGTTCCCAAAAATACCTACATTTTCGCTCTGCTTGTATACCAATGCAACCTTAAAGCGAGATAACTTAAACGTCTGTGGTATTATGTCATACTGCCAAGTTTAATTCAGATCTATTCGTATGGCGAGCACGACAGGCGCCAAACATTTTTCAAATAAAATATGCGCAATTTGCATTGAATCCAATTTTTTATTTATTGCGGCATTCGTTGCATGACCATCTGCCAAAATCAAACTTAAATAATGGGAAGACGTTTTGATACTCTTGACGATACCTTTACGACGATATAATCCATCCATTTCAATAAATTACTATAATGTAATTCGAAGGAAATAAAATATGTCAAATTTTTTTTTTATATAGTTTTTTTACATTCTATTAGTAATGTAGATGTTCTTTGGGGAAAGTTGTTCAATTTCAGGGGTAGATTCCTTTCCTCCAGCGTTGGAAGGTATACCCTTTTTATTACACCCCGTAGGCGAGTCGAATATTCATGACGATTGATCACCGATTGATATACATCGTGTTAACGGAATAAGCGAAACTGAGAAAGTAGTTTGTTCAGAATCGAGAGTAGAATCAATTTCACGTGTTTTTTATAGGGGCAAGTCATTTTTTTTAAATTATTTAAATTTTTGTAGCTTCTATATATAAAAAAGAAGAAGGTGACTGACTGACTGACTGACATATCAACGCACAGCCCAAACCACTGGGTCTAGATATTTCAAATTTGGCATGTAGGTTCCTTATGAGGCCTAGGGGTGCACTAAGAAAGGGTTTTACAAAATTCCACCCCTAAAGGGGTAAAATAGGGGATAAAAGTTTGTATGAAAGTCCGTCAGTTTTGAAGTTAGGATCTTCAAAATTTGTATTTAGGCTGACGACTAAAAATTTATATTCACGTGTCTCAGGGTTTTTGAAAATTCGACACCCTTAAGGGTGAAAAGGGGGATGAAGTTGAAAATTCTTTATTTTTAAAGTAAAATCCACATAATTTATTATTTGGCCATTAATGATGTAATTCTATGCAACGTTCGTCACTGTTATTGAAATTCCACCCCAAATTCAACCCCTAAAAAAGGGAAATGGGGTGAAAAGTCTAAAAACCAATATGGGTATCGTTTGTATGGTTTATCGGGTCGCTGATTACGAAAACTACAACAATTTTGAAATCCATCGTGATGGACGTTAAATACCATCATTCTCTTGGGATGGGGTTGGGGTGCGATAGGGTTGAAATGTGAATATGGGTGTCGTTTATATGGTATATCGGGTCGTTGATTATGAAAACTACAACAATTTTGAAATCCAACGTGGTGGACGTGAAATACCATCATCCCCCTAGGGATCGAGTTGGGGTGCGATAGGTTTGAAATGTCTAAAAATCAATATGGGTGTCGTTTGTATGGTTTATCGGGTCGCTAATTACGAAAGCTACAACAACTTTGAAATCCAACGTGGTGGACGTGAAATACCATTATCCCTTGGGGATGGGGTTGGGGTGCGATAGGTTTGAAATGTCTAAAAATAAATATGGGTGTCGTTTCTATGTTAGGGATAGCGGTTAAATTGGCGTTAGGGATAGGGTTAGGGAGAGGTAGAGACGTAGAGAAAAATTAAAATTAAAATGTCTTTATTCAGTCAGAAACTAATCATAATTACAGATTGTTGGGATCTTCTTTTAAGTAGAATATACCTGTGCCAGAAGAACCCGCTCTTCCATATCTATCAATTTATACAAGAATAGTTTATGACCTCAAAGAAAAACTTAATTATATTATATAATAACATAATAGAATGAAATTAAACTAAGCAGTTTTGATGTGAATGTGAATGTTTGTGTGTGTGTGTGTGAATGTGAGTGTGGATGTGTATGTATGTGTGTGTGAATGTGTGTGAGAGTGTGTGTATGAGCGTGCACGAATGTGTTTATATGTATTACTGTATTTAAATATGTTATTATATTGTGTATGCGTAAGGAGAAGGGGTGAGTTGCCGTTATTTTAAAATTGCAAATATATATATATTAAATTAACTTACGAAATGCAGGAGTAATTCAGTTTCATTGTAATTTAGCTTTTTTAACCATTCTGCAAGTACTTTCCTACACTCATAAAGCTTCAAGGGAAAAATATTTAGTTTTGTGTTGATTGAGTTATATAAATATGATGACATTTTGGCAAACTGAATTCTAGCAAAAGAAGTTTTGATCCTACATGAAGGAGCTACCACGTGTGTTCTACTATTATATTGGCTAGAGTCATATTGTAAAGTTTTATGCAGCTTTAAAATTGCCAGTAATACGTATAGTTTTCTTACTGATAGTTTATCACTTAATGTATGTAGAGTATTAGTGGGGTATCTTAGCGGTTTAAAATACATGACTTTAAATAAGTATCTCTGTGCTCTTTCAACTTGTATGAATCTCGTCTTGCAAGCCCCTCCCCAAGCAGTAGAGAGGTAGAGAGGTACAGGTACATGTAAAGTAGAGGGTGAGGGAGAAGGAGGGGAAGGGGGAGAGGGAGGGAGAGAGGGAGAGGGAGGGGGTGAGAGAGGGAGGAGCAGGGGTAGAGGGAGGAGGGGGAGAGGGAGAGAGAGGGAGAGGGTTTTAGTTTTTCTCAATTACTTCTGCGAATTGGCTCTGTTTTGAAATATTACATAAAGGTGTCTCTCATCTCTCTTTTTACATTTGTTAGGATACTGCTGCTAAGTTCCTCTGTTCTGAGTAACTTATGAGTAACGTCTATATATTATATAAAATTCAGCTGGATCTTAAATTATACTCATTGATTTTCGCAGGGTTAGTCCTGTTTTTCCTTAGTTTAAAATTACCCCGAAATGACGGGAAAATATCTCATTGCTTCGGAAAACCGGTAACAACATAAATACGAAACCCACGCGAGCGAAGCCGCGGGCAACAGCTAGTTCTAAATATTTCTGTGGATACGCGCCACGATACGCGCGCTGGCGCGGCGTTAGCGCCGCGCGATTAATGAGCGTTGAGGAGGGGAGGGAAGTGGGCGTGGCGTGAGCGGAGTGCGCGGACTAGAACAACGATGAAACTAGAACAATTATGAAACTTTAAAATAACAATATCTAGATAAGGTGCATTCGGGTAATTACGAAACGTTTTTAGATAAATTGACAGCGTGACAATTTATAACTGACTAATAAAAATGTGGTTGAGTTTTTAGTATCAAACTCAAAATAAATGGGTTCTTGAATATGTATACTAAACCACAACTTGAAGATAGTTTCCAAAAATTTACCCAGTAAGTAGATAAAAATGTTTTAAAATTTGGTTTTCATTTCATAGCACGAGTTCAATTCCGAATGAATCGCGGAAAATTCCGAATGACACTCAAAAGTCGTTTTTATTCTATTGTGGTATAATGAACATATTGCTTTTTCGTTCATATTTAGACTCCCAAAAATATTGAATCGTAACTAGTCATTAAACAGCTTAAACGTATTTAAATGATATTTATAATTCGGATTTACCCGACATGAAATCTGTGGGGAAACTCTATTGTTGTTTTTTTTTATTGTCGCTTCTTTTTTTCCTACTATGAAGCCAATTTGTTTGTGAAGTGATGTAGTTTAGCTGACGTCATTAAGAGATTTTAATATCCAAATATGAATAAACTATTTTAACCTGACTTTGACTTTGATTCGGAATTACCCTTGTCGGTTTAATCCGAAAATAACTAAATATCTAGGCTAGACCGGTCTGAAGTCATTTACCAATGCAATAAAACGAAAATTTTGCAAATGTAAAGACAATCAATTTAAAAACTTACCAGAGATAGAAGGTACCGACGTCCAGGTAATTCCGAAAATGCATAAAACGAAAAATTTCGGTCGAGGACTAAATGGCTCGTCATGAACGTTCGCTCGCGTTTAGCAACCGGAGTCAAGTAAAGCGGGGGAGCGGTTTAAGATGGCCGCTAGGTAAGGGAAGCCAGAACAAAAAATAATGGCGCATTTCATAGAAATGAGATATTATTGGAATTACCCGATTTTCGGAATTATCCGAATGCACCTGAAAAAAAATTTTGGCGTATGAGGGTTTCGCTTATTAATTCCATTAACACGTTGTATACCTACTATGATCGCATCTGTTATCCTACTAATATTATAAACGCGAAAGTTTGTAAGTATGGATGGCAAGATGTTTGTTACTCTTTCACGTAAAAACTACTGAATGGATTTTAATGAAACTTGGCACACATAATATATAGTTTAGGTCCTAGAATAACACATAGGCTACTTTTTACCGCGGGAAAACTCTTCATTCCCACAGGAAAACGCATTTAATGTTAATAAAGAACGATGACTGTCTCACTGACTGACATATCAACGCACAGCCCAAACCGCTGGGTCTAGAAATTCCAAATTTGGCATTTAGGTTCCTTATGAAGTTTAACGGTGCATAAAGAAAGGGTTTTACAAATTTCCACCCCTAAAGGGGTAAAATAGGGGATGAAAATTTGTATGAAAGTCCTTCAGTTTTAAACTTCAAATGTTGTATTTAGGCTTACGACTGAAAATGTATATTTATGCATCTCAGGGTTTTTGAAAATTCTAAACCCTAAAGGGTGAAAAGGGGGATGAAGTTGAAAATCCTTTATTTTTAAAGTTAAATCCACATAATTTATTATTTAGGCATTGTGTGTAATTCTATGCAACGTTCATCACTGTTTTTAAAATTCCACCCCAAATTCAACCCCTAAAAAGGGCAATGGGGTGAAAAAGTCTAAAAACCAATATGGGTATCGTTTGTATGGATTATGGGGTCGCTGAGTACGAAAACTACAAAAAATTTAAAATTCAACGTGGTGGACGAGAAATACTGTCATCCCCTGGGGATGGGGTTGGGGTGCGATAGGGTTGAAATGTCTAAAAATCAATGGGTGTCGTTTCTATGTTTATACGAAGATAGGGAAAGCGTTAGGGGAAGGGTTAGGAATAGGGGTAGGGAGAAGGAGAGGGGGTTGGGCGAGGGACAGGGAGAGGGAGAGGAAAAGAGGGAGGAGGGGCAGGGACAGGGATGGTTTTACGGACGGTTGGACAGATGGTTGGACGGACGGACGGACGACAGATACTCGTAGATGGAAGTGTGGATGAATGGATGGTCAGATAGATAGAATCCCTCGCGGACGAAGTCGCGGGCAACAGCTAGTTTACTTATAACTACACAGTTTAAAGTTGGAAATTAATTAGATAAGTACGAAGAGGTGGTTATGGAAAACTATTTAAAGGAAGATGTTGAAAATACCCTGGAGAAGTCGTTGATTAGCTGTATTCGTCAATCAAATTCCGATTATGTAAAGTGGCAATCAAATATGCACATTCTTCAAGGGAAAAGACATGTACTGGACACATAACATGGCGGATTGATTTTCCCGTGTGGTGCCGGCAAAGAATAGTACCAACCCATACATACCCGTGGGTGTCATAAGAGGCGACTAAAGGTTATAAACTTGAGGATGGGCAGCAGCATCCTCCTTTGTATATCTTAATTACTGCGGTCACCTACAACCGCGGTCCATGGTGCCAGCCGTAACGCTAAAAAGCGAGGTGACTATGGTACTTCCCCTCTACATTTTTCCAGCAAATACTAGAATTCTGGAGGGAGCTCCCTGTCCTGTAGTGGACGTTTCATGGGATGTTATGATGAAAGTGGCAATCAAGTATAATATGCAAATTCATCAAGGATAAAGACATGTACTGGACACATAACAATCTCCCTCCAGAACTCCACCAAAAACGCGTGGTATTTATGAGGGGATTTACTATAGTTACCACGTTTGTAAGCGTTGCGGCTGGCGACCGCTGTTGTTAGTGACCGCGTATGTAAGATGGTAAAATACACAGAAAGATGTTGCTGCCCATCCTCCGGTTCATAAGCCCTTAGTCGAGTACGACATCCAGGGATAGAAATAGGTTGGTACTTTGGTACTATTCTTTGCCGGGCACCACATGGAATGCCGAACACAAGACAAAGACCCCAAAAGCCTAAAAGCTGATCAACTGTCCCCAAGGAATATGGTGTGCGTCAGGATGGCGGTTGTACCATCGTTAAATTAGCATGAGAGATTAGTACCTAATTTGTACCTAAATTTACCAAAAAAAAAAATGTACCTCTTTTGGAACGAACGAAGGAAAAAATTTGTCTTTTTCCTATATAAACCATTTGAAGCTAAATGTATCTTTATTTATACTTGAAATTCAAAACGTTATTACCAGTTTGATTTATGCTTCAAATGGTCGGTCAAGTTGGATAGGCTTATTGTTTTTGCTTTTGAACTCCCAATCAGTACCTAGTTGCCATTTTCGACAGGTTTGTGAAGAATAAAGGGTATTTATTATTCTTATAATTAATTCATGAGTTGAGTTCCATCAACGATATATTGATGCTGTATCGATATCACAGATCAATCAATATAAAATATTACGACTTAATTTTTTTAGGAAAATCATACCTATCTAGCAATAGTTCCTGACCTTGAGTCAAATTCTCTTAAATAGTTACTTAGTTATGTAAATTTGTTTAGTTTACTCTTATATCCATTTATGGAAGCTTGTTATTGGCCTTTAATGACCCATATTATTTACCACTTTGTAAATGTAGCTGTAAGCTCCCCTAATATAATAAAATAAAAATAAAATAAAAAATAAAATATTCCGAACTTTGATACATTAGGCCAAAGTGAAGAAGATTAAGTGAATTTAACTAAGTAAATTATATCTATAATATAATTTCATCATAACATCCCATGAAAGTATGATTAATATATTGTTGTTACTTTTGTATAATTTTTGAGCTTGCGCACAGTCTATCTGCCTTCTCCAATATTTTTCACACTCGCCTAGGTCTGCTGGAAGACATTTCTTTATTGAAATAAGTAGTACCTGTTGTGTCGTTTTTCTTTATGTATTGTCCATTGTATTTTCTTGTGTGCAATAAATAATAATAATAATGAAACGTCCACTATAGGACAGGGAGCTCCCTCTAGAATTCTAGCTTTTGCTGTAAAAATGTAGAGGGGAAGTACCATAATCACCTCGCTTGTCAGTGTTACGGCTGGCACCATGGACCGCGGTTGTAGGTGAAAAGTAAGATGTAAGATACAAAGGAGGATGCTGCTGCCCATCCTCCGGTTTATAACCCTTAGTCGCCTCTTACGACACCCACGGGTATGTATGGGTTGGTACTATTCTTTGCCGGCACCAGTGCACCACACGGGACTGCCGCAATGTCGTGTGTCTAGATAGGTTATTCGGTGAATGAGAATAAATAAAAAACCTTATGTGGGCAAAATACCCTAGGTTAAGTTTATTTTACTAACACTATGGATTTATATCCGAAATAAATTTTTGAATTTGAAAATTAAGTCAAAAAGGCCCTGTATTCTGTGATCTGGCTCTGGAAAACTGGAAAAACATAAATCAGGGTTGTTTGTCCCTGGATTCGGTCATGTTGAGTTAAATTTTAATTAAGTTTACTACCGAACTGTGCTTCCGTGTAAATGCTGCACTCACCCTAAAATCTGGTCTGAATTTCCTCGAAGTTGCTTTACATTGCGTCGCCTTGGCTTTCCATACTGTACAATCAACGACAAGTCAAGCTGTACACTCGCAGCGCGACTCTAGCCCGTACGTCTATTGAAATAAGGACGGTACAAAGTCCAATGTGTCAAGCTTTATGTGCTCTTGACGAATTGATCGCATCAGGATGTCTACTCTCAATTTTCGATAAGTCGATACGATAGTACTTCGATACAGTCGAATTCATAACTTCGTTCACTGCACAGGTTCACTGACAATACTGGCTTAGTGAGGTCGGTCATCGTCCTTGCAACCCACATGATATGATGTGGTTACTGGCAATAGAGTAGAATATTGGTTGGATGAATTGTCAAACTGATATAGTGATTAGCATCCAACCAATATTCTACTCTATCGTCAAGGGACGAAGTTTTGAATTTGCATGTTTCGAATAGTATCGTATCGTCTATGCTTTCGTTTGGGGGGTATTTTCGTGCAAAGTGGATATAGGCCCTCTGGCGGCAACAATTGGTATTACATCGAGCTTTGGATGGGTCAGAGGATGAGAGGAGGGATGTAGCGAGAGGTCTCGATATCTTCAACTAAGAAAGATTTTCTCTACATATACGGTGACTTTTAATTAGTTCTTGATAGAAAAAGGTATGAATGTACTCATGACACTGAACAACTTTCCTCAAGGAACATAGGTCGAAATACGAAAATCAAGTTTTGACCTCCCATAGAAACTGCATCAGCTGATAGCGCATTTTGTATGGGAGGCCAAATTTGGTTTTTCTTATTTCGAACTATGTTCCTTGGGAAAAGTTGTTTAGTATCAAGAGTACATACATATATTTTGCTATCAAGAACTTATTAAAAGTCACCCTATATAAACTTTATGGAGCTAAGAAAAAAAGATGACTCTGCTTTAGCAGACAAGATAAGCTAATAATTGGAATTTCCTGCCTGCGTCTGTGTTTCCGAGCTATTCTAGGTATAAGTCGATTTTATTCCATTCGCGAATTGAAATTGTTTATTTGCTCAAAATATGGTAAATAAATACAGTCAATGATACCGAGTTACACATATTTTGGTATTTATAAGGCATGCAAAAACATGATCAGAGATTAGTCAATTGAATCTAGGTCACAATGAAATTATAGCGTATAAAATTAAATGTCAAAATTATTGCCGTGACTATTTTTCAAATATGGCGCTTTTACACGTTGGCATTAACAATCTAGTTAGATCTCTCTGTCTCAGGTTAGGCAGATGCTCCGTTTGGGTAAAAACATTCGGATGGTTATACACAAACACACTTAGTTGTAATATATACATACTTGTCAGTGAAGGAATAATGAAGGAATAGGCTTCCCGGGTTCTTCTGGTTGTGGGCGAACTCGTTCTATCGTTGTTCCTAATGGGCCAAAAATAAGCCCGTCGAATATAAAAAAGTTTTTCAGCCCCGGGTAACCTCGCTTTTGGAGAGTAGTCGATAGATACGAAGCAGCAATGTAGTGTAGAGTCACCCTAGAGAAACTTCGGATGAGAATATAGTATGGATGTTACACTAATAAGGGTTGCAGTAATAGCATGCAGTCTGTAGTTAACGTGATTATATTTTGAAAGCAGGAAAAGGAGCTAATGAGTTCATTCAATTTTATCACTACCATGAGAAGCTATTAATTGTAGTGCCATTATCTCGGTATTTGTTGTGTATTTTAACAGCTTTATTGCTATAATAAAAAAGTTTTCATGCATAACAAATTGTTAATGTACTTACATAAATATTTCAAAGCGTCTATGGTCTAGTGGTTAGAGCATTCGGCTCTCGTTTCGGAGGTTCTGGGTTCGATTCCCGGTGCGGACAATTCCAATTGACAAATTCTCTGTAAAAATTGTGATAAGCACTTTGTAAGACATTGGTTAGGACATTGCAGTATGAATAATTCTTGATCATGATAATGTTTTTAGTTATTGAATATCACATAATTCTTCTTAGTTATCTGTATTAATATTGTATCAGTATATATTTGCATCATTGTAATTGTCTCATGTGTAAGTTGTGGTTACCTATAATTGGATGTACATATATATAAGATCCTTTTTTTTTAGTGTATAAAACTTTTGTTTGATATGTATTATCTGTTGGTGATCCTAATAAAGAAAATAAAAATAAATAAAATAACCGGATTGTCAAAAAAGTAAAATTATTCCGTGCCTCAGAAGGCACGTTAGGCTGCTGGTCCTGGCTGTTTTTTACGGAAGTAGTCGTTAATAATTAATAAGCCATGTCAACCTTTGGCTGTCAAATCTGACATCAATCTTTATTTCGATTCATGGAGGCGATTCAAAAAAAGATCAATTAGATCTTCTATCTTATATTAGAAGTTTTATGCCACCACATATAAACTGACCTAAGAATATTGATATTCCCGACTCTAAAAACAATTTCGTAACTCACATGCGTATTCCATCCAGATAAAAGCCACGTCTGTCGGTGCATCGAACTTTTTGGCAGGCGCCTCATCCCGGCCTAGTAAATTGCCATGAAGCATGTGAATTAAGTAACTGGAAAGCGAGCGACGCCGGGTCTCGGGCCAAGCGGGCATTCCCTCGGATAAATAGGCCTGCAGAGTCTGGCAACTGCTCACAGACGAACTAAATTGCATGCTGCTGGCCAGCGAAAAAGTTTTATTTTTCTGTGCGGCCAGCTGTATAATGTTCTTTGTTTGAAATTCTAAATAAATAAAATTTCTGTATTTGAAACTAGCTTACGGCCGGAGCTTTTCTTAGCTTCTTGTTGTTTATTATGCTTAGATCCTGCAGTATATATGCAGTATATATTGGCTGCGCATAGTCGATTTTACATACAAATTGATTGATTAATTATTTTTGAGTTTTTAGCTATAAGTCCGAAAGATTTGGGCTATGTTTAGGGGCCCAGTAAGGCGGCCGGTTATTCGTTCAGAAAGAAGCTTCACTTAGTGGAAGAGCCAGCTGCAAGAATAGAGTATTCTTTATGGTCAATGGGCTTACTCTTGACCTCGATATAGCCCCAGGGGCAGAAATGAGGTCGCCGTCGGAACTAGCTTCCCCAGAAGAAGCCTTACACTCGCGACTTGAATAGATTCGCGTTATATGAACTCGCGAACACAGACATAGGCAGAGAATTCCACTCCTTAGCTGTGCGCATTATAAAACATGGTTCAAAGCGCGTTGTGCGAATGTGTGGAATATCAACCAAGTGAGGATGATATCCTGCGGCGCGTCTGAACTCCCGATGGTAGAAGAGGGATGGTGGAATAAGCTCATGGAGCTCTTGAGCACACTCCCGGAAGTAGTTGAAGACCGACAAACAAGCAACTTTGCGACGGTGGGCCAGCCTGTGAAACTTGGTGTTCAGCAGCATCTCATCACCAATGAGCTTTTACCGTAATCCAGGAGGCTCTAGGCACTAAGCAAGCCCCCAACAGCGTATTTTGAGTCTTATCGACATAAATTTTAGGTAGCATTTTAATTTGTGGTAGAGTGCGAGGCAAACAACTTAAACAATAATCGCGTGGTGGGGGAAGCTTTGCGCACGTGAATTTGTATGTAAAATCGATTGCACAGCCAAGGTCATTGTTCAAGAAGGTTGCCCACATCTATACTGTCAGTGACAGTATGGTAGTTGAGTCAAGTCAGAAGTTATGGTTTGAAAACTGTGACATTCAGGTAAGCCACTTACCTGACAAAGCAAAGTATGATGGTACGATACTTAAACGGATTTTGTTACCCATTATTCGGTTGAAACTCCCTCAGTCGCCTTTTTCTACACTTAGAGATGGTCTTGCCATCAAACGTAGGTATTAGTTTGGCGAGTAGACTAAGTATTGTATATACTTACAAAAAAGATCGGTACAAGATGATAGCAAAATATAATACTAATAGACACACACACACAGCAAGACACCGGCAGGGAAGAATAAATATTTTTCCTAACCAGTCTTTGAATACTGAACCTAACCATGACAAACAGTTCCTTCGTGCAAAAAATATCAATTCGCAGTTCAGTCAATATGAAACTCGGCAGGCGTTTGCGGCAATATTCACGGATTACAAATATTACGGTCTCAATACTGTCGTCTTGCTTTTTTCTCGCTTCCATAATATCAACATAATCTGCTACTCATATTCAGACTCAGGACTTTTGTAAATAGAGAGAAAAGTGTAGAGGGTTCGGCTCTACGAATTTTTCGTAGCAAATCTCTACGAGTATTTAGAATCTTGAGGGGTGCGAAGCTACGAATTTTTTCGTAGCAAATCTCTACCAATATTTGTTCTCTTGTGAAGTTTGAATAAGTAGGTAATCAGGGAAACCTAGGAAACCCAGAAAAACACGGACTTTAGTTAGGGTTGCTTAGGGTGGGTGAGTTTCCACTGAAGCGGACCGGAGTGGAGCGGAGCTTAGCTGAGCACGAATTGATCAAGCACTTCTTCTTTGCCTTGTCCCACTTTAAGTAGGGTCGGCTATCCTAATCTTGTTGCGCCAGGACGTTCTGTCGAGGGTTGTCGGGTCGGGCAGGTTTTCTTTATTAAGTAGGGTGTTCATGCTGGTCCACCATGTGTACGGGGGGCGTCCTCTGCCTCTCTTTTTCTCCGGCAGGTTTAGAGCTGACTTGACCACGTAATCTTCATCTCTCCGCATAACCGTACCATCTTAGACAGCTTTCCTTGACCTTTTCCGGTATGGGGGCCACTTTGAAACTGCCGTGGATGTACTCGTTTCTGACCTTGTCTAGTCTTGTGACCCCTCCCGCCCATCGAAGCATTTTCATTTCCGCTGTGTGGAGCTTCTGGACATGCTCTTCTTTTACCGGCCAGCACAATGCTAAAAAACTCCGCTCAGCTTCAGTGGAAATAGTGTAAGCGGAGCTGAGCGGGCTTTCACATAAAATATGTATGAGCAAATTATCTGAGCGGAGTTGAGTGGAGCTGAGCGCAGCGGAATAGAGTGGAGCGGAGTCGAGAGGAGACCAGTGGAGCGGAATCGAGCGGAGTGGACCGGACTGGACCGGCCTGGACTGGACCGGACTTTGGAGCTACTCGTATTTGATTTTCTATTATTTCTTATACAAACCGATATACCTACCAATGAAAAGGCTCCTTAAGCTAGTTCTAGGAATGTAAAACATTTTTACATTTCAATCTCTGGATTCCAAAAAAAACGGCCAAGTGCGATTCGGACTCGCGTACTGAGGGTTCCGTACCACCACATAAACATAATTGTATTAGTTGAAATTTCAGTAAGTTAATGTGCTAGATTTTTAGAGTCCGGCACGCGCTTGACCAAATTTTATTATTTGTTGTTATTTTATAGCTTATGCACTATAAACATACCAATTTTCAAGTTTATAAGTGTTCCCGTTTTAAAATAGAACTAAAACAAAAATCGCCTCAGCGACCATCCAACTTGACCCCTCTCTTATATGAATGTTCTTGAAACGGAAGCTCACCACAATTGGTTACCATTAGTTGTGAGAAAAGTTGTAATATTTAATGATTTCAGACTTTTCCCATTATTTGTACTGTGAGACCTAGCTTCTTGCCAAATTTCATAATTTTAGGTCAACGGGAAGTACCCTGTAGGTTTTGCATTTTTGAATAAATGTATGGAGATGAGGACATAAAATGCCATATCTTTTGATTGCGTCGTTGTAAAAAATTGAAATGTTCAGATCTTGCGTGGTTCATGGATCCTAATATATGTTATTAATTTCAACCTGATACCTTTACCCGTTCGTGAGATAAAGGGTCTTGACAGACAGACAGACGGACAACAAAGTGATCCTATAAGGGTTCCGTTTTTTTCTTTTGAGGTACGGAACCCTAAAAATAAGAAAAAATATCAAATAGCTTTCTCCCTTCTTATAAAAAAAAATTGTTCTTATTCACATTTTCAAACATGATCAGACTTTATTTCTAATTATGCTTATAAATCATTTATGTAAATATTAGTAAATGGGATTACACTTGACTGAATTTAGTAGGTATAATTACTGAATCATTCAGTCGACTGAATTTAGAAAAATGTAAACCCCTTTAAGAACTGGTTTCAAAAAATATTATTCAGAAATGTATCATGTATTGCAGTGATAACTCTAGTTGCAGCTTTCCACCAAAATTGTACTCCACATAGAGTTTCTCGCCATCCTATATCATAATTGTCAGCTCGACGAATTATATCTGGCTCCTAGCCAGGAGCGAAGTACGAAACTAAAACTGTTATTGCTCAAGTCCGAAGTGAATGCACTATTTGTTTGGAACATGTTTTTCCAAAATTTGCGAATAGCGTTCTTAAAGCAAATATACCCCTCAAATGGGCATTTTGTAAAGCCTACGAGTACTCCTCATTTATAGCTGGTCAAAAAAATATATGTGAAACATCAGTTCAAGGAATACATTTGGTACATTCGTTTTTAGGGTTCCGTACCTCAAAAGAAAAAAACGGAACCCTTATAGGATCACTTTGTTGTCCGTCTGTCTGTCTGTCTGTCTGTCTGTCAAGACCCTTTATCTCACGAACGGGTGGATGTATCAGGTTGAAATTGATACCATATATTAGGAACCACACAAGATCTGAAAATTTAATTTTTTTACAACAACGCAATCAAAAGATATGGCAGTGTATGTCCTCATCTCCATAAATTTTTGCAAAATAGCAAAATCTACAGGGTACTTCCCGTTGACCTAAAATTATGAAATTTGGCAAGAATTTGTCTCAAGAAAGAGAAAGAGGAAACGGGAAAGAGGCGTGATGTTATGTATGTATGTATGTAATTTGTCTCACAGTACAAATAAAGGGAAAAGTCTGAAATCATTTAATATTACAACTTTCCTCACAACTAATGGTAACCAATTGAGGTGAGCTCCCGTTTCAAGAATATTCATATAAGAGAGGGGTCAAGTTGAATGGTCTCGGAGGCGATTTTTGTTTTAGTTCTATTTTTAAAACGGGAACACTTGCAAACTTCAAAATTGGTATGTTTATAGTGCATAAGCTATAAAATAACAACAAACAATAAAATTAGGTCAAGCGCGTGTCCGACTCGAAAAATCTAGCACATTAACTTAATGAAATTTCAACTAATACAATTATGATTATGTGGTGGTACGGAACCCTCAGTGCGCGAGTCCGACTCGCACTTGGCCGGTTTTTTCTTTATGTCTTTGTATTCTATATTTAACAAAATTAACTATGGTACATTGATATTTTTATTTGAATTTCCTTCTGTTCCTAAAGCGCTATATTATTTGAAAATATTTTACCCTAATAAATTAAAAAACCCTTATTCTTAAAATACAACATACGATTTTTTTTATTTCATACAAAAATGTAAGTTTTTCGTTTTTCCTTGTTTTTGCCAAAATTCCGTCTCATCGTCGTTGGAACAGCCACGTTGAAGAGCACTCTTATGTTAACGCTATTGACGTTTTAATAAGGTCGATATTTGCATTGAAAAGTGCGTATAGCTTCTAATTTGAGGAGTATGTTCGCCTTAAAGCACTGTGAGCCGCACAGAGTAAAGTAGAGTCCGTCATGTACAGCGTGATTATGAAATGTCTGATGAGTATGGTACTTAGAACATAAAACTTAAACAACTTTCCCCAAGAAACGTAGGTTGAAAACTGAAAAAAATATTTGGCTTCCCCATACAAAAATTGAGCTGTCAATACTGGAATTTTAATTGGGCGACCAAAAAAAAATCTCACTGTTTTTTTCCTGAATGGTAAGTATTTTCACCAAAGAAACTGTAGTAATAACATTTATTAGTCAGAAAGAGAGATAAAAATTAACGTTTTAGGATTTGATAAAAATTCATACATTTTAGTATGGAGGTCCCTCGCAAGAAATGGTTACGCTTATGGCTCCATCCTTAGCAGAAAGTGCTGCTACTTGAACATCCTTGGTGAGAACGCTCTCAACGCAGTTTGAAGAAAAAACCTGTTACAAACCCATATTCCTACCGTCATTACCCTAGCCTTATTTAGTTTTTACTGATACCGAGTGGAATTCTCTGTCTGCGTCTGTGTTCCCGAGTTCATATAACCCGAATCTATTCAAGTCGCGAGTGAATAGGCTTCTTCTGGGCAAGCTCGTTCCATCGTCGACCTCATCTGTCTTCAAGATTAGATTGAGGTCAAGAGTAAGCCCATTGACGATAAAAAAAAACATTTTTTTTTTAGTCGGTGGCCCAATCTAGGGGGTTTGACGAAGGCACTGGTTTTTACACAGAGCGACTGCCATCTGACCTCCGCAACCCAGAGGGAAAATCAGACCCCAATCCTAGATTAAGCTTTGCCAGGGTTGTGGCTAAACCGGTTGTCGGAGTTTTTCAAGCCGCCAATATATCATTGACATAAGCCTAATACAAAAAACCGGTCAAGTGCGAGTCGGACTCGCGCGCCGAGGGTTCCGATATACCTATAGTATTTTTGGAAGCAATAAAGTCCATTTTCAGGACCGCAAAACTAAATTTGTTTGTAAAGGTTTTTTGCAGATTTCTTAAAAACTGTGCAACTTAGAAAGATCGTTTTATTTTTGCTGTAAAGTTTATATAAACTTCTGTCAACTGTAATTAATTCAGATTTTTCCTTACTCAAACTTCGGAGATAAGGGGGGGGGAATGGTATTTTTCTTGACATTTTTCATCATAACTTTAAAACTAAGAAATTTAAAAAAATACAAAAACATATTTTAAAATGTACAAGTAAAGCCCTTTCATATGATACCCCACTCAACCTAGTAGCGACAATTTGAAATTTGGCCCCCCCTATTTTGGCCCCCTTTATATTAATAATCATACTTTTTTCAAAATTTTTTCTTGTGCAATTAAGTTGGGCAACTATATTCTAAAACTATTCCAAATTTCAGGTTGATAGCATAAGTGGTTGCTGAGATATAGAGGTGTGACAGACAGACGGACAGACAGCCAGACAGACAGACAGAGCGGCACCATAAGGGTTCCTTTTTTTTACCATTTTGGTATCGGAACCCTAAAAACTGTAAATGGAAAAGCTTGCAACACCACGAAACTGAACAACTACTTTTCCAGAGAAACGTGAAAGATTGGACTTTTTTTAGGGCTTCTCCATGCAAAATGTTTGGTAAATGTCTGCAAACCTCTCAGGTGGTTGATCTACCCATGAAACTGAACAACTTTTCTTAAGGGGCTACCAGTTAAAAAAATATTACTCGCTGAATACAAAACTTATAGGAAATCAAAAAACCGGTCAAGTGCGAGTCGGACTCGCGCGCTGAGGGTTCCGATATACCTATAGTATTTTTGGAAGCAATAAAGTCCATTTTCAGGACCGCAAAACTAAATTTGTTTGTAAAGGTTTTTTGCAGATTTCTGAAAAACTGTGCAACTTAGAAAGATCGTTTTATTTTTGCTTTAAAGTTTACATAAACCTCTGTCAACTGTAATTAATTCAGATTTTCCCTTACTCAAACTTCGGAGATAAGGGGGGGGGAATGGTATTTTTTTTGACATTTTTCATCATAACTTGAAAACTAAGAAACTTAAAAAAATACAAAAATATATTTTAAAATGTACAAGTAAAGCCCTTTCATATGATACCCCACTCGACCTAGTAGCGACAATTTGAAATTTGGCCCCCCCTATTTTGGCCCCCTTTACATTAATAATCATACTTTTTTCAAAAAATTTTCATGTGCAATTAAGTTGGGCAACTATATTCTAAAACTATTCCAAATTTCAGCTCGATAGCGTAAGTGGTTGCTGAGATATAGAGGTGTGACAGACAGACAGACAGAGCGGCACCATAAGGGTTCCTTTTTTTACCATTTTGGTATCGGAACCCTAAAAAGCAGATTGAAGTAAAGGTACCCTAGTTTATTTAGAACCTATTTACTCTGTAAAATAAAGTTCACTGTAGTTACAGATACAATAACTTCTTTGGCCGTTTTTCTCACTTTTTGTACATGTAACTACAGTAAACTATATTTTACAGAACTTATAGGTTCTAAATATACTAAGGTACCTTAACTTGAATCTGTCTTTGTGGATTTCCGATAAGTTTTGTTTCTAGCGTGTTTTTTTTCAACTGATGGGGGCGCTAGTGGACGGGAGGTAGCCTCTTAAGGAACATACTCGTAGGTCGAAATCTGAAATCGCTTCTCGCTCGGCTCGTGCGTTGTGGTCGAAAGATAACCTAACCATCGGGATCGGTTAGGTTGGGTTTACCGTGGTTAACGAACCTAAAATGCGCCACTTATCTAAACCCTTTTACAATATGCCGGCGCCGCTTCACAATTTGACGACCGTTTACAGTTTGAAACGGTGAATGATACCTAGGTACGATTTTCCTGCGACATATAGATTAAGATGACTATATCAATGACAAAGAGCTATGGTGCTCAGAAACACAAGAGAAACACTGCATAGTTTCTTGCCGTTTCTTTTTCGGTAGCACGTTCCGAAACGGACTAGCTTTAATTTCATGTTTTATGAATACTTGAGACATGGACCAAATTCGGAGAAATTTATTTGGCTTCTCCATACAAACCTTCAACCTTCCTCAATTCAGCTTCCTGCGCAGGTATTTCCGGACGGGTGCAACAAGGCAGCCTTTAAGAAAAAAGCCTATAAATATCTCAAAGGCCGGCCCTGGTGTTGCGGGTGTCTATGGGCGTCGGTGATCACTTACCATCAGGTGACCCGTCTGCTCATCTGCCTCCCTGTTCTATAAAAAAAAATTCAGGAAGCAAGGGAAGTATGTCAAGATCGTAACAGGTGGAGGACTGTGGTCTCTGCCTACCCCCACTTGAATAGATTTGGGTTATATGAACACGGGAACACAGACGCAGGCAGAGAATTCCACTCTTTAGCCGTGCGCATTATAAAAGATGTTTCAAAACGCTTTGTGCGAATGTGCGGAATAATCAACAAAGTATGGGTGATATCCTGCAGTGCGTCTGGACTCCCGATGGTAGAAGGGAGATGGTGGAATAAGCTCGTGGAGCTCTTAAACACACTCGCCGAAGTACAATCTGTAGAAGGGTGTGCCCTGATTGCAACGTATAGTTCAGGATAAGGCTTCACGCACCCGACCGCTTTTGTCGGCATCTCGCTCTGACGTGTTATCACCTGAATCTTCCGTCCTTGTCCTGGCCGATAATCGCCCACCGATTCTCGGACTTGTGCGGGAGCTGTAACCTGCGAAGTCAGGGTATGCCGCTTGCGAAGAATAAAGATTTCGTGATATCTTTAAATTCTTTTCATACGCTTATTCTTAGAACCTATTGTGTGCATAAACAAGTAGGTAATATTTCTAGGTAAATGGAAAATGTAATATAATTTTTGCATAACTTTACATATGAGATATTGGCATGACTAATGCATAGATGCATACAATGCAAGAGTATTGTTCATTGTGGAGTTTAAGTAATAAAAAAAACTCAATCACACAACATGTAAAAGAAAATACCATTATGAAATTAAAGATTATACAGTTTTTTATCACCCCGGATATTTTAAGAGGTGGTTCTGCCCATGAAACTGAACATTTTTTCCTAAGGAACATAGGTCGAAAATAGATTGACATACGAAAAAAAATTTCGACCTTTTTTTTTTACTACATATGGGCTTACTCTTGACCTCGATCTAGCCTTGTGATGTTTCAAAGCGCTTTGTGCGGATGTGTGGAATATCAACCAAATATGGGTGATATCCTGCGGTGCGTCTGGATTCCCGATGGTAGAAGGGGGATGGCGGAATGAGCTCGTGGAGCTCTTGGGCACACTCTCCGAAGTACAATCTGTAAAAGACCGACAGACATGCAAATACGAAATGTGCTATCAGCTGATGCAGTTTTTATGGGAATTCGAAATATTTTTTCGTATTTCGTTCTATGTTCTTTGGAAAACCTCTTCATGGATAGATAGAACTACTTACCTCTTAAAATATCCGGGGTGATGATAAAGAAACAAGGTTGGACATATGTCGCAGCCAACTGGTTTAATCAGGCAGTTAACTGAATGCCTAAGCGGTTGATTGACTGCCGGCATTCAATTGAATGCCCAGGTTGATTGTTGACTGAACTACTATCGCTCAACTTTTAACGAGTTGGCTAATTAATAGCTAGCCCGATTGAGACGGCTAACTTTGAATCAGCCGGGTGATAAAATTCAAGTTTGTCAGCAAATTATGATCAGCAAAAGTCCTGATTGAGCAGCTCCGCTCGCGCGTCATTTGATTGCTAATTTTTGTCACTCAAAAAACAACTTGGTGGTATTAGATAGATAAATTGTTTATTAAGGATACAGCACAAATCCACAACAAAATATTTAAAAACATAAAATAGACATTAAATCTAAATCCAGTTATAGAATGTGCCGCACCCCCAAATAGGCCCTAACTTAGCATAATGCTGCAGCAGCAAAGCACGCCACAGCGCTGATATTCTGTCAGCGGATGTAGAAGTGCGTCAGCAATCGAACTTGAAAAGAAAGAGATTGCTGATTGATAACTTTTCAGCAAGATGAGTAAATAAATAAACTCCCTTATTTGTAGCACAATTTATTAAATACCTTCATAGTGGCTCTTACAAAAAGTACCTACATACGCATTTATTCTAGTATACTATCACAGTTTTTGCGTAAGTATAAAATTACAAAAGTACCAGTAATTAAATAGTTCTATAGACTAGATTCTATTTTTCATTTACCTACTTACATTTTTATATTCAAAAGCATATGTAACATTTGTTTAAAGCCTCAGATACACATTGCTGGTAAATGAGCTTGCTTATTAGCATGCCAGAAACGAGCATGCTTATTAGCATGCCAGAAACGAGCATGTTTTTTAACCGTCAAAGTTCGCTAGCGAAAGGCATACATAATGTTACAGCAAGGTTTCAACGAACTACGTTCGATTTTTGAGCATGCTCGAAATGAGCACGCTTATTTCTAGCAAAGCGTGTACACACATGCTACTAAGTAGTAATTGTTACTTAGTAGCATGCTTTACTTGCATGTGTCTCTGGGGCCTAACTGTAAAAGTGTTTTTGTCTGTTTGTTGACCTTTTATACTACAATTTATTGTACAGTCAAGAGCAGGTCAAGCTTGACACTCGCAGTACTACTTCCGTCTCTACACCGACTAAGATAAGTGCGGCACAAAATCCAATGTGTCTAGTTCGAAGTACTTTCATGTGCAGTGCGACACTGTTATATTGGCCGGTGGCACAGATTAAATAAGGTGGATAAAATCGGAATATTGAGATAGAGGTCGCTTGTAGGGACTTCTTTACGGCGCACGAAATAACTCGGGCTATGACCGTTAATACGCAGAAGTCGAAAAATTTATCGCGGCGGTGAGCGCGGCATGTGGGGGGAGGCGAGCGAATCGCTCATTGGCATCCGCCTGTCACCCATGCGCAGGAAATAACCGTCACAGCCCAACTTATCCTGAACGCGCTATAATTTTTTTCCCATTGATTAAAGGTTTTTCTGTCTGATCTGACACGCCTTTGCACTCATAAAATAAATATCTAACACGGTTTTAGTCTTCCCAACACGAAATCGTAACCAAACATAGAACTCATAGTTCTAGAAGCGGCGGTTTCGGCGTCGTTGATCTAGCCCGTTCAGGTGTCTTTATATCCAGGACTGTCATCTCTTCAGATCTGAAAAAAAAAAAAAAGTTGTAAAACGAGCGGTCGTGTCGTGGGCCAGTAAGGAGTGCTTTGGTTTCGAAGCGCATCGTCATGGAAGTACCTAAGTTGATCAATGCAATAATAGTTCAGCTGATAAATCTATTGAATTGCGTCATTTTATTTGTACACACGGCAGCAAGTAAGTGTTAACAAAACCAGTATAAGACAATCGAAAACAGACACCCGTTGTAGGTCAAAATGCTACTACTGACGTGCGGCCGACTGAACTCATGTTAAAACAGTCAGAAAGGTAACGTAAGCACGCAACACATTTGACAACTCAACAAGCAAACATCGCAACAAATACTCTTGAGACCAATTTTCTTATTCGCATTGCTCGGGAAATCGTCTCGTAGCACGCCAGTGCATTACTTTAGCTAGTTCACGTACGTTTGCGAACGTTTGCCAGTTCATAGCCGGTATTCTTATGTTACGTGAGGAGAACGCAAGTTAGAACCAAAGATTACCTATGTACTGCTTGTTTAGGAACTGAACTTACGAAATAAATATATTTTGGCTGGGAATTTGACACACAATGCCTGAACCTGAAATCAGAGCACACGTCAGAGTTGCTTACAGTATGACTGCAATATCTGATCAGGTGGTCGAAATTGAATTTTTCTTCATCCGAGTATTTTTTATAGTGAATTGTCAAAGAGGCTAAACAAAACCTTAACGACTAGCGACGCTGCCAAAAGAACAGATATCGCGGTCAACTGTACCCATTCTCGCCAGTATGCGCCGCGAAACGGGAGAGTCGGATTCAGTATCCTGAAACCTGCCAGGTTTGAAGTAGGCCGAAAAAGTTTTTAAGCTTTGCTAAGTGGTCGGTCAGGAGCCCCACAGATTAGTTTTATTCTGCTTTTCGATGAGGTATGTTAACCGGTCGGACGGGTCACTTTGAGCGCTTACCGCGGAAAACGTGCCAAGTTGCGTCGCGGCCGACCAGTCGTTTATGAATCTACAAAGTGTCCTCTTGCTCTACAAAGTGCGTTTGTTCTGCTTTTTTGTAAGGTAGGCCTCTCTATTGTCGGCTGACGGTCTATAATAGTGTTATATCTTCACCAGGTAGAGGATCATTATATCGGCTTACCCGAAAGCGCAATCGGTGAGAGATGTTTCGGTAAAACGCATAGGACTCACAGTTAAGCCGCAGTCACACCCGTCGCACCTTCCTAAATTCAAAGACTGATTCGGCATACATTGCTGGGAGGCTTGGTTCTGTTAATTCCAATATCCTTACTTCAACGAGCAATGTATACCGAATTAGTTTCTGAATTATGGAAGGTGTGATAGCGGCTAAAGCATAATCTGAGAGCAATACATTTTTGCCCAATGTGCGTTGCGATTTAGAACAGGTAAAAAAACCGGCCAAGTGCATGTCGGACTCGCGCACTGAGGGTTCCATACCACCACATAAACATAATTGTATTAGTTGAAATTTCAGTAAGTTAATGTGCTAGATTTTTGAGTCCGACACGCGCTTGACCAAATTTTATTATTTGTTGTTATTTTATAGCTTACGCACTATAAACATACTTACCAATTTTCAAGTTTGTAAGTGTTCCCGTTTTTAAATAGAACTAAAACAAAAATCGCCTCCGCGACCATCCAACTTGACCCCTCTCTTATATGAATGTTCTTGAAACGGGAGCTCACCACAATTGGTTACCATTAGTTGTGAGAAAAGTTGTAATATTTAATGATTTCAGACTTTTCCCTTTATTTGTACTGTGAGACCTAGCTTTTTGCCAAATTTCATACCCTGTAGGTTTCGAATTTTTGAATAAATGTATGGAGATGAGGACATAAAATGCCATATCTTTTGATTGCGTCATTGTAAAAAGTTGAAATTTTCAGATCTTGTGTGGTTCATAGATCCTAATATATGGTATTAATTTCAACCTGATACCTTTACCCGTTCGTGAGATAAAGGGTCTTGACAGACAGACAGACCGACGGACAACAAAGTGATCCTATAAGGGTTCCGTTTTTAGGGTTCCGATACCAAAATGGTAAAAAAAAGGAACCCTTATGGTGCCGCTCTGTCTGTCTGTCCGTCTGTCTGTCACACCTCTATATCTCAGCAACCACTTACGCTATCGAGCTGAAATTTGGAATAGTTTTAGAATATAGTTGCCCAACTTAATTGCACATGAAAATTTTTTGAAAAAAGTATGATTATTAATGTAAAGGGGGCCAAAATAGGGGGGGCCAAATTTCAAATTGTCGCTACTAGGTCGAGTGGGGTATCATATGAAAGGGCTTTACTTGTACATTTTAAAATATATTTTTGTATTTTTTTAAGTTTCTTAGTTTTCAAGTTATGATGAAAAATGTCAAAAAAAATACCATTCCCCCCCCCTTATCTCCGAAGTTTGAGTAAGGGAAAATCTGAATTAATTACAGTTGACAGAGGTTTATGTAAACTTTACAGCAAAAATAAAACGATCTTTCTAAGTTGCACAGTTTTTCAGAAATCTGCAAAAAACCTTTACAAACAAATTTAGTTTTGCGGTCCTGAAAATGGACTTTATTGCTTCCAAAAATACTATAGGTATATCGGAACCCTCGGCGCGCGAGTCCGACTCGCACTTGACCGGTTTTTTTTTTCTTTTGAGGTACGGAACCCTAAAACAGAACAAAACCTATTCACAACTCAATAATTATATATATATATATCAATTAATAAAGTAAGCCATACAAATAAAATATAAATGTATACTAACATAATAGCACAGAATTCATAATAGTACTACATATAATAGTATGTGCCGCGTTATGAAAAATGTCGAGAAGAGGGGAGTCGCATTGGCTTAGCACAGAGGTTTCTGCTGTAGGAGAAAGAATTACTCTATCCTGCCGACAGTTTTCGTGGGGAAGTCTTACTGGCTTAGTTAATAGCTTCCTGCTCTGAGCAAATGAGTCACACTATCCTACGGGTAGAGCAATAGCGCGTAGGAATAGGTACTATTATATTCTTTATCTACACTCATTTCGTAATCTTTGAATTATGATTCAAAAAGTTGATACATAAGGCTGAATATTACGCAGAGTATGTATAAAAAATTAAAAAGTTACCATTACGTAACGATTTTTGTATGAAAATTTTGCAAAGGTGTTACGTAATTTAACTTTTTAATCATTACATAACACTTGGATAAAATTCTTCTTGAACCTAAACCTTTTTAAAGAAGACTGAATATAAGGTCTTTTAGAGAGCCGGTTATAAATTTAACAGTTTTTCTTAGTAGCTGTCAAATATCAGTAGCATATTTACGAAGTGTACCTTTTAAACAACCTATTAATTTGGAGCAGTTACAGTTACAATTATTTCATCTGTGGTGGAAAAGATGCGCGCGCAGCCTGGAATCATAGTAGGCCTTGGAGATAGGTATTAGATTTGCCGCCATTTCTAAATATTTACCTTTTTCAAGTAATTCGTGCCTGTAAAAATTTATTGTAAAAGTAGAAACAGCGGTACAGGCAGGGCACATGCAGTGACACCTAGAGATTCTCTTGAAGTGGCTACTATAACTTACGATCTTTTTCCATAGAAGTCCATAAAATTGAACGACAAAACCTACAGTGAATTGGGAAATATCGAAAATCAAAAAGAAAACCACGTCACTTTAAGAAAATGTTTTGCTTGTATATTTCAAAAACCTAGCAGACAAATATAAGGCGGCTTCTTTACACACATAACAGTAAACAGTAACTGAAATATGTATAGGTACATAATGTAAGTTGCCTTTTTTGTTTACTTACCTTTGTTTAATTTATAAGTAAGTACCTACCTATTGCATGAGTGAAGATAAAGTAGTATACGCAACTGCATATAATATGGTATTATATGACAGTTGCATAAACTACTATTGGCAACAGCTACCTCTCATCATCACCAGTATTACGTTATAAAACCAGTTAAGAAGAGTGGGAGTCGCATTGGCTTAGCAAAGAGCTTTCTGCTAAACGAGACAGTTACACTATTCTACTGAAGGTTTTCGAGAAGGAGTCTTACTGGCTTAGTTAATAGCTTCCTGCTCTGAACAAATGAGTCACACTATTCTACGGGTAGAGCAATAGTGCGTTGGAATAATATTATATTCTTTGGCAACAGCTACCTGTCTTCACCAGTATGTGCCGCGTTAAAGAACACGTCGGGTAGAGGAGAGTCGTACTGGCTTAGTAGAGAGCTGCCTGCTCTGGGCGAATGAGGGCCGTGAGTTGCGAATGGTGAGAATGGCACTGCTGCCCGAAGCGCCGCTAGGACTAGAAGCATCCCTCCTGTTAATGAAAATTATAACAATAATTATTACCTAATGCATATTTCGTGTAACAAAACGAAATTTTTTGCTGCTGCTGTGTAGCATTCAAATTAAAAATACAATATGTGTTTCAGGCTTAGAGCAACGCGTCAAAGGTTTCAGGTGATAACGGGTGATTGGGAATATTCCTTTTTTATTTATTTATTTATTCATAAAACATAATTTAAATACAATATGACCTATATACTCTTCTGAAGAAACTTAAGGTAAGTTTATGCTCAGGAGAGCGTCGTCGCTCTAAAGCATTACATAAGATTATACACTATGCGCTATTGACATTTTCAGTCACTTTTTCCATAAAAAGTTTTTTTAATATTTGCTTATGTATATTAGGTTTGGGGTTTTGTGTTAGTAAGTTGAGGACTTCAGTAGGCAGCTCGTTCAGGAATTCCGGTAGCATATATTCATGTGTTCTTTTACCATATGTATTTTTACGGGAATGGAAGATTCACATCATTCAGTATGGTTTCAGTTTCATTTTGTGTCGAGTTATCTATTGTCCATTGAAGAAAAATGCAAAGATATTACGACACATATAGGACTGGCCCGTTGGCGTGGTTGATAGTGAGCCTGCCTTCTAAGCCGTAGGCCGCGGGTTCGATCCCGCCCAGGGCAAAAATTTGTGTGATGAACACGTGTGTTTGTTCTGTGTCTATCTATTTACGTATGTATATTAGTATCTGATACCCATAGTTTGGTTTTGCCTAGTTTGGGATTGTGTATTGACAAATTGTAAGTACCTATATTTATTTTATTAATGTAAGTAGTGGTTGTTCTCTACGAAAAAATGTTCATCTTGTGAATCAGGAAAAGTAGTTTCTACATTTGGATTTTAAGGTTTCTTACACACTATTTTCTAATTACGTATCCTCACCTGCTATTGTAGCCCACATAGTCATATTCGCAAACAGCAGCGCGGTAGCTATACATGCGTAGAAAGGCGCTCTGGCCCTTCCACACGACCAGCGGAAGAAGTCCCAGCAGCGAAGGGAAATTGTGTACTCCCCTCGCCGGCAGAGTAAGTCCACGAAAAGTGCGGCTACCCACATCGTCTCCAAAATTAGGACTGCTGCTGCTCCCGCTCTGTGGACAATATTCCCGTTTTAAAGAAATTTTATTCCAATTTTACTTAGGTCAATGAGTGAGCGTTCACTGCAGCAGATGCACTAGTTGATGATAGGTACTAAGTGGTCATCTCCACTTATTTAACGAGCTTTAACATTATTATTACAGCGTGTTGCCCACCGTAAGAACTCAATGTACCGATAATAGTACGGTCAACCGCACATCAGTGGAAACATTTGCAACTCTATTACCATGCCATAAAGTCCAAAGTGTTTCTACCGACGTGCTGTTGGATGTACTAGCCCCCTTTCCTTTGGAACTGCAACACTACGTTGAGGTAAAAAGTATGAAGTAGTACCTACTTGGTATGGTCAAGAGCAGACAAGCTTGATACGTACGTAGAACTTTGTATCGCACAATATCAATAGCACTAGAAGCTAAAGTCGCGCTGCGATTGACGAGCTTGACCTGTTCTTGATTGTACTTTCCCAGGTTGATTTTATAATTACAACGTCATTACACCTTGAAAGAAGAAATGAATTTTTCTAAGTCTTGACCATTAACAAAGACGAGGCCTTTAATTAGACTATAGGCTGTACCGTGAGGCTGTATTGTGTGTTTCAGCTAGTACCTACTTACTGATTTCTTTAATGGATCGTTTTGTTGTAGATTTTCCTTCTGCCTGAAATAATGCTATGAAAGTTTACACATTCATCAATGGGAATATGCATGTTTTTTTTATTTAAAAAAATATTTTCATTCATGTAATAAACAGTTTAGTAAAACAATTAAAAATTAAAAAAAAATATATAAGCCATCAAAGATTTGTTTCTGTCTTTTTCTAGCAAAATGAAATTTAACACGGAGTTTATATGGCCGTAGTGACATGTGACATCACTGTCCATGTCGGATCTCTCTGTCTACCACATTTCTGTTTTCAACATTTTAGATAAGTAAATTCTCTATTAATAAATAATAATAATAAATAATAAAATAATATATATTATATACGTAACTATAAACATGAATAGGTACACATAATAAACCCATATCATTTTAAATTGAATTCTAAACAAAAACGGCTTTTGAAATCGAAAATTGGTCTCAGTTTTTCCAGATTTTAGGCAATAAAACATAGTTAGCGTAGTTCGATTATCAAATTATCAATCAAAAAACTACCCATAAAATGCCATAAATAATGTGGTATGTCTACACGAAATTATTGTTATCAAAAATCTAACAAATATTATAACAGAAACAAAAAATGTAAACGTCTTAATCAGCCACCCTGTAATTCCTGATCCTTCGGTAGTGGCTGAAAATCAGCAATTTACTTCCGAGTAAATATTGCGCTGAGCTATGGCCGTTTTGCTCTGCTGCATGCACACAATTTCTTAACTTATATTCTCATCTCAATTTTTTTAATTGACTTAAAAAAACCGGCCAAGTGCGAGTCGGACTCGCGCGCCGAGGGTTCCGTACAAACCTGTAGCTATATAAGTTAAAGTTAAAAAAAAAATTATGTGATGTGTGCTGTAAAACGTTGCTTCATGCCAAATTTCAAGATTCGAGGTCGCCTGGAAGTATGCTTTAGGTTTTGATTCCCTTGCGGGTAGTTGCGAACTTAAAAATATGCGGCTTAAATTGCTGTTTCTTTAGATTGGGTTTACATATAAATTTTATTTTGTTACAGCTTAAAGGTATTATAGACTTGGGTATTGGATATGAATTTCAAGTTATTACCTCTACGCGTACATGAGGAAAGGGGTAGTAAGTTTAAACTCGACTCGCTATTGTTCGGTTTTATTTAACCGACTTCAAAAAAGGATTGTCTATTTGACTCTTTGTTTTTTATTTTATTTTTAATTCCTTAGCTTTTAAGTTCCTTTTTTTTTGTAAAGCAGAGCAAATAAAGACAACTATCTATCTATCTGTCTATCTATAGTAATAGGTCTAGTTCAGGGCCTGTATAAGGGAGTGATCACACCTGGCTGAATTCAAAGACTAAGTCGGCATACGTTGCTCGTTGAAGTAAGGATATTGCAATTAACATAACCAAGCCTCCCAGCAATGTATGCCGAATTAGTCTTTGAATTCAGCTAGGTGTGATCACTCCTTTAATAGGTAATACGGGTGTTTGTTTCACCTCCATCCACGTAACAGCGCATAGTTTCCAGTAATTAATTCTTCAGGCGCCGTGAAGTCTCGCCGTCTGGCCAGCATAGCAGGTTGCGTTCAATAAATCCAAAATGTTTACAAGTTATATCTGCCATAATGGCTCATGCTCGTAATGTGTGTTGGCTTTATAAATCTGTTTGACATCGTACGTTCCAATCCAATGTATAGGTGGATATTCTATCTACAGGGTGTACCTTTCCGAAAACTGAAAGGGCATGATCAGTCAAAGTAACTGAACAACTTTCAGTGAATAAAACTTTCAGGAAAAAAAATATGTCCGCTCCATACAAACTGTCTAATCAAGTTTGCAATTTTGTATATAGGAGCCGAATATTTTTTTTTTTATTTCCTCACTGAAACTTGTTCAGTTACGTTGACTAAAACCTGTCCCTTAAACCCTTTACACTTAGTTGATTAAAATTACTGGTAGACTGACGGTCTTAATCTCAATACAATGTGTTGCGAAACGAATAAAGCCGGCCAAGTGCGTGTCGGGCCACGCACAGTATAGGGTTCCGTAGTTTTATTTACAATTTTTTATTGCAAGGCGGGTTTTGAGTAAGTATTTCATAACGTTTATAACATAATTTTTTTACCTCCTAATGCTCAGCGAGGTCCTAGCGCCTGATTGATATTGCTGTTTTTATAATTTTTAGTTTTTCGGCTATAGCTCATTAACCTGCTAAGCCTTCTTAACTGTGATAGTTTTCCTTTTAATTTCATCATATATGCTACTACTGTGATTTTTTTCACATTTCTAATAACAACCGTTTAGCCGGCAGGGGGGGGGGAACACTCGACTCCAACAAAAAATTGCGCTTTTATGCTTAATATTTCGCGAAAAAATATAAGTACATACCTACTTATTAAAATTAACAAGATAAGAAACAAGTGATATTACAATGTGAGCAACAGCCAACTTAAATAACGGATCCCTAAATCGAAAAATCATCTTAGCAAACTCGTATTATTTTTAAAATACCTATCTAACGACACCCCACACTATGGGGTAGACGAGAAAAAAAAATCATCCCCACTTTAACTTGTATGGGAGGTACCCTAAAAAAAATATTTTTTCAAAATTTTATTCTAGCACTTTGTCGACGTGAATAAAATGTATATCCATACAAAATTTCAGCTTTCTAGTACTAAGGATCTCTGAGCTAAACCGCGGACAGACAGACAGACGGACATGACGAAACTATAAGGGTTCCTATTTTACTACGGAACCCTAAAAATGGTATCAAAAACGTCTTAGCGTGCCCTCTGGAGCAAGGAATAGTAGATTTTACAACAAGTGCACAAAACGAACCATCTTTGCGAGACTTTTAGCAGCCCGAGCCGAAGGCGAGGGCTGATAGTAATGTCGAGGATAAAATGGTTTTGTGGACGAGTTATAAACTCTGCTTTTCACTTTGATTGCGAGGAGATAAAACGTAAAAGTACTCTCTAAATGTAACTGAAGAATGAGTTGTTCTGCTTTAGTGAAGAAAATGTTGACGCGCGCGCGGCGTGGGGGGGGGGGGGGGTGCAGCAGGCCCGCGCGCAGGGCGAACACCACCGAGATTACTTTTTTTGCCCTAGTGCACAAAATTCGACTTTGTGCAGCCTATATCCTGCACAAATAAGCACTTTCAGAGCATGAGAAGTGAAAAAGTAATTTTTTTCCTGCACAAATAAGCACTTTCAGAGCATGAGAAGTGCTTCTCGTTCTCTTCTGCTTCTCTTCTAGTGAATCTCGGTGGTGTTCGCCCTGCGCGCGGGCCTGCGGCACCCCCCCTACCACGCCGCGCGCGTCAACATATTCTTCACTAAAGCAGAACAACACATTCTTCAGTTACATTTAGAGAGTACTTTTATGTTTTATTTCCTCGCAATCAAAGTGAAAAGCAGAGTTTATAACTCGTTCACAAAACCATTTAATCCTCGACATTGCTGCTAAAAGTCTCGGAAAAATGGTTCGTTTTGTGCACTTGTTGTAAAATCTACTATTTGTTGTACGTACACCACAGAGGAGAGTGACGTACACTATACAGCGTGACTTTTCATTGGTTTTGTTCCCGAAGCCCAGAAAACCAGAACCTTTCCCGAATAGGTACACAAATTTTTTACTCGTAAAAATTTTTCGCCTTCCCATACAAAATGAGTCGATTACGTGACCACTTTACTATGGGGGGACGAAAAAATTTTTGCTTCGGGAAAGCTGCTTGACCGGAGAAAACTAAAAAAGAAAAGATTGTCTCCTGAAATAAAAAGCGTTAAGTCGCATTTTAATGCGCGGGGCACATTTCTCTATATATTGGTCCTTGAGGTGCAATGGAAATACCAAACTCCAGAATACGTGGACTTGGAACGATAATCTGTATATTTCTGCAGAAGAATGCACCGCCCAAACTGTGGTTTGTAGATCTATTGGTTTTATAAAAATTGCCAGTTTCTGGAGCATATTTTGAGATTTTGAAACGTGATTAACATTATTGTATTGCCTTACCTGTTACAACTCGCAAAGCTGATAGTTATCTACGTATGCATACATGTCTTATCGTACCTAATTAATCTAATAGGCCGTCATGGAATGTTGAAAAATTGATAAACTGAGATACTTATCTAACGAGTCATAGATAGAGCACAAGAATATGTAAGCCCGCGGATAAAAAACCGGCCAAGTGCGAGTCGGACTCGCGCACTGAGGGTTCCGTACCACCACATAAACATAATTGTATTAGTTGAAATTTCAGTAAGTTAATGTGCTAGATTTTTTGAGTCCGACACGCGCTTGACCAAATTTTATTATTTGTTGTTATTTTATAGCTTATGCACTATAAACATACCAATTTTCAAGTTTGTATGTGTTCCCGTTTTTAAATAGAACTAAAACAAAAATCGCCTCAGCGACCATCCAACTTGGGTCAGCATTTTTGAATAAATGTATGGAGATGAGGACATAAAATGCCATATCTTTTGATTGCGTCGTTGTAAAAAAATTAAATTTTCAGATCTTGTGTGGTTCATGGATCCCAATATATGGTATTAATTTCAATCTGATACCTTTACCCGTTCGTAAGATAAAGGGTCTTGACAGACAGACAGACAGACAGACAGACGGACAACAAAGTGATCCTATAAGGGTTCCGTTTTTTTCTTTTGAGGTACGGAACCCTAAAAACGGGCCAAGTTCGAGTCGGACTCGAGCACTAAGGGTTCCTTACTATCTCATTATCATCATCATCATATCAGCCAAAAGACGGCCACTGCTGCCGCACTTGGCTGGTTTTTGACGTGTCGATAAGTGGTACCTATGGTGGTACGCTGATCACTCTTGGTAATTTTACGGCTTTTGAGGCTAAAGCACACACCGGACTATACCTACATACGCGAATTTGTGCAATTGAAAGGTCTCGTAGGCTCACATATTCAGTACTAAAGACCCTCAGAAGGACCACGAGAATCGCGCGGGCGGGTGCGCGCGGGGGTGCGGGGTGGATTGCAAGAGGGGCGGAGAGTTTCCATTCTGTATGATAGTACTATTACTTTATTCTGTAAGTATCAAATTTTACAGGGCAGCGGCGTTAGTATCGCGCGTTAGTAGCGTTTTATCCACCTGTCTACATAGGTATCTTTGTCGCTGTATAAGAAATAAAAGGTGCAGATGACGTACTCACAGCAGGGCTGGCGCGACATCGAATCCTAGCACCAGCAACTCGGAACCTGCGCCGCTCATCACTGTGAACAAAGCCTTATATTAAAGATGGAATACGAAGCGTCGTCGTCGTGACAAAGTGGTGGTTGTTTTTTATTTAGATTAAGTGAGTTAAGCCCAGAGGGTGCCCTATTACTAAGCCTACGTCGTCTGTCTGACTGACTGACTGTCTGTCTGACTGACTGACTGTCTGTCTGACTGACAGACAGATAGTCTGTTCCGACCTTTAAATCTTTTGTACCGTATAGTAGCAATGCTTTATGGTTGAAATTTTCACAGGATTATGTGTTATCATGGCAGATTGATCGTCCGGTGTGGTACCGGCAAAGAATAGTACCATCCCATACATACCCGTGGGTGTCGTAAGAGGCGACTAAGGGTTATTAACTGGAAGATTGGTAGCAGCATCCTCTTGTGTATCGTACCATCTTGCTTAATGCGGTCATCTATAAACGCGGTCCATGGTGCCAGACGTAAAGCTGACAAGCGAGGTGTCTATGGTACTTCCCCTCCACATTTTTCCAGCAAAAGCTAGAATTCTGAAAGGAGCTCCTTGTCCTGTAGTGGACGTTTCATGGGGATATTATGATGATGGCGGATTACTTAACAAATAATAAAAACAATGAAAGTTAAAAAATAAGGGAATCCCCATCCATACATGAAACGTGTTATTGTTGTTTTAGCTCTATCATAAAAACGGGAACACTTACAAGCGTGAAATTTGGTATGTGTATAGTTCATAAGTTATAAAATAATAACAAATAATATAACTGGTCAAGTACGAGTCAGACTCGCAAGCATTTAGTAGTACACTTCTGCACGACTGCGCGTCCCTGACTACAATTTTACAATAGTGGTACGGAACCCGCGGTGCGCGGGTCCGACTCGCACTTGGCCGTTTTTTTTTAATTTATTGAAATAAGTAACAGATGACAAGTAAGTGCATTATGGCAAGGAGAAAGCAATCAAGTTCATGACGAGCCTACCCGACTGGTTATCGGTACGTTATCGCTAAGATATCTCTCAACACTTGTTTCTTAACCTGTGCGATGACAGTCAGTCTGGCCCATAGCGAACTCTGTGGTCTGACCACGTTCACACACTGAGTTAACAGCTGTCAGCCATTATTCTGCGTTCGATGTCTTCGCGTTTTTAACTACAAAATTGTAATACCTTACTATACGCTTCAAATGAGGATATGGTTATTCGCGGCATCCGCAGTCATATGAAGTAGTAGCTGTTAAACTAACTTCTAGACCGTAAGGGCCATAGAATACATGAAATGGTAAGGGCACTGCATGTTATCCTACGTCATCTAGTACACGAAATTGGCAACTTTGTAGCGATAGTAGTGGCCTAGTAGGTCCACAAAACGTTGGTCTGCCAATCCGAAACCTGGCAGGTTTTGTACAGTTTGAGAGAAAAGTGGTTAAATGACAGATTACACGAATTAAAACTATTCGTAGAAATAGAAGGTACCTATATAAGTAAAAAACAACAGGTCTGCCTTGCATCCTCTTGGCAGTTTTGCCAGTCCGACCAAATTTGTGGTCCAATCACATCCGACCTTCTATTTCTACGAATAGATTTCATTCGTGTAATCTGTCATTTAACCACTTTTCTCTCCAACTGTACAAAACCTGCCAGGTTTCGGATTGGCATACCAACGTTTTGTGGACCTATTAGGCCACTACTATCGCTACAAAGTTGCAAATTTCGTGTACTAGATGACGTAGGATAACATGCAGTGCCCTTAAAGTCTATTCGCACTCTGTTTCGATTTAGTTTTGCTCAACCACTGGGACCTACTGTGAAGTTCAAACCACTATTATTCTCATTTGAAACACATAGTACTTACCCTCTTTTCGACCCAGCTAACAGTAGAGCAAACTTACGCCAATAATGAGGGTAGGCAGGCAAAGTACCCACTTTCACAAAAAGGCTTCCAAGGAAGCCAGAAAACTACAAATCAATTAGGAAAGATTTTGGCCAGTCAGTCAGTGACGTCTATGATTAATTGAATTCTTTTCGAGTGCGAAGATATTGGAAAAATACAATGTTCCAAAGGCACAAACCGCTGGAAAACTTTTTTCATAACAACAGTCGGTCACAAAGGAAACTGTCGATGGAAAAATCACAATATGAAACTGACTTCTTAAAATAAACAACTTAAAAAGCATTCAACTTACAATAATAAAATAAATGTCCTCTTTTACTTAGCTTACTAATGTTTGATCTAAAAACACTGAGTATGCTCAAGGTCTATCTAAGCGCACGGCGGCAGTGCGCAGGCCGAGTTCCCGCAACAGGCCACGTGCATGCCGTGCACTATTAACACGAACCGTTTCGACCCACTTTTGAACCCCCTGTAGCTCAGTGCCTATTGCAAGTACAGAGATAAAACTGTACCTACATAATCATATACTAATACTGAAGCAATTTGCCAAATTTCATAGATATATCGACACTCCCTAGGAATAACAACGTAACTTGAGTTACGTTCAAAACGAGTTAAGTTCATATCCTTTCTCGCCATTTTTTTCTCAATTTTTACGTCTTAGAAACGTATCTCTAAGTGACGTAGGTCCGAAGATAGCAAGAGTGACAACAACGTAATTCATTTAGATTTTTTAAAACTAAATATTTTTCACCATTCAAAACATATTATATTGATATGCACTTTTATCACTCGGACAAAATAGTCGCTGTTTAAATATTAAAACAACTTATATTTATTTACAATTTTTTATTAGTAAGTTTTGAGCACTCACGGAATGCAAAGCATTTTAAATTGAGTTACGTTTATTGTCTCTGTATTTTACGTTTACGTGTAAGAAACTAAGCTTATATGTTGCACGGAAGTAAGGTAAATACGTTTATGAAAACTCCGTTTTAATCAGTTCAGTAGTTTGTGAATTATTAGCGCCGGCGCATGAAACTGCGTACCTTCGGTCTGAGTGAACCGTTTGCAATGAAACTAAGCTATTATAATGCAAAAAAGTAAGTTAAATACGTTTTTGAAAACCCCGTTTGCATCAGTTCAGTTGTTTGTGAGTTATTGGCGCCACCGCTTGAAACTTCACATACCTTTTGTCTGAAAGAACTCGCAGCAATGAAACCAAATTTATATGATGAACGGAATAAGTCAAATACTTTATTGAAAACTCCCTTTTAATCGGTTCAGAAATTTGTGAGTTATTTGCAATGCCGCTTGAAACTTCGCGTACCTTCCGTCTGAGTGAACAGTTTTTAATGAAACTAAGCTTTTATGTTGCAAGAAAGTAAGTCAAACACTTAATTGAAAACCCTGTTTGAATCGGTTCAGTAGTTTGTGACTTATTGTCGCACAGGCAACATGATATATTAGAGTAGCTTCTGATGGAGTGATCCGATTTAAATGAAACAAAGCATATATGTTGTTTCAAGCTAAGCGTATCCGTTTAGTAGTTTCGGAGATAAGCGCAAACAGACAAAAAACTAAAAGAAATATTTATTGTTTTCTATCAATCCTTTCTTATCGTCCACACTGAATTTTTGATAAATTTGTCAAAAGTACAGACACACCGTTTCTACTGTTTTCTTTTAATTAATTTCTAGCTGTTGCCCGCGACTCTATCCGTGTGGGTTCTGAAAAACGTAGCTAATGACTGTTACCATGGATCAAACTACCTTTTTTTACCAATGCTTTTACAATATTATGCAGAGTACAGATACTACGGATTTTTTGTAAATAAAACACCTCTTGAATACCTACGTGTAGACAATTAATTTGCCCACTACCCACTTATGAGTAAAGTTATAGTCGAATTCCACGCGGACGAAGTGTGATCTTACGGGTTTATTTTTATTTATTTATTCAATCTGAGTCTCAGTCACTTTAGCTTCTGTAGCTACTGAAAAAAGAGCGGTACAAAGTCTAATATTTCTATTTTCACATGTATTTAACTATACATGCACCTCTATACAAAACATTAGGACTTTAATTCTACACTATCTTAAATCATTGCGTACCTTCTGTCTAAGTGAACAGTTTGCAATGTAACTAAGCTTTTCATCATATCATCATCATATCAGCCGAAAGACGTTTACTGCTGGACATAGGCCTCCCCTAAAGAACTCCATGACGACCGGTCCTGCGATGCTCGCATCCAGCGGCTTCCCGCGACCTTGACCAGATCGTCGATCCACCTCGTGGGGGGCCTGCCAACGCTTCGTCTTCCGGTACGTGGTCGCCACTCTAGAACCCTTACGCTCCATCGGCCATCGGTTCTTTTTGCGATGTGCCCTGCCCACTGCTACTTAGTTTAGCAATTCTTAGGGCTATGTCAGTTACTTAAGTTCTTCTGCGGATCTCCTCATTTCCGATTCGATCGCGCAGAGAGACTCCGAGAATAGCTCCGAGGAAGCTCAAAGTCACCCAAAGGGCTATGGAAAGCCATAGCCCTTTGGGTGACTTTGAGCTTCCTGATAAGGTCCATCGGGAGCGGCCATGTCTCGGTGCCATAAGTCATCACTGGCAAAACACACTGGTCAAAGACTTTCGTCTTGAGACACTGCGGTATTTTGGACGCTAAGCTTTAAGTTGCACGGAAAGAAGCCCAACGCGTCATTGAAAACACCGTTTCAATCGGTTCATTAGTTTGTGAGTTTTTGTTGCCACCGCTTGAAATTTCGCGTACCTTCTTTTTGAGTGAACTGTTTGCAATCAAACTAATCTATTAACTTGCAAAGAAGTAAGTTTATTACGCTATTGAAAACCCGGTTTAAATCCGTTAAGTAGTTTGTAAGCCGCTGCTTGGAACTTCGCGTCCTTTCTGTTTAAGTGAACCGTTTGCAATGAAACTTAGTATTTATGTAAGCAAGGAGTAAGTCAAATACATTGTTTTTATCAGTTCAGTAGTTTGTGGGTTATATGCGCTACCGCTTAAGCTTAAAACGCTTAAGTCTTGGGAATGGCAAATGTTTACTAGTGGATCAGGCTGCTGATGAAGACGATTATGATCGATATTAACCTCCGAATCGCCAGACCCCCCGCGCGCGCGCCCTTACCGTGTCGCCTGGACCGGCCGGCCGGCGTTTTTTATTACGGCGCCGGGTGGTACTTGAGTCAGCTTATCGCTTGTGGCAGCCAAATGTTTACGTTTTGGGTTGATGAATGGCTATATCTTATTTCAAATTGAGAAAGGCTAGCCTCTCAAACGATAACAATGGCACTTTGAAGTACAGTTTAGTTTTTATACGAGTAGAGGGTCTTTTTCAAGGAAGAAGAAAAAATATGTCTCACTTGGATGAATATGCTTATAAAATAAAAACATTACAAAACAGACTTGTTTTTACTATGTATTTAGTGAATTTCTGATATTTTCTATAGAAAAATACAAAAAACTACTTATGCTTACATATAAAATAAACAAGATATCTGGATTTGAATTTTTGCAATAAGTCGCGCTGACTCGCGACAAAATTCGCGACCCCGCGCGCGATTTCTTTGCAATTTTTTTTTGTTTAGTAATATCGCATGAATCGAGTAAATTTTTATATGTAATTTTTGGAAATTTCATATGTTACGAAAAACAAGCAATAAAAGACCAAAAAAACTTACGTGTAATCCAAAAAACCGGCCAAGTGCGAGTCGGACTCGCGCACTGAGGGTTCCGTACCACCACATAAACATAATTGTATTAGTTGAAATTTCAGTAAGTTAATGTGCTAGATTTTTTGAGTCCGACACGCGCTTGACCAAATTTTATTATTTGTTGTTATTTTATAGCTTATGCACTATAAACATACCAATTTTCAAGTTTGTAAGTGTTCCCGTTTTTAAATAGAACTACAACAAAAATCGCCTCAGCGACCATCCAACTTGACCCCTCTCTTATATGAATGTTCTTGAAACGGGAGCTCACCACAATTGGTTACCATTAGTTGTGAGAAAAGTTGTAATATTTAATGATTTCAGACTTTTCCCATTATTTGTACTGTGAGACCTAGCTTCTTGCCAAATTTCATAATTTTAGGTCAACGGGAAGTACCCTGTAGGTTTTGCATTTTTGAATAAATGTATGGAGATGAGGACATAAAATGCCATATCTTTTGATTGCGTCGTTGTAAAAAATTGAAATTTTCAGATCTTGTGTGGTTCATGGATCCTAATATGTGGTATTAATTTCAATCTGATACCTTTACCCGTTCGTGAGTTAAAGGGTCTTGACAGACAGACAGACAGACAGACAGACAGACAGACGGACAACAAAGTGATCCTATAAGGGTTCCGTTTTTTTCTTTTGAGGTACGGAACCCTAAAAACACATAAAAACAACTTAACACAAGACTCAAGGTCAGGGGTCAAAGGTCAACTAGCACAAACTTTTTATTTCGGTTTTTCACTAACTTTTCGCACAATGTTTGTCATTTATTTGTATTATTATCATAAAAGATTGACTAAACAACTATAATTTACCGATTTTTTGTCACTTATACCACAAAACACACACAAATCACTGTAATTTTACGACACGTCAGGTCAACAGCCGCGAATGAACTAACAGAAACTACGCAGTAGTCGTGGGTAACTCGTGAGCGACTGAATTAAATGAACTAACTCCTGTCAAAAATTGAATCGCTCTTTAGTTCACCATTTCGTTCAATAGTTCATCGGCTCATTTAGTTCTCGACGCTCTCGGCTCGCAGAGCCACCCGACTCAGTTCGCAGCTCAGCGAAACAACGAAAGAAACAGCATTATGTCATCAATACATGGTAATAGTATGAGAGAGTGAGAGCGCTAGCTAGAGTTTGATTGAGGTAGATTGATTTGCAACAAACACTGTTTCAAAGCAAATTGAACACACTGATGATTTAAAATAAGGTTCAATTCTTAATTTATGAATAGCTAGTCCCGAATTTCTAACGAATGTTTCGATTTTGGTGGGAGTAATTAGGTACTTTTTATGTTTGTTAAAACATATAGGTAAAGAATTTTCGCATGGGTTGACAGTCCTAAGCCTGTCAAGTATGAAGGAAAATCTCGGCTGATTGATTAGAAAAATAAATCGCACGCAAGAGCTGCTTCTAACTCTACACTGAGCTGTGAATTAGTCGAAACACATGAGTCTTAGAACTAAATGAACTCCTGAACTAAATGAACTACTGAACTAAATGAGTGATTTAGTTCAGTAGTCCAAAAGATTCAAATCGCTCTCGCTCTCTGAGGTGAACGATAATTCCCACTACTACTACGCAGCGAACTTCAAACCAAAAAAGAATGCATTCTTACAAGAATGACTTGCCTTTTATCTTCTCTGATTGGCTGGATAATTTCATTCGCTATTGAACGATATATTATTCAACCTATTTTGACCAGTATTTGCGGGTAAATAAGGCAAAAGTTTAAGTGAGGTCGCTGGGCCGCCATTGTGACGACATATGGCGTCACTGGTATACAACGGAGACGTCGCGCGTCGCGCCATCTGGCGCTATCGGGGCCGGATAGGTTTTTAACAGTTATGTTTTTGGTGGGATCCTACTTACCTACAACATTTTGCTAAGCGACTCTTGAAAATTATTAACAATCAAAATTGGAAGACTTTTCTTTCGTAAATTTAGTTTTGCGGTCCTAAATATGGACTTTATTCACGGAGTAAAGTACTCCGTGACTTTATTGCTTATAAAAATACTATAGGTAGGTATATCGGAACCCTCGGCGTGTGGATCCGACTCACACTTGACCGGTTTTTCCGTCTCTATAGGTTATGTGCATGAAGTTTGCAGTCTTCATTCATTCATTCATAATTGTTTTGTTTTTAGCAGACTACATTGACGTAAATGATCAATTGACCGCATTGATCGGTTTAATTGATAACGCTGGCAAATCTACTCCTTACGTAGTTGTAATCATGTTGATATAATCGTATCATATGTGCTAGGTGTTTAATAGCGATTTAGTCAAGTAATGCATTAGCCTGACCAATTTAGGATCGGACCAGACGCAGCGTATCTTACGCGCCGTGTTTGCTTTGCACCGCACACAGTCTATCTTGATCGGGATCGGGTAGAGATGCAGCGATAAGAAAGTGTAAGGACTCTTTACGTACATCAGTGAAAACCAAATACTTGCGTCAGGACCCTACTTACGTAGGATAAGGACTGTGTTTACGTAGGCTTAGGTCTCTGCATACGTAGGATTAGGACTCTGCATACATATGTAATGTAGTGGCTTACGTACGTGTATACGACTATTTCTTCCTTTCCTATAGCTGCATCTCTACCGGATCGCCATTAGATTGACCGTGCGTTGGCACCCATAAACGACACACCGTTCACACAGACCAGTAGCGCAAGTAACGCTGAGAAATCAATAGTAATCAGCTAAAGCTGTCAGAAAACACAAGTTTGTAAAACAATGTTATTTTTTCCGTCAAATACTCGTATACTCTGGTTTGATAAGCGTGTTGTGTAAATGTGTTGGTAAGCGTTAGCAGTGACTCATGAAACGGATTATATGCTATTACGCGCCGCAAGATAGCTGCGTCTGATCGGACCCTTAATGTGATTGATAATCATTCCTTTATTCATACATGGATAATTAAAGAACATTCAAATACAGGGTGGTATGGTAATCTATTTGGTCCTATTCATCATAATGATATCGTGTGGGTTGTAAGAACAATGACCAACCTCACAAACTGGCGTCAGAGTTGTTGAGCCGCCAAAGTCTCTGATATTGCTCATAAACGACTCCTTCCGTAGATAGTAGCCGGGACCAACGGCTTAACGTGCCCTCCAAAGCACGGAATCATCCTACTTTTCAGACAATCAGGTGATTCAACCTGCTACTCGTATGTCTTAACCAAACTAGATTAGATTAGATTAGATTAGATTTATTTATTTCATATTATCAGATACAAAAGTACATATACATTGTTCAAATGTCAGTGAATAATATGATCGTCAAAAATTTAACATAAAGATAATAAAACAAAATACAAACATGTCAAAAACTACAGAAAAGAAACGTAGTAATAATAATAATATTCAATGTCAAAATAAGTGTAAATGTCATAGTAAACTAATAAATAATAAACAATACTAAAAACGTATTGAAATAATTAATTGTAAAATGGAAATGTCAAAATATAAATGTCAATAGAATTACAAAATTGCTTTGATTTTAACATTAAATATTTATGTCTTTCTATGTCAAAACTTATTTAATAAAACTAATATACTCTTTTACAGAGTAAAGTACTTTATCCAATAAAAAATACTTCAGTCGGCGCCTAAAAGTTTCGTCAGAGGGTTCATCTTTTATGTCAGCAGGTAGTTTCTCGTAATATGCTGGCCCCAGAACGCGCGGATTTTTTTCGAGCAGTGCAGTTCGTCGCGGAATAGCTTGAAGACACCCGTTTCTTCGGAGTTCTATTCCTGGTACTTCCACTCGCTCAAAACTCGACAGATTTATGCGGGTGAACATTATGACCTCGAACAGGTAATGAGAATAGTGCGTCATAATTTTATGTTCGGCGAACAGTGCTTTGCAGGAGTGCCTTGGTTTCACACCAACCATTGTTCTCAGCGCTCGCTTCTGCATTCTCATTACCCGTCCAGCGTCCGTCGAGTTCCCCCACAAAATCGTCCCGTAAGTCATGAGCGAGTGGAAATACGCGAAGTATACTTGTCTCAGAGCGTCACTAGATATGAGTGCCTTGAGTTTCCTTAATGCAAAAACTGCACTGCTCAATCGATCACACAGTAATTCAATGTGCTGTTTCCAGTTCAGGTTAGTATCCAGGGTAAATCCTAAAAGGGATGTCTCACTAAGTAATTTTTATTACTTGACTGAGCACGCCCTTTCAGTTATCGCTATAGAGGCCCTAGAGGCTTGCGCAGTTGCATGTATTGGACTGGACCTTATTGTGGTGTGTATTTAGGTACAGCCCCTTCTGTACTCCGTGGGTACAGGCGTCCTGGTGGTGATCTATCTTAATTTTTTTCACTGCTAGATAAATTATTAAACTTAAGATCGCTCCGAGACTATAAAACTATAATAGTTGGTGACATGACACAAAACGTTCTATAAAAGCTATATATGGTTGTAGACAACTTATAAAATTCCACACTAGGCAAACGTTGACAACAGAAACAGGCATTGACCATGCTTATACAAATATTTGTAAAGTAGATGTTATTAAGGTTGAACAGGGTATACTAATATCTCTAAATATTCATAAGTAATTATTCCACAACTCTGTTTTAACTTAACTAGACGAAATTTCTCTAAAAGTAATATTGACAATTTTAAATCCAGTTTATGTACCTAATTAATTATGATTGGAACTAAATTTTGACTAAAAGTGCAAGCTCTACTGAAAAATGTGAATTCTATTTGAAAATTTTATTTTGATGTCCATTTTCCAGTAAAAAAGATTCCTATTAAAAATAAGGCAAACTGTTGGTTGATAACGACCACATAACGACATTCGCAATTTACGTTCTAAATTTATGTAATAATCCGAATGATATTCACCTACATACTGTACATGAACTAATGGAAGTAGGTATCATATTTCCAAATGTTGAACAATATTGTTATTTCAACAAGACCATTTCAAGAAGTAATGAAAATATGTGTCCCAGTGTTTGGCGCATCATACTCGTAAGTTCCGAAACTTGTAAAAACACAAATATAAATAATGCACTTGATATAGCTGTGTACAAAATGACTTTGTTTGTGACCGAAGCACAGATTAAATAATAGTAAACTAACGTTACCGAAGTCAAAAAATATGTCGCGGGGGTGAGCGCGGCTCCCCCAGGTGGCGAGCGAATCGTTCATTGGCCTGTCACCCATGCGCGGAAAATAACCGTCATATAAAAACTTATTCTGAAGGCGCTGTATTCTTGTAAGCAAGTCTGCGGGTGAGTGTTAGTCAACACGCATTGCCTGTGCCGCCGCGCAACTCGATACCTATTATATATTCAGGCAAATAAGGATAATGTCACGGGATAATGTGAAACCTAACAGAGAAAAAAGCGTTACATATTTGGATTATTTTTTAACTACAAAACCAGTATCAAGATTTATATTCAGACCGTTTTCACGTACAGAAACTTTATCTATAAAAAAACCTCCGATGTCTGTCTGTCTGTCAGCGGGCTGTATCTCATGAACCGTAATAGGTGGACAGTTGTCACAGATTATGTACTTCTGTTGCGCTATAACAACAAAAATAAATAGGTACTATAAATATAGATACTATAAACGTTTTTAGTAGGGGGGCCTACTAAAAACGTTTTTAGGCGATTTTTGCTAGATTTTTGTTTCAGCTTTATCGTAAATATCGGTTTATTTATAGCACGGTTTATAGTGCATGACAGTTATCTAAGACGGTACTTTTACCTTAGTGGTACGGAACGGAACCCTCGTTGCGCGAATCTGACACGCACTTGGCCTGCTTTCGTTTTTTAAATGCGAGGGTCCTAACCTTATTCTTCGCTCGCAACTTTATCGGTTCTACAGCCTCTAGCTCTTCCAAAAATGTTGCGTAGAGTACAAATTTCCTTGACTTACCCACAGCAGTGACAAGCCCCCATAATCTGGTAAGAGGCTGCAAGAACTCCCAAGCTCGTATCACAGTGGACTTTTTAGGGGGCCCTCTTCGTCCAGGACTTTGGGGGGTTAATAATTGTGGGGGGCTAGCTGAACTAGCCCCCTCTGACTCTTGTTCGGCATTCATACCCACGTGGTTAGCATAATGTAGTTAATAAACGTCAATGAAACAGTTCAGTCAACATTTACGCCGTTTCAAGGTCCTCATATTGTTTTAGCAAACACTTGAAACAAGCATGTAACTTCAGAATTTTATGTTGATACAGTTGCTCACTTTGGAGGTATAGATATAGTTACTAAGAATGTAACAAAATTGATAAGATGGTAAGAAAGACCAATAATTTATTTATAAATAGTTGATTTTCTAATCGTCACTGCACATCAAACAAACACTGGCAAAACGCCCGAATACTAAAATATCACGCCTCGAAAACTCTACAAAGATTTTAACTGGTCTCACTTTTAATAAAATTGAAGTTAATAAGCACTGGCCGGTTAATAAGAAAGAAAGCAGATTCGTTTTATTTTTTTTATTTTAAATTTCAAATTCCGAATGAGCACAACATGTCACGAGGTTTCCGGTGCGGAAAATGCCGGTGCGATGGCAGCTTTCCCGCGCGCGGTTTTCTCGTCTGCGGTTCGTTCGCAACTAAACTGAGAGTTCGAGATGCAAGCCAAATGAATGCGTGTCTACGCAGCGTAGTGTTGACATTATAAACTGATCTCAGTGTGTTCTGATCAGTATCTCTAAAGGAATTTCAAACGTTTTAGTTTCATGATTTCTTTACACAGATGCGATTTATGATTGCTTTATGTAAAGATACGAGGTAAATCGGTACGTAAAGGTAAGTATGCCATGTGATGCCATGCCATAAAGTTAAATATGTTTCTACTGATGTGCTGTTGGGTGTAAAAAGTCCAATGTGTTAAGATTAGATAAAGTGATAAAGTGTTACTATTGAAGTGCGACCGTATGTACCAGTTGTTATCTTATATTATATCTTACGTAGAAATCTTACCTTGCGTCCCTGCTATGTTGCTTATCAAGAGCATCAACAAGCAAGGTAGATAGGGGAAGTATACGTTTACTTACTTATACAGGGTGTTAATATACAAATGACTGCGACAGCCCAAGGTGTGCTCAGACCACGAAACTGAACAACTTTTCCAAAAAAAATGGGTCGAAATTAGAGATATTTTTTGCTTCTCCATACAAACCTTCAACAGCAAAGAGATTTGAACCTCGTTCAACAGTCGACAATGCATTTTGTATGGAGAAGCCAAAGAAAATTCCCCGATTTCGACCCAAATTCATGTGGATAAATTATTCAGTTCAGGCCTGCATTGTTCAGTTCATGGACTCTCTAGAGCTGTAGCATGAATTTGAATTTACACACTGTATTTTTGCTTCCAAAAATACTATAGGTATATCGGAACCCTCGGCGCGCGAGTCCGACTCGCACTTGACCGGTTTTTTTTTGGTTATCAGATCACCAATCTTTTAGGGCCCGCGCACACCAAAGGACAGAAAAGACGAGAGCAGTTTTTAATAACATTGCAAAATGGACTTTATAATCATATGAATAAAATTCAAAATTGCGTGACATGCACAAAAACTGCTCGCGGCTGCTCGAGCAGTCGCGCGGACGCAAGGTCGCAGTGTTGCCTGCTTGAAGGATTTAGGGCTAAATATAGCATTTTTAACAATTTGTAATTACGAGTAAGTCGAAAAGGAGTATTTTGTAAATTGTTAAGACCGAATCACATTTTTTTCGTAAATTGATATTTGTAATTGAAATTTTTCGTAGTTTTAATAAATTTTTCGTATTACAAAAAATTGTATAATAAAATTCTTCTGAACGGTAAATGATTAGAAAAGGTTAGAGAATTTCTCCAAAAATATCTCTCCTGTCGGGTCTCCTCCATCTATATTGAAAATTTCGATATTCTTATTTTTAAATTTATTTATAATTCTGTTTCTTCCTCTTCCGCCATAAGTGCATAATTACAATATCCTAGTCCATCACATTCACGCCCCAGTGTTGAATTATCGCTACAAATTATTAACATGGCATGGGAACCCTGAGAAACTACCTCCGGACTGCTCGCGCATGCTCGAGCATTTTGCCGGTTGGTCTGCGCGGACCCTTATGGGCCCGCGCACACCAAAAGCACAGTAAATATATAAGCTAAAGTAGTATGGAAACTCGGGCCTTTTTTTTTGAAAAAAGAACTATTCTGCGTCGGAGCGTCAGGGTTGTAACATGGTTGTAACCCATAAGTTTTGTAATTAGAATAGTATGATGAACTATATTGGGTGCTTCTATCAACTGTATTCCTTTCAGCGTTTTTTCGGACTGTAAAACTAAACAACTTTCCGTAAGAAGTCACAATACGAATTTTTTTGTGTGAATACGAATGTCCATTAATTAGCATCAGAAACTGCGTCAGCCGATAGCGCGTTTTGTATGGGGGCAAAAAAATTTTCGTCTTTCGACCTAGGTTCTTTAAGGGAAGTTATTCAATTTTATGGTCCTGGGACTCCTGATCGTGTCAAATTAAAGTTAAAATTAAGTTTAGCAGATAGTCTTGCATAAAATGTTGTCAGAAGGTTAAGCCACTTAGTCGCCTTTTATGACACAAGGGCAGATAAAGACACTCAGTCGCCTTTTATGACACAAGGTCAGATGAAGACACTTAGTCGCCTTTTATCACGCAAGGGTAGATTAAGACACTTAGTCGCCTTTTATGACACAAGGGCAGATTAAGATACTTAGTCGCCTTTTATCGCACAAGGACAGGGACATACTTATAGGGACCCTATAAGTACCTATTTGTTTGTGTTATGGTTTTGGCACCCAGGACTTACTTCAGCGCGAAAACTGCTTATTTTCCTGTAGCGGTGTGCGCATGTGTGAGTGCGCCAGTTTTGGACGTTTGTTAGGAGTTTCCATACTGCTTTAGCATATATATTTACTGTGCCAAAAGGCAGAGCAGACGAGAGCAGTTTTTGATAACATTGCAAAATAGATTTTAAATTCATAGGAATAAAATGCGAAATTGCCTGAGAGGCATAAAAACTGCTCGCGGCTGCAAGGTCGTCGCAGTGTTGCCTGCTTGAAGGGTTTAGGGCTAAATATAGCATTTTTTACAATTTGTAATTAAGGGCTCCCGCCCATGACCGTATTTTTGTCGGCCGATTTCTTGTGTGATGATAAGGGAGGTGATCGATCAAAATAATATCGACACACGGGGTTAATATCGTCTTACCACAGTTTCGTTTTGACACGATCGTTAAATGCCTACCAAATGATATCATTTTGCCACGAATCTGTTTTGCAGATTATCGGAAAGAAAAGTGTTACGTTTTCAATATAATTTTACTTACTAATAAAATCATGTCAGAATGTCCAAACTATCAGTCAAATCCTTTTGCTCATCAATCCTGAAAATCAAAAGAAAAAAATTCAGAAATGCGATTAATGCGTCGTCAAATGTCAGGCCGCATCGTTTGTCCAGTGGCGCCTTCATCTCAATTTATTTAAACGAATATAAACCAAAAATAGTCTAAGAATGCAGCAAAGTTTTACGTTAAAGAAATATGTGTTTACACTATCAAAATATTATTGATATTGTGTAAAGTCATAACTTCTAAACAAAAAATTTACCAGCATTCTTAGATCTTGGCCTTAAATTTGAATAAATAAATTAAGTTGCGATAAATGCGCCACTGGGCAATCGGGTTGCCGCTGCTATTATTATTTTCCGGATTTGATTATTTTTTTAATTTTTTTATGGACATTCGATTATTATTTATATTGTTTTTTTTTCCATTGTATGTTTGCTATCTGTGATCAGTTTTACAACTATAAACAGATCTGATCTAGTTTCTATGGCGTTTTGGAATGAAGAGTCCGTCGACCCTCCTCTTCCTTCATTTTCATGCTTATGTGGCTTTCATAAATTTCTGCGCTTGAATTTATATTGTTGTTGATTATTTGTTTTCGATTTATAATTTAAAAATGTTAAAGTGTTTGTGCAATCAATAATACTGAACATTATAAATAATGATTATTTTACGAAAATTTTCTTTTCCTCTCACATCGGTAGACGTCTGAAATAATACAATATTTTAAAAGTAAACACTTTTCTTTGCTACTGTACTTTCCATTGTTTACAAAGAACTTAGGAATTCGTGGCAAAACGATACTTTTTTGTAGGTATTTTACGATCGTGTCAAAACGAAACTGTGGTAAAACGATACTAACCCGACACACGATGTAAGATAAGATTCCATGAACATAAGTCTCGGTATTATCAAAAATGATTCTAATGGTCATTATTTGTTAATATACAGGGTGTTAGGCTAGGATGTTAGGGTAAGTACACAAGGTGTTAGGTTAGGATGACTACTATATAGGGTGATATTTAATTATTTCTTGATAGCAAAAGATATGCATGTGCTCATGATACTGAACAACTTTTCCCAAGGAACAAAGGCCTAAATACGAAAAACCAAATTTGACCTCCCATACTAAATGCGCTATCAGCTGATGGAGTTTCTTTCGGAGGTCAAAACTTGATTTTCGTTTTTCGAACTATGTTCCTTGGGGAAAGTGATTTAGTACGAGTATCATGAGTACATCCATACCTTTCTCTATCAACAACTAATTGAAAGTCACCCTATATGTACAGGGTGTTAGGGTAAGTAAACAAGTTGTTAGGATGACTACTATATGTATTAGGGCTCCCGCACACGACCGAGAATCGATGGCCGATTTTTTGTAGGTCAAAAATGGAACGTACTGGTTGCCATACTTCAACGCACACGACCGACAAAAACTCGGTGATAAATAAAATCGGCCGTCACGGCCGATCCGTTTGTCGGTGAGAAATGGAACATACGTAAATCTATACTTCAACGCACACGACTCACCGTCGCCGGCCGTCGCGGTCTCGTCAGTCAGCTCCGTACACTCGCTAGGGAGGGGTGCGTGTTGAATCACGCACGATGGATATTGACATCGAGATTTTGATTCCTGTATTACGTGTAGGTAATAAACAACGTATGAAGACAAGTCTCAGACAAAAATAAAAACCGAACGTTTTTCTGTTTTCCGCCGGACGAATGAACGACGATAAATAAGTAAAATTATGTACCTATTTTATTCTAGATTTGCTTCACGTTTGGTTTTCTAGGTAGGTTTACATAAGTACCTCTTGGTAAGTATCTACCTCATAGAAATTGGAAATCCTTGTCCTACCTACAGAAATTGTCGTGCAACTACGATTAACATTGCCAGCCGTGGACGAATGAAAAATACAGGATGTAAAAAAAAAAGTAGGATGATCCTTCTAAGGGGTGATTGTACGTACAATACTAAAATAAAAATACTTTAATTAATATTTAATTTCTGATTTGTTTGATCATTAAATTAGTTTTTCCTCCGAATTACATTCCAGTAATTTATTGAAGGTGCTAGTGAGTGGATATTAAATAACAATAAACATCCTTGTCTACGTCGTTTAACCCTTGTGCTTCACTTCTTCTTGAGCTAAAACAACTTTTTTTAAGCAAAATATTTTTTTTATATTTTATACGATGTAGAATCACTCCTTAGAAGTATAGTCGAACTTTTTTTACACCCTGTAGATTAAACAGTTCCGTGAGATATACAATGTATGCAAAGGTTCTCGAGTGGTACTTTTGTTCAACAAAAATAAAATACAAAATTCCGATTCTCAATTTTTTTATTCTAATTTCCAATAAAGTTGTTCAGTTTCATGAGTAGAACGAGTAAAACTACCACCCGAGAGGTTTTGCGTATTGGTAATTACAAGTTGTATAATAATATACCTTCTTGGTAGGTAACCTAAACCTACCTAGTCATCATCAGAGTGATTGTGTTTGTTTGACCAACAACCGCGGCGCTAGTGGGTAGGTACAGTCAGCCGCACGTTAGGTAGTAACACTTTGAGTTTATCTTCATTAGGGCTCCCGCACACGACCGAGAATCGGTGGGCGATTATCGGCCAGGACAAGGAGGGAAGATTCAGGTGATAACACGTCAGAGCGGGATGCCGACAAAAAATCGGTCACCGATTCTCGGTCGTGTGCGGGAGCCCTTAATGCCGTAAAACGTGGAACATAGGAGATAATGATAATATTTTGAATTTGTGTCAGGTTTTTCAGGTTTAATTTCCAAAATATCGATTTTGGGGGAAAAAGGTAAAACCAAAATTGTTCAAAATTTGATTCTCTTCAACTTTGTTTCTCTTCATTCATGCCGTAAAACGTGGAACTTAGGAGATAATGATAATATTTAGAATTTGTGTCAGGTTTTTCAGGTTTAATTTCCAAAATATCGATTTTGGGGGAAAAAGGTAGGAACCAAAATTGTTCAAAATTTGATTCTCTACAACTTTGTTTCTCTTCATTCTTGCCGTAAAACTTAGAACAGGAGATAATGATAATATTTAGAATTTTTGTCGCGTTCTTCAGGTTTAATTTCCAAAATATCGATTTTGGGGGGAAAAAGGTAAGAACCAAAATTGTTCAAAATTTGATTCTCTACAACTTTGTTTCTCTTCATTCATGCCGTAAAACGTGGAACTTAGGAGATAATGATAATATTTAGAATTTGTGTCAGGTTTTTCAGGTTTAATTTCCAAAATATCGATTTTGGGGGAAAAAGGTAGGAACCAAAATTGTTCAAAATTTGATTCTCTATAACTTTGTTTCTCTTCATTCTTGCCGTAAAACGTAGAACATAGGAGATAATGATAATATTTAGAATTTTTGTCGCGTTCTTCAGGTTTAATTTCCAAAATATCGATGTTGGGGGGAAAAAGGTAAGAACCAAAATTGTTCAAAATTTGATTCTCTACAACTTTGTTTCTCTTCATTCATGCCGTAAAACGTGGAACATAGGGGATAATGATAATATTTAGAATTTGTGTCGCGTTTTTCAGGTTTAATTTCCAAAATATCGATTTTGGGGGAAAAAAGGTAAGAACCAAAATTGTTCAAAATTTGATTCTCTACAACTTTGTTTCTCTTCATTCTTGCCGTAAAACGTAGAACAGGAGATAATGATAATATTTAGAATTTTTGTCGCGTTCTTCAGGTTTAATTTCCAAAATATAGATTTTGGGAGAAAAAAGGTAGGGACCAAAATTGTTCAGAATTTGATTTTCTACAACTTTGTTTCTTTTTATTCATGCCGTAAAACGTGGAACATAGGAGATAATGGTAATATTTTGAATTTGTTGCGTTTTTCAGGTTTAATTTTAAAAAAATATCGATCCTTGAAGAAAAATTGTAAGGACTAAACTTGTAGAAATTCAAATTTCCTACAATTTTTGTCCGTACGGTTTTACTGTGAAATCAAAAATGGCCGAGTTATTCAAGAAAAACCATTTTTTTTGAAAAAATAAACCATTTTTCGAATACACACGGGAGCCTAATTCAGTCTCCTTTTTAAATTTACACTCCCAGTACCCCCCGAGGGACCTACGAAAAAAAAATTCAAGAACGGATTATTTACGGGTAGGGTCGGTTTTTGGACTGTAACAACCGAAACAACCGGTTTTCATTGTTTTTTTTTTCTAGTTTCGTTTCAGGTTTGGATAGCTAGCTAGGTAGGTATGGTCAACAGCACGTCAGTCAAAACATAAACAGGACGCCCGAAACCAGAGACCCGCAATGGACAAAGTGTTACCACTGAAGTGCGGTCAACTGTACGTAGGCACTTTTCTATAAATATGCGTCTTACTGCCAGTTGCAGAAATCTTCTTAAAAATAAAAGCTCCTTTACTATATTACGATGTATATCGTAATATTATCATGACATCCCATGAAACGTCCACTACAGGACAGGAAACTCCCTCCCTAAATTTCTATAGCAAATAAATATCTTTATCTTATCTCCAAAATTCCAGTTTTTGCTAAAACAATGTGCAGGAGAAGTATCATAGTCACCACGCTTGTTAGCGTTACGGCTGGCACCATTGACCGCGGTTGTTGGTGACCGCAGAATATAAGAGAGATGATACGATACACATCCTCTGGTTCATTAGCACTGTAGTCGCCTCTTACGACACCCATGGGTAGAGATAGGTTGGTACTATTTTTTGCCGGCACCACACGGGGCGTGATATACTGTGCCGAATTAGTCTTTGAATTCAGCCAGGTGTGATCTCTCCTTAAGTTTGGTTCTGACCACAGAACTACGATAGGGCCACTCCGCCTGCGCGCGCACCCCCCCATAGAAGCGAATATAGTAAAAAACATTGTTTCCTTATTGAATAGGTATACTTTCCAATTTATGTTCCTAGGTGCTTATTTTGAATGCACATCATAAACACATTCGTTGCCATAGAGACGCTGTCACTGGTTTTTTGCATATTACTCTCTCGCGATAATGGTACTATGTTTATCGCACTCAAAGGAAAACGTGTTAGTTTTAGTAAATGGTGACACTGATTTCTATTGAATGACATAAAGAATTCGTCTCTAGAAGTAGATGGACTTCAGAGCTCTGTGGTTCTTATTTTCTGCGCATGGGTGACAGGCGGAGAGCCAATGAACGATTCACTCGCATCCTCTCCCACTACCGCGCTCACTCCCGCGACTCTTTTCTTGACTTCTGCGCCACAGTAAGAGTTATTTTGTTCGCTGTATATGCCTTATACCTACACATGCGTGTTGGCTTATATTTGGCGTTCATGGCCGAATATGTGGATGAGCCTTTAGCCCCCAGTAGACTTTGGGCCAACCGTTGGCCGCGCTGGCTCGGCAAGCTTGATGACAGCGTTCACACGTTGGTGTGTGTAGGTGTAGCGTGTAGGTCTGTCAAGCAAGATGGACGTAGACGCGGAGACTATTACTGCCGCTGCAATGTACTTTTACAGTGCTTTTAATTTTTATTACCAGCTGCACCATATTTGAAAAATAAGATGAAATAATTTTTACTTATTAAAAAAAAATTAAAACGTCCATCTACTCCACTTATTGGAAATGAGGACACGGCCAACGTGTGAACGCCGTTTGCGGCTTGTGGCAAAACCGATAACCGACGGCACGCCGGCGAGCGTTGGTCGCAAACGGCAAACTCACGCAAACGGGCCTAGTAGACGTTGACTACGCCGGCGCGGTCACGCAGCCAACGTGTAGAGCCAGTGTTTAGTTATCAACCTTTAAAACAAGGTGCTCCGTATCCGTATTTACGATGCCCGCCCCCCTCCCCCCGCTTCACCGCAAGTACCCCTCTGTTGCTCTGCGTAAGTACATTAGGTGCGCTAGAGTAGGTACTAGTGAATATAATATAATCTGTTTCACGAGTCAATGCCAAAGTTTAGCAACACATTTTGCAGCAAACTATATCAAGGCTATTGTGCACCATGATCAATAGTAGATAATCAGCTAAAGCTGTCAGAAAAAAAACAAGTTTGTAACATAATGTTATTTTTTTCGTCAAATATACTCTAGTTCGTCTGGTTCTTGGTGGTTTGTCTGGTTCTATGGCTGCAAAATGTGTTGGTAAGTGTTGGCATTGACTCTTGAAACCATAGCTTGAAACGGATTAGGTATATACTCGTACCTACAACGTGTGGCACGTTAGTTCTGTACATAACAGGGGCAAATAATTAAAGTATAGGCTCTCTTAGATATTATGAGGAATTTGATGTTTAAAGTTATTTTAATATTAATCAAACGCATCATCACGCCTTTATCCCATAGGTAGAGCATCAAAGAGTGTATACAATGATGAGAAATCTAGCTTTGTCTATTACTTATGAACCTAAACCATTTTTTTTATGTTACAAGTGAGCAAACGCGCAGGTGGGCCACCTGATAAGTGTTCACTACCGCCCATAGCACCCATATTAGTGGCAGTAGTTGGTCGACCGAGCTTCGCTCTATAATAGCCGCCACAACATTAAAATATCATTGGATAAGCAAGCTATTCTTACCGCCAACAGATAGCACTGTAGATTTCCGTCTAAATCGCGGAGAAATTGTAAATTTCATCGAAATCGTTAGAGCCGTTTTCGAGAAACCGTTTACAAATATATATATACCGGGTAATTTGAATGCGTGACATAGATCAGGGATCAATATCAGTAACGGAACAACTTTTCCCACGAAAATCAATTTTTGACCTCCCATAGAAACTGCATCAGCTGATAGCGCATTTTGTATGGAAGGTCAAATTTGGTTTTTCGTATTTCGAACTATGTTCCTTGGGAAAATACTATTTAACGAGCAATATTTGTATACAAATATACCTATATGTTTGCAATCTGTTTCTCGAAAACGGCTCTAATGATTTCGATGAAATTTACTATATGAGAGCGTTCGGGGGCCGCCTTTAAGACAGAAACCTACAGCGCCACCTGTTGGCGAGTAGAATAGCTTGCTCACCCGATGATATTTTAATGTTCAGGCAGCTATTATAGAGCGAAGCTCGGTCGACCAGGTACTGTACAAATATTGCACGTTTAATAGTATAGGATATTTGGAAACTAATAAGATAGCAAAGCGCGTTGCTTACTTTGAGAACTAAGATGGTATGTCTCATGTGCCGGTAGTTTTACTGGCTCCCGTACCCTTCGAATTGCTGCTTCACGGCAGAAATAGGCAAGGAGGTGGTACTTCACCAGAAGGACTTTGCACAAAATCCCTACCACTAAGTAATTTAAAAATAAATCCAAATTAAAAATAAATCCAAATCGTTTTTACTCTTTTTTAGTAACCCGTGACACAAAAAAACACTATATCTTCCCGTGCGAAGCCGGGGCGGGCCTAGTCCTACCTACTATACCCAGCGGTTGATCAAGACGCTCCTAACGGTACCTCATTTGTCAAATTACGATAACTAGTTTAGAAGTTATGAAGGACCAGTATACATACATACCGTTCAAAATCATAACCCTCCTCTTTGCCGTAGTCGGGTAGTGAATTAAAAGTTTATTGTATTTATTGTGCAGAATTTATTGGTTAAGGATACCTGCAAGTACTGTCAATCGATCAGTGATACCCTATGGACGGTCCATTAATTTTATTTGTCGCTGCTCCAGGCCACACGATGTACATATCGTAATATCATCATAACATCCCATAAACGCGTCCACTGCACGACAGGGAGCTCCCACCAGATCTCCAGTAAAATCGTGTGGTACTTTGAGGGGGATTTACCATAGTCACCACGCATGTAAGCGTTGCGGCTGGCGACCGCTGTTGTTGGTGACCGCAGTATGTAAGATCGTACGATTCACAGAAAGTTGTTGCTGCCCATCCTCCGGTTCATAAGCCCTTAGTCACCTCTTACGACACCCACGGGTATAGATGACTCTGTACATATAGTGATCCTAATCTAACACCCTGTATACTTACCCTAACACCCTGTATAGTAATCCTAACCTAACACCCTGTATACTTACTTTAAAACCCTGTACATATAGTGATCCTAACCTAACACCCTGTATAGTTATCCTATCCTAACACCATGTATACTTACCATAAGACCCTATACATATAGTGATCCTAATCTAACACCCTGTATACTTACCCTAAAACCGTGTGTATTTATCCTAACCTAACACCCTGTATACTTACCCTAACATCCTGTATAATAATCCTAACCTAACACCCAGTATACTTACCCTAGCACCCTGTATGTATAGTACTTAGTCGTTCTAACCTAAAACCTTTTATACTTACTCTTACATTCTGTATAGGTATCCTAGCCTAACACCCTGTATATTAACAAATAATGACCATTAGAAGCATTTTTGATAATACCGAGACTTACAAAAAAATATTTTCATGGAATCTTATCTCACTAACAAAAAATAAAATCATCGACATCGTGTGTCGATATTATTTTGATCGATCACCTCCCTATCGTCATTCGTCATACAAGAAAATCGGTCACCGTTTATCGCTCGTGTGCGTTGGGTCGGTCACAAAATCGGTCGTAAAATCGGAGGAAAAATGTGCCCGATAATCGGACCTACAAAAACTCGGTCGTGTGCGGGAGCCCTTAAGGGTTTCAGGGTAAGTATACAAGGTGTTAGATTAGGATCACTATATGTACAGGGTCTTAGGGTAAGTATACAGGGTGTTAGGATAGGATAACTATACAGGGTGTTAGGTTAGGTTCATTATATGTACAGGGTTTTAGGGTAAGTATACTGGGTAAGTATACAGGGTGTTAGGATAGGATAACTATATATGGTGTAAGGATAGGAAAACTACACAGGATGTTAGGTTAGGATCACTATTGTGTATAGTGATAACTACATAGGGTGTTACTTTAGGATCACTATACATATAATGATCCTAACCTAACACCCTTTATAGTTATCCTATCCTTATAAGGTAACACCCTGTATACTTACCCTAACACCCAGTGTAGTAACACCTGTATACTTACCCTAACACCCTGTATGGTAATCCTAACCTAACACCCTGTAACCCTGTACACTTACCCTAAAACCCTGTACATATAGTGATCCTAACCTACCACCCTCTATAGTGATCCTGTCCTAACACCCTGTATACTTACCCTAACATCCTGTATAATAATTCTAACCTAACACCCTGCATGCACGTCCCAGTGTTAAATTACTGCTACAAAATTCTCGAGCATGCTCGAGCATGCGCGAGCAGTCCGGAGCAGTTTCTCAGGGTTGCCATGCCATGTTACTAATTTGTAGCGGTAATTCAACACTGGGACGTGCATGCAGGGTGTTGGGTTAAGATTATTATTATTCAGGATGTCGACGCCTACGCTGCGCCCTCATCCCACCCTCGCCACGCCATGCCACCTCAATATGCACGGGCGCCTTAGCACTTCTATACATTTTGTATGAAACACGAAGTAACGGGCGGCGCGAACGTGCCATACCCTCGCCTCGCTCTCGACCGAGGCCACATTGATATGTCCCGCACCTAGCACCGCTTTCTGCTACGGAAGGATTCATATGCGAATCCATTTCTTGCAAGGGACCTCCGATACTAGAATGGATTTTTATCAAATTCTTAAAACGTAAAATTTTTGTATTTCTTTCTGAGAAATATGTGACTTGGGACTAACAAATGTCATTATCACAGTTTGTCTGGTAAAAATACTAACCATTCACGAAAAAAACAAGGTTAAAAATCACGCATAAAATGGCTATTACGGATCATTTACGCTTCTGTTCTTAGTATTAATGATCAATTCATAAGTGAAAAAAGATTTCAGCTAGCTAAAACATTGGATTTTTAAAGATTTCTTGACTTTTGTAAAACCTAACAGAGTTTTTTGACCGACTAGTATAGTCGACTAGGATACGCTTATAGAATTTGTTGGCGGTGTCTACTTTACTCTGGCTGTGTTCCAAATTGTACAAACGCTGCTAAAAGCGTATACAGTACTGACGGACGGTCCAAATTGATTTTGCACGCTCACAAAGCTATCACTGCTTTAATGGCTCTAGTCAATTTGGAATGGATTTAAGCGCGCTCACGTGTTCATCTGTCAAAATGTCAGTTTCGTTTTTATTTTCTTTAACAAAGCCTAAGCTAATCGCTGAAAAATGTGCGCCAAATCCACTCTCATTTCCATTAGAGACAAACTCATTAAAATTAAAACTTAAAAGACATCAGCTGGCTGCAAATGTGTGGGATTTTATGTGTCAAATCGATTTTGACATTAGCGCTTTCACTGCTCCACCTATTTGACTAAAGCACTGATAGCAGAAACGATGACGTCATCAATGACGTAAGGCGGTGAACGAGCGAGTGCTTTAGAGCACGCTTTTGGTCAATTTGGACCGACTTAAGCGCGCTCACAGTGCTCTAAAGCAGTCTGTTAGTGCAATATGGAACGCACAGTCTGTGACGCTAGTCGTGGTTGTCTATGCCTATGCTGGTTTTTTGGCGGGAACTCGACATGGGCGATTGCCTGCTTAATTGAAATTTAGTTTTTTTGTGCATTTAGTGATTTAGTGGATAATAAAGATAGTGTGTTATGCAGTAAATTTACTACGGAGTGCGCAGCTGATGAAGATTTCAAGTGATCTCGTGTTTAAGCCCCGTTTGTGTTGTCCCAAAAAGTCACGAACATTTTCCTTCGTAAAGTTCACTATCGCTTTACGAGGGGAGCAAAAAGAAAGATTAAAGACATCAGACATGGCTGTATGGGCTTTGTACTCTTTGCCTTTCCGAAAGGAAGAATGAAACCAAAAAAAAAAAAAAATTGTCTATGCCTATAATGTTGCCAATATTATATGTTTTTAGGCAAATTTAGTTAATTTCGTAATAATTCCGAAAACAAAAAATATTTTTTTGCCAAATTTTGAACAATCATAACTCAACTCTTTCACTATAACGACAAAGTACCCTATAACGTTGGTTTGTGAGTAACTACCATATCATAAATTGGGAAAGAAATAAACAAGTGGTTATTTTTCTCCCGATTTACAATGACAACACATTATTTGTGTGTTTGACAAATGCGGGCGCATGGCGTCGTCGGTGTGATATTTTTTATATTCTGAGAAAAATACTACGCGTCTACCTCGAGAGCTAAGATATTATTGTGTAATTCAGTGGAAACAAATTTAAAAATATAGTGTTTTGAAAATAGTGACGATGCAAACCGGAAGTGGCTCTAAAAACCCACCATGGGCTCGATCTAACGTGAACTCAAACATGACCGGCATGAATCCGCAAATTATGGATCCTAACTCGATGATGTCGCAACAAGGTATGATGCCTTTTCAGCAAACTCAGGCGGTGTTCAATCCCTCAATGATGCAAGCGCAAGGAGGTATGGCGATGCCAATGGCCGGGCAGATGGGAATGAATCAAATGACGCAAAGTCAAATGTACCCAGGCAACGTTGTGGCTTACCCAACGCCGCGTGCTATGAACCCCGGCATGTACCAAAATGCTCAATCCAATCAAGCTCCTTCGAATGCTGAGCAGCGTGTCTTTACTGGCACCGTGACGAAAACCCATAACGATTTCGGTTTCGTCGACCATGACGTGTTTTACCAAACTTCCGTATGCGCTAAAGGAATCATTCCGAAGGTCAACGATAGGGTACTTGTGGAAGCTAATTACAACCCTAACATGCCGTTCAAATGGAATGCGACGCGAGTCCAGGTGTTGCCGAAGGGAGGGCCTAGTCAGAAGCAGAATCTCCCGAAGTCAAGCAACTACAATGCTGTGCCGCCGCCCTCTAAGGTTAATAAGTCGTTGCCGCCGCGCCGCGAAGAGAGGAACCGTGATTCTCTACGCAGAGATGCCGTCAGAGAGGATAGGGTAAGATAATCTTGACTCGTTGAATAAGTACTTGCTCACTTTTTTGAAATTGCGTTAAATAATAAACATAGTTAAATAATAAACAGCAAAATTATTATTATTTCTTATTGCAAAATTATTAGCTTCAAGATACACAAGCAGGAATGGCTTAGAAGCAGATTTTGTAATTTATTTTTTGCCCACCTGCTCGTTTTCTCATTTGTAATATTAAAAAAAATATATTGAATGAGACTAGGGCAAGGAATGCAATTTTTTATAGAAGTAATTAAGTGAAATAAGCCTCTCTTCAACCAGTGGAGGTCAGGTTGTTCTCTGACGTAACATGCCTCCTCCACATGCCAGTGGTCTTCACATTTTTCCAGCCTTTGGACAAGCATTCTTCCTGCACCTAAAGGAATTAGCATCATTTAAATTAGTAGTTTTAGCAATAAACAACACTTTTGATGAACTACCTTAACTGTTTATGAGTCACTTCAATATTTACTAGTTCCTATTTATAACAAAAGCCATTTTTTATACAGAAGAGATCCCGCTCAAGGTCCAGGTCTCGTTCAAGGGACCGCCGAGACAGCCGTGACAGTCGTAACCGAAGGGATTCTCCCCCTCGCAAACGTCCAGTGATCCACCAGCCTTCTCCAGTCAAATATGTTGTCAGGGTGCCTCGTATGCCTTTAGATATGTAAGTATAAAATATTGTCATCAATCCTAATAAACGGGTATTCGAGAATTTAGTCAAATGTTAGTCATACCATGTTTTATACTTAAAAACATTGTTACAGCCAAAAAATGGACGTGCCTGCTTTATCCCAGCGCTACACAAACTTATACATCCCATCAGATTTTTTCAATGCCCAAGTGAAATGGGGTGAGACATTCCCCCCTCAAATGCCGTTCTCCATCAACAACCCTTGTTCATATCATATCATGAGCAAGGAAGCTGAGAATCCCAATCCTAATGATGCTGTCTTGGAACCACCAGATTCAGACTACAGATTTTCTGCCAAGGTAAGAGAAGAATAGTGCTTATATTTGAATATGGTTTGTTTCGGTTATGAAGCAAGAGTTGACGTGACACATATACATTCCTCTATGTGTGTATGTTAGGCTGATTAGGCTTATTAGTTGCTGCAAGCATGTGTACAGATAAAATCCATGTACATGTAGTTGCTTCTTCTCTCTTTGCCTGGCCTATAAGGTAAAGTATCAACCTGGTATACAGTCACTTGTGTGAATTTCTAAACAAAATGATGCATAAACAATCTTCATAAAGTAGAAAAAAGACTCACTATAACTTATGATTATCACACTATTAAATCTTGGTGGTCATGAAAAAAAAATTCCTAGTCTTGTTCACACCAAGTGTTCACAATATTTTACAGCTTGTTATATGGTAAGAACTATTAAAATTTGAGAATAATTATTGTTTTGTATTACAATTCCCATAAAGTTTGATGGCATATGTAGCTATGTCTTTTACTGGATACTGATTAATTTCTTTAATCAATTAATTGGTAAGAAGTACAATTGTTTTTTTTTTTTAGGTGATGTTGATCAGCATGCCAACATTAGAGTCCCTGTACCAGAAGTGTGGCCTCACTAAATCCGATGACAAAGATAAACGGTCCAGCTCTAAGAGTCCATTGCACCCAACACGCTTGATCAAGTTCCTAGTGGGACAAAAGGGGAAAGGTGGTGAAAACTTTGCTATAGGTGGCCCTTGGAGCCCTTCACTCGATGGGGAAAACCCAGACACTGATCCAAGTGTTTTAGTCAGAACTGCCATCCGGACTTGCAAAGCCTTAACTGGCGTCGATCTATCCTCCTGCACACAGTGGTAAGTGTCCTTCTGTTGTATCGTAATGACTGTTTATCCCGAAAGCCGCCTTCCTGTTGATGTCATCAGAGTTCAAAACTTTCTACTAACAATTGCCTTGTCCCCTTTCAATTGAAAAATATAAGGTAACATCGTCTCGTTCTAAAAGTGTTTTTGTCCAGCACGGCACGGCAACACTGTGTCCGGTCGCCGCCGGACCTTGGGCGACTGCGGTGTCCGGTGTCCTGTGCTAGTGAGTACCGCGACTATAACTGCATTACCCGCGCAGGTACCGAATGGTGGAGTTTTACTACTGGCGCGAGGGCAGCGGCGGCAAGTCGCGGCTCGAATCTGTGGTGTTGTTCCTGCCAGACGTGTGGTCTGCGCAGCCCTCAAGAGTCGAGTGGGGGACCATACAGGACCACTATCAGGCCGCTTGCGACGCTGCACTCAAGAAGCTGGAGGGCGGCCCCGAGCAGCCGCCGGCGACGGAAGCTGACACCACCGCCACCAGCGCCGGCGCCGCGGACCAATCCCAAATTGTTTGTTCCCAGTATTGTTTATCCCGCTGCGAGCTACTTAAAGGACGCGACACCGCCTAACTTCGAAGACGGGGCGACGCTACATATCAGGACTTATAGTTTCCACTATAGTTCTAATCTAATCCTCTGATTCTAATAATTTTTCCTATCATAAATTTTAAATTCAGAAACTGTTCGAGGCATTATTTATCTCTATTCCAAATTAGATTCCAAAGCTTTGAAGCCTCGAGCGCACAACTTCTGCCCAATTCCTACGATACTAATCACTGGGTGATATTTCAGGAGAGCCAGGATGCAAGTGATACTACTATTACGATAGACGAGACCGATGATGAGACTGCTAAGTTGGAACCGACTCATTACTCCAAACTGGACTTGAAGACTATTAAGGTTGAGCAGTTGCGTCAAGAATTGCGAGCCCGGAAAGTTAATTGCAAAGGTAAATATTCTGAAAATCCAACACTTTTTATGAACTGTGATGGTTGTTTACATTACCAATCACCCTATTTCTAATGATTCTAAAATTTTGCAGCTAAACAAAGTGAAGGTAGTCAATGCTACACAAAGTCAACTTGCTTTGTTCATTATCTCGTTGTTAGCTATATTTTATTTATGTTTCCGTTCGTGTTTAGGAGTACGAAGCACGCTTGTTTCTCGCCTGTCCAAACTTTTGAAAGCTGAAGAGGAAAGTGAGAATCAGAAAACAGAAGATGTCATGGAGGTAGAAGATGATCAGGTATGTGCTAACAAAATTTTAAAGTAATAAAATAATTTAAAGTAAATATATGCTTATGGGGCGTGAGGGTTCCGGAGTGGCGACTACGTACCGGAAGACGAAGCACTGGCTGGCCCCCCGCAAGGTGACCGACATCTGGTGGCGGTCGCGGGAAGCCGCTGGATGCGAGCAGGCAGGACCGGTCGTCATGGAGATCTTTAGGGGAGGCCTATGTCCAGCAGTGGACGTCTTTCGGCTGATATGATGAAATATATGCTAACAAAATTATTTATGATAGGAGAAACCATCTGAAAGCAAAGAAGAAGAAACAAAGGACGATAAAGATGATGGAAAAGAAAAGGAAGACGACAAGAAAGACAAAAAGGAAGATGACAAGAAAGACAAAAAAGAAGATGACAAGAAAGACAAGAAAGAAGATGAAAAGAAAGAGAAAAAGGAAGAAGAGAAAGTAGAGAAGAAGGAAGAAAAGAAAGAAAAGACAGAGAAAGAGATTGAAGAAGAGAAGAGAAAGGTAAGGCTATTCTATACTTTCCAGTAGTTTCCAGATTTATTGCATACCTTTTCAACCTATGTCTTTAGATAAAGGTAACCAGTTGGTTCTAAAAAGTCTTATTATGACAAAATGAAAATTTGTTTAGTGTAATGGACTATCGAATTTAAAAGGTGTGTACCAATTTAGCTGATTATCAAATTTGTAAATGATGTGACCTGAAATCTCTGCCGAGTAACATGCTAATAAAACAATAAAAATGTATGGGATCGACATTAGCTGTCATATCACGCAATATTTCGTTAGCTAATGTCAATCCCATACATTTTTATTCTGTTCTACTAACATTCACGATTATTATTAGAAAGCCGCTTTTCTATGGCCCAATGTCTACGATCAATACGGTTATTTTGTGTTTCGTTTGGTACAGATTGAGAAAGAGAAGCAGTTAATAAAGTCCCGCTACGAGCTGCCTTCGGAGCCGCACCTCATAGTGCACCCCAACAGCGCGGCCAAGGGCGGCAAGTTCACCTGCAGCGTCGCCACGCTCTCGCTGCTGCTCGACTACCGCGTCACCGACAACAAGGAGCACAGCTTCGAGGTCAGTCCACGATCTTGTCTGCTCCATATGGAACTCTTTAAATAGACTGCGATTGGACGTTGACAGATGTAAGGAACGAGAGGTGGGGCTTCTCTGATAACGACAACTGTGAGGTTTTGCAATCCATGTCACTCTTGCTGTCGTGTCCCACTTCTCCAGTTTCCTGCACTCGGAGGGACCGTTTTGGAGGCAACCAAAATGCTATTGATGTGGCCACGTTTCGGGCTAAGCCGTTGACTTTAAAAGAAGGTTGTGTTATTATTTGTGATAAATCGTATGAATCAAAAATGTACATCGAAATGACATTCATAATTTCTTATCGTAATCATGTCGGTTAGCAATTTAATTTAACTATTAGTGTCCCATTGCCGGGCAAAGGCCTTTTTCTTTCATTCGTCCGTATTTTCGTAGTAGTATTCATGCTTCATAAAAAAAAATCTCATCAGAGACATAGATGATTGACACATTAATAAGTCATTTACCATTTTCATACAAGCATGGCCCATCAAATTCGTGATTTCAATATATTATTACCTATGTATAACCCCAAATGGCAACTTACGAAATGTTTCTATTTCACCCAACAGCTGTTCGTATTTGCCGAACTCTTCAATGAGATGTTGATGCGAGATTTTGGATTTTACATCTACAAAACGCTGTATACTCTCCCAGAGAAAGCAGAAGAAGTGAAAGAAGTCAAAGAAAAGGAAAAGAGCGCGGAAAAGACTAAAGAAGGAGAGAAAAAGGATGAAAAGAAAGCTGAAGCTGACAAATCGGAGAAGGACAAGAAAGAGGGAGACAAAGATAAGAAAGACGAGAAAGACAAAGAGGGAGAAAAGAAGAAAGATGAAGAGAAGAAAGAAGTGAAGGACAAGAAAGACGATAGAAGGGATGATAGGCGTGATGTCCGTAGACGCGATCGAAGGGTAAGTCTTTGTTATTGCTAATTTCGTTCATATGTTTGCAAATGATACTGACTAAGGTGTTTTTCAGATTTGTCTAAGGCTTACGTTACAGTCAAACAACAAGTATTTTTAGTTATTTTATCATTATGAGGGTTCTTCCTTAAAGTATTTTGTTTTTGCCTATATCGATCTTCTATTCATCTGTAATCAACCGTTATCTAAATATAACAACTTAGTGATATCTTACCTACTTCGTGAGTTCATAATGTATCGTGCAAGGTTCTGTACTTTACCTTTTTTATTTCTAATGTAATGTATTATGTAGATTATTGTAGATTGAATTTATACTAAAGGTAGTTAGTGAGTGCATCTTGGAAGTGAGGCTGGAAGGCGTATAGTGTATAGTGTATAGTGTATAGCAAGTTGTACCTGGGTGCAGGAGTCTCACAGCGACGAGGAGCGCAGCGGGTCCCCGCGGCGGCGGTCGCGCGGCGTGGAGCTGCCGCCCGACCCCTGCCTGCTGCTGTCGCTCGTGTACTTCGACACGTCGCGCAGCGGCCACGTCACGCGCAAGGACCTGCAGAGCCTCTTCATGAGCCTCGGCCTGCAGCTGTCCCGCTCGCAGGTCAAGAGCATCCTGGACAAGGTCTGCATCAGAGACAACTTCACCTACAAGTAAGTTATTCTTTCTCTCTTGTAATTAGACAGTCGCAGCGGGTACATCAACTGGACGGACTTGCAGAACCTTTTCATGAGCCTCGGGCTGCAGGCTGCAGCAGGGACACTTCTCACAGGTCAAGATTTACTCTGGAGAAAGTTTGCATCAGAGCGACTTTACCTGCAAGTAACTTACTTACTATTTCCCTTGTCTATTTCGATATTGGCTACAGTGGATATGTCAACAAGAGGGACCTGCAGAATCTTCCAATGAGCCTCGGATTGCAGCTCTCCCAATCACAGATCAAGAACATCTTGAAGAAAGTCTGCATTAGGGACAACTTACAAGTAAGTAGATATTCTTTGTCTATTTTGACACCAGCAGTAGCGAATATATAAGCAAGAAGAACCTACTAAACATCTTCATGAACCTCTGATTGCAGTTGAGAATATCTTTAAGAAAGTCTGCACAAGACACAACTTTACCTACAAGTAAATTATTCTTTATTAATTTATTCAGAAACAGAAAGTGTCAGCATTAAATAAAAAAAACTGTAAATGGCTTTCGGTGACATTAAATGAAAGAATTATATCAAGGAATGTGTATTTGGTATGGTGCAGGTCGCTGGTGTCGAGTATCCGCGAGCTGTCCGGAGGCGCGGCCGAGGCCATACAGGACCTGCCGCTGGATACCGCCGCTAACACTAACACCGCCGCCGCTGAGGTTCCGCCACACGTGAGTTTATATATATACATTAATATTGGACGACCCGCCTCTTCTATTGACAAACCTACATCGCTAACGAGTGGAATTCTCTGCCTGCGTCTCATATAACCCTTCGTATAAAAGAATAGGCTTCTTTTTTTGGGCAAGCTCGTTCCATAGCGACCTCATCTCTGTCCTCAGGGCTGGATCGTCGTCAAGAATAAGCCCTTCGTCCATAAAAAAATTAAATGAGTCTTATTTCGACATGTTCCTTGGGCGGAAATGTGATATTTCATGGTCTGAAATACTAACTGAATGCCTTTTTACGCTCTTATATTAAGCGGGCACGGCCGATAACCCTACTTGATCGAGGACCCTTATATGGAGAAGGATGCACGGACCGATAGTTCAAAAGCACAAGCGAGACCGTTAGTAAGGGTGATGAAGGACAAATTTCTATTTGATTTGCTCGTGTCTGCCTCTTTGACTGATGATAAAGAGCATCCTCTAAAAGATACAAAAAATATTACCCCTGCGTTTTTGAGGAATTAAGTTTTAACTATTTTGAAATTTGACAATGAAACGTACACCTGGCAGACTATGACTATCTGATTAAATACAATGTATAAAACCCCAGAAAAATGGTTGCCACCATAATAGCCCTGCGTCGTAAAGTTACAGCACTTCAAAATGCAAAAATTCACTACTTCGTCCCGTGATAATGCAGAGCGCTGCATGTCTAAAAACGCAGCGACGCACAGAAAAACTTGTAAGGACCAAATCGATTCGTATTGAGCTGATCTATCATCCCTGTTAATATGAATCATGAGCAAATCATATACCCAAATTGCAGCCAGCACCCTTACTACGTGTATTCTTTTTCAGTAGTTTGTACCGAAGACGCTATACCAACTAAACCACTGTGGTCCTTCCTGGCAAGTGTTATAAAATTTGCAATCTATTTATGTATTTACGCAGGACTTGAAGATATGAAGAGTGAAGTTCTGCTGAATCAGAAATTTTTAACGGAATAACTAAAAACTAACGGGTGGCGGTACATACAGAGTACACAGCACAAATTAATGAAAAAATAAAACCATTTCAGTTAGATATTGTATCTCGTCAGATTGCGGAGTTAGAAGCAACCATAGCGGCCGGCAACCGCGACTTGCTGCCCGTGTTCGACCGGCCCGCGGCTCGCGGTGACAGCAGGAGCGACACTGCCGACGTCAGTGATAGTGGTGAGTTCTTTTTACTATAGAAATGGTTGTGAAGGCCAAATTATACTTATTTCTATTTTGAGTGTTCGAACTGTAAGGCGGGCGAGAGACGACTAGCGTCTTATCACTGCACTTTACTGGAAGGGTCTTATTATATTTCAGATGTCAAAGAAGCATCGTGCTCTGTTGTTCTAGTATAGAGAAACACATGTTTAAAGCCTACTCTTAAGCAGGTCGCAGTGCAGTGGTTATATGGCGTTTCATTTAAGCTGCCACAACATGCATACGAAAGATAGTAGAATCGCTCTATTTCATTGTATTCTGCATCTCATGACGATCATTAAATGTTCTGGAAATAATCCAGACTAATAATACTTAGACTAAATGGAACCTGAAATAAACACCGAAGTTACTTTTGGTGTAAGACAAAGTATGCCTCTTCCAGTCACAACACGCTTTTCTAGATCTGCTGGAAGATATTTCCATGTTAAAAAAAGCACCTATTGTGTCGTCTTATTCAAAACAAAGAGAAAAGATGACCCAACATTTAACAATGTTCATAATCATAAATCTTTATTGCTTACACATATGAAAAACAAAATGATTAACCAAAATTTTCGGAAATAAATCACGATCATTATAATATTTAAAATAATATGTTTTGAACACTTGTGAAGCGACGTTATATAACACGATAACTTTTTCTAACTTAATATTGTTAGCTCGTTGCATAATAATACATACATACATACATAACATCACGCCTTGCAGGGGTAGGCAGAGACCACAGTTCTCCACCTGCTACGATCTTGACATACTTCCCTTGCTTCCTGAACTTTCATCAATCCTTTCATACACGCTCGTCGGTTTAGGGTACTTTTAACCTGGCCTTTATTCAGAACGTCCTGAATTTGGTCCTGGTACGTTCGCCGAGGCCTTCTCCTTCCAACGTTTCCATTCACTCTCGCCTTGTAGATCTCTTTCGTCAATCTTCCTTCATTCATCCTCTCTACATGACCAAAGCATCTCAGCATCCCATCCCAATTTTAGTCACTACGTCTTCTTTAACGCCACAACGTTCTCTTATCACACTATTTCTAATCCTGTCATTCAATTTCACACCAATCATACTCCTCAACGCTCTCATTTCTACTGCATTAATTCTACTTTCATTGCATAATAATAATAATGCTTCAAATGGGTAATTTTGGTGTGGACAAGCGATACGTCATGTTAATGATGGACAAAGCACACTATCATCTGATCCTAAACAAGGCACACCCTGTAATATGGGTACCATAGACTGTCTGATATACGGTTGTTGGCTAAGAACGTGTTCTAACAGTTTTATTAATTTTTTTATTTATTGTTCGGTAAGCCAACAGCTATTTAAAAAAACAATAGAAACAATAATAACATCAGAGTGCCAATTACAGGCTTACACTACTAACAATTGAGTAAAAAAATCACAAAAGCAAACATAGCTGCACAGAGTTGTTTGTGCGCATACTGACACAGTTGAAAAAGTAAAATATACAATACTATAACTAACACTAGAAAATAGAATTACAACATTTTGGTATGACTAAATTAAGAGCTAGTGATGCATGATGCGAACAACTAAAATATCCAATAATATAATTCTTAAATGAATATAGTTAAGTTTTAAATATTACGACGATGCAAAACACAACAATCAGCAGATAGGTATACTATGAACGCTGCGTTATCTCGAAGAACTTATTGCTCAACTGACGTCTTGCTGACACGGTGCTAGTGTTGAAAAGATCAAAGTCAAATTCCCTGCACAGTTTATTGAAATTGATTATACTTTTCATGTAACGAAATCGTTTCGGCCACTTTCGAAACTGAACGTTCGAAACCAGTTTCGGAAACAGAATAATTTTTCTTTTCTCGAAACCTGGTTTCCAATAAAGAAAAATAAAATACATACGGATAAATTTGGGCATTACCTGCCAAAACCCAAACTTTTGGGTGGGTAGTAGACCATATTTTTGGGCAATTGTGTACGCACGGCAGCAAGCACGTAGAAACAAAACCAGTATAAGCCGAACCAGCGCCGCTACGCTACAAACGTCCGAAATCAGACATCCGCTCAAGGTCATAGTGCGTCTACTGACGTGCGGCCGTGTATACATACAACGATAAATAACACACATACAGTACAAACAAAAATATTTGCTTGTCCATACGTGTCCTTATACTTTTCACTCCGGCATCCCAAATACCGCCAAAGTGAGGCGTACTTGGTGGTATAAAATTTAATATAGTTTGGTTATTTATTACTATCCCTTTACCATTAGCCAGAAATTCAGAAGCATAATTATTTTAGACCGTCCGTGAGTACTGTATAATTTGTAATTGATTTTATGGAAATTGTATTATGGATTTGATACTATAGGGATTTTGTTGAAGAAACTATTATCTTTTAAAGTACGATCTTACTAATTTCATACAAAATGAGTAGAAGATTATTTGTTTTGACATTTCATAAAGAGTAGTTAATTTGACTAGGTTGTCCTATTATTTATTGTTAACTTTATTGTAAACTTGAATGCAGGCGTGGTGCTGTACAAGTCGCGTGTGGTAGACGTGGGCGCGCTGGTGGCGGCCGAGGCCCGCAGCGCCGCGCAGCGCGCCAAGCTGGAGGAGGCGCTGAGCGGCACGCGCAGGGCGCTGCAGGCGGCGCGGCTCGCGGCGCAGACCACGCTGCAGGTAATGTGACACGCGCCAAGCTGGAGGAGGCGCTGAGCGGCACGCGCAGGGCGCTGCAGGCGCCGCGGCTCGCGGCGCAGACCACGCTGCAGGTAATGTGACACGCGCCAAGCTGGAGGAGGCGCTGAGCGGCACGCGCAGGGCGCTGCAGGCGGCGCGGCTCGCGGCGCAGACCACACTGCAGGTAATGTGACACGCGCCAAGCTGGAGGAGGCTCGCGGCGCAGACCACGCTGCAGGTAATGTGACACGCGCCAAGCTGGAGGAGGCGCTGAGCGGCACGCGCAGGGCGCTGCAGGCGGCGCGGCTCGCGGCGCAGACCACGCTGCAGGTAATGTGAATAATTGTTCGTCCGACACCGTAAGCAGCAGACGTGTGCGCTCGCGCGATAAAACCGGTCCGAGCGTCCCGCGGTGTTCGTTAATTACCCCAAGATAATTAGATTTTGGCCTAGACAAAAATCGGAACCAAGATTTTCTTTTTGTGGTTTATGAAGTCTTGGAAGTAATTACATAATTACTTAAAATTAAGCATATCACCAAATGGGACAAGGCGGCAGATTAAAAAAACCCTATTATATAAATAGTTACTGTGGCAAAAATGCCAACTAAACGAAATGTTTTCTGGGCTCGTTCAATGATAAACTTTTAGTATTTTACAAACGAATTAAGCACCTAAGTTCTTAGGTTAAGCCTAAAATTAAAAAAATCCCACTAAAAGTTTTATTTCTTTTTGTCTGCTCGGGCAAAATACATAACTATCTCGTGACTTTTTGTACTTCAAAATTTTGTTGTACTTGATCAAACAGTCATAAAAGTGAACACAATATGTTAAAGCTTTACAGTGGTATAATTATTGAGGGATTTCTCTTTGGCCAAAATAGGTAACTGAATGAAAAGTGTTTAATTATACTCTAAAACTGTACTTACGTTGATTACTTTAAAAATTAAACATTTCAGGCAATAGCGTATCTTTTTATATAAAAATTACATTATGTAGCGCTTTATATCGACCCTAAAGAAGTTGAAATAAAGTTCATAATTGACATTAACATAGTACACGGCTCGTGATTGCACGGTACGGCAACGTCGCATTGCTTCGCTGTTTTATTCGGTACGCGCTTCGGAATTTAAAGTTAAACATGAAAGATGAAAATTTACATCGGTTGTAGTAAGCTGAAAATACTTTTGATCTTCTGATCTAAATATATAAAACAGCATGCCCTGACCGACTGACTGACTGATTCATCAACGCCGAGCCGTAACCGATAAAGCTACAGATGTGAAATTTTGTAAGTAGTTTTTTAGTACGTCAAGACTACACATTAAGAAAGGATTTTCTGAAATTCATCCCCTGAGGGGTTGAAAAATGGGGTGGAAGTTTGTATGAATATTCTACAGGTTTGACATGAGACTCAAAATAATTGTGGATTTGATCTAATGAAAGGGAAAAACCGGCCAAGTGCGAGTCGGACTCGCGCACCGAGGGTTCCGTACCACCGCATGATATAAATTGTATTAGTTGAAATGTCAGTAAATTACGAGTACTGTGGTCGATTTTTGAAGTGAAAACTTCTTCAGCGGCGCTTGGCACTTTTTCAGATGGGAAAAAAATTATTAACTCGCATCAGAAGTCGCGTCAGATCTCGGATGAAGTATCGAAATGGATTTGAAAATAAGCATACCAAGTTAGAGCAGGCTCAATATATACAAAAGTTCTAAAGTGTGATAAAGATAAAAACATCTTTTTTACCTTTGTCGCGTCAGATCTCGGATGAAGTATAGAAATTGATTTGCAAATAATCATACCAAGTTAGAGCAGGCTCAATATATACAAAACTTCTAAAGTGTGATAAAGACCAAAACATCTTTTTTGTCTTTGTCATAGCAGGCCTGTCTGTGAAATAGGCAGCTTTTTCCTAGATCAAAGGAGTGTGACTCCTGTAAACTTGTTTACTATTATATATTCTGTGGTCATAGTCTCGGCTTTTTTTTGTTGTGCACAACGTGATATGTGCACGACAGACTTGACGTACTGGTTTTGATCGTTATTTAATAGCGAATCCTAAATGTATGAGATCTACATTTCGGATGACAGCAGTCAAACTAAAAATCGCTATAACTTGGAAACTACTGAATCTAGAGTACTTGTGTGCTGAGTCAAATGATAGGTCTCGATGAGATCTACATTTTGGATGACAGCTGTCAAAGTAAAAATCGCTATTACTTGAAAACTACTGACCCTAGACTACTCATGTGCTGAGACAAATGAAAGGTCTCGATGAGATCTACATTACGGATGACAGCTGTCAAACTAAAAAAACCCCATAACTTGGAAACTACTGACTCTAGTGTACTCGTGTGCTGAGTCAAATGATAGGTCTTGATGAGATCTACATTTCGGATGACAGCTGCCAAAGTAAAAATCGCTATAACTTGAAAACTACTGACCCTAGACTACTCATGTACTGAGACAAATTTTAGGTCTCGATGAAGAAGTACACGAGCAATGACGCGATTGTCCCTTACAAAAACATCATATTCAAAAATTCAAGTTTTCACTTCTGCCGGCATTCTCGGAGTGCAACTCGTCCTTTTTTGAGTCCTACTCGCACTTGATCAGTTTTTATATTTTATAGCTTATGCAGCATGAGATACAGCCCACTGACAGACAGTCAGACAGACATCGGAGGCATATTAGTATGATCCCGTTTTTCACCCTATGGGTACGGAACCATAAAGTCTGAAATAATTAAAGTTTTCAACCTTTCTCACAACCAATTAACGCTAGCTAGCTTCCACTTCAAATAAATTCTTATTAAAGAGGAGTCAAGATCGGGGGATCAGGAGCAATAGTTTAGCACGCTAGTCCGACTCGCACTTGCCCGGTTTTTTGTAACACTGTATCCCACAATGATATTTTCTCCTTTCAATGGACTGTTTGAAGTGTTGTTGTTTGTACAAGCAGGCAGCCAGACACTTGCAGCCCACTCTAGCTACTTGGACTGTTGAAATAAGAACACTAAAAAGTCTAATATTATGTCAGGCTTGACGTACTCTTGACATTACGTAGAAGAAAAAAGTCTCGAGGCGCACGGCACGCCATACAGGTTCCAAAGAACATATAATATTACTCCGGTTCTCGCTCGCTTGACGCGATCTATTGAATTAAAAATCAACTTTTTTATCTTTTTATAATTATGCTTAATTTTATAAATAAAGGAAAGAACACACGATGAAACCTGTAATTAAACAAAAGTTTTTCAGTTGGTATTTTTGCTTCAAGATTAAATACGAAAATATTTAACTTTAGATTAATATGCTTAATTTTAGGTAATTTGTTCAAAAACTGTCCTGGAAAGTCTATCAAATTTAAAATAATTTGGTTGCCATTTTTGCCTGGACTTTTATGTAACTTGCATACAAATTTGCTAATAAAAAAATATGCGCAAATATTTTTTGCTTAGTTTTAATTGAAGTAGGTACCTTGGAACCCACATCAAAAGTTTACCCCATCAGATATTAGTTACAATTTTTGGCTTGACTTCACATACATAAACAAACAAAAAAATATATTTTCTGGAGAATCTAAAAGCCAGCCAATTCATTAAAAATTATTTTTTACATAAGTGTTCCACCACCTATTATAATACATAGCAACTTTATAGTAAATTGACGGTTTCGATTTATGTCCAGCCAATTAAAAATTACAGCTTCAGGACTCGGCCTAAATAGTAATTACCTAACTACAGTAATAGTGATATTTCTCTTGAATAGGTACTACTTACAAATAAAATTAAACATGAACTGTGCTAAGTGCAGTACTGAGGTTACGGATGGTGTGGAATGCGGTGGATGTGAGCGTTATTTGCACTTCGGTAATTGCTCCGGCATAACAGAAGGAAATCATCGTAAACTGACGAAGGAAAGGAAATCTGCTTGGCGGTGCAGCCAGTGCCGGGTTCCCGCTGGTGCATCTACTGCGACCAACTCGTCTAATAGACCATCTGCAGAGGAATCGTCTCATGCCAATACTTCGCAGCAGGATCCTAACGCCCTATCGATGTCAAGTATCCTTACAGAGTTAAAATCGTTTCGGAATGATATAAACTATCAGTTAAGCACGTTTAGAACAGAAACAAATGATCAATTTAACTCCGTTAAGTATGATTTGCATCAAACCTCAGAAGGTGTGAAAGATTTGCAATCTAAATTGATCGAGATGCAAACACGCTGTACAAACGTAGAAAATCGTGTGGACAAATTGGAAGAATGTTCGACCTCGACTAAGACCTCTATCTCTCAATTGCAATCTGATCTACGTGTGGCTAAAGAAACCATTTCTACACTGCAAGCCGAAAATAACTCCCGAGATCAATATGCACGACTGAATAATCTGGAAATATCGGGAGTCCCCTATACGAAATCCGAAAATTTGATAAATATCCTACACTTAATATGTGTTAAATTAGGGGTAACGTTAGCAGAAGGTGCCGTGGACTCGATAATGCGGGTACGTCGGTATGAAAATAAAAATGCTCAAGAGTCGCCTCATAGTCAGCAGCAACGCCCACCCGCCATTATTGTACATTTTGTTCGTCGTGCTTATAAAGATCAGCTGATCGTAGCGGCCCGTGCGCGCCGCGGTTTGACTACAGCAGATGTAGGTATCGACGGTCCAGCCAACTACCTGTATCTGAGCGACCACTTAACGCCCTATAACAAACTTTTGTTGAAACGTGCAAGACAAGCTAAATCCGATTTGAACTTTTCCTACCTTTGGACAAGGGACTGTAAAATTTTCATGAGGAAAAATGATACATCCAAAGTTGTACGCATTGCTAATGATTACGATCTAAATAACTTGGTAAAAAAGTGGCTCGTAGTGTGTTTATCGTTGGGCTTTTTCTTACTACCTTGTTTTGCGAGATTGTTTGCTGAGTGTTTTGATCGTGATTTTGCTTACAAAATTACAATAACAATATTGGTACTATATTGTTGTGTGAGTTTATTTTTCATTTTTTCTTATAAAACCATAAGAATTATGCCTGTTGAATGTTTACTAAAACGTATCTATATTTCCGAAAATAACAAATCTATGTCAAATTTTGCTACATTTGCGTCCCGCCTGCGAAAGTACTTTTACGTTAATTGTTATAAAATGTATCTCAAGTATTTATTACTTCTAACTCATAATGTCTACAAAAATTTTTGAATGTTATTATCAAAATGTACGGGGCTTGCGCACAAAATCTCACTCTTTTTTCTCAAACGTTACACGTCACGATTATAACAGAAAGTTGGTTGACATCGGACTTCTACGATCGAGAGTACTTTGATGGTAGGTATGTTGTGTTTAGGTGCGATAGGTCGGAGGCAGAGAGCGGGGCGGCGCGAGGCGGCGGGGTCGCGGTGGCGGTGCGCGCCGAGTACCAGCCGATACGACGAGACTGCCCCCCCCTGTCCTCCACCCGCTTCTAGTGAATGCGTCTGGATATCGTTACCTATTACTTTTTCAAATAGAAATATACAATCACGAAGCTTTTTAAATATTGGTTGTGTTTACATACCCCATGGTCCACGATATCTCGAAACACTCACCAAATTCTTTGATATCGCTAGTGAAATTTTGTTAGACAGGCCTAATGATAATTTTCTGTTATTAGGCGATTTTAATATTACTGACGCACAATGGTTAAACTCTCATGGTAATCTTACATTAATGCCAAGCGGTAATCGCTCAGTCCAGTTACTAACAGATTTTTTATCTATTACAAATTTTAACCAATTTAATAACCTTACAAACATAAACGGTCGTACATTGGATCTATTTTTTTCCGATTTTAAGTGTGATATCTCTATGTGTGAACACCCTCTTACTATCGAGGACCTCCATCATAAATCTATTTTGTTTAATTTTAAACTTTCGTATATTCCTCCTTTCCAAACGGCGCCTTCTTATATATTTAACTTCACACAAGGAGATTATGACAACATCATAAGAGAGTTAGTAGGTATTAACTGGTTTGATCGTTTTTTAAACCTGGACTTGGACGATTGTACTGCAATTTTCTATGACATTTTAAATACCCTTATGTTGAAGTACATCCCCAGACGTAAATTAAAAACTTCGAGTACTTTTCCAATTTGGTACAGTAGGCCACTCATAAAGTTACTAAAAGAGAAATGCAAGTTTCATACTTTAAAAAAATTGTACGGGAATCCTTTGGACATAGAGAGTTATAAAATTTTAAGAAATTGCTATGATAAATTTATAGAACATTCCGAAGCAAAAATTAAATCTCATCCAAAATACTTTTGGACCTATATAAAATCCATACTAAAAAGCAGTGGCCTGCCCCAAACTATGCAGTATAGGGGTAAAACTACATCTAACGGTGAAGAGATCTGTAATTTGTTTAATGAACATTTTTATTCTGTCTTTGAGAAATCACCGAATTCATGCACTATTGATCTTGATAATTTACCGTTACCTCAAACCTCTATTATCGATGTGAATTCTATTGAAATTACAAGAGAAATTGTACTTCGACAGTTAAACTTAGTAAATGTACACAAAGGTGCAGGACCAGACGGAATCCATCCACTCATGATTAAAAAATGTAGCTCTGCTCTGGCTTTACCTCTAACACTTATTTATATGCAGTCTCTTAAATATGGCTGTGTACCTAGTATATGGAAGCGTGCATGGATAACTCCTATACCAAAAGGTGTTATTAGTCAAGATATAGAAAAGTATAGGCCTATTTCAAAACTGTGCCAGTTTGGGAAAATATTGGAAAAGATTGTAACTTCAGAACTGTCAAGAATCGTGCGACGTCATATCGTACCGAGTCAACATGGTTTTTTCAAAGGTAGAAGCGTAGAATCCAATCTTCTGAGCTTCTCTGAATTTATATTGAATACTATGAACAGCAAATTACAAGTAGACGCCGTGTATACCGATTTTTCCAAAGCATTTGATAAGATTTGTCATTACACTCATGGTTAAGCTTTGGAACCTCGGTATACACGGTGACCTCTTCAGATGGTTAAAATCTTATGTAGAAAATAGATGCCAGGCTGTTGTTTTAGGAGGTCACTGCTCACAATATAAGTACATTACATCAGGAGTTCCCCAAGGATCTCACTTAGGTCCCCTGTTATTTACATTATATATTAATGACTTATGTAAAAGTATATCTAGTTCTGAAACTTTATTTTACGCAGATGATACTAAAATATACAGAGCCGTACGTTGTATTGATGATTGTATGCTTTTGCAAAAAGATTTAAACAATTTTGAAAGTTTTTGTCATGAAAATAATTTATTCCTTAACCCAGATAAATGTCATATTATTAGCTACACTAGAAACAAAATAAAACTTAATTTTGACTATACCTTGTGTAATAAAAAACTTAATCGAGTTCAGGAGACACGGGATCTTGGCGTCATTTTAGATTAACAGTTAACATTTGTACCGCACATAGATGTTGTTCTTAAAAAAGCATACAAACAGTTGGGTTTCATTCTACGGGTCGGGAAACCATTTAAAAAGATATCAACTTATAAACTTTTATATAATAGCTACGTGCGAAGCCGCTTAGAATTTGCAAATATTGTTTGGCATCCTTTTTATCAAAATCACATTGACAGATTAGAAAGATTACAAAAGAAATTTATCAAAAATATTAACTACTAGCTGTTGCCCGCGGCTTCGCTCGCGTGGATTTCGTATTTATGTTGTTACCGGTTTTCCGAAGCAATGAGATATTTTCCCGTCATTTCAAAATCAATGAGTATAATTTAAGATCCAGCTGAATTTAATATAATATACAGACGTTACTCATAAATTACTCAGAACAGAGGAACTTAGCAGCAGTATCCTAACAAATGTAAAGAGAGATATGAGAGACACCTTTATGTAATATTTCAAAACAGAGCCAATTCGCAGAAGTAATTGAGAAAAACTAAAACCCTCTCCCTCTCTCTCCCCCTTCCTCTCCCCTTCCCTCTGTCTCTCCCTCTGGCTCTCCTCCTCCCCGTCCCTCTGTCTCCCCCCTCCCCCTCCTCGCTCTCCCCCTGCCCCTCCCTCTCCCCCTCCCTCTCCCCCTCCCTCTCCCCCTCTCCCTTTTCATCACCCCCTCCCTCACTCCCTCCCTCTCCCCCTTCCCCTCCTTCTCCTTCTCCCTCTACCTGTACCCCTGTACCCCTCTACCTCTCTACCTCTCTACGTCTCTACCTCTCTACCTCTCTACCTATCTACCTCTCTACGTCTCTACCTCTGTACCTCTCTTCCTCTCTACCTCTCTACCTCTCCACCTCTCTACCTCTCCACCTCTCTACCTCTACCTCCCTACCTCTCTACCTCTCTACCTTTCTACCTCTCCACCTCTCCACCTCTCTACCTCTCTACCTCTCTACCTCTCCACCTCTCTACCTCTACCTCCCTACCTCTCTACCTCTACCTCTCTACCTCTACCTCTCTACATCTCTATCTCTCTACCTCTCTCCCTCTCTACCTCTCTACCTCTACCTGTCTACCTCTCTACCTCTACCTGTCTACCTCTCTACATCTCTACCTCTCTACTTCTCTACCTCTCTACCTCTCTACCTCTCTACCTCTCTACCTCTCTACCTCTCTACGTCTCTACGTCTCTACCTCTCTACCTCTCTACCTCTAAACCTCTCTACCTCTCTACCTCTAAACCTCTCTACCTCTACCTCTACCTGTCCCTATCCCTGCCCCTATCCCTACCCCTTACGCCAATTTTACCTCTATGCCTAACATAGAAATGACACCCATATTTATTTTCAGACATTTCAAACCTATCGCACCCCAACCCCATCCCCAGGGGACGATGGTATTTCACGTCCACCACGTTGGATTTCAAAGTTGTTGTAGCTTTCGTAATCAGCGACCCGATAAACCGTACAAACGACACCCATATTGATTTTTAGACATTTCAGACCTATCGCACCCCAACTCCATCCCCAGGGGGATGATGGTATTTCACGTCCACCACGTTGGATTTCAAAATTGTTGTTGTTTTCGTAATCAGCGACCCGATAAACCATACTAACGACATGAATATTGATTTTTAGACATTTCAAACCTATCGCACCCCACCTCCATCCCCAGGCGGATGATGGTATTTCACGTCCACCACGTTTGATTTCAAAATTGTTGTAGTTTTAGTAATCAGCGACCCGATAAACCATACAAACGACACCCATATTGATTTTTAGACATTTCAAACCTATCGCACCCCACCTCCATCCCCAGGGGGATGATGGTATTTCACGTCCACCACGTTTGATTTCAAAATTGTTGTAGTTTTCGTAATAGCGACCCGATAAACCATACAAACGATACCCATATTGGTTTTTAGACTTTTTCACCCCATTTCCCTTTTTTAGGGGTTAAATTTGGGGTGTAATTTCAATAACAGTGATGAACGTTGCATAGAATTAGATCATTAATGCCTAAATAATAAATTATGTGGATTTTACTTTAAAAATAAAGAATTTTCAACTTCATCCCCCTTTTCACCCTTAAGGGTGTCGAATTTTCAAAAACCCTGAGACACGTAATTATAAATTTTTAGTCGTCAGCCTAAATACAAATTTTGATGATCCTAACTTCAAAACTGACGGACTTTCATACAAACTTTCATCCCCTATTTTACCCCCTTAGGGGTGGAATTTTGTAAAACCCTTTCTTAGTGCACCCCTAGGCCTCATAAGGAACCTACATGCCAAATTTGGAATCTCTAGACCCAGTGGTTTGGGCTGTGCGTTGATATGTCAGTCAGTCAGTCAGTCAGTCAGTCACCTTCTTCTTTTATATATATAGATAGGTTCGGAAACTCCTTCCCTGATTATGAAACCTCACTGTCTAATTACAAAATGGCATCATTACGTATACGTCGTGACCATGCTAATCTTATTTATCTACATAAACTCTTAAACAATCATGTCGATGCCCCTGCATTACTCCATGATATTTCTATCCGTGTACCTCGCAGACGGGAACGTATTTGCACGAAAAGACCATTGTTTTCTGTTGCAAAAAGTGGCACTAATTATGTAGCAAATAGTTTTGTAAGGCGTAGTTGTAAACTTTATAACGACAAATATTCAAAGGTGGATATATTTAATCCTTCTTTATGTTGTTTTAAAAAAGCATTCTTTGAAAATGTTTCTTAATTAGTATATGTATCTATAATAGTTAGTACCTTGATAAGTTGTATTTTTTGGAAACGAAATACTTAGGTTGATAAGAATATAGGGAACTATAGGTCTAGTAGTATTCATGTTTGTACATAAGAAAGATCTGTAAATGACTGTTTGATTCCTGAATAAATAAAATAAATAAATAGACACGCGCCAAGCTGGAGGAGGCTCGCGGCGCAGACCACGCTGCAGGTAATGTGACACGCGCCAAGCTGGAGGAGGCGCTGCAACATCAATGTCACACGGTTTCAGGGTTAATTGTTTCTGAGGAAAATGAGTACGTGTTCGGGATGTAAAAGCATCATCAGTATAACTGATAAGATATCTTGTTCTGAGTGTGATTATGAGTACCACTACGGATGCGTCAATATTACAAAACAGAACTTTTCTAAACTATCTCAGAAAAATAAGTCATCGTGGAAGTGCCCTGAATGCAAGACTACTCGCAGATCTGGTGAAGAGACCCCAATTAAAGATCCTATGCTGGACGAATTTCCTATTTCTCAGCACTCAGCTCCTTCGCGATCGGAACCATCTGAGCCAAGCGGCAGCCTTACGTTGGAACACTTTGACATGCGTATGGGTCAACAAGAAGCCTTTATAGTCAACAAGATTAATTCTGTCGTCTCTGACGCCATGCAAAATATCAAGCTTGAGATCGGAAATATCCGCTCGCAAATTGAAAACTTTCCGGAACTTATTACCTCAGTTCAGTTCATGTTGGACAAGTTTGACGAAATGCAGAATGAAATTACCGAACTCCGCTCGACTAACTTAAAACTGCAAGTTGAAAATGATAAGTTGAAAGAGAGTTATCTTCAAATCAACGACAGAGTTTCTCTTATAGAACAACAGTCAAGGGAAACCAATATTGAGCTCCAATGTGTACCTGAGCATTCTAGTGAGAACTTGGCGAGCACTGTCCGACAACTGGCATCAGTTGTGTCATGCTCACTGGAATACCGAGACGTACTTTCAGCCACCAGAGTTGCCAAGCAGCAACCAAGTCTTCAAGACCAAGATCAATCATCATCAAGCTTGCCTCTGTACGGATTCGCGATAATCTTCTGGCTTCCTGCTACAAATATAACAAAGATAATTCTGATGAGAAACTTAACAGTTCACTCTTAGGTATTGCTGGGAATAAACAGCCGATCTACGTGTCTGAACACTTGTCACCTGGTAACCGTGCTCTGCAGGCTGAAGCTCAATTAAATAAATATAAGCATTTGTGGGTGCGTAACGGTCGAGTTTTACTCAGGAGGGACGATGGATCACCAGCAATATGGGTAAAGAACAGCCAAGTGTTAAAAAATCTTCCTGATTCTCAATCTCAGTTGGCACACAATCAAATTATGAAGCGCATGTCTAGCATAGCATATTTTTTTGTTACTAATGTCTAACTTGAATATTTATTACCAAAATGTTCGTAGCATACGTGGTAAACTTAAAGATCTCTTTTTATCTAGTCTTAATTGTGATTTTGATATTATAATTTTCACAGAAACATGGCTTAAAGAAAGTATTTATGATGCAGAAATACTCAACGACCAGTATTCTATTTATCACAGAGATAGATCCATTTCAAATAGCGCGAAACAGGAAGGGGGTGGTGTACTGATAGCGGTGTCCAAAAAAATTTATTCTAATATTGTCTTTCAAGATAACAGTAACGAAGATCTGTGGGTTTCGATAAATTTCGGGAAAAAGAGAAAGCCACTCGACATTTGTGCCCTATACATCCCGCCACCTATTTCAATTCATAACCTTGAAAAGCAACTGGAATCAATTTCGGACTCCATTGCATTTAGACATGATAGTGATGTACTCATTGTAGGAGACTTTAACATTGGTCTCATCATTTGGCAGCGTAATCAAGAGCAATCGGAGAAACATACAGCTGCTTCCCCTGCCATGGTTTCATCAAACTTAGAAAAAATGTTGGCCGACTTTATGTCACTACATTGCTTCGATCAGTTTAACCTGGTGCGCAACAAAGATGATAAAATTCTAGATCTGGTTTTAAGTAACAATCCTAATATATGCATATCAGAAGCCCCAGTGGCACTCTCTAAAATCGATCAATTTCACCCCCCAATAACAATTGTCATAGATAACATGATTAAAACTTATATACCTAAGAAAATTGTCACAAAATACAACTTTTTTAAAGCAGATTATGTATCCATTAATAGAGAATTACTTGAAGTTAATTGGAATTAATTCTTTAGTATGTATAAAAATATTGACGAAATGTTAGAAAAATTCTATAGTTTGCTACACAAGATTATAGACAAATATGTTCCTAAAGTACGTTCAAACAGACGAGGGCAATATCCCATTTAGTACAGCAAAAACTTGATCAAATTAATTGCAGAGAAGGAAAAATATCGAATACGATACAAAAAGTATAACAATCCCTCAGATGAATACGAGTTTTCACTGGCTAGAACAAGGTGTCACTTTCAAATTGAACTTTGTTACTCAAAATATTGCGAAACTATAGAGAGTTCAATCACACAGAACGGTATGAAAGCCTTTTGGTCATTTATAACATCTAAACGCAAAGCTCAGGGCACAATTCCTAGCGAAATGACACTAGGCGATATTATTTACTCGGATCCTACGAGCATTTGTAATGGATTTGCTGAGCAATTCCATTCTGTGTATTCAGTATCAAGCCACACTCGCACAGATTTTTCAGCTACACTTTCAGATCCTTCGAGTCCATGTCACACATTCAACCATACATTAAACACCGTTTCCATAACACGCAAGTCAATAGAGAAGTGTCTATCTAAACTCGACAAACAAAAAGGTCCAGGTCCAGATAACATACCCCCGGTATTTCTTGCCAATTGCGGAAAAAGCCTATCCTTACCTCTAAGCATTATTTTCAACTATTCAATAGATGCTGGTACATTTCCAGAAGCTTGGAAGGCAGCAAATATAGTACCTATTCCTTAAAGCGGGAGCAAGTCGGATATTAAAAACTACCGTCCTATTTCCCTTCTGAGCTCATTTAGTAAGGTGTTTGAATCTTTGGTTTGCCCGTACATTTCTAATCACCTAAAATCAATCCTAACGCCCCTTCAACATGGATTTCGCAGAAACATGTCGACTGCATCAAATCTTGCCGTGTACGTTAATTTTCTCACTGATGCGGTAGATAATGGTTTTCAAGTCGACGCCATTTATACAGACATCAGTAAAGCATTTGATAGAGTTGACCACGGCTTACTTATTAAAAAAATGTACCACCTCGGCATTCATGGGAATCTGCTGAAATGGCTTGCTTCTTATTTGACATCCAGACAGCAAAAAGTAATAGTTTGTGGTTTTGAGTCGGATTCTTATAGAGCCACTTCGGGAGTCCCACAGGGCTCGCATTTGGGTCCTTTATTATTTTTGGCCTTTATAAACGACCTGACTGACGTCATTCTGAATTCAAAGTTTTTGTTATTTGCCGATGACCTGAAGATTTTTCGGATAGTTCACTCGTTCACTGATGCTAGACTACTACAGGAAGATCTAGATCGCATCGCTCAGTGGTCGAACGACAATAGGTTACCTTTAAATGTGACCAAATGTAAACACATTAAGTTCACTAAAAAGCGAATCCTAACCGAGTCAACCTATTATCTAAACGGTACAATTTTAGAAGAGGTCCAAACTATAAGAGACCTTGGAGTCATATTTGACAGGAAGATAACATTCACTTACCACATCGACGATATTGTAAACAGGTCTTACAGATTGCTGGGATTTGTGTGGAGAAACTGTAAAACCTTTAAGAATAACACAGCTTTAAAAACAGTATACAACGCTCTCGTTCGGTCTACGCTTGAATACTGCTCTAATATATGGAATCCACACTACAACATCCATAGTGAAAGAATCGAACGAATACAGAAACGCTTTCTGTTTTTTCTGACAGTTCACGGTAAGAAACTCTTCACATTAACATCGTACAAAAAAAGACTCAAGTATTTTAAAATAATGACTCTTAAAGACCGCCGTTGGCTAAATGATCAAGTTTTCTTGTTTAAAACGGTTAGAGGTTACTTAGACTGCCCTTGCCTGTTGGCACAGCTAGGCTTAAATATTCCCAGGTTGAATGCTAGATTGGTGAACTATAGACCTTTTCATGTCAAAAGAGCAAGAACCAATTTGGGTTTTCACAGTTTGCTGAACAGAGTTTGTCGTGAGCATAACACTCTTTGCAGCTCCAATTCTGTTGACATTTTCAACGTTTCTTTATCAAAATTTAGAAAAACTCTTTCATTAACTATACCCGTTTCAAAATAAGCCCCTATACATGCAAATATAAAATATGAGCAAGTCTGCAAAGCAAGCTGTGTTCGCCTGTAATTGGGTGTACATCTCGGTCTACGTTTGTGCCTATTATTATAAATTAATGTTAAGATGTACTTCTGTTGGCGAACCAATAAATAAATAAAGGGGTTGGGTTAGTCTCTCACCGTCTTTAACTCGCGTGCATATCTCCTTAGTAAAATAGTTTAGTTTACCTATTACTGACACAAGATGTACAGGGTAGAATTTTATACCGTCACCTGGAGCGAAAGTACCTACTCTTAGTACTGGAAATGGAAAATTTAACTCAAAGGAAATATTCCTTTATTTCCAAAAAGAAACAAACCTGTATTAAAAGATTTTCAAAAAGGCGCTTGCTACACTCGGGAATCGAACCGGCTAAAATGTGAAAAAATAACACCTTGTACTTTTATGGCATCGATCGATAGGGTCAACCATAAGGATCGAATGTCTCTATGCTATGCTACCCACCAACAGATGGCGCTGTAGGTTTCTGTAATGCACTAAAACGCGCGAAGAAATAATAAAAAAAAAACACGGAGAAAACTAATATTCCCCATACACATGAGACCTAGCTAGATTGATTTTTCGCCCCCGAAAACTCCGGTATGTTAAATTTCATCGAAATCGTTACAGCCGTATTCGAGAAACCGATAACAAATATTGCTCGTTAACATCTTTATCATTACGTCTTTTAAGGATGATTATTGTTACTACACTGCACTACTCAATTCATGATTACGGATTCCTCTCCCAAAGGTCTGGAAAAGATCGCTTGCAGCGATAAGGCCGCCTTTGCCCACATTTAGTTAAGTTTATTTTGTGACTGTATTGTTTTTGTTTCTGTTATTGTGTGCAATAAAGTGTTTATCTATCTCGTTTAATAGTAAAGGGTTTATGACGCGTCGCTTTCATCCATTTTGTCTGTCCCTTGCCGTATGCCGTATGAGTTTATTTACTGCACAGGGTACTATTTTCATAAGACATGTATTTGATTGGTTATAGGCGGAGCGTGGAGCGCAACATCAACTAAGTGATGTCTCTTCAAATCTAAACATCGCGCGCAAAAGGATCGCCGAACTCACGGTCAGTAGATAGATAAGACGTGTGTGTATTGTATGTGGATTGGTTTTTCTTCCTTGATAAACCTTATATTATTCTTCTCTTCTCATATTTAAGAGCCGCGCTCTTGTCGGTGGAGCAATCTCCATTTCTCTCTGTCCTCTGCCAATGATTTGACATCCTGATAAGACTCGACGTTTACCCTCTCTTTTATCTGGTCAAAATAAGTGCGTCTTGGTCTTCCTCTTCCTCTTCTGCCCTCTACTTTTCCTTCAATAATATTCTTTATGAAAGTGTCATGTCTTATCAGGTGTCCGACCATCGTCCCTCTTCTATTTTCGATGGTTCTCAGCAAATTTCTCTTCTCTTTAACCAAATCTAGAACTTCCTCGTTTGTCTTTTTCTCTGTCCAACTGATCCCTTCCATTCTCCTCCAACACCACATCTCTAACGCTTCTAACCTCTTTCTATCTCTTTGTGTTAGAGTCCACGTCTCACAACCATATAATGCAATGCTCCAGATGTACACTTTTATCAGTCGTTTCCGAACACTTCTAGAGATTTTAGCTTTTAAAAGGTGTTTTTTGTTGTTAAAAGCTGCTTTGGCCATTGCAATTCTAGAAACAACTTCAGGAGTGCATCTGGAGTCATTAGTAATTAAACTGCCTAAATATCGGAATTGTTTCACCGATTCTATTGGGACATTATTAAGATGAATTCTTGTGTCGTTTGTTGCTGGTTTTTTCGAAACTGTTAACTTTTTTGTTTTCTTACTGTTTATTTTAAGCCCAAATTCTTTAAATATCACGTCCATTTCTGTAACTAATTCTTCCAATTGTAATGTGTTCTCAGCTACTGCAGCAATGTCATCAGCAAATCTTATTTCCCGTTAATTTTGATGCCCCCTTTTTCAGAATCATTTATTTTCTTTATTGCGCATTCTATAAAAATATTGAATATTAGTGGTGAGAGTGGACACCCTTGTCTAACTCCTTGTCGTATCTTAGCTGTACCTTTTTCCTCTCCTACTTCTATTGTTGTTTCTTGTTCTTTATAAAGTTTATATATTATTCTTCTGTCTCTGTAGTCTAGACCTGTCTCTTTTAATATCTTCATCATTCGTTTCCAGTTAACCCTATCGAAAGCCTTTTCTAGATCTACGAAGGCGATATGAGTATCAAGTCCCAAATCCATACGTCTGTCTGCAATAAGTCGCAGTGCTAAAATAGCTTCTCTAGTACCCCTTATATTATTAGACATCATTAATTTTATTACAATCTAGCCTTATACAGTTTTGCTAATGAGTAATTTAAATTTAACCTAAACTGCTCATGGGACCAATTCTTGAAAGTCACCGGGTGATTTTCGAGATTTTAAAAATTAAAATAATCCCTGTTAAACACCTCAAAAGTAAGGATCAATATTTGTTAATTATTAAAGTTATGTTCAGTTTTAAAATAACCATCATAACAATTTGAGTTTTATGAGTTTATCGTGGCTTTTTATATTTTAATAATCTAGAAAATCACCCGGTGACTTTCAAGAATTGGCCCCCTGATAAAGTTAATGGCTGTGACCAAATGACGGAAAAGGTTAAGGAAAGTAAGACCCCCTGGTTTTACTCTGAATCACTTAGTCGCATGTGTCTAACTAAACGTGAAAAAGGCGGAACCAAATAAGGGACAAATATGTCTATTGTTCATTTCACGAAAGTATAGGATGTTTAGTAAACACACATTTTATATAACCAAGGTGATTTCACTTGTTTTACACAAAGCATGCATTCGTAACCACAAACGCACAGAAATCTCTTTTACTGTCGTTTAAGATAGAACCATTTAAAATATTCCACACTTTTATATCACGTTTTCTTTGAAAATTGTGGTTATTTTATTTACTAAGTGGACTTCAGTCATTTACTTATATATAAGTACTAGCCCATCGGCACGTTACACTGTCCCCAATTCGTTGGTCCGAAATCTGACGTTTAGGACCAACAAATGTCGGTCGTTGTCAGTCATATTGTCAACATTGGATGCAAATAAACTTACCAACAAAATGGATGTTTTTATTTGAAGAAACAATATACTCTTATTATTATTATCGTTATTTCTTATTATTGTTTTTGACTATAATCCAATTAATGAAACTGAAAAACCAGGCCTAAATCACATATAAACAGTAAAAAGTTTGTTTTGTTTTTTTCCGCCATATTATTTCCGTTCCGTGTATTTAGTACCGACCGAAGTACTACACAACGTAGTTCACACGATTTTTCACAGATGGCGCTATTTTTTCTTGTATGGGGAAATTTTGAACCGCTTGTTCCCAAGACCCTATCTTGACTATATAAATCTATGACTTCAGTCCTTTTTTTCACGAGCAAATACAACACGGTCAAAATATCTGTGCACCACGCTAGTATGCGATGTCATAGACTATTGGTGCAAATAATAGATATTAGATATGATATACGAGATCTCAATTCCTATAATTGAAGATTTAAAAACATTTGATATCGATATCTAACATTAACGGTTCGAAAATTGTTCATCTAAAGCTTACACAATGATTTTGTTTGCCGAGTCGGGTGGAAAACATGAAAACAAATGGTATTGTTTCATGTTTTTGTGTAATGTTTCGGTGCAGGAGACACGCCTTTAAAATGTTCATCATTGCAATTGTTATATTTTTCGAATAATTAATAAAAACTGCTGGTAGCTGGATGTTGTCTCATACTTCAAAATTTTATTAGATTTGTAATTCCTAAAACAATGCAAAACGTGTTAGTACTGAAAATTTTATTTACTTAAATTCTCTATACGTGGCGTTTATTAAACAGGAATTTTTTTGACTGAACATAATCTTTGCGAGCGATGAGTTTATAACCTAATGAGTGTATGACAACGTTTTTCATTTAAATGCTCTGTTGTTTAATGGTGAAGACCTGTAATTGGCTTTTTGGTGCTTATGTAATTATTAATTAAGTCAAATCTAGCTGTTGGTTTTATTAATAAAATAAAAATAAAATACAAAACTGCAATATCATAGGTAAAAACCCAATATACAGCGTGTAAAGGACAGCTTTCCGAAAACTGAGAAGACATGAATCAGCATTAAATGACATTGAACAACTTTCAGTGAACGAAACTTTGAGGGAGTTGAAATAAGTACCGGCCTCTCCAGTTATAATTTTGCATGGAAATGCAGATTTATTTTTTCATTACCTGCAAGTTTCATTCACTGAAAATTGTTCGGTTGCGTTGACTGATCATGCCCTTTCAGTTTTCAGCAAGCTGTCCACCATATTTTGATAATGTTGTAACAATTTTATTTCTTTCTTGTGCGAAGGAAAGTGTAGATGTGAATGTTTGTATTGTGTCCTCTGTGTACAGGCGAGCTCAAAGATCTTCCACGCAGCGCTGAAGAGCATCCAGGCTAAAGTGGAGGCGGTCGTGAACATTAAGTACGAAGACGACGACGTGGTCGAAGTGATGGCTAATGGACCTACCAAGTAAGTATTCATTAAAAACTATTTGCTACTTGATGGTCTAATCTTCTTCTTTTGTCAATGGAGGAACTTCCAGTATTTTCTTTTCTCCGCTAGATGCTTTATAGTCCAGTCAATCTACGAAAGATTGTATGGAGAGGGCTGCAATAAAGACAGTTTATGAAATAATTTGTTAAATTACCAGTTAAAACATTCATAAATTTAAAACCACATTAATCCCCGACATAACGTTTATATAAAAAAAAAAAGTGTCACCAAAATTGCCGGATATAATTATTTACAGCTTCAAATAGCTTATGATACTATATAAAATCATCATCATCATATCAGCCGAAAGACGTCCACTGCTGGACATATGCCTCCCCTAAAGATCTCCATGACGACCGGTCCTGCGCTGCTCGCGTCCATTATTGCTCTACTATTTAAATTAAATTTCATCATATCGTAGATTGTCTGGACTATTTAGTTCCTAATACGACACGACTTCGACTTTCTCCTTAATTTGTTCACAGTAACTTCGCCTAGTAGACTGGGGTAGAAGACTTTAAAAATAATAAAAAGTGAAAAAATATCACAGTAGGAGTGCACCCATTAAAAAAGAAGGAGAATGTTATAAATATTAAAGGAAAAATAATTTACGGGCGATCTGAGGTAGGGAAGGAGGTGAGTTTAAAGGTAAAAAACGGTTTATCTCAATTTCCGGCAAAACTACAAGTCCTATGGAAAAAAGTCAAATGGCAAAGTCACTAGGCCGGTACCTCAAAAGAAAAAAACGGAACCCTTATAGGATCACTTTGTTGTCCGTCTGTCTGTCTATCTGTCTGTCAAGACCCTTTATCTCTCGAACGGGTAAAGGTATCAGGTTCAAATTAATACCATATATTAGGATCCATGAACCACACAAGATCTGAAAATTTCAATTTTTTACAACGACGCAATCAAAAGATATGGCATTTTATGTCCTCATCTCCATACATTTATGCAAAAATGCAAAACCTACAGGGTACTTCCCGTTGACCTAAAATTATGAAATTCGGCAAGAAGCTAGGTCTCACAGTACAAATAATGAGAAAAGTCTGAAATCATTAAATATTACAACTTTTCTCACAACTAATGGCAACCAATTGTGGTGAGCTCCCGTTTCAAGAACATTCATATAAGAGAGGGGTCAAGTTGGATGGTCGCTGAGGCGATTTTTGTTTTAGTTCTATTTTAAAAACGGGAACACATGCAAACTTGAAAATTGGTATGTTTATAGTGCATAAGCTATAAAATAACATCAAATAATAAAATATAGTCAAGCGCGTGTCGGACTAAAAAAATCTAGCACATTAACTTACTGAAATGTCAACTAATACAATTATGATTATGTGGTGGTACGGAACCCTCTTTGAGCGAGTCCGACTCGCACTTGGCCGGTTTTTGAATCTAAAAATAGTAATATTTTCTTTCAAAAATAGTAATCTTAACGTAACATAACCTAAATAAATAAAATTGAATGATATTTTAGTACAAAATTTAAAAAAACTGGCCAAGAGCGAGTCTGACTCGCGCCCTAAGGGTTCCGTACCTATCTACCAAATGATATACTAAAAGCTGTTGCTCTTTGACTTTAAAAACTCCGCGACCATCCAACTTGAACCCTCTTTTATAGAAAAGTTCTTGAAACAGGAGCTCACCTTAATTGGTTCCTATTAATTGTGAGAAAAATTGTGATATTTAATTATTTTAGACTTTTCCCTTTATTTGTACTGTGAGACCTAGCTTCTTTACAAATTTCATAATTTTAAGTCAACGGGAAGTACTTGCTTTAGTGCATGAATGTGTGGAGATGAGGACATAAAAAGCCATATCTTTTGTTGCGTCGTTGTAAAAAATTTAAATTTTCAGATCTTGTGTGGTTTATGGACCTTAATATTCGTTAAAATTAATTATCAATTTCTGTATAATAATTTTTTTAAAAATTCATATTCGAGATTTTTTCGATTTTTTGCATTTTCTGAGAAGATTTACTATGGTAATATTTTTTTTACACCATCGAAAAGTAGAGATTTCATCAAACAGAAAGCACACCAAAATTTTTAAAAAAGCTGATATTTTCACGGGTGATTTTTTGATTGAAAATTAGGGTGGTTTTTTCGATTTTAAGTAAAATGAGGTGAAAAAATAACTATTTCAATTCAAATAAATTACAGTGTATTTGGGATATAAAAAGGTAAGTTTTACCAAATTTCGTGTTGAAAAAAATATTTTTGTAAGAAAAATAAAAAACCAAAAACTGTTTTTTGAATTTTTCACATAAATATTGAGGTTATGTGAAAAAAGTGTGAATACAAAAGTTGTAGATCTTTTTATTACCTACAACTTTGCCATTTGACTTTTTTCCATAGGACTTGTAGTTTTGCCGGAAATTGAGATAAACCGTTTTTTACCCTTTAAACTCACCCCCTCCCCTTCCCTATCTCAGATCGCCCGTAAATTATTTTTGCTTTAATTTTTATAATATTCTCCTCCTTTTGCAATGGGTGTCATCCCACTGTGATTTTTTTTGTTTCAAAAATTATCGACTGGTCTATATATAGGTCTTTCTCTTCTCCCTTAAATGTTTCCTTCCATGACATTTCTTATGAAACTGTCTCCTCGTATCAGGTGTTCAGCCATCTTGCCTCTTCTATCCTCTATCGTTTTTTAGTAAACTCCTGTCTTCCCCTACTATTTCTACTTTCATTTGTTTTATTGATATTGAAAAATGAGAAAAGTTTTTTGATCTTTTGTTCCTTAGGGAAAGTTGTTAAATTTTCAGTTGGGACACCTGATGGTAAGTGGTCACTTCCGCCCATAACGCCCACTGTCTTATTTGTGACTTAATTGACACCAATGAGACAACAAAGCGCGGTGCCCACCCCCCTGAGAACTAAGATGGTGTATCTCATGTTCCAGTAATTTCACTGGCTCCCTTTGAATCGAAACACAGCAGTGCTAATACTGCTGCTTTAATGCAGAATTAGGAAAGGGGGTGGTACTTCACCAGACAGACTTAACACAAAAGCCCTAACTTAAAGAATGTAATCCTTCCTTCCAAACTTAGGGTGCATTGTCATTGCCAGCAAGCGGAATAGGCGATGTATAAATTAACCAGATAATAAACAGCCTTATTCCCGGAGTCAAAGATTTGACGAAGGCACTTGTTTTTACACAGAGCGATTGCCGTCTGACCTTCGCAACCCAAAGGGCAAAACAGACCCAATCCTTATTACTATTATTTATTAAAAAACGTAACTTGCTTACAGAATACCAAGACACAAGTAAGTCAATATAAAATGATAACAATCATTTCAATGATATTACAAGCATTCGTGGTCAAGTGGTAGTTGTTACTTCTGTCCGATCACGAAAGTTAAGCAACGTTGGCCGTGATCGGAACTAGAGCGTTTCCATGCTTCGGAAGGCACGTTAAGCTGTTAGTCCCGGCTACGGTCAATGATAAAAGTCGGTAAGCCAAGTCAGAGGCCATTTGGCGGCTTGAAAACTGACAGGTCTGCCAGTAAACTGGCAAAGTCTAATCTAGGATCGGGACTGGTTTGCCCTTTGGGTTGCGGAGGTCACATGGCAGTCGGTCTGTGTAAAAACCAGTGCCCCCGTCTAATTCCCTAGGTTAGGTAGCCGACTCCCTTAAATCCGTTGGCAAAAACGGAATAAGGTTAGGGCAACGATAATCCGCGAGTTTCCTGGATCAAAAATAAAATGAAATCCTGTTTGCGTTTAAGAAAGAATCATTTAAAATTTATGAAAACCAAGTAATTTTAGTAATTTTATTTCCCGTGTGGTGCTGGCAAAGAATAGTACCAACCCATACATATCCGTGGGTGTCGTAAGGGTTAACTGGAGGGTTAACTGGAGGATGGGCAGCAGCATCCTCCTTTGTATCTTACATATTACTTACTGCGGTCACCTACAACCGCGGTCCATGGTGGTGCCAGCCGTAACGCTAACAAGCAAGGTGACTATGGTACTTCCCCTCCACATTTTTTCTGCAAAAGCTAGAATCCTGGAGGGAGCTCCCTGTCCTGTAGTGGACGTATCATGGGATGTTATGAAGTAATTTTAAATTTAATACGTAGTTTTAAATTTTTAATAAAAGTGTTAAAAAGTAACTGTTTAGTTACTTTTTAACACTTTTATTAAAAATTTAAAACTACGTAATTCAAAAATTATGACGTCATTGTTCAAAAACTTCATACAAAATCTATGGAATATTTTTGTATTAACGTTCAATAAAGAGTAGGTCATTTGACTAGTTTGGAAACTTGCGGATTGTAATCAATGATATTTCTTTTAACAGGACAGAAAAAGAACCCAAGAAAGAGAAGTCCGAACCATCAAAGGCTGAAGTGAAAGAAGAAACCAAACAGGAAGCGAAAGAGGAGAAAGTGGTGAAAAAAACAGAACAGGAGAAGAAAGATGAGATCTCAACTGAGAACATGGATATTGTTGACGAAAAGGAGTAATATTATTTAAGTTTAACATGTAATTTTACGTGATTCCCAATATACGTGATATAATTCATATTGTGATGTTTCTTGATTGTGTGCGTTCTATCACGTTCTATTTTTATTATGTTTTCTTTTTCTTAGCCGACTAGATCGTACTACTGGGTAAAGGCCTCTTCCGCGGATTTTCATTGGGCACGATCTTTTGAAACCTCTTCCCAATTCGTTACGAAAGCATCAAGGTCGTTACGCCATCGCCATCGTGACCTACATACATACATAACATCACGCCCTGTTCCCGTCGGGGTAGGCAGAGACCACAGTTCTCCACCTGCTGCGATCTTGACATACTTCCCTTGCTTCCTGTACTTTCATCAATCCTTTCATACATGCTCTTCGGTTTACGGTACTTTTAACCTAACCTTTATTCAGAACGTCCTGAATTTGGTCCTGGTACGTTCACTGGGGAGTTTCCTCGTGTCCGTACTAATGTCCTGACTAGTACGGACACGAGGAAACTTAATTTTCTTTAATTCCTCGTGTCCGTACTTTTTATTTATTGACTATTTAAATCCTCCTGTATAGACCATAGAGTTCAGACATGTCTGTAAATTTTATTGCTACTAAATATATTTTTAAACTAGCTGTGCCCGCGATTTCGTACGTGCCCTAAAGTTTTATTTGCCAGTGAGCTTTAACAGCAATATGTCAAATGGTATCTATACATATTTTTTTTATTAATGAGTAGGTGGGCAAGCCCCGCTACACTATTTGATGTCTTCCGACTGCATATTTATGCTTTCCCAGTACTTTTTCTATTTTCTTCATGAGGGGCAAGATCGTTTGCAAATTCATGCTGTCCTGCTAATTTACCAATTTTATTTTGTTGCTGTTCTCTTGCATATTTATGTCCTCCTGGTACTCTTCAATATCTTTGTGAGCAGGCACGTCCTATGTGAACCCACAGTTTCGGCCATAGAATTTCATGTATTCTATGGTTTCGGTAACCTCTTTGTTGTCCTAGTAGTAAGGGTTAACCGCATTCTAATTAATCTTACTTCCTACTAGTTACTTATTAATTACTTATTAATATTATAAACCCGAAAGTTTGTAAGTATGGATGGATGGATGTTTGTTACTCTTTCACGTAAAAACTACTGAATGGATTTTAATGAAATTTTACAATAATATAGCTTATATATCAAAATAACACATACATAGGCTACAATTTATAAACCTAGGCACCAGGGCCCTGAGTCAAGTGACTTTTTATTATCGCAAACGCTATAGAATAGAATAAAAATATATGGGTTTGACATTAGCTGTCACGCAAAATTTCGTAAACGAATGTCAATCCCATACATTTTCATTCTATTCTACTGGCGTTTGCGATTGTAGAAAGTCACTTGACTCAGGGCCCAGCTGTAATATATAAAAGGATAAACTGACTGACTGAGGTATCAACGCACAGCCCAAACGGCTGGACCTAGAGACTTGAAATTTTGCAAGTAGATACCTTATACAGTGTAGGCATCCACTAAGGAAGGATTTTGCGGAATTCTACCCCTAAGGGGGTAAAATAGGGGATGAAAGTTTGTATGAAAGACCGTCAGTTTAAAAGTTAGGATCTTCAAATTTTGTATTTAGGCTGATAACTAAAAATATTTTTTTACGTGTCTCAGGGTTTTTGAAAATTCTACACCCAAAGGGGTGAAAAGGGGGACGAAGTTGAATATCCCTCATTTTCAAAGTAAAAACCACTGGCATTAGGGGAGGGGGAGAGGGGCAGGGACAGGGATGGTTTGACGGACGGTTGGACAGATGGTTGGATGGACGGACGGACGACAGATAGACGGAAGGGTGGATGGATGTATGGTCAGTTAGATAGATAGAATCTCTCGCGGATGAAGTCACGGGCAACAGCTAGTAATTCAAATATTTTTAAAAATTTGCGGATTTGGGGGTCTACATTGATAAAAATTTTTTGTTAATTTTCATACTACACTGTACAGACACGTCTTTTCGACAGATTTATTGATATACACTGAAGCAAGGAGTCCGAATTCATTTCTCCATTGAAAATAGGAAACATAATAAATGAGGTTTATGTAAGGGTTCCGCACCCGGAGGGAGAAATAGGGATATTTCTAAACCTTTGTGTATTCTGTGTGCAGCGACTGTATCTTTTGAACGGTAGTAGCTATATGGTTGAAATTTTCACAGAATGTGTGATATTATGGCGAATTACCTAACAAATAATAAAAAAATAATATTAATTATCATAAGATGTTTGTGTCCCACTGCAGGGGCAAAGGCCTCTGTCCCATTTTTCCATTTCTTAGGCCAACTCCTTTCAGTTATTCGCGCAAGTGTCGAGCTCGTCAATCCATCGTTTTCTAGGCCGACCACGACGATGCTTTAGGTGGAATCCATTCTGTCTCCTGCGTTTCGCCCATAGTTGTGGTAGCACTCGGGCGACGTAGCCATCCCATTTTCTTTTAAGATCGGCCGTCTTGGACGATACGTCAGCAATTTGTGTTATGTAGCGTAGCGTGGTGTTTTGTACCTACTCGGTCTGTGAGCTTCCTTTCGGTCTATTATGTCCAGTTACTGTTACGTCGTGTTTTTGAAGATAGTTGTTTATTAAAAAAAAAATTCTACCACTCCGACTGCATCAAAACAAATGAAGTGTACATTGTTAGAAAGCCTATCAAAATACCTTTCATTTCGTATAACTTTTATTGTGCAAGGTCTTAAGGAACAGAAGATATGGGACATGGAAAGTTCAGACGTTTTTGAAGATAGTTTTTCATTAAAAAATAATTCTACCACTCCGACTGTATCAAAACAAATGAGGTGTATATTGTTAGAAAACCTATCAAAATACCTTTCATCTCGTATATTTTTTATCGTGCAAGGTCTTAAGGAGCAGAAGATATGGGTCATGGAAAGTTCAGACGTTTTTGAAGATAGTTGTTAATTAAAAAAATATTCTTCCACTCCGACTGTATCAAAACTAAGGAGGTGTATATTGTTAGAAAGCCTATCAAAATACCTTTCATCTCGTATAACTTTTATCGTGCAAGGTCTTAAGGAACAGAAGATATGGGTCATGGAAAGTTTAGACGTTTTTGAAGATAGTTGTTCATTCAAAAAAAAAATTTCTACCACTCCGACTGTATCAAAACAAATGAGCTGTATATTGTAAGAAAGACTATCAAAATACCTTTCATCTCGTATAACTTTTATCGTGCAAGGTCTTAAGGAACAGAAGATATGGGTCATGGAAAGTTCAGACGTTTTTGAAGATAGTTGTTTATTAAAAAAAAAATTCTACCACTCCGACTGTATCAAAACAAATGAGGTGTATATTGTTAGAAAGACTATCAAAATACCTTTCATCTCGTATAACTTTTATCGTGCAAGGTCTTAAGGAACAGAAGATATGGGTCATGGAAAGTTCAGACGTTTTTGAAGATAGTTGTTTATTAAAAAAAAAAATTTACCACTCAGACTGTATTAAAACAAATGACGTGTATATTGTTAGAAAGCCTATTAAAATACCTTTCATCTCGTATAATTTTTATCGTGCAAGGTCTTAAGGAATAGAAGATATGGTGCAGTGAAAATTCAGATGTTCCTGATGATAGGTGTTAAAAAAATAATTTCTACCACTCCGACTATATCAAAACAAATGAGGTGTATATTTTTAAAAAGCCTATTAAAATACCTTTCATTTGATGTAACTTTTATTGTGCAAGGTCTTAAGGAACAGAAGATATGGTTCAGTGTAAATGCAGATGTTCCTGACGATAAGTGGTTCAAAATTTTATTTGTAAATTTTAATTGTAAACCTATTGTGTTGCACACTATTAGAAATTTTATAAAGTAGGCTTTCATTTGATATGAGTATGACCTCCAGATGTGACCCAGAACGCAAGCTATCGGTCTTCGAATTTTCTCGTGTTCATATTGACAGAATGTCGTTTAAATGCATTTCATGTCTTTTTTTAGGTTTTAGCGGTAGATTTTGGTTTGTTTTACCATACTTACATATTTTATGACAGCTTAGCTTAGCTAAGCGTGGTGACTATGGTACGGTCAACTTATTTTTTTTTCTTTTTTTTTTTCAACTCCATTACCACGCCATAAGGTTCAAAAGTGTTTCTACTGATGTGCGGCCGTGTGTACATCCAAAGTATATACATATAGGGTGACTTCTTATTAGTTCTTGATAGAAAAAGGTATGAATGTACTCATGATACTGGACAACTTTCCCCAAGGAACATAGGTCGAAATACGAAAATCAAGTTTTGACCTCCCATAGAAACTGCATCAGCTGATAGCGCATTTTGTATGGGAGGTAAAATTTGGTTTTTCGTATTTCGACCTATGTTCCTTTGGAAAAGTTGTTCAGTATCATGAGTACATGCAAATCTTATGCTATCAAGAACTAATTAAAAGTCACCCTATATACCTCACTTTTTCGCTGATTACTTTCTAAGGGAAACTACTTGTCCAGAAGTGGACGTTTTTATGGGATGTGACATTGAGGTTTCTTTCCAGTCTGACTTTGTACAAAGTGCGCATCCGTTTCTTGTAATCAGTTTACTTTATTTATTTAACATAGAATGAAAGCAGTGAAACAAGAGAAAGAAAAGATGAAAAGTCTCATGTCTGACCTTGAGGGAAAAGTAACGACTCGCCGCGGCCAGGTGGAAACATTGAAACAACAACTTGAGACTCTCACACCCAAAGTTCCTGAAAACCGCATGGAGATTATGTAATTATTACCTTTACCTTCATTTACATACAAACAACATCAAGCCTCTTTCCCGTCGGGGTAGGCAAACATTTACAAACTCACATTTATTTCAATACCGCGTTATTTTTAAAAGCTTTTATTTAGTGTCACCTGGCGCGGTGTCTGTGTGTCTAACCAAATAGACTATGAGGGCACTGCATGTTATCCTACGTCATCTAGTACACGAAATCTGCAAATTTGTAGCGATAGTAGTGGCCTACTAGGTCCACAAAACGTTGGTCTGCCAATCCGATACCTGGCAGGTCTTGTACAGTCGGAGCGCAAAGTGGCTAAGTGACGGATTACACGAATGAAATCTATTCGTAAAAATAGAAGGTACCTGTAAAAGTAAAAAACAACAGGTCTGCCTTGCATCCTATTGGCAGTTTCGCTAGTCGGACCACAAATGTGGTCAGATGTGATTGGACCACACAATCTTTCACTTAACCACTTTTCGCTCCGACTGTACAAAACCTGCCAGGTTTCGGATTGGCAGACCAACGTTTTGTGGACCTAGTAGGCCACTACTATCCATACAAAGTTGCAAATTTCGTGTACTAGATGACGTAGGATAACATGCAGTGCCCTTAAAGTCTAAAATCTTGCAAGTTAAATCCCGGTTTCCGATTGAGATTAAATTTTGCATACGTATGTGAATCGGATGACAATGCAACATTATTGTAACTTGGAGTTGATCTGATGATGGAGCCGGAAGATAGCCATAAAAAAAGTGAGACAATACCGCGTTTCAGAAAGCCTACAGCGCCATCTGTTGCATTGCTTGCTCACCTGGTAATATTTTATTGATAAAACAACTCTGGGAGGTGTCTTTATAAAATATTTGGATTTAGGAAATATTTCTTTTTTAACATACAAAGCAATGACTAAATTTTTTCGTCAAGATGCAGCGATCACTTTTGTATTATACTTTAGTTTATCCACTCCATACCAGAGGCGCTGTTTTTTGATGTCGACTACCTAATGAGGTTTTAGCCCACGCTTCGCTTCTAGCTTCGTCTAATAAAAGCTTGTTTTAAAAATTACTTTTTATTATATGTTGAAATGGCGCAAATATAACGGGTCGGTATGTTTTCTGCCATACATTTTCATGTCAAACTACGCGTCAAATTTTTTCCAAAGTACACATAAAAATACGGACAGTCTGACAAAGATTCTGTCGAAAATCAATGCAACTTTATAGTGTATACATACGGTATATAAACAGGAAAGTTTATAAAACGGTCGTCAGGTCCCGGCTTTGATCACTGTCTTTTCTAAGTTTAAAATGTACTGTCTGTCACATTTCTTAAAGTCCGTTTTTCAATAACTTAGTAGCGAGGCGGTTAATCGACGCCGACACTAATTCGACTTAGAATATTGACGCTTACTTTGACCCCATTATTGGCTGAAAATGTGTGGCAGAAAACTGACCGACTCGTTATCTTTGTGCCTAAGTGTAATTGCTGTAAGTACTAAGCAACCAAGGCAAGCAAGCTTTTAGCTGTGACCTGCACAAAAACATAGCCATTTAAGGCGGTTGCTGGGTGGCAGCACCTTCCTTCTAGAAATAAATTTATTGCGTCGCAAATATAAAACTTTTCAGTAGTATTGTTCGTTTGGCGGCAATATAGGGTAGTTATATATGTTATAACCCATGACATCATAGCTTAGCTTACCATTTATAGCTTTGTATTGGTAAAGTGCTAAAAGTGGCCGTTTTTGGCAGTTTTACAATGCAAAGCTATTCACGATAAGCGAAGATGTGATGTGATGGATAACAAAATATAGAACTACCCCAAATTGCCGCCAATCAAACAATCCTTATTAAATCTTTTGTATTTATGACGCAATAAATTTATTTCTCAAAGTGGCAGCACTTCTGCTCAGCAACCACCTTAAGTGTACTATGTTTTATAACGATATGTTTTCCTTTCAGCGGCAAGAAGAAACTGGACGGTAAAGTGAAGGCAGTTTCAGAAGAATGTGACGCTCTACAAAAGAAGCGAAATGAACTTGTGAAAAATCGGAAGAGATAAGTTTGGGCTCTCATGAGACCTTTATAAGTACCTACTACTTATTTCACTTTTTTGTACTTTTTTTGTAAGTTTTTATTACTCGCTGTACAAGAGGATACGTTCTGAATTCTTGTTCTCAAGTTTCATTAAATTTCTAGTTTTGCTTAAACAATGCCGCATTTAATTTGACTTTTTTACGTCTGTATATTTTTATTCATTCACCCTAAACTTATTTTACGTAAGTAGGTAGGTATACCTACAGCGTCACAATTACAGATCTAGCTATAGTCGAGCAGTACACGGCCGCACGTCAGTAGAAACACTTTTGGACCTTATGGCGTGGTAATAGAGTTGAAAAAGTTTCTACCGACAAGCGGTTGACCGTACGATACTCAGAACGTGAAAGAGAAACTCTTTCTTGCACTAAACATACAAAACTAGCATAAAACTAATCAAATTATTAAAACTCTTAAAGGTCTCTTACGCCCCATATTTTATTGTTATTAATTATTTATTACAATGATAAATAAACGACAATCCATTTTAACTTAAATCATAGCATAGAATTATACTAGGTTTAAAAAGACATCTTCCGAAAAATCAAACTGTGATTTTGGACCATGAAACTTGCTTACCAAACAACATAATGCGGAATTTTCTTATGGCTTTCCATAGCAAATGCATTGAACTGATAGCGCATTTTGTATGGAAAGTATTATTTTTCTTCCGATCTAACATACTTTTGGGAAAGTTGTTCAGTCCTGGTCTGAATCTCCCAGTTTAAATTTTCGGGCGTTATATTTTTACATCCTTTCAGAGAAGTCAATTAAAGTTAATCTTTTATTATTTTGATAAGTTAACTTTAAATGACGTCTCTGAGCATTAGATTTTGATTATAATTTATAAATACATAAAAATAATTAAATGCGAATATAAAAATTGTACATGGCAATAAAAAATAAAAAGAGTAAGTATGGAATTACACTTAAGTGGGTTGCACCATTATGACTGATCTACATGAGGCAAACTTTAGGCGCCTATGAGGTATGCAACTATACGAAAGAAAGGAATAGTCGAATAGCTTTCTCTTTCTTTCGTATAGCTTCATTCTTCAGAGGCGCCCTTCGTGTAAATCCGGCTTAACTAGAATCGAATATATGCGTCTCGCTCGCTCTCTATCGGGTCGAGAGAGCAAGACGCGTATACTCGTATTCGGTTATGGTCAAGTTAGATGGTGCAACCCAACATTAAAATACTAAAATTATAACCGCTTACTTATTACCGCTAACCGCTTATTTTATATACAGCGTACAAAATAACTCGGGCTGTGACCGTTAATGCGCAGAAGTCGAAAAATGAGTCGCGGGGGTGAGCGCGTCGAGTCGTTCACTGGCTCTCCGCCTGTCACCCGTGCGCAGAAAATAACCGGCATAGACAGACTTATCTTGAACTCTCTATATTTGTGTAGTAAAATATTAAAGCTAAATAAAAGCCATCCTAAAGAATCATAAAGGTATTTAGCAAAGATGGCTGACCATACCACACAGAAGACCTTAGTTGCTATAGCATGTTATTTAGGCACCTAAGGTGCAAGCCAGACAGAACGGGCGCAGCGCGCATCGGGTGTGTCTGTGGCACGCTACGGGCGCACATAGTTTGCGCCCGTGGCGCGCTTCGGGTGCTACGTCCGAACCGGCGCGTCACTCACAGCAGACTGTGCTGTGCGGCGGCATGCACCACCGGCGCGCCGCCGGCGTAACCGCCGGTGGTGCACCGACAGTGCGCCTTTGGCATGCCGTCTCGTCGCCTGTTCAAATCACTTGCATACAAAATGTAGGAGAACGACGCGGCGCAGGCCAGACAGAAGAGGTGCGCTGAAGGCGTGCCGTACGGCGCACCGCTGCTGTCTGGCCTGCGCCTAAGTTTAGGTTAACTACTTTTAGTGGTAATGGCATTTTACTGCCAGTTACATGAGGCATCTTTAAAGTTAAAGCTCTTTTAAATTTATAACTTACCCTTACTATATTGTGTATAAAGAAAAGTTCATTTATGTAATGCAAGAGTTTTAAAATGCATATTTCGTAAACAAAAAAAAATTTAAAAAAAGAAAAATTGAAATTGCTTACTTATACACAGGGTTTTATTAATTTCATGTAAAACCTTTTAAGATGTTACCCCATAGAGCCAGAGTCTAAATGAAACATCTTTTATCCTACGACTTTAGGAAATTCGCAAAATTTTCCTGAAATGATCAGCTGATGATCAGTCCAATTTTCCGAAAAATAATAAAAAAAATAAAATAAAAGCATGAATCGATTTTTTTTGCGAATTTATAAATGTTGTACACTCACAAGCACATCAGTAGAAACACTTTTGAACCCTATGGCATGGTAAGTAATAGAGTTGAAGATGTTTCTTCCAATGTGCTGTTGATTGTACAACTAAATTCGTTACATTCGCCCTCCAAATGAGTACTTAAAAGGTTTTTACACAAACTGATTGAATCCCCCAACAAGTTCTAAAGTAAACTAAAATATACTTACTAAAGCATAACTTTTTCTATAATGAACACTAGTTACCAAAGGTCATCTTAACAAGATGGCTAAAATTATTACCAAAAGTAATTGTTGCAAATAGGTACGTACGGTCAACTGCACGTCAGTGGAATCATTTGCGACTCTATTACCATGCCATAAAGTCCATTGTTTTCTACTGACGTGCTGTTAGGTGTACTATTCTACAATTTACATACAACGATTCTTGATTAGAAGGATGTGAATCTTTCTATGGGGAGTAATAAGTGTAGGCAACGAAGCAGTTGACCCCAACATAAATTTCTAAGGCAGATTTTATTTGACAGGATGATAAAGACTCAGGAATTAAATGTAAATTCAAAATATCCAAAAAAAAATACAAAACATTTTTTTCATACATTTTTCGAATTTTTGTATGGAAAAATTAAAAGTACCGATTTTTTTTAGATTTTTTTATAGAAGGTTTATCTCATGTAGTGTAATACCCCAGCAAAGTTTCATCGACTGAGGATTTAATGCGGGGGTCTTCATGCAACGATCCGCTTCGTTGCCTAGACTAAATAAAGAGTAAAATGAACTTAGACAGCGTAAGTTGACGAGAGAAGTAATTTTAAAATTCCATCTTATATCAGACTACAAAATTGGTGTAAAACCTTTTAAGGGCTTATTTTGGAGACTAAATGCAAAAACTTTTGCTTTACAACTTTTCCAAATTCGCAAAAAAAATCGATATTTCTTACAAAATGAACAACACAAAAACATAACCCACCTCTTTGCCGTAGTCGGGTAAAAAATGAAGTTGTAGAACAAAAGTTGTTGCAATTAACCTCCAGAAGAAGCCCGTGAAAGGTTTGACACCATTTTTTTAAGCCGTGCATAAAAAATGCCATTAGAGGTACGAATATTATGTATGGTACACACGGCCGCACATCAGTAGAAACACTTTTGGACCTTATGGCGCGGTAATAGAGTCGAAAAAGTTTCTACCGACAAGCGGTTGACCGTACATGGACCCTTGAAGATGTAAAAATTTCAAGTTTCTACGTCAACACAATCAAAAGTTATAGCTATTTATATCCCGATCTCCATACATGAACCTAACCGAATGGGGTACTCGTTGACATAGAATCGTATTCAATTTTTGATGAGTGGCTTTTGCAATGGCAAGTAGTGAAGTGTATACACGATGGAGATTCGCAAAAAAAAAAAATGTCATCGAGTAAATTCATTGAAGCGTGTGTGTCATTTCAATGAAGCTAGATCTCACGGCACAAGTGAAGGAGTAAAATTAAATGTTTCAACTTTTATATAACCAATTTATGGTGAGCTCCCATTTCAAGTTACATTCATATAGTTTTACGAAGCTTGTTCAGTTTCATAGGCAGGTACACATCCATCCTGATCTACAATGTATAATTCCAAATATGCAAAACCTCTCGGGTGGCAGTTCTATCACTGTAACTGAGCAACTTTTGTTCGGCAACTTTTGGAAATTAAAAAATAATTATAGGGGGCTGAATCTCCTGACTCTACCCTCAATGTATATTTACGAGGCGTGTACGTTTGTTAAAAAGAACCAAAACCTCTTTGAGAACAGGAATTACAGCTTTCGAACAAGGTACCCTAACAGGTTAGCCAGCACTACGCATACTACCACTACTTTTCTCAGAAACAGTTCAAATATGTGTGTAAAGCTGTACAATCTTTTACCAGACTCTCTAAAATTATTACCGGAAATCAAATTTAAAAAACTTCTTCACAACATGCTTGTAATAAATTGTTTTTATTCTGTGACAGAATTTGTAAATTTCGACTTTAATAGGTGGCGTCCAATATGAAATGACATACATCACATTTAATTTATTAAGATTTTTTATTTTTTTATTTGACATTTAGAGTTTTATTTGACATTTTATATTTGACATTACCTTATAAATAATATTTCATTCATTCTTTTTAAAAAAATTGCATACCAACTTGTTGGTGCACCACGCTTGTACTTTTTTTTCACTTTAACAGCTGTAACATACCGTGTTTGCGTGCAAATAAATATATTTCATTTCATATAAATTTTAACCGAATCAGATTTACATATTGTGTGGAGAATCGTGATTTTATATCAGTTATTCTTATTTTTTTTTCAAAAGTTGTAAACAAGCCCGTCGTTGTGGTTGGTAGTGAGCCTGCCTTTTACGATATGGGACGCGGGTTCGATCCCCGCCCAGGACAAACATTTGTGTGAAGAACACAAGTGTTTGTTCTGTGTCTGGATGTTATTTATCTATTTATGTATGTATATCAGTCTCTGATTTCCATAGTTACAGGCTAAGCCTATGTGTGAACAGATGACATTGTGTGAAATGGCCCCCATAAAAAACAAACAAAAACTACCACCCGACACGTTGTATATAACTTTTTTCACACGTTGGATATGTATCTGGTTATTACACGCAAGGCTCGACGTAGTTCCCTGGAAACAGGCCGGTAACTCCGTCCATTACTCCCTCCCACCATCCGTCGTCGTTTTTCTTCAGAACGTAAATGACAGCGCTCTCTTGGAATGATAGCTCGTCTTCTTTGTCGGCGTAGTAATCGTAGATGGCGACCACTGGAATGAGACAATCGATGAAAATTTACGTTCTGACATTTATCATAATTTTTTAATGAAAAAAAATCGAAATTGACAAGTTTTAATTAGGCCGAATTTACACTGCGACTTGTATCGATACGTAATGCAAACGCGATGCAGCATCGATACAGCCGCGATGCAAACGCGCGTGAATAGCAAAACAGATGCGCGTCTGCATCGATACTAACGCCTGACTGTATCGATGCAGCCGCGGAGGAAGAGCTAAGTTTAGGAGGATTGGAGGGATTGAGGTTTATGATGATGAGATTGGTGATGAGGTTGAGGATAACGACTCGACTTACAAAAGTAACGTAATGACAACGCTGTATCGACGCAGCATCGCGACAAAATCGCGATGGTATCGATGCAAACGCGCGTTTAATCGCTACACGCGACTGTATCGATGCAAAAAGTCGCAGTGTAATTAGGGCCTTAAAGGTAAGTAAAGGAGGAGTCGTGACTTTTAAGTGTTCTTTCAATAAGTCTCGTGCTGTGACTTCTATGTCAATGAAATAAAAGACGACAGCATAAGACTTAATGGAAGATCAACTTTAACGTCTCTGAGTGTGGCAGTAAATCTTTTCAGGGAGACAGTTGAACTGGTTGGAGTTGGAGTTGTTGACTGTAGATTGAAATAGTAGATTTTACAACGAGGGCTTTAGAGCAAGCCATTTGATCAGAGATGTTTATCCACAGAGCAGAAAGTGTGTTTATCTGTACGAGGCGGCGGCAAGGATTTAAGTCGAAGATAAAATGGGTTTTAGACACACTTTTTACATGCGATAAGGTACAGTGCATTTGTCGTGGACAGTTGGACATAGATAGGGGACTTTTATTACCGTCCGATTGGAAAAAAGCGCTGTGTGAAAGCGTATGTCCCTGCGTTGTTTAGTTGGTCGAATCTTATCGTCAAACGGTAATAGAATGCAGCAAAAATAAAAAAAAATGTAGTTAGTTTAAAAAGCAGAGCTATTGAGACTATCAGATGAGAAAAACTTCACGCGTTAACTTGGAACTAATTAGTCAAAAATTTTATAAATTGTCAGCCTTCTATGAACTACCAGTGGCTTACATTGGCTTAAGCCACGATCACACCTAGCTGAATTCAAAGACTAATCCGGCATACATTGAAGTAAGTATATTGCAATTAACATAACCAAGCCTCCCAGCAATGTATGCCGAATTATTATTATTATTTATTTAATCAGGCAGGCAGTTTTCAATGGTATAGCCTGTATCCAGATATAGTTAGGCTATGTAATGTTTTGAAGGTGTCTGTCCAACCTATTCTTGAACTGATTAACACTAGACGCTGAAATTACTTCTGCTGGAAGTTTGTTCAAATTAGTCTCTGAATTCAGTTAGGTGTGATCGTGGCTTTAGCTTGGCTTTCTTAGACATGCCTAGATAATTTATATAGTATCCAGGTAGGGATACAGTCAAAACAACAAGTTCGTTGCTTCGGAAGGCACGTAAGCTGATAGCCCCACAGAAATAGTCGTAAAATGAGCCATATCAGAGGCCTTTGGCGGCTCACACAAGTGCACGCGGGTTCCGCTGGTACCCAAACTTCTTTTAGTACATTGTACGCTCGTTTTACCTTTCTCGATGTAGTTTTTGGGAACCCATCCGGGCAGGTCCTCCTCGTCGGGTACGATGGCGGGAACTGCGCTTGTGTACTGGGTGCTCATCTTCTGGAACCAAATAATATGACTGTAGACGATGATCAAAATATGTTTCATAAAAAAACACATTTATTCGTATTGGTGATTAATGACAATCACAATGGACATTTTACATTTTGTTAAATATTTGAATAAAAGAACGTAAACAACTTCGGTCTAACTACAAAAAAGTTTATTAAAAAAATCGTACAAAATAACTCTGGCTATGTCATTGATGCGCAGAAGTCGAAAATGAGTTATTTTCTTATGACTTGACTTCTGCGCATCAACTGACATAGCCAGTTATTTTGTGCGCATTTTTTTGATCAAGTGCTCAACAGATGTAAAATTTTTTTGTAGTAAGATGGCTTGTGTCTATATCGGTTGGTAGTGAGCCTGCCTTAAACGTCGTAAGCTGCGGGTCCGACTCCCGCCCATAGCAAACATTGAACACGAGTGTTTGTTCTGTGTCTGGGTGTTATTTCTCTGGTGTCTCTGGTACTCATAGTACAGGCTTTGCCTGGTTTGGATTGTGTGAATTGTCCTGCCAATATTGTTGTAATGTGTATGTATGTCGCATAGAAACGGCGGGCAAGCTGTAAACGGTCGGCAAATTGTAAAACGGCGCCAGCAAATTGTAAACGGGTTTAGATCACTGCGTTTTAGGTTCGTTAGCCACCGTAAACCGAACCTAACCGATCCCTGTTCGGGATTGGGTTACGTTATCTTTCAACCAGAAACTAATTATGCGCCGTTTTGTGAAATGCCGCGGTATAATTTTTTTCGGCATTTGTAGAATGCCAGGGCAAACTGTGAAACGACGAATTATAAAATTTTCCTGCGACATATAAATGGCGGGGTGATATCAACAGCACGTTATTTTTCTTCTTTGTGTCAATGTCAAAACAGAAATTATTTATTTAAACTTTCCCTAAAACTTGGCAACAGCTATCGTGTTTTCTGACGCTTTACTCCTGTTTAGTACAAGTGGCAGGGCACTACTGTGAGCATGAAAACAAATGCGTCAGGTTATGAGATAGGGCTCCATATTCTCAACAATCGCATTACTTTTGCTGTTTGTCTAAAAAGCCCTATCTTGCCAAGTTCTCTCAACATCGACCTCTAATGAGTGACTTTTAAGTTGCTCACAGCAACTGTCTAGAAGGCACTAGGCAGACTTTCTGCTGAAGTCTGTCATTTCCCAGGAAGGTCATGCAAGAAGCTGTGGGACTATTATACATACATACATAACATCACGCCTTGTTCCCGTTGGGGTAGGCAGAGACCACAGTTCTCCACCTGCTACGATCTTGACATACTTCCCTTGATTCCTGAACCTTCATCAATCCTTTCATACATGCTCGTCGGTTTAGGGTACTTTAGTTGTAATAAAACAAGGTATTATAGTTGTAATAAAATTAGAAAAATAAGACTCACTCCAATATGACTGTTCCGTCCGAACCCCTCAAGGGCCAACTCGTTGTCAAATAGTGGCGGGGGCAAAGGGGGTGAAAAACTCACCCTTCTTGAGAGTGATTCCCATTACGTCCCAATACCTACGCACCAAGTTGGTGCGTTCGTGTTCATTTCAGTTTTGTATTCCCAGTACGGTCCAATGCTTTTTTTATAGAAACTTTAGTACATTCGGAAACAAAACTGTCACAATTTTTTTTATTAATTATTTAGTTATCATAATAAAAGGCAGATAGTATATTTTTCTAGTATATTTTTTACAGTAAAATCACAGCATCATCAATCAGTTTTCATTAAAAGTTGGCATAAAAATCATGTTTTGAACCAAATTTAACTCTTAGTTAAAATAAAAATTTACAGCTTAAATAATTAAAAAATCAACAATAAAAAATAATAAAAATCAGTCTTATTGTTATAATATTACCCTAATTTAACACTACACCATAAAATAAAGTGTATTGTTAACTGATTGGTTTTCTCTAATTTATAAACAATTCTGAAAACCCGATTGATAACTTATAACCAAAGTTCTATCTTCTTAGTAAATAATGTTACATTGAAATATTTGAGGTAGAGTCGACTACCATAAGTCGACTATCAGATAGGCCTTTAGTCTGATGACAGGAACAATTACACAATATTTGTATACAAAGTGTTAATTAAATAACGCAAAACCTCTCGGGTGGTGGGTCTGGACATGAAATTGAACAACTTATGTTCTACGACTTGAAAATTCGCAAAAAAAATTGCTCCTTCATACAAATCGATAAGCTGACCAAGCCAATTTGTATGAAAAAGCAAAAATATTTTTTGCGAATTTTCAAAAGTCGTAGAACAAAAGTTGTTCAGTTTTATGTCCAGAGCCACCACCCGATAGGTATTTCGTTATTTAATTTACACGTTGTATTCTGTGTTTCGCTATTTTGCAAACATCAAATAATAATAAATATTTTGAAAACACTTTTGTTGTTAGCATTACTTTCCTTATAAAACGTCATAAAAAACGAAGTGGGACGTAATGGGAATAAAAATAAAATATTTAATTTCCATTACGCACCAAAATGGTGCTTTGGGACATGGGACGTAATGGGAATCACTCCTTCTTGAACAGAGGCTGTTAGTGATAACTTCCCTGGGTTACATGGTGATGGTAGACTTTTTACAAATTTGACAGGTAATTGACCGAGGTCTGCCTTTTGGTTCAAGAAATTTATGCGCGGCCTTCCTGTGGGTTAACAGACAGTTGTAACAAAATTATAAAAGGAATACTACTTACCCCAAGATGAGTGTTTCTTCCGAACCCCTCGCTCGCCAGCTCGTCGTCCAGCGGCGGCGGCGGCAGCGGGGGCGACACCGACCCGCCGCGCGCTGACGCCGACGACGAGGACAAGCGCTGCAACAACAACCAAACAACACCACACGGTAACCCACGCCCACGTCACGGGATAAACTATAATGCGCGCAACGTAAGATGAGACCTGTCAGATGAAAGTAGAGGGGATTTTGCACAGGTACAGCCTAGCGTCCCTCCCCGCTTGCCGCAAAAACGGCCTGTGAACTATCTATTGCGCAGGTTAACTACGTAATCCGTCAAGTATCGTCTTTAGCTGCGCGGCGCTTTGTAATAGTGCTGTCATACAGAGCGGACACTCTCCGCCCCCCGCCCGCAATCTCCCCGCACCGCACGTGCTCCTTCTGAGGGTCTATGCAGCCTACGCGACCTTCCCATTTCCAATTTCAAATTCGCGCTCGTTGTGTATAGTTTTCGGGGTGTGCCCAAATTAAGCCACGTCAGCTCAATCATCAACGCGTAATCTGCTCGCTAATTCTGATCACATAAATGTAATCAGTAATGCTAAAATGGCATTTTTATTTAATCATATAAAGATGGCGCGATAGACTCGACGATTTTTGTAAAGACTGGCAACAAGAGGCTCAAAGTAAAGACCAGTGGAAGGAATGGAGGGGGGCCTTTGCCCAGCAGTGGGACAGGAATGGCTAATAAGATACTATTAAACGAGCAATATTTATATGAATATTTCTCGAAAATAGCTCTATTTCGATGAAATTTGCAAGATACGAGGTTTTTGGTGAAAAATCGATCTAAATCTCATGTCTGGAAAAAAAACAATAATTTCCAAGCTTTAAAAAAGCTAATGCGTGAAACAGAAACCCTATATAATCAGCTTTGCTTTTAATCATACAGATCACAGCTCGGTCGCCCAGGTAAAGCAAGGGGCAAACAACTTGAACAATAATCGCGTGATGGGGAAATCTTTGCGCACGTCGATTTGTATGTAAAATTGACTCTGCGCAGCCAAGGTAGTAAGTAGCTTGCCCACACCTACACCATACTTATATTTTGTGAAAACTTTGACAACCAAGTTAAACCCTAGCTAAGCAAAGCCTCAACTAGAATTCTGATAGCAGAAGTAGAAATAACTGACAATAATGGATCTGTGAAGTGATTAATTACTTACTAAACATACATACATAAAATTACGCCTCTTTCCCGTCGGGTAGGCAGAGACCACAGCCCTACATCCGCTACGATCTTAAATACATCCCTCGCTTCCTCTACCCTCATCAACCCGTTCCGTCCGGTTTGGGATACTTTTAACCTGATCCTTATACAACGTGTTAACGGAATAAGCGAAACTGAGAAAATAGTTCGTTCAGAATCGAGAATAGAATCAATTTCATAGGTTTTTGATAGCGGTATTTCTATATTATTATTTTTGCCGCTTCTAAATATTTTCGCGCGGGTCATGAGCGGTGAGGAGGGGAGGGAAGTGGGCGTGGCGTGCGCGGACCTGAAGCTTAAACTACTATAACAACAATGAAACTTTAAAATAACAAAATTCAGAAAAATAATATTGTTTACGGGAATGGATTTATTTTACTATAAATTAGTTGGGATGTATGAAGGTTTCGCTTATTCCATTACGCTGTATAGATTTTTTTTTATATTAAAGATGTTGGGAACAAGCTTACCTGTCCCGGCAGACTCATGGAATGTTGGCTGTGTTCACCGTCAGACCCGATCAGAGGAGATGGAGGCGCTGGAATCAAAATTAAATATATCAAATTGTCTGATCGTCGAAATCATGCTGACCTTCTCTTCCTTTACAAACTTATTCATAATCATGTGGACGCCCCCGACTTATTACATCAAATTAACTTTAGGGTTCCTCGCAGGGAAGAACGCAGCTGTAGAAACCTTTGTTTCATGTTAAGAAGAGCAATACTTGTTATGTGGCGAATAGTTTTATAAGGCGTAGTTGTAAGGTTTTTAATGAAGAATATAATGATATAGTCATATTTATTCCGTATATAAGTCGTTTAAGAAAAGATTGTTCAGAAAATAGTAGTATTGTATGAATTATTTAGATATGTATATATATATATATATTAATTAATTTAGAATTTTTATATTATGTGAGCCAAATATATATATATATATTTGGCTCACATAATATAAAAATTCTAAATTAATTAAGAGAACTATAGGTCTATTTATTGCAATATTGTAATCTTTTTCAATATATTTAGATAAGACTGCTTGTTCTTCAATAAACTAAAATAAATAAAAAATTTACACCACAAAGTACCCCTAAGTAACCACATACATACATTACTTCACGGGTCCATGCTCGCTTTACGCGGGGAGCGCTGTGTAAATCATTCACTGGACACAGGAGATTTCGCCATAATTTTGAACGGTTATAACTAATAAAATCAAAAACATTAAATATTTCTGAACAATCCCAGATAAACAAATATATTACGCCTGTTCCCCGTGGGGGTTCCCCATCTGCTATACGATCCCGACATACTTCACTCGCTTCCTATAGAATAGAATAATCTTTATTCATTAATTATTTTACAAAAATTAAGCAACATGATGCCTCCTTTTAAGCAAACAATGCCTGTGCTAGGAGACATCTCTCTTCCATTGGCACCGATTAAGTTTAATGAATATAAATCTTAAAAAATTAAATTTTAGGGTTAGTACTAATCTATGTGTGTTTATGTGTATGTGTGCGTGCGTGCGTGTCCATGGGTGTATGTATGTAGGTGTGTGTGTGTGTATTATGTTATACATTTCAAAAACTCTTGAGTCTGATCATAATTTCTAGTCTTTAGCCACTTAGTGACTAGTGACTTGCACTCGTAAGTTATTTTATCATATATAAATACTTCTTTATTAATTTTATTGTAAACGTACGGTGATCTTATATAAAATTGCATGCTGGCAAAGTTAGTTTTAGCAACTGGTACATATGCAGCAATATCGTTACCTATACTCTTGAATTTTGTCTTTTTTCTAATTTGGTTTTTGTAACTAAAGTAAACAAAGAATGAAACACATCAATTTCGTTTAAACTTCACTTTCAAATAGTAATAATAATTACAAACGATTTATTTTGTTATGTGAAATAGGTGAGCATTAGACTCTGATCTCACATGGTGGTAAGTGACGATGGGGTCTAAGATGTAGCATGCTTACCTAGATAATGCCTGTTCACGTAAGCCGTAAAAAGATCCAGATTATGTTCGGGGAAAAGATCGACAGGGAAAGCGTTATTGGCAATTTGCAGAACTCTGGAAGGCTGAAATCTTGGCTACGTCAACCTGTGTGGTTCCTTAATTCAGAAACTAATTCGGCATACATTGCACGTTGAAGTAAGGATATTGGAAATAACAGAACCAAACCTTGCAGCTATGTATGCCAAATTAGTTTAAGAATTTAGAAAGGTGTGATTGGGGCTTTAGGAACCCATCTAAGTTTGTAACACAGAATGCTTCAACGGAATAGATTACAGGATACTTACGAGGCATGCTCGAATGCATTTCCTGAGGATAGTTAGGAGTAATTTGGTGTTGGTTCGGATGCACCATTCCAACCTGCAACAGGAAAGAGTTATTTTTATTTTTGACATTTAGACACAGCAGGTGTCACTGTTAAATTTTTAAATAGATTAAGAGGAAGAAAAAAATTATGTAACCCGGAATTGAACTTGTGACTTTCGGCGTACCGTGCCGACGCTCTACCAATTAAGCTATCGCGTCTTCAAGCGGCTAGTTCCAATTTCTCTCCTCCTTATTCATTATACACTTGGTCGCTAACAGGACGACTAGCGCCATCTACCCTTGGCGTATAGCACTTTTGGGCCGATTAGTCCTTGTGGGCACAAATCGAACGATGAACGCTTTTTCTGGCTTGATTAAATTTATTTAGACACAGCAGCTGTGTCACTGTTAAATTTTTAAATAGATAAAGAGGAAGAAAATTAAAGAGTTATTTTTACACTTACAATAGCGACTATGCTGGACTAAAAGAGGACCAGCTATAACATTTTTTATTATCTATATCAGTCCAGTCAGTAGGGTCAAAGCAGGGTGTTTTCTAGCACCTTTTGTAAGTTTAAGGGTGATTTTCCACCAGAGCTGTGCCAGCAAAGCTGTGAGCTGGAAAATTCAAACCAATTAGATTCCTCCATTTGACAGCGTATTTGAAAAGCTAGGGAAATTGAGAAATCTTATTGGTTGGAATTTTTCCCAGTTCACACCTTAGCTGTTAGGTACCTTGCATAGCACTGGTGAAAAACCACTCTAACTTGCTGCAGATCATGGTTAGCAAAATAAAAAGACTGATACTAAATAGTCACCAGGTATGAAAATTACTGTCAGTTTGATTGCTAATAAATGTCTATAACACATTTTCTTTTAAAAGATTTCATTAAAGTCATACAACAATAAATAACCAACAGTGATTACCGATATCGACGTCATACAAAATTGTCTTTTACCTAATAGTGTAAGATCCAAATCTCAAAAAGCTGCTCGTCAAAGCTACCTCCGCCATACCGACTACTAGTACAGTAGTTGTTCAGGCTGTTCTTCTGAACATTACAAATCACTTTCAAAAAAGGTGGAGGGGATAGTTATGACGTTATGTTTTTTTATATGATTTAAAAAATTCAACAATGGGATGCTACTTCTTTGGGATGACAATTATGGTTTATAACGTCCTTATAATGCTATCTAACTTCCGGTAAAAGGAAAATTTGTACTCTTAAAATATATCAATATTGGGTAACATCTGAACTCTTGGATTGACTGCTATTTTGATCAGCTACCACTTTTACATTTTAATAAACCTATCTGAAGCCCGCCCTTGTATATGTCCTTTAATTTTGTAATTTTATTTTAAGTTTGTGTGCAATAAAGAATAGATATATGTATATCTTACTGTGGTTAGTAGGAAAATTGGTACCCCCCATTCATATTATACCAATATTGGGTTACATCCCTCTTGGATTGGCTGTTGCGATATACAACGTATAATGGAAAGGTGTGTTAATGCTGAGGGATGTGTCTATGTAAGTGAACAACTTTCCCCAAGGAACATAGGTCGAAATACTGATAGAAAACATCATCAGTTTATAGCGCATTTTTTATGGGAGGTCAAATTAGGTTTTTCGACCGCGGGGGTGAGCGCGGCATGTAGGGGAAGCGAGCGAATCGTTCATTGGCTCTCCGCCTGTCACCCATGCGCGGATAACTGTCACAGACAGACTTGTCCTGAACGCTCTATCACCTTCCCGTTACACGTAGTATTGGCTGGCATTTGGGCTAGCTGGTGGACTTGGCCCCGCTAGTTACCTGCGGCTGTACTGCTAGTGGCAGCGCGGAGTACTGCGAGTGCGGCGGTGGTGGGCTTGGCCCCGCTAGTTACCTGCGGCTGTACTGCTAGTGGCAGCGCGGAGTACTGCGAGTGCGGCGGTGGTGGGCTTGGCCCCGCTAGTTACCTGCGGCTGTACTGCTAGTGGCAGCGCGGAGTACTGCGAGTGCGGCGGTGGTGGGCTTGGCCCCGCTAGTTACCTGCGGCTGTACTGCTAGTGGCAGCGCGGAGTACTGCGAGTGCGGCGGTGGTGGGCTTGGCCCCGCTAGTTACCTGCGGCTGTACTGCTAGTGGCAGCGCGGAGTACTGCGAGTGCGGCGGTGGTGGGCTTGGCCCCGCTAGTTACCTGCGGCTGTACTGCTAGTGGCAGCGCGGAGTACTGCGAGTGCGGCGGTGGTGGGCTTGGCCCCGCTAGTTACCTGCGGCTGTACTGCTAGTGGCAGCGCGGAGTACTGCGAGTGCGGCGGTGGTGGGCTTGGCCCCGCTAGTTACCTGCGGCTGTACTGCTAGTGGCAGCGCGGAGTACTGCGAGTGCGGCGGTGGTGGGCTTGGCCCCGCTAGTTACCTGCGGCTGTACTGCTAGTGGCAGCGCGGAGTACTGCGAGTGCGGCGGTGGTGGGCTTGGCCCCGCTAGTTACCTGCGGCTGTACTGCTAGTGGCAGCGCGGAGTACTGCGAGTGCGGCGGTGGTGGGCTTGGCCCCGCTAGTTACCTGCGGCTGTACTGCTAGTGGCAGCGCGGAGTACTGCGAGTGCGGCGGGCGCTGGGCACGCGGGTAGTTGGGCGCGTAGTGGGACGGTGTGATATGGTAATCACATATCACCACGTAGTTCCCTTCCTAAATAGAATCACGTAGGAAACGTAGTGTGACGTCATGTAGACGCACGTATAAGTTAGTATATAAGATCAATTAGATTAGTAATAAAGGGAATTTAAGCAGAGTACACTTGAGAGTTTCTTTCAACCATCGAACGATATCTCATGGCGACCGTGACAGCCTTCCACTAATATTCGCCATCGAACGATATCTCATGGCGACCGTAGTGGATAGAGCAGCGTCTTAGTGAAGTCTTCGAAGTCGGTCATCGGGAAAAGCGCCGCATCGTGACCACCGCTTTACGGGCCTTGTAAGAAGATGGCTCCAGATCGAGGTCCGTTGTAAGGCATCCAATCCATGCTGCTTTCTGGACTACGTTACCGGACGCTGCGTGTTAACGTACGACGGGTAAGATGGCAATTTCACGCAACGACGAGATGGCAAGAGGGATGTTCGCCACCTCAAACATAGACGGTGAGTGCGAAGTGCAAGGTGCAGGTCCTATCTGCATGAGTGAAGAGCACGAAGAGCCTTCTGGACAGCAACAAGCTCAACCCCGGAGGAAGCGTTTGGAAGATAGCAGTCCTCAATTTTGGGTATTATTAATTTGTTTATTTTACGTAACCTAAATACCTAGTTGGTTGTTTTTTTTAGTCATAATAATCTATCTTTTGTTTTGAGGGGTTAATTTTTTAGTTATAGTTATCTTCTTAAATTCTTAAATGTTTAGTAAAAATTAGAATGCATATAACCAGTAATGGAAGTAAACAAACGAAGTGTTAAATAGCGCGCGCGTTTCGTGCGTTGAGTTTTGGTTTCGTTTTAGTTTTGGTTTCGTTTCGATTTCAATTCAAGCATGCCTGAAGCGTAAACATGCTTAGAATCAACGATATCTCATGGCATATAGTACATTGTTCACAAAATATTTTACGCTATAATATGCTGGTTGTTGAGGTATTTTTATTAATTTATAATTAAGGGTTTTTTTATTCGGGGTGTTTACGATTATATTATATTAGGATAATGATTTACTAATATTAAGCTATTTGTGACGCTGCGGGTAAAATAATAAGGAAATACTAATAAAATAACAGAGTTCTAGATATCGCAGTGGATTTGTAATCAAATGTTACAACTAATTATTACATCATAACTTGATTGACTTTGAATTATTGTTTTGCAAACTGTGCAGATTCTAGCACATCGTGGAATGTGTCTATATTTCAGTAGTTTTAAATGCTGACGTACAATTTGTTGTTTTGTATTATGCACTGCACGTGATGCGAGTGTATTTGTTTTTCAAATTTAGATCAAATTGATAATACATTCATACGGACGGGCAGACGTGATGATATGTTTGAATTTTTTTGTGTGGAGTATTCCTATTCCGAGAGAATATTTAAAAATATGGTAGCAGAGATGTGTCATCTCATGCATTCTGTCTATTTTCAAGTTACGAATAGTGGAATTAAATATGTTGTTCAGTATGGGTCTACGCTATTTCCCATTTACAAAAAGTATTTTAAAATGGAAGTATATTTGAACAGAATATCGATGAAACGATTTTGGTAGTGTTTCTTGATGAAGTCTCAAAATCTCACAGACGAGTATAGTTAGGAGAAGATAGGCGATAGAGTGGTTGCGTATTAAAAATCATTTTGGATTTATGTTATGTTTAATTCAACTTGGTACGTCAACTTACTGATATTGCAGCCAGATGGTCCTTGTAAGTGCAAGTTGAAATAGGATTGGGATAGAAAGGAAAGTCTATTTTTCTAGGAAAATTATAAACGTTGGAAAATCTTATGTTAATAATGTATCGTAATACGATTGGATTGATCACCCAAGAGTTGATGTGTTATTAGCTGAATGATTAGTTTGAGCATAATAGTTAGGAAGGAATGATTAGGATAAGTAAGCATTATTTAATGCAATATGTGACAAACCCATTGTCTACAAAGTAGCGATAAGGGAAAAAGGCACTATAAGGTTTCAGATCCTTCATTTTGAAGATGTTGGAGACATCCACTAAGATGTCTTAAAATATGACCTTATACTATTTATGTTATAATGAAGTTCAGTGGAACTCAGTATTATGTCGCGACAGGTCGGTAGAAAGTGCCAAAATATTGTGCTACCGATTATGGTAATTACGGGCTGGCCAACCCGGGAAATTAGTTATATGGGAAGGACTAGTATCTGAAGTTCTGAAGGCGCGCCGAGACGCAGCAGGCCTAGGTATTTAGTTACAGACCATTATAAAATGTCTATGAGTCTGACTAAGCGCGAAATGCGTTATTAAAAGGTAATGAATGACCTTAACCGGTAATGAGGAAAAATAAGAATATGATAACTCATGCATTTCATGTAGTGTGGTAAACGGTTAAACATAAATGCTATGTTCTGATCACGAATTTTCTAAGTGAATATTATGTTTTGAATAGAGTTTTTCCCTGAAAGTCTGATACGTAATTTTTTTTATATAATTGGATAAAATGTTATAATGTTAAATTACCCAATGGTATGAATATGAGTATCAAGAATAATGTTTTCTAATTAAATTTTCTAGTATGACCGTTCGTTACATCATCGGTTAACTATAACAAATTATTGAAATAATACTTTGACTATACATAACGCATATAGCCAACAATTGTTAAAATATAGCGACATGAATTTATAGAAATATTATTTTTCAGTATACAGATTGGTTTTTTTAGTTCCAATAAATTCATGATATTATTTTGTATAGTAATTAGCTTACTGGATTTTTTAGTAATAATTAGATTTAGTTTGTTTTGTATTGTCTTGATTCACTTGACCATAATATTTTTAAGATTGTCATTAATGTTAAAGATACGATTTTTTTTTATTTTTCTTCCAAGTTAATTATAAAGTATTGCAGTTCAATTTTGAATGGTTGAGAGCGCATAAATGCGTTTGGTACGTAATTTAAGTTATATTTCTTTTGTATTGTATCATGATGTTTAAGTTATATTTAGTATATTTCTTGTTAATGATTGAAAAGTTATCGAAATTTAGATTAATGTAACAGTAGATTTAATGTTTTATAAAAAGTTTGTCCCTAGGATTCTCTTTTCAGGGGAGGGAAGCCTATCCTTTTCAGGGGAGGTGTGATATGGTAATCACATATCACCACGTAGTTCCCTTCCTAAATAGAATCACGTAGGAAACGTAGTGTGACGTCATGTAGACGCACGTATAAGTTAGTATATAAGATCAATTAGATTAGTAATAAAGGGAATTTAAGCAGAGTACACTTGAGAGTTTCTTTCAACCATCGAACGATATCTCAACGGCACCTGCGGCGGTGGTGGGCTTGGCCCCGCTAGTTACCTGCGGCTGTACTGCTAGTGGCAGCGCGGAGTACTGCGAGTGCGGCGGGCGCTGGGCACGCGGGTAGTTGGGCGCGTAGTGGGACGGCACCTGCGGCGGTGGTGGGCTTGGCCCCGCTAGCTACCTGCGGCTGTACTGCTAGTGGCAGCGCGGAGTACTGCGAGTGCGGCGGGCGCTGGGCGCGCGGGTAGTTGGGCGCGTAGTGGGACGGCACCCGCGGCGGTGGTGGGCTTGGCCCCGCTAGCTACCTGCGGCTGTACTGCTAGTGGCAGCGCGGAGTACTGCGAGTGTGGCGGGCGCTGGGCACGCGGGTAGTTGGGCGCGTAGTGGGACGGCACCTGCGGCGGTGGTGGGCTTGGCCCCGCTAGTTACCTGCGGCTGTACTGCTAGTGGCAGCGCGGAGTACTGCGAGTGCGGCGGGCGCTGGGCACGCGGGTAGTTGGGCGCGTAGTGGGACGGCACCTGCGGCGGTGGTGGGCTTGGCCCCGCTAGTTACCTGCGGCTGTACTGCTAGTGGCAGCGCGGAGTACTGCGAGTGCGGCGGGCGCTGGGCACGCGGGTAGTTGGGCGCGTAGTGGGACGGCACCTGCGGCGGTGGTGGGCTTGGCCCCGCTAGTTACCTGCGGCTGTACTGCTAGTGGCAGCGCGGAGTACTGCGAGTGCGGCGGGCGCTGGGCACGCGGGTAGTTGGGCGCGTAGTGGGACGGCACCTGCGGCGGTGGTGGGCTTGGCCCCGCTAGCTACCTGCGGCTGTACTGCTAGTGGCAGCGCGGAGTACTGCGAGTGCGGCGGGCGCTGGGCACGCGGGTAGTTGGGCGCGTAGTGGGACGGCACCTGCGGCGGTGGTGGGCTTGGCCCCGCTAGTTACCTGCGGCTGTACTGCTAGTGGCAGCGCGGAGTACTGCGAGTGCGGCGGGCGCTGGGCACGCGGGTAGTTGGGCGCGTAGTGGGACGGCACCTGCGGCGGTGGTGGGCTTGGCCCCGCTAGTTACCTGCGGCTGTACTGCTAGTGGCAGCGCGGAGTACTGCGAGTGCGGCGGGCGCTGGGCACGCGGGTAGTTGGGCGCGTAGTGGGACGGCACCTGCGGCGGTGGTGGGCTTGGCCCCGCTAGTTACCTGCGGCTGTACTGCTAGTGGCAGCGCGGAGTACTGCGAGTGCGGCGGGCGCTGGGCACGCGGGTAGTTGAGCGCGTAGTGGGACGGCACCTGCGGCGGTGGTGGGCTTGGCCCCGCTAGTTACCTGCGGCTGTACTGCTAGTGGCAGCGCGGAGTACTGCGAGTGCGGCGGGCGCTGGGCACGCGGGTAGTTGGGCGCGTAGTGGGACGGCACCTGCGGCGGTGGTGGGCTTGGCCCCGCTAGTTACCTGCGGCTTTACTGCTAGTGGCAGCGCGGAGTACTGCGAGTGCGGCGGGCGCTGGGCACGCGGGTAGTTGGGCGCGTAGTGGGACGGCACCTGCGGCGGTGGTGGGCTTGGCCCCGCTAGTTACCTGCGGCTGTACTGCTAGTGGCAGCGCGGAGTACTGCGAGTGCGGCGGTGGTGGGCTTGGCCCCGCTAGTTACCTGCGGCTGTACTGCTAGTGGCAGCGCGGAGTACTGCGAGTGCGGCGGGCGCTGGGCGCGCGGGTAGTTGGGCGCGTAGTGGGACGGCACCTGCGGCGGTGGTGGGCTTGGCCCCGCTAGTTACCTGCGGCTGTACTGCTAGTGGCAGCGCGGAGTACTGCGAGTGCGGCGGGCGCTGGGCACGCGGGTAGTTGGGCGCGTAGTGGGACGGCACCTGCGGCGGTGGTGGGCTTGGCCCCGCTAGTTACCTGCGGCTGTACTGCTAGTGGCAGCGCGGAGTACTGCGAGTGCGGCGGGCGCTGGGCACGCGGGTAGTTGGGCGCGTAGTGGGACGGCACCTGCGGCGGTGGTGGGCTTGGCCCCGCTAGTTACCTGCGGCTGTACTGCTAGTGGCAGCGCGGAGTACTGCGAGTGCGGCGGGCGCTGGGCACGCGGGTAGTTGGGCGCGTAGTGGGACGGCACCTGCGGCGGTGGTGGGCTTGGCCCCGCTAGCTACCTGCGGCTGTACTGCTAGTGGCAGCGCGGAGTACTGCGAGTGCGGCGGGCGCTGGGCACGCGGGTAGTTGGGCGCGTAGTGGGACGGCACCTGCGGCGGTGGTGGGCTTGGCCCCGCTAGCTACCTGCGGCTGTACTGCTAGTGGCAGCGCGGAGTACTGCGAGTGCGGCGGGCGCTGGGCACGCGGGTAGTTGGGCGCGTAGTGGGACGGCACCTGCGGCGGTGGTGGGCTTGGCCCCGCTAGCTACCTGCGGCTGTACTGCTAGTGGCAGCGCGGAGTACTGCGAGTGCGGCGGGCGCTGGGCACGCGGGTAGTTGGGCGCGTAGTGGGACGGCACCTGCGGCGGTGGTGGGCTTGGCCCCGCTAGCTACCTGCGGCTGTACTGCTAGTGGCAGCGCGGAGTACTGCGAGTGCGGCGGGCGCTGGGCACGCGGGTAATTGGGCGCGTAGTGGGACGGCACCTGCGGCGGTGGTGGGCTTGGCCCCGCTAGCTACCTGCGGCTGTACTGCTAGTGGCAGCGCGGAGTACTGCGAGTGCGGCGGGCACTGGGCACGCGGGTAGTTGGGCGCGTAGTGGGACGGCACCTGCGGCGGTGGTGGGCTTGGCCCCGCTAGCTACCTGCGGCTGTACTGCTAGTGGCAGCGCGGAGTACTGCGAGTGCGGCGGGCGCTGGGCACGCGGGTAGTTGGGCGCGTAGTGGGACGGCACCTGCGGCGGTGGTGGGCTTGGCCCCGCTAGCTACCTGCGGCTGTACTGCTAGTGGCAGCGCGGAGTACTGCGAGTGCGGCGGGCGCTGGGCACGCGGGTAGTTGGGCGCGTAGTGGGACGGCACCTGCGGCGGTGGTGGGCTTGGCCCCGCTAGCTACCTGCGGCTGTACTGCTAGTGGCAGCGCGGAGTACTGCGAGTGCGGCGGGCGCTGGGCACGCGGGTAGTTGGGCGCGTAGTGGGACGGCACCTGCGGCGGTGGTGGGCTTGGCCCCGCTAGCTACCTGCGGCTGTACTGCTAGTGGCAGCGCGGAGTACTGCGAGTGCGGCGGGCGCTGGGCACGCGGGTAGTTGGGCGCGTAGTGGGACGGCACCTGCGGCGGTGGTGGGCTTGGCCCCGCTAGCTACCTGCGGCTGTACTGCTAGTGGCAGCGCGGAGTACTGCGAGTGCGGCGGGCGCTGGGCACGCGGGTAGTTGGGCGCGTAGTGGGACGGCACCTGCGGCGGTGGTGGGCTTGGCCCCGCTAGCTACCTGCGGCTGTACTGCTAGTGGCAGCGCGGAGTACTGCGAGTGCGGCGGGCGCTGGGCACGCGGGTAGTTGGGCGCGTAGTGGGACGGCACCTGCGGCGGTGGTGGGCTTGGCCCCGCTAGCTACCTGCGGCTGTACTGCTAGTGGCAGCGCGGAGTACTGCGAGTGCGGCGGGCGCTGGGCACGCGGGTAGTTGGGCGCGTAGTGGGACGGCACCTGCGGCGGTGGTGGGCTTGGCCCCGCTAGCTACCTGCGGCTGTACTGCTAGTGGCAGCGCGGAGTACTGCGAGTGCGACGGGCGCTGGGCACGCGGGTAGTTGGGCGCGTAGTGGGACGGCACCTGCGGCGGTGGTGGGCTTGGCCCCGCTAGCTACCTGCGGCTGTACTGCTAGTGGCAGCGCGGAGTACTGCGAGTGCGGCGGGCGCTGGGCACGCGGGTAGTTGGGCGCGTAGTGGGACGGCACCTGCGGCGGTGGTGGGCTTGGCCCCGCTAGCTACCTGCGGCTGTACTGCTAGTGGCAGCGCGGAGTACTGCGAGTGCGGCGGGCGCTGGGCACGCGGGTAGTTGGGCGCGTAGTGGGACGGCACCTGCGGCGGTGGTGGGCTTGGCCCCGCTAGCTACCTGCGGCTGTACTGCTAGTGGCAGCGCGGAGTACTGTGAGTGCGGCGGGCGCTGGGCACGCGGGTAGTTGGGCGCGTAGTGGGACGGCACCTGCGGCGGTGGTGGGCTTGGCCCCGCTAGCTACCTGCGGCTGTACTGCTAGTGGCAGCGCGGAGTACTGCGAGTGCGGCGGGCGCTGGGCACGCGGGTAGTTGGGCGCGTAGTGGGACGGCACCTGCGGCGGCGCCACGGCCGGCGGCGTGCGGTACTCGCGGGACGACTTGCCTGCGGGACAACATCGTAACATCCCATCACACGGCCGCTACAGGACAGGGAGATCCTTACAGTATACATATAAGCAAGTTATAGAGTGCGCGTAACCAAGTATGAACCGTAAGCACGGGTTTGAACAATCCGGAAATTTTAATCGCATCCAGTTTAGTAACAATAGTTTCCTGCGCGGATATTTCTCTCGAAAAATATTAACAATTTATTAGTAATCATGGTATAATGTGCAGAAACAAGGTTCAAAATCGATTTACGTGATTTTTATTACTTTTACGATACATCTAAAATCAGCGTCGATAGAAAATCCTGCTTACAGTTGACATAAAGGCCGTCGAGCGTTGCGCGCGCTCTATAGCTTCCTTATGTATACTCTAAGGGAAACTCCCTCCAGAACTTTAATAAAAACAAGTGGACCTTTGGAGGGAATTCACCATAGTCACCACGCTAGTAAGCGTTGCGGCTGGCGACCGCTGTTGTTGGTGACCATAGTATGTAAGATGTTACGATACACAGAAAGATGCTGGTGCCCATCCTCCGGTTCATAAGCCCTTAGTCGCCTCTTACGACACCCACGGGTAGAGATGGGTTGGTACTATTCTTTGCCGGCACCACACGAGCAATACACACTGTTATCTTATTACGTGGGGCTGAGTTCCTTAATGGACCTCAGAGCACTTCGACCCTAAGGGATCTTTTGTGCTTCCCCTGCCTTATTGTTCCTGTGATCTCCTACTATCTTCGAATATGAGCTTCGATGCAGATTTCAGCGGAAGGAGCGTGTAGTCTTCTGGTGTCGGATAAGCCTGACCCAGAATCTTCATACGCTTGCTAGCCAAAGTATTGCCTGTGCACATAAGATGCTCCATGCATTTGCTTTCCTCACCACATGCTTTGCAGATAATTGTATCCGACATACCCATCTTGTGTAGATGCTCTCTAGTACCGAAATGGCCAGTGACAGCGCCTAAAATATTAGTAAATAGAAAAAGTACACCATATCATGGATGAACCGATTACACGGTTTCCAAGAGGACAGGACAGACTGCACCTGCTCACACCAGAGATGGAGATATGGCTCTGTAAAGTAGGGCCAACTTAAGAAGTCCGTTTTGATGTTTTCTTATCACCAACACAAAGGGCAAATTTTTCTTTGCAGTTCGTATTTTTGATACGTTTGACAGCTGTTAAAATGGACCTATTTACTTTAACCAAAGAGATTTCAACCTAACTGCGCTTGGTCCTCGCTTTAGTCCTTTATCTGGGACTAACGATGACATTAAATTTTAACTCGCAGGGAAGACAAACCATACGTTAAAAATAATGGACAAATAAATAATAAGAAAGAACTTACAATAATTCTAATCCGGAAAAGTAATAAACTGACTTAAACTAGATCGCACTGACAATATTTTTTAGGCCGTGCTGTAGTGGCTTCTTGTCTTTTTGTTTACACTGCCATATAGAGCTAACCGAAATGGTAGTAGACTCTTGAGTTTTTTGTCGCGTACTTTATCTACCTTGAGTCTGACACCATTTTTGTTACTGTGTCCACTGCGTTAAAAACGCAGGAGCACTCAGTAAAATGGGTTTTCTCGACAACCACTGCAAATTACTCAGAGTCGAGGTCAGATTCTTCAATGCAATGTAAATTCTTTACAGAATACTTTTTGGACATCTGAACTAAATATTATGCAAAAAGAGCGAGCGAAACTTACGATAGAAGGTACTACACGGAAGAAGAGGCAGCATGGTCTACGATTTTAGCCTGTTCGAGAGGACGAATAAAAACAAAAGCAGGTAGAGCGAGTCTACTACCCCTTTAGATGTGACAATTAATGCTCAATTTAGCAACGAACGCCTGTACCCTACATAATAGAATATGCAGTGGTTCTAAGGCCTACTGGCTCTGGATATGCTCACATTCAGTTTCTTGCGCAATTATTACAAATTAGTTACGATGTGGTTACAATCAATGCCATTTGATATCTTAGCTTCTAGCTTCTGACCTATATGAAACATTATATCCAGCAAATATTATAAACCACAAACCTGTTATAAACCACAAACCTGCATCATTGTACAGAAGTTAAATTTTAAATATCTTAGCTCAATATGCAGGGCAAACCTGTCTGTCTGAGTTTCAAGTCGCAAATGGCCTTCTTTTGAGGAATGCTTATATTAAAAATAGCCGGGACCAAAATTCACTATTGCAGGTGCAAGAAAACCATAAATCTCGTTTTTCGGCTTATGTGTCTTAGAGACAGTTGTTCACACTTGGGAAAAAACTTTAATAACATACAAACATTTCCAGAATGACAAAAAATTGCCCTGTACGCTATGTCAAGCAGGTGTCCACGGACCAGATCAAGTGATCCTAAATAGTAAAAATATTCTCACCCAAAGTGCCACGTCCAAGAGTCCCAGTGTTGTTTGCGGAGGCAGCCCTTACGGCAGCCGGGGGAGTGGGGGGCTTGGTGGTGGGCGCGGGGAGCGTGGCGGGGCTGGGGGCGGAGCCCGAGCGGCGCCCGCGGGGCGTGCCCGCGCTGCTGCTCCAGCGCGCGCCATGACCGATGTCGTCCAGAGCTGGAAGTAGCTAATTAGATTTACTGTGGAAATCTTTGGAGGAGACCTACGCCAAGAAGTGTACAAAAGTGGAGCAAAAGCCACACTGGTATCCTAGACACAAAGGCTGTCAAAAGAAAAGGTGGGAGGGTGAAATCGTGGAAACAACAGGATGGACATGGACAAGATTGGCACAAGATAGAAAGCAATGGAGAAGATTGGAGGAGGCCTTTGCCAGGAGGCAAACAGAAATTAATTTAAATACTTAAGTTTTAGTAGTAAGGTTTAGTTAAGAACTTTTGAGTGTGTGAATAAATACCAATAAGTGAAATCAGAGATAATACTGTAAAGAATTGTGGATTTTTTTTAAATTCCTGAATAGAAGGTTTCATAATTATAATAAGAACAACAAAATGAGGATTGCAGGAGAGGAAGTTTATGAGTTGATGTAAACTGAATCTGTTCAATTAGCATCAACAAAATTAATTATTTTAGTTTTAAAATTATTATACTTTATTAAAATGTTAACAATCAAAGACAGGTTTCTTTTACTGACCACCCGCTATTCTGTCTTCTTGTTTTCTGGTGATTCTTGAATCTATAAAATAGGGCGTTTTCCTTGACGTTTGTTAACTATATTTCTTTAAGCATCGACCGTCCATTTATCTGGTCATTGTAGTGCCGTGTATTCTCCAACTTCGACACTGGCAAAATTGTCCATGTTGACAGAAGCCATATTACAAATATTTGATTTGATTTGATCGATGGGTGGTACGCTGATCAGTGATGGTAATATTTTTTTAAGGCTCAGTATAATTAATAAAATCTTTTTAGAAGAAAATATATCATGGACTTTGACAGTCAGCAATCAAATAACCTTCATACTCAGTAAATGTTCAGTATCAGTTTCAATTTTCCTAGTGCTAACTAGCAGTGGTATCTAGTTAAACTTCCAAAAGCTGGTTGAAAACAACCTATTGCATTAGAAAAATACAGGCCAAATAATCCTCTTCTTACATATTGGCATTACACGATTTGAGCAGTATCTATTATAATTCAGATTTAAATTATTTTACTACTTTACCATACCTGAATAATCAATGCTCTTCCGAACATATTTGATTGGCTTCTCCGGATTTGCTGGTGCAATAATCTTATACTGTCTATTGGTCACTTTGTTAGCCGTCAACACACCAATTTCTCTTCTGGCCACCTTCTCCTTATGTATAGCAACAGTCTGAGCTATGTGGTTCATCTGTCCTTCCATTTCTGCCAGCTGCATTGTTTGTAGCTCAAGAAATTGTAGAAAATTGTAGGCAAGAGTGTTAATCTGATAAGCTACACTAGCTAAAGATTGTGTTGTATAGTTTTTAGTGCTTTCCAGGGCTAGACGTTTGTTTTCTGACTGAAAGTAGTTGGCTTCGCAGTACTCGGCGACTCGTTCGAGATTTGTATGGCTGTCGGTGAGATGGTTTCTCCCTTCAGGGATTTCTGTCTGTAGGAGTGCTGCCAGTTCAGCCATTTTGATGCTGTAGGATGAGGAATAACTATTGTATTGTATATTTATTTAATGGCATCACATCTCATCACAAAACGTAGTCAGTATTTTTAAATGAAAAGAAGCAAATTGTCAGGAGAATGATGAATTGATGACTTGAGGAAGTTATGGTACCTTTGTAGTGGTTTTTAGCAATACAATTTAATAGGTAGGTTTTACAGGCACTACAGATAGGTGTGGAAACGGAATTATAACAACATAATAAGAAATAATAACAACGGAAATGGTTGATTCAGAAGCTGTAATACATACTATGTTACCAAACTTCTGCTGTGGCGATTTCGTTAGAAACTATTTGTTTCCTAATGTTCCTTGCACTTAATTCTTTTTATACTTGGATTGAACACAAGAAAACATATGAATTTAGGGCATTTTCCGATAAAAATCCCGAGAAAACCCCACCTCAACACGGTTCCCTCCACGCTATGGAAACGTCAGTGTAAAGTCAGTGGATGTTATTTAACTCCATTCAATTTTAGTTTATATGCCTTAGCGATTAAGTCTAAAATCGGCTGCTCAAAATTTTAGTACCACATTTGGCAATACCACGGCGCTAGTGTTCACCAAAGAGAGTTTAATAAAAATGTTGACGTAAGAAAAACGCTCATCTTTCTAAAAAAACGCCCTTTCGTTTTTCTTACGTCAATGATTTGCCGCATGACATGACACTACCACGTCTGGCATGACATCTTGCATTTCGCGCTTGTTTATTAACCCCCGACGCAATCAGAGGAGTGTTATAAGTTTAACATGTGTATATATGTCTATATTTGTGCGACATCGTAGGTACTTTTTCATTTAAACGGGATGGATTTTATTCAATGAAAATCTGTATAGCTGTTTTGAAGTTATGAGCTCTTTTCCGATTAAATCTTCATAAAATAATTATTTGCGAATGTTAAGATGCCGTACGCTGCCTAAATTATGATAGACTAGCTGTTGCCCGCGACTTTGTCCGCGAGGGATTCTTTCTACCATCCATCCTTCCGTCTATCTGTCGTCCGTCCGTCCGTCCGTCCAACCGTCCGTCATCATCATCATCGGGACGTCTGCAGCCTCATGAGGCGGCCGCAGGTGCGGGTGTGAGGTAGCCCTCGTGACCCGAGCCGAATCTCACCTGGCATTAGGCCCGGCGGTCATGGTGGGCTAAGCCCTATAGGTTGGTCCTTTCTGGCTGAACCTTGTGTGGGGACTGAAATTGGTTCTTTTTTGACCGTCCGTCAAACCATCCCTGTCCCTGCCCCTCTCCCCCTCCCCCCCCTCCCTTTTCCTCTCCCTGTCCCTCTCCCTACCCCTATTCCTATTCCTTACCCTATCCCTACCCCTAACGCCATCTTAACCGCTATCCCTATCTTCATATAAACATAGAAACGACACCCATATTGATTTTTACACATTTCAACCCTATCACACCCCAATTTCACGTCCACCACGTTGGATTTCAAAGTTAGTTTTTGTAATCAGCGACCCGATAAACCATACAAATGACACCCATATTGATTTTTAGACATTTCAACCCTATCGCACCCCAACCCCATCCCCAGAGGATGATGGTATATCACGTCCACCACGTTGGATTTCAAAATTGTAGTTTTCTAGTTTTCGTAATCACCGACCCGATAAACCATACAAACGATACCCATATTGGTTTTTAGACTTTTTCACCCCATTTCCCTCTTTCAGGGGTTGAATTTGGGGTGAAATTTCAATAACAGCGATGTACGTTCCACAGAATTACAACCCTAATGCCTGAATAATAAATTTAGTGGATTTTACTTTGAAAATGAACTTATAGACCAACATACGGGACCCCTTTTTCACCCCCTTGAAGGGTGATTTTTATATAATGCTTAAACACGTGTTTTTTATTTTTTACCAAAAGCATAAAGTCAAATTTGTGGGAATCTTACTCAAGAAACAAAGGATTTTCATACAAACTTTCATTCCTTATTTCACCACCTTAGGTGATGAATTTTGAAAAATTCTTACACATGTTCTTTTTTATTTTTTACCAAGAGTTCAAAACCACATTTCTATAATTCTACCTTTAAAAATGAAAGACTTATAGACCACCATACGGAAAAAAATCATCCCCTTTTTCACCCTTCTAAGGGTGATTTTTAAGAAATGCTTAAACACGTGTTTCTTTATTTTTTACCAAAAGCTTAAATTCAAATTTGTGTAAATCTAGCTTAAGAAACAAAGGACTTTCATACAAACTTTCATACCTTATTTCACCCCCTTGGGAGATGAGTTTTCCAAAATCCTTTCTTAGTGGGTAGTTTTGAGGTGCATAGAACCTGTGTACAAAATTTCAGATCTGTATCTATAGCGGTTTCGGCTCGGCGTTGATGAATCAGTCAGTCAGTCAGGACAAGCTCTTTTATGTATTTAGAAGATTATAGTAGGAAGGATAGGATACTGTGGTGTACAGCAGGCAGTGCTAGTGTCCAGCTTGGACAATGGCTGTCAACGCATCAACAACGTCCGAGACGATGACGATTCAGTCAGTCTCTGTTTAGTTGGGCCGTGCTACGGGACACACGTCTAAATAAATTAAGAGTTATTAGTTGTGGCATTGATTTGTTACTTCAACTATCAATATACGACACCATCTGAAAGTTATGGTGTTGTTTCTTACAAGACCCTGTTGTTGACGAGTCCCCACTTTTGGAAAAAACTACTCCTTCTCAGGAACAACCCCTTTTGCGGCGGTCGACCAGGACAAGACAGCCACCTGGGTACCTTAGGGACTTTGTATGTGAGATTTAAGGGGGGGATAATGACATGATTATGTCAGGTTGTCAGTACGTAGTAGAATTTTACGCTGAATAAAGCCAAGATATTCTGGTTATTTCTCTTATTTATTACAGAATTTGCAGCCTACTACGCACCAAAGATTTGCAACACCAAAGAAATAGTGGTATAACATAGGTACCTACCTATTCTATACCGCTAATCGTTCCTTTCCTATAGCTGCATCCCTTTTTGTTAATTGTGCATGCTGGATGGTGCGTACTAGTCTAACTAATATGTTATACTTGTTGGCGTATGTTTCACCTTCGGCGGTTGTTTTAAATTTTTAATTTATTTTTTTGTCCGTTATCTATCTCACTTATCAGTTATCAGATAATAAGTATTTTGGTTTTGATTTATTTGTAAATAATGAGCGCAACTAAACTGTGTATGTAAAATGGGTGTCTTTAAGTGTTGGGTTCCTAGCTGTGAAACCAAAAGTAATATCAATTACTTAGTAAAGCAGTTTGTGCGAAACATTTCGAGCGAAAAATTTTATGAACATGGGCCACCATGCCACTAAATTGGCTTATTGCGCAGCCAACTTTGTTTACAGTGGCAGATATTTGCAGTGGATTTCCAAAATGCCCAAGTAAGTACCTAGTTTCCTGTCTTTAATAAACTGTTTTGGCCAAAGTTTTTATACGATCATCTAATAAATTGCGGGAGCAGAGTATTCATAACATAGCAGAAAATAAGGATGTGCTACTATAAATTTGTATTATTTATCGACTATCGATGTTTTAAAAAATACGTTTATAATTCATTGATACATCATACAACATCATCATCATACAACATCCACATGAGGCGAAATTTTTGATTCGTAATGTTATGACATATAATGTGCCACTTCATTTTGAAAACTAAGTACATACCAATTTTAGATGGGTCGTTTGTCAGCATTTGAAGATGGGCGCCATGTACATGTTGTAATTTTAATTCTTCCTGTTTATTTAAGAGTTTAATATCAAATTTTGCTAGGATGTTATCCAGACTTTTATAGTGAACGTTACAGGGAAGATTGAAACACATTCATTTTACTGAGAGTTTCGAATGGTGAAAAGCGGCTGTCATTTTGACTTCAATAACTTTCTCTATCAATTATCCGAGTCCTTATAGTACACAAGACTTTGTCTTTGTGGTGTGAATTCCTGTGTAAATCTTCCACTAGAAATTGGCGACATCGCCATAATTTTGTAACAAATTATTTACTTTGACATTGGTGAAATTGGACTTGTAATACGATGTGACCGCTAATAAATAAATATAATTATACTAATTTTAATATTTTATCATTTCAGGTGATGAACTGTACAATGTTTGTGAAATACCATATATCATACTTGGATAAAAGAACGCACAGATGATACACTGAGACAAGAGCTCCACCCGAACAAGGTTGTCGATGCAGCTAGTTTTACATACGTATGTGTTAACGTACATATGAATATGATCATGTAATAAATTATATATGAGAAGGTAAATACTTAATAAACAAAGCATCAATTAATTCATAGTTTCATTTCACGTTTACCAGGAATAGGTATGGTATGTTTATCGATGGTTGTAGTACATCACTAGCAACAATGAGAAAGATAGCACCATATATTCGTCTCTTTCTATGAACACACTAGCGATGCCTTATTCCCTTACATAAACTAAAATTAGCATCCACGGCCGTGATTGGCCCGATTCCTATCTGTACTCTGTACATAAACTTACTAATCTGGGGTTCCCTCAATATTTCGCGCTTTTTACTCTCGATGAGAACTAATTTTGCAGTGTCGGAATGAGTTAGAGCTATTTGAAATTCGTATCTATTCTCTCTTTCAAACTATTTGCACTAAATCAGAAGCTTTTGTTGAAAACTGCAATTTACTTCGTTTGTCCAACTTGCGTCATGCTCAAATTGGGTTGTTGGGTGGGCGGAGTCATGCTTTTTCACTAATGGCAAGATAGTTTAAAAACATTAGACGTCAATTTAATTTGCTCTATGGTAGGTCTGCTTGGATTTTCTGTTGTGCATATTTTTCGTTGTTCTTTTTAATAAAAGTAGCAACGAGTCTTTTGTATATTGAAGCTGAAATGTAAAAATTGCAATTGTGGCGAGTTTTAGCGCAGACGAAATCATGGGGACCAACGGTAATGGGCGTCGGGGTGGCACAAAATTGCCCGACGTTCGCCGCCCCATGGAAGAAGGTGATTGTGCCAACGACATGGAGAGTCCTGAATTGGATTTTGTATACGACGATTGCGATACACAGGCGAACGAAATCGCCGAACTCTACAGCTACACAGAGCACCCGGAATTCCAGCATAATGTTCGGGCATTCGAGGACATAATGGAGGAATTCAACCTTCCACCTAGTTGGCAGAGATTGTCCGAAAAGCAGCAACGGACGGTTGTTATGAGGTTGTTGGAGCATTTAGACGTAGCAGTGAGTGAGATAAGGATGCGCGCTACACGGTGTATCTTGTATTTAGCTCAGGGATGCTGGGCTGAGATGCAATCTGATGCAGAGCAAGCTCACTGGGCGCGTATCAACGTCATGATGTTATACGATATGGGATCCTTCACAGCTTTCGTCGAATTATTGAATCTCGAGATTGTCAGGAGCAGCAATGCAATTGCTTCAAGAAAACTGGCTGAATCCCTAGCAGACTCGACTAATTTAAGAGTTATACTATCAGTGTTATACTTAATCACTGAATACATGCGGACTGAAAAAGAAAATCCAGATTCAGAGTATGCATACCTAGTGAAAAACTTCAAAGAAGAACTTGGTCAGCCTTTTGGTGAGGAATTACTTCCAGTTAAGCTTCTGAGTATGGTAACACATCTTTGTGCGGGGACAACACCTCATTTTCCTATGAAAAAGGTCCTGTTACTTCTATGGAAAGTATTACTAGTATATTTGGGAGGATCTAAAGAGCTAAAAGAAAGAAAAAGCAGACTTCGAGAAAAATATGACTTACCACCTTTAACAGAAGATACTATTGAGATAATAAAAGGTATGCGTGCCAGTTCTCCGCCACCCAGTGCAGCCGACATGTTAGAAAACCAAAATCCTAAACAAAGAAGATTCATGAATGGTGCAAGTGAACGGGCTAAAACATTTGTCAAACAGACTTCTTTAGATGAGTCAGATGAACAGATTTTTGTGGACAAAGAAGATTCAGGAAATGGTTCCGAAGATTACTCCATGGAGTTTCAGTCTGTGCCAAGTGAGAATGCTAAAACAAGATCGGAGTATCAAGATCAGAACTGTCCTTACTACATGTATTTCAAGCAATTTGAAAGCCCGCCTCCCCCACCACCTTTGCCAAGAAGTCTGCCGTGGCAATCCAAAGTTCGACAGAAAGACATTGACATGTTCTTGGATAATGTCAGAATTAAATTTGTTGGCTATTCACTTCCTGGAGATAGAGTTACTATAGCTGGACTTCCACAACCTATACATGAGGGTATAGATATTTTGAAGAAACACATGTATACTAGTCTTTCAGAAATACAAGCCGAAAGAGAATTGGAAATAGCCAGAAGTCCGTTAACTAAAGCAGAACCAGAAGTTGAAGAAACAGAAGTGGAAATCTTATACAAAGCCATGTTGCCAAACCTACCACAGTATATGATTGCTTTACTTAAAATCCTACTAGCAGCTGCACCCACTTCCACTGCAAAAACATACTCCATCAATATAATGGCTGACTTACTTCCTGAAGAGATGCCAATGACAGTATTACAGTCCCTAAAACTTGGGATAGATGTGAACAGACATAAAGAAATAATTGTCAAAGCAGTAACAGCAATACTTCTCTTATTGTTGAAACATTTCAAGACAAATCATGTCTATCAGTTTGAGTTCATGTCTCAGCATTTGGTCTATGCCAATTGCATGCCTTTGGTTCTTAAATTTTTCAACCAGAACATTCTCTCTTATGTTGGAGCCAAGAATACAATCCCAATATTTGATTTCCCTGCTTGTGTCATTGGTGAGCAGCCAGAACTAACAAAAGAATGCTTGGATATTGGTGATTCTGCAGTTCCATATTCCTGGAGGAATGTTTTCTCATGCATAAACTTGTTGAGGATCTTAAACAAGTTGACAAAATGGAAAAACGCAAGGATTATGATGCTTGTGGTATTCAAAAGTGCACCAATTTTGAAACGTACTCTGAAAGTGAGGCATGCTTTGATGCAGTTTTATGTATTGAAGCTTTTGAAGATGCAGACAAAGTATTTAGGGCGCCAGTGGAGGAAAACAAACATGAAGACAATAAGTGCGATATATTCGAAAGTTAGACATCGGTTGAATGATGACTGGGCTTTTGGAAATGATGTGGATGCAAGACCTTGGGATTTCCAGGATGAAGAATGTGCTTTGAGAGTCAGCGTCGACAGATTCAACCATAGAAGATATGGCACAGGTGGAGAACAGGATATGGATTTGTCACCTCTAGAAACAGATATAAACTGTGTATTAGAGACAAATATCGAGCTTGATGATGAATTCAAAGACAACTATGAGCAGTGGCTTGATCAAGAAGTCTTCAACAATGAAATCAACTGGGATGTTCTACTTTCTACATGAGCCACAAATGCAATATTTAGGATATAACAGGCATAATTATGGTATAATCATCTGTTTTTATATCTTTTAGTAAATGGCAATGACAAATTTTGTATAAACAATGTATTACAAACTTAATAATGAGTAATATGCTGTGCATAATGAGAAACAAGAGATTTTCAAAAATACCCTTAAAAAATTTCAAAAGTATATGATCATGTCCTATGTAAAAAAGGAAAAATATTGTTGAACAATATTGTACTTAGTAATGTGCATGTAATTAGTTAAATTGATGTGACCATTTTAACTTAAATGAATTGGAAAATCATGTAAGGTAAATTCATTTAAAATTAAAACTTGTATAAAAACTTTTAAATTCAAAATGTTCTTTTACTTTTAGCCGAAATTATTTTTGTATAGATTTAATTTGTAAATTCTTTTTATTACTTCGACTCTTTACAGTTTAAGTTACTTTTAATGAAATTTAAAAGCAGTGCCTATGATATGTTTTTATTTTCTGGATTTCTAAAAACTTGTGTGTTTGCTGTAGATACTATTAGATTTAGAATTCCAAATTAAAGGGCAAAAAATTATAAGGCATTCTTTTATTATAAAGTACACTATTATTATATTTATTTTTGGAACAACTGAATGTTATGAATTATTTGAATAATTTGATTATGCGTCTCGACGTACAATGTCCTAAAACCAATAATTGACTTAAGAACAACCCAAATGCAGAATTACCTAAACGAGGGCGCAGAAACGCAGAATGACGAGTTAATTTTTTTAGTTGATGGGCTTACTCTTGACCTCGATCCAGCCCTGCGGGCAAATGGAGGGAGAAATACTCTGACGAGGTGTAGAGATGAGGTCGACGATGGAACAAGCTTGCCCAAAGGAGACTATTCAGTGGAGATCTCAGTCCACTAGTTAAAAAAAAATTATTCGCAAAATACAAAACTTATCGAAAATCCGGAAAGATAGATTGAAGGAAAGGTACCTTTGTTTATTTATTAACTATAAAATAGAGTTCACCTGGCCGTTTTTCGCACTTTTCGTATCTGTAATTACAGTGTATATTTTTCAGAATGGATAGGTTCTAATTATACTAAGGTACCTTTACTTTATCTATCTTTCGAATTTTCGATAAGTTTTGTGTTTAACGAGTAATATTTTTTTAACTGATGGGAGCGCTAGTGGACGGCTGGACATAAGAGAAGCAAGATTTGCGCAGCCGGGACTGAACCAGCTACCTTCGGCGTGACGTATAACGATGACACCTGAAAGTGTCTTAACTAAATTCTAAATATTTCAAACGAACCTAAATATGCGTCCATCGTCAGATTTTGAGCTGAAGGACAAAATCGGCCCACCCCTCAAGGAGACGCTCTCCTTTATAAATCTGTGGCCCACCCACATAGTCAAGCAGGGCTTGAAGACCGGTATTTAAATATATAAAATACCGGTGAATGTCTGTAAACACCTACCTGTATATAATTTTCTACAGGTACCTATTTACCGTTTTTAAGCCCTGCAGTCAAGTGCATTAGGCAGCCCACATACCTACCTAAAATATAAATGCACAATTTTCACGTTTAAGCAATATTATTAACCGTTTGTAGGTACTATTGAAGATCGTCTGTGCACCTGAATGACTGAAAAATTGAGCAATAAGTATAATTTATTACATAATATTATTGTAGGTAGTTGTGGTGTGTGGGCCGGGCCAGTACTTATCTAGACCCTGGCCGGGCCACCTTAGGCAAACGCCAGGTAATGAAAAAAAAAAAAGGCAATTAAAAGATCTATTAGAATAGAATATAATAGAATAATAATTATTTGTGAAAGCAGGTGTTTACAAGGTGTTACAAAAAGGACATTGTTCTCTGCAATCTACCATGAGAGGTGTACATGTGTGTAAATTACTGCTGGAAAAACTGTTAGTTTACGGAGTTCCCCGGACCGCTTTCGCAATCATACCGCCTCTGTCTGACTTGAGCTATACTCCTGATGCATCGCTTTTGAGCTTTAAGAACAGTTTCCTTTTCAGTACAGTTACCCCAAAATATGATGCCGTAACGGAGTTGTGACATTACTAAACTATGAAACGCATTTAAGATAGCATTTTGGTTCACGATTTTGGTCAGCTCATAAAGGGCATATGCGAATTTACTTAATTTTGGGCATAACTCTTCCGTGTGGGTTTTCCAAGTCAGATTACGAGTAAGAATAAGAGAATAAGAATAAGAATATTTTATTTCCAATAAGAAATTACAAGATTGAATTGCTCATGGGCCCCGCACTAGGTTAACACCTGTATCGCGGTGGACCAGACGACCGTTACAAATCAAGGAAACATTTATATTTCTAATTTACAAACTGGGTCATTCTCATTCTTACGACAAAAATTGTTTCATGATGAGAACAACCATAAAACATTTTATTTTCAAATTTTTGTACATTTACATGATATTACATGCTCTTTAGCTTTTCAGTCCATTAGTTTTTATGTACATAAGTGTATTTCTTTTCAAGTTATGTACCCAAAAGTAAATAAAATGTCACGACCATGTCATGTGACATCTCCGAAATTTCAGCAAAAACATGAAATCTATGAAAAAGTCTTTAAGTTATATGTGGTTTTGATGCTTACATAAAAATGTTTAGGTGTGCACCATACTATTTTAGCAAGTTTCCTTTTAAAACATATCATTAAGTTAAAAAAAAATGAGGGTACTTTGTGTGACACAATTTTTTGTCACGACCATGGCAATATATAAAAATCCTATTTACAAAGTAGTTTTTAATGCATCAAAATTTACAACACTGGAAATCTATTTTTCAACAGCAACTCTAAACATATGTCCTTTTCAAATATGGCATTACAAAGTGTAGACGAAATAATCGAAGTTCAAAGTTGAAAAAGTAGAAATCATCACGCATAACCTGTCAAGACCGTGCCTTCCAAAAGCATCGGTAATTACATTTCTTTATTTTCCAAATTAATGTATAATAAGGAATGTTGCGCAACAATTCAGAGGATATTTTAAAAAATAGAATAATTGTAAGGGTTCGAAAGTTATACCGGGCACGGCGCCAAAATGTCACGACCATTGTAGTCACAGCCATGGCATAAAGTGCCTATGGTTGTGACAAAACCGTCACAACCATAGCAAATTTGCCTATGGCTGTGACAGTAGTCACAACCATAGGCACCTGGTCACATCCGTGACCTCGTCTATCACCTCATTTTTTGTTCAGTCACGTCAGAATCGTGAGAAATAGGCTTTTAAATGAGCATAACACACAAAGATTTCGGACCTCCTTGCTTCGCTAGGAATAGATACCTTGCTAATTTATTTTAGTAGGGGATGACATCTGCCATCATGTCACAACCCCATCATCGATGATCCATAGAAAACATTCAAAATAACCTGTCAAATCCATAGAAAAACGCCTACACCACCTAGTGACAAATTATTTCTATAATCCTCCTTCTAAGTACCTTTATTTTTCTGTGATAACACATGTCTATTTAATATCGATCCTTAGGATTTAATAAATATTGAAAAATAAAATATCAAAAAAAGCCATTTTGCCAATGTCACAACCATAGCCATGATTCAAAACCCATTTATGTCACTTCCAAACATATTTAAGCGTGATGGAATAAACTTTTGTGTCTATTTTTCCTTGTATTTTATGTATACTGCCAAAGCAAAACAGAAAACAGTTTTTATTTTTAAATTTTCATGGCACGTGAAATGAGAATGACCCAACTATGACATTAATTAAAGTAATTATTACTATACAGCGTGAATTTGTAGTGGTTTCGCACCCGAAGCCCAGTGATTCTGCTCATGAAAACAAGTAACTTTCCCGAAGAAAAAAATTTTTTACTCGAAAAAATTTTTTCGCCTCCCCATACAAAATGAGTCGATCACGTGACCAATTTACTATGAAGAGGCGAAAAAATTTTTCCGAGTAAAAAATTTTTTTCTTCGGGAAAGTTGCTTGTTATCATGAGTAGAATCACTGGGCTTCGGGTGCGAAACCACTACAAATTCACGCTGTATAAAATGACAATGCAAAATAAACAAATTGTGCAGTGTATGGCGTTCACCTATAAGATAAATCTTAGACAAAGAAAAGGGTATTAAAGTAAACAAATACAAGAATAAAATAAATAATATGAGTAAATAGTTCTGATTTAATTTACTATTTTTAGAATAGCCTCCGTAGAATTGTAATCAAGGGAATTTAGCCAGCAACTTAGACTGCGTTTTGCGTCTCGATATGATTTATTTTTGATGGTACAATATTTATTAGCTATGGAGTATATGTAAGGGTATGCGAAAAATTTAAAACGTTGGGCAAATAAAGTGTTCACCCTAAGAGCATCAGGTCTAAAAACTCGTTTACAAAATATTCTATCTTGTTCAGAGGTATTTAAAACAACACGATGTTGGTCAAGGCAGGCTTTAAGTATGTACAGTTGTCGCACAGTCAACACCTGCGCTTCCTGGAAAAGGGATTGTGTGGGGAACCTGAAAGGTTTTTTAAGCATGACCTTCAGAACTGATCTCTGTGCTCTTTCTACTGTAATTAAAATTGTTTTGGCAGCACTACCCCACGCCCCTATACAATAGGTTATCAGCGACTGGCATAACGCAGTGTAGATCAAGTAAAGCACCTCTTTTTCCGCGCAATTTCTAAGAAGTTTTACTATTCCAATAATTCTTCTGATTCGGCCAGACAATGTAGAGATATGTTGTCTAAAAGAAAGGTGGTCATCTAATACTACTCCGAGATACCGCAAAGAATCAATACGTTCAATTATAGGACAGTTACCAAACGAAGCCAATGTATTAGAATGCGGAATGCAGCTATGTACTTTTATGGAGAGGAGATTTATAGGACATTGTATGATTAATAGGCAGCCCTAAAAATTTTGTGTTGTGATTGAGTATGATCAATAGTCAGCCCTAAAAATTTTGTGTTCTCTACTTTTTTCACTTCTGTATCCGAATAGATTATTTTGATATTATCGATGTTTGGTTTACATATATAAAAATGCATAGCTTTAGTTTTATCTAAATTTACTGACAGATTATTAGAGTTAAGGTATTCAATTACTTTGCTTAATGTGTTTTTTATGTCATTTTCGTAGTTTGTAGACTTGTTAAATTTTATTATAGCTGTGCTGTCGTCTGCAAAAAGAATCATGGGATGAGGTACGTTTTGAGGTAAGCCGTTAATGTACAGGAGGAATAATAACGGGCCTAGCACGCTTCCTTGCGGGACTCCAAATGTAGTAGATCTTTCGGTAGATACATATGTAGTCTCAATTTTCGAGGTCATACAAATTCTTGAGATGTGTGTATATTGCGTTCTATTGCTTAAATAAGACTCAATTAAATCTAACGCGTTGCCCCGAATGCCATAGGCATACAATTTATTGAGTAATATACAATGGTCTACATGATCAAATGCTTTGGTCAGGTTCATGAATAAAGCACATACAGGTTCTTTTTTATCAATGTTAGGTATTAAATTATTCAGGAACTCGTGAATAGCCATGTTGACGTTGTATTTTTTACGAAATCCTTTTTGTTCTGGTTTTAGTATGTTGTATTTATCAATATATACATATAATAAAAGAGTAGAAACCGCGTGTCTGTACTTTTGATAAATTTATAAAAAAAATAGTGTGAGCGATAAGAAACGACTAATAAAACTCAAAAATATGTTTTCTGAACTTTTTGTCTGTCTGTCTGTATGTTTTCGATAAACTCCGAAACTACTGAACGGATTTTCTTGCGGTTTTCGCAGATAGATTAAGTCTAGGTCTGAGCAACATATAGGCTATGTTTCATTCAAATCGGTTCAATCAATCAGAAGCTACACCAATGTAAAGTATTAAATTGCCTGTACGACAATAACTCGCAAACCGATTCAAACTGAGTTTTTTATTACGAGTTTGGCTTACTTTTGTGCAGCATAAAAACTTAGTTTCATTGCAAACAGTTCACTCAGACAGAAGGTACGCTAAGTTGCATGCGGCGGCGCAAATAACTCACAAACCATTGAACGGATTCAAACGGGGTTTTCAATAAACTGTCAAGCTTACTTCTTTGCAACATATTGGCTTACTTTCATTGAAAACGGCTCACTCAGACAGGTGCGCGAAATTTCCAGCGGAGGCGCCAATATCTCACAAACAACTTAACTGATTAAAACGAGGTTTTCAGTAACGTATTTGGCTACTCCATGCAACATGTATGCTTAGTTTCATTGCAAACGGTTCACTCAGACATAAAATTCACTAAGTTTAAAGCGGCGGCCCCAATAACTCACCAACTACTAAACGGATTTAAACGGGGTTTTCAATAACGTATTTAGCTTAATTCTTTGCAATGTATTAGCTTACTTTCATTGAAAACGGTTCACTCCGTCAGAAAATGCCCGAAGTTTCAATAGGCGGCGCCAATAGCGAACAAACTACTGTACCGACTCCAACTGGCATTTATATGACGTGCTTGGATTAGGTACTTTCGTGCAACATATAAGCTTAGGTTAGTTGAAAACGGTTCACTCAGATAGAAGTTACGCAAAGTTTCAAGCAAAGGCGCGAATAACTCACAAACTTTTGTGCAGATTCAAACGTGGCTTTCAGTAACGCGTTTGGCTTACTCCTGTGCAATAAACAAGCTTAGTTTCAATACGAAAGGTTCACTCTGACAGAAGATACGCAAAGTTTCAAGATGCAGAACCAAGAACTCACCTACTGAACTGGTTCAAACGAGGTTTTCAATGACGCGTCGGGCTTCTTTCTGTGCAACATATAAGCTTTATTCCATTGCAAATGGTTCATTCACACCGAAGGTTCGCGAAATTTTAATCGGCCAGACCAATACCTCACAAAGTACTTGAACGACTTAAACGGAGTTTTCAATAACGTGTTTGGGTTGCTTTCGTGCAATATTTGAACTTTTGTTTATTCACTCAAACAGAACATGGGCGAGTTCAAAGTTTCAAGCTGTGAAACCGAGCTGAAATCAAACAAAGCTTATATTTGTACGGAAGAAAGCCAAATACGTTGTTGAAAATTCCGTTTGATCCGGTCCAGTTGTTTGTGTAAAAGTTGTGGGTACAGCTAAAGATTGGTAAAATCTAGATTTAGTTTTATTATAAAAATAATAATAAAAAAATCCTGTTTCGGCATAGCAGTGCAACAAATGTAAAAAAAATATATGAAAGTTCTGAAGTTTTGAAAACTTGGGTAGTAGGTACTTATTAACAAAATATATTACTTAAATAAATAAAGAGAGATGTGAATCATTGTTTTTTGGGAATTGTCTTCTAAGGGGAGAAATAAGTTACAACGATTGTACAGAAGTGTAGTCCAACAGTTTTGTATGCAGGTTTAATGTTAAAAGCATGTGAAGCCACGTTGGACTTTGTACCGCTCTTTTTCAGTTGCCACAGAAGCTAAAATGACTGAGACTCAGATTTAGTTAGGCTTTATTTTGTATAAGATAGAATGAAACCCGTATCATAGTTCGTCCGCCCGCTATAATTTTACACTTACGAGGATAGTGGGCGACCTGACAGTCCACACGTAAACAAGACATGTTTAATTTACGAAAATCCGTACTATCAGTACTCTGTATACCTAATAATATAAAGGCGAGAACTGCACTGTCTGTCTGTCTGGTAAGCTTTTATGACTAATCCGATAAACCGATTGTGATATAAACTTGGTATACGAAGATAGTTTGAACCATGGGAAAAGTCATTAGCTACTTTTTCTGAACCCCACGCGGACGGAGTCGCGGGCAACAGCTAGTATATGAATAAATTGAATTATGGATTAATTTTTCAAAGACCTTTGAAACAACTGACATTGACTATTGCTGTCACTTTCTGTCTTGATAGCAAAGAAAGTAACAGCATTAAATTTAGAGGAGGTTCAACCACACCCCGGGGCCCGGACACTCCATACAACGAGCGCGAAACCACAAACTGTCAAAGTTTGAAATTGGAACACGCGTAGGCCTGCATATTCCAGTCATTTCCAGTACAATGGACCCGCATCAGCACCACCCGATTCGCGCGAACGGGTGTTCGCGGGGGTGCGGGTTGGATTGCAAGGGGGGTGGAGAGTGACCGTTCTGTGTGGTTCTACTTTATTTAAAGACAGATAATTCTGGTGGGAGGGCCTTGTACCATCATTAATTTCATAAAATCTTGTTCGCTCGGCAGCGAAGAGTTCACAAAACCAGAATAAGCTGAACCGAAACGCGAAACCAGAGACCCGCTAAACAGTGTTGCCATTGATGTGCGGGTGACTGTACTTTGCTACCCTTTCGCTCCCTTTATTAGCCAATTCAACACCAGCGCAATATGGATCTTTCTCACGTCTGTCGCTCAGATGACACTCGAACATTAGTAAATCTGTTGGGCAACAATAGACTCGCTTACCCTCAACCCCGGCACTTAAGTGCGGCAGGGGGTGAGGGTTGGTAATTTATTTACCTCGCCTCACTTAGGTATTATCGAACTGTTTTCGTTTAACAAGATATGAATTTTCGGGTGATTTACGTGCGGGTAGATTTAAAAAAAATATAATAGTCCCCTTTTCTTTAGGGACCTACTTTGTTATTATTACAACCTGTGGTAGGTATTGTGATGGTGACAAACAAATTCTTAATTATACAGGGTGAAAGGGCCAGGTTGCCAAAACTGAAAGGGCATGATCAGTCAACGTAACTGAACATTTTTCAGTGAATAAAACTTTCAGGAAATGAAAAAAGTCGGCCTCTCCATACAAACTATCCAGACAAGATTGCAATTTTGTATGTTGAGGCCGATTTTTTATTTCTTCTCTTGAAAATTTACTCACTGACTTGTTCTCTCGCCCTTTCAGTTTTTGACAACCTGTCCGTTACACCCTGTATATACTTTCGTGTCCTCTGGGTTAGAGCTTTGTTGGGTTGTAGGTTCTGGGACACAGTCGAACAAAAATCCCTTTTGGAGCAGCTCTGTTTCTTTGTGCCGGTGGCTGTGGGCTCAATGGGATGCTGAGGGAGGGTCAGAGGGAATGGACTTTGTGCGAGAAATTGGTCATCGTATAAGAGATAAGGGGTGAGTTCCTCGTTAGGGGGCATTCCTGACGTAAAGGTTGTCCAAGACTACTCAGCATGGGAACGCTGCTAGCGTAATGGGCAACTTTGCTCTAGGAACCTCCAGGGAGACTTTTAACGCGGATTTTTTATTTATTTTAAAGCTGATTTATCGTAGTATGTTTTTAATAAGTATGACTTATTGTTTAATTTGAATAAATCTTTGTGAGATTTCTCCAGTTAGGTTAAGACAATGCTGGAAGAATCACTTGAATGTCCTAAAAGTAAGTAGACTAACTGGCTCAACGTGCTTCCCGAAACACGGATTTGTATCGATTTGTTAAAGTATCTAGGTAGGAGCACGAGACTTCTCTAGAGCCTAGGGCCTAAACATTCACGGTAAGATGTTTTTGGCAGATATTTTAAAAACAACGAGTTACATTTCTCTAGCTTTAATATAAAAACGTTGATTTCGTTACTCTCTCACTCACTTATGATCATCAAAACTCTAGGGTACTTCCTGAAGACCTAGAAAGCTGAAATTTGGTATGCAAGCTTGGCTTTACTAAAGAACAGTTGAAAACCTAAAAAGAGTGTAATTTTCACTCCCAACGTGTCCAAACCCCCCATAAAGGGGGAGTGCAGTTAGCAACACTGACAATCATCAAAAACTCTAGGATACTTCCTGAAGTTCTAGCAAACTTATCTTTCCACATAAACAACGACACAAAAGAGATTTCTACCTCCCTTAAAGGGGGTGCAGTTAGCAACAATGACAAACAAGTCAAACTTAATGATCAAGATCTACTTAGGATATGTAGTGTTAGGGCTTGTAGAGTTACGTCTAGTAGAGTTAGCAGCTTGGCAGCGTTCTTTATATAGAATATTTGTGTTGGGATCTTATTTGCAGTGGCTGCCTTAACACGTCGCTGTCGTCTGCTTTACCTACTCAGGTTAAAACACGCATAAGTACGGAGTGCGTGCGAAATGTACTGCGCGCCATTAATTTCACCCGCACAGCACTCCCAAGCTGTCGCGTAATTTACAAGCTCGCCTAGTTCACTCAACCACTCTTGAGATGCATTTTCCGCTCCATGATCCGAGAAATACGATGTTCAACATAACCAAGTGCTTGTGACACAAAACATTCTAACCTTCATAGATCACATACGCGAAGTAAAATGTCTTTGAAAAACTTTAAATTGATCAAATTACATCCTACTGTCCTGTTTCTTGTATTCTCAAGGGTGGTGTTTTCGAAGATGTTTGAAACCGAGTTGAATGTGAATGATATTTTGCGTACAGATCTAATGCCAACCTATTTTATGATTGATGACGATGTTGGTAATTCGAGTGAGGTGAAGAGTGAGGTTGGGGCGGTTAACGGGTCTATTGATGCTGCTTTGTCTACATTGGATTTCCACAGGTAAGAAGTTAAATGCTAGATAAACGTCTATATGTCGCAGACAAATCGTATAATTCGCCGTTTACAAACGGCGGGCAAACTGTAAGCGGTCGGCAAATTGTAAAATGGCGCCAGCAGATTGTAAAAAGGATAAGATAACTGGTGCAATTTAGGTCCGTTAGCCACGGCAAACTCAACCTAACCGATCCCGAGCAGGGATCTGGGTTAGGTCATCTTTTGACCACAACGAATTACGCGCCATTTTGTGAAATTCTGTGGCATAATGTAAAATGACAAATTAAAAATTTTTCAGAATTTTGTATAATGCCCAGGCAATTTGTGAAACGACGAATTATACAATTTGCTTGCGACATATCCACTGAAGTGCTCCACCAGAATATTTTGTTATTCCATTGCTCTTGGGTACCGGTAGAATCCGTGGCCAATCTAGTAACCTATCGAGCAACCTATTGAAATATTCATGAACGCTACAAGAAACCTAGCTCCAAGTATTATTTCTCAGAATGCAAGCCCTAATCAATTTTTTTTACGGCATCCGGTATTCAGGATTTCGACTGGGGCTGGTTTGAACCGCAATTTATGCGTATTCTGGCGAAAACGGGTGCAATCTACTCCAAAAAATGTTTGGGTACCACCGGTAAGTACCCGAAAACATGTCCGGGAAGGGTTTCTCAGAGTACACAAACCCGTAGGAGTTAGTTGGTAGACGGGGTTCTCAACAACGTCTTGGTTTTTGGTTTTTCATTTCTATAAATGGTAGACCATGTTGACTCTGCATTTGTATGATGTAGAGTCTGCGTTACATACATAACATCACGCCTCTTTCCCGTTGGGGTAGGCAGAAACCACAGTCCTCCACCTGCTACGATCTTGACATACTTCCCTTGCTTCCGGTACTTTCATCAATCCTTTCATACATGCGTAATACTTTCAGACTGCGTTACTTTAAAAAAAATGCTCATAAGATCAACAAGTACAAGGTACTTTGCAAAACTTAATATACTTTGCCTTTGCAGTATCTAGTTATTGTAGATATTTTATTTCATAGAGGGGTTTGAAGAGCCTAGTAGCAAATTCTAAAAGGAAATAAAAAACAAAACTTATAAATATAGTCGAATAATTAAACATCAACCAATTACCTGACCTAACTCACATATCACGAACGAGCAATTTTTGACGAACCAGGTATCCTCCATACATAAATTTTGCATGCCCTAACTGGTTAAATGTGCTTGAACATTATTTATCTTAACATCTTGCCTGCGTGCAACACCACATTTATTGCAAATAAAGTTTTATGATTATTATGATTATTATTATCATCGGTGTAGATTGTATCTTTTGTATATTTTGCATGCCGATCTGTGAGGCAAAACATGATGTGCTACATTTTAAGATTATACACCCTGTATCGTTTCGAAATATTATTCGCTACATGGATCAAAGAAATCAAACGTCAATGAGCGCTTCTCCTGTCATCAGAATTTATGACCGCCTGCTACCTGGGCATCTGATCATTTTATACAAAAGCTTAAGTTTCTTGTTTATTTTATTCCAGGTCTTAGCGCGATAATAATTATAAGGCAACCCCCCCCCCCCCCCTCCTAATAAAACCCGCTAACAGCCGGAATAAAATAAACATGTTTGTAAGTGCGCAGTCGAAATCTTTGAATTTTAATAAGTTCTTGATAGAAACAAAGATATGTGCATGTTCTCATGATAACAAACAACTTTCCCAAAAAAACATTTGTATAGCCTTCCCATTTGTATGGCACGACCAAAATTTTCTTATATATTTAGACCCTGGGAAAGTTGTATGAAATCAAGATTAATTACACTCAAACAAAATAAAACTGAAAAGACATGATTAGCCAACGTAACTGAACAATTTTCATTGAACAAAACTTTCAGGAAACGAACAAAAAACGTCTTCTTCATACAAAATTGCAAACTTCACAGTTTTACGCAGAAGCCGATTTTTTTTTATTTTCTGACTGATCATGCCCTTTCAGTTTTTAAAAACCAGTCCCTCCCACCCTGTATAGTTATATGCTTTTTCTTTGTACACTTACACCACCCTACTAACCATTCCAGGAAAATGATGAACGAGTACCAATGCCGCAACTTCCTCGCGGAACAGATTCTCGAAGAGATGGGTAAGAATGTGATACAGAGTCGCATGGGGAAACCCAGCCTGCTGATGAAGAGGTCGCAGGATGTGAGGAGCAACTTTATGTACGATGTTGGGTCCACCAACTACCAGGAGTGGCTTGCTAAGTAAGTATTTTGATCACATTGAAATGTTCAAATTTAATCCAGTGGCATTGGGCAAAGTTCATCGCACCATGGATTAAATAATAGTAAACTGATCGCACGAAGATCTGACAGGTTAGACAGAGTTTAAGAGGTAGTTTTTCCCATGAAACCGAACAACTTATCCCAAGGAACATAGATCAAAATACGGAAAAAAAGTGACTTGTCATACAAATTGCTGCCAGCTGATGAAATATATTCGTATTTCCACTTATGTTCCTTAGGAAAAGTTGTTCAGTTGTATGGGCAAACCATGTCTTAAAATATTCAGTGTGATAAAAAAATTACCCTTTATGCCGTTTATTTTATAAATTTTACCTTCCACATTAATAAAGGTTTATTTTTAATCAATGCAAGTATTTTAGTACCTAGCCGGTCGAAGCACATTTTTTTACATCTACTATCTTTGTCTCTTGATGAAAGTAGTTAGACTGATAGTCTATCATATAAACTTTTAAACTTTCTACAGGGCAGCAGCATTAAACGACGTGTACCAGCAATACATGATAACCCCAACAGGCCAAGATAACACAACTTTACCCTCCGTTCCTACTTACCCCACAACCCTAGCAGACAACCAGCAAACGTCCCAAACTGCCCCAAGTTCAAACTTTGCCTCCCAGAGCATCCAAACACAAAACATTCAATTATCACAAAATGGGCAAGTACTCCAGAACACCCAAATACCCCAAAACGGTCAATATACTCAAAATACGCAATATCCCCAAAATACCCAATATCCTCAAGACCAATATTCCCAAGTAGTTCAAAATGCTCCCGACGCCACTTCAAGGCAAATCTCTCGAGAAGGATATGAACCCTATGGTGGAATTGGCGGTGGACATACGGTGTCGGGGTATGGTGACCCTGGGATTGAAACTGTTCATGTTCATCAGGATGTTTCAAAGTATAGTGAGTTGCTTTAAATTGCTTTTAATTCGGTGTGTTGGCAAGGCTGCTTTCATTTTTGACTCTAGAAAATTTTAGTCCCATCAAGGTACTTTTTTTCTCGAATCTAAAATTTCGTAAAATTTTGCATGATTTGTCTTGGCGGCCCCTTGTAAGTTGTAGTCTCAAAAAACAAGCCACTAGTCTTATTTATCTAATTTAAAAATTGAATAGTATTTTTCTATAATTATATCTAGGTGGAGGTTACGAGTACTCCATGCCGCCGCCCCCACCGCCCCTCTACCACCACCACCACCACTCCTCCCCACACGTGGAAGAAGAATACGTGGTAGAGCGGGATAGTCACCACCTTGGACTAAGTGACTTGTTTGATATATCCCTCACTGGCATCGCGTTCCTTTCATTTGGGATGTTCGTTCTGCAAGTCTGTATGTGCATTTCTATGGTGAGTATCGTTTATCAAGTATCAAGATGTGGTCACTCACGATTGGCCTCATAAGAAGGCTAAAAGTCACCGAAAGGGCTATGGAAAGATTTATGCTTGAAGTCTCTTCGCAGTATCTAGTAATCCTCTTCTCTATCACCATCCCTCACTGCAAGAGGAAGAGGGAGGACTACGCGATGGAACGAGATAGTCACCACCTTGGACTAAGCGACTTGTTTGATATATCCCTCACTGGCATCGCGTTCCTTTCATTTGGGATGTTCGTTCTGCAAGTCTGTATGTGCATTTCTATGGTGAGTATCGTTTATCAAGTATCAAGATGTGGTTACTCACGATGGGCTACATAAGAAGGCTCAAAATCAATCAAAGAGCTGTGAAAAGAGCTATGCTCGGAGTTTATTTGCAGCATTTAATAATCCCCTTTTCCTATCACCATCCCTCTCTGCAAATTGAAGAGGAGTACGCGGTGGAACGAGATAGTCACCACCTTGGACTGAGCGACTAATTTGATATAAGTACTTATCCCTCACTGGTATCGCATTCCTTTCCTTAGGAATGTTCGTGCGTGCTGCAAGTCTGTATGTGTATTTCTATGGTTACACAGAAAAAAAAGATATCTTGAACCAAATAATATTATTTAAGTTAAAATCTTTTGGGTTTTCGATATAAGGAAACTCGAAAACGTCTTAGATTGAGAAATAAAAGGTTTTGTCGTATAGTTCTCCGACCAAAAACAAAATTTCTTATATCAATTTTCAAATGTCATCTTATTGTAAAAACTAAAAGCTATCACAACAAAAACCAAACTTACTTGAGTGAAGCATCTATCACACCAAGAATGAAACTAATTTAAATAAAAATTTTAAAGCTCTTTTTTCGAAAAGCTAAATGTGTCACCCTAAGAGCAAAACTAATTTTGTTGAAAAATTTAAAGCTCTTCAAAAATAAAACTAAAATAAAAGGCTCTTTTAAAAAAAAAGCACTTTTTTATCTCTCGTTTTTTTCTTTTTATTCCTCTTCTTCTGCTCTCTGCCAGCATTTTTGATATTAGACCTTTTTATTTTTCAACTATTCTTCTTTCTACTTTTGTTTCCGTTTCTATTACTTATTAATGTTATCATTAACTATTATATCATTATATCATATCAACTATTATAATTTACCAAAAGTCCTGGGGGTGGCTGGATTCGAACCCGCGTCCATCGGTATCGTAGTCCTTCGCTCTGACCATTAGACGACAGGCTTGATTAACAAAGTAATCGAAATTTTGATACTGTTCCGTCTTTGACACAGTATCTTGTACCCAGCAACAATTATTTGACTTAATATCGCCTTAACTCTTCATTGTATATCTAACTAGGTCTTGAGCAAAACAACAACCATCTTATACTAAGCAAAATGTTATTTGCCTTAATATAGTTAACTCTTCATTGCTTACCTAACAATTTCTTGAGCGAAACAGCAACTATCTTATACCAAGCAACATATTATTTGCATCAATATTGTCCTAAATCTTCATCTAATATTTTTCATGATTCTTAGGCGAAACGATTTATGTTTTCAATCGATTAATATTTTACTTGCTTTAAAATTTTTTCATTGTTGATGTAAAAAATAAATGGTTTTAATTCAAAACATCAATTTCAAACCTAGTAATAGAACTCTTATTCGAAGAAATTCTCTCTTAAATTTTAAGATTTCGGCATTTTTAATACGTTAGAGTGATCATTTTACTCTAAGAGATTTAACTTTATAATCAAGCAATATCAGTTGAGACATATTGCGTTCTTGTTTTAAGAGATCATTTTTTTCTGTGTAGTATTAAGATACTTTAGGTACCAATACAAGATAAAGACAGGGGTTTAAGTATTAGTTTAACCTTATTATAATTTGCATGAGGAGTTATGCTAGCCAACTGGTCACGCACGAGCATTGAATCGAACACTGAAAGTCCAACTGCGTCGGGGTAGAACAGTTTTGCGTTAAAATTACTAAGCTCCCCCATTTTCAGAAGCGTCTTTAAAAGTATCTAAAAATCTATCGCCACCTTTTTAGTCACCAGAGACAGTGACAGCTATAGATTTAAAGAAGCTTTAACTTTAAAGAAAATTTATGTAGGTAACTGTTAATGCCACAATACAGCGTGATTTTTTATTCACCAGAAAAAAATTAAGGGATGATTCTGCGCATGAAACTGAACAACTTTCCCCAAGGAACATAGGTCAACATACGACAATCTATTTTTGACCTCCCATAGAAACTGCATCAGCTGATAGCGCATTTTGTATGGGAGGTCAAATACGGTTTTTCGTATTTCGACCTATGTTCCTTGGGAAAAGTTGTTCAGTTTCATGGGCAGAATCAGCCCTTAATTTTTTTCTGGTGAATAAAGAATCACGCTGTATACAGGGATATTTTTGAACCACATCTTAAAATATCTAGGGTGATAAGAAAATAACGTTGTATACATAAGTATATTGATGTCCTCCTCGACGTAGATCCGTCGGCGTCGATTCCCTGGACTCATCTTCATTGGTGAGCTGCTAATGTGGCTTACATTCGATCTTACAACCCACAGGATATGACAAAGATTATTAGAATATCCTTACTTATAGTATTTTTATCCTTCCAGAACCAACACCCACCGCAAGTGATGCAAATGGTTGACAACGGCGGTGACCAAGTTAACACAGAAGACGTATTCCGCTTCAAACGAGAATCCTACCAATCAAACCAGGAAAATGAGTCTCAAAACCGTTCCAAAAAGTCTCTATCTTCCTTAAACTCTGTTGCAAGATATGCCCTTATTGCTCTGAAGCCGCGGTCGATAGAGTGCCTGTATAGAGCGCTGTGTGTGGGGAATAAGAAAGCAAGGGAGCTGAAGGATGTGACGAGATATTGGTTGCCGGTTTGGCAGTAAGTAGCACAGTCTTTTATTTAGTAGATCCGTTGCAAGATACAAGTTGCACAGTTTTTAGAAATCTGCAAAAAACCTTTTACAAACAAATTTAGTTTTGCGGTTCTAAAAATATACTTTATTGCTTCCAAATATACTATAGGTATATCGGAACCCTCGGGGCGCGTGTCCGACTCGCACTTGACCGATTTTGTTTTATTCATCGCACTTGGACCGGATGAAACTTTGACCATTTGAGACTTGGACGGTATGAGAGTTGGACAAAATAAGACTTGGACTTAATAAGACTTGGACAGAATTTCACGGTTGGACGAAATAAGACTTGGACAAGTTGGTACCTAGTCCGTCTTGAAGCCGTGGTCTGTTAAGTAGTCCAGGGAAATTATTATTTGACCTGGAAGTAATTAAGTATGGCTGTTTTTTCTCGGATTCATGTCAAACAACTAGTTACTCTCTCATATAAATGTATAATTATTAAAATCGTATGACCTCGGGAACATATATTTTTATTTTTTATTTATACTAAAATGCTAATGCAATCAATCGATTAGCATTTTTAATAGAACTATAATCATAGGTAGTTTACCTAAATATTAAAATGTTTTCCCATTGGAATTGCTGAAATTCAGAGTTTCAGTAAGGTAATAAGTTAACTCGAAATTGCACTTAAAGGATAATATGTAATGGAAGTAAGTTTAATGTTTTACTTCTTAAATATTATTTTCAATACATTTTATACAAAATTAAAATGTCAACTGTAATGATAAACTTTATTTTTGAATTTTTCGGTTTAAAATGTATTTTACGTCATTTTCCCTATAGGTATTTTTTTTTCTTTAATACTATTTTACATATATGTATTTAAACTTAATTTTGTCAATAATAATTAAAACGTCACATTTATATTTACTTCAAACCCACTCATATTTCCTGTACAAAGCTCTTTGTGACGGGAATAAGAAAGCGAGGGAGTGGAAGTGGAATATTTAGGTTTAGCTAAAGATTCTCGATACAAAACTCATAGATTTTTCTACCTTTAATAAGTATTTTTGAGAAATAAAGAAGCAAGGGAGTTTGAATGCAACCGGAAGGTCAGTAAGAGCTTTTGTAGCTATTTGTTTACTGCATCCATTCAAGAGGTCGTCTCTATAAAAATCTTGTTATTGCGATGAGCTTTTAGTATTTATTTATTTAAGAACTTTTCGAATTGCGATTATTTACGGTCTTAAACGTTTAATTTAGGAATATTTAGGTTTACCTTAAGATTCTAGATACAAAACTTTGATATTTTTTCCTTTTAAAAAGGTTCATGAATGTTTTCCAGCGCGGGCGTGGCGTGGACTCGAGGTGGAGCCCTGGGTGCGCTTCAGGCTGCCGCCCTAGGTCTTGGCGGGGCGGACTGCGACGCCTTATATCCTGCTTCTAGTTGTGAAAACGATAAATGAAATTAATCGAGGATTAAAATTGCGTATGAGCACAGATTACGTATTTGTGTTTACTTCTATTTGTTTATTATTCTATGAGCAGGGCATTGTTGTCTTTAATATAGTAAAAAGATAAAATATTTTTCTTATCTGATTGAGTTATTATTGATCAAGCGCTCGTGGCCGACTGGTAGTTGCTCTTTCTTTCTGATCACGAAAGTTAAAAAACGTTAGCCGTAGTCAGAACCCGGACGGGTATCGCTAGTGGCCCAAGAACTAGAGCGTTTCCATGCTTCGTAAAACCCGTTTAGCCGTTGGTCCCGGCTATTGTCTATGATAGTAGTCGTTAAGCCAAATCAGAGGTCATTTGGCGGCTTGAAAACTCTGACATCCAGAGTGGCCACTAACCTGGCACAGACTAATCTAGGATTGGGCCTCGGGTTGCGAAGGTCAGATTGCAGTCGCTCTGTGTAAAAACAAGTGCCCCCGTCAAAATCCCCTAGGTTAGGAAGCCGACTCCGTAAAACACATCGGCAATAACGGACTAAGGCTAGGGTGATGATGATTGAGTCTTTAATCGAAACCGCTGAGCCAAGGTGTCACTCTTTTATCTGCCACTGTTGCAAAGCTCTTGGTATGCCTAAAATTTTCAAAGTGCTAAAATTCGAAATCCATTTAGAGGTAATCGTATTTCTTGCATACTCGCCAAGTTTTGAGGTATAAAACTGTAAAAACTCGTGTGACCTTCAAATGACCGAGTTTGTTTCGCAAAATTGGCATTAAAATTTCCTACTGCGGAAGCCATGACACTAGAAAAAATATGGCTATCAATAGGATGTAAACAAATTGCCAGAATGGCTAGATATTAGCTATTTTTTTTATTTTCTTCCATTAAAATGTTTGTTTCTGATAAGGTCTATGTTAAGAAAAAAAAGGAAGAAAATGACATGGCTTTATTACACTTTAATCCTTTACTTTGCCTTGTCGTATGAATAAACCTAACCTTAGAAATGTATAAATTGAAAAAAATGGGTTCGTTTCAGATAGTCACACTCCTGCCTAGTCACGTTATAAAACCTAGCAAAAAGATTCATCAGCTCACAAATCAATCGAAAAGTGGTAAGGTTGATGTATTAATTTCATTTAAAAAGTTGAATGAAAAAATCTAGCTTAAAAATAAGTCTTAAACTGTAACAACATTGTGTACAAAAGTCAAGCGTACTCGACTTAACACGACCATAAAAAAAGTACGCGTCCAACCGGTTTTCTAACAATAACAATAGACTGCAAATTATTACTTATATATTATAAGGTGCTACTTAATTAAGTGCGTTCCTTCTAGTATGTTATACGGGCTTAAAAACTGAACACAACTATGGTAAAATATTGAAAGATTTCTGTATGATTTTTCGAGATAATCAAGTAAACAGTTTCTTAACATAAACATTTAAAATATCATCCTTTATCATTGATTTACTCACACTTCTGCAGTATTCATTCATACATTAGCCATGGTGCCAAAAAGAAAACTGAACATTAGTGGCTCGACTATTTAGGAAATCCAAGATAACAGATAGCAAACTGCAAATTAGTAAAGGTACCTCTAATGCATCGCTTCTGGCGTGGTGATAGATAGCCACGTCCATATAAATAAAACTTTCAAGTTTTATTTATAATCGATGTTTGATGCACAATTATAGTTGATGCACAGTACTTGTTGCGTTTTTGAACATTATTCTTTGTTTTTCTTGTTTTGATTAACTTAAATTATTGAAATGTTAGATAGATATTTATTTAACGGCATCACATCTCATAATAAGTCGTTGTTTACCTAAGGGAAGATACGTGACAGGCAACAGACATTTTTTTGATAGGTGACTTGGCATAGACTATGCTTCAACTAAGGAGATCATACTCTTTTTTTGGAAAGAAGTAGGTATTAAAATTGAGTTACACTTAATTTTCAGTCCAAAGCCTTGAAAAATGTGATGAAAGGTATTTTGTACGTACTAAGTGTAGGTACCTACTCCTAATAAAGTTTTTGAACCGAATTAGAAAAGGAGGTTATCAATTTATTAGTAAATGTTAAAAAGTTATTATTACAAAGACTCCTTGCCTGTTGATAGATTAGATTTCTTGATTTCTTATGAAAAGATAACAAACAGTTTTTACAAAAGTAAAAAAGGGCTACCCGACATAAAGTCGTCATAAAATTTTATATATGTAATAATAACCTAAAAGTTACTCATAATACTCGTACAAAGTTCATGTCAGAAAATATAAAATAAAATGTTTTTATGTCAAAAGTAAAAATAAAAATTTAAAATATGTCTACAAAAACAAATAAATTATTGTAAAATAGTTATAAATTCATTGACAGATCATATCATATCATATCATATCTTTATTTGGTAAAAATGTTTAAAATTTACAGGTCAAAAATTGTATATTTACTATATTTTTATACTCGTAGTAATAAATAAATAATCATTATAATAATGTATATAGTTAACAAAATTTGATTATGTCAAAAATTCATCGACAGAATAGAAGGCCTGCTCGATCAGCCATTGTTTTAATTTATATTTAAAGATGTTGTAGCCAGGTACGTCAATAATATTTTGAGGAATGTTATTATAAATCTTAGGTCCCATGATATGCGTTACTTTTTTTGATTTTGTCAGACGATGTTTAATAGTAACAAGCTTGTGAGCGTTACGCGTATTATACGAGTGCATGTCTTTGTTTCTGGCGTACAAATTCAAATTACTCCGCACATACAGTGACACGTTGAAGATCACTATTGACGGAAGCGTTAGTATCCCCAACGATTTAAAAAATGGTCGTGCTGAGGTTTCTTGAGGAATGCGTGCCATCAATCGCACCGCACGTTTTTGAGCCACAAAAACACGCTTCCATTCGGCTGCGCACCCCCACAATTCCACCCCGTATTGTAATATAGAGTGTACTAACGCGAAGTAACACATACGAACCACTTCAGGTGTAGCAACTCGTGATATTCTACGTAACGCGAAACATGCTCCGTTGAGTTTACAGCAGAGTTTATCTATATGAGACTCCCATGTCATTCGCCGGTCTATCTGGAACCCTAAGAAGCAGGTAGACTCTACTTGACCTATTGCAGTCCCATTGGTATGAACACTTATTGACTTCATTTTCTTTCCCGATAAGTCAAAATCGATAAAGTGTGTCTTTTTTAAATTGAGTACGAGGCCGTTTGTCTCGAACCACTGGTAGACCTGCCTGGCCGCAACGTTAAGTTTTCTCTCGAGCTCGCTGTGGGACGCCGCACATACGACAACAGCTACGTCGTCAGCGTACATGTACGTCTCTCCACTATCCACCGCTCGAGGTAAGTCATTCAATAGCAGCGAGAAGAGTATATTGGATACCGAAGAGCCTTGTGCAACTCCCATCTTAGTAGAAATTGGGTCCGACTTGATATTTCCGCCCTGTGCTACTACCCGCTGAGTTCTATGGCATAGAAGGTCCATTATCAAGGCGTGAGCAGGTCCATCAAAACCGTAGTGTTTTAGTTTGACTCCTAGCACCTTGTGATCAGCTACATCGAATGCTTTCGACAAGTCACAGCACAAGACGGCCACTGACTGTTTGTTATCGCGGGCTTCAATAATACGCCTTACTACCTCCCTAGCTAACGATGTAGTAGAGCGGCCCTCTCGATAGGCAAACTGTCGCTCGGATATCGCGTCGGTACGAGTTAGATGGGCTGTTATACGCGAGCATAACCCATTCTCAAATATTTTGGCCATTATAGGTATTATAGAAACCGGTCTGTACGAGTCCATGTCGGCTCTATTTCCTTTTCCTTTAAAAAGTGGACTTATTTTGCTCGCTTTTAGGGGTTCCGGGAATGAGCCTGTAAGTATACATTGGTTGAAAATGTACGCCAAAATGGGGGCAAGAGTATTGGAAGCCGCATTCAAGGTTACCACAGATATATCATATGTATCTCTTGTCCGCTTTTGTGCTACCCGGCGCTTGATAATACGATCCACTTCGATCGGTGAAAATGAAGTAAATCGCAAGCACCGATCAGCGGGCGCGCGCGCTGCTTGCAGTAGGGCGAAGGCGCGGTCGCAGTCGGCGGGCGGCGCACCGCACGCGGCCGCGGCACCGGCGAACCGCTCGTTCATAGCATTCACTAAATCCTTTATGCTCGTGTAAGTTTGTCCAGACGGGGACACGACCACGTCTGTAAAGTCAATTGCCGTGTTTTGGGTATTTCCTCTATACTTATTAACTAAATTCCAGGTTGTTTTGCAAACATTCGGGCTATTTTCAATCTTGTTGGCGAAAAACATTGCTTTCTTTTGTTTTATTAACTTGCCATATTTGTCATTTAGATTAGAGATAAGATTTAAAATTGAATTGTCGTTAGTATATTTTTTACTAAAATGGATAATGTCAAACAATAACGATTTAAGGTTTATCACCTCTGGCGACACCCATTGTTCATCTTTACGATTGTTTATTTTCCTCAAGGGAAAGTGTACGTCAAACTTATTGTGAACTATATTCAACACAGCCGTGATAAATTCATGTATAGAGTTATTGCTTCGCTCACGTATTTTTATCCAATCGATACTTTCTATGGCAGATGCAAAATTATCATAGTTTTGACGTGAGTAGTTTCTAGCAAGACGCGTGAGGGGGGCGGGCGTTGCCGGCGGCGGGCAGGTGATGGTACCGCGCACGGCGAGATGGTCACTAAGGTGGGTAGTTATAGGTTCTGTGTGAACGCTACCGCGCCTACTGTTTGTGTACATGTGGTCTAAGCATGTGCTTGAATTCGCGGAGATTCGTGTGGCAAAGCTCACTACGTTATAAAAATCATAGGACCTTAATACGTCATTAAGCATTTTTTTGTCGTTATTTGTGCTGCAGAGTGTGTCAATATTCATATCTCCGACTATAAAATACAAACTGTCACTACAACATAATTTATCGAGCAGGCGCTCTAGGTAAAAAAGAAAATCTGCCGAACTAATTCCACAGTTAGTTCTGTATATACAAATAACCGTGACATGGTAGTCAATCAAGTCAACCGCGGATATTTCACAGTATAATTCAGCTGACATGGAAGTGATTTCAATATTTTCTACGGCTTTAGTGCCCGTCTTAACGTAAATACAAGATCCCCCGTGCTCGGAAGCACTCCTGCAAAAACCAGATACTAAATTATATCCGTCAATTGTCACACATTTTAACTTTTCACTAGATAACCAGTGTTCAGTGAGAGCTAGGACATTACACGCACTTAGATCACTTTGCAGGAGAACTTCAAGCCGTGGGGTCTTTTTGTCTAACGATCTAATATTTTGATGAACAACAGTAATTGTTTTCGAATTTGTCATGCGCAAAACGTTATCTTTCTGCGTCGATTTAATGTGAGTGCAGCTGGCTGCTTGTGCCGGACGACTGCGAGCCGGCGGGCTTATCTTCCCGCCCGGCACGGGGACGCACGAGAAACCAGTCCGAGAATTTCACACCTTGTGGCCACACCGACGGCGAGTTGAAACGCTCGTACAATTTCTCTGGTATTCCGATGATAAATGCGGCATGCCGGTCAGTGTTGATTTTTCGTTTTTCAACGAAATAGTCCTTTGAGGATGAGATTTTATTTAAAAATTGTAGAATGTTGTCCTCCGAAGTGTCGGGCATAAAGGACCACGCTTGGATGTATTTCAGCTTATCGATGGCCTTTAAAATCTCGTCCTCCCCTCCTACTCCGACTGTAACGGGACGTTGTTGTTGCCGTCTCTTTCGTCTCGGTTGAGCTATCTGCCATTGATTTTCGGGGCAGGTTTTATCATCGTTATCATTTAGATGCTCGTCATTGCCATCTTGTTTCGTGGCCACACTAGGTTCCTTGTTGTTGTCAGCGGAGGGGTGATGAGTAATCTTTTGCGCTATTGGGGGTTTCGTACCTGTGATTGGCTTGGTCAGTCGACCATTTGTCGTTTGAATTTGCGGTGCTGACCGAGTAGTTCCGACGGTTTTGAATGCAGCGGCTAGGTTCTTCACACTCAGACGCGTAGTTTTTTCTGTTTCGGTCTCGCTCGTCAGTGACGCACCTGGTGCTGACATTCGTTTTTGCGCCACTGTTGAATACCGCTCTCGGGCTTCATGTTGTCGTGGAATTGCTGTTGGCCTACCTTCATTTTCTCGAAGTTGCGTAGCTCCGTCTTGAATTTGGGTCTGAATCATGTCCAATCTTTCGCAAACCTGCGTAATTTTTATTTCCAATGGCTGCAGAATCTTCCGTAGTACCTTTTCAATAGCATCAATCGTTGATTTGGCCATTTTAGACAATTGTAGTGAATAAAAATAGTGAGACAGTGTAACTACCAACCAACACGCGCAAGGGGCGCGGGGAGACTCCAGAATACAACTCTTTGTCTAACAGATATTCTTTTAGTCGGTGACAGAACACTTCGTAATTTTTTTCATCCCTTAGTTCAGCGGGTAAATGCTCGTAGTATGTGGGACCAATAACGCGCGGGTTTTTTGTCGCGAGTGTGGTGCGTCGTGGGACTGCGTCCAGCCTGCCGGTGTTCCGCAGCACTCGTCCCTGCGCCTCGCCACGCCGTTCGTATTTAGTTATGTTCTGCCTAGTGTATAACATTACTTCGTATAAATACAAGGAGTACAAGGTTATGATCTCATTCTTTCTGAATAGCGATCTGCATGAGTCTCTTGGTTTTAGTCCTAACATTGTTTTTAATGCTCGTTTTTGTGCAACGAAGACGCGTTGTGCATCTGTTGAGTTGCCCCAAAAAATTACACCATAAGCCATGATTGAATGAAAGTAGGCGAAATATGTTTGACGCAGTACCTTTATTGATATTACTGGACGCAGTTTCCTGAGTGCGTATGTTGCACTACTTAGTTTGTTGCAAGTATTCTGTATATGCTGCTTCCAGTTGAGGTTTTGGTCTAAGGTAAACCCTAAATACCTACATTGTTCACACAGTGGTACAGGTGTATGCACAGCAATGGGTGTTTCTATATTTTTAGCACTGAATAATACTAAGTTCGACTTTGTTGCGTTTAATATTAGGCCGTTGGAGGTGAACCACTCCTGTAACTGTGAATATATGTGGTTTATTTTAGAGTTCAATTGTTCGTAGGTACGCGCACGTACAACTACCGTGGTGTCATCTGCGAACAGTACAATTAAACCATCAGTAATAAAGGAAGATAGGTCATTTATAAAAATTAAAAATAATGTATTTCCTAATGAGGAACCCCTGAGGAATACCTACAGTTATATTTCCCGGTTTTGACCTAACCTTTTTACCACCGACATTGACTTCCACGATTTGCTTCCTATTTTGTAAGAACGATGTAAGCAGGTCATGTGATACACCGCGGATGCCATAGTGGCGTAGTTTGTCTAATAGAAGGTTGTTTTCAATTACATCAAATGCTTTACTCAGATCGCAGAATATCCCAGCAGTTTTATACTTTTCATCTATTGACGTAAGTACAGAATCAATCACTTTATGAGCAGCTGCTGTCGTTGACTTTGTTTTACGGTACGCATATTGCGTAGTGCATAACAGATTGTTAGTTTCTAGGTGTTTCATAACCTGCTGAGATATGAGGGATTCTGCGATCTTAGATATGTTAGGGACAATAGTGATCGGTCTGTGGCTATCAACGCTAGTTTTATCACCCTTTCCTTTATAAATAGGACACACCCTTGTGCTTTTTAGGATATCGGGATAAATTCCTCTTTCAAACATCTCACGAATCAATATGACTAACAAATCTACAAAAACTGGCCAGATCGACAACAATATATTGAATGACATGTCATATACGTCCAACGTGTTAGGAGATTTAAGCATAAGTTTAAGTATTCTATTTAGCATGTTTTTGTTTACCAATGACATTGTAAGATCAGGTATCTCGGATCCTGATAAATGATTAAATAGATGTCCAGTGGCCTGTTCCGTATCACAAGGAGCTGCATAAGCTGATGCTACATTTAAGAAATGGTTGTTAATACAATCCGGCATTTGGCTACCCGGTAAATCTAAACCATTATGTTTTATATTTAACTGCCCATGCCTAGGACCTTTAGGTGCAACTTCGTCATTCACGATTCGCCAGACTTCCTTCGCCGGGTTTTTGGCCTTACATAACCGTTTTTCAACATAGATCTTACGATCACGTAGGCTAGTGGTCTTTATTAAGTTGGCATAGTGTTCGATAAAACAATATAAGTCATTAGAATTTTGAGGGTGTTGTTTTCTCAATTCGCATAAATCTTCGAATTTTTTTATGAATGTATGTAACTCGCCACTTGACCAAGGGACATCATTACCTTTTTTGATACGAATTTTCTTTATTGGGAAATGTATATTAATATAATGGGTCAGTATGTTAAATAATTTATAAAATCGTTCATGAATGTCAAAGCTAGAATTAAAAATAGAATTAAAATCATAATTAGAAATGTCAGAATAAAAATTAAAAATAGAATTTTCGGAGTATAGTCGTTTTTCTTCACAAGCGTTACATGATATCATTTTTACCTTAAACGACAATATTTCATATAATTGAGCACTATGGTCGCTTATGGCGGTGTCGATTGGCCGGGCCGTTACGTCACCATCACTACGAGACACCAACCCGCAGTCAATCGCGCTCTCTGAGCTATGGGTCACACGAGTAGGGAAATCTATAATATTTCTTGTATTGTAGCAACATAGCAGTTCCTCAAGTTGCTGTTGGAAATTATTACTACACAAAAAATCTACGTTTATGTCACCGACTAAAATATACCTTTTGTTTTCGTCAATTATTTGGCTAAGACATATTAGTCAAGACAAGTTAGTCTTTGAATGTCAAGTGTTGACAATGTTAATGTCGCAGATTTTGCATAAAATCTGTTTTTTGGTCAATTACCGAGATATTGTCCTGTGTGGTGACGGCAAAGAATTGTACCAACCCGTACGTACCCGTGGGTGTCGTAAGAGGCGACTAAAAGTTATAAACTGGAGGATGGGCAGTAGCATCCTCCTTTTTATCTAACATCTTACTTACTGCGGTCACCTTCAACCGCGGTCCATGGTGCCAGCCGTAACGCTAACAAGCGAGGTGACTATGGTACTTCCCCTCTACATTTTTCCAGAGGGACCTTCCTGTCCTGTGTCCTGTTGCTCATTTTATCATAAACATACCTAAAAAATCCAAGTTTTTGATCAAAAACCTTAACTTGTTCAGTTTTATGACACAATTTAAAATCTAATCGCTTGGTTATGGTCAGTGTTTGCACAATAAATCATAAATTTGTCTTCTTCTGGTTTTTGATCTAAAACCTAGGTGTTTTAACAAAAACCTGATTTCATAATAAACCTACGACGTAAACCTAAGTATTTTTGACGTTTGAAGAGAGTTCATCAACAAGACAACCAATTTTCTGAAAAATAATGTAAATAATCACTGAAATAGTGTTATCGTGTCGTGAAACAGTGCTACGGACGTGCTGTAAAACGTACGAATTAGCTGCAGACCTGTTTCCAGCACAAACGGCTAAAAGCATTGCTCCTTGAGGCCTATGTAGTTAAACAAACAATAGCCCATAAAAGCAGAGGTACCTGAAGAATTTTCTTATTTTACAATGCATAAAGACCGTTTTAGGTTGATCCAATGCTCATCTCTTCCCTCATAGGGTACTAGTGCTGATAAGACTAGTCGACAAACGCCCGATATTAGTGTTAGATCGAAACACTGGATCAACGTGAATCAGCCTTCATGAAAATCTAGTAAACATCGCCTTTTTAGTAGGTATCATTCACTCATTCATAATTTCTCCTTGCTCGCTCTGGCTTACGGCCTTACGCAGTTAAGCGTCTTTGTCAGATGATCTCAGTTAACTTCCCACTATACGTATGTGTGTGTGCCGTATGAGTACACGCTATCAGCTGTTCTAGCATGGTTTCTACAGGATGGTAAAATCACGTGCGGATTTAATAATAAAATTTTGTTAGGAAAGTTAACTTCGAAAAATCATATGGAAAGTTTTGTTATTTTTACCACATTTGTGGTCAATGACCACAAAGCCATGGTTTTCTTAAACGTACTTAATTATGTAGCACCCTATATAGTCTGGTCCCTCTCTATTGATAATGAGTAAAAAGAAATATTATGATTGTGGTTTGAAACTTACTGATAAACGTAATTAGGTTAGTATGTTAGTCCTCCTGTTGCAATGTCGGGTGCAAGTTGTTCAAGTGGCCCTGTTCAAAATTTTGAAATAATTAGATGGGAGTGTGACTAGATGGAACGAACCCAAAAAAAAAAAACGATATTTTTCAAACATCGTTATTTTGTACTGTCTGGAAAGTTATGAGCGGTGGTTGTGCCCATGAAAATCAAAACATTTCCTATGTAACGCATGTCGAATTACGAAAAAAAATTGGGTCCGGGGTGAAAAGCAAGGGTCAAGTAACACAGAGTCCAGGGTTTACACCAAATTGCAAAAATATACAAGACGCATCCAAACACTGATAAACAACCAAATGTTGTGCCTGGCAATATATTTTTTTCTTTTATTCTGACACAACGTCAAAGTTGTCAGAGGTTAAGTTTTTAATTTGTTACATGGCTTGGCTACATGAGCTTTTCGGCAAACATAGAAAATTGAGAATATAAAATAATTTACTATTTTATATTCTCAATTTTCTACTTTACTATTTTATATTCTCAATTTTATAAATTTACGAAATTAGTTTCTTAAAATGAGGTGTAATATCCGGCAAAAATGTTTATTTTGTTATGAAAAATTAAATAGGCATACCATGCATCCATAAGACTTCATCACGCCATTTTCGCTTTATTAGTCGGCTTAACGCCCTGTCTCTTGTGACGGCTCTGGCTTTTTGTAGAATACGAGATGAGACAGTTTCCTAATTTTTTATTTTACCTACATAATTCCGGTTCCTATTCGTTATTTGGTTTAGATGAATTATAAGCTCTATGAAACCCATAGACATATAACTAGGTACCCGAGTTTTCTTCTGAATACTCAATTATAAAAATAAGGAAAGTACCTACTTATATCGATTTAAAGTAAAGAAATAACTTACAATTTTTATTTTATATTTTACATTCCAAAACGTCGTTAACTTAAATTATAAATAAACCTTCTAGGTATACTTACTGTATGATATGTATTGAAATTCGAGGTCTTTTTACATTACTGTCTAGTCGTCTATCCTTATCTTTACTGTCTTAGCTAAAGCTTAATAATGACTAAAATACTGTTTATTGAAACAGTTCTAAGGTAATACATACAATGCTACAGGAATATTACATAGTTACATTATATAGACTTTAAAATAGGACATTTTAATTCCTACGTACAGTCAAGAGCACTTTGACCTGTGGAGACGCTGGATCTGTTTTTACAATCGAGAGCAAGTTAAACATGACATTTGCAGTACGATTTTCGCACGCTATTGTGACTAAAATGATAAGTCCCAATTAAATGTGTGAAACGAGTTCACCTGAACGTGCCCTTGCTTGTACCACATAAACTTTAAACTTAAAGTCAATTAATTTTTATGGGTTTGCTGGGTTTGCTCTTGACCTATAGCTCTGATGACAGCAATGAGGTCGATGATGGTATGAGTTCTTCACTCGCGACTTAAATAGATTCGAGAATACAAACGCGGGCAAGAAGTTGCACTCCAGATATGCACATTTTAAAGGTTGTGACTTACATGATTTTTTATTCTTGAGTTTAGAAGACAAACAGTCCTTAATAATGTTACAAAAAGGTCGGTATACAAAAGACCTGGTGGTTCATTATTATTATTAGGAGCCTGTTGTGTCCCACTGCAGGGCAAAGGCCTCTCTCCCACCTTTCGACTTTTCCCTTTCCTGGGCCAACTCCTTCCAGTTATTGGCGCAAGTGTCGAGCTCGTCCCTCCATCTTCTTCTAGGCCGACCACGACGACGCTTGGCGTTAGGTGGAATCCATTCATTAAAAAGACAAATATAAACAAATTCGGCTTGATATCTTGTGATACGTATTTACTCCCATTGGAAGAGGAAGGATGACGGAGTAAGCACTCAATCAAGTTTTTTGACAACTCTTGGGCATACTCACATAATTATCAAGAGAAACATATAAGTCGCCAAGAGGATGAATGTTTATCATGTAGTAGCTTCTATTGCTAATACAAACCATACTATTATTTGCCGTCGAATAAGGCTAAACACAGATTATAACAAGGTGTCAAAAGTAGCAAGTTAATGTACATTTCGCGGAGCAATTAAAATACTTAACACTGCGGGTCGTTGACGCAGCAATGCTAAAATGTGTAGGCAGCGTTTAATTATTCGTATTTAAACATTGACAAATAATAAAAAATAGAGTCCGCCGGATGCTAGTCAATTGATCGGATGCATTAGTGTAATTTTGACCGATTAAAGATATACTTTTTGTCACATGTTACGTGACAAACCCATGTAACAAGAAAAAGATAACTCAAATTTTTCTTTTTATTTAATACAGTGTAGTCACTCAGTATAAAAACCAGTACATACGTCGATGTCCCTTTCTTTCATCGGTCACGATACCCATAACACGACCTATGCCATTGCAGAGTCCATCAACAGCAACATCTAGGTGGCAATTTACAAACCCCGAAACAGTTAAAAGTTCCGGTGATAAAAATCCTCAATTATGGTCATGAGCATGGAACGAAAAACCCATTCGTATGGTAAACCGTTTTAAAAAGTTGACCCTTATATCTGTTAACACAAAAACAGCAATAAAAGGTTACGGTTAACAGAAAAAACATTTCGGTAAATCTGGGATTGCGTGTGCGGTGGCAGTTTATGTTTAAGGTAACCTGTTAAGGCAATAAAATAATGGCTGTCTACCTACTCAAAGAAACTTCACAAAAACCCCTTTTTAGTTAGGGTTTGATTAATCGAAACGATTCGGTATGTCGAAAAAACTGTTAACCGAAACAAACTGTTATCCAGATTTTGAAAAGATTAATAACAGATTCATTCGGTTGGGTTAACCGTAACCGTCCGTTCCCTGGTCATGAAAATACAACAAAGAAAGAATATAAAGATTAACACACGTCTGAATCTACATATAATTATTTACAAGCTGCCACTGTTACCACTAATTACCTACTTTCGACACAACTGCGGATCTTTCCGAAGCGGAGAATTCCGCTCATTACTTAAGCAACCACAGAGTAGAAATTGTATAGAGTCTGTCATATATACATAGTCTGTATAAGGTAGTGAAATGTAAAACATCTCCTAGTCGAGTATGACTGACTAATCGATCAAAAAACTCGGTTACGTTTTACAAATATAAAAAATCTTAAAAATCTAATGTTATATCTAAACTTTATTTGTGAAAGTGAAAAAATATCCTTTTTACTTGTGTGTTGATCATTAATAGTAAGAAAGGAAACTTAAATGATTCGTTATAGCCATTTTATGTGTAATTTTTAACACCATTTTTTTCTTAAATTGTACATGTATTAGTCGATCGAAATTTTACGTTTGAGGGATTTGATAGATTCATATACGGTTTAGTATGGAGGTCCCTCGCATGAAATGGTTACGCTTATGGCGGTCCTTAGCAGAAAGTGCTGATACTTAAACCGCCTTGGTAGCAAAGGTTTTCAGGTTACGCGGGGGTGACACCAGCTAAATTTCCGCTGGTGTCATACTTAACAGACTTTTAGGTCGCGGAATTTTCCACGTCGGAATATCTGCAAGTGTATCGCTGAGTCAAATTATCAACTTATGGTGGCGATGATGGCAAAGTGACAGGCGTAAACACACAACCTAAAGGAGCATACGCGTACGGATTCAGAAGGGAATACGCCTGTGGAGCATGACCAAAGATCTGTCCAGGGAATAACCCTTGCCGCTGCGCTATCTTCAACCTGGACGTCAACTGTTTCTTCCACTTGGTCCTTCTATTCTGGAACCAGGTTTTGATTTGGACTTCTGTTAAGCTTAAGGCTTTGGAAAGCTCCATACGTTTTGAGACGCTCAAATACTTGTCCAGTTTAAACTCTGCTTCAAGTCTCTCAAGTTGCTTCGCGCTGTATGCTTGTCTCGGTTTTCTTTCTGGGCCTGCTCGTCGTGGTCTTCTTATTTTATCGTCTAGAACAAAAAAGGTATCTTCGTATTATGGAGTATGGTATAAGGACTGCACAACGTGTAACAGAGAGGTGTGATAATACTGAAGGGTGAAGGGTGTGAATCTGCCTATGAAACTCAACAACTTTTCTCAAAGAACATATCGAAATACGAAAACCCAAATTTGACCTCTCATACAAAATGCAAAATCAACTGATGCAGTTTCTATGGGAGGTCAAAAATTTATTTTGTTCTGAACACTATGTTCCTTGGAAAAAAGTTGTTCAGTTTCATGGGCAGATTCACACCCTTCAGTATTATCACACCCTTCCGTTACAAGCTGTATTTTTTGCGTGACGGAAAATAATGGATAGTCATCGTCATCTAACATCCGATTTACAGTTCAATTCTGGACAGGCGAGCTCCCTTTAGAATTTTACAGCTAAAATTCATGGTTCGTTTTGGAAGGGAAGTACTATAGTACTGTAGTCAACGTTTTCCATGAGAGAATCGTAAGTTAACAGTCTTTTGGGTACTGTGGGGGGACTTACTATGAGGTGGTCCACCTGCTCGTTTACTTACGTTTATGACATAACTAAAACACTCTGACATAGCTCATCTAAGATAGTAGCCGGTGTGCCCACAGAATACAGTGTGCCTACCGAAGAAAGGATAACGCTGTAGTTGATACAAGAACTTGTACATTTGTTAAACAGTATATTTAAGTTGTAAACGCAAAAGGTAGTAAATATAAAAATAGTTCAGTTTATAAAAATAAGGAACTAATATTGATTGGAACCGCAATCACGCTCTACACATAATCTGAAAAGAGTGCTAAATATGAGAAATGATCAGCATGCGCCCAGTAATAGGTATTGACAACAAAACGGATAGTTAACCAGGGCGTTTCGTTCGACGAATTGACACTCGTCAGGGCAGTATTAAGGTATAGCCTCCGAAAGTCCTATGACGGTCCTTCCGGAAGAACCTCATACAATTTTTTATAAATTACAGGAATTTATTGTGATCTGCGTTTATTTCATTTTTTTTCTTTTGGACATTTACAGCATAAAATTCAAAGATTTTATAAAACAAGGAAAAAGGGAAAAGGATCACAACAGGACTGCAAAAATTACCGCGGGATAAGCCTTCTCAGTGTTGTCGGCAAACTGTATGCAAAGGTTTTGATTGAAAGAGTGATGAAAGATACTGACGAAAAAATATGGGATGTACAAGCAGGATTTAGAAAGGGAATGGGATGTACAGATCAGGTCTTTTCCTTGCGGTGCACAGCTGAAAATTTTTTGGCTAAAAACCAAAAAGTCTACTGCGCGTTCGTGGATTTGGAAAAGGCCTATGACCGAGTGGTGGGGAATGAATTGTGGTCAGCATTGTCTATGTATGGGGTAAACGGTCATCTGATTCAAGCACTGAAATCTCTCTATGAGGATTCCAGTGCTTGTGTCAGAATAAACGGGGCGTACACTGAATGGTTTAGCATCGAAAAAGGTGTTAGGCAGGGATGTGTAGCGTCACCTTGGCTGTTGAACATGTTCATGGATAATTGTTTGATTGATCTGAAAGAGAGTATGTGTGGACTGAGAATGAATGAGTTACTCATCAAATGTCTTCTCTACGCTGATGACCAAGTTGTACTTGCGTCATCTGCTGACGAGTTGCAGGAGATGGTAACAATGATGAATGTGGCTTTGGACAGGAAAGGAATGAAAGTAAATGTAAGCAAGACGAAAGTAATGGTACTTGAAAGAGAAGAATGTATGACAGAGTGTACTATATTAATAGGTGGTGAACAAGTCGAACAAGTGAAGGAGTTTGTGTATCTGGGCTCAAAGTTTACGAGAGATGGAAAGTGTGAAAGTTATATTGAAAGAAGAGTGAATGCTGGAAACATGGTGAATGGTGCCCTGCACGCCTTTATGAGGAGTCAGAAGGTGTCGCGTGCGTAGACTCGCTCTATTTGCATTGTATTCTGCATGACATTCAATAAGTATTCTGTAAAGAATCTACATTGAATAAAATTATCTGAATCTGAATCTGAATCTGAAGCATGAAAGTAGAATTAATGCAGTGGAAATGAGAGCGCTAAGGAGTATGATTGGTGTTAAATTGAGTGACAGGATTAGAAATAGTGTGATAAGAGAACGGTGTGGCGTAAAAGAACACGTAGTGACCAAAATCGAGAAAGGGATGCTGAGATGGTTTGGTCATGTAGAGAGGATAAATGAACGAAGATTGACGAAAGAGATTGACAAAGCTTGAGGTTGTGAAGCATGGTGCCAGGTATCAGTCAGTAGTATTGTTTAATAAATTGCCCGAAGAGATGAAAGAAATTCAAAGTGTAAATACTTTTAAACTTAAGTTGAAAACGCTTCTAATAAAAAAGTGTTGCTACACTGTTGACGAATTTTAACTATTAAACTAACGAAAAATAACTATTAATTATTTAAATTTTAACTATTGAAGAAACTTATAATTTACTTAAATTTTTCCTATTTGAATTTCAACTTTTAAAGAAACTGATTATTTATTGTAGAAAATATATTTGTCGTAGAGCGACTCTCATTTCGAATTTCCCGCGGTATTTTAAAAGACAAACGTTAGTGCCAGCAGCACCCATGCAGTGGCCCAAGCACGGCCAAGCTTCGCCAAACGTCAAATTAGTATTGAATTTCCGTACCGGTGTAGATTGTCGATGTTGGACGATGATGTTGGCAATGATGGCTTTATTTAGATCGTGAGGTTGGTACTACTACAACGAATGGCGCGTAAAGGGGCGTGGTTTGTGTCAGTTTAGCCAACACGTAGCAAAGTGAAGTAAAGACGAGGCCGCCATTTTCAACAGCTCATTCTTGTTCGAGATTTTACCACGTTAAGTTCTAAAGTAATAGTTGGCCGCGAGATGAAGCCTGCAGCCGCTGGCGGGTGAGCCGTGGCAATTCTGCGACGACAGGAGCGAGCCTTTAATGACAGCTAAGTGTTTATGATCGTTTCTGCCTTAGACTATATGGTTTCTGCCCTAGAGTGTGATATTGTATTGAACATGTGAATAGAATTTTAGAATAAGCCTTCAACGTTTGGGGTTGACAGGATTGTGCCACTTAGTTAATTTTACATTAAAACAACAGGTGGCACAAGCAGTCCTGCACACCGCTGTGTTTACCGACGACGTGATTGAGGAGAATACCGTATGAGAGGTCAATGGCAAGTCAGGATGAATGATCGTAGTAAGTTACACTCGATTGAATTAGGCGATTGTCAAAGATGTTATCGATGTCTGCTACAAATAGTTCGGCCAATATCGTGTTCTCTGCTATTCCTGATGTCTATCCCTTGCCCACATAGTGCCATCCCTCTTCCACCCCAGTTCGTGTCTTCGACATATTTATATTTAGTTTTTATTGAATCGAATGGATCTGACATTGTTTTACTTGAATTTTAAATTGAATTTAATATGTTTTTTTTATGTGGATTTTTAATTGATAATTGTGTACTTAAGACAAAAACCGAAGTATTGTTAATAGTTTTAGATCATAGGTGCATGCTTTCGAACACAATTTATTGTTTGCGAAATAAACTTGAACTTGAGATCTACCAGGCGAGAGTGAATGGAAACGTTGGAAGGGGAAGGCCTAGGAGAACGTACCAGGACCAATTTCAGGACGTTCTGAATAAAGGCCAGGTTAAAAGTACCCTAAACCGACGAGCATGTATGAAAGGATTGATGAAAGTACAGGAAGCATGGGAAGTATGTCAAGATCGTAGCAGGTGGAGGACTGTGGTCTCTGCCTACCCCGACGGGAAAGAGGCGTGATGTTTTGTATGTATTTTATAAAAACTAACTATTATAGTAATACCAACCAAGCGCTTGACTTCTCTGGGCGTTATGGCAAAATTTTTTTTTTTACTTAGTTCCTCGGAGGGATGCAGCTTCAGACGTCAAAATTTTGCCCCGTGTAAATCAGCCATTACGAGGGTAGGACAGAATATGTCAATCAGGTTTTATATTTTATTGGAATTTGTCACACGACGAGTGCTCGATTATCACGGTTTTACAGCAATGGGCAGTTATAATGTCTCTGTGTTTTTAAATGGCTAGGAATGTCGTAGTCTGTACTGATGTCCTTAGTCCGTGCCCCAATTTGCCGTCGGTCGGTGGTCGCGACTTCGCACCTAAGTGCCTGCAAACAGTTGCTGCGTCGTCCACAATATACAAAGGTTCTGTTTGCGCCCCGCCTTAGCGCGGCCCTGGCAACACGTCACTAAATATCGACAAAATATATTATATTGGAGGATATTTAATTTGTTTATTTAGATTTTTATAAGGCAGCTAGGCAGGACCAAGATAACCGAATTCATAGTAACTATTTTGAACGTACGGTCTGTGGTACGGTTCTGTTATTATGATTATGTTGAGTCAAATGCACAAAATGGTGTAACCTGATCCAAAGAACTAAACACATTTAAAGTGACTTTATTTCATTCTAATGAATGAATCGGTTTTTATAGCGCGCGCGTACTCATTTCTTGACAAAAGGTCTTTGACAATTCAAATAACAACATAATCTAAATATTTATGTTTATTTTAAAACTCGGTTAGCAACCGTGGTGCTTCGAAGGCACGTTGACCCTTTGTTTCTGGTCCACATAAATCCACACAGACCGTCCATTTGGAGGCTCAAAACTGTGACGAACGGGTTTACCATTAACTATATAGACAATGACAAACAATGACTAATGCAGACTGCCAATATATGATTGGGTTTAGTTAAGCAACCGGGCCGCTCGTCACTGTGTATAAAAACTAATGTTCTTGTCAAGTTCCCTTGTGTAGGTGAATTTTTTTTTATGATACAAGTGAGCAAACGAGCAGGTGGGCCACCTGATGGTAAGTGGTCACCACCGCCCATAGCACCCACTGTCTTATTAATGGCTTATCTTGACACTAATAAGACAGCAAAGCGCGTTGCTCACTTTGAGAACTAAGATGGTATCTCTTATGTGCCGGTAATTTCACTGGCTCCCTTGCCCTTCAAACCGAAACACAGCAGTGCGAACACTGCTGCTTCACGGCAGAAAAAAGCAAGGGGTTGGTACTTCCCCAGACGGACTTTCCACAAAAGCCCTACCACCTTCCAAATCTAGCTAGGATAATAAAATATTTTCTCTTAAAAGGGTTAAGAAACCATAAGCCACTGTCCCCGCATGAGACCATAAATCGGTTGTCCAACGTGTTATATTTGAGCAGTACGCGCCCACAGCTTGTGTCTATAGCCACTTAACGAGAGCCTGTGACAATTCCGATTAGTGCGTCAACGTTGTTTGCGTAATGTTAAGTTAAGGTATTAGCTACTAAACGAAGGATTAGCTTTGTTTTTCAATAGATAGCGAGAGATGGATGAGTTTTTTCTTTGATCGACTGCAGTATACTGTTGACACAGAATAAAGTTATAGTACTATCATACAGGCCTATAAAACAAGAAATTGCGCAGCGAAAGTGGCGGTGGATTGGGCATAACCTCTGGCGTAACGCGGCGTCAATAGCATTTGAGTGGCAGACGTAGACCTGGGCGACTCGTTCACTCCTGGCGACGGACTGTCGAGCGCGAGCTCAAGGCTGCTGGACTGACGTGGGAAGAAGCAAGAAGGACGGCGCAAGACAGGGGGAAGTGGAGACAGCTCGTGGAGGCCCTTTGCACCAGCGGGGTGCCCTGGGATAACAACAACACTATCACACAGAACGGACACTCTCCGCCCCCTTGCAATCCACCCCGCACGCACCCGCTCGCGAGATTCTTTTGGTCCTTCTGAGAGTCTTTTGTAGTGAATATGCGAGCCTACGCGACCTTCAATTACCAATTTCAAATTTGTGCTCGATGTATGTAGTATCTGGGGTGTGCTGTTGCACAAGGTGTTCCAGGTCATCACAACATCCCATTAAACGTCCACTACGAGACAGATAAATCCCTTCAAAATTCCAGCAAAACGCTCGGTACAATATGGAGGGGAAGTACCATAGTCACCACGTTTGTTAGAGTCGCAGCTGCCACCATGATCGCTGTTGTTGGTGATCGTAGTACATGAAAGAGAAGAAAGACGCTGTTGCCCATCCTCCAGTTCATATCCCTTAGTCGCCTCTTACGATACCTACGGGTAGAGATGGGTATATGCCAGCACCACATGGCACAGCGCTGTTACTCTAGGTATCTAAAACAAATACAAGTTTTTCAGAACTTTGAGTCTTTTTTTCCGCAACGATCGGTCGATCTTTGACCTTTTTACCTCTGAATGACTCCAATGCATCTTTTTTCGAAATTAAGTTTATACAACCGCGGTACATAAGGTTGCTCTTTGATTGATTGCACCGATCAGTAATTATTGATAGTTTCTAGCATTCAAAGCACTGATTAAACTGTTTTGGTTCAATACCAATTAACAGGAGCATACCTACATAACATAGACCTTGATTAAAAAACAAAATGCCATCGCTCTACAGACATTATCCAGGAACCATGGGAATACATTCTTTGCGCTCCTTCCTCGTAGGTACACTCAACTGCACGTCATTAGAAACACTTTCGGACCTTATGGCGTGATAATAGAGTTGAAAAAGATTCTACCGACGAGCGGTTGACAGTACCAACAGTTGTCTTCCTTTGCTTACTAAAATAGTTGACACTGCGTGTTTAGCCCATAGTTAGTACATCCTTCCTCGCCATGGACCCCCAACATTCTCGCAACTGTCACCCTCTTACTAATTTTATAGCCTCCGAACAGCCGTACAGTTGACAAACTGCTCTTTACAAACAAAACCTCGTGGTATTTATGAATGTGTGGAATGGCATCTTGTTAACTGGTCACGATTTTGTAATGTCTGCGACTGGAGAAGACTTCCGTACGATCTATTTTTTCATTTATTTCAACGCTACATTTTTCAGCTGTTAAAAAATAGTTTGTAATACAATGTTATTCTTTCCGTCAAAAATATACTCTGGTTTTAATGTAATGGCTGCAAAATGTGTTGGTAAGCGTTGGAAACAAGGATTATATGTTTTTATATTTTAACTGTGTCATGCAACATTATTCAGGCGGAATAAAAAAAAATAAGCTGTGTTTTTCCCCTGATTATCTCCATACCATATTTAGCGGTTTAGCGAATTAAGCTCTTTACTTCGAATCCTTCTTACGCCGAGTTTCGTTACGTTACCGCGAGGGCGTTACGTCAAGTCGAGTGAAAACCTTATCGACGAACATAATAATAAATAAATAAATACAGAGTCAATCTTAATAACTAGGGTTAGTCGCTACACAATATAAAATCGAATCAAAATTCCATAATAAATAGAATAGAATAATGCCGACGGCGAAGCCTCTACCGTCCGCTTAGTGGTTGATATTTGCCACCAAATTGATTGATAATCTGACACAATAAGGGTTGTATTGATAAATCCAACTTAAGTGTGGGACTGCTCTCAAGATGTACTTTTCACATACAAATTATGCATCTTAAGTGCAATCGCAGACTTGAGAGGGCTTTATCAATACGACCCTTAGAAACGAGTAACTCGTCCTAACACCTTGTGGTTTGTAAGATCGATGACCGACCTTACAAACCTTGGAGTCATAGTTGTAGAGCCAACGCGGCTTATTTAACGACTACCTACTTCCGTTGATAAAGACCGGGATTAACGGCTTAACGTGCCTTCCGAAATACTGAATCATTTTACTTTTCGCACAACTATCCTAACAAAACTATGGAAGTTGCAGAAAGTGAGGTTTGTTTGTCTGACGGTGTCCCAACTGGGAATCCAACCAAGAACCAAGTCTAGTTGCACTGAATATGTAACCGTACGTTTCTGTTAATTTAAAATTATTACAGTTCGTTGTTTCGCTTTGTTCATTGTAGGATATTAAAAATCTCTAAATGACATCAGTTTGATTTACGTCGCTTCACAAATGAAGTGGCGCCATGTGGAAAAAAAAGAAGCTACAAAAACCCATGCGCTCTTTTAAATATCTTTGATGTACGCAGATAATATCCAGAAACAATATTATTTATTAATAAAAATCTGCCCCCAACAAAGTTCACCCCATCCAATTGCTATCACTGTCGAGATGAGCAATAAACTATAACAAGAGGACGTAGAGGACTCTACATTGCGTGCAAATGCGTGTGAAGAATCGCACCCGCCGCGGTCACGCTATATTAAATAATCACACCATATTCACGAATAGTCCTTGGACGTTGTACATTAACGCGTAACTTCAATACCAAAAAAAAACACACATTTCCTGCCTCACACGACTATCGAGCACATTGGAAATGAATCTACGGAATCCGAAAAAATATCGTTCTGGCTTTTTTCAAAAAGGTTTCGCCACAAGGCAAACCCTTAACCTGATCGTCTTTGTTTTAGACTCAAATTGTAGCTGACTAAATTTTCCTCTTTTTTTATTCTTCATTTCCAAAATGTCGGGCGCCAAAATCAAAAATTCGGAAAAAATATGTTTTTTTCATTATTTCGGACATAACTTTTTTCTTTTTTGATTTTCTCGAATAATTCTTTTTGCACTTTACGGCTCTTGTAAATACTCGTCTTTTGAGCCCTTTCTGAATATCATATCTTTACAAGTCTCCGAGATATTAGGAGATCGCACTTTTTCGTGAAATCGGAGCCCTACACTGGAGCGAACAAAAAGACATTTCCAATGTCAAAACTATGTCCACTGCTGGACACTGTGTTAACGCGTGTAAAGGAGCGCTTTCGCTGCACTCACGCTATAAGAAATAATCTGTCCATATGCATGAAGTCGTTGGATTTTGTACGCAGGGCTGTAAGCACGTAGAAACAGAACCAGTGTAAGCTGAACCAGCGATACGCTACGAACCCCCGAAACCAGAGCCCCGCTCAAGGTCAAAGTGTTTCTACCGACGAGCGGTCGTGTGTACAAACCCCTCCGGACCCACCATACCCCTGAGGGTAGGGGTAGACGTATCTTCACTGAAAACCAGCCCTGCATCTTATGCTGCGGTTTTGGCTGTGTGAGGAACTTTTATTCATTGGGTTTTACAGTCACAGCACACGAGTTAAAACGATCACAACTTTTGTCAATTAAAATTATCTTTGTTTCCTTTACTGTATGTGTTAAGTATATTATGTTGGGATGTCCAAAAATTATAAATATTTCTTATTCTGATAATGAATCAAATATTTTTTGTATTTTTCCACACCATGTTTCACAGAGAAAGTTTTTCAGCTTAAAAATAATGCCCATACAATCAATGTACAGCGTTCCTGGTTTCTGGCATTAAAAGCATTAATGTATTATCCAATTGGTGGGGTGTCACGGTGGTTTCCGATTATTTTTATGGGATGTGCTCTTGTTTGCGGATGTTTTAATGCAGAGATAGAATTTAGACGATTTCGTAGGAAAGCACAATGGCGTAAAATTGCACAATTCATAAAAAGGGCTATTAATATATATCTACGAATATCCAGTTATTTATCCACTTTTAGAAAAATCGAAAACATATAAAAAAATCTAAATCCCAGCTCCACTCGAACGACAACTTCCTCTGTTTTGAACAAATTGAACGTCGTGCAAACCACCAACATTAATTTGTTTGTGCTAATCAAAAGTCAAAACTAGTAGTTGAGGTAGCTAATAGAGACATGATATGTAAATCAATCACATAGTCTTTTATATCTCAGTGGAAGTTGATACAGATCACAAGCCGATACGCGAAGAATTCCAAGAAGCTTTTGGAAGATAAAGAACAAAGATCATCGTCACGTGGCATTCTGTTTACAACTTTACGAAATATTCAGGTGTAACTCTTTTAGGTACTATGGGACTTAAGTGACTCCAGAGTCCAAGAACTCCATCACTGAGTGCAGAATAAAGACTTGGAGGTGTCTGATACAATAAAGCGAACGGAGGTCTGTTCTACTTTAACGATCTGTCAGAGCCCATAACCTGATCAGCTAAACAACATGGCTTCGACTAGTAGCGCTGCCCAGGATCAAACTGGACAATCATGGGTTGATTCATTCTCCTACATTATTCTACAGATATCCTTCTTCTTATCCATACTCGGACATGATGGAACTAGCTTTAAGGAGTTCAAAGAAAAGGTGTGGAAAGAAATAGATGAGCACATTAGTAGAGGACAGGATCCAACATTTACTGAAAACTGCGCTGTTTTGTTCTCCGGCGACAAGCGTATTCCCGAAGATCCCATGGACAACCAAGCCAAAGAAATGTTTGATAAAATAAAGGGAGACAAGGTAGGCTTCTTCAACTCTTTAGTCGGATATGCTAAGTATAATGCGAGAGAGTTTAGAGAAAATGTCTGGAAAGAAATAAACAAGAACATTAATGAACTAGTCTTCCTGTTAATGATTTTCTTGATACCATCACCTAAAGAGGTCACAGAAGAACTTGAAAAATCATTGCTTAAAATGAAGGCTCCTAACAAAACCTTAACAGTGACCCTTCCTCGCATTGCCGAATCATTCCCTGAGATTGTTGCACTTATATATCGAATATATCCTAACATCCGTGGAGTGGTAACTATGGACAAGATAAAAGAGGCTTCTAAGTTTCCTGAATATACAAGTTTAACCATACGGGCTGGTCTTGCCTGCTTCATCCCTAAAAAACTAGAAGGAGCTAAACACATCCTCAACGCGTTTATGCTGCCAAATATGCTACTTTCTGAAATCCTAAATCAGAGGAAAGATTACTGGAAAAGTTTGGAGCTCAGCATGAGATATGCTGACAGTATGAAGTACGTGAATAATGCCTACGACTCAGACTTGTTTAATGAGGAAGAGAGAATGTGGTGGGCCACACAGTTAGAGATTGTTGTTGACAAGAAATTCTTCTCAGTTTGGGTACATGCTGCTGAAGCTGCCAAGGTGAAGCTCATGAGTTCTTACACCATGAGTTTTTAGTGTAATATGTTTTAGTTTATAAAGAAGAGCCATCATAACTCCACTTTGTTTTAAAGCCTTTTATTTAATTCTAGCTTCAAGGCACACCGAGGTAGCTTTTACAGCCATATCAAGCACAAGTCCTATCGGGTATGGAGTACTGCTGTCACCTTTGGGATGGGTCGGCAAAATACCAACTGGCCAATCTTACTGCAATTAACAAACATGCCAAAAAGCTTATTGTCAACGAGACGGCCGCACATCGGTAGAAACACTTTTGGACCTTATGGCGTGGTAATAGAGTTGAAAAAGTTTCTACCGACAAGCGGTTGACCGTACAGGCAAGGCTGCAGAGCCTTGAACACCGTCGCACAGTATCCTGCTTGTTGGTATTCTATCTACAGGATACATTTCTGGGAGTGTGCGTCCGATTTGCACGACCTTATTATACCGTCCCCTTTCCATCTTCGTGGAACTAGACGTTAGTTGGAGTTCTACCCCCATGTGTTGTCTCTGTCCGTACGAAGCGCTTTCTTTATCTTACTGCAAGGAGTGGAACTCCCTCCCTGAAACTGTATTCTCCGAAAAATAGAATTTGGATCTTTTATTGTATTTTCTTTAGTTCTTTATTATTCATAACTATTATTGTACGCATGTGCATTAAGGAGGAGCGGGGTCTCCTGGAACAGGCTAGTTTTAAGCTAAAAAGAAGGCCATAGCAACATATTTAGATTACCTTTAAGTTTTTGAAAATAAATATTTTATTTTAATTGTTTTATTTTCAAGGAGTTGCTAAACTAAAGTGGCAGTGGGCAGGGCACATCGCAAGAAGGCCGATGGGGCGTAAGGGTTCTAGAGTGGCGACCACGTATCGGAAGACGAAGCGTTGGAAGGCCCCCCACAAGGTGGACCGACGATGTGGTCAAGGTCGCTGGATGCGAGCAGCGTAGGACCGGTCCTCATGGAGATCTTTAGGGGAGGCCTATGTCCAGCTGGACGTCTTTCGGCTGATATGAATATTTTCAAGGCAAGAGTGAACAGGCATTATCTAAGTAAGCATACTACATCTTTGACCCCATCGTCACTTACCACCAGGTGAGAGAAAAAAAGTTTTTGCCCTCAACTTCGTCCGCATGTTAAAAAAAATATGTACACACGGCCGCACATCGGTAGAAACACTTTTGGGACCTTATGTCGAGGTTATAGTGTTGAAAAAGTTTCTACCGACAAGCGGTTGACCGTACCAGTGTGGTAGTAAAACTATTAGCTGCTATCAAACAATAATAGTTTCGCGCGTTTAAACGCACTCATGAGTGGATAATAGCTCGTTGAAGTATCCACCTATCCTAAGCGTTTCGCTAATGAAGCATGTATTACGAGTATTAATGATAATGGGATGTTTATGATGACCTGGGAATAAAGGGTGTAAGGGACAACCTTCCGAATATTGAAAGGGCATGATCAGTCAACGTAACTGAACAAGTTTCCGCGAATAAAACTTTTAGGAAATGAAAAAAAAATCGGCCTCTCCATACAAAATTGCAAACTTGATTGGACAGTTTGTATGGAGAGACCGAATTATTTTTTCAGTTCCTGAAAGTTTTATTCGCTGAAAGTTGTTCAGTTATATTGACTGATCATGCCCTTTCAGTATTCGGAAGGCTGTCCCTTACAACCTGTATAGCTTGAACCAAAACCACCTTCGCTTGTTACACCACAATCGGTCACCTATCTGTTGCCCTGCCAGGACTAAAGTTGCTTAATTATTGAAGATATTTACCGTAAAACGTGGATGATGGTTGATGTGTAGCCAGCCAGTGCGCGTACGCATGTCCGGCGAGAAGTCCTGACTCTCCCAGTGCGTTGAGATCTGGGCACGTGGATGTCGAAGATACTGTGAAAATTTACAAAAGGAATTAAAAAAAATTGTAAATGTGAGATACATTTTGGAGAGGAAGTACCATAGTCATGTTTCATTTTGTTAGTGTTGCCGCTGTCACCATAGACTGGTTTTTATAGATGGTACAGTCAAAAGCACATCAAGCTTGACACATTGGATTTAGTAACATTTTTATTTCAATAGACGTACGGGCTAGAGTCGCACTGCGAGTGTCAAGCTTGACATGTCGTTGACTGTAAGATACAGAGAAGGAACTCCCTCAGTTGCCCTTACGTCACCCACCGGATGAGAAGAGATGAGACATGGACTAATCTACTACAGCAATGAAAGTATTTTTTTGTTTTGTTCCTTATGGAAGTATAGCCTCACTGAGCCTAAGTTTTGTTCTTTATGGAAGTATAGCCTCACTGAGCCTTAGTTTTGTTCCTTATGGAAGTATAGCCTCACTGAGCCTAAGTTTTGTTCGTTATGGAAGTATAGCCTCACTGAGCCTAAGTTTTGTTCCTTATGGAAGTATAGCCTCACTGAGCCTAAGTTTTGCCTATTATATCGTGTGGGTTGTAAGATCGATGACCGACCCCACAAACCCTGATGTCAGAGTAGTCATTGAGGCGGCTAAGGCCTTTTGACACATTAACGACTACTTCCGACCCATCGGTTTAACGTACCTTCTAAAGCACGGAATCATCTTACCTTTTGGACAATTAGGCGATTTTGTTCTGCAATGTCCTAACCAATTAGGACAATCGCACAAAGTGATTTTTGTTTGTCGGTGTTTCTACTGGGAATCGAACCCAGAACCTCCAGATCGAGAGCCAAATGCACTTACTACAGAGGATGTTACCAAAGGCGGAATCAAACTGCGGGTTTTAAATTGTAGGTATCGTCTTTGCCGCGGGCAAACCTCTAATATCCAAGAGAAAAATGTTTACAAAGGCACGATGTAGCTTAAAACCGAGCGAGCAGCTTTTTAGAAGAACGGCCCACAGGGATTATAAACAAAGGTTTAAGCTGAGCAAATATTACTTAGTTTTTCAAACTATATAGGTACCTATGCGATAAGGACAGATTTTTTTAATCTGCATTAGTTTTCATGGAAATTGTTTAAAAAACAAAAACCGGTTAAGGCGAGTCGGACTTAGCGCCGAGGGTTCCGAATAGTATTTTTGGCAGCAATAAAGTCCATTTTTATGACCGCAAAATTAAATTTGTTTCTAAAGGTTTTTTGCAGACTTCAAAAAAAAACTGCGCAGCTAAAAAAGATAGTTTTGTTTTACCTGTAATATTTACGTAAACTATTTTTATGATACTCCACTTGTAAATATGAAAGCTTTACTTGTACATTCTAAAATATATTTTTGTATCTTTTTTCGACTTTTACTTTTCAAGTTATGATGAAAAATGACAAATAAAATACCGTTCCCCCCCTTATTTCCGAAGTTTGTGAAAGGAAAAATCTGAATCAGTTAAAGTTGATATAAGTTTATGTAAATATTACCTGGATCTTTCTAAGTTGCAAAGTTTTTTAGAAATCTGCAAAAAAACCTCTACAAATAAATTTAGTTTTGCGGTCCAAAAGATGGACTTTATTGGTTCCAAAAATACTATAGATATATTTTAACTCTTGGCGCGCGAGTCCGACTCGCACTTGAACGGTTTTTTTACTTGACTATACGGCACAAAGGAGGGTTATGGTTTTGACCGGTATGTATTTTCATCGGTTCCCTCATACCTTCTAAACTGCTTAGCGTGATTTACCAAATTAGGTATCGTTAAAAGCGTCTTGATCATCCGCTGATTATGAAATAAGACGTCAAATTGAATATGGCGTTCTCTAGAGGAGATTAAGTCATGAAAGAAAAAAAAAAATGTTTGTAACGATATCGTGTTGGGTATCAAATGAAAAGGCTTAATGAACACATTTCAAAAATGTTTATATTGTTAGCTTTATTACGTATTTTTAACCCAAAAATAATTTAAATAAAAATTATTTAAATTAATACTAGAACTCGAGTACTGACAAATCGTGCTCTAAAAAGTAAGAAACAAGAAAATATTGACATCTGAAATTGTTAATAAATATTCATAGTTATGTTCAGATAATAGCCGTGGTCATATTATGCCACCTACCCTAAAAAAGCGATCTCTGCTTTAGGGCAAAGTGGCATAATAGTATCATACTTTTTAGAGCAAGATTTGTCAGTAGTCGGGTTCTAGTTTTTGAAAAAATTTTTTTCTTAGTGTACGAAACTTTTTCTGTTTCCTTTAAGAAATAATATGTTTTAACCTTAGATTATGAATAACGGCAGCTTACTGGTTTTAACTATGTTCCTAAACACTCATTACGTTTTAAGTACACTGAGGAAAATTCGTAGAAAATTGCGACAGACCGAAGCAATTAATCATCTGGGTACAACAACGTACAACAATTTATCCTTAAATTTAGGGAAATCTATATAGACGTCGTATTAAAATCAAGACACTTTTTGTGACAGATTCAGTTTCATACTTAATTCGTTCGTAATAAACTTACCATTATGCTCATCAGCATTTTCTTCGACACTTTCACTTTCTTCCAGACCGCCACAACTTTCTGCATCATCACCACAATTTTTATTATTCCCTAAAATAGTATCTATTAAAAATGTTTTACCCTTCGCATTATTTACGTGAATACCTTTTTCACTATGTGTATATTTTTCTTCTCTGTTACACCACATATTTTTGGCATTAATTACAGTTTTTGGAGGGTATAAGACCTTTTTCTGATCGTAAACATAAATTCTATCGTGTACACTAAGATTCACAATCCTTTTATCAATATGTCTGTTTGTAAATTCATTGTTTTCGCACATAACGTCTATTTGTTCTTCTTCACTTTCATAATCATCCTCTGTTACATAATTATTGCCAGTATGTCGGGAACTTTGGTATACACTTACTTGTTCACTGCTTTCGAATTTAATTTCGTTTTCACAAGTACTCGATATATCACTTATTGCATCCATTATTTTGTGTCTAATCTTTGCTTATCTTCAAAGTCTTGTTTTTGGTTGTTTTTGAAAACTCTCAAATTATTTAGGTATGACGAATTTTTAAACACCAAAAATTAATTCCTCATACGATCCACTTTTTTCACTGCATGGTCCAATTTTTTTTACGAAAGATGAGCATTGAAGCAGGTGCGACTGATAGCAAGTTCTCTAAAGACTAAAATGCGAGAGCAAAAGATATCATCAGTATGATAATTGCTTATAAAAATAGGTGGTGCTATCCGTGCCACTTCAACGGTTGTAGGTATGGGTATTATTTGGTTCTTACACGCTACTGGTCCATTTGAGTTTGGAAGGGATGGCGCCATTTTAAGTGGGCGGGGTTAAGCCGCCTTGCCAGATCACCTGTGAATTTTCACACCTTCCTTGGGATGCCAACTTTCAGATTTTCTCAAAAAATATATGTTTCTAGGACTTTTAGAATTAGAGCTTTTATAACGCTAAAGATATTAATTTATTAATGCCACTGTCAGTAGTTTTTTTTTATTTTTTTTTATTACGCTGGTGTATATACGTAGCACAAGTAATAACTTTTCCTATATTCCATTTTTTTGTCTATTCCAACGCTTACCAAAACATTTTGCATCTATGTCAAAAGCAATTGGCTAAAGCAGACAGAAAAATCAAGTGTGTAAAACAATGTTATTCGTTTCGTCAAATATACTCTGGTTTTAGTGTCATGCCTGCAACATTGATTGGTAAGCGTTAGAAAAAACAAGAAAATGGATCATTCTATAGGTTACTAATAAGATTACGATTTTATGTTCCTGAAAGTTTCTTTTGTCATAGAATCTCTGACTGAAAGAAAATATTATGTCTCGTCTAAAAGCTAAAAGGTTATTGAAATTAGTTTTTAGGCTTTATTATACAAATAATAATCTTTATTATTTCTTCCTTTTCTTAGTCGTAACACTCTTGGCATAGAGTTTATGTTATCTTTAGGTGATGGCTCGTTTTACTGGCTGCCGCCATTCCTCTAGAAGTAGTCTTCTTGGTACACCCGTAAACTTACCAGCTAGAGTTCTTTATATTGGTCGAAGACCTAAAGCCTTTTAGACTTAGCCCGTCCACTGCACTACACTCGAGATCTCCCACGTCTTGGGTACCTTACACCTCGCCTTGCACAAACTTTTTGATAAACGTGCTGGCGCATCAAAATATGTACCCGAAATTTGGAAACATTCAACTTTGAGGACGATTGAGTTTAGACGTTGCTGAACTTTACAAAATAGAGGCAATCGTACAAAACTCTGACTATGATCACAGATCATATAATACTACTATACCTAAAAAATTTTAAGCATGGCAAAAGCGGTCATTGACCCGACTTCTACTGCGGCGTATCATAATACATCGATACAAAACGAAAGCATTGACCGTACTGTAAACATCAAAATCGTTAAAGCCAATAGGGATTTGTCCTTAAAGTCTGTCAACTACGTTTTTTAGGTGTCGATGGGTGATTATGTGTAATCACTGTTGGTAATTTCGTTTTTAAGATATAGTAAAATTAATGAAATCAATTTAAAAATTTTTAATAATTTGAAAAAGAAAAAAATAGAGTTTCACAGAAGCAATCAAACTGACTTAATCAGTTACCATTCAACTAAAAGGAATACCTATTAAAATCATCTAGACATTCAATTCTCCCTATAAAAGGCACGCAGACCACTTCTATAAATCACGCGGGTGGTCCCTCCACTGCCAAACACCAAGACGTTCTATTCCATTCTACCATTTTTACATACAAGATGTTATTTATAAGACGACTGCAGTTGAACTATAGTTCGTCCATCTTAAGAATGCAGTGAATCATCGCTTTCCGCCACTGCTAGCCAAGCCCCGTAACCAATCAAGTCACCTAAAATTATAAATCCAAATGCACAATGATTAACTGAAGGCTAACCTTAGAAAAAAGCGGTTGTTTTTTTCGTGTGTTACCTAAAAAACAAAAAAAACTCTTTTTTTTTTGCAATATAACGCCATTATGAATACACCTTTACCCTGTATTTACACTAATGACTAACTGCATTCAATAGTACCACGGCCGCACATCGGTAGAAACATTTTTGGACCTTATGGCGTGGTAATAGAGTTGAAAAAGTTTCTACCGACAAGCGGTTGACCGTACTGTAAACATCAAAATCGTTAGAGCCAATAGGGATTTGTCCTTAAAGTCTGTCAACTACGTTTTTTAGGTGTCGATGGGTGATTATGTGTAATCACTGTTGGTAATTTCGTTTTTAAGATATAGAAAAATTAATGAAATCAATTTAAAAGTTAAAAATTTTTAATAATTTGAAAAAGAAAAAAATTGAGTTTCACAGAAGCAATCAAACTGACTTAATCATTTTACATACTGATTACATGGTGGCACTATGATGATTTTTCCTCGTGGACATCTCAAAAGATGATTGAAAACACCCTATTCTAAGAAACTGATTACATGGAATGGACTTTTTCATTTTACTTTTTTCATAGCCTCAATATCCCCATTGCTGGCCTGACAGAAGGCTTACGCGTTTTTTTAATATTATATATTCATTGGCTTTTCTGTGTGCTATTTTTGCCATTTTTTTTTTCAACAGCATCCAATTATTGTTTAAAGAATTTATGAAGGTATTCTTAAAAATTTGCTGAGGGTTGGCAACTTTACACCTTTCTCGGATTTCATTTGCTGTTATGTCAGGCTGTTTGCTGCACAAAAGATCTCTAAAAGCTTATGATGATAGCTTGCACAGGGGGTGTTTTATTGAGTAAATTGACTAACCATAAAAAATATATTAAAGTTCGAAGGACTTAATGTCGCCCCCATAACTAAAACGACCTATCAAATCAGTAAATAAAAAAAAATATTTTTTTTCGTTGTAAGATAAAAATATCTCTTAATGACGACATCAGTATAAAATTTAAAATTACATCGGTTCACAAATCATCATCATCTTATCGTGTGGGTCGCCAGTCTCGCCGTTCGATGACCGACCTCAGAAACTCTGTTTGATGTCAGAATTGTAAAGCCACCAAAGTCCGACTACATCCGTAGATAGCAGTCGGGACTAACGGCTTAACGTGCCTTCTGAAGCACGGAATCATCTTACGTTTCGGACAATTAGGTGATACATCCTGCAATGTCTTAATCAAACTGGGGAGGTCGCACACAGGGATTTTTGTTTGACAGTGTCCCTAACGGGAATCGAACCCAGAACCTTCGGATCGAGAGCCAAGTCTTGTGACCACTAGACTATAGAGGCTGTTAAATCACAAATAAAGCGGCGCCATGTCACGTGTGGTGCCGGCAAAGTCCCGTGTGGTGCCGGCAAAGTCCCTTGTGGTGCCGGCAAAGTCCCGTGTGGTGCCGGCAAAGAATAGTACCAACCCTTACATACCCGTGGGTGTCGTAAAAGGCGACTAAGGGTTATAAATTGGAGGATGGGCTTACGGCGGTCACCTACAACCGCGGTCCATGGTGCCAGCCGTAACGCTAACAATGGAGGTGACTATGGTACTCCCCCTCTACATTTTTCCAGCATACGCTAGAATTCTAGAGGGAGCTCTCTGTCCTGTAGTGGACGTTTCATGGGATGTTATGATGATTATGATGACGTGATATAAAAAAAAAACAGTCAAGTGCGAGTCGGACTCGCTCGCCGAGGGTTCCGATATACCTATAGTATTCTTGGAAGCAATGAAGTCCATTTTTAGGACCGCAAAACTAAATTTATTTGTAAAGGTTTTTTGCAGATTTCTAAAAAACTATGAAACTTAGAAAGATCGTTTTATTTTGCTGTAATACTTACATAAACTTCTATCGACTGTAAATAATTCAGATTTTTTCCTTCAAAAACTTCGGAGATAAGGGAAATGGTATTTTTTTGACATTTTTCATCATAACTTGAAAATTAAGAGTTGTTAAAAAAAGCAAAAATATATTTTAGAATGTACAAGTACAGCCCTTTCATACGATACCCTACTCGACCTAGTAACGTCAATTTGAAAATTTGCCCCCCCTATTTGGGCCCCCTTTACATTCATTATAATATTTTTTTAAATTCTTTCATGTGCAATTAATTTGTGCAACCATATTTTGAAAACTATTTCAAATTTCAAGTCGATAGCATGAGTGGTTGCTGAGATATACAGGTGTGACAGACGGACAGACAGACAGACAAAGTCGCACCATAAGGGTTCCTTTTTTTACCATTTTGGTAGAGCAGGACGGAACGATATGGGTCTCCGTTGCTCCAATATATTACACATCTGCTGCCACACTACCAGCACGAGATCCTCGATCGAGATCTGTGTATCTTACAGTCAACGACAGGTCAAGCTTGACACTCGCAGCGTGACTCTAGCCCGTACGTCTATTGAAATAAGAACGGTGCAAAGTCCAATGTGTCAAGGTTGAAGTGATCTTGACTGTACATCCTAAGAATTCAGTTAGTCATTAGTGCAAATACAGGGTAAAGGTGTATTCATAATGGCGTTATATTGCAAAAAAAAAGGGTATTTTTTAGGTAACACACGAAGAAAACAACCGCTTTTTTCGAAGGTTGGCCTTCAGTTAATCATTGCGCATTTGGATTTATAATTTTAGGGGACTTGATTGGTTACGGGGCTTGGCTAGCAGCGGCGGATAGCGATGACTTACTGCATTATTAAGATGGACGAACTATAGTTCAACTGCAGTCGTCTTATAAATAACATCCTGTATGTAAAAATGGTAGGATGGAATAGAACGTCTTGGTTCATTGTTTGGCAGTGGAGGGACCACCCACGTGATTTATAGAAGTGGTCTGCGTGCCTTTTATAGGGAAAATTAGATGTCTAGATGACTTTAATAGGTATTCCTTTTAGTTGAATGGTAACTATCCCAAAACGAGCAATATTTGTATACGTTATATTACTAATTGGTTTCTCGAAAACGGCTTTAATGAGTTCTTGGGGGTGAAAAATCAATCTAACTAGGTCCTATGTCTGGGGAAATTCGTTTACTTCGTTTTTTTAAGCATTTCTTGAAAATAGCGCGTTTCAGAAACCCTATAGCGTCATCTGGCGGTGGGCTGTGGTGAATATTATACAAAGCGAAACCTAGTACTTCGTCTAAATTAAAAAATTAAAAAGTAGCATAATAAAAGTGAAGGTAAATGTTGAAATGAAACAATTTTATTTTCTAACAAAAGACATCAACGCGTGCACAATTTTTTTAAGAATTTTATCTACTTCCCGTACCGGAATATTCCAAATTCGAAACCAATGACAGATTCGAAATTGAGGTCATTGTCCGCTATCATTTTCATTTCCACACTGTTCCATACTACGAGCAGTACGGAAATGAAGTATGGATTTTCATTCCGCAACTGTTATAATACATAATTTTCAATCTGCATAGGCTAAGGCAATACTACCACAGTACTACATACAGCCTACTTTAAAGTAATTTTGTAAAAATACTTTTTACTGACTGCCTATATTTAAACGAAAACGGAGGGTACCAGGAGTACATAAATCGACAAGAGGCTGACAGTTGGCTCGCTTCTATATAAAGTGACCGTGGCAACAAAAGAAGTGACTTCAACAAAATGTACCAGGAGATTATGAGTCTACAAGAGGCTGTCAGTAACCATATACCGGGTGTAACATGAAGTTATTGTTAAAGCAACTCCATCCACAAGCTCTGGATCTGGAATAACGGAATAACTTTAATTAACTGTACTAGCTAACTGTGCTCTTAGTTCCATGAATTGATTACTACTTTTTAAAATTTTATTTTATTTTATCGGTCGTAGATAAAGTTTTGTATGCAACTATACGTAATTAGTCATTTTAACACTCGATCTATACTATTTTGATACTCGGCTGCGCCTCGTATCAAAAACCAGATCTCGTGTTAAAATTACTCTCATTACGCAACAGTTGCATAAATAACTATTTTTGTTACTGCAAACATTATAGGTACAGGATGTATAAAAAAGTACGATGATGCTTCTAAGGGGTGATTTTACATCAATAGGTTTTATAAAAATATTAAAAAAAACTTAAAAAAAGTTGTTTAGCTCAAGTAGATGTGAAACGCCCGGAGGGTTCGATGACCTCTATGATCAGCTGGTACAAAGAACGGTACAAAGTCCAATATGTCAAGCTTGATCTGTCGTTGACTGTACCTAAGTACTTAAGTAGGCAATTTCTAGGTTCACACGGCCGCTTGTCGGTCGGTGGAAACACTTTGACCTTGGGGTCTCTGGTTTCTGGCGTTTCTAGCGTAGCGCTGGTTCAGCTTATACTTGTTATGTTTCTACGTGCTTGCTGCCGTACGTACGAAATATTCGTTAGGTAGGTAGGTAGAAACAGTTGAGAGCACTTCGAGGTTGACACACTGGACTTTCAATACCATTCTTATTCTTTCAGCCGCAGGAACTAAAGTTAAGCTGTGAGTGTCAAGGTTGACTTGCTTTGACTGTACCTACCTTCACAGCAAAGCATTAGACGTCCCTCACTTGACCTAATAAATAACGATATTTAAAGTATTACCCCTCCATATTTGGGACCCATTTTCAGTCATAAAACAAATATATTTTTTTATTTCATAATAATAATAATAGTTGGGCTAGCATATTTTAAAAGTAGTTAGTACGTGATTAGTGATTTGATTACGTGAGTAGTTGCTGAGTTAAATGGGTGTGACAGAACCTTTTTGGTTCGGACCAAGGAGGTTTTAGTAGCAGCTCTTGCTGCTAAGGAGGGAGCCATAAGCGTAGCACTTTCTTGCGAGGGACCTCCATACTAAAATGTATGGATTTTTTTTTAAATCCTAAAAACGTATTTTTTTTATCTTTCTCTCTGAGAAATATGTGACATGGGACTAATAAATGCTACTACCACAGTTTTTCTGGTGAAAACACTTACCATTCAGGAAATAACCGGTGTTAAAACTCACGCATAAAATGGCTATTACGGATTATTTACGCTTCCGTTCTTAGTATTAACGATCAATTCACAATTAAAAAACGATATATTTTCACTTTCGCAAACAAAGTTTATACTAAAACATTAGATTTTTAAAGATATCTTGATTTTTGTGAAATTTAACTGAGTTTTTTGACCGACTAGCATGGGCGACAGTGAGACGCTTTACACTTCACTAGCTCATACAGAATATGTATATGGCGGACTCTATAGTTTTTTACTCCGAGGTTCGGACCCTAATAACAATTAATTATGTAATCCATATTTATAAGAACGCCATCTATGGTAGTGTGAGCATAACGCCATCTAGTTGACATGAACGAAAGAATGCTAGCGATTTTGTCAGTCCTCATTGATGTCTTGTTAGTTTCTAATACCACCAATACTAATTATGGCGCTCTAATAGTTAGTATTAGGCGGGTTCCAAGTTTAGTATGGCGATGAGCTCTCTGTTACGCCCAGTATTATATTACTCTATGTACAAACAAAGACGTTTTTTGTTATTATATCAAGTCACTAGCAAGTACCTATCGATTTCAATACCTATATTACTTTAATGTATATCAAATGAAAAGGGAAATAAGGGAAATCAAATAAAAAGGAAAATATAAAAAAAAGGGTTTTTTTACAACTTATTAGTGATGTAGAATCAGCAGCCAAGTGCGTGTCAGACTCCGCACATTTAGGTTTCCGTACCCGCATTCCGTCTTTGCTACGCATTTGACCACTAAATCAAGTTGGTTGTAATAGGACAAATGAGGGAATTTCAAAGAAACATCTGATTTATCAATTTATTGGTATTTACGTTACGTACGTAATAATAAACATTATAAACAAAAGATCAAGTTCATAGGTCAATGGGAAGTAATTTCTTTATCGCACCCCTTTAGCTGTATTAACCCATAAAAACAATAAAAAAGAAATTTTTATAACTTGTTTCTTGTTTCTGTTAAAAATTATACAAAAAAATAAATAATAATATAGCAAACTGTTTAAGCTACTGTAGACCCAACTGGTTGGATGTAAAACCATCACAGTATAAGCATCTTATTGACTTTCTTAGGGTCAATAAGATGCTTATACTGTGATGGTTTTACATCCAACCAGTTGGGTCTACAGTAGCTTAAACAGTTTGCTATATTATTATTATTTTTTTTTGTAAAGTCTCTCCGAGGAGGTAGTTTTTTTATTTTATTTTTTTATTCAAAACTGTTGTCAAGCAGAAATTATATAAGAAGGGTTATTATAAAATATCTGATTATCTAGAAGAGAAAAATCCATGGGATTAGGCAACGGTTCTAACAGGCTAATTCAAAATTAAAACTGACTTATGTTTGTTGTATATCAACCTTGTACATTCAAACATATTTAAAAGAGCACGTCGGTTTTTATTGTCGCTTCTTTTTTTCCCACAATGGCGCCACATTGTTTGTGAAGCGATGTAGTTTAGCTGACGTCATTAAGAGATTTTAATATCCAACAATAAATAAACGATTTTGACTTTTTGCCTGTAAAACCAGTGTGACAGACGACGGACAGACGGACACGTGAATGACAGCAATAGGGCTCCGTTTGGATTTGGACCCTTCGGGTATGGAAACCTAAAAAGAGGAAAATTCTTGGTAGTCCTTCTTTACTCCCGCAAAGCAACAGTCGTCGCAACAAGCAGTGTCGTCCGTCCGTCCGTCTTGCTCGAAGTGGCAGCCCCAGACCATAATACAAATCACAAAATATCTCGTGCTGTCAATGGACCGTCTATAGACAGTGCAAGATTTGGGGTGTCCTTTTTCAGCGACCGTATAGTCTGAGTAACGTACATTTCTTTTCATTCATAGAAAAAAAGACGAGCAACCTATGATTGATTACTTACTCTTATGATGTTTTAAAGCATAGTACCTGGTCGACCGAGCTTCGCTCTATAATAGCCGCCTCAACATTAAAATATCATCGGGTGAGCAAGCTATGCTACCCGCCGACAGATGGCGCTGTAGGTTTTTGTCTAAAACACAAATCTTAAAAACACGGGGAAAACGAATTTTCCCAGACACAAGACGTAGCTAGATCGATTTTTCGCCCCCGACAACCCCCGTATGGTAAATATTATCAAAATCTTTACAGCCGTTTTTGAGAAACCGATTACAAATTTATATACAAATATTGCTCGTTTAATTGTATAGGATACGACATGTAATTCTAAATAGGTACTCAAAACCTCTCGGGGGATGTTCCACCTATGTGATTGAACAATTTTTATTTTACAACTTTTGGAAATTAAAAAATCAATTTTCATACAAAATGAAGATCCTCGATTCTTGAAAATCACCGGGTGATAAAATATCACTTTTGAGATTTTAAAAATTCACATTTTACGAAGATCAATCTTATATTTTAAAAAGAAAAATCACCCGGTGATATACAAGAATTGGTCCCCTGATACGATCAATTTGTATGGAGAACCAATTTTTTTTAAATTTTAAAATTTGTAGATCAAATGTTGTCCTGTTACATGGGTAGAACTCAATGATATTACAATTATGTAGAACTACCATACGAGAGGTTTTGCGTATTAGGAATTACATGTTGTAAGTATGTATACTCGGTTCATTTTGGACCCCTAGTATAAGTAAGCCCTCAGCCGCATTTTAATAACTATGTTACTGAGAACACAAGTCTGAACATATTTCTCAAAGAAACATCAACCAAATAGCAATAAAAATAAATAAAATAACAAACATAATGTTTTTTGTCTTGCTACAAACCTTTTGTGTGGGGTGACAATACCAACGAATTTAAGTTTTTTATCCTACTAGCGGTATCTAGTTGCATAAGCCGGTTCTTTTGTAAGCTTTAGTAGAGTTGATTACTCTGCGCCGTGATACCTACGTAAATTCTCAACTCTCTCGAATACCCTACGTGAAGCTTACACGTCGCTAAGACAGGTGGCGCTACTAGTCACGTTTTTATACAAATGAAACAAGTTGGGATGGTTTACTGATTCATACCTGATTCAGCTAGATGCGAAAACTTATTTAAAGTAAAAGCTTTATTAAATCTATTGTTATTGAACAACACAGAAGTGATTAGCAATAGGTTTAAAAACCTTTAAATTTGAAGTAGCTTCCTGTAATGCTGTAACGAATGTTAATTCAGTTTTTATCAGCATGATTACTTAGATTTTTTGTAGATTTACATACAAGTTTAGATTATTTTTACTCGTTAATAAGTATAATATGAAAAAAAAACAAGTAAGTATCTATCTATGTAATAATAGAGGACACACATTTTTAATTTTATGATACTTTCATCCAAATTTAAAGCGTTATTTTTTTACCACATCGGAAATTATAAGAGGTGTAAAAGCCTGAGTAAGTTTTCCCAAGGAATATTATAATATTATTATTAATTGTGCTGTCAGCTGATGCGGTTTGCATGGGAAGTTATAATTTATTTTTCGCCTTTCGGCATATGTTCCTTGAGTTGTTCAGTTTAATGGGCAGATCATCTTTTTAATTATCTGGGGTGATAAAGAAATAGCCCTGTATTTATTATTATTTAAAAGTTCATTAACTTTTTAATGTCCATTACCCTAAATTGGTGGCATCTTGGTATGCGATTAGGTAGGGTAAGTTGTCAATAGGGTAGACTTGTCAACGGCTCATTCTTAGTTTATAACTTCTAATATATATAATACTAGCTGTTACCCGCGACTTCGTCCGCGTGGGATTATATCTAACTGACCATCCATCCATCCACCCTTCCATCTATCTGTCGTCCGTCCAACCATCTGTCCAACAGTCCGTCACACCATCACTGTCCCTGCCCCTCTCCTCCCCCTCATCCTCCCTCTCCATTTCCCCCTCCCTCTCCTCCCTCCTCCCCCTTCCTCTCCCTGTCCCTCTCCCTATCCCTACCCCTAACGCCATCTTAACCGCTATCCCTATCCTCATATAATCATAGAAACAACACACATATTGATTTTTAGGCCCTACCCAACTGAACTCCATCCCCAGGGGATGATGGTATTTCACGTTCACCACGTTGGATTTCAAAATTGTTGTTGTTATCGTAATCAGCAACCCAATAAACCATACAAACGATACCCATATCCACGCTTCCGTCTATCTGTCGTCCGTCCGTCCGTCAAACCATCTGTCCAACCGTCCGTCACACCATCCCTGTCCCTGCCCCTCTCCCCCTTCTCCCCCTCACCCTCCCTCTCCTCCCTCCTCCCCTTCCCTCTCCCTGTCCCTCTCCCTATCCCTACCCCTAACGCCATCTTAACCGCTATCCCTATCCTCATATAATCATAGAAACAACACCCATATTGATTTTTAGACCCTACCCAACTGAACTCCATCCCAAGGGGATGATGGTATTTCACGTTCACCACGTTGGATTTGAAAATTGTTGTAGTTATCGTAATTAGCAACCCAATAAACCATACAAACGATACCCATATTGGTTTTTAGACTTTTATTTTCAACTTCATCCCCCTTTTCACCCTTTAGGTTGTTGAATTTGCAAAAACCCTGACCCTATCTGTCGTCCGTCCGTCCGTCCAACCATCTGTCCAACCGTCCGTCACACCATCCCTGTCCCTGCCCCTCTCCCCCTTCTCCCCCTCACCCTCCCTCTCCATTTCCCCCTCCCTCTCCTCCCTCCCCCCCTTCCCTCTCCCTGTCCCTCTCCCTATCCCTACCCCTAACGCGATCTTAACCGCTATCCCTATCCTCATATAATCATAGAAACAACAACCATATTGATTTTAAGACCCTACCCAACTGAACTCCATCCCCAGGGGATGATGGTATTTCACGTTCACCACGTTGGATTTCAAAATTGTTGTAGTTATCGTAATCAGCAACCCAATAAACCATACAAACGATACCCATATCCACCCTTCCGACGATCTGTCGTCCGTCCGTCCGTCCAACCATCTGTCCAACCGTCCGTCACACCATCCCTGTCCCTGCCCCTCTCCCCCTCCTACCCTTCACCATCCCTCTCCATTTCCCCCTCCCTCTCCTCCCTCCCCCCCTTCCCTCTCCCTGTCCCTCTCCCTATCCCTACCCCTAACGCCATCTTAACCGCTATCCCTATCCTCATATAATCATAGAAACAACACCCATGTTGATTTTTAGACCCTACCCAACTGAACTCCATCCCCAGGGGATGATAGTATTTCACGTTCACCACGTTGGATTTGAAAATTGTTGTAGTTATCGTAATTAGCAACCCAATAAACCATACAAACGATACCCATATTGGTTTTTAGACTTTTATTTTCAACTTCATCCCCCTTTTCACCCTTTAGGTTGTTGAATTTGCAAAAACCCTGAGACACATAAATATAAATTTTTTGTCGTTAGCCTAAATACAAAATTAGAAGATCCTAACTACAAAACTGACGGACTTTCATAGAAACTTTCATCCCCTATTTTACCCCCTTAGGGGTGGAATTTTGTAAAACCCTTTCTTAGTGCACCCTAAGACCTTACAAAAAACCTACATGCTAAATTTGGAATTTCTACACCCAGCAGCGGTTTGGGCTGTGCGTTGATATGTCAGTCAGTGAGTCAATCACCTTCTTCATTAACATTAAATGCGTTTTCCCGTGGGAATAAAGTGTGTTTCCGCGGTAAAAAGTAGCCTATGTGTTATTCCAGGACCTAACCTATATGTGTGCTAAGTTTCATTTAAATCCATTCAGTAGTTTTTACGTGAAAGAGGAACAAACATACTTACAAACTTTCACATTTATTATACACACATCAACTATGCCTAGGGATATTATACTATTGACGTCATAACTCAAAAACTATTAACGGTGTAGAAAAAGTTTGTATATGAATAATAATCTACATGGTTTCTTCTTTCGAAATTCAAAAAAATAAAAATAAAAGTTCGTGTCAAAACAAAAGAATGCGTGATAATTTGAATTTGACTTTAGCTGTTAGTTTCTGTTACAATTAAAAAGTGCAGTTTTTGTGAATTGTAGCAGATTGCGCCTTTTTTAAATTAATGTTGTACGTTTATTACGTTTACTGTCATGTCACGTCGACATTTAACAAGGGAAGAACAGATTAGAGCTGTAGGCATGCTAGAAGCTGGCGCTATTCAACGCGTGGTTGCTGACACTCTACGAACCCACCAAAACGTGATCTCCAGGTTGTGTTCACGCTATCGTGTCACAGGAGACGTAGCGGCACGGCATTCCGGCAGAAATCGAGTCACCACTCCAAGACAGGACCGTTTTCTGCAAAATATGGCCAGGAGGCAACCCAATGTCACGGCTATGCAAATGGTTCAAAGGCTTCAATCTGAACAACAATTGTTAGTAAGTGACCAAACTGTGAGAAGAAGGTTACATGAAGCCGGTATTCATTCTCGCAGACTACTGCGAGTTCCAGCTTTGCGGCGTGGCAATCGCGGGCGAAGACTTTTGTGGGCTCGCGAACATTTGGCTTGGAGCGATGAGCAATGGTCAATGGTTCTCTTTTCAGACGAGTCTCGATTCGGATTTCATCCGGATTCGCGAAGAATAAGAGTTTGGCGACTTCCAGGTAGACGGAACCGTCTCCAGCATCCTCAAGAGGTCCATTCGTATCAAGGCGGGACAATCATGGTATGGACTGGAATTCGTATGGGAGCGCGAACCGATCTCATTTGGATTAGAGGGAGTATGACTTCGAGGAAATACTGAGAAGAGGTAGTGGAACCTGTTATTATCCCACACAGGATCCAAATGGGCCAGGAGTTCGAACTCATGCACGATAATGCGCGAGCACATACGACAGAGTTGGTATCTACTGCGCTTCAGGAACATGATGTCAGAGTTATGAACTGGCCTGCTCAGTCCCCTGACATGAATCCCATAGAACATGCATGGGACATGTTACAAAGAAGGGCTTTGATCAATTTCCCTCCAAATTTGAGGACTGAAGAGCAACTTTTCTTGCTCTTAAAAATAACCTGGGACCTTATACCGCAGCAAGACTTGGACAACCTAATTTTGAGTATGAATAACCGATGCCGAACACTTATTAACGTTAGGGGAGGAAATACTGATTATTAAATTTAATAATATGCATTCTTTTGTTATTCGCGAACTTTTTTTTTTTCAAAACTTCAAAAAAGAGATATTGTGTACTTAGTATTAATTAGAGACTTTTAATTAATTAAAAAAAGAAACAACTAAATATCTCTGTTACAGCTCTTTATTTTATTAAACGCGTAAAGCATAAAATACACTTTCATTCTGTATATACATGTCCTAAGAAATAATCAACAGGTTTTCTAAAAAATGAGTAAAATTAAAATATCCCTAGGCATAGTTGATGTGTGTATTAGTAGGAAGTAGGATAGGATAGGATTAATATTATAATATTTTTAAATTTTTGTGATTTCACATAAACCAACAGAACAAAGCATTAAAAATTAAAAAAATAAAACAAGTAGCGTAGAACTAAATCTCGAAAGGAATTCGCGATTTTATTCCAACTCCAAATTATTTTCTCGTTCAAAGTATAGGATAAGAAATTTCATCCGGTTGGAGATAAAAAACGTATCGCCCTTCAAAAAGATGTAAAGAAGTGAAGCTAAGTGTTCAGGGAGAAAGTCCTCAACTTCAAAGCAAGAGGGATCACAAGTGCTTAATATAAGATGGAAATCATCAATCGCGGCCGAGGAGAGAATTTAATTTATTATACAGCGTGATTTTTCATTCACCAGAAAAAAATTGAGCGATGATTCTCCCCATAAAACTGAACAACTTTACCCAAGGAGCATAGGTCGAAATACGAAAATCTATTTTTAACCTCCCATAGAAACTGCATCAGCTGATAGCGCATTTTGTATAAGAGGTTAAATTTGGTTTTTCGTATTACGACCAATGTTCCTTGGGAAAAGTTGTTCAGTTTCATGGTCAGAATCATCCATAATTTTTTTTCTGGTGAATAAAAAATCACGCTGTAGTACTAGCTGTGCACTTCAGGTGGCTTAAAAGATTTATAAAAAAAACCGGTCAAGTACGAGTCGGACTTGCGCGCTGAGGGTTCCGATATACCTATAGTATTTTAAGAAGCAATTAAGTCCCTTTAACGCCAAAAATATAAATTTGATTGTAATAGTTTTTTGCAGATTCCTAAAAAACTGTGCTAATTAGATCTTTTATTTTTTTCCTGTAACACATACATAAACCTCTATTGACTTTGATTAACTCGTATTTTTTCTTTAGCAAACTACGGAAATAAGACGGGGACTGTTATTTTTTTCGTAATTTTTTATCATACCTGGAAAATAAAGTCTAAAAAAAGCAAAAAATATATTTTGCAATGTACAAGTTTAATCCTTACATAATAATGATACCCCATTCGACCTAGTAGCGACTATTTTAAATTTTATTCCCTCTATTTGAGCCCCTTTACAATAATAGTAACATTTTTGTAATTCTTTTGTTTGCAATGAAATTGGACAATATTCTATTATCAAAATTCAAGTCGACAGCGTGAACGGTTGCTGAGATATAAAGGTGTGACAGACAGACAGATAAAGAGACAGGCGAAGTCGCAAAATAAGTGTTCCATTTTTACTATTTTGGTTCGTAACCCTAATATACAACGGAACTAAACTGTGAGCTGAAAAAATTACAACCAATAGGAGTGTCCCATTTTCGAGTGCAGTTCTTAGATAGAAAAACCGGTCAATTGCGAGTCGGACTCGCGCACCGAGGGTTTCGATATACCATTAGTATTTTGGAAGAAATAAAGTCGATTTTTAGGACCGCAAAACAAAATTTGTTCGTAAAGGTTTTTTGCAGATTTCTAAAAAACTGTGGGACTCCGAAAGATCGTTTTATTTTTGCTGTAATATTTACATAAATTTCTATCGACTGTAATTAATTCAGATTTTTTCTACTACAAACTTCGGAGATAAGGGGAGGAATGGTATTTTTTTTGAAATTTTTCATCATAACTTCAAAATTAAGAGTCTTCAAAAAGTACAAAAATATATTTTAGAATGTGCAAGTAAAGCCCTTTCATATGATACCCCACTCAACCTAGTAGCAACAATTTGAAATTCCCTTTACATCAATAATCATATATATTTTTTATACTTTTATGTGCAATTTAGGTGGGTAACCATATTCTAAAACTATCCCAAATTTCAAGTCAATAGCGTGAGTGGTTGCCGAGATATACAGGTGTGACAGACAGACAGACGGTCAGACAGACAGACAAAGTCGCACCATAACGTTTTTTACCATTTTGGTATCGGAACCCTAAAAATAGAGCAATCCTATTTTATTGGCGGTTTTAAGCGCTACATAACTGTATAAAGTAAGTACTTACTAATATCTTATCTAGTTGAATAAACGCGCAAGTAAGTATTGACAGGCATTCAATACAAGTTGGAACAGAGGACAACCCTCTTCACCGTTCTATTATGTATGATTTGTATGAATCAGGTGGTTGTGCCTATTATGGGCAATACAACGGGCCTGCGATACGCCCTCCTATTGTGTCATCTACCCTATAGAAGCCACTCTATGATAGTGGTTTCCGATAGACGACAGACAGCAACATAGTTTCCAGACACTGATATAAACAAGAAACCAATCTGAAAAGGCTTTTAAAAACATCAATATACAGGGTGTTAGATTAAACATTGATTTGGTTCAAAGAGTGATCATATCAACCGAAAGACGTCCACTGCTGGACATAGGCCTCCCCTAAAGATCTCCATGACGACCGGTCCTGCGCTGCTCGCATCCAGCGGCTTCCCGCGACCTTGACCAGATCGTCGGTCCACCTTGTGGGGGGCCTGCCAACGCTTCGTCTTCCGGTACGTGGTCGCCACTCTAAGACCCTTACGCCCCATCGGCCAACGGATCTTCTTGCAATGTGCCCTGCCCACTGCCACTTTAATTTAGCGATTCTCAGGGCTATGTCAGTTACTTTAGTTCTTCTGCGGATCTCCTTATTTCTGATTCGATTGCGCAGAGAGACTCCGAGCATGGCATACATAATATTAGCTTAGTTTCATTGCAAATGATTCACTCAAACATGTGCCGGCGCCAATTACGCACAAACTACTGAACCGATAAAACGTGGTTTTCTATGACGCGTTAAACTTCTTTCCGTGCAACTAAAAGCTTAGTTTTATTGCAAACGGTTCACTCAGACAGAAAGTAAGTTTCAAGCGGCGGCGCCAATTACTCGCAAACTACTCAACGGATTCAAACAGGGTTTTCAATAACGTAATTTACTTACTTTTTAATAAAGAAACCAGTATCACACTTCGTCCGCGTGGAATTCAACTATAATTTTACACATACGAGGATATTTGGCAAACTAACAGTCCACACGTAAACAAGAGGTGTTTAATTTACATAAAATCCGAACTATCTATATAGTATTGTTAAAGCGAAAATTGCTCTGTCTATCTGTCTGTTACGTTTTTACGACTAATCCGATAAACCGATTTTGTTAAAACTTGGTAAGAAGATGGTTTGAACCATGGTAAAAGTCATTAGGTTTAGGTTTTTTATAACCCCACGCGGAAGGAGTCGCGGGCAACAACTAGTGTGTTAATATAGTGGACATACTAATAATTAATAAAAAAGTATGAAACGTAAAAAAGAAGGGTCACTCCAAAAACCGATTTTTTTTAATGTTTTTTTGTTTTATGTTTATCGTAAAAACGGTGATACGTGCAAGCGTCTTACTTACTTAATGGGATCATAGCGCATAATCTTATGTAAAAAAAAGAAAATAGAATTGGCCAAGTGTGAGTCGGTATCATGTTATGTGGTCCTTAAATGCATAGGTACGTACGTATGCACATGTACCGGTAGGTATATTAAATTCGTCGTAATACTAATTTAGTAAATAGGTAAGTTCTGATTGATTGATTAATTGCATTAATGACTGATTGATTGACTGATACATCAACGGACAGCCGAAACTAATGAAGCTAGAAGCACAAAATTCGGAAATTTAACATGGTGCATGTGATGCCTGGATAGATAGATAGACGTAATTATCGTCCTTCTGAAGCTACGAACAGATTTTAAAAAACTCTTTTACTTAATAGGTTAAAAATTAATAAATTAAAAATATATTTTTAGTTTGTATTGGTAGGGTTATTGTGCTCAATCCGTTTGGGGAATTATTGTTTTTTTCTACCGTGAAGCAGCAGTGTTTGCACTGCTGTGTTTCTGTTTAAAAGGCAAGAGAGCCAGGGAAATTTCTGGCATATGAGACACACCATCTTAGTTCTCAGGGTGGGCAACGTGCTTTGCTGTCTTGTTGGTGTCAATAATGCTACTAATAAGACATTGTGGCGGTCAGCACTAGGACCACAAGCTCGCTTACTCACTAGTTACATAAAAAAAAAAAAAAACATCTTATTCTCAGGGTCAACACTTTAAAAGCGAACAAAGTTGAGGTCAACGGCGACTAATTATTTGCTTGCATAAAACTTTAAGAAACATCTGGAATTCAAGTCAAAACTTTAAAACGGTAGCCGGAGCTACGAAATCTCAAAATAACTCACATCAAATAATGCAGCTGGGTTTTCTATATTTTTATTTCTCTTTGGAAAGGACGTACATAATTCAAATTTTTCATAGTTTTGTTCTCGCATTTTGCTAAAACGGGTCTTAAATATTCTAGAAAGAATTTTGTGTGATATGGGAGGTATCATCATTGAGCTTAAAGAAAAGACACCGCATTTAATTTGCATTTTATAGTATCGACAGTGGTATTTTATCAACCGGTGTATTTCAAGAACTGTGTCCCCGATTATTTTTCGACATCTAAGTTTTTGCAATATTGTGTCGTTCGACTGCAACAGTTTTAACAGCAGTGCAAGATGTTATTAAATTGATTTTAGAATTCAAATGATAAATAAACACAAATATATCTTTCGATACCGGTCAAGTGCGAATCGGACTCGCGCGCCGAGGGTTCCGATATACCTATAGTATTTTTAGAAGCAATGAAACCCATTTTTAAAGTATGCAGATTTCTAAAAAACTGTGCTACTTAGAGAATTTTTCTGTAATATTTACATAAATGTCTATCGATACTAATTACTTTTGATTTTTCCTTTTGCAAATAGATAGAGGGTGGACAGAAGACTGGTATTTTTTTAGACCTTTTTTATCATAACTTGAAAACATAGAGACGTAAAAAGGGAAAACATATATTTTGGAATGTACAAGTGAAGCCCTTTCTTACGATAGGTACCCCATGCAACCTAGTACCGACAATTTGAAATGTTGCCCCCCCATATGGGCTCCCTTTATAAAAATAATATTTTTATGATTCTTTCATTTGCAATAAAGTTGGGCAATCATATTCTAATATTACTCCAAATTTCATGTCGATAGCATGAGTGTTTGCTGAGATATACAGGTGTGACAAACAGACAGACAGACGAAGTCGGGTTCCGTTTTCACCATTTTGGTTCTGAACCCTAGAAATATAAAAGATATACATGACATACCTATTTGATTTTGTATTGTTATTAAATTAAATAATTTCAAACGCTCTACGTGCTAGAATTGCACTGCAAATATTAACACATACACACACCCACACACACGCACACATACACACACACATGGACACACGCACATACACATAGATTATTCCTAACCCTAAAATTTAAAATTGAAGATCTTTATATTCATTAAACCTAATATAAGCCTATGGAAGAGAAATCTCTCCTAGCACAGGCATTGTTTACATAAAAGGAGGCATCACGTTACCTACTTAATTTTTGTAAAACAATTGATGAATAAAAATTATTATTACTATTAGAGTCAAGTTTGACCTGGTCTTGTCTGTAAAAATAAGACGCTATTCGTTCTCTTAGCATTTTGTTATTAAATTCTTATAGAGGTGCGTTGACTGGATCATTAGGTCACAGAAAGAGCACAGTTTAGCAGTTAGTTGTTAGCAGTAAACCTCTTCTGGCTGGATCGCATTTTAGTGAGAAGATGCAATAGTCAATCGACTCAGTCAGTGGTTTTGCGCGCATAGTGACTGTAGTGAGCCGTGGTAGTGAGTGACGATATTATTATGTGGATTCTAGAATGTGAAAAAAAAGAAATTCAATGCCAGAGACATCTCATATCACATATTGAAACCAAAGCCTTATTATACCATGACAAAGACATATTGTTCGTGTTGATCTTGTAGGATAACGAGAGACACGTGTAAATATCATTCAATATGATAAGAGTTTAGGATTACCAATTTTGGGGATGATTTTTCAAAGTAATAATTCATTATTAGTCGAGATTGTTTTTCTTACAAAAAGAAGGATTTAGATTTTCATATACAAGAAAATAGGTGTCTTAGTCAGCATTAATATTGACAATCAATTTTACAAAAAACTTTTCTTTGATATAGATGGAGAGTTCCAATAGGTGAGCACTAGCTTGTTTCCCTCTTTTCAGTAAGAAGTCGGTTTATTTAAAAAAAATTTTGAATCCTTGTTTTTCGGTAATTCTCATCGAATCTCAAATTCGATGTTCACACACTCATTTTTCCTAAATAGTGCGGTCAGTTAGCTGTTTCACGTAGACACGAATTACAATTTCACCAAATTTTTCCAGGTACTAGCTAGGTACATAGCTCTCAATTTTTGATAGGAGCCAATTCTTGTATTTTCTATGATAGAAAAATCAAGAATTGGCTCCTATCAAAAATTGAGAGCTATGTACAGTCAAGAGGACATCAAGCTTGACACATTGGACTTTGTACCATCCTCATTGCAAGAGGCGTACGGGCTAGAGTCGCGCTGTAAGTGTAAAACTTGAAATGTCGTTGACTGTACCTAACTAGTACCTGGAAAAAATTTGGTGCAATTTGGTGAATTTGGCGATATAAGACTATAAGGGACCGGACTAAAACGGTGTAAGTTAGAAACAGAACTTCTGCATCGGAGGATAAAAAAAATATTAGACTACAAAACAAAACTTTGTCCTAATATGAACAACAATAATCCCAAAAAATTAACGATCATCATGTCACACTTCCTCTTCCAGCAAAATATTTGGATACTGCTTTATCAAACTCCAATGTATTTGTGTTACATATACCAAATTCATCGTAATTCTATTCTGTGAAACAGCAAGCCTTTATTACTACGCAAACTTAAATTCAAATTCAAATTCAAATAATTTATTTCAGATATAGATCCATAAAGTGTTAGTAACAATAACTTATACTATGGTTAGTAAAAAACATACACTAAAATGTTTGGTGTATGTGGAGGCTCACCCAGTGTCGTAGCAGAGGGGAGTCCCACCTGTCAGCGAACACCTTCAGGAGGCTGCTAGAGCTGGCACGGAGCCTGGTTAACATGGAGGCGCACCGTTTCCTCATTATGGCATAAAAGTCGTCCGTGTGCGCCTCAGCAAACATTCCGGACGCGCTACAGCATCGCGCCAGCCCCAACAGAATCCTGAAGGCGTTATTATATTGGACCCGGAGGCTACTGTATGCCCGCTGTACCTACCCAAATAAAAAAAAATAATAACAAAAAAAAATCGTGTGTGAAAATACATTTTCTAAACTATTGTATGTAATTAGTAATGAATTAGTAATTACATACAATAGTTTAGAAAATGTATTTTCAAACACGATTTTTAAACTATTGTATGTAATTACTAATTACATACAATAGTTTAGAAAATGTATTTAGACACAATATTTTTTTTTAATATTATTATTTTTTTATTTGGGTACTTTAAGTTTGGGTAGTAATAAAGGCTTGCTGTTTCACAGAATAGCAACGAACAGAGTCGGTCGCATGTCATCGTACTCCAGCATCGCAAAAGTGAGTCGTGCGGCTCTTCGTTCCGTGATAAAAAATATTCAGGTTTTTATATTTATTTATAAGTAGGTGTACCGATCACTTGCGTGGACAATTTTTGTGCCTTGTATATTAGCAATTGAAATTTTATCCATGATGGTAATGTCATGCCACAATAATGTTTTATGTCAATCTACGAAGGTCATTTTATGCCATAAAAATATTTTTACATTGTTTTATATAGAAATATAGCGACTCGTGTGCAGAGGCGGCTCGTGACATTTTTTTATGGGTGTGCACAAAAAAAATTATTACTTAAATAAATTGACTTATCTACCATTTAGTGATGAAATTTTTTTTTATGCCTTTATTGTTACCTACATATTATGCGCGCCAGCGCCAGCTCCAAATACCAGACACGGGAAACAAAACAATTTATTTACAAACGCACATCCAAGGTGTTTTTAAATATTGTTCTGGTTTGAAAACACGATTAAAAGTTAATTTTTTATACTACATTTTTGAACTAGCGCGATTCCAAGTCGTGGCGGCACCTTTTCATTGAGTTCAAGTCGTATTTGTAAAGTTTTTTTCGCATTTTTTTATGTAAACGACACTGTATTCGTCCATTTTTACAGTAATTAAGCACGTACACTATTAAAAACAATCATTTCTAATTTTTCAAGCAAAATTGCGAACAGTAACTGAAAGCTGTATACGAAAAGTTTGTTTACGTATTATCGGCAACAGCGCCTTGTCACCGAACTGCAATACTGCATGCGCATCGCGCGCGACCTGGCAACGTAGCATGGAGCAGCGCTCCTGATTAGACTAATTTCTCATAGAAAATCTTTTGTTTCACGCGCTCTAGCGTTTTGATGTTTCTCTTTCGCACTCATTGAATTCTGTATAAGGAATTGTACTGAAGATGTTTTCATAAGAGCGCAATCTCTGGCGCACCACTTGGTTGGTACAACTTGACTACTCGTACTTATTTGTTGCGTAATTATTTCTTAGGCTATTATAAATGTATACAACGTATAGGGTTATGAAAATAGGTATGTGATCGTATGTAACTTAACTAGATCCTAAGTTAGAGTTCTGTGAAAGAGGGAGTGCACTGCACCAGTGCTCTTTAGGACGAGCCGCCTCTGCTCGTGTGTATGTAATGTACTAACAAAATTAGCTAGTTTGATTTAATTGTATTAAGAGGTAAGTTAGGACCGAAGTGGTAACTATCTGTTATGTTTACTTATATATCATTTATTTGCCACTTTAATTATAAAAATATGATTTAAATTGTTAGTTCCTGAACATTTAGTCTCCTCCTTCTCATTTACAGTCATTGAATCACTTTCGAGGATCATCGCGTCACTTTCGTGGGATCAAAAACTTCAAAATGTGACAAAGAGAAAGAACCCAAAGAGACTCACGATTTGATTGATTTACTTATGAAATTCACTCGTCTTAACAAGAGCTATAAGTTATCAAAAAAAGTACGAAAATAAAGAATAAAAATTGCCACGAAGGTAACGATGAGAATCGTGGCGAATCGATCTTACAATAATTCGTTTTATTTCTTTTGTGACGTACCTATTTGTTTTTCATTCTAACTTGTAAACATTACAAAGAATTCCTCTGGTGCCTTTGTTTCCGTGCACTTTGCCGTGACGCAAACTATTAGTTCTACAACTAATGTATTGGAAATGATAAATTACAAGTATGGCAGGTATCAGTGCCGGATTAAGCCAGCGCGGGCCTGTAGCAAATCCTATCAACGGACCCTTAGTTTGCTTTGGGTTATCAAGTTTTTGGCATTATATAAAACAAAACTGATACAAACAAATTTTTCTGTATTTAATTTTGGCTTTATTATTATTTATAAATAATACTGTTCACAGCGACTTCTCTAAGTACATTGTATTCAATATTCATTAAAGTGAGGTAATTAAGATGTTCCTGTCTCATTGCGTTCCTCAAGTCATTTTAAACACGTTTAAATGTCGAAAAAGATAGTTCACCACTACTGTAGTTAGTGATCATGAGAGACAACAAATGTCTAATAATTGGGAATAACTAAAAAGGGTCTATCAAATCAGGGATCTTGGTGTGTTTTTGGATAGTAAATTACATTTCAATTTACACATTGATAATATTATAGAAAAAGCTTTTAGACAATTAGGCATGATACTTAGATTATCCCGTCCTTTTAAACAAGCAACTACTCTCAAAATCTTGTATCATTCCTTCGTTCGTAGCCATCTTGAGTTTGCCTGCGTTGTCTGGAATCCTCAATATGCAGTTCATGTAGACAGATTAGAAAAAGTTCAGAACAAGTTTTTAAAGTCTCTTAACTATCGTACTGGCAGCCACTTTGACATTTATACTGACATAGCAAATCATTACAAAATCGCAACCCTTGAAAGCCGCCGAAGCTACCTCGACTCCGTGTTCCTTTTCAAAATTATTAATAATCAAATTGATTCCCCTCACCTTCTACAACAGGTTGATTTCAGAGTCAAGCGTACCTCTTCACGTTCTACTCATACTTTTGCCATTAGACCTTTTAATACTAATTATGCCAAGAATTCATACTTTCGTCGTGCGATGCGTGTTTACAACACTTTATTAATTGAAATTGATATTTTTTCTTCTACCTTGGCTTCCTATAAAAAACAACTTGCTTTAAAATTATTTTCCTTCAATACTACTGACATTAATTAATTACAAATGCAGTGACTTGATCTTTTTTCTTAATTTCATATTTTTATATAATTTATAAGTAACAATTGCACTTTTTTTTTTTTGAGATTGTATCGTTTTTCTTGCTTCAAAGTGACCAATGTTATTAGAGTTCTCACATTAACAAATTGTATTATGATAAGGGGAACTACAGGTCTGTTTATTTTATATATGTTATTTACATAGTCTAACTTTGTGACTGTTTGTTTCTTAAATAAAATAAAATAATAATAAATAAATAAAGAATTATATTTACGGTCAGAAAGCGTTGGTGCGGGGGGCCCAAAAATGCGCGGGGCCCCAAAATGCGTGGGGCCCCAAAATTCATGCCTCTTGGTTAATCCACCACTGCCAGGTATAAATATGGACGGCGATGTAAACAAAATCTTAGTGGAAAAGAAAGAGTTTACGAAGCATGTCTGGATGACTGATATAAAACGGAAACGTTACTTTCTACTTTGTTGTCTATGTGGCGATCGTAGGCCTTTTTTGTAGTTAATGGGGCTTACTACTCTTGACCTTGACCTGAGTCGCTCGCAAAAAAAGCCCCAGCAACTCGATAGCAAGTCGTCGCCGTGTTTGTGGATCGCCGATCGGCAGAGAAATAAAGTTAACCAGCAATTAATTCAAAGTCGCCACGAGAGACGCTTTCACACCGGCCGAAAACGGTAACTACACGATATCGTCGGCCTGGTAGTCTTATACATTCAATATTACCGACGCAAAGATAGGTTTAGTCTCCATATTGCGCCCATATTCGAAATAAAATTATTTTAACTTTAAGTTTAGTTCTGTATCTGACAAAGTTATTCTATCCGAGACCTAAAAATACTAACACAGGCCTAGACAGTGTTAATATTGTTTAGTATCAATTCACGTGGGATCGCAGATCTCCACCTACAAAAGTGACTATTTTTATACAAACAGCAAACAAAGAAGTGTGGAGGCACAAAAGTATATTATACAGGGTGTCAAACGATATCTCTTAAAAACTGAAAATATGGATTCAGAATCAATTCAGTTTCATGGTCTGAACGTCGAAACAAGGAAAACATGTTTTATATTATGCCATCGAAAATATATCACGTGATTTTTTTATTTATTTTTATTTATTTGGATCATCAACAGATTACACATTAAACATAGAGCTAGAAGGTACAGTTAAACTAGGTTTATAGCTAAATGGTAAACCAATTAAATAGAGGTGTAGAATAGAACCAACGTACAGATCTGGTGTAAAACCACCTATATTCCGTTTTTACGGATTTTATTATGTCTAAAAAAGATCCCTATACAAGCAAACCTTATTCCGCCTCCCACGCCGTGTGTCGAAGACTCAGTGTCTACTTTCAATTTTCGATATATCGATACGATACTACTTCAATACAGTCGAATTCATAACTTCGTCTACTGACAATAGAGTAGAATATTGGTTGGATTAACTATCAAATTGGCAGTGATTAACAACCAACCAATATCTTTCTCTATCGTCAGAGACGAAGTTTTGAATTAGCATGTTGCGAATAGTATCGTATCTTCTTCTTTTAACTTAAGAGCTGTGCTCTTGTAGCTGGAGTATTCGCTAATGTTTCTTTGTTTCCGCCAGTTCCTTCACCACCTGATACCACTCGACCTGTACTTTCCCTTTGATTTGTTCCATAAAGGTTCTCCTCGGTCGGCCCCTTCCTCTCTTTACCTCAATTTTCCCTTCTATGATGTTCATGTCCTCTCCGGTTCTTTATAGTTTGTACGTTAGATCTCTTTTCTTTAACCCTTTTAAGTACCCTTTCATATGACACAATTTCTGTCCAGCTTATATCCTCCATCCTTCGCCAACACCACATCTCAAACGCAGTATCGATATATCGAAAATTGAGAGTAGACACCCTGTACCCGCGTCATGTTCGCGTGGCAATCTGACAGGTTATCAGAACCATAACGTGCCGAGCGAAACAACCCTAACACCTTCACCTTGATTTATAAGTATGTACCCAAAAAGTGAGAAGGCGAAGATTGAGTTCAGGATATATGCGTCTACCTACAGTGCAGATTTTTCCTTCACACAGGGTGTAAGGGACAGTGTACCGAAATTGAACGGGCGTGCTCAGTCAACGAAACTGAACAACTTTCCCAAAGAAACATTTTAGGGAAACGAAAAAATTTTACAAACTGTTTGATCAGAGTGAACAATTTGAATGAAGAAGTAAAAACAATTTTCATTTCCCAAAAATGTTTTTTTGGGAATGTTGTTCAGTTTAGTTGGCCGAGCACGCCCTTTCAGTTTTCGGTACACCGTCTCTTACACCCTGTATGCGTCTACAGTACAGATTTTTCCTACATATTTTCAAGAACACTGTCTACAGGTGTATGGTAAATGTCTACAAATCTGGTGGTTACTCTACCCGTGAAAATGAATAACTTTCCCTTAGGAATAGGTCGAAATACGAAAAAAAATTTCAACGTCCAACAGTATTAGTAGTATAGTATTAGTAATAGTAGTAGGTCCCGTGTGGTGCCGGCAAAGAATAGTACCAACCCTTACATACCCGTGGGTGTCGTAAAAGGCGACTAAGGGTTATAAATTAGAGGATGGGCAGCAGCATCCTGCTATGTATCTAACATCTTACTTACTGCGGTCACCTACAACCGCGGTCCATGGTGCCAGCCGTAACGCTAACAAGCGAGGTGACTATGGTACTCCCCCTCTACATTTTTCCAGCATACGCTAGAATTCTAGAGGGAGCTCCCTGTCCTGTAGTGGACGTTTCATGGGATGTTATGATGAATAGTAGTAGTATTTCAAAGTGAATCAGCTGATAGTGCACTTAGAATGGCAGGCCAAAATCTTTTTCGTATTACGACCTACGATTAAAGTTGAAAAGTTGTCCAGTTTCAAGTGTAGAGCAACCATCTGAGAGGTTTGCAGACATATACCAAACATCCTGTATTATACAGAGTTATTTTTGGACTCCTAGGAAAATTTCCCGTGTGGTGCCGGCAAAGAATAGTAGTAACCCATCTGTAACCGTGGGTGTCGTATGAGGCGACTAAGGGTTAATGAACCAGAGGATGGGCAGCAGCATCCTTCTATGTATCATATCATCTTACATTTTATGGTCACCAACAACCGTGGTCCATGATGCCAGCCGTAACGCTAACAAGCGTGGTGACTATTGTACTTCCGCTTCACATTGTTTTAGCAAAAGCTGGAATTTTGGAGGGAGTCACCTGTCCTGTAGTGGACGTTTCATGGGAGAGTTAGTTCCATTTAGTCACACTCCCGCCTAGTCACGCTTTAAAAATACCTATCAAAAAGCGCCATCTGATCACGAATCAATTTCACGGACTGCTGCAACGAAAAGTGTTACGGTTTATGTATTAATTTATTTTAAAATCTCAAGTGAGGAAAACTAGCTTTAAAAATAAATGTTAAACTGTAACAACATTGTGTACAAAAGTCAAGCGCACTCGACTTTACACGACCATAAAAAAGAGTACGCGTCCGACCGGTTTTTTAACAATAACAATAGACTGAAGCAAGCAATAAATTCGACAACCAAATCCGAAAACTAACAACAGCATATGAAAAAAAAAACAATCACCCTCGGCCAGTTTCTCCAAGACATATCGAAAAAAACATACAATAAAAATATTCTAAAAAGACAAAAATAATAAAAATCTAAAATTGTATGTATATTATGTGATTATAATTAATATGATACTGTTAGGTATATTTTTGTTCAAAATATGATTATACAAAATGGTTTTAAATCTGCGATTTGTAAATAATGATTTCATTAGGTGAATTTTGTAATTTTTTTTTAACTTCTTCAAATTATATCATTCGCCAAAAATATTTTAAAAAGAAAAAAAAAATGGCAATTCGATGTACATTATGTGATTATCTGCCAGTTGCACATGGCGTCGTTAAAGTTATAGCTCCTTTAAATCTATTACTGTCACTTTCTTTGTTATCAAAACAGAATGTGACAGCAATAGATTTAACAGAGCTTTCAGAGCTTTAACTTAAAGGAAGTTAGTGCAACTGCCTGTTTATCTGTGATTATAATGAATGTGATATAATTAGGTAGGTATATTTGTGTACAATATGTGATTATTTATTTTTTGATTTGTAATTAATGATCTCGTTTTAAATTATTTTCAGTTGATTTTGTATACAACGAGTAATCCCAAATAGGTGAGCAAAACCTCTCGGGTCTTGCTTACCTAGTCTACCCATGTAATTGAATAACTTTTCCTGAGGAGCATAGGTCAAAATACGCAAAAAAAAATTTTTGCCTCCCATACAAAATGCGCTATCAGCGGATGCAGTTTCTATGGGAAGTCAAAAATTCTTTTTCTTATTTCGAACTATGATCTTTAGGAAAAGTTGTTAAGTTACACGGGTATAGAACAACCACCCTAGAGGTTTTGCGTAGTTGAAATAAGACGTAGTGAATAATTTATTTTAGGTTTTTTAATTGTTGATTTTGCATGTTTCGTGTTGTGTTGTTGATTAATATAATCAGAACTGTTACTTAGATTTTTCTGTAGATATTATTTGTTCATTATTTTTTGGATTTTTTAGATAATTTGTATTTAATAAATGTGATTTTCGAAAACAAAGCAGTTTTAAGCAAAGCAGTGTACTATTTTATCTTTAGAATTTTTTCGACCAAAATGATATCAAACCAAAGTAAGAAACACTTTTCTTTCCAACCGTATTTTCTATTGTTTACCTACAACTAAGGAATTCGTGATCAGATGGCACTTTTTGATAGGTATTTTTTACTGTGACTAAATGGAACTAACTCTCATGGGATATCATGACGATGAAGATAAGGAAAATTTTAGTACAGTCAAGACCACATCAAGCTTGATAGATTGGACCTTGTAACGTTCCTATTTCAACAGCCGTACTTGGAAGTTGTAGTTACGCCACGTTGTCATTGTCAAGCTTAACCTGGTCTTGACTGTGTACTCAGAATGCAAAATTGTTTTCATACAATAGTGAAAGAAATTGTCGCTACGTAAAAGGGTTGACCTTTTTATAATTGAATGCATTTTTAAAATGGGTTGGGTTAGTTTCCGAGATTACGCGTAGTAAGTGAAAAAAAAACATGAGCACGGCAGAGGTTACATGTAAATAAATGAAGAGAGGGATGCATGTTATTATTTACAATTCGCTAAGCTATATAAATAAAAATGTTTTTTTTTTAAATATTTGTAACTGAAAATTTAGACTTTTTAAGGAAACTAATTTGTTTTTTTCCGCCTAAACTATTATTATTAATTTTATATAATTTTTTTTAAGTTTTAAAGTTGACGACGTTATTTCACAATAGACGATGAAACGAACGTTATATATATAGTGCCACAGTGTGGTTTTCTTTTCTATTGTTTTTTTTTACTTGTGGAATGACGTCACTCAGTGGTCAAATGAATGTCACAACTGCCGCAGCATTTTTGAATATATTACCGCAATCAAATTACCTTTCTAGTCGAAAATAAAAAATATGGTATAATATAAAAATATCTCGAAATGGTTCTTGTATTTTAGTGTGTTATATCATATTTAGCTTGGCCAATTGTTTATTTGCCCTAAAGAAAATTGTAGGACACAACCCAAAAAGTTTGTCTATCTCTTCCTGTTCAATCATGTAAGCCACGCTTTTGGTAAGCGCTAATACATACAGGCTGTAACGGACGGTATACCGAATACTTCCACTCTCTGTCCAGCAGTGGACGTTTTCACGGGATATTCTGATAACAGTAGCCGGGACCAGCGGTTTAAAATAGAAACACACGTACAGCGCGATCAGAACAAGTTTGTCCATGACGGTTATTTTCCGCGCATGGTTGACAGGCGGAGAGCCAATGAACGATTAGCTCGCCCCCTGGGGGGAGCCGCGCTCACCCCCGCGACTCATTAGGGTTCCGTAGCCAAATGGCAAAAACGGAACCTTTATAGATTCGTCATGTCTGTCTGTCTGTCTGTCCGTCCGTATGTCACAGCCATTTTTTTCCGAAAATATAAGAGCTATACTGTTGAAACTTAGTAAGTAGATGTATCATGTGAACCGCATTAAGATTTTTACACAAAAAAGAAAAAAAACAACAAAAATTTTAGGGTTCCCCATAAATAGAACTGAAACTCAAAATTTTTTTTTTCATCTAATCCCTACGTGTATCTATGGATAGGTCTTCAAAATTATATTGAGGTTTTTAATTTTTTTTTTTTCTAAACTGAATAGTTTGCGCGAGAGACACTTCCAAAGTGGCAAAATGTGTGTCCCCCCCACGTAACTTCTAAAATAAGAGAATGATAAAACTAAAAAAAATATATGATGTAAATTACCATGCAAACTTCCACCGAAAATTGGTTTGAACGAGATCGAGTAAGTAGTTTTTTTTAATAAGTACGTCATAAATCGTAAACCACAATTTACCTTCATTCAATATAACTCAAATATAAATTTTAGTTACTTACATCACATAATAAAGTTTTTTAGCAATAAAAATACCATAACTTGTACTTATATACGTACACGTTTGAACGGAACCCTCAGTGCGCGAGTCCGACTCGCACTTGGCCGGTTTTTTGACTTCTGCGCATTAACGGTCACGGACAAAGTTATTTTGTGCTATTTTTTTAAATGATAAGGCTGTGATGTATAGACAATTACCCTGTAGTTTGCCTTATTCAGCGACTATGTACCCTATAAAACAATATATGACAGGAGAGGTGACACGGTGAACTGAACCCTCGTCAATTTCTCCGATTTCGGTTTACGCGAACTAGTAATTGAAATCTGATTCTCATGTTTTTTGAATAGGAACTGGATCTTTCTGTATGCTGTTCTTTGTCTATATGTCGCAGACATATCGTATAATTCGTCATATCACAGTTTGCCTTGGCATTCTACAAAATGCCGAAAAAAAAATAATTTGGCATTTAGCATAATGCCGCGGCATTTCACAAAACGGCGCGTAATTCGTTTCTGGCACTCGCCGGCCGCTGCCGCGGTGGTCGCAAGATACCTAACCCAACCTAACCGATCCCCACTTGTGATCGGTTAGGTTGGGTTTACCGTGGCTAACGGACCTAAAATGCACCAGTGATCTAAACCCGTTTACAATCTGCTGGCGCCTTTTTACAATTTGCCGACCGTTTACAGTTTGCCTGCCGTTTGTAAACGGTGAATTATACGATTTGCCTGCGACATATATATAACTTAATTATTATATTCTTTTTCTACTCCCATTTGTTAAAGTTCGAAATACGAAACCGGAAACAGTATCACAAACATTGCCATTCCGACAACAGTTGCGTAATATTTATAAATGCGGTAATATAATTTTTTCACCTTTTTGTTTGGTTTGGCAACAAGGTATTACCTTAATACTGGACGGCTTTCGGCTGATATGATGATGATGGTATTTGCCTTTGTAATCTTTAGGGGAGGCCTATATCCAGCAGTGGATGATTTACGGCTGATAATGATTTTGAATAATATTTAGATCACGAATATCTTGAATTACACTTGCAAGACTTCATGTCAATTGTTCTGATTTCTGGCAGCAGCCCCATGCTATTTAGCGAGCTGTTTCAGCTATCCGTAAAGGAGCCTTGATTTCATTTACCAAGCCTGTTGTCAGATTTTTCAAACCGCCAAGCGACGATTTATAGTAGCCGAAACCAATGGCTTAACGTACCTTACGAAGCTAAGAAATGGGAGAGGATGAAGTGTACAAGTTAAGAAAACTAAGACAAATTAGTAAAACGACAAACAGAGGCATAGCCAAACGAAATCAGACAAATTTAGTGCTAAAATAATATATGACAAAAGTAAACACTTTTACACTACGGTTTAAAACCTGCTCATGAGCTTTGTGTGCGGTTTTAGTTCAAAACTTGCTCGTATTCACTCGTTTAGGCGACGTGACGTCATCAGTGACGTCATTTTAGCGCGCTATCATTGCATACGAAAATGAGGTAGTGCAGCGTGTGCGAAACGTCAAATTCATAAGACATTTGTCATCAATCTCGTTTTCGAGAGATTTTTTTCAACTTTTTTGGGGTTTTTAGATTTAATTATCTTATCGAATAATCATTATCTCTCAATAATTTCTTAAAACGCAAAACAAAATCAAAATTTTAATTTTTGACATAAGCGCGCTCTAGTCTGGTTTAAAACTGTATTCGATCGTATTCGACGAATGCACGCATATAGAAATAAACCGACTATATTCAGTGAATGTGATGTGTGCGTTGAATTCAAGAAATAAACCGGCTCTACTCGTGTTTACAGACGGACCGACCGCAACTTCGTTGTTTCCCATAACGGTCGCGGCGTAAATTTTAAAATAGTACCGCGTAAAACACCGGTCGACACTCCGCGTTCGACATTATTTACTATTTCTACCAGCATGCTTACCTGACTTTGTTTGCGAGTCAACTCGAGAGAGAACTTGGAGAAGAAAATATAAATCCCAAAGACTAAGCGAAAGTATTTTTGAGAACTTACAACAAAAAATATCAACTTAACCTTATGGCCCTGAGACAAGTGGCATTCTATTATCGCAAACGCTATAGAATAGAATAAAACTCTATGGGTTTGACATTTGCTGTCACGTGACATTTCGTTAGTTAATGTCAATCCTATGGAATTTTCATTCTATTCTACTGGCGTTTGCGATAGTAGAAAGCCACTTGGCTCTAGGCCATTTATTTATTAATAAGTACTTTCTCCTAAAGAGATTTGAACCTCGCTGCGCCATCTTCAATATGCTAGCCGTCACCACTTGTCAAACCATTGTTCACAAAACCCGACATCTTTTTGTTGAGGTGATAAATGACTTAGAAGGTTACGTTATACCATTCTAAGATAACTTTAAATCTGTCACGATCACAAATGTCCGTCAATATAATGTCGCCGACACGCGTGTCTTTGACTGGAGATCGTAAAAGTGCAGTATACGTGCTTCAGTCGGAACTTCACTGTAGTAAGTCCACGTTAAGATACCATGTCGCAACGTCAGCGAAATACGAAATATTAATCAAGTTTGGCTCAGTTTAGTTGTAGAGGACGTATTCAGTAAAGAAGTTTGAGTTATAGTTAAGTTAGAGATACGTAAATATTATAAAACGTTTTTCACATTAAGCGGCTATGTCATAGTATCACTCGGTCATTTCTTGGTCTAATTCTCGTTTGATTTTTGAATATAAATGGTCAGTGCAAAAAGTAAAAAATATCGAATTCGTTGAAACCCCAAAAATTATACGTTAAACGGAAATTTTAATACTAAAAAGTAAACTGTAGACCCTTTTTTTTTCTTCTAAATACGACCCTGAGCTAAGTCAAGCTCCCCCAATTTAGTACAACAATAAATTGAAGAAATTTACTACTTTCTACCCGCAAGAGTCCAGTTTACAATTGCCCTAGTTACGAAATCTCTTTCGGTCCTTACCAGTCCTTACTGTAGCATTTACGTGGTCTTATGGTGGTCCAACACTGAAACGGGTCGGTTACAAAAACTGACTGAGACATCTCGAACAAAAGTTGTCTCCGAATTTCTTAAGAGGCAAAAAGACAAAGCAGATTAAATAAATAGTTACGGCGTAAAATTGTACGACGACTGGTCAAAGAATATTATAGGTGGTTCCTAATCAACTGCGTTCGTTACAGTATGTTACTCGAACGTCGTAAGAAATTACACTCTCGGTTCCGTTACGCCCTCGTCTGCGCCTCGGTTACGCTAGTATTATTACCTATTCTGTGCCTCGGGCTACAATTTCTAAGCCTCGAGTGTAGTTACCAAAATAGCGCACTAAAACTGGAGCAGCAGTTTGCTGACAAGATTGCACTCAGTGAATTCAGTTTGTACAGAAGTATTTAATTATCCTGAGTACCAAATAAAATGACCATTCCCCATAGATTAATATAGTCAAGATAGGGTCTTGGGAACAAGTGGTTAAAAATTTCCCCGTACAAGAAAAAATAGCGCCATCTGTGAAAAATCGCGTGAACTACGTTGTGAAGTACTTCGGTCGGTGCTAAATACACGGAACGGAAATAATATGGCGGGAAAAAACAAAACAAACTTTTTACTGTTTATATGCGATTTAGGCCCGGTTTTTCAATTTCATTAATTGGATTATAGTAAAATCAATAATAAGAAATAACAATAATAATAATAAGAGTATATTGTTTCTTCAACTAAGAACATTCCATTTTGTTGGTAAGTTTATTTGCATCCAATGTTGACAATATGACTGACAACGACTGACATTTGTTGGTCCTAAACGTCAGATTTCGGACCAACGAATTGGGGACATTGCACTGACCTCTATATATACTATATATAGAGGTCAGTGGGACATTGTAACGTGCCGATGGGCTAGTACTTATATATAAGTAAATGCCATTCCCTCAAAAAAAAAAAAATGGCTATGTTATAACAAATTTATGTTTTTCTAATACTTAATTCTACAATATAAATTTTATATTGTGATAGATAAGCAACTTTTTAACCAAAACTTTACAACATATTTTATAGCTTTAGTGTAGAGGCACCATTATTTTGTTCTACCTACAAACTAAGATACGACAAACTAAAATATTTAACAAGAAACACAGAAATCGTCTCCTTGTTACGCTTAAACTTTTACGAGAATAAGCTTCAAAGGAAACTTTGTTTTGTTTTGCTTTTTATTTGATTTGTGGATTTCCAAGATGCGAAATAAACCAAAATCGAGAGGAAACTGTAATTCCAACGGCTAACATAAACTTTAGCTTAGCGCGCATCGATTTCTTTATGAGTTTAAAAATTTACGCTTTTCGCTCACTTCTCTTACGTGGTGAGTTTGAAAACTGTTTAGAGGACTTGGCGAGGATAACTTATGCCACAGATTAGATAATAGTAGAGTAAACTGACTTTTACTAATTATTGGCATGTATTTAACGCGGCGACAAATTAATCTGAATTAAGGTTTCAAAAAATATTAAAGCAGGTAGCAAAAATAGGTTGGCAGCTACAGTTAAGGATAATTTTAAGTAGAAAATAGCAGCTTTATAATCATTTGTAAGCTTCGTTTTAATTTGAACTGGCATCGATTTTTTGTTTTGGTAACTGAATTTATTGTTAAGGGAACACTTAACGAGGGATAAAAACTAGAAAATAGGCTAACTTAAATTGTACGATGAGGTCGTATATAAAGTTTTAGTTAACTTTATATACGAACTCATTGTACAATTTAAGTGAGAAGAAAATATGAACATGGTCAGAAAAAACATACTTTGTGCGACATTTTGAGAGCTCTAAATAAAGCAAATAGTGACATGCAAAAAAAATTGTTTAGCTCAGAATTTTTATTATATGACTTAAAATTTTGCTAAAATGGCGAAGGAGTAAAGGGCATAAAGGTACAATAATTGTCTTTATTTATTCAACCCGCAACCCCACTTTGCGGGTACCCTACTTCTGTCTGCGAGGGGTCACAAGGGAAGCTAACATAACCTACCGTGTATGTGTCATCATTTCTGCAGTTTGTTTTGTTGTGGCGGGGGGGCTCCACCCCCCGAACCCCCCTTACTGGGGGGCTGCGCCCCCTCGTTCCCCCGCTTCGTGTTGGTAGTGGTCATTTTGAGAAAAGCAGTAGTCATTGTAAAAAGGTTCGGAAGCACGCGGAAGTATGAATAATTGATTACAATAAAAGCGAATTTATAATTAAAGCTCCAAGGTCATGTTCCCAAGGTCATGTTCCGAGGTAAGGTTCCCTTGTCACCCCTCGGAAACAGAAATAGGAGACCCTCACAGCACAAAAAAAAATCTTTAAATATATTCGACCCATACTCTTGTTTCTATGCAATGTGTACGCTTGTCGACGTATTATTATTCTACAAACAAAAATACTGAAATCCAAATACTTAATTATAATACCTGTTTAAATTTTTTCAGCTGCCTACAAATCGCAGCCCGAAAGTGTATTTTTATATGGGATCCTATTGTTGACAATAATACAATCTTTGTTATCCCACTGTTAATATTAGTCGCCAAGTCATTATTTATAGTACGGTCAACCGCTTGTCGGTAGAAACTTTTTCAACTCTATTACCACGCCATAAGGTCAAAAATTGTTTCTACTGATGTGCGGCAGTGTGTACCTCGCCTATGATTTCATTGCCCCTTTTTAATATATTTGCTACCTTAAAGAATCAGCCATTATAAAGTTTTTGTAAATCCTTGCATTTTGAAGCTCATCTAATATAATTGTTGCTAAAATATTTAATCGCTGCCAGATTATTATTTGCAAACTGTTAGTTGCCGTTTCATTTGTTAGTTGCCTCGAAAATAATAAGCCCTTATTATTATGCTCAGTTATGTTCTCGGCCTTCTCGAATGCTTCCGTTCGTTAGGTTGGATTGGATAGGCTTATTGTAGGCAGCTCTCAAGTTTTGTTCTTGTACTGACCTAAACGATGTAGGCATCCTTTTTTTTCCACTTGCCACCACTTTGTTTTTAAAGCGACGTAGTTCATTGAATTGACATCATAGTGATAAAAAATATCCGTAATATTTATTAAAAAAAATATTTTTCTATTTTTTTCTTATTCTCTTAACACGACTTAAAAGAAATCTAGAGCATAAAAATCAATGCAAGTGTATTATTATCTTCTTTCTATTTCAATATTTTCCCGAATTTTATTACAAAAAATTTAGGGTTGCTCCGTTGAATAGAGACCCTCAAAGTTAGAATAAAAGACGTCCGGAGAGGGTTCGTATGACCTTAGAGAATGATATTTCGTTTTTATAAAAATTTGCAATAAATATAATAACTAAAGAAAGTGTTCAAAATAAAATATTATTTCACATAACGTGACAATAATAATAATAAATAACTTTATTGGGTACAAAAAGTGATTTTACATTGATTCGCTCGTCCTCACACTAGGATTCCCTGTATAATGATTCTGATGAATACAAATTTTATGGATTCAGTAGATTTTTTGCGCTGCTACCAACCGATCGGATGTATTGCATTGCATTCTCGTTCATTTAGAGATAAATAGTGTTATTTGGATTTAAGTCCGTGGAAACATAAGTAAATCGGTTTTGGAAATAATCATAATATCCCATGAAAAGTCCACTGCAGGACAGGGAGCTCCCTCCAGAACTCCAGCAATAACGCGTGGTACTTTGGAGGGGATTTACCATAGTCACTACGCTTGTAAGAGTTCCGGCTGGCGAATGCCGTTGTTGGTGACCGCAGTATGTAAAATTGTACGATACATAGAAATATGCTGCTGCCCATCCTCCGGTTCATAATCCCTTAGTCGCCTCTTACGACACCCACGGGCCACGGTTAGAGATGGGTTGGTACTATTCTTTGCCGGCACCCACGATTATGGATATAATATTACAGCATGTGGATACATTGGAAATAATACAGCAGTTGAAATTACATAACGCTATTTTTCGAAATATCTGGAGCATGAAAAACTTATGTGGCGGCGCGCAATGTATGCCGTCGCGCTCGCCCCGCAACGAACGTCTTTCAGCCGCGTTTCTATAGAGATTCGGTTCTTCGGCATGTTAAAAACTGAAAATATTTACTGAAGTTTATTATACTGAAGTTTGCGCGAGCCACAATAATATAAATACTTACATTTAAATCGCTCCTGCGTGTCATTTGGGGATTGTCCCCCACACTTATATTTAGCAACGAGAACCCGTCCAAGCCTTTCACTCATTCATATTATAGTTGCAAGTTATAGTTTTAGATTTCAGTTTTTTTTTATATGTAATGCAGATTCTTTACAGAATACTTATTGAACGTAATAATTAACAGAATACAATGAAAATAGAGCAAGTCACTTAATACCGTTTCGGATCATATATCAGCGTAAAAGAAATGACATGAAACCACCGCAGCACAGCACTTTAAGAGTTAGCGTTGCACAATTTGTTTATAGTGGTTCAATACTTCTTTGTCAATGATGTAGTCATTTAATCTAAAATAAGCTTTTTTACATAAAATTAATTCTTTAGAAAGTAAACTAATTTGCATAAAGTCTGTATAGATTCGCACAATATCGGTAAGCTTGGTCTTAACAATAGCGGGTGCAGCTTTGTTTTAAAGCTACTGTACTAGTTGCAATAAAAGCAAAAATAAACAAATATCAGACCACGGCATTGTACGCGCCACTACTGGCCGTACAGCGTAGGGTTGGGAAAATAAATTATTAAGAGAATTAAATTTTAGTCGTAAATTCTTGACAGAAAGCTTGTTGATTGTCATTCAATCGAAGAAGGTATCATTTTCTCTGGCACAAGATCTCACTTAGGTAATGCTTCGTAATAATGCTTGGGGTGGGTTCGTATATATATACGCTTCTTGCTCTCTCCACCCTTTAGAGGCACAACAGACGGCAAACTATACCTTGTTTTTCTCTTGTCAGTGAGAATTAAACTGTGCTTATAGCACAGGTCTACCTTTTTTAAGTACTAGCCTCACCTACTGTTTTTTGCATAGCCCTAAGATAGCTCTAAATTTATATTATATTATAACTTGACTGTTATGGCTAAATGTAGAACGTTAAATAAATCACTTTTATTTATTATTATTTATTTGATAATATAAAAAAAATGCAGTACCGGCCACACTAGCGCACTGTTACAAGAGAGTCTGCCGTCTGATGTGCCTCATAAAAATACAGGCCGGGCGCATTCGGTTATGGTCCAGCTAAACTAAATAGTGCAACCCACCCTTAGAAATTTCCTTAGAAGTGTGTGAAGTTTGTGAAGTTTGACTGTGATAGTTATTTTCTGCGCATGGGTGACAGGTGGAGAGCCAATGAACTATTCGCACGCCTCCTCCTACCTGACGCGCTCACCTCCGCGACAATTTTTTTGATTTTTGCGCATTAACGGTCACAGCCAGTTATTATTATCTTGTACTTCGTATATTATTGTTTTAAATGGCTTTAATAGGAACGCTCGTCCTCTTTGTCTGCGACTCTTTCGTTCTATTAAACAAAACAAAAGCCCATAGGTCCAGCTCGTGATTTTTTTATTCTGTTATTGGATATAATAGCATCTGAAGACCGCGATGGTTGTCGTGAAAAGATGCCTCCTTCACTCAGCAAAAAAAAAATCCGTTCGCTGTATCCTTGATACTGCCGTAAGTTTTACGTAGATAATCTATGTAGGTAGGTACAGTCAGTCCCGTGTGGTGCCGGCAAAGAATAGTACCAACCCATACATACCCGTGGGTGTCGTAAGAGGCGACTAAGGGTTAACTGGAGGATGGGCAGCAGCATCCTCCTTTGTATCTTACTTACTGCGGTCACCTACAACCGCGGTCCATGGTGCCAGCCGTAACGCTAACAAGCGAGATGACTATGGTACTTCCCCTCCACATTTTTCCAGCAAAGGCTAGAATTCCGGAGGGAGCTCCCTGTCCTGTAGTGGGCGTTTCATGGGATGTTATGATGAGGTACAGTCAAGAGCACGTCAAGCTACCATCCTCGTCTGCTCACCCCCCAAAGATTTTGGACCTCCTTGCTTCGCTCAGAATAGATACCTTGCTAATTTATTTTTCTATTGGATGACATCTGCCAACATGTCCCAAATTTAAATGTCACATCATCAATGATCCCTAGGAAATATTCAAAATAACCCGTCAAATTAATGGAACGACGCCTTCACTATTTTGTGACGAATTATTTCTTTAATCTTCCTTCTATAACCCTTATTTTTCTGTGTCACCCCCGCTTCCCCTCACTGCCTAATAACGCCCCCCTCACTCCACCCCCGCCCCCTCCCTACACGCTACTCACCCTCTGACTCATCCAAAGTTTTTTGCAGTAAGTACCTATAATCTACTTAACACGAAATGACCCCCCAAATGAAATCATGGACGTATCTCCAAAGAGTATTTTGACTTTCTGTTTTTATATTATCTTGATCATCAAAGTATATTCCTATTCAGTTAAAAAATCTTCACTTTAAGAAATGTCGTAGTCAAGGCTTATATTGAAGAAAAGGAAGACATAATTTATTTGATGTTGTTGCTGAGGCAACCCTATTGAATCTCCTCTCCTTTATGATAGACCGGTGCTGCGTCCCTCGTAATCTTGCGACCACTGATTACGGGAAAAAACAAATACTGAAGGTTCCCTCTTTACTGTATTGCCAGACACATACTGGTAATAAAGGTTGCCAATTTAGTTACTGTAGGTTAAATGTTTCATACAGAATCTCGTACACTTATACCTATAGTTGCACAAAGAGTCTTTAAAGTTAAATTTCGACCTATTTTCCTTAGGGAAAAATGTTTAGTTTCATGGGTAGAGAGACCACGTGAGAGGTTTGCAAATATACCAAAAACCCCGTATATAAGTTTATTTTCCGTACCTGATGTCCGTTTGCCCACTTTTAAGAGAGGTCAAGAGCAACAACTATTCTTCTACGACTTTGCTAACGACGCACACAAATATTTCAACTTCCCAGTAACTTAACTGACCAACACATTTTGTACGGGAAGTAGATTTTTTTTGTGCGTTGCTAGCAAAGTCGTAAAACAAATGTAGTTCCTTTTAATCTCACTACACTAATATATGAACAAACAGATGTCAGGTACAAAAAAACCGGCCAAGTGCGAGTCGGACTCGCGCACCGAGGGTTCCGTACCACCACATAATCATAATTGTATTAGTTGAACTTTCAGTAAGTTAATGTGCTAGAATTTTATTATTTGTTGTTATTTTATAGCTTATGCACTATAAACATACCAATTTTCAAGTTTGTAAGTGTTCCCGTTTTTAAAATAGAACTAAAACAAAAATCGCCTCAGCGACCATCCAACTTGACCCCTATCTTATATGAATGTTCTTGAAACGGGAGCTCACCACAATTGGTTACCATTAGTTGTGAGAAAAGTTGTAATATTTAATGATTTCAGACTTTTCCCATTATTTGTACTGTGAGACCTAGCTTCTTGCCAAATTTCATAATTTTAGGTCATCGGGAAGTACCCTGTAGGTTTTGCATTTTTGAATTAATATATGGAGATGAGGACATAAAATGCCATATCTTTTGATTGCGTCATTGTAAAAAAAATAAATTTTCAGATCTAGTGTGGTTCATGAATCCTAATATATGGTATTAATTTCAACCTGATACCTTTACCCGTTCGTGAGATAAAGGGTCTTGACAGACAGACAGACAGACGGACAACAAAGTGATCCTACTCGTATTAGGGTTCCGTTTTTTTCTTTTGAGGTACGGAACCCTAAAAATAACCTTTTATAAATAGGTATTTTTTTAATTTGTACTTCTAAAATAGCATAGAATTTCGTACAAGTCCAAGACGAAAGGCTATGAATGGTACAAAGAGCACATCAAGCTTGACACTTGGACTTTGTACCGTTCTTATTTCAATAGATGTACGGGCTACATCTCTGTACTAGGGCGTCGTAAAAGATCACTAAGTTCCTACCACCACTACAAGCCACATCGCGTACAGAGGACACACGCATTTTTATAGATAATTGACGCCAAGCTAGATCGATTTTATTAATATTTATAAAATATTGTTCGTTTGTTTCGATATAGATGTCATAGTGGCAAGTGGCTAACTGTCAATCTCATACATTAGTTCAGTCAATGTACGAAAGTTTGTATGGAAAGAGTTGCATGAAATGCACTTCAGGGGACGATTTATTAAATTACCAGTAAAAAATCTCAAAAATTTAAAACCACAGTAATCCCCGACGTAACGTTGATACGAGTATTCTTAAAACTACGAGTAGTATAAGGTAAACTCAACCTTAACAATATTTACCTTGTACAACAGGTAATAAATAAAATAATAAATAAAAATTCTTTATTGTACAAATTTAACAGCATTATTTATAGCCCTGCCTCCCAAACTAAACTATATAGTCAGCTTAAACTGATACTTTTACAAAAAAATGTGTTTTTACAAAATTGCCGGATTTATTTACAGCTGCAAAATAGCCTACAATTTAAAATTAATTTCTCTAAACATTTAATGCAACCTCATATCGCAGATTGACTGGACTAAGGTACACAGGATGCAAGTAACCGCGAAATGACAGAAGCGGGTGTATGACGTAGGTTACGTGGACAGCAGGCCTCAAGAAGGTTGCGTACGAAGCAGTTGGACTTTACCATCAATTTAATGCTCTCCTGAGCTATCTAACTACATGTCATGTTTTTTATGGATATCACTTCATCTTATTTTTAGAGTCCCACACCTCGAACAGGACAAAAACCGGTCAAGTGGGAGTCGGACTCGCGCGCTGAGGGTTCTGATCACCTCTAGTATATTTAGAAGCCATAAATTACATTTTTAGGACCGCAAATCTAAATTTGTTTGTAAAGGTTTTTTGCAGATTTAAAAAGGGTGCTACGAGAGATCGTTTTATTTTTCCTGTAATCCTTACGTAAACGTTTATCCATTGCGCATTGTAATTAGTTCAGATTTTCCCTTTCGCAAACTTTGGAGATAAGGGGGGTTGGTAAATTTTTCATGATAACTTGAAAACTAAGAGAAGTAAAATATTTAAAACAATCTATTTTAGAATATACAAGTGAAGCCCTTTCATTCATATGATGAGAATTTAAAAGAATTACCTTAATTCTAATTTAAAACTTGAAAAAAATCCCCGTTGTTTAGCCATATTTAGATGACTACCAGAATTTTTATTATTTTTTTAGGATACAAGAAAAAATAGGAGAGTAGGTCTATTCTTCCTTTAAATTTTGATACCAAAAATAATTGAAAAAGCTCAGTTTTGGACAAGAAAAACGGTCTAAGCTGTAGGTTGTCCCTATTGCACACCGGTGAAGATGCTATATCCACTGGCAGGCATCGCTCCCGCAGCCGTCCGCAGAGAGGTAGCTAGTGCCGTTGAAAAACTAAAACAGGAGACCGATCTGAGGCACCCAATGCATAACCAGACCCCACATGTAAAGAGGTTGAAAAGCCGCTCTAGTTTCTTGGAAACAGTGACCGCCTGCGAGAATGAGGCCTCAATATCCAGGGTAGACTTAAGGCGTAACAAGTTCTCCCTGCCCAACTTTGTCCCACCGGCAGAAAAACTACCACCTGGACATAAACTTCCCTGGGCAACCTGGAAGGCACTAAATAGAATGCGCACCTAGGTTGGGAGATGCAGAGACAACATGAGCCGGTGGGGCTACATAGAAGCTAGCAAAAACATCTGCGACTGCGGTGTGATGCCACAAACTATGTCCCACCTCACAGCATGCGCATCAAGCCCCACAATATGCTCGCTAAAGGATCTGTACAAGGCCAGACCAAATGCCATCTGCGTTGCCGAATACTGGTCTAAAAAAGTGTAAGTGTTGCCATCGACATGATAGAAGAAGAAGATTGCACACTACGGGATGATTGTTAGGCGCAGCGAGACAGCAATAGTTTGGAAAAACCAATTTCTCGGACTACGATTACCTTTTAAGTGTACGTGAAATTTCAAAATAAAAGGGCAAAAGCTTATAGTTTATGATATGGTAAGTAACCCTTTGTGCGCGAGTCCGACTCGCACTTCGCCGGTTTTTTTATAGCCTAAAAGATTTATGTCTGTGACGCAGTTGTTGTCCTTAAGAATGTTCACGTCGTTTTTGTATCTCTATGATTTATGACGCCAATCTTAAAAAGGGCAACTTTTCTTTGATTAAGATGAAATATGTTTTTTTGTTAAGAAAGCTATAGCTTTCTTAACAAAAAAACATCTATATCTTACTGAACTGTATCTAAATGATCGAAAATGATTAGGTTTTGTTTGTTTTTGGTTGGAATTTTTTGGAGCTACTGATACCTATGGTATTTTTTGGACTTCTAGCCTTTAAAAGTAATAATGGTCATCTCATACAAATTACCGGCGCAGGGTTTGCATGGAAAGCAAAAAAAATCTCGTTTTTAAAGCTATGTTTTTGTCAAAAAATAGCCGGTATTAGGTATTTGACTGGTACAAAAAATAATATGAGCTGGGGAGCTACTCCGAAGTGACAGTGCGATGGCATCGCACCGATATCGGTGCGATACCAGAGACTAGGTTTGGCCTTTGACAGCGAACAGCAAGTGTTTATCGTCGGAGGTGAGGAAAATGACAGGAAATTCCCATACAAATTATATTTCCGAACGTAATTGTTGTTGTCAATCCACGACGTGACGTCACGTTTGCGATCGTCAATTGTCAATATCGTTGTCAAACCTGCGATAAGTGCTGCGACGCAAAATAGGTGTTGTTGGCTGTTTTGGACCCGTCGCTCTTGTATTTTTATGAATGAAAAGTTTAACTGAGGTCAACAATATTCATTATGTAATTAAAACGTGAATATTTGAACGACTTTACATCATCTTTTACGTTATATTGTACCTTATTTAATTAAACGAAGGGTTTCAAAATGACATGTATTTTATCTATGATTTAGGCAATTTTTATCCCTTACTTTAGTTTTAAAATTAAATATGTAACCGAGCCATGCTCGTAATTGTCTTATGCAAAGGGTTTTCGAGAATTTATTTAAATTCTTTGTTCATCTTCAAATTAGTACCTTCCTGGAAGGACTAACAGATGGCGTTGTACCAAAGGGTTCGTGTTATAGTTTTTATCCTAAATTCCAAAGGTTATCCTTGAAAACCCAGCGTCCACTTTTCCGCCCTCTTACACTATGAATTTTATCGCAAATCATTTGAAAAATTCACGAGAAATCCAAAATAAATACAGGGTGTGACAGAGTGCCCGTGTGGTGACAGCAAAGGATAGTACCAACCCATCTTTACCCGTGCGTGTCGTAAGAGGCTACTGAGGGATTATGAACTGGAGGATGGGCAGCATCCTTCTGTGTATCGTACCATATTACATACTGCGTACTTCCTTATCACATTGTTCCAGCTAAAACAGGAATTCTGGAGCGATCCTCCTGTTCTGCTGTGGACGTTTCATGGGATCTTATTATGATGATGGACAGACCGCGACTTCCCATTAGACAAACTGCACGCACAACTAGATCTAACAAAAACTAAAACTATGGATCAACCATAAACATGAACCACTTTCCCTAAGAAACATGGTTCGAAAAATATTGTTTTTTTTATTTTTTTACTTTTCATAAAAACTACATCTCGTGCGTTTTGTATAAGCAGTCTTATTTTTTATTTTGTTCGGATTCTTGGGCTGAAATAATTTCTTTTTATTACGGTACTAGCGGCTCACCCCAGCTTTGCAAGGGTTGAAGTGCTTTTTTATACATACATAACATCACGCCTCTTTCCCGTCGGGGTAGGCAGAGACCACAGTCCTCCACCTGCTTTTTTATATCTTTAATTATTTTTGTACAAATTTGAATTTCAGCTCTTGCGAATCTTTAATGTCAATCATCCTTCTAGGTTCATCAGCAGCACCGAAGTTTTTTCATTTCATTCCCTTAAGCGACAAATTTGAAATACACTAGCACTGCACTTACTTTCTCACAAGTAAAAACTATCAACCGCAAACTTAAATTTGTAATGTCATACACATAGTACTTATGGAAATACAAACTTTAATTTACGTATTCTAAAAAAAGGTCCGAATAAAATATATACATCGTTTCAGAATTCAAATAGTTAAACGATCTCGAGTAAATCACATATTTAAATTTTGCTAGTATTGGAACATCAATGGAGACTACCGCAAGATACTTGCACGAAGATTTCTTTAGTTTTTCAACACATGTTTCTTAGGGATGGATGTTCAGTTTAGTCTACTGAGAAAGCCTCTTTCAGTTTTCGGTACATCCTGTATACTAAATTTTCGCATAAAAGAAGCAGATAGATAATCAATTCAGAATTAAAATTATAGGTTTTGGTAGAACAGGAACACCCCATAAACGAAATTACACAGACCAATTGATACCGACGCAAGATATCTTACCCATTGGAGATGCTTGGTCGGAAAATTAGAAAATCTTTTTTTTTTTTTCACGAATACAATGTATGGGTTGGTACTATTCTTTGCCGGCACCACACAGGACCGATAGACCGGGAGGTGATAGTGGACAAAAAATAAAATAAAATAACATGACACACACCAGATGAGATATAGGCACATCAGCCGTCGGCTGCTCGCCTATCATGTCATAATAATAATAATAATATATCTACTTCAAAGATGAAGTAGTTCTAAAGGCACAATCACACCTTCCTTAATACAAAGACTAATTTGGCATACATTGCTGGGAGGCTTGGTTTTGTTAATTCCAATATCCTTATTATAGCCAGCAATGTATGCAAAATTACTTTCTGATTTCAGGAAGGTGTGATCGTGGCTTAAACTCATAAGGCTTATTATTTTCGAGACTACTAACAAATGAAACGGCAACTAACAGTTTGCATCTAATAATTTAATCTGGCAGCGATTAAATATTTTAGCAACAATTATATTAGATGAGCTTCAAAATGCAAGGATTTATAAAAACAAAATAATGGCTGATATTTCAAGGTAGCAAATATATTAAACAGGGACAATGAAATCATATGCGGCTCCCATATAAAAATACACTTTCGGGCTGCGATTTGCAAACAGCTGTAATAGTAGTTTGAGATACAGTGCCGTAAGTAGGGTTAATACAAACGAGGTGACGTTTTGTAAACCCGAGACGAAGTCGAGGCACGAGTTTGTCATAACCCTTACGGCCGTGTATCTTACGACGTTTTTCAATACATTTGTGAGAAAACAGGTATAAGTAATACACTTGTTAAAGGAACCAACCACGGGTACTGTCAGCCTCTTGTCGATTTATGTTCTCCCAGTACTCTTAGGCAGTCGTCACCCATGTATTTTTACATAATAATTTTATGATCAGAGTGTAAAAACTCCTTAGTAGTATACTTTTTTTACTTACCGCACTAGTTCGGTAAGTAACTACTTACGAGCAAAGTTTACGTCCTAGTAAGTACGTTTTTCGAGCAAATGTATTAAAAAAAATAAAACAGGTACTATAATTAAGTATTTGAATTTCAGTATTTTTGTTTGTACATAGAATCATAATTTAATGAAAACGGCGACAAACGTACTCATTGCATAGAAACAGATTGCGGGTCGAATATATATGAACATATTTTTTTTGCTGTGTGACCCTATTTCTGTTTGCGAGTGGTCACAAGGGAACCTAACATAACCGTGGAGCTTTAATTATAAATAAGCTTTTCTTTGTTATCAATGAATCATACTTTCGCTTGCTTCCGAACCTTTTTATAATGACTACTGTTTTTTTTTTTTTCAAAATTACTGGCTGGGCTCCGCCCCCCCGCCATAAGAAAACAATCCAGACAAGACTCTAACCTAACATGACATACACGGTAGGTTATGTTAGGTTCCCTTGTGACCCCTCGCAGACAGAAATAGGGGACCCGCAGTGCGGGTCCCCGTCGAACTAACCTAGAGTCAGGAGGATTTTAATGGAACAATCAGCTCGGCATAAATAAATAAATTTTTCGGGTTGAATAAATAAAGACAATTATTGTTCCTTTATGCCTTTTACTCTTTCGCCATTGTAGTAAAATTATAAGATAAAAAATAAAACTAACGACAAAAAAAATTTTTTGCATGTCACTATTTGCTTTATTTAGAGCTATTCAAATGTCGCACAAAATGGGTCTTACTACAAAAAAGTTAGACATCTGTTGAACACTTGATTAAAAAAATGCGCACAAAATAACTGGCTATGACAGTTGATGCGCAGAAGTCAAGTCATAAGAAAATAAGTCATTTTTGACTTCTACGCATCAATGTCATAGACAGAGTTATTTGGTACGATTTTTTTTAAAAAGGGTTCAACAGATGTCTAAATTTTTGTAGTAAGACGGAATGTTTTTTATGACCATTTTCATATTTTTTTCTCATCTCAGTTAACTTTATATACAACCTCATTGTATCAATTAAGAAAGCCTATTTTCTCTAGTTGTTATCCGCCGTCAAGTGTTTGCTTTACAATAAATTCAGTTACCAAAACAAAAATAGATGCCATTTTAAATTAAAACAAAGCTTACAACTGATTACAAGCTGCTATTTTCTACTTAAAACTATCCTTCACTGTAGCTGCCAACCTATTATTTTAGCTACCAGGTTTAATATTTTTAAAACCCTAATTCAGATTAATTTGTCGCCGCGTTAAATACATGCCAACTCATAATATCTACCCCCTATGTAACCTCTTATTTGCATTACAGAAAATCATTTCAAGAAACGCTCAAACACATGTTTCTTTATTTTTAGGGTTACGTACCTCAAAATAAAAAAAACGGAACCCTTATAGGATCACTTTGTTGTCCATCTGTCTGTCTGTCTGTCAAGACCCTTTTTCTCACGAACGGGAAGAGGTAGCAAGCTGAAATTGATAACGGACTTTAGTCCATGAACCACACAAGATCTGAAAATTTAAATTTTTTACAACGACGAAATCAAAAGATATGGCTTTTTATGTCCTCATCTCCATACATTTATGCAAAAAAGCAAAACTTACAGGGTACTTCCCGTTGACCTAAAATTATGAAATTTGGCAAGAAGCTAGGTCTCACAGTACAAATAATGGGAAAAGTCTAAAATCATGAAATATTTCAATTTTTCTCACAACTAATAGTAACCAATTAAGGTGAGCTCCCGTTTCAAGAACTTTTCTATAAAACAGGGGTCAAGTTGGATGGTCGCGGAGTTTTTAAAATCAAAGAGCAAAAGCTTTTAGTATATCATATGGTAGATAGGTGCGGAACCCTTAGGGCGCGAGTCCGACTCGCACTTGGCCGGTTTTTTACCAAAAGCTTTAATTCAAATGTGTATGAATCTTACTACAGAAACAAAGGAAAGGAAAAATTTATTTTCCCCATTTATTCCTTATACGGTGTTTTTCCAACAGTGCTATGCGGGGTAGCTAGGCTGTGAGCTGGAAAATTCCAATCAGTAGGATTGCTCCATTTAACAGCGCATTGGACAAGCTAGGAAAATGGCGCTGATTGGAATTTTCCCAGCTCACAGCTTTTCTGCCTCGCACAGTACTTGTAGAAATTCACCGTCTAAGGGATGGATAAAAAAAATACTTACTGCAAACTTTCATAGCAGAGAAATACATTCTTCATACGGAAACCTAACATCAGCAGTTTCATAGTTTCATTCAACCATTCATCACTCATTTCATCCCCTTAAGGAATGAATTTTAAAAAAAGCTTAAAAACGTAATCTTATTTTTACGAAGATTTCATATTTTATACCAATTATATAAAAAAAAAAACAGGCCAAGTGCGAGTCGGACTCGCGCACTGAGGGTTCCGTACCACCACATAAACATAATTGTATTAGTTGAAATTTCAGTAAGTTAATGCGCTATATTTTTTGAGTCCGACACGCGTTTGACCAAATTTTATTATTTGTTGTTATTTTATAGCTTATGCACTATAAACATACCAATTTTCAAGTTTGTAAGTGTTCCCGTTTTTAAATAGAACTAAAACAAAAATCGCCTCAGCGACCATCCAACTCGACCCCTCTCTTATACTCGTATGAATGTTCTTGAAACGGGAGCTCACCACAATTGGTTACCATTACTTGTGAGAAAAGTTGTAATATTTAATGATTTCAGACTTTTCCCATTATTTGTACTGTGAGACCTAGTTTCTTGCCAAACTTCATAATTTTAGGTCAACGGGAAGTACCCTGTAGGTTTTGCATTTTTGAATAAATGTATGGAGATAAGGACACAAAATGCCATATCTTTTGATTGCGTCGTTGTAAAAAATTGAAATTTTCAGATCTTGTGTGGTTCATGGATCCTAATATGTGGTATTAATTTCAACCTGATACCTTTACCCGTTCGTGAGATAAAGGGTCTTGACAGACAGACAGACGGCCAACAAAGTGATCCTATAAGGGTTCCGTTTTTTCTTTTGAGGTACGGAACCCTAAAAACACGTACTTCTAGATCAACAGACTGAGAAAAAGTCATACCCTATTTCATCCCCTTGAAGGATGATTTCGAAGAAACGCTCAAACACACGTGTCTTTATTTTTCACCAAAACCCTTTATTAAAATCTTTTATATTAAAGACTTCGAAACGCACAAAATATCATTGCCTATTTTACTTTCTTGAAGGACGATTTTTTTTTATTCGAGTTTGCATGAATCTTACTACTTACTACTTGAAAGAAAAGACTTTTATACAGATTGTTTTCCCCCATTTCACCCCCTTTTGGGGATGAATTTTTAAAAAATATATACTTACCGTGAACTTTCATAGCATATGAGTTCCAAACAAACTTTCATCCTTCATGTCATTCCCTTTAGGGATGATTTTCAAAAAACTTACAGTACTTTTAGGGTTCCGTACCTCAAAAGAAAAAAACGGAACCCTTATAGGATCACTTTGTTGTCCGTCTGTCTGTCTGTCTGTCTGTCTGTCAAGACCCTTTATCTCACGAACGGGTAAAGGTATCAGGTTGAAATTAATACCATATATTAGGATCCATGAACCACACAAGATCTGAAAATTTCAATTTTTTACAACTACGCAATCAAAAGATATGGCATTTGATGTCCTCATCTCCATACATTTATTCAAAAATGAAAAACCTACAGGGTACTTCCCGTTGACCTAAAATTATGAAATTTGGCAAGAAGCTAGGTCTCTCAGTACAAATAATGGGAAAAGTCTGAAATCATTAAATATTACAAGTTTTCTCACAACTAATGGTAACCAATTGTGGTGAGCTCCCGTTTCAAGAACATTCATATAAGAGAGGGGTCAAGTTGGATGGTTGCTGAGGCGATTTTTGTTTTAGTTCTATTTAAAAACGGGAACACTTACAAACTTGAAAATTGGTATGTTTATAGGGCATAGGCTATAAAATAACAACAAATAATAAAATTTGGTCAAGCGCGTGTCGGACTCAAAAAATCTAGCACATTAACTTACTGAAATTTCAACTAATACAATTATGTTTATGTGGTGGTACGGAACCCTCAGTGCGCGAGTCCGACTCGCACTTGGCCGGTTTTTTTTTTTTTACTAAGAGCTCAAATTCAAATTTATATACACTTTGAAAATGTCAAGATCAACGAACCGACAAATAAATCGTCACCTTTTTCACCATTTGGAGAATAATTTCCAAGAAACGCTCAAACACGTGTTTCTACGTTTTTTACCAAAAGCAGAAATGCAAAGGGGGTTTGTTTAAAGCTGGCTTCGTTTTTGGACTACAACGACCACTTACAATCTGGTCTATTTTGAAAGACCAGATAACAAGGAACAATTCTTAGTATCGCACCATATTGCTGAGCAATATCGGGGCTGAGATACAGGGTTCTACTAAAAATATATTTTTCTACCAGAAGAAGACAAGAAAGGAGTCAATAACTTATGGTCATTGGTCATTTTACGATGTAAAAATACTAAGCGCTCGTCGAGTAGTGACTGCGGGTCTTACGCTACCACCAAGTCAAATAACGTCAGCCATAGCTAAAACCTGAATGGGTGACCACTTTTGGTATTACAACTAGAGGATTTCTGGAGCTTCGTAAGTCATGTAAAGTCATTAGCATTGGCCACTCCCACTATTTGTAGTCGTTAAGCATGTCAGAGATCATTTGGCGGCTTGAAAACTTTGACAGCCTGGTAAACCGTCAATTTAACAAAAGCGCTATCTTTGCCATCTTTGCCATTGATTAGGTCTGCCTTTGCCAGAAAAGGCAAAAAACGACTTTGAGGCTGTTTAACTAATATAAGGTTTGTTCGGGAAGTCTGTTTCTGAGTCTGAGTTTGTTGGAAGTCGTCGATCCTGCGCGCGAGACGGTTTGTAATGACTCTGAAGAACAGCTTTCAGACATGGCTCAGAAGTGAGATGGGTCTGTAATTCTTCAGCAGGGTCTTATCACCCTTTTTGAAGAAGACCGTCACCACACTTCTGTGCCATGACTCTCCTTCCCTTTTCCCCCTCCCGTTCCCTTCGAGTATGACAGAGTTTAACAGCTTCTGAAGAGCTTGTAGGACTGGCCTTATGTATATACAGGGTCAGGGGCGGGTTCAGCGTCCATAACTGAACTAGTTTTCCCAAGGAACATAGTTCGAAAAACGAAAAATAATTTTGGACTTCCCATACCAAGTGACCAACACAATTGTATGAGAAGTTCAATATTTTTGTCCTTTATCGACCTATGTTTCTTTGGGTAAGTCGTTCAGTTACTGATACTGAACCCGCCCCTGAGCTATGACAAGCAATTAAATTAACATCCTGTATAATCCTGTTAATGTTTCATTAAAATTTTTACGTGCTGGACAGGAAGACCTGGTTACCCATAGTACAGGGTATCCTAGATTGGGAACCAGGCATTTTTTACGTTAGACTTAAGATTATGCGTGTAACAAATGTTGTTTCCTAAATAAAGATATTTTCATTTCATTTCATACTGCTCAAAACAAAATAAGGGCCAGCAGGTTTTTTTGATATATCATTAAAATGATAATAGTAATGTATATTTTTATGTACTTTTATTTATAGATAAACCGCCTAAATGAGTCCTCGCCCGCAGGGTACAGGGGCGCGGGAGTAAGAAAAATTGAAGCTAATAAATGTTTCAAATAATGCTCAGTGGCAATTTATATCGAACTTTAATTGAAAAATTACAATAAATATAAAAAAACCTGCTGGCTTTTATTTTGTTTTGAGTAGTATATGAGTATACAGGGCGACTTTTAATTAGTTCTTGATAGAAAAAGGTAGGAATGTACTCATGATACTGAACAAATTTCCCCAAGGAACATAGGTCGAAATACGAAAATCAAATTTTGACCTCACATAGAAACTGCATCAGCTGATAGCGCATTTTGTATGGGAGGTCAAATTTGGTTCTTCGGATTTTGACCTATGTTCCTTGATGTTACCACTCTGACCACCACCACCGCTTTTCTCTCCTACTGTACTGAACCTGCCAGCTTGCACATTGGCAGGCCAACGTAGTGTTGATCTAATAGCCACTACTCTCTCCACAAAGTTGAAAATTTCTTGTACTCGATGGCGTAGGATAACTTGCCTTGCGTTCAGAGTCTATTACCTATACAAGAAGAGCTTGCTAGCAAATGGAAAAGCGCTCTATTGTCTATTATTGATGGATTTAGTCCTGAAATGAAATGACACAAATTAATGATACTCACACCTGTATTAGCGTGGTCGGTCATCGACATTGCGTGCTCGTTTGTACACGACGATGATAATAACAGAATTCTGAAGGAAGTGCCCTAGAAGTTTTGATGATCATGTGCGAAAAGTGACGAAAGTTAAATGCTTGTTTTTTTATGTTACAAGTCAGCAAATAGTACGAGTATCTTAATTAAAGACAGAATTTAACACTAAAAAGCTTTGTCTAATCGCACTGGAACAACGGCACGGCCCGACACTGCAGCAGAGCGGCGCGGCCAGTACGCACGATTTTGGTTTCATACAAGGCAAACCTGAAGGAAGAGTCCGCCGCGCCGCCGCGCCACTCCGCTAACGCAAGGTATCACCCACTAGCGGCAGCGGAGTGTAGTGGCGCGGGGCGGCTCTCCACTGCCACGTTGATATAGTGCGGTTGTGGTCATATGAATTACCACCACATGTTACCACCAAGTTAACAGTACAAAAAAAATTTGCCGCACCTCGGTAGTGCGTTTTGATCTTTACCTTTTGATAGGAAATAGGGTTGGTACTTCCCCAGACGGACTTTGCGTAAAAACCTTAACCGGCTTACTTTGTTCATTGAAAGGAGCCAACTCTGAGAGGGCCTTCTAGTAGGTTCAACTCTGAGAGGGCCTTCTAGTATTACCTATACTGAAGCAATGTTGATCTGAAAATACAACAAAATTATCAGATCTGGCTTGCAGGGTGTAGGCTGCACCGAGAATACTAACTGAAGCAAGTTTCGGGGTAATAGGTATAAAGTATAAAAACTAAATGTGTGAGATTGAAAATTGGGCTTCCTAGTGCTATCTACACCAAAACTTCTTGTCGAAAATCCAAGCATACCTACAAAAGGTGAATAGGGTTTTACTTCTTTCGCACTCATCTTGGCATTTACTGAACTTGTGTATTATATTATTTAAATCAAAATATTGATTAAAATAAATAAATGTATGTATGTATATTTATTTAATGGCATCACATCTCATTACAAAACGTATTTCGCCATTTCGTCATCATTAACTTGAAAGAGACAGCTGACAGATTTGTGTCATAAATAAAAGTCACATTCAAGGGTTCCTTCGCTACATACTCGTAATATGAAAACCTTTTTTAATAAATCTTTTTTTTATGAAATCTTTTTCATTTTCTGTTTTTATGACGTGAATTACGTGACGTGAACCATTACGTGAATATAATTTGCAGTTAAAGAAATGTTTTAACATTAATACTATGTAAGCTTGTAATGGCATTAACTTGAAATTCAATTGATTCAGCATCGAATTGGAATTGTTTTAAGAATTGAATTGGAATCGATTTGGAATCGATTTGGAATTAAATTAGAATAATGGAACTGTTTTTCAGATAAGAACCTATATGAAAGATAAAGTATAGATAATATTTGGCCTGTGTGGGACTAAAAACAAAATTACCCTTAATGTGGATAAATTCTCCCAATTGTATTTGTAATTTAATTTGGGTACCTATAGCTTAGGAAACATCACATATCCTTGTCTCATCCCTTGCAAGAGTCGATAGATAGATAAACCGGGTTGCGTAGTTTTTGAATCCTGGTCTTGGAGACGAACCTCTATAAAGGGTGTAAGGGACGGAGTACCGAAAACTGAAAGGGCGTGCTCAGTCAACGAAACTGAACAACTTTCCCAAAAAAACATATGTTGGGAAATGAAACAAAGTTCTGCCGTCCCACATTACCTCCCCTGCTCAAACCAGACGGGCTGCTAGTAAGGAAGCAAATTTATTTGCATTCTTTTTTGCGAGCAATGCGGATTCTAATCAGCCACCGACTAGCTGCGATTTTTCGATGTCGGAGATCACAATACACTCAAAATAGGTTCGTGCCTAGACGTGAACAACACCAGCAAGAGTCTTGAGGAACTGTGCGCCTGAGTTGTCTCCTGTGCTGACACGTTTGTACCGCCTCTCTCTTGAAACAAGAACGGTGCCATTGGAAGGTTGCCAATGTACAGCCGGAACCCAAGAAGGGCAGTCGTGACGCCCCCACCAACTATCGGCCGAATGCTATCACCTCCATACCCTGCAAAGTTATGGAAACGGTACTAAATAGAATATTGCTGACATACCCAGAAACTTACGACCTACTCAGTGATCGTCAATATGGCTTCCGTCGGGGATGATCAACTGAGGATCTTCTAGAGTATGTCACGCATTGCTGGGGGAAGGCTATCGACAAACGGCGAAGTCCTTGCCGTATCACTGGACGTCTCGAAGATTTTTGACCGGGTATAGCACGCAAGTCTGCTGAGCAAAATTCCTGCTTTCGGCATTCCCGCTGACTTTTGCTCTTGGATATCTGACTTCCTAAGTGAACGGTCGATCCGAGTTGTCCTTGATGGCTGCTTCTCTGACCTCATGGCTATTGACGCCGGGGTTCATCAGGGGTATGTACTCTCAGCAACACTTTTTCTACTTCACAACATCCTTGGTCCAGGTATTGTTGGGTACGCAGATACTGTCGTGGAGAGGTATGCATCTAACGCAAAAGCCAGCGGTGATGAGATACGTTCTTTGAGAGAGGCCATGGTAGAGCGTATAAACTCAACCTTAAGTCTTGTCTCCGACTGGGGTGACAAAAATCTAGTGAGTTTCAACGCCACGAAAACACAAGCGTGTCCGTTCACTGTCAAAAGGAGTCCGTTCAATCTGATTCCTACTTTTCGAGATCTCCGACACCGACAGCCTCGAGCTTCTTGGCATGAAGCTGTGTGCAAACCTGAACTTCGGCGCCAACATAGAGTCAAAAGCTCAAACTGCGGCCGCAAAGCACAAGTCCGATCGTGCATAGAGAATTGCTGCCACCTTTGGGATGGCTCAGCCAAATACCAACTAGACGCACTTTACTCGATCGATCGCAGATTCAAGAAGCTCGTTGGTGATAAGTTGCTGGTGAAAACCAAGTTTCACAGCCGTTGCATGTCTGTCGGTCTTTTACAGATTGTACTTCGGAGAGTGTGCCCAAGAGCTACATGAGCTTATATCGCCATTCCCCTTCTACCATCGTGAATCCACACGCACCGCAGGATATCACCCATACTTGGTTGATATTCCACACATCCGCACAAAGCGCTGTGAAACGTAATATAATGCACATGACAAAAGAGTGAAATTGGAGTAGTAGATAGGAGAGGAGCTCTTATAACCTGAATCTATTTGAGTCGCGAGTGAATAGGCTTTTTCTGGGCAAGCTCGTTCCATCGTCGCCCTTATCTCTGTCCTCAGGGCTAGATCGAGGTCAAGAGTAAGACCATACACAGTAAAAAAATATATGCAGTGTCTATCGCATTTAGGTTTTCTGTTGAAGCCAACCAAGTAATAGTTCTTGACTTCCTGATTATAGCAAGCCCAAATTCAGGGCTTACGCTGCGTCAGGCGTAATTACGTCGCGTAGTCACGAGCGCGTAGAAAATCCAGCAAAATACAAGAGCACCGCTAGCTAGCGCGCGGCGAACGACTAGCTACGCGCTGCGTGTTGGAAATCACGCAGCGTAATTACGCGGCGCGTGTCGCTCGGGCGTGTTTGTTTTAGGGCGAACGCTGCGTCAGGCGTGCTCACGTCGCGTGTCTACGCTCCGTTATCGCGCGACGTGGACATGCTGCGTAGCAAAACATGTGTCGCGTCGCGAGCACGCCCCACGCAGCGCTGCCTGTACTATTTTGATTGAGCGTGTGTACAGTCGCGCGCGAATTCTCGTTGTTATCAAAAATGCTTCTACTGCTTCTACTACTTTCTTTCTTTCTATACAGGGTGTTAGGTTAGAATTACTATACAGGGTGTGAGATTAGGATAAATACACAGGGTTTTAAGGTAAGTAGACAGGGTGTTAGATTAGGATCACTATATGTACAGGGTCTTAGGGTAACTATACAGGGTGTTAGGGTAAGTATACAAGGTGTTAGATTAGGATGACTACTATATTTACAGGGTGTTAGGGTAAGTAAACAGGGTGTTAGGTTGGAATTACTATACAGGGTGTTAGGTTAGGATAAATACACAGGGTTTTAAAGTAAGTAGACAGGATGTTAGATTAGGATCACTATATGTACAGGGTCTTAGGGTAACTATACAGGGTGTTAGGTTAGGATTACTATACAGGGTGTTAGATTAGGATCACTATATGTACAGGGTGTTATGGTAAGTATACAGGTTGTTAGATTAGGATCAATATATGTACAGGGTCTTAGGTAAGTATACAGAGTCTTAGGATAGAATAACTATACAGGGTCTTAGGATAGGATAACTAAACAGGATCTTAGGATAGGATAACTATACAGGGTCTTAGGATATTATAACTATACAGGTTGTTAGGATAGGATAACTATACAGGGTGTTAGGATAGGATAACTACACAGGGTTGGGTTAGGATAAAAGGTGTTAAGTTAGGATCACTATACATATAATGATCCCAACCTAACACCTTGTATACTTATCCTATCTTAACACCCTGTATTCTTACCGTAACACTGAATACTTACCCTAAGACCCTTTACATATAGTGATCCTAATCTAACACCCTTTATATTAATCCTAACCTAACACCCTGTATAATTACCCAAACAACCTGTATAGTTACCCTATTACCCTGTATAACTACCCTAACAACCTGTATAGTTACCCTAACACCCTGTATACTTACCCTAACACCCTGTATAGTAATCATATCCTAACACCCGGTATACTTACCCTAAAACCCTGTACAAGTGATCCTAACCTAACACCCTGTATACTTACCCTAAAACCCTGTACAAGTGATTCTAACCTAACACCCTGTTTATTTACCCTAACACCCTGTATAGTAATCCTAACCTAACACCCTGTATACTTACCCTAAAACCCTGTACAAGTGATCCTAACCTAACGCCCTGTATACTTACCCTAAGACCCTATACATTAGTGATCCTATCCTAACACCCCGTATACTAGGAGGAGTACCGCAGGACAACCAACCAAGGCTGCGTACAGGGATCAATAGGTGGGCCTTTGTTCTGGAATCTTCTCTTGGACCCACTTTTAAACGAGCTTGTAGAAATGGGAGTGTGCATCCAGGCTTTCGCAGACGATGTGGTAATCGTGTTCTCTGGTCAGTCAGCCCTAGAAATCGAGAATAAAGCCAACCCGGTACTCGCGCATGTGTATGAGTGGGGGGTTAGAAACAAGTTGAAATTTGCAGCACACAAAACTAATGCTATGGTTGTTACCAAGAAGATCAAATTCGACAACCCACGCTTGCACATGGACGGGACCGATATAGCAACTGTTGAACAAATTAAGATACTGGGTCTGCTTGTGGATAACAAGTTAACATATAAACAACACCTGGCACATATTACGCGCAAAGCCGTCAATATCTACAAGCAGCTCTCTAGAGCAGCAAAAATCTCGTGGGGGCAGAGGTCATCCGAACTATATACGTCGCAGTAATTGAACCGATTATCTTGTACGCTGCCAGCGTCTGGGCTACGGCAGCGGACAAGATAACGGTTCAGAAAATGCTACATACCGTGCAGAGAGGATTTGCCCAAAAAATCTGCAGAAGCTACCGGACCGTGTCCTTGCATGCCGCCTTGCTTCTCGCCCGACTCCTTCCTCTCGAATTGAGAATAAAAGAGTCAGCACAGCTCTATGAGGCGCGGCGTGGTAAACCTCTGCAAGAAATACTCGGTGACAGAGAAATGGAGGAGAGGGTATGTTACAAGTCCGCACCGCAGCCTGCAGCCGAAAACAGCTTGGATTTTATCTGTCTCGAAGGCGTTTCTGAGGAAACCGTCAGAGAGCATCAAATAACGGGAACTATCATGTACACAGACGGAAGTCGGAAATAATTTACAGAGGAAGTCAATTCTCATCTAAACCACAAACATCACGTGCTTGTCCTTCTTATCGATTTTAGCAAAGCTTTTGATGTTTTAAATTTTAATATACTATATGATAAGCTCGCGCGAAGTGGTATTCAGGGGCCTCTGTTAGAACTTATAAAAAACTATCATTGCAATCGATACACAACAGTTAAATTGGCAAACAGTAACAGTAACCTACTGCTTACTACACAAGGCACAGCCCAAGGATCCATTATTGGCCCTACGGAGTATCTACTGTATGTGAACGATATGGTCAATACGATGAGCGAGGTCTCTGTGTACCAATTCGCGGATGATACCTGTTTACTGGCTGCCAGCAGTAACTTGTCTACTGCACAAGATATCCTTCAACGAAATTTCGATCAGCTCTGCAAATGGGCTCACGATGCAGGTTTAATCATTAATCACGACAAAACTAAGTACTTACATATACACTCCTCTCATAATAAAACTGAAACCAAACCATGTATAGTGGCACACACTCACCTTTGTCTGCATTCCTCAAGTAGTAGATGTTCATGTACGCCTTTAGAAATGGTCAAATCACATAAGTATGTCGGACTGGTGATTGATGACAGATTCAGCTGGGTCCATCACAAAGAACATGTCTGCTCAAAGTTAAGATCAATAATGAGTAAACTAAAAATTCTTAAATGTAAATTACCCTATGCGACATTACGTCCGTTGTACATGGCCCTAGCTGATTCTGTCATTAGTTACGGTCTCAGTAGCTATGGCAGGTCGACTAAAACTAACTTACAAGATGTATATAACTTACAGATAAGGATTTTAAAAATAATAGTACCTAAGAAAATTAAGGAAGAATGCGAAGGTGATTACAAACAGCTTTTTAAATACTGTAAGGTCATGAGTGTATTTGAAAAAGTCAAGTTTTCGGTCCTATCTGAGATTAATTGTCCAACAACATTAAATGAAAAAATTAGAAGTGCTGGTCTGAGAAGCTTAGACAACAAACATATGTTCATAATGCCTAAAGTTAATAATAAGTTCGGTATGCGATTGGATGAATATCTATTACCTACATATGTTAATGAGCTACCACTGGAACTACAAGACTTGTACCTTAAGAATAGCAATTATTATAATACATTAAAAAAACATTATTATAGCACCTAGCACCTACCTATGTACTTTCTGTGTAAACTGTATTCGCTGTAATTAACGACTCTTCAGTACCCAGATAAACCTGATGGGTTTTCGTGGTACGGAATTTAGTTTCACAATATGTAATTTCTTGATAGTACAATAAATAAATTAAAAAAAAAAAAAAAAAAAGTAAGACCGAGGGAAAAGTAGGAGCAGCCGTCACGGTATGGAACAATGGTCAAGAGGTAGCCAGCAAAAAATTCAAACTTGAAGGCTACTGCACTGTTTTTCAAGCAGAACTTTACGCCTTGTTGCGAGCTACTGAACTAACCCTTGAAAACAAACAAGGCATGACGAACATCATGAGCGATTCTAGATCGTCCTTGGAGCTGCTCCGAAACAATGAGTCGTTTCACCCTCTTTCGTTCCAAATTCGGAAGAACATTGGAGTAATTCAATCGCAAAACCGGACTATACGACTGTTCTGGATAAGAGCTCACGTAGGAGTAGAGGGCAACGAAAGAGCAGACCAGCTTGCCAAACAAGCGGCCCAAATGAAGGTGAAGCCTCATTACGATCGTTGCCCCCTTTCCTACATAAAGTGGGAGCTCAGATGCAGGACAGTCGGCGTCTGGGGAGCAATATACTCATCAGGAGATACAGCTTCCGGGACGAAAGTGTTCCTGCCATGTGCGGTCGCGGCCTACCATCTGGTTGCTAAATTAAAACTCGACAAAGTGCTCACACAGATCCTGACCGGACACGGTGGTTTCGCAGCGTACCTGTATAATTATAAATGTAAAAATAGCCCAGCGTGTGTCTGCGAACCTGAAAAAGAAGAAACAGTTGTTCATCTCCTGACAGAATGCCCTCAGTACTCAAAAGAAAGATGGGAGCTTGAATCTAAAATAGATATGAAACTGGATAAGAAAAGCCTACCTGAAATACTGCTATCTAAAAATAGTAGATCTGACTTCCTTTCTTTTTGCACAAAAATCGCTGAACATACAATAAGAAGAAATAAAACATAGATAAGAAATGTGCATTACGTATAGTGTAAATAAGTAATGTATATTTTAGTAGATAGAATAAGTATATAATATATTTATAGGTATAAAACTTTGCAAGAAAATGTATATAATAGTATATATTGAATATATACGTTATTATGTATAGATATTATAGTTAATAAAAATAACGTACAAAAAAAAAGGATAAATAGCGATAAAAAAAAAATCAGCCTGTCAAAAAAAAACTGTCAAAAAAGAGCAATTTGACAAAAAAAAAATTGGAAGTCGTTAAAAAACAAATCAAAACAGCAAAAGAAAGCGCTGAAAAGAAAAAAAGACAAACATGTAATTATTACCTTGTTGTATTTAATTCTCTACAAATAAGTTTCATATAGATTTAGATTGGCAGGACTCCCGTATGAAAATCCGGAGCCCTGTCACCCCTTGACATATAATGGACAATGAAAAAAAAAACATTACAAGTCCGTGTTCAGCTGGAAAAAGACTCTGACCTGTGTCAGAGGACAAACAGTGACATACATTAAAAAAAAAAAAACACCCTGTATACTTACCCTAAGACCCTGTACATATAGTGATCCTATCCTAACACCCTGTATTTTCATATTTCATATTTTATTTAATGCAGTCACAGGTATAAAAGATGTTAAAATTATAAAATAAGTACAGGTGACACCCTGCAAGGGCACAGCAAACATGAGAGGACTAGTTGCCACAATAAAAATAAAATTTATGTACGTTAGTATTTATTAGTATATGTTAAGTACCTATATTATATTAGTGAATGTTAGTTCGCAATAATTTAACTTCATAAAAAAAAATATTATAATAATTTAACAATACAATCATAAAATTATCTACGTCATTATTTCTATGTATTTATTTTATAATATTATTACCCATTCATAGTTATTATCATAATTTATTCATTTGTTATTAAATTATTTATTTTAAAATATTAGAATATTTATTTATAAGTTTGTGTATTTATTTACTTAATTTTATTATACTTTCTTCTAATTTGTCAGTAAAAAATTCAGTTATGCTGTAGTAACTTTTTTTGACTAGAAATTCTTTTAGTTGGTTTTCAAACGTTGCGGTTTTAGTTATGTTTTTAATATAGTTCGGAATGTGATTCCATATTTTAATCATCATAGAGTGGGGAGCGGATGTGTATAATTCTAATTTGGAGAAGGGTCGTTGAAGTTTATTTAGGTGGCGATTGTTGCGCTTTATCGTTTTTTCAGGAGAATAAAATTGTGGGTGTTTTTGTACGAATTTACAAGCTTCAAAAATATAAATACCTGTTATAGTCAGTATGCTCAGTTTGATAAAGTAGGGTTTGCAGGAGTCAATTTGATCGATGTTCACCAGTATTCTAACGCATTTTTTTTGGAGTACAAATATTTCTTGTATATTGCAACAGTTTCCCCATAGAATGATGCCATAAGACAGCCTTGAATGAGCGTATGCGTAGTACGCTGAGAGTGCGGTATTTAAGTTTGTGACCCGTTTTAGTTGACGGAGAGCGTATATAAACGAAGACAGTTTATTTGATAGCTTTTCTATGTAAGACTTCCAGTTAACATGAGAGTCAATTTCTATCCCTAATAGTGTTGCAGAGTTTACAGTTTCTAATTCGTTAGATTTATACTTATAATTTATTTGCAATGCAGCTTTTTGGTACGGTCTAAATTGAATTAGTTTAGTTTTTTTTAAGTTAAGTTCTAAGTTATTACAATCGAGCCAGTTTAAAATTTTTTCAAGAACAATATTCATTTTATTTTCTAGTTCTGTTGTATTGTTACAAGAAACTACCACTGACAGGTCATCCGCAAAACAAACACAAGATATAGAGTTTTGCTGCAATAGCTGGGGGAGGTCGTTAATATAAACAAGGAAGAGAACACATCCCAACACGCTTCCCTGTGGGATAGAGCCAGTAATGTTAACTTGCTCAGACCTTATACGTTCAATAGTTCCGACACTAAAGTTAATATTTTCTATTTCCACGTATTGACATCGGTTTTCTAGATAAGATTTGAACCATTTAAAGGCAATTCCTCGAATCCCAAGACCATAAAGTTTGTCGAGCAGAATTTTATAATTGACTCTGTCATACGCTTTACTCATGTTGAGCAGCATACTTACCCTAAGACCCTGTACATATAGTGATCCTAACCTAACACCCTGTATACTTACCCTAAAACCCTGTACAGGTGACCCTAACCTAACACCCTGTATACTTACCGTAAGACCCTGTACATTAGTGATCCTATCCTAACACCCTGTATACTTACTCTAAGACCCTGTACATATAGTGATCCTATCCTAACACCCTGTATACTTACCCTAAGACCCTGTACATACAGTGATCCTAATCTAACACCCTGTATACTTACCTTAAAACCCTGTGTATTTATCCTAACCTAACACCCTTTATTCTTACCCTAACACCCTGTACATATAGTAGTCATCCTAACCTAACACCTTGTATATCTACTTAGCCTAACATCCTGTATAGTTATCCTAGCCTAACACCCTGTATATTAACAAAACAAATAATGACCTTAAGAAGCATTTTGATAATACCGAGACTTAAAAACAATAATAAGCCATATTTATTAAATCACATCCAGGTGTCATCGTGATGTGTGTACCGGACTGTACGATTTCGATACGCCCCGCGTGCGCTCCGCTTGACGCGCGACACGCTGCGTCCGTACGTTCCATATTTCTAGGCCGCGGCGTGTAGTCGTTCGACGCGCGCTAGCTAGCGGTGCCCTTGTATTTTGCTGAATTTGCTACGCGCGCGTGAAAACGCGACGTGAGCACGCCTGACGCAGCGTTCGCCCTTACGAAATGAAGTCCTAGCCGCTACGTCAAGCGTGGCGCACGCGGGGCAGCGTATCAAAATCGTACAGTCCGGTACACACATCACGATGTCTTTTGATACTGTGACACCTGGATGTGATGTAATAAATACGTTTTTTATTGTTTTTTATAGTTTGGGTAGTTTTGTTTGGTTTGTTTGTGTTGTTAGTTTTGTTTAGTTTGTTTGTTTTTTTGTTATTTTCAATGTTTTTTTGTTGTTTTTTATTGTTTTGTTTTTTAATATATATATATTTTTTTTTTAGATTTGTGAAAGTTTTTATTGTTTTTTCATTGTTTTTTCATTGTCTTTTATAGTTTTTAATTGTTTTATATTGTATTTCATTGCTTTTTAATTGTTTTATATTGTTAATTGTTAGTTTTGTGTGTTTTGTTTGTTGAAAAGCTAAATAAAAAAAACGAGGAAGAAAACCCGCGCGCGCGACTGTACACACGCTCAATGAAAATAGTACTGGCAGCTCTGCGTGGGGCGGTTCGCCACGCGATGCGTATTTTGGCTACGCAGCGGGTCCATGCTTGACGCAGCGTTCGCCCTAGGGATCTATCTTAAGGGGCTGACTCTGGAACACGATTAATAGTAGATTAGTAGCCAAGGGCTATAAGGCATCAATTGCAGCCCGAGATATTTAGGCGCACGAGCGCAGCGAGGGCGCCTATAGTTCGAGGGTGCAATTGATGCTTACACCCGAGCTAACTACTCTGCTTTACATCTCGATTGTGAGGTAAGTAGGTCCTTATTACCATCAAATTGTAGCGCTCTGGAGTAATAATGTATCTAGAAAAGCCCTAGGGCGGTAAGTAACTAAAAAAACACTTCACCCTTTAAAAATTTAATAACTTACCGCCCTAGGGCTTTTCTAGCTACATTATTACCGTAGAGCGCTAATTGGTCACCTACAAGCCCCACTTGGTGGTAATAAGGACTTACTTACCGAATATAAGAGATGTAAATATATTTTGTACCTACGCCATAAAAAAAATCCAAAGTTACCTCTCCTTTTTGCTTTTAATCCGTTTTTCTTAAGTACCCATTACTCTATGATGTCAAAACTTTTACTAAATTTATTATGCATAATAATATAGCTGTTTAATAATTAATATTATGGGTATAGGTTTTGAGAAAAATGCAAAAATGAGCGAAAATCGTAAAACAGCTCGAATCCGTTCCGTTCTAGCACGCGCATTCAGCCCTTTGTTAGAAAGGGAGGCAATTCAGCTCTTATCAGCCCCTTAAACAGTTCTCGAGATATGGCTCACGGAGGTAGTACCTGAAGGGGGAGGGGATATTTCGTGGGGTGAAGTTTGAGGGGTGTGAGGGGGTTTACTTTGGAGAGGTCTTTATCCATGAGGTTGAAGAAGATGATGATGAGGTTGGTTATGATGGGGCTGATATGGTTGATGATGATGTCATTATCATCATAATTTTCATCAACTTCATCATCATCCTCAACCTCATCATCATCCTCAACCTCATCATTTTCATCAACTTCATCACTAAGATGATGAGGTTGAGGATGATGGTAGTGACTCGATCCGACTTACTGGCAACGCTGAATAGATGCAGCAACGCGTTTGCATCGCGACTGAATTGCTAACCGTATTGATGCATTTGTATCGCGACACGCGACTGTATCAATACTGCATAGCGTTTGCATCGCGACTGGATCTCGACTATTTCGAAGGAAAAAGTCGCAATGTAAATAGGGCCTTAGTCGCAAGAAACAACTCTCGAAGTAATGTTTTTGATGTCTTCCATAAAATATTTCATTATATTACCCTTAGTATGAGAAGTAGACTTTCACGTAATTCACGTCAAAAAGTTATGTGCGGAACCTCTTATATTTTAGTGTAATTCTGACTTAGATTCGATTAACGAGCATAAACTTAAAAAGGTCGCATAACTTGCAATGTTTTAACACCACCACAATATTACAATAATGTTATTTTAAAATTCACTATATTGGTGGTGGTGTTCGAAATTACTGTATATTATCGGGTCATTGCGTACACAGTCAAATATCAGACTGCCGCGAAGCTCGCATTTCTGTTACATTGATGGAAGTAATACATAACGCAGTGCGATTTCAACTACTATGGGTATTTTACAAAAATAAGATCCGTACAAGGATAAAAAGAAACATCTGTACAAAGAAATGATCCGTACGAGTACAAAGATAGAATGAAACTATCTTAGGTACTCATATCTTCGGGGCTGACAATGTTGTAGTCAATTTAGTTAATCTTGCATCATCCCTACAGGAAAAGGAATATAACCTACAAATATTAAGGTACTGAAGTTTATTTACGGTCGTTATCAGACAACAATTTTGTGCCTTATACTTTAGCAATTAAAATCAAAATAAGCTTATCGGAACCCCAAAATATTCGGAATAGTTATGTAGTATTTCATTTTAAACTTTACACTTAAACTTTGCAGGAATTTATAAAAAACCGGCCAAGTGCGAGTCGGACTCGCGCACCGAGGGTTCCGTACCACCACATTATCATAATTGTATTAGTTGAAATTTCAATAAGTTAATGTGCTAGATTTTTTGAGTCCGACACGCGCTTGACCAAATTTTATTATTTGTTGTTATTTTATAGCTTATGCACTACAAACATACTTATTTTTAAGTTTGTAAGTGTTCCCGTTTTTAAATTGAACTAAAACAAAAATCGCCTCAGCGACCATCCAACTTGACCCCTCTCTTATATGAATGTTATTGAAACGGGAGCTCACCACAATTGGTTACTATTAGTTGTAAGAAAAGTTGTAATATTTAATGATTTTAGACTTTTCTCATTATTTGTACTGTGCGACCTAGCTTCTAGCCAAATTTCATAATTTTAGGTCAACGGGAAGAACCCTGTAGGTTTTGCATTTTTAAATAAATGTATGGAGATGAGGACATAAAATGCCATATCTTTTGATTGCGTCATTGTAAAAAATTTAAATTTTCAGATCTTGTGTGGTTCATGGATCCTAATATATGATATTAATTTCAACCTGATAACTTTACCCGTTCGTGAGATAAAGGGTCTTGACAGACAGACAGACAGACAGACGGACAACAAAGTGATCCTATAAGGGTTCCGTTTTTTTCTTTTGAGGTACGGAACCCTAAAAAGGGTTATTTTCTTCACCTTTGGGCATCACTCATGGCGTTGTATCCTCGAATGTGTTTTTCTCTCGAAGGTGAATTTATGCCATAAAATACTTCTTGTATTGTTTTATTTGGACACTAGCTGTTGCCCGCGACTCCGTCCGCGTGGGGTGCTGATAAACGTAGCTAATGACTTTGACCATGGTTCAAAATATCTTTTTACCAAGTTTTATCAAAATAGGTTCATCGGATTAGTCGTAAAATCGTAACAGACAGATAAACAGAGAAATTTTCGTTTATACAATGTTATACAGAGTACAGATATTACGGTTTTTTTGTAAATTAAACAACTTGTTTACGTGTGGACTGTTAGTTCGCCCACTTTCCTCGTATGTTTAAAATTATAGTCGAATTCCACGCAGACAAAGTGTGATAACTACGGGTTTCTTTACTTCCTGTACAAAACAAAACCTAGTAAGTAGTAAAGATAGAGCGGTATCAAGTCCGGCGTGTCTAGTTTCACACGCTTTTAGGTGTACATGTACCTCCATAAAAAACAATAGGACTTTACTTCATATCAAACACGTTTTCTAAAAAAACAATCTTTATTTCTTGAAATATTTTATTTATAGAGTAAGTAAAGTATTAGTTATGTAAGTTTTCAAAATTCTAGAACTTTCATATTTTTTTTAACATTTATTGCACCGCCGCGCCATGCCGTAACTGCTAGTAATTTTTTTATGAATATTTTTATCATAATACTAAATTTAAATTTTACTAATCCATCTGTCCACAAATAACTGGACCGATTTAAACGGAATTTTCATTAATGTATTTGGCTTACTTCCATTCAACAGCCAGCTTTGTTTCATTTCAGCTCGGCTTCGTCACTTAAAACTTTGTACACACATATTTTCTGTTTGAGTGTGTGTACCAATCGCAATAAAACAAAGTTTCAATGTTGTACGGAAGTAACACAAATACATTATTGAAAACCACCTATGAATAGTTCCAGTAGTTTATGAGTTATTGGCGCCGGGGCCGCTTGAAACTTCGCGTACCTTCCGTCTGAGTGAACCGTTTGCAATCAAACAAAGCTAATATGTTGCTCGGAAGTAAGCTAAATTCGTTGTTGAAAACCCTGTTTAAATTAGTTCAGTAGTTTGTGAGTTATTGGCGCCACCATTTGAAACTTTGCTTACCTTCTGTCTGAGTGAACCGCTTGCATTGAAACTAAGCTTGTGTTGCACGGAGTAAGTCAATTTACGTTGTTGGAAACCCTGTTTAAATCAGTTCAGTAGTTTGTGAGTTATTTGCGCCGCCACATAAAACTTCGCGTACCTTCTGTCTGAGTGAACCGTTTGTAATGAAATTAAACTTTTATGTTGCACGAAAGTAAGACAAACACGTGATTGAAAACTTCGTTTGAATCGGTTTAGTATTTTACGAGTTATTGTCGCACAGGCAGTTTGATACTTTACATTGGTATAACTTTTGATTGAGTGAACCGATTTAATTTGAATTTGAAATATAGCCTATATGTTGCTCGGGGCTAAGTTTAATGTACCTGTGAAAACCGAGAGAAACTCCGTTGAGTAGTTTCGGAGATTATCGAATACATACAGAAAGCCAGACAGACAAAAGTTTCAAAAAATATATTTTTGTGTTTTGTTAGTCTTTTCTTATCGCCTACACTCAGTTTTTCTTAAATTTATCAAAAGTACAGACACACGGTTTCTACAAATTTATTAAATGTATAGATAAATATAGCGACTGGTGTGTATGTATTAACTAGTGGTGTGTAATTAGCTAGTTTATTGTTGTAAGACAGTATTTTAAGACGGTGTTTTCAATCTAAGGCCAAACTGGCGATTGTCTCTTTTGATTCAGATAATTTTATTCAATGTAGATTTTTACTGAATACTTATTAAATGTCATGCAGAATACAATCCTAGTTGAAAAAAGCAGTACCTGTTGTGTCGTTTTTCTTAATCTATGTTTTGTGTGTTCTTTTCATGTGTACAATAAATAATAAAATAAATAAATACAATGTAAATAGAGCGAGTGTACACCGCTGCGGATCGTGCTATGGCAGCGTCAAAGAAACGGCAAGACACCACTGCAGCACGGCCTACGTTAAGAGTCGATAAGAGCTTTTTACAATGTGTTTCTTGTGTTTCGCTGGAATTTCAGAGCACCATACCTCTTTGTCATTGATATACTCGTAGTCATCTAATCTATAGAAAGTTTTTTTTACATAACGTTTGCTGTACACATCTTTAAACTTTCTCTCAGGTAATTGCACTACATTGTCAAGTATTTTGTTGTAGTATCGTACACACAGACCAACGAACGATGTATTGACTTTTGCTTATCTAGTATATGTTTGATTAAGTTTGTACTTATTTCTAGTATTCAAAGTATGCCTGTCACATTTTTTAGGTAATTGATGAATGTTCTTTCTAGCATACATAATATTTTCATAAATATATTGGCATGGCACTGTCATAATGTTGATCTCCTTAAAAAGTTCTCTCAGGGAATCACGAGTCTTCAGGCAATAAATTCCTCTTATAGCCCTCTTTTGTAAAACGAATATTGAATGGATATCAGCTGCCCGGCCCCAAAGCAGTATGCCATAATACATTATGCTATGGAAGTAACAAGCCTTGCGGTAGCTACATCAGTAAGCTGTCTGATTTTTCTGACGGTATATGCAGCCGAGCTCAATCGACCAGAAAGAGCCGTTATATGAGGGCCCCATTGAAGTTTAGAGTCTATTGTTTAACCTAAGAAAACTGTACTATTAACAAAATCTAATGTTTCATCATTCAATACTACGTTATGTGAATTATACATTTGGTAGTGTAAATTTAATACATTTAGTTTTTAGGACTAAATTGTTGACGGTAAACCATGCATGAATCTGTCCAAGTGCATCATTTTTCCCGGTATAATTTTGTGATTTCCTACTTACATTAAATATTTAATGAAGTATCATCAGCAAATAACACAATCTTTGACAGATTCCTCACCACAAAAGGAAGGTCATTTTATATAAATAAGAAATAAAAATGGCCCTAATATGGACCCTTGAGGTAAGCCACTTTTGACTACAGATCCCACTGACTTTGTCCCGTTTACTTGTACCTTTTGAATCCTATTCTCCAAATATGACTTAAAGAGTTTAAGTGAGTTATTCTTAATGTTCAAGTTTTAGAAACAATGTGCTATGATCTACGCAATCAAATGTTGGCCATCTTGTGATGAAAAACTGGAATTTAAACATCTCTTCTTCGTCTCCATACAATATCTGTTCAATTTGATTATATCTTAATTGACGAGCCATAGCTGTTCCTACGTATAAAAACTAGATTGTATAGACTAACTAACAATTTTCTTCATCAAACTGTGCAAAAATTTAAAAACGTAATATAACAACTCATATAAAATAATGAATGCAGAAAATTTTCACTTCGTAAGTACTCGCGTGGGGTCAGTTTGACCCCAAACTAATTCTCCTGATACAATTACACTCGTCAACGCTGAGCTCGATACTAATTATCAAAGGTTACGGCGTCTTAGAAAGCTATCACAAAAATTACGACGGTAGAATAGAAAATTATGTCAATATGAATGTTTGAATACTCTCTGGGGTCAGTGAGACCCCGCGCGAGTAATTAAGGGTTAAAGAGGCCTAATAGTTTGTTAGTATATGTATTATTTTCTAAAACTACAACATGCTTTTTCATCATGCTATTTCGATACATATATTGTTTATTTATATCATTTAATTGCCTCTTTAATCATAAAATAAAATTGTTATTTCCTATAATCAGAAGTAAATTTTGAGAAAATAATGACTGATATGTCACTGAGTAACTTTCGAGTATCATTGCGTCACTTTCGTGGGATCAAAAGCTTCAAAACGCGATCCCTTCTCTCCAGCCATGCTTGAAACCAAGGCAGGATGACACCGACCAGTCGCTGGCGTAGTGCTTTTATAGAACACATTGCTGTACCTATTACACTTGTGTCTTAATGCGTCTTTTGGGGGTCTGTGTTTGTGTGATTATGTGCGGTGGTCTTAAAATTTCGTCTAGAAATTTCGTCATGATTGTCTATGTTATCGGAGCTATGCACTTCGGAGTACAAGCGGAGTAATAAATGCCGTCTCGCTCACTCCCAAAAAATCGGTGCGGTCGTCGTGCGATATCGCAGCTGCGACGAAACTTTCGGAGTACAGGCCCTGGTTCAATTAATTTTTTAATTATTTATTATATCTACAATAACATGACAAATTTGCAACATTTATAAAAGAACGACATACTCGTACTTACTAAAATGTTTAAAATTATAGGTGTTGGTTTTAGAAGCCCAAAAAGGGCAGGGCCTGTGCTAGCGCTGACTATATACTACGGGCCCGTCCAGAACATCTGGTAGAAACTGTTCTGGACGCAATATATGTAGCTCTAGCTAGTATCTCGGCAACGCGCTAGTGCCTACGCGCGAATCAACGCGCGCGTAAAAAAAAGGTTCTGAACGGGCCCTGAGTTACATGACAAACTTTTTGTCTGGCCGTCACAAAATTTTGTTTTCACTAAAAGTACTCAGCATGCAATGAGTATTATACACTTAAACTACAAACTAAAAATTATCACGGTAGAACTTAAGCTCAAGTCACACAGAGGCGGTATGATTGCGAAAGCGGTCCGGGGCGGTTTGGCGGGAACAAAATACCGCGCCGCGACCGCTTTTCAATGTGACAGGGTGCATATGAACTCATATACTTTACAAAAAATACCGGCCCCGGAACGCTTCCGCTACCGCCTCTGTGTGACGCGGGCTTTAAAAGGAAAATAAAAGGTAAATGTTAGGATTATGATTATTATGTTGCTGCGATTATGCAATTTTTTTTTTCATAGCTTCACGATTGTATTCAAGTTGAAGTGTCGTTAACTTATTTTTAATAATGCCATTGATTTAAAAAATAATTCATGTCATTTAATAACATTGTTATTTAAAAAAACAATTTTGCCAACTCTACGTAAGCAGGGATCCTCTACAAAGCCTATATCTAAGAGGGATCAGATAATTCCGGATTAATTTAATATCAAACCCACATGGGCATGTAATTATTAATTAAGGCGATAATAATTAAACTCCCGTGTCACCGCCGTAGGAGGTATTAAGTTCGCGTTTTAGTGGTATTGAGGGTATTTGAAACTATTGTCAAATGTACGAAGGGTGTTCAATAATCAGTGAGAATGTATTACATTTGGGCTGCAAAGTCTTTTGATGTTTATGAATACTTCTATAAAAAGATGGTATCAAAAACTTAGGCCATTTTATTTTGAAACGCATACATATGAGGTAAAATTCAACAACCTGTTAGCCAATCAAGTAAGCAACTTGAAAGTTGAGAAATAATTAAGTTTCGATAGATGCAATTCAGCAAGCCGTGTTTGAAACAGTTAACTACTACCAGATTTAACTGAGATTCCTCTATCCATGGTAACTTCTATCTGTTCTCCAACACCGAAAGAGACAGATTTGGAAGCAGAACCATGGATGTCATGGATCTCATGCGGAGAGCTTTGTTAGAACTAAGCTGAAAGTTTTATTTTTCAAATTGATTCAAGCTTCGGAAAACTTACAGAGCTTTGAAATCTACTTATGCGTGTTGGCGCGTGCAGGCGGAGTGGCCCTCTCATTTTTCTGTGTGAAAGCTGCTGGATTCAGGGTCCAAAGAAGCTACGTAGAATGGAGAAACGAAGTACAGTCAAAAGCTCTCCAAGCTTGACAGGTTGGACCTTGTACCATTCTTAGAGTAAGTTCCAAAACGGTAATAGTTATCCTTTGACAGCAGTCTGTCTCGACCACACCGATGGACTTCATATAGCGCTATCTTGATGTCAGGGTAATTTTTACCCGATTCGGAACGCAACCTTAGTTCAATAGCTGTTTAGGAGATAAATTCACGCTTCACCTGCTCTTGACCGTACGTAAGTTAGCACCTTTTAAACTCTACCACTTTAAAGAATTCGCTAGATTTTTTTTTAATTTTACAAATACAAAGTTCCTTCTCAGCTGATTAATCCGAAAAATATGTTTGTTTCACTTTTTGATTAGTATTCAATTTGCCCGTTTTTACCATTTTGGTTCGGAACCCTAAATAGAAATAAGAGGAAGCTGATCAGTAAAAAAATGAAAATAAATTTTATCAGTTGCAGTCGAAATATGAATGATTAAAATGACAGCAGTGTGAGAGCAGGACGAAGCGATGCGCTACACACTGGAGCGACAGAGAGACGTATTACTCCAACCTGCTCTTACGCATAGTTTTTCCAGCTCTCATTCTAATCAAAATCAAGCTACATTATTTCGCTGTTATCTAATAGTTTTGGTACTTGTTGATACACTACCTAAGCAAAAGATTTCATTTGAGATATGTTTCAATTCTGTTGGACTAACACCCATTTTGACCGAGACTTTTTTGTTTTTGAATTTCCAAAAGTCGTGAAGCAAAAGATAGGTACAAATCCATTTTTCTTATAATTATCTCATAAAGGATCGTTAAAACTAAAGTTAGTCCATATTGTACTGCTTTACATTCAAAACTACAGGGAAAGTTCTGTTTTCTACCGCGCACTGAAGTTTTCCTCTGATTCTGACAGATTTACTGTAAAACGTTTGCAAAATATTTGTAGTTGGACAATAATCCGAGAACAACTTTGTGCTTTATGTTGAAAGTTCAGAGGTGAAACTTCGTTGCTTGCAGAGACTAGGCAGGAATGTTTTTTTTACTCAAACATGCTTGGAAATTCGATCATTATTTTGAGAACCTTCTTGGAGATGAATCAAAATAGCTTACTGGTTAAATACTTGCGAGCAGCTGCCTGCAAGATGTCCAATAGTGATTTTTTATGGGATGTTTGATCACGACGACTACTTATACATTGCGCGGGTAAAAGATTTTTACTAATACATTGAACACGATGAAAATATTAATCACAATAAAGGACCGAGATAAGGGCAAAGCGAATCAAAACCAAAACAAAACACTGTTCTGATAAATTCAATAAATTTTATTCAAAATACAGTTGATAAAGCTTTCACACATCTGCTATATCAGCTTTTTTTTATAGAAGAGGGAGGAAGACGAGCAGACGGGTCACCTGATGGTAAGTGATCACCGACGCCCATAGACACCCGCAACACCAGGGGGATCACAGGTGCGCTGCCGGCCTTTTAAGATATTTGTAGGCTCGTTTCCTAAAGGCTGCCTTGTTGTACTCGTCCGGAAATACCTGCGCAGGAAGCTGATTCCACAGTGCGGTCGTGCATGGTAAGAAGTTTCCTCTACACAAAACTAAAATGGGCTACATTCTCATACAACTCGCGTAGAGCATATAGTTGTGAGCTGGTCACTCCTTTTCGTAGGACAAGGGCATTTGAGGGAAGTTTCCGGTATCAGTCATCCAAATGCTGGAATAATCTCCCACCTCCCCTCAGACAAGCTATTACGAAGACTGCTTTCAAAAAGCATATTAAAAACATTTTACTTGAGAAGCAGCGGATGTACTGATACTGGAAATTTTCAATTTTCAATTCACTTTCTTTATTCTCTGTATATGTCTATTATTTACTTAATAGTGTAAAACTATGTACCTTATACCTACAGCTATACACATGTAAATACCTATTTTAAATTATTCCTATACTTTTTAATTATTATTAAATATTAATTATTATTATTTAATTTGCATAATAAAATGTAGATATTATATAAAAAAATAACTCTAATATTTTATCTCTATAGTTTTTTTGAACTTGTTGCAACTTTGTATTGTCACTGTCACGTGATCCCTCTTCTTGGGATCCAGATGACGTTAAGGTGCGGCTGAAAATCGGCGTTTGTCTCTCGTGAGGCAGACGTTATGCTGGGCCGTGTCTTTTTCCTTGTTGTGCAACGTTGCACACTAGAGTGTTTTTCAATTTATTTGTGATGGTAATTTGTAAGTTCATATATGTATATACAACATTTTAGTGTGAAATGTGTCACAATGTTTATGGAATAAACGTTTTTCTCTCTCTCTAAAATAATACGGTGGAAGATTGCCGGTTATCTAGGTGGTATGGATGAAATTTTAACATCTGTGGAGTAATGCGGTGGCAAAATTCTACTCTTTTGTTCAGTTTCATGGGCAGAATCCCATTGCTTCAGGGTTGATGTACCCTTTGTTATACCTTGTATATAATTTTTACTCTGTGTCCAGACCAGTCCTGCCCTAATCGCATCCGGCGTCCTCCCGCGACCGGGACCTGATCGTCGGTCCACCTTGTTCGTTGTCGATACTGTAGAACCGTTATGCCCTATCAACCATCGGCTCACCAAATTAGTACGAACTAATATTCAAAGTTTGGTTACAAACTTTTCCATTCATGCTTGTCCTTTCAATAAAACGACAGCCTATTCCGAGTTGTCCAACAAAGTTCCTTAGTCAACTTCGATTATGCTACCTAAGCAGCGTCACACGTACAGTCAAGAACACATCGAGTTTGAGGACTTGAACTTCTTCTTCTTCTTCTTTAGTATCGGCTTGAACTTTGCAAAGAAGGAAACTCGCACTGCGAGTATCAAGCTTGATTTTATTCTTTTTTAGGGTTCTGTACCTGAAGAGTTCAAACGAAGCCCGATTGCTGTCACTCATATGCCCCGTGTGGTGCCGGCAAAGAATAGTACCAACCCTTACATACCCGTGGGTGTCGTAAGAGGCGACTAAGGGTTATATACTAGAGGATGGGCAGCAGCATCCACCTTTGTATCTAACATCTTATTTACTGCGGTCATCTACAACCACGGTCCATGGTGCCAGCCGTAACGCTAACAAACGAGGTGACTATGGTACTTCCCCTCTACATTTTTCCAGCAAAAGCTAGAATTCTGGAGGGAGCTCCCTGTCCTGTAGTGGACGTTTTCATTTATTTATTTATTTATTTATTTATTTATTCTACAAAAACGTAACTTACAGACTAGCCAAAACGTTACATTTTATCAAAGGTAAAAGTTGGTAAATACAATTATTACATAAATCAACGCATAATAGAGAAAATTTCATATCAATTGCCTTCACAAATATTCAAAACATTCCTTTTTAAATTAGACCAATCATCCACAAACACATCCAATTGAGGTTGACAGATGAGGAGCTCATTCAGAGTTTTGATGGCTCGACTGACTGGAGAGTATTGTCTCGCAACGGTGCGGGCATTAGGTGCAGCAAACAGGCGCAGAGATCCCAAACGAAATCTAGTATATTTATCCGGCACATGGAAACGGCATACTTGGTTATGCAGTTCCGGTGCATCGAGGCGGCCACGCAATAGCTTGCAGGCTGTAATAACCTGGTCATAGAGTCGCCTCGTTTCAAGGGAGTTGTACATTAAAGTTCCTTGTAGGAACTTCGTTGGGTACATAAAGGGGTAGTACCCATATCTTTGTTTGTAAACAAAACGCAGGAACCTTTTCTGTACCTTTTCCAATATTAAGGTGTAGGTCTTTTCATGTGGATTCCAGACGCATGCACCAAATTCTAATTTTGTTCGTACAAGGGCCGAGTACAGAAGCTCTGTTACTTTAGGGTTATCAAAATCCTTGCAATTTCTGGTTACAAAGCCCAAACGTTTATAAGATTCAACTGCAAGGCTTTGCACATGATCATGGAAATTGAGTTTAGGATCAAAAATAACTCCCAAATCTTTGACGCTGCACTTTCTTTCAATCGGCGTGTCGTTAATAGAATATTGCGCCATGATTCCCTGAGGAGATCTGGTAAAACTCATTATCGAGCACTTTGAGGTGTTTATGTACAGATGGTTCTTATCACTCCAAGCAGCGACCCTATCAAGATTTTCTTGCATAATACGACAGTCAGCTTGCGACTTTATCCTAACTACTATCTTGAAGTCATCAGCATATAAAAATCCCATACAATCATGTAGACAGTCAGGTAAATCATTCACCACGATTGCAAATAAGAGTGGGCCCAGGAGAGACCCCTGACTAACACCTGACTTAGTGTGATATGGCTTTGAATCAAAACAGCCCAAACGCACAAACTGCTTTCGACCTCTCAAGTAATCAGCAAAGAGATGGAGAAGCCTAGGGGTGAAGCCCATGGAACCAAGCTTTTTCAGGAGAACATCATTGTCGACCTGGTCGAAGGCCTTTCGAAAATCCAAGTAGGCAACATCAACCTGAATGTTCTCGTCCAAGCATTTGGCTACCTGTTCTACAAGACCTAGTAAGTTTGTGCTTACAGAACGACACTTCCGAAATGCATGTTGCGCTTCGCTGAGATTTGGCTCAATCTGTGCATAGATTTTTTCATGTAGAATGCTTTCGTATACTTTTGCGAAGGCAGATAGGACAGCTATAGGACGATAATTATCAGCCAACGATTTATCACCGGTTTTTAAAATAGGCGACACGCGGGACAATTTCCACCTTGATGGATACAATCCTGCTTGAAGTGACAAGTTTAGGATGTGAACTAGGGGCACAGCTAGATCTCTATTGAATGCTTTTATTATATATGCTGGTATATTGTCAGGTCCAACTGCACTGCGTGGTTTTAGCCTAGAGATTGCATTTTCAACATCCTGATGGGTAAATGATCTTATATCCACATAATAATTGTTCGCTACGCCTTGTACTAGATTTTCATCCAGGTTAGGTTCTTGGGACAGAAAAACGCTACTAAAATAAGTTGCAAATGCATCTGCTGCAGCTCTGCCATTGTGTTTTTGTCCATTGTAAGTAATAGATGGTTCGAAACCACCTTTAGACCTTAGACTCGCAATATGAGACCAAAAACCACGAGGATCATTGACCAAATTCATTTGAGCACGCTCCTTAAAAGCGCTGTAAGCCATGTCAACCCTGTTTTTAATGTCAAACCTGATAGCACTAAAGAAACTGTATAGGTAAGGATCACTTGTCTGTTTCCATAATGCGTGCAAATTTCCCTTAATTGCAAGATCTTTAATAATGTCTTTAGTAAACCAAGTGGGATACCTTCGCGCAGGTTTCTTAGGTCGCTTTTTTTTAGGAACACACAAGTCAAAAACAGCGTATATACATGAATACATTTTTTCCACAGCGCTGTCCAGATCGTTCTCAGACAACACCGGGCTCCAGTCCGTCATACTCAATAACTCATATAAAGCATCAAAGTTGGCTTTAGTGAAATTCCAGTCTGTCGCTGGGTCAATGTTAGTAGGTTCAAGAGGTATGTCTGGTCCCGATCTACCAAACTCAACGGATATACTCAATGGAGGATGGTACCGATCGATACGTTCAACTAGGCTATCTACTGCAGCTTGCACAGTTACACTTTTTTCACCTTTACGGACCAGTACGGTGTCCAGTTTGCTACCATAGTCATTAAAAACCACATTATGCTCTGTGAACTCACAATATGTCAAAAAATAAGCCATGTAGTTGTTAATACTAATGGTAGCGCTGTTTAAATTAGTATCACCCATTACTATCACAGTTTTCCCTCGCTTAATTTTAGACACATTATTTTCAACTTTTGTGAACCATGTCATGTAGTCAGAGTCTGTGCTGGTTGGTTTCAAATACACAACACATATATAACACTGGCGATCCCTGTAGTTCATTACTGCCCACAAATCTTCACCATTTTCGGTTTCAAATTCTGGACATCGTTGTAAGCAGAGACCAGGTCGTGCAGCCAGGAGCACACCACCACCTCGTGAAGCACGATCTCGTCTTAGTATAGTCCATCCTTGGGGTGTTACTTCGCCGTCATAAATTGAAGGGTCCAAGTTTGTTTCTGTTATGGCTATTAGGTCAACTTGCATGAGTGATACATTCCGACGCCACGCTGGGAGTTTAGTTTTCAAGCCTCGGACGTTTTGGTAAGTAATATTGACGGCTAGATTTTTCAAGTGTTTACTTTGACGCTGTTTCTGGGTTTGCCGTACCACTTCTAGTGAAAACTCGACCGGACGCGCGGTGACGACGGACTCTTGATGCACGCCCGGCGGGTCTTCGAAACCATTCACGAACTTCTATTCCAGCCGGCCAAGATTCTGTTTTATGGGATGTTGTGATAATGTGTCCGTCTGTCTGTCTGTCCGTCCTCGTTGTACACCCAAACGGTTGGAGCTACAGTCATAAAATTTATCAGCATCTTGTTAACCCAAAGCCAAAAAATAAAAATAAAATATTGTCAACAAATATTTTGAAATGCTTTTAAGGGGGACCCTGCGCGAAAATTAAAATTTGTTCTACCTCATCGAGTGGGGTATCGTTGTTTAGAGCTCGTTGGATAGATATTTTTGTATAATAGGGTCCTACAGAAAAGCAGTTTTTATGGGAGGTCAAAATTGTTTTTGTTCCTTGGGGAAAGTTGTTCAGTTTAATGGTCTGAGTAATATACTAAAATTATTAACACAATTTCATTAGTATTGAAAAGCCAAGAAACTTGGCATTTTTTCATAATTTTGTTTCAAGGATTTTTTAAAATCTTATTGACCTATGAACTCAAAATTGGTTGATAATGTTTATTATCATATTTGTCACGTTTATTTTACTAATAAATACCAATTTAATGTTACATCAGATTTTTTTTTGAAATACCCTTAATTTATTTCCTATTACTTGACATTACAACCCAACGAACACCAATGTGCGAAATCGGACACGCGCTCTGCTAGTTTATTTCATAAGTATTCGGTACTTGGTCGACCGAGCTTCGTTCTATAATAGCCGCCTCAACATTAAAATATTATCGGGTGAGCAAGCTATGCTAACCGCCCACAGGTGGCGCTGTAGGTTTCTGTCTAAAACGGGGTATATCGATTTTTGGCCCCCGTATGGTAAAGTTAGATATAAAAGGTCTCCTCACGCGACAATTTCCATCACAATTAGTTGTTACAATCTGTACAATCGAGATTGTCTGTACTCTACTCACAAAGTAATTTCATCATAATTTCATGCCGCGAAATTTCAAAATTTTTAAAACTATTGAAATTTCAACATGCGGGACTTGTGCTTACCATCGATTCATCAAATTACAAGCAATCAGCGTAGAAAAGAAGATGATAGTGGCTAAAAACATTGCTTTTATCGCTTTTATCTAACAACAATAATAAATGACAGCCACAGATTAGATATAATTCGTCCTATAGATAGAGTCGCAAAATTGCGACCATAGAGCTAAATGTATGAAAATTGCATGCAATCACGCTCCACACATTGCAATTTGGACACAATTTGTTTGACAGATTGTAAATTGCTAAGATTGGATTGTACAATTTGACAATTAGTTGGAAGTCAGTCCCAATCTGCCTACTTACGTTGCAATCTGTTGGCAATCTGCAGATTGTGACAACTGATTGTGATTGAGATTGTTGCGTGAGTAGACTCCAATAGAGCTGTTTTCGAGAAACCGATTACAAATATATATTTAAAATATAGCTTGTTCAATGGTAAAGGATTTATAACCTATTCAATAAACCAACGTCCTCAAACAATGATGAACCTAATAAACCTGGGCGTACAACAGTGGGCGATCAAGCGAATATAATCTCATCAGGTTGCAGTGAGCAACTACCCTGTCGTCCAATCGATACTCGTTACACAAGGTTAACTTGGCACATTGTTGCTGCTATGTGATAATGGACCTTCAGAAAATAAGTATAAAGGGTTTCAGGGATGGGTTTTCCAAAAACTGAAAGGCCATGATCAGTTAACGTAACTGAACATCTTTCGGTGAATAAAACTTTCAGGAAATGAAAAAGTCGGCTCTCCATACAAACTGTCCAAGTTCGCAATTTTGTACGAAAAGGCCGATAAATTTTTCATTTCATATTCTGAAAGGTTTATTTACTGATTTACTGAAAGTGAGTTACGTTGACTGATCATGGCTTTTCAGTTTTCGGAAACCTTCCCCTTACACCATGTATTGCTAACATTGTTTCTTTCTTTTCAATAACCTTTTTGAAATAAAGACTTCATTTATTTGAGAGGCCTGACTTTCACTCATCATCATCATATTATACCCGGAAAAGTCAACTGTGCTGCACAGCTGGAAGTAGTTTGGGCTACAGCCAGAAATTTACGTATAATTATGTGTTATAAAGTTTTCAGATTTAATTTCTGAGCAAAAAGAATTCTTTGTTACCTGAAATCAATTCGTGTTATTTTTTCTAAATTGTTACTAAAAATCACTTATTGGAGTTAAAAATTTTATCCGCAAACTTTAAAATAAAAAACCGGCCAAGTGCGTGTCATGCCACGCGCAGTATAGGGTTCCGTTGTTTTTTTAAAAAAATTTATTGCAAGGCGGGTTTTGAGTAAGTATTTCATAACGTTTATAACATAAACTTTTTACCTCCTAATGCTCAGTCCTAGAGCCTGATTGATATTGCTGTTTTTATTATTTTTAGTTTTTCGGCTATAGCTCTTTAACCTGCTAAGCTTACTTAACTATGATAGTTTTCATTTTCAGTTTATCATCATAGTATATGCTACTACTGTGAATTTTTTCACATATCTATTAACCACCGTTTAGCCGGTGTCAACTCCAACAAAAAATGGCGCTTTCGAATTAATATTTCGCAAACGGATCCCTAAATCGAAAAATGATCTTAGCAAACTCATATTATTTTTAAAAGACCTATCTAATGACCCCACACTATAGGGTAGACGAGAAAAAAAATTTATCCTCACTTTACTTGTATCGGAGGTATTTGTCGGCGTGGATGAAATGTATATCCGTACAAAATTTCAGCTTTCTAGTACTAAGGGTCTCTGAGTTAAACCGCGGACAGACAGACGGACCTGACGAAACTATAAGAGTTCCTTTTTTACTACGGAACCCTAAAAATGTAGATAAAGCTTCTATTTTCCGAGATATCAACTAGCCGTCTACGTAAGATACTAATCTGTGATTCCGACTGACACGTGATTCAGTAGCTCAGGCTTTATTTATAAAGACGAGGAAAAATAAGAAGTAAGTATGTCTTCCCGTGTTTTTTTAAGGTTTTTCTCGTCTGTCCACATAAAGGTGCTCCCGCAGTTATATTACAAAATACACTTACCTATCAGTATCACAATTATACTTGGGCGGCTTAAACACTGAGATCAGTCGGCTTAGCAAGCAGCCCTAGAGAAAATATATCACAGAGAAATGTCACTTTATTTGAGGAGTTATGTCATCTAATCTATCACCTTTAAGCGCGAAGAAATGTCAGTGGAGGAAAATGTTTAGCAAATACACAAATTACGTTTTTGATATTTTAGAGAGAGATAGCTTTATACACTATTACATGTGGCCGTCCTTGTCTTTCAAAATGTGTCGCACTGCTTGGATATCAAAACGTGACCATGCATAAACTGACAACTGCAGCGTGCTAGGCCGGCAGGGTTTGTGAGGTCTGACATCATCGATCATAAAACCCGCACGATATGACAATGATGATGATGAGGAGTATTACATTGCAACCATCTCTGTTACATTAATCTCTACCGTTTATCAGTAAAACCACAAATAATATAATACTATACTAGTATAGATGCCTCACGTCATAGAACGAATTTGTGCCGAAAATTGTTCGGGCTATTTTTTCCATAAGGTATTTTCTTAGAATAAATTGATATCTGGATGTTAAAATTGAGTTATTGTCATAGTTTACACCTTTACCTACCAACCTAGTAGTAACATTTAGTTTAATTATTAGAAACAAAAGGGCCAAATGAATTCGGGCTATTTACTACGTCGAAAAAACCGTAGTACGGAATGAAACCCCATGGTAAAACCAAGAATAACTATTTTTTTTGGTAAATTGCCTTTCGTCAATCTTCAAATGGTTGCCGTTTATTTTTTTTTAAGTTCCAACTTAAGCTCTGAACCAAAATGGTATAACGGAACCCTTATGGTGCAACTTCGTCTGTGTCTGTCTGTCAGCAACCACTCATGCTATCGACTTGAAATTTGAAATAGTTTTAGAATATAACTGCCCAACTTAATTGGAAACATACCTATAATATGAATAAAAAAATATAATTATTTAGTTGGTATTTTTTCATCATACCGAAAAGCTATTTTATAACACGGGCCGAAGCCAAGTGGAGATAAAAACTTCCTAACGATCCTGCGTGTATTTAGATAGATAGATAGATAGATAGATAAATACTTTATTGTCACACACAAAACACATTAACAATAAAAGGAGACTCTTAAATCTAGGGTGACAAAGGCGGTCTTATCGCTAGGAGCGATCTCTTCCAGACAACCTTTGCATGCAGGAAAGTTTGAATGAAAACTGTAGTAGTGTGCCAATATACTTATAATATTAATATACTACTGCAATACAATAAATATATATATAATGTAAGTATAAGAATAAATAAATATATATATATATCTATAAATATATACAGGTAAATAAAATACATACAAACTTGTTGCAAACTATGGAAGAGTTTTATTAAGGAAATGATTATGTAGTTTTGTTTTAAAAACAGCAAGAGACTTCGACTGACGAATATCAGACGGCAAATCATTCCAAAGACTGACAGCTCTCAACGTAAACGATTCCTTATAATAACCTGACCGAGTAAATGGAACTAGCAATAGATTATCAGTTTTGGATCGCAGGTCTCGAGAAAGATCGGAACAGTGGTATCGGAAACGTTCTTTGAGGTATGATGGAGTACGGGGGTCATGCAGTATGTTGTAGATAAGTGCAAGGACATGCTCATCACGGCGCAATCTGATAGGAAGCAATTTTAACTTGCTCCTGTATTCAGACACATGGTCGAACTTATGCAGCCCAAATATGAATCTTATGCAAAGGTTTTGCAGGCGCTGGAGCTTACTCAGCAGATCCTCATTGAGGTCAGTAAGGCAGACATCAGCATAATCAAGAATTGGCAAGAGTAAGGACTGCGCAAGTTCAACTTTGGTCTTCACGGGGAGCAAGTTTTTCCACCTACGAAATGCCCCAGCAGCAGCAAATACCTTACGGCTGGTTTCAGTAATGTGTGGCCGCCAAGAAAGAGTATTGTCAAATAGGACACCAAGGTTTTTGACAACCTTGCTGTAAGGTAACGCAACGTGACTGAAGGTGACAGGTGGAATTACGTCAAAATTGAGCCGCGATATCTGTTTTGAGCCTCCAATGATGATAACCTGCGACTTGTTATGATTTACTAAAAGACCATGTGACTCCCCATCCTCCATTTAGCACCCCGGCCTATTATTATCATTATTGTAGTCTCTGGTTTGAGTTCACGGGCTAAAACCCGGGCTTGCGTGGGGACATGGGTCCAACGCGTAGAGGCCGTTTGAGACACTAATCTAAATTGTGAGATGGAACTGACCTTTTTTCGGGTCTTAAAGTACACCCACCCATAAAATGTATTCAGAGGCAATACCTGCACCCATCGGGGTGCAATAAACTATTGCAATAAAAAGCAAACTAACGTTAATAGGGTTATGGAGGAGGGGCTATGAATTGGAGTACTGGGCTGTGGGATGAGATAACGGACGCCTGCTGTATCAATATCTCACAATGTGAAAGCTAAGCAGACGGTGAATTGCCGGTAACTAAATGGGCCCCCAAAATAGTGGCGTATGCCTTGGGCGCAACATTGGTGTTACCAGCTGTGGAGTGTCGAGAGGTGCGGCCCTGATTTCACCATCACGGGCGGTTCACCTGGTGCGGGTCGGCGCCCGGAGCGGGCTTCCTCGTTATTACGCCATTAGACACTTCCACTCCTCCCGTAGCTCTTGCGACTCCACTCTCCCATGTCTACTCTAGCCGGCCGGTGAAGGCAAGTTAGAGGCGGGTGAATGACTCAGGAGTACTCAGGTCCGTGGTGGAAGTTTATTTAAATACTACAGAAAAAATTTAAGTCTTTCCAAGTTTGGTTTCGAGTTTCGAGTTATATGAAATTTTTTAAAATCAATCTATATATTTGTTTATTTTCTCACCACAAAATAATACAAAAACAACAATAAAAAAATGTCACAGTATTTGTGGGAGACTGGAGCCTAAACTAAGCCGAAGCCTGTATTTTAGGACTCCAGGTCTCCGTCCTACACAATGTCAAAATTATTATATCATGGACATATTTGTGGATCATGAAGATCTATAGTAATACAAGATACCAAAAAATATATTAGCAAAAAAATATAAAAAAATACAAAAATTTTGGAAATTAAAACCAGAAATTCAAAACTTAAACATAATCTAATCTAACAAATTAAAAGAAAACAATAAGAATGAAACAATGGAGAGAGATGGGGAAATTGAATGAGTGAATGTGTATAAGATTGTGTGAGAGGAAATGTGGAAGTATGTGTGAAGGTGAGTGAATGGAAGGTGTGTATGATGAGAGTGTATGTATGTTAATGCATACCTGCTTCAACGTTGAATTATAAGGAGACTTTCCGTCTCCTCGTAACTTAGTACAATCAGCCACTGGGTAACTAATTTTTTACATTCAGCCCTACAACAGCCATACATTTTTACTTCCTTATTAATATAATTGTATAGTTTTGCACTCCGGAAAGTAATATAAAAGAAGTATATATAAAAGAAGAAGGTGAATGACTGACTGACTGACTGACTGACTTGACTGACTGACTTACATATCAACGCACAGCCCAAACCACTGGGTCTAAAGATTCCAAATTTTTCATGTAGATTCCTTATGAGGCCTAGGGGTGCACTAAGAAAGGGTTTTACAAAATTCCACCCCTAAGGGGGTAAAATAGGGGATGAAAGTTTGTATGAAAGTCCGTCAGTTTTGAAGTTAGGATCTTCAAAATTTGTATTTAGGCTGACGACTAAAAATTAATATTTACGTGTCTCAGGGTTTTTGAAAATTCGACACCCTTAAGGGTGAAAAGGGGGATGAAGTTGAAAATTCTTTATTTTTAAAGTAAAATCCACATAATTTATTATTTAGGCATTAATTATGTAATTATATGTAACGTTCATCACTGTTACTGAAATTCCACCCCAAATTCAACCCCTAAAAAGGTAAATGGTGTGAAAAAGTCTAAAAACCAATATGGGTATCGTTTGTATGGTTTATCGGGTCGCTGATTACGAAAACTACAACAATTTTGAAATCCAACGTGGTGGACGTTAAATACCATCATTGCCTTGGGATGGGGTTGGGGTGCGATAGGTTTGAAATGTCTAAAAATCAATATGGGTGTCGTTTGTATGGTTTATCGGGTCGCTAATTATGAAAGCTACAACAACTTTGAAATCCAACGTGGTGGACGTGAAATACCATCATCCCCTGGGGATGGGGTTGGGGTGCGATAGGTTTGAAATGTCTAAAAATAAATATGGGTGTCGTGTCTATGTTAGGGATAGCGGTCAAATTGGCGTTAGGGGTAGGGATAGGGGCAGAAATAGGGAGAGGTAGAGGTAGAGGCAGAGAGGTAGAGAGGTAGAGAGGTAGAGAGGTGTGGAGGTGGAGGTAGAGGTAGAGAGGTAGAGTGGTAGAGAGGTAGAGAGGTAGAGAGGTAGAGAGGTAGAGAGGTAGAGAGGTAGAGAGGTAGAGAGGTAGAGAGGTAGAGAGGTAGAGAGGTAGAGAGGTAGAGAGGTAGAGAGGTAGGGAGGTGTGGAGGTAGAGGTAGAGAGGTAGAGTGGTAGAGAGGTAGAGAGGTAGAGAGGTAGAGAGGTAGAGAGGTAGAGAGGTAGAGAGGTAGAGAGGTAGAGAGGTAGAGAGGTAGAGAGGTAGAGAGGTAGAGAGGTAGAGAGGTAGAGAGGTAGAGAGGTAGAGAGGTAGAGAGGTAGAGAGGTAGAGAGGTAGAGAGATAGAGAGGTAGAGAGGTAGAGAGGTAGAGAGGTAGAGAGGTAGAGAGGTAGAGACGGAGAGGGAGAGGGAGAAGGAGGGGAAGGGGAGAGGGAGGGAGAGAGGGAGGGAGAGAGGGAGGGAGAGGGGGTAAGGGAGAGGGAGGGGGAGGTAGAGAGGTAGAGGTAGAGAGGTAGAGAGGAGGAGAGGTAGAGACGTAGAGAGGTAGAGACGTAGAGACGTAGAGAGGTAGAGGGAGAGGGAGAAGAAGGGGAAGGGGGAGTGGGAGGGGGAGGGGGTGAGGGAGAGAGAGGGGGAGAGGGAGGGGCAGAGGAGAGGGAGGAGGGGGAGGGGGAGAGACAGAGGGACGGGAAGGGGGAGAGAAAGGGGGGAATGGGAGAGAGAGGGCGAGGGTTTCCGTTTTTCTCAATTACTTCTGCGAATTGGCTCTGTTTTGAAATATTAAATAAAGGTGTCTCTCATCTCTCTCTTTACATTTGTTAGGATACTGCTGCTAAGTTCCTCTGTTCCGCTGTAATTTATAAGTAACGCCTGTATATTATATAAAGTTCAGCTGGATCTTGAATTATACTCATTGATTTGCACAGGGTTAGTCCTGTTTTTCCTTAGTTTAAAATTACCCCGAAATGACGGGAAAATATCTCATTGCTTCGGAAAACTGGTAACAACATAAATACGAAATCCACGCAAGCGAAGCCGCGAGCAACAGCTAGTATTGTTATAAAACTTTTACAGAAAATTGTAACAAATGTTATACAACCGCTGTGTGGTAGCACCTTATTGTAGGCAGGAGAGTCATTAGCACCGTCATTTGTATTTGTCTCACTCTAGCCTCGTAACGCCCAGGCTATTTTTACAAAACATTGGCTTGCAGCCCAGATGCCTTTTAAAAGGTTCACATGGTGCGGACCCGGAAGTGATGAAAATTAAAAAAGTGTCTTATTATTTCCGTATGAGCGTGGGATTTTTTCTGCATGTAAATGTATGTCAGTGGAAGGTTTTGTGACACTAAATAACCCCAAATTCGTTATCCTTTATTTAGGCATATGGGCTTTAATATATTACAAAACCCGATTTCGCAAAATTCGTATTTTTAAAGTTATTGAGTAGCGGTAGACAATACAGGGCTTATTTTATATTATAAAAAAACAATGAACATAGATATTTGGAAAAATACCTGCCTTCCAAAATTTAAATGACCAAAAACATATCTAACACTAACAATCTGAGAAGAAAATATCAATTTTTGAACATTACAATCATTATTTTCTGTACTTATTATTTTTAAAGGCTAGTTTATCACATGTTTTAGGATTTCTATCAGAAGAAATCCACATCCAACAGAGAACAAAAGCAAAAATTTAAAAGTTTCTGAATTGGACCTAAAAACACTATAGCAACCCATATACCTTTTAAAATTAAAATGATAGTGAATGGACATATTTTTATAGAAACTTTAAATAATTTTGGGAATACGAGTTGGTTTTTAATGAAAAACTGAATGTTCTAAAATAATCAAATCGTTTACTGTAAGAATATACCTGATAAGGCTTAATCAACATCCTAAGAAACAAATAAGCATCAAAAGTTACATTATTTTTACTTACATAACTATATAATCTTTGGACGAAATAATCATTTTGGTTTGTACCAGATATCAGTCTTGTCAGAGTTATTTGCGTAACTAATTAAGAATATTAATTTAAATCACAATGTGGCACAGATTATACCCGTGCAAAGTATATGTAACTACCGACAATATCATAATTAAAGTTATTTTCAACTCTACTAATCACTTACAATGTAAATAATGAAGTTAAGTCTCAAGATCAAACCCGTACAAAAAGTTACGAAAACATAGGTCACAAATGACAGTAAAAAATATAGGTATCTTAAATCCTATTAATCAAAAAACAAAAATCTAAATATAAATGCTTTAGAAAAGTTAAAATTGGTAACAAACTAGTATCTTCTATCTGATTTGCAGTGAAATTGTTGAAAGCAGTTGCGATCGCGGGTAAGACATAAATTAATTTTGCATGACATGCACCTTATTTTGGACTTCTTTTTACATCCATCACGACGACAAAGTTTTTGCTCCTCACCAACTTCAGGCATGTGCACTGCTCCTTCATAACGTGCCTTATCTGAAGGAATAGGCACAGGTAAGCACCTTTTTCTAAATTTAGAGCGCTGCTGCTCACACTTTTCGTCTTGCTCTTCTTCTATCTGTGACTCTTCTTCCTGTGACTCTTCCCTCTGTTCTTCAACAGTATTTTTGAGCATTGTTTTGGCAATATCTAATTTGAACGGCCGAAGCTGTTGAATAGATTTGAGTCTTTTACCTTTATTAAGTTCATCTTGACGGTATAATATCCAGGAGTTGGTCACGGCCAAATCAAAAAAGTGGGCAATAATCCGTTGTGTCCATTTTTTTGTACGGTAGCGATACGGGCATACTGATAACATCCTATCAGCTAAATCGACGCCACCCATGTTCTTGTTATAAAGTTTAACAACTTCTGGTCTTGGTATTGCGATGTACTTTCTTTCCTTTTTTGACCAGCGTTCGCAGGAATCCATAGTCTTATCAGCATGTGTGGATGACATAAAAGTCACTGGCTTACTGTCCAGCCATTTAGTAATAACAATTTTTTTTGCCTTGTGTACAGCTGTTTGCCACGATCCCCTGGTTTTCTTTTTCATTGCTATATCGTCGGGTATAACGTGTCGAGCAGATGGCGGAACCCTATTTTTCATCAGAGTCCCTGTACACATCAGTCCTTTATCCTTAAGTGCCATGACAAGTTTTTCTGAAGTAAAATATCGATCGCAATATATAATATGACCCGGTACTAAGTCTTTTGTTAAAGTCAATACAGCTTTTTCACCTAAGCCATATAATGAGCCTTCAAGATCTGGATATGTCGTGTCGCCTTGATAAATGTGGTAATTACAGACAAGCCCGTCTGGCGTCGCAAGCACGAAGGCTTTCAACCCAACAGGGTTGGGCTTTCCTGGACAGTACTGCTTCAAACGACATGATCCTTGGAAAGGTATCATCATCTCATCGATTGAGAGGTCTTTGGTTTTTTCCTGGACCAGGCAACCTTTCAAAACAGCCTCAAGCAGTGGTCGTACCTTCCATAATTTATCTGCTTGTCGTTCTTCAGTACTGACGTCTTCATCTACTACCAATTTTATTGCGTTCCTGAGAATCAAGAAACGATTTCTTGGCATATTATTGGCAATTATTGGTACTCTAAATTCCTTTGACCAGTACATCCTGAGCGTTGGATAGTTTATACAAGACATTATCATCTGAATTGCTATGTAAGTTTTGAGTTCTTCGCAAGTTAAGTGTAAGGCCTTCATGTTTCTAGAAAAATAGCTCCAGTTCGATTTATCTACTATATTTTCGATAACTTTGTCATCAATATACTGATAAAAGTAATCTATCTTAGTAAAATTATCTCTCTGTAAGGGCAAATAAGCTGGTTGTATAAATGGCACGGTTTCTGGATCAAAATCACAATCTTCCCATTCTTCAAAATCGCCAACATTTTCGGATGCATTCAATTCATCAGCTGGACGCAAGACTGATCGCTCCCGAACCCGACCACGACTTCCACGAGATCTACGAGCATTTTGGACCTGTCGTCGCGATCTTGTTGGTCTACGGCACCTACCTCTATTCCTTTGAACTACTGGTATATCATTTTCAGATTCTTCAGAACTGGAAGAATTTGCTTGGTTTTGGTTTATGTTGAAATCCTCATCTGCAACATCATCATCTCCAAATGGTTCATACTCTTCTATATCTGACTGATCTAATACTTCTAAAGCTTCTTCGATTTGCTCATCTCTTATTGGGTTACCTGAAAAGGATAGGTGCTAATAAATATTCTGTACCGGACTAAATAATGTACTTTATATTATGAATGAGTAAACGTTCTAAATCATAAGTTGCAAAGACAAATCCAATTGATTAGTGGTATATTCCCTTATACCTTTTAAAATCTAAGAATATGTTAATACTCTTATACCTTCTAAAAGGTAACCGGATTTTACGAGGTTATTTTACATGCTTATTCTTTAATTTCGCGTAAATCTTCATGTAATTATAATATTTACATATTTGTCAACAAGCAGAGTAAGATACTTTCAGTTAAAAACATAAGATTGCATCAATAATCATGGATTTAACTTACCACGTCCTCTACGTCTGGCCATCTTGACTGACGTTTCGCTGGAAATGACAGATATTTTTTTTTTCTATTGGCACTATTGCTTAGCCATAGACAAAAACATACTTTCCAGTAGCCGGTTAAAAAACAATTAATAGATTTGGCGCGTAATTTAAAATGATAAGGCGCGTTCAAATCAGATACCTTTTAAAAGGTAGCGTGGGCGTTTATATCATGAAATTGAATAACATCTTGGGCCCGTACCACTATCGAGCTGCATGCCTTTGAATAGGTATCTGGGCGTTACGAGGCTAGATTAAGTTATATCTCGCTTTCTGTCTGCCAGTTATGTAACCGTGTTTCGACTTTTCTACCAAGTTGTTCCACTCGTACGCTTCATAATCAAATCAAACGGAAGGCGTCTCTTGCTTGAGATATCAACAAGGACCAAAGAACGAGAATTTACAAGGTGTGAAAACAAATCAGAATAAGTACCTGGGCGACCGAGCTTCGCTCTATAATAGCCGCTTCTACATTAAAATATCATCGGGAGAGCAAGGTATACTACCCGCCAACAGATGGCGCTGTAGGTTTAAAAATGCTTAAAAACACGGGGTAAAACGAATTTTCCCAGACATGAAACCTAGCTAGCTCGATTTTTCATCGAGATTGTTAGAGCCGTTTTAGAGAAACCGTTTACAAATATATATATTTATATATATACAAATATTGCTCGTTGAATAGTATAGGATATGTAACTGAACAATTTTCCTAAAGAAATATCCATGGGTTAAAATATACCGGGTGTTACGTTAAACACTATGATCCTTGAAACTGTGCGTTTAGAACATGAAACTGGACAACTTGTCGAAACAGGTCGAAACACGATAAAAAAAATGACGTTCCATAGAAACTGCACTAGCTGATTGCGCATTTTGTATGGGAGATGAGAATTTTTCTTTTGGTATTTCGACGTATAAGTTGATCAATTTCATGGTGTGAATGCACAGTTTCAAGGATCACAGTGTTTACCCTAACACCCGGTGTAGGCCTGGATCAGTGCAACGCGGATGTCCGCGACGGTCCGTAAAATTCATGAAGCCTATATAATCCGTTTAGTCTATCTGCTACGGATCCTCTCCGCAACGCACAACGCACTGAACTAGGCCTTGGTGAGTTTTTATGAGGAAGCCAAAATATCTGTCACTTTCGACCTATTTATTATCTCTCTGCCAGATTCATGATGAACTTCAGTTCTTATGTCTCCATTTAAATCAATAAAGGGTTAACCGTAGTTTTTATACTCTGAGTAGTAAAAACATAATGGGCAATCATCAACATCATATACTGTGGGCTGTAAGGACGATGACCAACAACACAAACCCTGGTGCCAGAGTTGTTGATCTGCCAAAGGCCTCTGACATGGCTCATTAACGACTACCTACATCCTTAGATAGAAGTCGGGACCAACGGCTTAACATGCCTTCCGAAACACGGAATCATGTAACTTTTCGGATAATCAGGTGATTCATCCTGCAATGTCCTAACCAAATTGGGGAGATCGCACAAAGAGATTTTTGTTTGACAGTGTCCCCACCGGTAATCGAACCCAGAACCTCCGGATCGAGATCCGAACCCTCTAACCACTAGATCACGGGGGCTGTAATGGGCAATAAAACAAGTTCGCCCAATTAAATGAAGTCGGTTGAAAAGAGATATAAGCATATTTTATTTTCATCTTATTTAAATACTTTCTCACATTATTAGTACTTATGTATTAAATTAACTAGAATCGTAACCTCATTTTATATTTTATAATAAAAATGTTTTTCACTCAATTTTTTGCACTAATTCCTTTGATATCAATTTGGATTGCTTGAATAAATTTAGCGAATAAATAAAATTGCCAGTATTTGCGAATGGTAATTCAACTAGAACCGTGATTGGTACTGCTATCAAGTATGAAAGACACCAAGTTGCTATGACGACTATTATCTGTAAAGAAAAAAAAATGTATGAAAATCCTTCAAGGATTTCACCGTTCAATCTATCTTTTAAACACTTACGACGAATCCCCATGATATATCCACGGGCTGATAATAGGCTGAGAAGTAAGTTTCCAAGATCATGAAGTGGACCATCATCACAGAGAGGGATAGACGACCTAGTGGCATCCAACCATGCCAAGTCACCATCTTTAAGCCAGGAAATACTAAAAAACAAGGATTATAGATTAGGTTTATTGGCATGGGTTTCTTCTTTTTAGGGCCGAACATAAATGGTAAAATACGGAACTCTAATGGTACGACTTCGTCTGTCTGTCTGTATATATATCTCAGCAACCACTCATGCAAGCGATTTGAAATTTTTAATAGTTTTAGATTAGATTAAATTGCAAACTAAAGAATTTAAAAACTATTATTATTATTGTAAAGGGTGTCAACCCAGTGAATCTTTTTTTGGTTGCTAAATCGACAGATTTTGATTCAACTCGCTCAGTTCCTCCAAGATACAGAAACAGAGCAAATCGTTGCTGAAGAAACAACACCGCCTAAGTCGATTTTTTTTTTGTTTGAGTTTCTTTTGATAGACATTCAGATGCTCTATCGAACGGAATTCAAACTATAAAAACCGTCAAAAAGCGACTGTACGCGTATTTGTTTCTTATGCGACAAAATGCTCCTGCGACTGTGAGGTATTGCACTAAACTCGTCATCGGCTTGTGATTTCCATAATTTACAACCGCAGTGTAGTAGAACACGCACAAAGATTATACTGCTCAAGCTTCAGTGCATTTGTCGCCTTTTACGAAACGGAATGAGACGGGTTTGTAATATTTTATAAGTTCATGATCGGTATTTATTTACCTGAGTGGGAGAGACCAGGAGACCTATAGCAAAGGGTCTACCTAGTTTATTCTCCTGTCTTTGCTATTTCAGATTTACACAAACAAGACTATTACAAGTGCTTAATTAAGATGTTTGTCACTAAATCTATAGTGAGAGAGAAATAAACTTTTTTATTATTATTATTATTTATGTTTTTATTCACCCATATGTGGTGAAATACGTCACTTTCGCGGGCTTTATTATTTTTATTTATTAACTTCATGCTCCTTACTTTCGACTCCACTGATTATGCCCAGCAACCAAAGGCATGGGAATAAACAATAAATTGGTCGTTCTATGCCAATATATAGGTACTGTAGGAGTGGTGACTGTACATCCTTGAGCAAACCACCTGCGGCTACCCAGAGTATCAACATTAGTAACGAGTAACGGCATAGGATACGTAACCACTGAAAAAAAAAAAAACGTAGAAAAAAATTAAGGAAATGAAGGTAAATAAAAGAAATATAAGTAGTAAGATATTAAGATATAATTCCTTTCAAAAACATAGTTTAATGGTTACCACTGGAGACATATTTTTTATAACGACATCTTCCTATCGTGTTAACAAAATGATGATTGTTTTTTAGTAGACTAGGTAAAAAAAAAGTACATGGCCATGTTTATATGAGTCTTTTTACAAAAATAACACCATTTATGAAAAAAATAAATACATAAGTAGTAAAAAAGAGAAATAAAGGAAGAAGAAGGATGAAGACAAAGCCTCTAAAATTTAAAATATATAATTTACTGGTTGCCGTTGTAGGCATGATTTTTATTAGCGATCATATACTACTGACTCTAAATACTTTCAAGATTAACGAGAATATTGCTTTAGATTATAAACATAAGTGGACCAAAGTAGAAGCCCTGTACAGCGCCTAAAAAACTAATGATAAGTTTATCTTATTATGCTAGGAAAAGTAGGCTTCAAGTCCTCGCAAGAGAATGCATTAAATAGTACGCTGCAAGTGTTGCTGCACAAAGCATTGTGATAAATAAAAGAATGAAACTTTACAACAGACAAAAAACTTGAATGAACATCTTCATAATATTGCGACTTCTGTTCCGTGTTTTCAGATGCAGATAATTTTATTCAATATAGATTCTTTACAGAATACTTATTGAATGTCATGCAGAATACAATGTACTTAAATTGAGCAGTCTACACCGTTTCGGATCGTACTATGACAGCGTAAAGAAAAGGCAAGAAACCACTGCAGCACTGTCTACTTTAAGTTCTGGCTTTTTACAATGAGTTTCTTGTCTTTCGCTGAAATATCAGAGCACCATACCTCTTTGTCATTGATATAGTCATCAAATCTATGGTAAACTTTTTACATAACGTTTGATTTACATATTCTTTAATCTTGCTCTCTCTCTCTTGCAATTGCACTACATTGTCAGGTATTTTGTTGTAGATATCCTTCACACAGACCAACGAAAGATATACATATTGACTTTTGCTAAACTAGACAAGACTAAGATCTAGTGGTCGATCAAGTTTGTACTTATTTCTAGTATTAAAATTATGGCTGTTACAATTTTTAGGTAATTGATGAATGTTCTTTCTAGCATACATAATATTTTCAGGGATATATTGGCATAGCACTATCATAATGTTGATCTCCTTAAAGTTCTCTCAGGGAATAACGTGTACAATTTCTTCCGTCCATGCATTCATTATCGCGTGGTTATTAGTACACTCTTTAAAATTTTATTGACTTTTGATGCGTAATAGTAGGGATCATGCAGGGAGTCTGTAATTTAATTTATTTAAAAGTTCGCATACCTTTTCTCTATAAACTAAAAACCCCTCTTGCCGACTTTTGAAATACACATGTGCTAATAACATTCCCATAAAACACGATGGCAGACTGCCCCAAGTTGCCATATAATAGTATATTGCATACGACAAATGATGGTGTAACACATCCGGTACATGTCTGGAACAAAATCGTGTAACTTGGTAGCGTTTCTAATACAAACTTAAAAGCATACTTACCTGCCTAATGAATATAAATTTGACTTAAGTATAAATTTTTAAATTTATAGTAAAAAAAAATACTTACTTGCATGTCATGGCGTGCAATAATGGTTTAATATCATTCACATACGCCACACCAACATTCAAAAAGCAAGATGTTACTAGCAGTGTAATCAGAATTTTCCACTTCGGTAAATTATATTGGATCAGTGATATCGTTACTATTAAAGTTAGCAGCTGTAGTTGCATGTCTACTGCCAAAGACCTTAAAAGTATAATTAAATTTTAAAGAAGAACACTTTAAGCTCCATTATCTGTTATGGCGCTTACTACGTAGATATTTATCTTTTATAGGAAAATGTCGCTCAACGTTCCTGAAATAGCTTAATATGAAAAGAAGTAATCCAATCCAACAAAATAGGATCCCACAATCCAGCAGGATCCAGCACATCGTGCAAATGCGCCAAAATTTAGCTTATGGAAAAGTTGACTTTGTTTTACGAAATTTATTAACTTTCAAATGAATAAGGTAGAAATGGTCTTTTAATTTCACCTCTGGCTTGTAATGTATCCTATAGATTTTTAATTGAAAGATTACAACATTGATGTTCTTTGTTGATCATTATTTTTCATTATTTACACTAGAATTAAGCCAATCCAGCGTGCTGGATTGAAATAACTTATGAAAAGGTATAAAGTATTTATTGCATGTACACAAGTCAAAAATTTATCGTTTATTAAATTTTAAGTCGCTAAGAGACGTCACTTAAAGCAAATCTTTCAAATAAGAAAATATATTTTTTTTTGTCAATTTAATCGAAGAACAGTAAGTATATGATGTAACGAAAGATTAACGTTACGTCTCTGACTGAATATGGCAGTAACATTTAAAAAGACTAACAATGATAGATCATTTGTTAGAACGTGACAACACGAATTTGACAACACGGATTTGATGGTTTAACCTTTTATGGAATGTAAAAGTCCAAGAGCTACAGATCTATTTTTCTGGAAAGACAAATAGACGAAGACACAAAATAAAGTAATAGTACACACAGCCGCACATCGGTAGAAACACTTTTGGACCTTATGGCGTGGTAATAGAGTTGAAAATGTTTCTACCGACAAGCGGTTGACCGTACTATCATACAGAACGGACACTCTGCCCCATTGCAATCCTCCCCGCACCCCCTCGCGCACCCGCCCGCGAGATTCTCGTGGTGGTCCTTCTAATTTCAAACGTGCGGTCGTTGTATGCAGTGTCCGGGATGATTTGTTATTTAATTTCTCATGCTCTTGAAGGTTTTTCCTTGCATATAAATTGGAATATTAATCTACGATGACGAAGAAATAGAATTGTTAATCTTTATTCAACGTCAAAAATAAATGTTAAATAGATTTGGTATAATTGTAAATTTATTAACGGGATTAATTCTCTTTTGTTAAAATTTAAAAAGTTAAGCCTTATATTCATTTAATAATGATATAAAATTGCAAATTGAAAATGTTATGACTTATGACATATTTTTTTTAACGATGTCGCCATTATTTCTTGCCTCTGTGTTGGAAACTTCTTTTAACACTTAAATATGTATATAAAAATACAAAGTATAAATTGGTTAGATATAGATCAATATTAAATGAATTTTACAGAGGCCTACTTTTTACTAAGGATTAACAAAAAAATGCAAACATTGAAAAAGAATGGCGTCTTTTGGTGTCGGAGGCGATGATCGATCTTATAAAGATAATATAATGTTCACTTACCACGTTTGAGTGAGACACAACTCAGATGGTTCAATAATATTGTTGATGTGAAGTATATGCGTCCAGGCCTTTCTGCGGCATATTGCACTTTGAGCGTCGATCTTTGCTGACCATGTTGGACCATCTGATATAAGAGGCCAAATTGTTGCCGCAAAGAATACAAAAAGCAGGTGCACTGGTGCTATCCTAGGAAATATATTAAAAGTGAAAAATCAAACTATCAAATGTGTTTTTAGAAATACCCACCGAACAAAGGTATTTAACAGATTGTATCGCAAAAGCTGCAATACACAAACTATTATTTACATAACAATAATTTTAATTGTAATTTGATTAAGAATTTTAGGGTGCCTGTCCATTGACGCGGAGCGAGCTGGCGGAGCGGATAAACGAGGAAATATTAGCCAATAGGATTGCGGAGCGTGTCACGGAGCGGGGCTGCATGCCTCGCATGCTGCCTCCTTTCGTGATCCTGGCTCTATTGTCCTGGCCCAAAATTCCAAATTCCTATTTCAAATGTCTTCTATCTCTGTCTTTCGATGTCATTCGTGTCAAAAATAGTCAGTTTACCCTTGATTCTGGTCGTGCTCGGACGTGCCCGCGCGCAGCACGACCACCGCCTTGTATTTTGTACCTTCTTGGTAATAATAAACTCGTAACTTGATGCTGGCGTTTTGGTTCCCCTACCTACACCCTGTAGAGTCTCAACCTTCTCCCTGCCGCTGAGAAGCTTTCGGTGACACTGGCGCCCTATACTGTGGTAATATAAATATGAAAGAAACAATCACAAACACGGAACAGAGGTATAATTTATTATTTTTAATTCACTGAGATTGAACTGACGTCTACGCCATCGCCGTTGGTGAGGAGTGAATCCATTACAAGTATTCCAGATTGCTCTGTCTACTCCTCTCATATACATAGCCAGATCCCCAATTGCTGCGGACTGCTTCAAATTTTTGTGGTTGTATATTTGCTCACAATTCAATGGATTTTGTTTTGACTGTTCTGCTTTTTTACGAGTGTTTGAGCGTGCTGCATTTGCAACTCTTCAGACGTTCTGCTCCGCCTTTCGTTTATTTTAAACAATTTTCATCGTGTTACAAATACAGCTGTCATTTTTAGGGTTCCGTACCTCAAAAGAAAAAAACGGAACCCTTATAGGATCACTTTGTTGTCCGTCTGTCTGTCTGTCTGTCTGTCTGTCTGTCTGTCTGTCTGTCAAGACCCTTTATCTCACGAACGGGTAAAGGTAACAGGTTAAAATTAATAATATATATTAGGATCCATGAACCACACAAGATCTGAAAATTTCAATTTTTTACAACGACGCTATCAAAAGATACGGCATTTTATGTCCTCATCTCCATACATTTATTCAAAAATGCAAAACCTACAGGGTACTTCCCGTTGACCTAAAATTATGAAATTCGGCAAGAAGCTAGGTCTCATAGTACAAATAATGGGAAAAGTCTGAAATCATTAAATATTACAACTTTTCTCACAACTAATAGTAATCAATTGTGGTGACCTCCCGTTTCAAGAACATTCATATAAGAGAGGGGTCAAGTTGGATGGTCGCTGAGGCGATTTTTGTTTTAGTTCTATTTAAAAACGGGAACACTCACAAACTTGAAAATTGGTATGTTTATAAGCTATAAAATAACAACAAATAATAAAATTTGGTCAAGCGCGTGTCGGACTAAAAAAATCTAGCACATTAACTTACTGAAATTTCAACTAATACAATTATGATTATGTGGTGGTACGGAACCCTCTTTGAGCGAGTCCGACTCGCACTTGGCCGGTTTTTTTTCTTTTAGGATTGCTTTGAATATCATAGCATCCCATGAAACGTCCGCTGCTAGACAGGGGGGGGACAGGGCCTTCCAGAACTCCACCAAAAATGCTTGGTATACAATATGAATGGAAAGTACCATAGTCACCTCGCTTGTTAGTGTTGGGGCTGGCATATGGACGGCGATTGTTGGTGACCGCAGTATGTATAATGGTACGATGCACAGAAGGTCGCTGCTGCCTGTCCTTCGTTTCATAATCCCTTAGTGGCCTCTTACGCATTCATCAATCATTCATTTCATTCATTCATCATCAATTCTAGCAGACATAAACGAAAACTGAACTAAATTTGACAGGTCTAAAAGTTTTGCTGTCTTTTTTCAGCCTTTAAGGGGCAAAAAAGACGGGAACACTTGTAAAACTGTCAAAATTATTTTAGTTTTTGTAAGCTAGCTTTTCGTCCCTCACTACGACATGAGTGGAATCTTCCATGTTTCAACTCACCTAAAAAAGCGTTTAATGACTCGTTGTGGCAGCATCCATATCCCAATTCGTTGCTTCTTCGAGCTCCTCAATATGCTGTACGTTAAAAGGAAGCTCGATATAGTCATGTTTACTTGTACCGACGACGTATCTTTGAAATAGAAGGCTTTCAGATGTGAGTTGAACATCTAGATATAAAAAAAACGTAATATGAAAATAAAAAACCAAGCTCACAAAGATGGAAGGAGGATGGTTGAAGAAAGTATTAAGATTACGTAACGCATCTCAGCGGTTGCAGAATTTTATATACCTATTAAAAAGGGAGGGTGAAGCGCTGCCAAATCTTAGAGAGTATGCCTAGTTTCTTAGTTGCAGTTTTGGCTACAAATCAATATCAAAAGTTCAAGTAAGACGAAAGCTCAAGGTGTTCAGATATAGGCAAAGACAGATGAATTTTGGAAATATATTGAGCAGTTAATCAACCGTAAACCAACACGCCCTGCGACTAGGTTTCGGAATAGTTATAAAGATGGCTATTATTTCATACCTTAGCATAAGACTCTGGATTTTGTAAATACGCTCCGCCGCTTACATAAAAAACGTGAACTATGATTACAATCGCCATAAGAATCACCCTGTAAATTAAAATGTTGTGCATTAAGCTCTTTTGTTGACCTGATGGACGGAAGAATCTAAGGTATTTGCAGGAGCTATACGAGTAACACGGTTACGGCAGGACGGGTCCAGTCTATCCAGTCCTCCAGTCCTTACGGGTAAATTATTATTCATCATCATCATCATAACAACCCATGAAAGGTCTACTACAGTACAGGAGCTCCCTCCAAAATTCCAGCTTTTGCTAGAACAATGTGGAGGGGAAGTGCCATAGTCAGCACGCTTGTTAGCGTTACGTCTGGTACCATGGACCACGGTTCTTGGTAAACGCAGAATGTAAGATGATACGATGCACAGAAGGATGCTACTGCGCATCCTCTGGTTCATTAACCCTTAGTGGCCTCTTACGACACCCATGGGTAGAGATGTACGTGCGGGCGTTACTATTATATTTGTAAATCGTAGCTTTTGCAAAACTGGATTGTTTAATACCCCATGCGTGTTTTATTTTAATGTTGATAAATCTTTGAAAAGCTTAAAACCGCAATCACATCTTCCTTAATTTAGAAACGAATTCTGCCTACATTTCTCGTTGAAGTAAGGATATTGGAATTAAGAGAACTAAGCCTCCCAGCAAGGTATGCCGAATTAGTGTTTGAATGAGGATTTGACTGCGGCTTAAAATAAAAATATTTTACCTCATCACTTGCATGGGCGCAAGGGCAGTCATATCCGGTTCGGTTCCAAATGGTCCTATTAATTGCTTCCAGTTCGATTTAATAGACCATGAAATCCAAAATTTACTTCCTGAAAGCGAATTCCTAGGTCTGTGACCTGATAAGCTCAGATTAGTATATACAGGGTGTAAATGCAAAAGCGAGTTTTTCCAAAGAAACCGGATTCGAAATCGGATTTTTTTTTGTGGGTGTTTCATACAAATTACACTGTCAACTAATGAAGGTTTGTATGGGGAAGCCAAAAAAAATTCTGCGATTTCGACCCATGTTTCTATGGAAAAGTTGTTCAGTTTCGTGGTCTGAGCACACCCTTGAAAGGAAACTTGCTTTGGCATTTACACCCTGTATGTGGGACATAAGTACCAACAAACCTATTATACAGCGTGTAACTGAAAGGTGTGATAATACTAAATGATATGAGTCTGGCCATGAAACTGAACAACTTTTCCCAAGAAACATAGGTAGAACAAAATAAATTTTTGACCTCCCATAGAAACTGCATCAGCTGATAGAGCATTTTGTGTGGGAGGTCAAATTTGGTTTTTCGTATTTCGACCTGTGTTCCTTGGGAAAAGTTGTTCAGTTTCATGGACAGATTCACACCCTTCAGCATTATCACACCATTTTTTTTTTTCGGGGACATTTCACTCAAGGTCATCTGATCCCAAACCAGGCAAAGCCTGTACTATGGGTATCAGAGACTGAAATACATACATAAATAGATAAATAACACCCAGACACAGAACAAACACTCGTGTTCATCACACGTTGTATACTTAGAAGTTGACATCGATATTGGGTCTATGATAGTCTTGGATTCATCAGTCATTAAATATTTTAACCTTAGACTATATAATACTAACGTATAAAAGACAGATTGTATTGAGCATTAGTTCATAACCACGTTTTATCTCACTTCAACTAGAAGTGATTCATCGTAATAGAAAGAGCTAGAAATATATCGTCTGGTTATACTCGATTCTCCCCCGCCACAGGCATTTTTTGGTCGGATTATAATGATAAGCATAATCCGACTAAAAATGCAGGATCCATAAACATAGGACAAAACCCCTCCTGTAAGGTGTCACTTAATTTGGAAGGTTTATGCCTCCATTTTTCTGTCAGACTGTGCAAGTTGTTGTTTATTTGCTTAGTGGTTGTTTTTGCAAAATTTTAGTATAAAAGTGTGTTTCAGCCAATGTTTTGAGCTCAGAAATTGCTCAGAAAGTTAGTGAAAAATGTTTTGTTGCGTATTAGGCTGCAATGCCCGAGAAAATTACAAAGAAAACAGTGCCGAAGTCATATCGTATCATGCGTAAGTATTTTTTAGTTTATTTTTGATAATACGCAATATTTTGCTTCACGAAATATTGTGTAGTACTCAATACATTGTGGTATATTAGGTGTATGCTCAATATCGCATTTTATTAGTAAATTTTACATAAAAATATGATGATAAACATTGATATCAAAACATGATATAGTGATGGGATTTCTTACATCGATATATTTTTATCCAACTGCGGCGAAGCACAAATCTCGTACCTACCAAATGGCTTGATATATTATATTTTAACTTTATGAGGTGTTCAGCTAGGTTTTAGTAAAATTTTAAACACTGATGCCATATTTTCAACTGATGGTATTGTACATAAAATACGTTTTGTTAAAGGCTATTATGATTGTTTATCTATATTGAAAAAGACAACTGTTGGTTGTAACAATATCGTAGCCTGGGAGACCAATAAACTGAGATACACCCTTAACCCTTTGATAGCATAGTTTATAACTTATGACTTTGTACATAAAATATATTATGTTACAGGTTAATCATTGTTAATCAATAAGTACATAGTGAAAAAGACAACTGATGGTGGAATCAATATTGGAGAGGACAATAAAGTGAGTTATGTTTTAATAGTTTTTAACGGCAACAAATTAAATGATTCCCAAAATATTTTTTTATACCCCAATACACTACAGACAAAATGGATGAAAGTACACCAAATTGGCTGAACGTACACCAAATTTGGATAACCGTTTCGGTTAAGTTGTGTAAGGTTATCTTGCGACCACAACGCATGAGCCGAGCGAGCGGAGCGAGCGTGCCGCGGCCGCTGCCGGCGAAGTGCCAGAAGCAAATTCGGTGTACATTCATCCATTTTGGTAGACAAAATTTGGTGGATATTATTTGGTAAAAATTTACTCAAATTTGGTGGCACGTTAATACATCCGTTTTTAACTTATGATATTGTACATTAAAATGTATTTTGTTACAGGTGTTTATGTTTGTACATTTTAAATAAGGAGAGAAAACGACAACTGTTGGTGGTATTAATATCGGAGCCTGGAAGGCCAATAAACTGAGTTTTGTTCTAAACCCTTTAATAGAATAGTTTTGAACTTATGATGATGTACAAAGTAGAAAAACGCAAAATTTTACAACCACAGGAAGGATTCAAACCTGCGTCTTCTCCGTCAGTACCGGAGACGCTTTACCAACTAGGCTACTGTGATCCTGCCTGATGTTGTGAAATCTGCGACCTCTATACGCATCTCAACGTTGTGTTTGTGCTACCACCTAGTAAGCATTAGCTGTACTTGACTACTAGCTCAAGTAGTCTATTATTGCAAAAAGAATTCAAGTCGAAAATTGGTAACACTACGTATTGATTGAAAATAATTTTATTTTAACATTTCCTGTGTTCGGATAAATCTACCAAGTAGAAAATTGCAAAATTTAATCATTTTGAATTATACGTAGTGTTACCAATTTTTGACTTGAATTATATTTACAAAAATAGGACTTGTTGAGCTAGTACAGGTAATGCTTATTAGGTGGAAGCACAAACGCAACGTTGAAATACGTATAGAGATCGCAAATTTTACAACATCATGCGGGACCCTGAGCCTAGTTGGTAAAGCGTCTCCGGTACTGAGAATTTGGCAATTGTCTACTTTGTAGATCTATCCGAACACAGGAAGTGTTAAAATAGAATATTCTTATGATATTGTACTTAAAAATGCGTTTTGTTACAGATTATTATGATTGTTAATCTTGAGTACGTAGTGAAAAAGACAACTGCTGGTCATGAAGAATCATGAGTGAAACCTGTACTAATAATAGCTTTTTGTACATTTTATTTAAGTATTAGTAGTATTATTAAGTATTAAATACACTGCCTAATGGAAAATAACAAAATGATTATCCATTGTCATAATGATAGTTATTGTTAAGGATATACCTATTTAAGGATCTTTTTTCTTTAAGCTAAAAATAAAATTATAAACTTATATCGGCCTTTTTATTTACATAAATACAAGTTTAAAAATTTAATAAGTAATCCATAATAATAAAAAAAATCTGATAGTATTTGTTTTTTTTTTCACGAATTTTGTCACCTGTATCCAAAATTCATCGATATAAAAATCGACAATACCTCATCACTACTTGATTATGACAGTTAAACAGTGTGACGTCACAAATGTCAGGCGCTGAAAGCATTTGAGACGGCTTACACGGGGGGTTTGATTTTAACATTGATCTTATCACTCATAGAATCCCTCTCACTACTAGCCGATCGTTACAATGAGGCTCATGACCAAAGAGATTTGAACCTCGCTGCGAGCGTAGCGAGGTTCAAATCTCTTTGCTCATGACAGATGCATCCCGTACCCCGTTTCATCCCACGCCGCGCTTCACCTTACCAAGAAGTTGCTTGCCGTCGACGCTGTCAACTGTCTACTGTCATGCGCCTAATTTTAACGGTCTGTCTTTTTTTTATTAAACAAGCTCTGTCTTTCTAAGAATCTGTCTCTGCAAAAAGGTATCTTAAAGTCAAAGCTCTGTTACGTAAATAAATTTTTCTCACTTTCTGTTTTGTCTACAAATACTAAATCAATGATAAATGACAGCAACAACATTTAAAGGTGTTTTAACTTAAAAGATGCTATGTGCAACCGGCAATAAAGGAAATGTATATGTCGTGGCCAGATCGTGGTATTGGCTATTTCATGATGTGGCCACTTTCATGTTTGTTACTTCATGAATTCATGTTGGTTACTTCATGAAATGCAACCTAACATAACCGAACCTTTCATGAAGTGGTCAGCCACATCATGAAGTGATCATTTCTAACGATCTGGCCACGACATATACATTAAATAATCTACATCTACAGTTTCTTCTTCTCTGAGTTCAGCTTTGTAAACAAGTCGATTTTATAAGTCGAATATTGTTCTAAGTGCAAATCTTGAAGTTGCTCTTTCGAAAAAAGAATTGCAAATGATAAAATTAAATAATATATTGTTGCATGTAAACTCTCGGCCATGTCAACAAGATAGACACTATTTATTTTATAGCACATTATGAGTTATTTTTAGTTGATTTATGTTCATAGTTTTTAAATAGTAGTAAAATTTGTAACCAACTAGCGTTCTGTCTTGCGGCTTTGCGCGCATTCATACAACCCATACCTGTCCACAGATTAGATAATACTGAACTCGTCCGTATGGTGCCAGCAAAGAATAGTACACTCAACAGCACATCAGTAGAAACACTTTTGGACCTTATGGCGTGGTAATAGAGTTGAAAAAGTTTCTACCGACAAGCGGTTGACCGTACCAACCCATCTCTACCCGTGGGTGTTGTTAGAGGCGACTAAGGGTTAATCAACCGGAGGATGGGCAGCAGCATCTCTCTGTGTATCTTGCCATCTTACAAACTTATTTATTTTGTTCCGGGTCTTAGCGCGATAGTAATACAACTAAGGAAGAGCGTATGGCACTTAAAAACTTGCGTGAAAACGAGGATCTATCGGTGCTTAAGGCTGACAAGGGAAACGCCACCATAGCTATGAATACTTCTGACTACCAAGAGAAAGTACTGCTTTTACTCAATGGCCTGAGCGTTTACAAGCCGGTTTCCTACAACCTCACTGCCAGAGTGACGCGACGTACGCGAGCGCTGCTTAAGGAAAATAAAGACCTCTTCACGGATGATGGGTACAAATTGCTTGACAGGCCAAAAAACACGCAGCCGCCGAAATTATATGGACAACCAAAAGTACATAAACCCAACGTGCCATTGCGTCCAATCGTCAGCCAAATTGATTCGCCTACGTATAATTTAGCAAAACACGTTGCATCAGTACTCCAATCGTTGGTGGGACATACATCGTCTTTTGTGAAGGATTCCCGTCATTTCGTGCAGATACTGAAGGAAGTAAAGTTGGAACCAAATGAAATCATGGTAAGTTTTGAAGTAGAATCGTTATTTACCAATGTTCCATTGAAAGACTGTCTGGAAGTAGTAAAAAGGAGACTCGAAGATGCAGGTCTGTCAGAAAAGTATATTGTCTTACTAAAACACTGCTTGGAAGGAAACTATTTCCTGAAAATGGTTGGACCGTGGAACCCTCCAACACTACGCTTGGCAGACATAGTTTTTTAGACTCTATTCATACACCCTAAAACCAACGAAAAGGTTTCGTTCAGTAACCTCATGAGGTAAAAGTCTGGTCTAAAGTGGGTAGCATAATTTCTCACCACCACGCATCATTCAAGCTGAGCCCCGGAACACTTTTTCATTTTTCTTACCTATTTTAGGTCTTCTTTACGTGGGAGGTGGTAATTTACAGTAACTCGATGAGGTAAGTGGTCGTGAGGCGGCCGTCAGGACTATAAAGTGCGGACGAGTGCAGAGTAAAACAGGCCTGCCTGTACCTATACTTAGTTCATGCTAAATTAAAATCCCATAGAAAAAGCACCTTCAGTTTTTCCCAATTTAAAAATTTTTCCAGGACAATCGTACTGAAAACTCCGAATACAACAAAAAATAATTAAGCCGAATCGGTAGAGCCATTCTCAGGTGATGATTTCTCATACAAGTGGCAATTAAAATTTATATAAAAAGGTAAATCTTTCTTGTAATTTCAAATATTTTCAAAATACCTAAGTGTAGAATTGAAGTCATAAAATAAATTAGTTTAGTGCTACCATACTACTAGGATTGCATAGAGGTAGATGGATGTTGCTCTCTCACTTTCGGTTGACAGTTTAAATTACTTCTAGCTACGTGTCTCTTACAGTAAAGAAAATGCCATCAAAAACATAACTTGTAAAAAAAACCAAGTCTCGCAACTCAGTTCTTCTACCGTAAAAAGTTGAGAGATCCATGCACTGAAAAAAAAACTTGTTAACATTCATTAAAAAAAATATCATGGCAATCATGCAACTTGTTTATATACGAGCACATAAAGTTAAATGATGGCGGCAATAAATGTATCTTGATTAAAAATCAGAACAACTTGTCTCAGTAGATTCAAAGAAGTAATTGTTAACTTTAATCAAGTCTAATAATTACTATGATAAATGCAGGTTTGTACACGGTAGTAAGAGATGATGATATGAAACAAGTGATTTGTTGATGTAATATTGTAACATGTTGGGTTTTATAAAACAAATGATAACTTATAACAAGTAACTTGAATGATTTAAGTATTTAACATTGTTAAAATAAATTTAATTTATTTAATGTGATCAAGTGATCTTATTTGAATTGACAAAGGATATGTTACATCCAAACATTGTACTTATTTGCTTTATGCAGGTGCTTTATAGGAAATTTATGGCAGATTTATGGGAGATGCAGGCAAAATTTTGGCGGCTCTGAGGGATGCAGCTATAGGAAAAAAAGAAAATGTTGAATAGCTTTCTCTTTCTTTCCTATATCTACATCCCTCAGAGGCGCCAATATTTTGCCTTTGTCTAGGTAAATCAGCCATTGGGATCTGATAAGAATGAGATTGCCAATTTCTTCATCTTCATTTCCCATGCTCACTGTACCTTCAACAGAAAATGCACAAAGTTTCAGTTAGATATTTAATAGCAGTAAAAAATACAAAGTATTAAAAATCTGTAGTTTGAATGTAAGTTACAAAAGCTTTGCGGCTTTCAGCTTTCGTTGACGTCCACATTTTTCTTCTTATTTCTTTTGAATGATGAAAGAGCAGCGTTTCATTGGGAACTTGAAGATGCAGTCTGAGCAGGCAATCATATCACGTTGATCAGCTCATTATTTTCGGTAAAATCTGAAATTATAAACATATTTTATAGGAACAACTCACATTTATAATACTTATAAGTACGGATAGATGAAGGTTGCAATTGTATCACTGAAATGTTATAATGTCAAATAAAACATATATTGAAATGTGAGTTTACATTGCATTAGTGAGTGATTTCCGACTCGATCATTGACACCAATTTTGTCTACCGCTGTTTATTTATATAAATTTCGTTATTTTGTGAGTCATCACAACAACCAATGATCCTATAGTAGAAACTTTGATAACAACACGATCGTCCACTGCTGGACAGAGTTCCCACAGGATCTTGAATATCGCGAATACCTATTTATTTGCTTTTCTGTAATATGCGTCGGTCGGTAACAAAGGTTAGGTACTTACGTTTGAAAATAGGTCTCAGCTATGAAAATCCATGAAGCCACGCTGCAAGAAGATGGACCTTCTTCTTCTTTATCAATCCAGGAAATAAAATTGTTTAGAACTGTGACATTGTTAACACTGTTATTTTAAACCATTCTTAATTTTCACACGCGTCCACACAAACGGACGCAATGAACACGACTGAACACGTTCGTTTAGGCCGCGACGCGGGCGTTTGGTTTCATCGATCAATTTACCTTTATCGAATAATAAAGTGCGTGTTCGTTTTGAACAAGTTAACTTGATAGAAATTCAATCATTTTAGCTTGTTTGTGACAAGAAACTATCATTTGTTATTTCTTACATGTTCTTGAATGATATGATCATATTTTTTTTAATCAAGCAAAATTTCAACTTGATTAGCCATGATTTTTTTGAGTGTGTAATACCAAGTCCGTTAATTTATTCAGTCCCTACTTAAGAATCCTTCTGTCTTAAGTTATTACGTAATTAGCTAACCTAACAATATCTTATAGTGACCATATCAATATCAAAAATCTTTTATGTTTTTAATAAATAGATTGACTTGGCAATCGCACTAAACAATCTAATTTAATATAAAATGTATTATTTGTGAGATACATTGTGTTTTCATGCGATGGCCAAGTCAATCTATTTATTAAAAAAAACCGGCCAAGTGCGAGTCGGACTCGCGCACTGAGGGTTCCGTACCACCACATAAACATAATTGTATTAGTTGAAATTTCAGTAAGTTAATGTGCTAGATTTTTTGAGCCTGACACGCGCTTGACCAAATTTTATTATTATTTTATAGCTTATGCACTATAAACATACCAATTTTCAAGTCTGTAAGTGTTCCCGTTTTTAAATAGAACTAAAACAAAAATCGCCTCAGCGACCATCCAACTTGACCCCTCTCTTATATGAATGTTCTTGAAACGGGAGCTCACCACAATTGGTTATCATTAGTTGTGAGAAAAGTTGTAATATTTAATGATTTCAGACTTTTCCCATTATTTGTACTGTGAGACCTAGCTTCTTGCCAAATTTCATAATTTTAGGTCAACGGGAAGTACCCTGTAGGTTTTGCATTTTTGAATAAATGTATGGAGATGAGGACATAAAATGCCATATCTTTTGATTGCGTCATTGTAAAAAATTGAAATTTTCAGATCTTGTGTGGTTCATGGATCTTAATATATGGTATGAATTTCAACCTGATACCTTTACCCGTTCGTGAGATAAAGGGTCTTGACAGACAGACAGACAGACAGACAGACAGACAGACAGACAGACAGACAGACAGACGGACAACAAAGTGATCCTATAAGGGTTCCGTTTTTTTCTTTTGAGGTACGGAACCCTAAAAACATAAAAGATTTTTGATATTGATATGGTCACTATAAGATGTTGTTAGGTTAGCTAATTACGTAATAACTTAAGACAGAAGGATTCTTAAGTAGGGACTGAATAAATTAACGGACTTGGTATTACATGGATCTCTCAACTTTTTACGGTAGAAGAACTGAGTTGCGAGACTTGGTTTTTTTTACAAGTTATGTTTTTGATGGCATCTCATTTCTTTTTGTAGATAGTCCTATATTTTTTTCTCTCCGGTACCTTCTACTCCTTAAATACCAACAACCGATTTTCTTAAAACCTAGAGTAGGTTTAGGTAGGCTGTCTTATGCGCTTTTCTTATTAGGGTTCCGTACCTCAACAGAAAAAAACGGAACCCTTATAGGATCACTTTGTTGTCCGTCTGTCTGTCTGTCTGTCTGTCTGTCTGTCTGTCTGTCAAGACCCTTTATCTCACGAACCGGTAAAGATATCAGGTTGAAATTAATACAATATATTAGGATCCATGAACCACACAAGATCTGAAAATTTAAATTTTTTACAACGACGCAATCAAAAGATATGCCATTTTATGTCCTCATCTCCATACATTTATGCAAAAAACCAAAACCTACAGGGTACTTCCCGTTGACCTAAAATTATGAAATTTGGCAAGAAGCTAGGTCTCACAGTACAAATAATGGGAAAAGTCTGAAATCATTAAATATTACATTTTTTCTCACAACTAATGGTAACCAATTGTGGTGAGCTCCCGTTTCAAGAACATTCATATAAGAGAGGGGTCAAGTTGAATGGTCGCTGTGGCGATTTTTGTTTAAGTTCTATTTTATAAACGGGAACACTTACAAACTTGAAAATTGATATGTTTATAGTGCATAAGCTATTAAATATCAACAAATAATAAAATTTTGTCAAGCGCGTGTCGGACTCAAAAAATCTAGCACATTAACTTACTGAAATTTCAGCTAATACAATTATGATTATGTGGTGGTACGGAACCCTCTGTGCGCGAGTCCGATTCGCACTTGGCCGGTTTTTTTTGTAGGTAGTCTTCCTCTTTTTCTTTTCCGGTACTACTTCTTGAGCTTCAGCTACAGTTTTCCTCAAAGCCCACTCCCTGTCTCTATGGATATTTCTTAGAGGCTTTGATGTAACAATTGTTGACAAGTCAGGACGGTAAATGCTTCTTAGTCTATTGTATTCACAAATAGAGGATTCCTGCGCTTTAATATTTTGAAAGTCGACATTAATTAGATGTAAGCCGCCCAGACTTGTAACTCTCGAAAGTGCCACATAAGCTTGACCGGATGTGAATACTGCAGAACCGATATCCATCTGTGCATTATTTAGACTTAGGCCCTGACTTTTGTGTATTGTTATAGCATAGGCTATACTATGGGAAACTGTTCGCGATGAACATAAGCTCTGTTTATAATTTCAAATTTAGTTTTGACCGGACAAAGCTCGTAAACATGTTCTTTATTAAATGTTATGTATATTTTCTTAATTATTTTTGTATTTTCCGGATCAACCTTTACTCTTTGCACTATACCGATAGAACCATTAACTAAACCAAGACTCACGTCAATATTTCTCCTTAACATGACTTTTGATCCTATTTTTATAATTCACTGATGGATAGTCGTCTTATATTTTTATGCATTCACGAGCTCTTTTTGTTAGGTATCTGGGGCAATCTATGCTATCTACAGCTGTAAGTTTTATTTCAGGATGTGGGAGAGATCTAAGCATTGCAGTATTTAATTGTTGACACATGTTTTTTGTTGGTAATAAGCCAACGGTATCATCAGGAAGTTTCGAGAGGTGTTCAATTATTTCAATTAATCTATTTTCATTTGAATCGGATGTGAGAGTTATTAATCTAGCCGACAGTAGGTGGCGGTCTTTTTGTGTAGTCATACCTAATCTTATTCTATTTAGCATTTCAACAAAGTCAGAATCATTGACCTGTCGCATGTTAATTGTAAGTTCATCGTATATGAACAGTTCAATCCACAGATTCGGCATACTGAGGGAACCTAACAACTTGTTAGTTTCAGCGGTTGATAGTTTTTTAAAAGGTGACTTTTCTCTTACCGGCGGAAGCTGTAAGAGATCCCCGAAAACTACAAGACTACTACTACTACTAGTATTTAAAACGTACAAATATATTTTAAAATTACCCAAACAATCAGTAAACCAATGAGAAAGCCTTTCAGTCATCAAACTAATATAGCCATTGAAAGTATGAACGAAAATCGCAAAGTTATAGGTAAGATTTCTAGGCACATCCGAACAGCAAGAGGACGCTCGCGCCCAACTCACGCCTATGAGCGCGGCTGTCACTCGCTCGGGAACATTCACCTCTGCGCGCGCCGTTTTCTTTATTTTAAAATATTTTTCTTTTATCAGTAGTTAGTAATATTTAGACCGAGCGAAGCAAGGAGGTCATTATTCTGAGTATTTAGGGCCGCACTCGTAAAACATCTGTTAAAGTTAATACATACATACATAACATCACGCCTCTTTCCCGTCGGGGTAGGCAGAGACCACAGTCCTCCACCTGCTACTTCCCTTGCTTCCTGTACTTTCATTAATCCCTTCATACATGCTCGTCGGTTTAGGGTACTTTTAACCTGGCCTTTATTCAGAACGTCCTGAATTTGGTCCTGGTACGTTCGCCTAGGCCTTCCCCTTCCAACGTTTCCACTCACTCTCGCCTGGTAGATCTCTTTCGTCAATCTTCGTTCATTCATCCTCTCTACATGACCAAACCACCTCAGCATCCCTTTCTCGATTTTGGTCACTACGTCTTCTTTTACGCCACACCGTTCTCTTATCACACTATTTCTAATCCTGTCACTCAATTTAACACCAATCATACTCCTTACCGCTCTCATTTCCACTGCATTAATTCTACTTTCATGCTTCTTCTGCCAAAGTTAAAGTTATGTTAAAGTTAATCCTTATCAAAATTGTTATCTCTCTCATTCACTATAAATACTGTCAATGTACCAAACAGAAAATTAATTGTAACATCAAGCTTAACAAAGGATTCATCATAACATCCCATGATACATCCACTACAGGACAGGGAACTCGATTCAAAATTCCAGCTTTTGCTGAAACAATGTAAAGGGGAAGTACCATAGTCACCACGCTTGTTACGGCTGGCACCATGGACCGCGGTTGCTGGTGACCGCAGAATGTAAGATACACAGAAGAATGCTGCTGCCTGCCTAACCTTTAGTTGTGTTTTACGACACCCATGGGTAGAGATGGGTTTGTACTATTCTTTGCCTGCACCACACGGGCAAACAACGGATTAACTTGAATTTATTGACATTTTTATACCCATACTAACTGACACAATTTTCGTAAGTTAAATAAAACGAGGTTTGTGTGTATGCCTGCGATATCGCAGTAAAACCCAAAGGTTGCCTGGAAGAAAGTGGCTGCCTTTCCGTGACGGCCGCGGTTATGGTTGTAAGTGTTCTTTCTTTCATGGAAATTTAGGATAATTTTGTCTACTTAATAGGTACATTGCGGGATTTTGGTACAACTTCATAAGACCTTTTTTTCTCTTCTTTCTTCATAAGATCTTTTCATTCCATTGACCATTTAACAAGTTACTTTTGAACATAATTATATCTAGGTACCTATCTACACCTATAATTCCATTATATTATATATATACAGGTACAATGCTTTATTTGCTGCAAATGTAACTTTGTTATCCTATATATTTATAAGGGAATACAAAGTTATTTATGTAGTTGGTGAAACTAGAAAACTGGACGAAAATTTAATAATATTATAGTTTTTCCTTGATTTATACCAGTAAACAATAACCCTGTTCTAAATTTGAAGCTTCTATGTCTGCTAGAAGTGCCTTAGAGTTTGATGATCGGTCAGTCAGTCAGTGGCAAAATTAAGAAACTTTGAGTAGTTATAATTCTTAAACTACTGGTACAAATTGCATGAAATTTAAAATATACCGTGTTTATACAATGCCTGCTTGGTTACTGAAAATTCAGGCTTGTAGTTTTATCCATAACGAAGGTCGAAAATGGCCAGAACTTTATTTACTGCAAATGTAACTTTGTAATCCTATATATTTATATGGGAATACAAAGTTATTTTTGTAGTTGGTGAAACTAGAAAACTGAACGAAAATTTAAAAATATTATAGTTTTTCCTTGATTTATACCAGTAAACAATAACCCTATTCTAAATTTGAAGCTTCTATGTCTGCTAGAAGTGCCTTAGAGTTTTGATGATCGGTCAGTCAGTGACAGAATTAAGAAACTTTGGGTAGTTATAACTCTTAAACTACTGGTACAGATTGCATGAAATTTGAAATATACCGTGTTTATACAATGCCTGCTTGGTAACTGAAAATTCAGGCTTCTAGTTTTATCCATAACGAAGTTATAGGGGGGTCGAAAATGGCCTGAACTGCTTCGAGAAAAGGATGGTACTGCCGTGCCGCTTTTTTTTTCTCGACTTGGTGGGGGCACTGCCGTGCCCCCTAATGTCTGTACCGAAATAATTAAACAGTTGAACTCATAGGTTTCACAAGGAAAAGCCTGCATTATAGGCATTGTATTAAAACACAGGCCCACTTATCCAAATACATAACATCTGTAAACAGTCCATTAGTGGAAAATCGAAACCCAACCCCTTTACCCTCAAAACCATCGACCACTGTAGTCCACTGTGCCAGCTGCAACGCCAACAAGCGTATCGATTTCATTTGTACAATGTAGATTCTTTACAGAATACTTATAGATAATACCAATGCAAATAGATACTGGTACCAAAACTATACTACGGATTGTTTGCTGTAACTCAAACTCATATTATTGTCAACAATCTTACCAGATCCTTTCCTTTTGTTTCTCAAATCATAAGCTGTGCCCAAAACATTCATAAACAAAATAACAGATATTACTGCCAAAAAAACTTGACATGAAGCATCTAACGTTGCAGCCTTTTGATTTCGACAAAAATGGAACTTGTGCAGAGTTGTATTCAGTCCACTTTTTGAAGCGAATTTCTGGACACAGATTTCGAAACTTTGTGTAGTGTTGGAATGTGGCTGACATCGAGAACTGACGCAGAAACCTCGGTGTATAAGAGTTCTGTCGAAGTTTGATGGTTCAGCTGAATATTCCTGTACAGTAATACACAATTCGCTGTAAATATTCTTGAATATTTCGGTGGAGTCTGTACCATATTCATAGCAAGTTTGACAAGTATTTACTATTTATACTAACTTAATTAAAAAAACGTAAAGTTTTAACCAGTTGCTTTATTGTACGCTTTAAAGATAATAGGTATTATTGGCCCTATGAAGTATGACAGACAAACGATAGATTGATGTAGGATTTGTACAAGGATTCCTCTGATAAGAAAGCTTAAAAAAATTGCAAGACATGACCACGCTGCTGGGGCCTTTCCTGGGCATATTAAATTTGGGTAACCTTTTAGGAATTTATCCCATGTTCACAATATGATTCAGGGAATAATTAGGAATTGTCGCAAAAAAATGTTTTGGGGGTAATTTGGTCAAAGCTAGAAGGTCCCATGAATGGTCTCTGAACATAGCAATAAATAGATACCTACCTCAATGAGCTCATATGTTTTACTATCCTTTGTGTTGGGATGTATTCGAAAGGTACCGAAGCAGTAGAGTCCATCTTTTTCAGACATACACTTGCTATAATCATCCAACTCGGTATACCGCGGTAAGAGCTCGGAGATTTCTTATACAAAAAGAAGAAAACAATTTTGCAAATAGTAAAAAAGAACGCGAGATATTTTCAATGCACAGTTCTGTGGATTTACTTCTTAGGTCACAGGAGAGTATGTAAGGTTAAGTATATGATTTCGACCATAAAACCGAACAACTTTTCGCAAAGAACGTAGGTCGAAATAGGAAAAAAAATTTTGACCTGCCATACAAAATGCACTATCAGCTGGGGATTCGGTTTCTAATAGAGGATAATATTTTTAAATATCTTGACCTATGTTCCTTAGGGAAAGTTGTTCAGTTTCATGGGCTGATTCACATCCTTTAGGGTTGGTATAGCCTTTTTGTTCAATTGTATTTTTTATACCCTTTTTGTTCAAACAATTCAATATGAAATTCCATTGGTTTTGCTCCCGAAGCCCACTAGGCTTTTTTTGTAAAAGCACTGGTTTTTACTCATGAAAACCAGCATCTTTCCCGAAGAAAAAAAAACCAGACAAGTGCGAGCCGGACTCGCGCACCGAGGGCTCCGAACCACTAAGTTAAAATATCGTCTTAGTTATGGACGCGTACTCACGCAGAGGTGTATTAAAAATGCGCGAGTCCGACACTCACTTAACCAGTTTTTATTATTTGTGTTTAATCTATAGGTTATGCACTATAAACATATTAATTTTCACTCTTATGAGTGTTCCCGTTTTTACAATAGAGCTAAAACAAAAATCGAGCAAATATCGCCTAAAAAATCAAGTTTTTAGTAGGGCAGTTTTTAGTAAATTTTTATTTTATTTTTTAGCATTATTTTGGCAACAGAAATAAATATTCTGTGAAAATTTCAGCTGTCTACTTGTTGCGATTCATGAGATACAGCCCCTGACAGTCCCGTTTTTCACCCTTTGGGTACAGAACCCTTAAAATGTCGACTGAAATTAATCGATCACGTGACCACTTTAGTGTGGAGCCGAATTTTTTTTTTCGAGTAGACTTTTTTTGCTTTGGCAAAGTTCCTTGTTATCATATTAAGTAGAAACAATGGGCTCCGGGAGCGAAACCAATGAAAATTCACGCTGTATACTCGTATAGGGTGACTTTTAATTAGTTCTTGATAGCAAAAGATATGCATGTACTCATGATACTGAACAACTTTTCCCAAGGAACATAGGTCGAAATACCTAAAACCAAATTTGACCTCCCATACAAAATGCGCAATCAGCTGATGCAGTTGCTATGGGCGGTCAAAACTTGATTTTCGTATTTAGGCCTATGTTCCTTGGGGAAAATTGTTCAGTATCATTAGTACATTCATACCTTTTTCTATCAAGAACTAATTAAAAGTCACCCTATATAGTGAATCACGTTTGGGAAGTTACGAACTCACCAAATGTACTTATTATACAGAATTGTAACTTTGAAACACTTTGAAAAAGGTTTTACCCACTTCCTAGCACTTTAAAAAAATCAATCAATTCATATAAATTAGTTTTCAATTCAAATATTTTTTTTTGATCAATTTTGTTTAATTGTTAGATTAACTAAATATTTTAAAAAAGTCAGTCAAATTTTTAGATGATATGTGATTTTAATATAAAAAATTGTCAGAATTGTAAAATTGTAACCTTACCTACAGATATATTTCTCCCACATTCAACAGCCGTGAAACAAAATATTAGAAATAAAAGCAACATACTAAACACTCGTACAAGTAAAAATTAAAGTTATTTAACTAAATAATTCTGCTTGTCTGCTTCAAACTGCACCTCGTGGTGATGTGATTTAAAGTATTACCAAGATATAAATTTTCAACTATGTACGGTCAACCGCTTGTCGGTAGAAACTTTTTCAACTCTATTACCACGCCAAAAGGTCCAAAAGTGTTTCTACCGATGTGCGGCCGTGTGTACCTATGTAAGATGAGGGGTTAAGGCTGCGCTGAGAATATGCATATCAATATCTTTGTTTCGTAAAAAAACATATTTTACAGTCGATTTTTTTTGCGAATTTATAAATGTTTGAACAAAAGTTGTTGCATTTAGCCCCCAGAATAAGCCTTTAAAGGGTTATCACTTAAAGCCATGTACAAGATTTCACAAAAACTACTCTTTATCGAAACATATGCCTCGTCTGCTGAAACTACACCCCCAACCACCGCGCCTCCAAAATATCTTGACCTTCACAAGAGTGAGACAAGAACCTTATCAGAGATTAAGATATTCTGGCGGTGCGGGGTGGGGTGTGTTTTCATTTCAGCTCAGACGAGCTGTACGCAACGATCGGCTTGACCGTTATTCTACTCTGAGGACACAGCGAGTTATCCTACGTCATCGTGTACAAGAAATTTACAATTTTGTAACGGGAGAAGTAGCCTATTAGATCCATATTACATTGGTCTGCCAATGCTCAACCTGGCAGGTACAGTTGGACAGAAAAGTGGTTAAGGCATAGAGTACACGAATGAAACCTGTACGTACAGTTAATTTTCTAAGGGAGGTTAAATTTGGTTTTTCGTATTAGGTCCTATGATGCTTGATAAAAGTTGTTCAGTTTCATAGACAGATTCACACCCTTCAGTATTATCACACAAGTAAAAAATAACAAGTCTGCCTTACAGTCTACCACATTTTTGTATATAAGGCAGACCTGTTCTTTCTTGCACTCAATGATGTAGAATAACTTGCAGTGCCCTCATACTCTAATTGTAATTGCTAATGATCCTGAACTTGAAAGATTCCACATTATGTTGCTCCCCTAGTATCAAAGTATACAACATGTAACGGAAAGTTATAATATTATTGAAGGGTGTATAACTGCCCATTTTTTTTACTGTGTATGGGCTTAGTCTTGACCTCGATCTAGCCAAGAAACTGAACAATCTTTTTTTATGAAACATAGGTCGAAATACGAAAAACCAAATTTGACCTCCCATACAAAATGCGCTACGCAGGTTTTGAGGGAGGTCAGAAATTGATTTTCGTATTTCAACCTATGTTCCTTGGGAAAGGTTGTTCAGTTTTATGGGCAGATTCACACACCCTTTAGTAACTGATACCATGCCCACTACGAAGAATAAAGAATATCAATGCTTAGAAAAAAGTCTCGTAACAATACATTGACACGAATATGGAAAAAGGGACTATTTTGCAGAATAAAACAAGTTTTACATATTAAATTCACCCAAATTTATTACAATCTTATAATAATATGATTAACACTCATAAACTGTCATGGGGACACGCCAAATTGGTAATGGTAATTTTTTACCCACGACGGAACGGAGGCGGTATATGCGTTTGGGGTTAGAGGTTGTTTGTGTGTATGTTTGTATGTCTGTTACCATTTTCCAGCTAAACTACTGAACCGATTTCGATGCAGTTTTTTGCATTTAATGGCTGCTGTTTCAAAGCAGGTTGTTAGATATATTTTACGGTTGTAGACCACCAGGGGGCGCTGCAGCGGCCAGAATGGGTGGGGAGAAAAATATATTTTCTCGTTTACCCTATAGTGCGGGGTGTCGTTACTCGTTAGATAGGTCTTTTAAAAATATTGTGAGTTTTCTGAAATCATTTTTCGATTAAGGGATCTGTTTGTGAAATATCTAGCTTTAAAGCGCAGGCGTGGGTTTTTCAAATTTTTTAATTTAATTCGCTTGTTTGTGAAAACCGCCCTAAAACCAGACGTAGGTACAGACTACATTGCGATTACGTTTTTTTTTAAATTTTTCGTATTTCGACCTATGTTCCTTAGGAAAAGTTGTTCAGTTTCACGGTTTCAATGCACAGTTTCAAGGATCACCGTGTTTGCACTAACACCCTGTATTTTGCTGGTGAAAGCCCCAGTGCATTTTCTCAAAGTCCCAGTGCATCGGCTTTAGTTCCGATTTTATCCACCTGCCAAAATAGCCGTGTCGTTCTGTAGAGGGGTAGGTATCCCTTGGGATTCCCAGATTAGTAATAGTGGTGGATGTACGTGACAGTACCCACAACCCACCCGCGTGTGATTCTCCTGGCGTGCACCCAGGTCTTGTTGTACTGATTATGCAGCCCAGCCACACGTTTCTGTCAATTTCGCATTTTGACTGGTAGTGATTCTGCGCTCCTTGTATGTATAGGTTTGTCCGCGGAGTGTGGTTACGTACATCCAACAGCACGTCAGTAGAAACACTTTGGACCTTATGGCATGGTAATAGGGATAAAAATGTTTTCACTGACACGTGCTGTTGACTCTACCTAATTACCTATAGCAGCGTTACATCAGTTGCGCGTGATTCAATTCATCACCGCATTGATATGACCTATGCTCTCTAAAGTTACCCCCCTCGCCCGCCTCCGTCAACGTCCGGCACCCCGCAGGAGGGTCGCTCACGAAACTGACGGAGTATTTTCACTCTACTTTCTGATTTAATTTCTTTAACACCAATTGGTTCTGCTTGGAAACTTCGAGATCTAGTGAATAAATATAATTGATAGTATTCACAAACGGTGATTCAACTAAAAGCGTGATGGGTACCGCTATCGCGTATGAAACACACCACGTCACTATGACGATCACGACCTGTGAAAGAAAAAAAAAACACGTTTAGTTCAAGATTCCAGGCCAAATTTTAGTATGTCTGGTAGGTACTGAAAACTGAGCAACTTTTCCAAAGGGACACAAGAAAATATTTTGGTCATGTCATTAGATTATAATAATACTAAGGTCACATAATATCAATAGTAAACAAGTTTCCCCGTTTCCCCGTTTTGCTGTGCACAGCGCAATTTTTTCGTATTTCGAGGAGTAGTGAAGAAAATTTTTGAGATAAAGGCTTCCGTTTTTCGTCTAGACGCAAAATGAACATCTCTTATTTTTAAGGTGTTTTTAGACCAATACGACCCTGTTGAATTCATACATGCTTGTAACATAAATAACGTACTAACAGTTTTCAAGATGGCGGCCAAAAACTGAAAATCGACTTTTTTTTTGGCCTCAGGTGACTTTTTAACGAAATTTAAAAATGAGGTAATATGACTTAGAAGGCGAGAAATACACTCCGATGCAAATAAATAACAATTGTCTATGCCATCCGTCTGTGCGCCTGTCTGACTGTCCTGCCTTAAAATGGCTGTATCTTTTGATACCTACTCGTAATAGACAGCCGATAAAAATTTTCGCAAAATATGTATTACTGTAGTGAATATACCTATCAATAATTAAAAATAGTAAAAAGTAAGAAACAAGCGTAACCCATTAAAAAACCAGGTTTATTTTACGTTTTTTTCTGTTTTGCTCTATCGCAAAAACGGAGATATGTGCAACTCGTGCAAGCGTCTGACTTGGTGAGTTCATAGTGCATAATCTTAAGTAAAAAATTTTTTTATAAAAATACGCTTAAGGGAGAATATCCCTTAAGCCTAATACATTTATCAAATCTGTCAAATAATACCGTCGAAAAAATAAAATATTTATCTTAGGCGTCAAAATACGCCGAAATTGTCGACTTCACTTCTTCATCGTCGCATTTTTTTTTCCCACGTAGTTCTTTCTTCATCTTTGAGAACAAATGGGGGCCAGGTCTGGGCTGTAGGGTGGGTGGCGCAATTGTTCGAAACCACATCGGTGGATGGCAGTCGTCGCAACATGCCTCGTGTGCGCGGGTGCATTGTCGTGTCGTGCAAAAGAAGCACAACTTGTGCCACTTTTTCTTGCCTTATTTCCTTGCTGGCCTCTTTAAATTTCTTCAGTAATGAAGCGTAGTATTCTCCCGTTATGGAGACACCACGTTAAGGAGATCAACAGGATACCTTATGATATGATGTATCCCAAAAGGTCGTCGCCATGATCTTTCCGGCCGATTGAGACACCTTGTACTTCTTATGAGGGGTTGTGCCTTTATTGTACCACTGCATTGACTCTTGCTTCAACTCAGATTCATAATGGTGAACCCAGGTTTTATCACCAGTTATAATTTAGGCCATAACCTTCTCCCTTTGCTCTCCACAGCGGTCCAAAAACTTGCGACAACTTTCAACGCGCTCGCGTTTTTGATGCGCCGAAAGCATTCTCGAGACCAATCTTGCACAGGGTGTCTACTCTAAAAGTCCGATATATCGAAACGATACTACTCGAAACATGCAAATGCAAAACTTCGTCTCTTGACAATAGAGTAGAATATTGGTTGGATGCAGTTTGAAAATTCATCCAACCAATATTCTACTCTATTGTCAAGGGACGAAGTTTTGCTGTTGCATGTTTTGAGTAGTATCGTTTCGATATATCGGACTTTGAGAGTAGACACCCAGACTTTAGTCATTCCAAGGTATTGAAACAAGATATTTAATATAGGCGTTTCAGATACTCTAATCAACGTTGCAAGTTGTTTCTTCTACAACCGGGCGTCGTCCAGTACAAGGTTTTCGACTTTTGCAATTATTTCTAGCGTGGTAGCCTCAATCGGTCGTCCTGGTCGAGGGTCATCTTCAATCGAGTCCCTCCCTTGTTTGAAAAGGGCGTGCCACACCAGGAGCGGAGTCCCCATAAACAGTTGACATTTCTCGTAAAATGACTTGAGGTGTCTCTCCCTGTTTAGTGAGGAATTTTATGCCGGCGCGATATTAAATTTTCTCCATAGTGGCTTGTTTCTTCCCGATTGATTTGTTTGCTTGTTGATAACTCGAAAGCTATTGACGCGATTTGGCTGAAACTTGGTATATATACTAATTATGAGTCATTCAATTAGTGCCTACCAGGACGAGCGACCTCACTCCCGCCAACCCCGCAATTCCGCGAATTTTTTGACCCTCGTAGTAAGTTCTTTGGGAAAAGTTGTTACTTTCTTTGTCCAACATCTTATTACGTAAATACAGTTTCAGATTTCACTAGATTTCATTTACAACAAATTTTGACTGAGAAACATTGGCTTATTTTGAATAAATTTTGAACTTACGATGTATCCATCTGACATGACGAGGGGTTCATGATGGGCTGAGAAGTAGCTCTCAAGAATCATGAAGTGGATTATCAGCACAGAGAGGGACAGACGGCCTAGTGGCATCCAAATTCGGCCAGTCAGCTTCTCAAAACCAGGATATACTGAAAAAAAAAAACAATGCGTGACATACACTAGAAGATCCTCAGTTGATCGTCCCAGACGGAAGCCATAATGACTATCACACAGTAGGTCGTTAGCTTCTAGGCATGTTAGCAGTTTTCCATTTAGTACCCTAATCCTGACTTTGCAGAGTATGGAGATGATGGCGATTGGCCGATAGTTGCTGGCTGGGGTCGGCACGACTACCCTTCTTGGGCACTGGTTGTACGTTGGCAATGGAGATTTTCAATTTGACCTGTATGTACGTAATTTTGTCAAAAGTAAATATTTTTTGCGTATGAAATAACGTGTGAATGCGATCAAAAGCTACGTTGTTGGAGAGACAATACGGCATGCCTCTACACGGGTCACGAGACACACTCGTAGTTTGAAAAATAAAGACTGACAACGTATATAGGGGACTCGAGTTGAACTTGAGTTTATCGTTCTAAGTACTTACATAATTATATGTCTTACCTTGTCTAGGCCTACAAGATATGGAGTACGAGTATTTATAGGCGGTGAACAAAAAAGGCACCTCATGTAATAATTTTCTTACTTTTAACTCCGTTCATCATGCCAAATAACCAAAGACATGGTAATAAAGCGAAGACTGGCCTTTCGACGCCAAGATATAGGTACTGTAGGAGCGGATATTGTACATCACTTATGAAACAACCAGCTGCTATCCAGAGCACCAAAAGCGGCAAAGAGTAACGGCATAGAAGACGTAGCCACTGAAACGAAAAATAAAGGAAAGGTAAATAAAAGCACAAATCGTTAAAGTACATTAAACCACACCCCGGACTTCACATACTACGAGCGCGAATTTGAAATTGGAAGAATAGTAGGCCTGCATATTCAGTACCACTAACCCGCCGATGCTCGATGTTCTGTATGATAGTACTATTATTACTTTATCTACTCCCGTACCGGAATATTCCGAATTCGAAATGACAGATTCGAAATTGAGGTCATTGTCCGCTATCATTTTCATTTCCACACTGTTCCATACTACGAGCAGTACGGAAATGGAGTATGGATTTTCATTCCGCAACTGTTATAATACATAATTTTCAATCTGCATAGGCTAAGGCAATACTACCACAGTACTACATACAGCCTATTTTAAAGTAATTTTGTAAAAATACTTTTTACTGGGGTGACGACTGCCTACCTATATTTAAAAGAAAACGTAGAGTACCAGGCGTGACTAGGAGTACATAAATCGACAAGAAGCTAACAGTTGGCTCGCTTCTATATAAAGTGACTTGGCAACAAAAGAAGTGATTTGAACAAAATGGAAAGTATGTACTAGGAGAACATGATTCTACAAGAGGCTGTCAGTAACCATATACATGAAATTAATGTTAAAGCAACGCCATCCACAAGCTCTGGATCTGGAATAACTTCGGGAATAACTTTAATTAACTGTACTAACTGTCCTCTTAGTTCAATAAATTGATCACTACTCTTTAAAAAAAAAATTATTTCGTCGGTCGTAGATAAAGTTTTGTATGCAACTATACGTAATTAGTCATTTTAACACTCGATCTATACTATTTTGATACTCGGCTGCGCCTCGTATCAAAAACCAGATCTCGTGTTAAAATTACTCTCATTACGCAACAGTTGCATAAATAACTATTATGAGCATGTATGAAAGGAATGATGAAAGTAGAGAAAGCGAGGGAAGTATGTCAAGATTGTAGCAGGTGGAGGGCTGTGGTCTCTGCCTACGCCAACGGTAAAGAGGCAAGATCATCATCATCATATCAGCCGAAAGACGTCCACTGCTGGACCTAGGCCTCCCCTAAAGATCTCCATGACGACCGGTCCTGCGGCAAGAGGCAAGATGTTACATTTTAATTTAATCGGAATTCCTTTGTTTAATATGATACAATTCTGTACCGGTCGTCATGAAGATCTTTAGGGGACGCCTGTGTCCAGCAACAGACGTCCTTTGGCTGATATGATGACGCAATTCTGTCTTTAGTTTAAGATTCTCAAGGTAAGATTCTCAAAAAGGATATAAGAAACCCGAAGGATATAAAGCTGCCCTTGAAACTGACCAAATGTTCTTCAGAATAAGTCATAATCCTCCGTTTGTGCTATTCCCATAGAAATTGCATAGTCAAACGACTACGTATTTCGACCTATGTTCTTTAGGAAATATTTTTCAGTTTCATTTGTGGATAGATTGATATCTTTCAGAATTGTTTCCGTTTCTATTACACCTTATATTCTAAACCCCTTCTTATGTGACGATTGCATAAATAAAAAAAACACTTTTTTACCTTCACTTTGTACACTAGGAATTCCTCCTGGCGACATTTGTAATGGACATGTGCTAGTAACATTCCAATGACACATGAAGGCAGACTGCCCCAAGGTGCCATATAGTAGTAAAATGCGCACGACGGGTTGAGTTGTAAAAGATCCCGTACATCTCTGAAATAAACTCAAATTTAATTCCAATAAATAAATTCTTCACCTATCTCCACCAGGTTGCCTATTTAAATTTTGCTCTAAGTAGAGTAACTTGGCAAAAACTTGATCCATACTTTTATACTCATTTTCACAGAAGAGTTGATTATAAATAAAAATAAATTAATAAAAATTGTTTATTTCAGACTTCCTAGGTCCAAAGAATGTAAGTAATAACTTAGATGTTTTTTAGACTATAAAACTAAAAATCTAGAAATAGTTTCTGGGGCTAAGAGCGATCAAAGAAATGATCTTGTTTCTGTGATCACCATGAAGGAAAAAAAAAATACGCGCGTAATTTTTTTTCCTTCATGGTGATCACCCTCAGCACCAGACACCTGCATAGCGGCGACGTACTACTCTGTGTAAAAAGTACCGGGAATTCATAAATTACAGAATGCGCGGTAAACATATAGTTCAAGTTCAAGTTGTTTATAATCATAATCATTCATTTATTTGCGTGAATATACATTGTTAAAGATCTTAAATTTAGTACAGTAGATATATTCAACCTGTATTCAGGTGTGCAAAGCGAGGGCATGCAAAATTATAATATTTACAATAATAAAAAAATATGTCACTTTCAAAAATATTCTGAATGTCAAATTATTATAAAGATTACTAAAATTTTGGATAAATTTGATATAAACAGTAAATTCAATAATAAAAGATAATATTGTAAAATAAAGATTACCAGTTTTTGAATTGTCAGGAACCCAAGCTAATTTAAATAACATTTTTAACAGCAGTCAAAATACACAGGTCATGTCCAAACAAAGATTAAACCTATTTTTGGTCATGCAACATGTATTCCCCCACTGTGTAAAAGCACTTTTCACTCAGCCATCTAGTCAAAGCACCCTTAAACTCATTAAACTGCGTTGAAGCCGATCTCAAACTCTCAGGTAATTTATTGTAAAGCTCAATCGATGTGCTGTAAGAGCTTTTACCGTAGATGCAAAGACGGACGCGAGGTTTATGTAATTTTGTAGAATATTGTGATCTGACCGGTTGAGTTGAATTTTCAGAGTGCATTCTGTAGTACTTCGGATGCATTCTCACAAAACAACAGGCTTCCTTTATATACATGCATGGGAGGGGGAGAATTTTAAATTGTTTAAATAGCGGTTTGCAACTTTCTCTAAATCTAGCATTGGCAACTGCTCTAATACATTTTTTCTGCAGAATGAAGACTCTATTTGTTTCAACCGAGTTACCCCACAGCAAAAGACCATAGTTTAAGACAGACGACACATATCCGTGGTATGCTGCTAAAGCGGCTTCTATCGAGATCGTTTGCCTTATGTGTTTTAGGGAATACACGAATCTATTCAGTTTCTTATAAATTTGACTCACATGTTCTTTCCAATTAAGATGGGTATCCAAGGTGATGCCTAAAAATTTAAAAATGTCAACCTGTTCTATTTTAATATTATTGTATTGAATATGTATTTGTTTTGAATTAGTATTGTAAGATCTAAATGTCATGATTTTAGTTTTATCAATATTGCAAATGGACAAATGACGCCCTGTTAGGGCACGCAATACAGAGCTTAATTAAAATAATTTTAAAAATTATAGTAATATAAATATAATAAGTAACATATTATAGGTATCTTTATTGCACAGGTATGGAAGAATATTATTTTATAATAGACTTTTAAATGTTATTATATTTTAACTTTAATATTATTTAAACCTATCATGTAGGTATTTGTTTATTACCTACATGATAATGGGGCTTTGGTAATGAGGAACTGTTTTAGGTTTTTAATAAATTTATCGTACCTATTCTGTTTCTTTTTTTATGTGAGTGGGTAATTTATTATATATTTTAATTGACATTACAAACGGGCTGGTAGAATGGCTAGTGAGATGATATATCGACGTATTTGTTTTTCTATAAGTTGGTAGCACTATACTGAGTTACCGCGCGAACTTTGAGCGCTATAAGTCAAGTGTAATTGCAGCTACTGTTTTTGTATTTCATTGTTTTAAGTATGCTGCGATTTTACTATGTGGGAAAATTTCTAGAACAAAGAGTTTGCCTCAAGTTTTGCGTATTAAACGAAATTTCCTGTGCCGAATCAGTAAAAATGTTGCAGAAGACTTACGGTGATTCGTGTATTTCAAAAACACGGGCATATGAATGGTGTAAAGTATTTGAAGAAGGCCCACAAGTAGCAGTTGTTTGCTTCTTTCTGGTTGACCCCCAACCGCTGCGAATCATGAAAACATCAATCTAATCAAGAGCCTGGTACTTGAAAATCGTCGTATGAGTCTTAGAGAGTTAGCTCTAGAGGTAAACGTATCTTTTAAATCCGTTCCTAATATTCTGACTGACATTTTGGGCATGAAACGCGTGGCCGCACGATTAGTTCCAAAAGAGGTCATAGCCAATGATATAGGGCGGTAGTTCAGAACCAATTAAATCTTCACTCGTATCTTTGCTGACATTTGAAATAAAAAGTAGCACTTTAACGTCAGCTGCTTAAAATTTTCCATCAGAAGCAGTAGAAGCACAACCGTTTTGGCCTATTAACGTATAGCGGTTCGCGCGTTTATTTCTCACAATTCCATTCCGAATCCTTTACTACTTGCTCACATGTCACATTTAATTCTGAACCTGACCGGCCGGCTACAGTATGTCGAGTATCGATCGAGTTTGGTATACGCTTCACCGTCTGCACCTGCTCAGGAACAACATCCAATCGATTACCACTAGTAGCGACACTGTCTGTCTGTATGTTTTCGATAAACTCCGAAACTACTCAACGGATTTTCTCGCGGTTTTCGCAGATAGATTCAGCTTAGCTCTGAGCAACATATAGGCTATGTTTCATTCAAATCGGTTCACTCAATCAGAAGATACACTAATGTAAAGTATCAAATTGCCTGTACGATAATAACTCACAAACCGATTCAAACTGAGTTTTCAATTACGACTTTGGCTTACTTTTGTGCAACATAAAAGTTTAGTTTCATTGCAAACGGTTCACTCAGACAGAAGGTACGCTAAGTTTCATGCGGCGGCGCAAATAACTCACAAACCATTGAACGGATTCAAACGGGGTTTTCAATAAACTGTCAAGCTTACTTCTTTGAAACATATTAGTTTACTTTCATTGAAAACGGCTCACTCAGACAGGTGCGCGAAATTTCCAGCAGAGGCACCAATATCACACACAACTGAACCGATTAAAACGAAGTTTTCAGTTACGTATTTGACTTACTCCATGCAACATGTATGCTTAGTTTTATTGCAAACGGTTAACTCAGACATAAAATACACTAAGTTTCAAGCGGCGGCACCAATAACTCACAAACTACTAAACGGATTTAAACGGGGTTTTCAATAACGTGTTTAGCTTAATTCTTTGCAATGTATTAGCTTACTTTCATTGAAAACGGTTCACTCAGTCAGAAAATGCCCGAAGTTTCAATAGGCGCCACCAATAGCTCACAAACTACTGTACTGACTCCAACTGGCATTTCGATGACGTGCTTAGATTAGGTACTTCCGAGCCACATATAAGCTTAGGTTAGTTGAAAACGGTTCACTCAGATAGAAGTTACGCAAAGTTTCAAGCGAAGGCGCGAATAATTCAAAAACTTTTGAGCAGATTCAAACGTGGCTTTCAATAACGCATTTGGCTTACTTTTGTGCAATAAATAAGCTTAGTTTCATTGCGAAAGGTTCACTCTGACAGAAGATACGCAAAGTTTCAAGCTGCAGAACCAAGAACTCACCTACTGAACTGGTTCAAAGTCAAACGAGGTTTTCAATGACGCGTTGAGCTTCTTTCTGTGCAACATATAAGCTTTATTTAATTGCAAACGGTTCACTCAGACAGATAATAGGCGAGTTCAAAGTTTCAAACTGTGAAACCGAGCTGAAATGAAACAAAGCTTATAATTTTGTACGGAAGAAAGACATATACGTTGTTGAAAATTCCGTTTGATCCGGTCCAGTTGTTTGTGTAAAAGTCGTGAGTACAGCTGAAGATTGGTAAAATCTAGATTTAGTTTTATTGTAAAAAAAATAATATTTAAAAAATTCCTGTTTCTGCATGGCAGTGCTAGAGAGGATGAAGTTAGTACTTATAAACGAAATACTTCAAAATATAAAGAGAAAGTGAATCATTGTTTTTTAGGAATCGTCTTTTAAGGAGAGAGATAAGTTACATAGATTGTACGGAAGTGAAGTCCAACAGTTTTGTATGTAGGTACATGTAGAGTTAAAAGCATGTGAAGCTAGACACGTTGGACTTTGTACCGCTCTTTTTTCAGTAGCCACAGAAGCTTAAGTGACTGAGCCTCAGATTTAGTTAGGCTTTGTTTTGTATAAGAAATAACGAAACCCGTATCATAGTTACTCCGCGTGGAATTCGACTATGATTTTACACTTACGAGGATAGTGGGCGACAAAACAGTCCACACGTAAACAAGAGATGTTTAATTTTCATAAATCCGTATTATCGGTATATACTCTGTATACCTAATAATATAAAGGCGAGAACTGCACTGTCTGTCTGTCTGTCTGTCTGTTACGCTTTTATGACTTATCCAATAAACCGATTGTGATAAAAACTTGGTACGAAGATAGTTTGAACCATGGGCAAAGTCATTAGCTAATTTTTCTGAACCCCACGCGGACGGAGTCGCGGGCAGCAGCTAGTTATTAATAATACGGCATCTAATCCTAGTTTATATTATAATTCATTAAATCATAATATAAACTATAGGATTAGATACAATAATATTCATAATTTAAATTTAAAATACTAAAATAGTAATACCCCCTACAAGTAAAGTGGGGGTGAAGTTTTTTTCTTGTCTACCCCATAGTGTGGAGTGTCTTTAAAAATATAGGCCTTTAAAAACTTATATGAGTCTGCAAAGATCATTTGTGGAGTTAGGCATCCGTGTGCGAAATATTAAGCTTAAGAGTGCAATTTTTGTTGGACTCGACTGCCCCTGCCGGCTAAAGGGATGTTATTGGAAATGTGAAAACAATCACAGTAGGTATATATGATGAAATTAAAAGAAAAACTGTCACAGCTAAGTAAGCTTCACAGGTTAATGAGTTATAGTCGAAAAACTGGAAATAATAAAAATAGCAATCAGGCGCTAGGTAGTCGCTGAGCATTAGGGGGTAAAAAGTTTATGTTATAACTTTATGTACTTAATCAAAACCTGCTTTGCGATAAAAAAATAAAAATAAAATACTACGGAACCTTATACTGCGCGTAGCCCGAGACGCACTAGGCTGGTTTTTAGGGTTCCGATACCAAAATGGTAAAAAAAAGGAACCCTTATGGTGCCGCTCTGACTGTCTGTCTGTCACACTTGTATATCTCAGCAACCACTCATGCTATCGACTTGAAATTTGGAATAGTTTTAGAATATGGTTGTCCAACTTAATTGCACGTGGTTGATTATTAATGTAAAGGGGGCCTAAATAGGGGGGGCAAAATTTCAAATTATCGGCACTAGGTTGAATAGGGTATCATATGAAAGGGCTTTACGTGCGCATTATAAAATATATTTTTGTATTTTTTTACAACTCTTAGTTTTCAAGTTATGATGAAAAATGTCAAAAAAAATACCGTTCCCCCCCCCCTTATCTCCGAAGTTTGTGAAAGGAAAAATATGAATTAATTACAGTGGATAGATGTTTATGTAAATATTACAGCAAAAATAAAACGATCTTTCTAAGATGCACAGTTTTTTAGATATCTGCAAAAAACCTTTACAAACAAATTTAGTTCTGCGGTCCTAAAAATGGACTATATTGCTTCCAAAAATACTAAAGGTATATCGGAACCCTTGGCGCGCGAGTCCGACTCGCACTTGACCGGTTTTTTTACTCTCGCGCCACCACTGCATGCATCACTCGTCTGGCGGGCGATCACTGTCATTCACCTCTGTCGAAACCGCAGTGTGCGCCTCGTCACCCACGTGCCGAGGACTCGTTTGCTCGCAGTTGATAATGTTTGTCTTGATAACAAAGGGTATTTTCTATGACGTTGTTCAACTAATTAAATAATAGCCGTCTTTCTACAAAAAAGTTAGACATCTGTTGAACACTTGATTAAAAAATCTTACCAAATAACGCTGTCTATGTCATTGATGCGCAGAAGTCAAAAATGACTTATTTTCTTATGACTTGACTTCTGCGCATCAACTGACATAGCCAGTTATTTTGTGCGCATTTTTTTAATCAAGTGTTCAACAGATGTCTAACTTTACTGTAGTAAGACGGTAGGGGTTTAAATATGAAATTGCCGTTTTACGTACTGGCCACTTTGAATTAAAATTAAACCTGCATGGTGTGAGATTCAAGGGCCCCGAAAGGTTTCAACGCTCAACGGAACGGTTATAGTACGAGTTTTGGCTTTGGTAAAGCTTTGGTTTGGCGGATGCAATTATTCGTATCGTGGTATCATCCATAGTATCATCACTATCACTACATAGTATAAAACAAAGTCGCTTCCCGCTGTCTGTCTGTCTGTCCCTATGTATGCTTAGATCTTTAAAACTACGCAATGGATATAGATGCGGTTTTTTTAAATAGATAGAGTGATTCAAAAGGAAGGTTTATATGTATAAAACATGCATAATATAGTAGAAAAACACTGATAACTTTAGAGGTTTCTAATGTGATGTCGTAAATAAACACATTTTTTTGCGCTTACTTAGCAAACGCGCTGGCTGAACCGTACGAGATAGATCAAAATAATGTATTGTACACCTTAAAAAGGTCTACAAATAAATGGTACAGCAGCACTGCACTTACTTTCTCGCAATACTCAAGGAAAAACTATCAACCGCAAACTTAAATTTGTAATGCCATACACATAGTATGGAAATACAAACTTTTATTTACGTTTTTCCAAAAAAAATTTCAAACGAAATATACAGATCAATTCAGAATTCAAATTGTCAAACATTAAAACAAACAAACTTCAAACGATTTCGAGTAAATCACATGTTTAACTTTTGGTAGTACTGGAACACCCTTTATATGAATTTTCACAGATCAATGGATACTACCGTAGGATACTTGCATGCACATTTTTTTAATTTCCCTACATGTGTAGTGTTCCTTATGGATAATTGTTCAGTTTGGTCTACTGAGTAAGCCCTTTCAGTTTTTTGTACACCCTGTGTACTAAATTTTATTGAAAAAAATCATAAATAATATCCAGTCAGGTAGACAACCAATCCAGGATTAATATTATAGAGAATTTTAATAAATTTTAACAATTTTGGGTAAATCACATATTTACGTTTTGGTGGTACAGGAACACCCCTTATATGAAATTACACAGATCAATTGATAATGGTGCATTATATCTTACATGGAGATGCTTGATGATGATGATGCTTGGTCATGCAAAGTTTCATCAAGATTCTATGAGTCGTTTTTGAGAAAATTTCAATTTTTCATTTTCGTTGTATGACAGCTACCCTCAAAATGAGAGCCAGAAGGAAACCACTCAGAACCCTTCGATGTATTTGCATAAAACTCCTAAATTCAAAATATGGTGTCAATCGGGCCGCTAGGCCAAAGCGTGACGGACAGACCGACCGACCGACGGACCGACGGACCGACGGACCGACCGACCGACGGACGGACATTTTTGGGAGACTTGTTTTTTATGATGTGATAGTATGATGTGATAGTAGATATGAAGTGATATGTAACACATTTTTGAGAAAATTAGAAAACCTTTTTTTTTTTACGAATACAATACCTTTCTCGCTCCGCTCGAAAGTAAAAAGTCAACGATGGTATATTTTTTTTAAAATCATTTATTCATTACATTTTTTTTTTACATAAATTTGATAGCTAAGACGCGCTACAGAAACCTATCAAGGTTTATACGTTGCGCGAATGAGTCGCTTCACTCACACAGACTTAAAAAGTATGAATATAAAATAATACTAACCTAAAATTAGGAACAGTCAACGACAGGTCAAGCCCGACATTCGCAGTGAAATTTTAGCCCTTACATCTATTGAAATAAGGTCGGCACAAATTTCAATGTATCAAGCTTGATGTGCCCTTGACTGTACAAGAAGCAGCATCATTCATCACCCAAATAATATTTTTTAAGTAATGTTTTACATTTTTTCTCGCTAACTTGTAACTCTGCCAGCAGTTTTTAGGAGTTCATTTAATATGTTAGGTAGCATGTATTCCCACGTCCTCCTACCATACTCATTTACATATTTTGGCAAGTCGTATTTAGGTTGCTTAGGTAGGTTTCTTAAATTGTCGGATCTACATCTTGTACTAAATGAATTAATATTATTGTATTCGTTTATTATTATTGACATTTTTATTTTTTCAAATACGGACATAATTTTACAGTGCTTAAATAATCCGTTAACATCTTCTTTATATATTTTTCTTATATATTTAGTTACAATATTTTTTACGATGCTATATTGCAATTTGTATATATGATCTATGTTAGTTTTATGTGTACGCCCATAACTACTTAATCCATAACCTATTATAGAGTCAGCTAGTGACAGATAAAGCATTCTTAATATGTTATAAGTCAGCTTATATTTCTATATTGCAAATTTAGCACGTAAAGATCTCAATTTGTTGCACACATGCTCTATGTGAGGCTTCCAGTTAAGGTTCTTATCAATTATAAGACCTAAATAACAATGATGTGTAACGAGATCCAGTGCTCTGCAGGCACACGATGCGGGTTGGTTATGCATACATAGATGATCATGCGCAATTATTTTTGGGTCAGAAATAAATTTTATGTATGAAGACCTTATGTGTAATAATTTTGTTTTATCGGCATTTATAACCAAGCCCACATCGTGTGCCCACCTACATATCAGATCAAAGTTGTGTTGCAGCTTCACTTGTGCGTCAGCAATGTCCCTACCGTATGATATTAAACATGTGTCATCTACAAATTGGCATACAGAGCCTTCCGTGAAGAGGTTACACATTTCATTAACGTAGACCAGATATTCAGTAGGGGCAAGTATAGATCCTTGGGCTGTGCCCTGTTTAGTCGGTATGAGGTCACTGTAACATCCGTTTAAGCCTACCATAGTGTTTCGGTTTGTGTGATAATTGCGGAACCACTCCAGCAGAGGACCCTGTATACTAATGTGCTGTAACTTGTTAAATAATGTAGAATGATCCAATGTGTCAAAAGCTTTGCTAAAGTCAATGAAGACAACCAGCACCCGCCATCGGTTGTTCAGGTGGTGGTTGACCTCATTGACAAAGCTTGACAGTACCTAATTGAGACGTACTTCGACCCCGCTAAAAACCGTATTGTTTAGTGTTTATTAAATTATTTTTAGTTAGGAAATTTTTTATTTGGTCACCGAAGTACCTTTCAATTATTTTGTCCACAGCTGATAATATATATACATATTCTTTATTGCACAAAACTTGACAGAAAAGACTATAACTAAAGGACATACACAAAGGCGGGCTTATCTCTAAAAGAGATTTCTTCCAGCCAACCGAACGCAGTGAGAAAGTTGTATTAACGGGAATACAATAGTGCAAAAAAAGTGAGAAAAAAAAAGATGTATCATAAATAATAAATAAAGAAAATAGACTAATAAATAATACAAATATATAATTCACATAAATATATAATAAATACAAATATATAGGTAATAAATATAAATAATAAATAAATACATAACACACTATATACTACATAAATAAAATGATGAATGCTTAACAGATATATTTACAATGATGATGGCTATGAAGCAACTTGTGACAGGAAATGATCTTTTAACCTTACTTTAAAAGTGTGAATGGAGGAGCTTTCTTGAATAATTCGAGGCAATTTGTTCCACAATAGAACGGCACGGACGGAAAAAGAGTGAAACTGGAAATTGGTATTACTCCTAGGCACCTCAAACATATGTGTAATGCAAGGGCGCCTAGGCCAAGCGGGAGGAGGAAGCAGCTGAAAACGGGAACGAAGGTAAGGTGGGGAGTGCGGGTCATTGAGGATGTTGAAAAGGACGGATAGGATATGCATATCGCGACGAAGGCGGATAGGGAGCCATTTAAGTTGAGCACGGAATTGAGAAATGTGGTCATATTTTCGCAAGCCGAAAATGAAGCGTATAGCTAAGTTTTGAAGGCGCTTTAACTTGTTAAGCAGCTCCTCAGTCACATCCAAATAACAGACGTCGGCGTAGTCAAGGATAGGTAACAGGAGAGATTGCGCAGGCATAATTTTGGTGTTAAAAGGAAGGAAATACTGGAGACGCTTGAGAGAGTGGAACGTAAAATGCATACGCCTGCTAACATCGTTGACGTGAGATATCCAAGACATTTGCAGTCCATGAGCAGGCCCAGATTTTTAACCTTATCACAAAAACTGATCTGGACACCTTTATAGAAGAGTTTTGGTACTATATCCCAGTCTATCTTGGACCTGAGCCTACTACTGCCGAGAATAATTGCCTGTGATTTAGCAGGATTAACTAGCAGACCAAAAGATTCTGCCCACAACTGGATGGCAGTAAGGTCTTCGTTTAGAGCATCAACAGCATTGGATATCTCAGTCACGACAAAATGACGATAAATTTGCAAATCGTCTGCATACAGATGGAAAGGAGAAGAAATTACACGAGATATGTTATTTATGAAAACAGAAAAAAGTAAAGGTGAGAGAACGCCGCCTTGAGGAACACCAGCAGTGAGATTTGACCAGTCCGAGCCAGCATCATCGGTTCTCACACACTGCTGGCGTCCGATGAGATAAGAGTGAAAGCAGTCTATTACCGAGGAAGGAATGTTAACAGCACGAAGAGTGCCGAGGAGGATATCGAAATCAACAGAGTTGAAAGCACTGCTGAAATCTAACAAGGCCATCACGGTAAGCTTGGTGTTATCCATAGCACACCGGATGTCCTCCGTTATACTCAACATTCCAGACTGGAAAGGACATAATAGGTTGTTGGAAGTAAGATAGGAATAGAGTTGTTTATGCACAACGGATTCTAGGACTTTAGAGAGGATGGGGAGTATAGATATGGGTCGGTATTGTGAAAAGGATGTAGGGTTTGTGGTTTTCGGTAAGGGAATGACAAAAGCTTTCTTCCACGATGCTGGAAAGATATTGCGAGAAAGCGAATAGTTGATAATGTGAGAGATCACTGGGGCAATTTCCTCCAGCACGGGAAGAATCATGTCCAGGCTTAAATTGTCACTACCGATGGCTTTGGTGGAGATGGCACGGACACTCTTCTTTATTGCATCAACGGAGACTGGTTTAAAAGAGAAGGGTGCACAGTCAGGTGGAGTTAGTTCAGAAAGATGAGAAAGAGTTTTTGTTTTAGATAAAGAGTCTAAAATGACCGGAGGAGCAAAAAAATGTTGATTCAATGCATTGAGATCCACATTGCTTTGACAAGCTTCAGTGGTTTTTCCCACACCCAATGACATAGTTATAGGTCTATAATTATTTACATCGCTGTAAGTATCTTTCTTATGAATAGGCCTAATTATACCTAATTTTAACTCATCCGGATAAGAGGACGTGGAAATGCAGGCGTTTATCAAAAGTGTAATTACTGGTGTGAATTCACAATAAATCTCTTGCTCTTATTTTGTCTATACCAGGGCTTTTTTTCTTATTTATTTGCCTAATTATTTTAGATATTACATGATTGGAAGCCTGCTTTAGTCTTATTGCAACTTTTGGTTTCGTATGGTAAAAATTGTCTGATAATAAATTTACTTTACAATTAGGCACTATTTTCATAACATTATTATTAAATTCTGTTGCAAAAGTGTTACAAACTGATTTAACATTCATTTTAAAATATTTATTGATTACATCGTCAATCGAACTACATATTTTGCCGCATAATTTATTAATTATTTCCCAAACTTTTCTTGAGATTTTAAAATTTTGTGATATATCCGATTTTATGTATTTGTTTCTAGTTTTATTTATGTATTTATTCGTTTGGTTTCTATATTTATTGTACAATAGCCTGTTTATTTTATTGTTTTCATCCTTTTCACATATTTTCAGAATTTCTTCTTTCTTTTTTGACATATACATAATACGATTATTTACCCAATTACATTCTTGTTTTTTTCCTACTTTTATTTTACATCTTGTTGTACATTTTTCATAAATTTTAGTAAAGTTATCGGCTATAAATCTAAATATATCATTGGGATTATCTGAATCTAAAGCAGCCTTCCAATTAATTTGACGTAATTCACTCTCAATTTTCTTTGTATCTAATTTATTCCGATAGCTATGTTTATCGCCTCCTTTGCTCGAATTATGTATTAACACAGCGTCGGTTATATAATGGTCAGCGATTGAGTTGTTTATCACAGCTGTGTGCACCTCACGGTAGTCCATTGGGCGTAAGAAAAAATGGCCAATGCACGATTTTGTTATAATTTCACCTTTTTTTTCAATACGAGTATACTGTGTAATTCCACATTCTAATCCTTTCTCACACATAGAATTTAGGTACTGAGTTCGAGTGGGGCATCGCGCACACAGATTTATGTTCATGTCACCTAATACAATAAAAGAGTACTTACATGGATACAGTTCTATCACTCGCGATAGTTCTTCGATAAAAGCTTTTTTATTTGAATCGGGAGGCCTGTATAATGCACATAGACCGATTTTAGATTGATATTTAGTCGCGATCTCACCCAACACGCACTCAAACGATAATGTACTTACTGGTAATCTCGTAAAGCACAAACTGTTGTGAGTATATACTATCACGCCGCCTCCTTTTCTTTGTTTACCCAGTTCCGTGTGCATGTCATAGTTAGATAGTTGCAACAGATTTCTGCAATCATCTGTTATATTAACCTCCGTTAATACAATTAGATGTATTGTATGGCGACTTGTTGAGACTAAATATTCGACATTGGCAAAGTTCTTCAACATAGAACGTATGTTTACATGAAAGACACATAGGTTATTGAATTGCTCAACTGCAGTGTTTTCTAGAAATGAATTCCAGTTATGATATCCTTTTTCTTGAATAGAAGAATACGAGTCAACCATTTATAAGATAAAAAGGTAGGCAAATGGGTCGGTGTTCTGTTAACATTTTAGGTCTAATCCGCCTTTCCCATTTTTGTGACCAAGTCTTGTATGTCAGTTTCACATCTAACAGTAAATACTTTCTCATTGTCCGTTTCGCGAACCAATATTTTTCCACTTTTGTACCAGACATATTTACAAAGACCGGTTTCTTTTAGGCTGGTCTTAGTTTTCCATAGTAGAAAAGCCATATGAGGTGACAGTAATTCACGTATGTATATTTTTGTATCATCATTTATACCGGCATCCTTGCCGGTTATTTTCGTGTTTCTAGAAGCCATCAACCAATTATCGACGTGACCTTCACGCAACGATGCAACTATCGTAGATGTAGCCATTTTTGAATTACCCTTTTTGATGTGAGATTTTTTGCGGTATGCTGTTATGATTGCGTCGGGATTAATTTTAAGCGAGTTGCATAAATGTTGCTGCATACATTTTTGATATTTTCTTGGTCGAACTCTTTCACGCCACATATTTCTACATGATCTGCCATCTGAACTTGTTCCACGGAAGCCAATCTCTGTTCCAGTGCCTCATTTCGTAATTTAAGATTTTTAACCGTGTTTCTTAGATCATGACACTGATTTTTCATAGCTTTCGCATTTTTTTGTATAGCTATCATTTTCTGTTCGTAATCATCAATCTTATCTGACAAGAATTGCAACGAGGTTTGTAGCTCAATACGTATAGTTTCACGCACTTCTCGTCGTTTGTCCGCCAATAAGCGACTTGATACATTGTTTGCCAGTATCTCGGTATCGGTATTATCATCATCCTCGGTGTCTAGTAGGATGCATGACAATCGCTTATTTGTCTTGGTGGCGGGACCCGTGCATGGTTGACATTGCCAACCCAGTGGATTTGTCGTTTGTAGTGCACTGAGTTGTTCTGTTGTCATAGATATACATTTCTCATGGAACCACTTATCACATTTGTTAAACATAACACCAGGAAATTTTTTGTTAACCACTTTCGAGCACTTCGCGCATTTCATGATTAGGCCAAAAGAATGCTTGCGCGTACCCAGTGATGACGGGGTAAACGATATTAGTCCAGTAAAAATACGGTTTTGCAAAACATTAATGCTAATAGCTACTTTTTTGTGTATATCGTATTTAAATATGATGTTAAGACGCAATATTTACGAATCCACCTAAAATTTAAAGCGGAATATTTTTTTCGAGTAACAGCTAAGGCAAAAATAGTAATAGACAATTATATGTCTCTTTGTGATAACCTCTATGGGTCTCTTTGTGATAACCCACAATAACCATTTTTTATCCTTTATTTTTTTACGAAGCGATTTAAAGCAATTATCCTTAAAAGCATTAATACTTATCCAATTATGTGCCATAAATACATTGTCCATTTAATATAGATCGATATGGCCCTTTACAGCATGTGATTTAAATGTATATTTTTGAAGATATCGTTCGATAAATGAAACCGATGAACCCTCATTTATCGATTTTGACAAGCTAGAATCAGGGTGCCGTTCCGTTTCGTAATTATTTCTTGTTTTTGAATGAAGTCTTAATCTTCCTTGCGTGATAAATGGCGACTAAGTGTCTTCATCTTCCCTTGCGTGATAAAAGGTGACGAAGTGCCTGTCCATGTGCGATAAAAGGCGACTAAGTGTCTTCATCTGCCCTAATGTCATGAAAGGCGACTAAGTGTCTTAATATTCCCTTGTGTCATAAAAGGCGACAAAGTGTCTTCATCTACCCTAGTGTCATAAAAAGCAACTAAGTGTCTATATCATGAGTGTAATCGTTATAAAAATTTAAATTAAAGAAACAGCGCTCTAAGTAACTGTAATGGTTTTATCTACAACAGAGAATAGACACGAAAAATTTGGGTAATGGTTCCTGTATGTGTAATTGAGTGTAATCTCACGCCTATATCCCTTCCTCACGGGGTAGGCAGAAAGAGTGTATGTGATGATGAGAAATCTAGATTTGTCTATTACTTAAGTACCAAACATTTAATTCAAAATATTATCCAGATTTTCTTTAAAATGTACTCTTTTTAGGGTTCCGTACCCAACGAGTGAAAAACGGGACCCTATTAATATTTCTCTGATGTCTGTCTGTCTGTCAGCGGGCTGTATCTTATGAACCGTAATAGGTAGACAGTTGAAATTTTCACAGATTATCTACTTCTGTTGCCGCTATAACAACAAATACTAAAAACAAAAACAAAATATTAATAAAGGGGGGCTCCTCTACTAAAAACGTGTTTTTGTAAGCGATTTTTGCTCGAGTTTTGATTCAGCTCTATCGTAAAAAGGGGAACACTTACAAGCGTTAAAATTTGTATATGTTTAGTGCGTGTCGTTCCGTGTGGTAGCGGCAAAGAATAGTACCGACCCATGGCTACCTGTAGGTGTCGTAAGAGGCGACTAAGGGCTTACATACCAGAAGATGGGCAGCAGCATCTTTCCGTGTATCGCACCATCTTACATACTGCGGTCACCAACAACCGCGGTCCATGGTGCCAGCCGTAAGGCTAACAAGCGTGGTGACTAAGGTACTTCCCCTCCACATTCTTCTAGCAAGAGCTGGAATAGCTCATAACTAGGACGGTATTTTTACCTTAGTGGTACGGAAACCTAAGTGCGAGTCCGACTTGCGCTTGGCCGGTTTTTTTAGTAACCCCCGACGCAACAAGAACCCATATATTTACCCGTGCGAAGCCGGGGCGGACCGCTAGTATAAAAATAAAAGAAAGAAAATGGGCACTGCCAACTTCGGGGGGGCCTAGAGGTTTCCTCTACATTAATCTTAAACAATATTTACATTATATTATTAATTGCAAATAAATATATTTATTGAGTAGGTAAGGCGCAGAGCCGAGTTGCTGGTCGAATATAAGTTCCAGATGAACTCTTGACTTTGACAGCGCGAATAATACCATCTTTACTGGGAAAATATCTGTGACAATGACAACAGCAAGAGGCCAAGACATAGGATGAGCATTGTCATCTTTTATTACCACAACTGTTCCCACGGTTATAGGTCTTGAAGGTGTATTCCATTTTTCGCGTTGCTGAAGAGAGGTAAGGTACTCAATGTTCCAACGTTTCCAGTAACTTTGAACTTTTATCCTATTTAATAATTGATATCTAGTCAGTCTATTGTCAGAGAGAGCTGGATCGATATGTTAAGCGGGCAAGAATTTTGACGGCGTCACGTTAAGGAAATGATTTGGAGTTAAAGCAGACAAATCAGAAGGATCAGACGAGAGCACGCTAATGCTATTGAACAAGCCTTCAACTTGAACTGAAATTGTATTAAATTCTCCATATGCCAGAATATGACTCCCGATAGCTCCATATAAATGAGATTCGACTGATTTGACATTTGTTTCACTCAATACACCAAAATGAGGCCCATAGGGTGGACTATGTCTAAACTGAAATTTTTACTGGTTGAGATAATGACTCAAATAGTTTTCGTAATCAGTGGACAGTATAAGGGAATAAATTTCATTAAGTTTACGTTTGGCACCAATAAAATTAGTTCCTCCGTCGCTGTAGATAATAGACACTGAGCCCCTTCGCGAGATAAAGCGTTTAAAGGTGGCTAGAAATAAGCCTGTGCAATTCTAAATGAAGTGCCTTCGTTGTCAGGCAAACGAAGAGGCAAATATAGGCCTTATGACTTTTTATGCCACGGCGACGGACATGAGTGACATAGAAAGGTCCTGCATAATAAACTGCAGTATAAACAAAGGACTTGACTTGTGAAACCCTGGTTACAGGTAGGTCACCAATTGGTGGGTAAGAATTAGTCGGCTTTATTCTAAAACATAAATTACATTGATGTACTCTGCTACGAATTAAATTTCTGGCAGAAACTATCCAATATCTCTGCCGAACCAAGGCCAACAATAAAGCGGGACGGTGTGTAAATTTGAGATGTGATTCGATTGTTTCACTGTCAATTGTTTTTTCATTTGGCTTTTAAAATAAAACTGGATACGTTGAAAATTTGAGTAATTTTTTAATTACGAGTTCCGACATGGAACTAACGCAACAGAAACAGCTCGCAATATCAATGCTGTGTTTGGAAAGGATACGGCTAATGAACGCACCTTGAGTTTTTGGTTTAATCGTTTTCGTAGTGGAAATTTTTACTTGAAGAATGAACTCTGAGGAATCTAAGACCAGCCACTAAGAGGTGAATAATGATGAACTGATTGTGATGGTGGAAGCCGATCCGGAGTAAACTACTAAGGTTTTGCAACTTGTTTGCAATCAATTATTTTGTCATATTTTATATGCTTTTCTTATTTTTTGGACTGGACGAAGATAAATCACGAAGGTAATTTTTTAAATATTTTTGATTAAAATGTTTTGTTAAAAACCCTAACAGCCGGTTTCTGAGTTGAGAATTCTAGCAAAACTAAGCTGAGTATTACTTAAATATTTGATAACAACTTGAGTTTTTTGCGTTTCACAGTTCAAAATTTGTTTTTCTCAAAACACTTTTACCTAAGTATTTCTCAAACTATACTTAAGTATTCCGGTTTTACGCATGAACGTTCCATATCAAGTAAAAAGGTAAGGTTTTGTTTTTAATATTTGCGTATTTAGAATGTAAAATATATATTGTTATTTAATTTTTTATAAGATATTAATGAATTTCGTTCGAAAAATTAATCTATTTCTTTATATTGTAATGAAATTTATTTAATAAGATTCAGCTACAGAAACGTGTTTGTGAATAACGGAACTCCATAGTATGTCAATGTCAGTCTCCAAATACTCCAAAACTACAATATTCCAGCAACAAATTTGCACGTATTTCGCATAAAAAATTGATAAAAAAAAGGAGAAAAAGGTTTCCTCCGAGCCTTCTTATGCGGCGTCTTGACTCCGAACACTCTAGTATGAAGTCTTCCCTCCGAGCCCTATTATGCGGCGTATTGTCTCCGAGCCCTCTAGTATCAATGATATTACAATTATATAATCTAGTATGAAGTCTTTTCTCTGAGCCCTCTAGCACAGAGTCTTCGCTCTGTACCCGGGATCATCAGTATTGTTTTACTGTTTACCTACTAAAGTCAACATAACATCCCATAATACGTCCACTACAGATAGATAGATAAAACATTTATTTGGGAACGGCACAATTTTTAGACAAATAGCTGTAACTTTCAGGATAACAATATGTAGGGGAAGTACCTTGTCAGCGTTAGGCACCTTGGACCGCGGTTGTTGGTGACCGCAGTATGTAAGATGGTACGATACACGGAAGGACGCTGCTGCCCATCCTCCGTTTTATAAACCCTTAGTCGCCTCTTACAACACCCACGGGTAGAGATGGGTTAATATTATTTTTTGCCGGCACCACACGGGACACGGGACCTACTAAAGTAGTTTTCAACTATTGCAGCTCCTTTTTTATGTTACAAGTGAGCAAACGAGCAAGTGGGCCAACTGATGGTAAATGGTCTCCACCGCCCATAGCACCCAATCTTATTTGTCTTATTAGTACTTTGACGCTAATAAGACTCCAGTGAAATTACTGAATTTCACTGGATTCCTTACCCTTCAAACCGAAACACAGCAGTGCAAACACTGCTGTTTCACGGCAGAAATAGGCAAGGGGTGGTACTTCCTCAGACGAACTATGCACAAAAGCCCTACCACCTACAACTGGTCGCAACGTTTTGGGCATGTTGATTTGGCACTCGCATACTTCATGCACTTCCAGAGCTGCCAGTTCATCGGCTTCCATAATATGATCATCCAGATCTTGGCCATTTTATTTAAGACAGCGCTTGCCACAAATTACCTTCAATTGGGCCGTTTTATTAGCATTCCAGAATGAAGGCATGGGAATCTTCTTTTTAGTGCTCCAAAACATCTTTCTATAATGTTAGGGGTGGTTATTTCAGCTCGGTTAAAAGCTTCCTGTGATGATGTTGATGGATTTAAAAAGGGTGTAATGAATGAGATACTTTAGGCACGGTCACGGATAACCACTATCTCCCAATATGAGGTAGGAGCTAAATCTGCCATCTTCAGATTGAGCCGCTAGCGGAGAATCATTCCATATTGTTGTGTCATGGACTGACCCGGGCCAACGAGCAATAGTGCTGCGTGATGCTCTTAAAGTGGCATCGCAAACTGCTTGTACAGGGTGTCCGCCGGCAGATATTAAACGTAAAAAAATAAAATAAATTAAACCATGAAGTCCACCATCAAAGTCATTGATTTATTTTTAAATAACTCCGCTTAAATGGCGTCCTTTTGGCTGCAAACATTCTTGCAATCTTTGCTTCATGTTAGCAAACCAACCAATCATGTTAAGAAACTTTTTCTATTTCTGTACAATTCTACCTTGTTGCCACCGGGTGAATTGATTTTTATGTGGGTACAGTCTACTGCTCCAAGTACTCTTGGAAATTCAGCAATTCAATAAAATTTGGATATCACAGATGGTCGTTCTGCTACCGTTGGCATTTTAACAATTGCCGTCTTAGCAGGGCTATAGCAGTAGTCACCGATTCCGTTACTCGGCACACTGTCGCTTTGCAGACGTTGGCAATGTCTCCCACGTCGACAGCTTGGAAGCTACCAGTTGCGTAAAACCGCAATGAGTAGCTGCAGAATCAGTGAAATACAATCGCTTCTTTGAATTCTGTGAGGTGGCAAATTAAGCCTTTTAAAAAAATATATAAATCCCACTGATTGTCTGGTGAAGCGAAACCGGTCTTTGAACTGCTCGTGGTCGAGATTTCTCGCTACTTTTCGGCGCCGTTGTCTCTGTTGAGGCTCCTCCATCAATAATAACGAAGTATCGTCACTAGACATTATTCAGCACTGGATTTTAGGCAAAAAGGGAAGTAAAAAACTCGTAAGTACAGTTTGAGTACACCAATTCAGCTACTTAAATGGCACATTCCTAACTCAGAAGTGATCACAGTTTGAGTACTGTCAGTTGTATTCAGAAACGCAAATTTCAAGTTAAGCAGAAGTTAAGCACGAGTTGATGTGGCCTACTGTCACCCTACTGTCAAATTTGAGAATACTCAAGGACGTTTACTCAAACCATAATCAAACTGAACTCAGAAACAAAAATATATTTAACTAGTACTTAAGTATAGTTTGATTTGTCCTCAGTGTCAAATTCTCAACTCAGAAACCGGATGATAATCCCTGAGCCCTATTTAAAAGTCCTTAAGTCCAATGATTATGATAAAATTACTAGAGTGACTAAGATGCGAGACCTAGGTGTTATACTTGATACCAAACTTACCTTCAAAACACATATTGACTATATTACAACAAAGGCATATAAAATGTTGGGTTTTTTGAAAAGAATTGGTCGTAACTTTCATAGAATTTCTACACTTACTCTTCTTTACAATTCATTAGTCAGACCCATTCTCGAATATTGTTCAACAGTATGGAATGTACAAAGTAGAAAATCGCAAAATTTCACAACCACAGGCAGGATTCGAACCTGCGTCTTCTGCGTAAGTACCGCAGACGCTACTTACGCAGAAGACGCAGGTTCGAATCCTGCCTGTGGTTGTAGAATTTTGCGATTTTCTACTTTGTAGATTTATCCGAACACAGGAAGTGTTAAAATAAAATCAGTATGGAATCCTCAGTATCAAGTTCACAAAGCGACTGTTGAACGGATTCAGAATAAGTTATTATTATTATTACATATTCGGTACAGAATAGGAACAGCCCACGGGTGTTAGGTAGATAATCCTAAGATGCTATTGCTTGAAGACCGTCGCATTATCAGGGATTCATTATTATTGTATAAAATATTGCACAATGGAGTTGATTCACCGTATCTTCTTAGTATTATCGGTTTTAAGTGTCCTAGACAGAATGTCAGACGTAGAGAGCTGTTTTGCTACACTTCTGTTAAAACAAATTATGCTTCAAACTCATTTATTCAGAGATCTTTATATTCATACAATACTAAATTTGATGATATTGATCCTTTTGTAACATCTTATATAACATTTAAAAAGAAGGTTACCTGCATGTTTAATGTCGTACAGACTTAATTAACTGTTTCTACTATTTACATATTTTGGCTTCATAAATGAGGTTGTTATATAGGTATATCACAATATCGTAATAATATTAACTTCTATTTTTTATGAATTTTTCTTATTAATAATGAGGTTGTTAGTTATGCATTACGCTATAGTTTTTACTACATATTTAAATATCTGTGGAAACTGTAGGTTTAAGATTTACTTAAGTTAAGTTACCTTTTGTTAATCAATAACATAAACTGTTTGTTTCCCTTAAATATAATATAATAAAAAAAAATATAATAAAGAGGAAAAAAAAGATATAAACCTTTATCCTTTCTTATTATTAATTTGTTGCATTATAAAACGTTCAATATATGTAATAGATTTTTACCAAAATTAATGCTTCTAAGTAATGTATCGTTTCAAGAGGCAAAAAAAATTGCCTCATTATTTTCTGAAATCTATGAAAATGGACTAAGGAATTTCTAGAACTTGGCCATTCTGTCACTGGAACTGTTTGAATTTTGTCTGTCTGTAAATCGTGATAAGAAACTTCGTATAAAAATACATCACTTACTTGCTACTATTGGAGTGCAGTAACGATTTAAAGTCTTTTAAGTATCCCAAACTAGCATTAAAAAAGCAAGACGTTGCCAGTATTGATAATAGAGTTTTCCACTTCGGTAGATTATACTGGACCAATGTTAATGTTATTATTAAAGTCGCCAGCTGTAGTTGCATGTCTGCTGCTAAGGACCTTAAACATAATTTAAAAAGATTTTGTTATAAGCTTTATTGCAAAAAAAACAGTAATTAAAGCACTAAAGGTAGTTTTTAGGTCTCCGAACCAAAATGTTAAAACCCCTTAAGGTGCGACTTCGTCAGTCTGTCTGTCTGTCACACCAGAATATCTGACCTCGATCACGTAAGCTTCCCAAGAAAGGTTGTAATTCATGACCAGACCAAGGTTTTTTTGCAGTTTTTGTAATTGAGATGCCATTGTACAGAACAGGAGGGATTCTTACTGGATCTTATTGTCTACTCATATAATTATGGACTGCCGATAATCATAGCCTGTGATTTCTTTGGGTTAACTAGCAGACCGCAGGATTCAGTGCAGATAGAGATGCGTTTAAAGTCTTCATTAAGGCTCTCAATGGCACCGTAGATTTCAGATACGTTGCAGCTGAAATTATAAGTCTAAGTAAATCTGTGCTATTAAACCTTTTTCTATTCTACGACTTACCATGTTTCAGGAAGACACTGGTGATATGGTTCAATGATATTGTTGATGTTAAATACATGTGCCCAAGCTTTTCTTCGACATATTTCACTTTGGACTTCGATCTTGGCAGACCACGTTGGACCATCATATATGAGCGGCCATATTGTTGCACCAAAGAATACAAAGAGCAGATGCACTGGTGCTATCCTATAAAAAATAAAGATTCAAGAAAATTTCACATGCCGCCAAGGACTGGTTGTCATGGAGAACATAATGAAGGCCTTTATCCAAAAACTGGATTTTGCCCGCGACTTCGTCGTCCGCCTGGATTTTTGAGGATTCATAAGGGGATGAATTTTGCTAAATTCTTTCTTAGTGCTCGTCACGTTATACGAAGAACGTCTATGCAAAATGTAAAATATCTAGACCTGAATTTGAGCTGTGCGTTGATAAATCAGTCACTCGTGGTTTTTTGCATCATTTGGCTTACCCATATTGGAAAATATTATTTTATAATTATTACATAAATAGTGTAGTGAATAAATAGTGTGCTGTTATAAAAGAATTATTGTATCGCATCTACCGCATACTATATCACATATATACTAGTATCACAAGAGCTGTCTTACAAAAACAAAAGATTACCTTCTACATTAATTTTGTACTCATCAGCCTGTAATTATCCACTGCTGGGCATAAACTTTCTCGTTTTTGTGACAGTTCATACAAACCCACCTAATGACTCTTGTCAAGTGTCCTGCCCAATGCCACCTTAAGCTTGGCGAAAGCTTCCCAATATCTTGAACTTTGGTCCGTTGCCAGATCTCTGCGTTCATGAAGCGATCGATCAGTTTCATATCTTGCATGAAATACATCATTGTTCTTTCTGAGGCTTGCAATATTTGCTCAGTCTCTTTGGTTTGCGTCTAAGTTTCGACACCATAAGTCATAGTCAGACATCTTCCCTCAACATATCAGACGAAAGATCTCAACTGCGGGACAAAGGCCTCCCCTAAAGATCTCCGCGGGATCCGGTCCTGCGCTGTTCGAATCCAGCGGCTTTCTGTGACCATGACTAGATCGTCGGTTCACTTTGTAGAGGGCTTTCCTTCGTTACGTCCTCCGGTTCGTGGTCGCCACTCTAGAACTTTTACACCTTATAGGCGTTGTTATAGGCCTTATCGGTTCTACGAGCGATGTGTCCTGCCCACTGCTACTCTAGTTTAGCTTTTATCTTCCTTACTTACCTAAAATAGCGTTTAGTGAATCGTTGTGGAAGCATCCATAGACCGATTTCTTGTTTCCTTGAGCTTCGCAGTAAATTGTATGTGGTGAGAAAGCTTGACAGAGCTATGAAAACTTGTACCACTGACGTCATCGTGAGAAATATATCTGTTACAGGTGAGTTTGTTATCTAAAAAAGTAAGGTTTCTTTCTATCAGTGAAAATATTGCAGATTGGTGATCTTTAAAACTTGAAATTTTTAAATTCTTGCCAATACTTATATAATTATTTTTTTCTTTACAAACACAATTTCGGTCACGCCACTTGACCGCTTTAGTATGGATGGAGAGAGTAATTTATTTTTATTCGGGATACTTGCTTCTTTTCATTACCTAGTTGAAGGATTTCGAATAAGTTACGTTGACAGATAAGGAGGTATAGTTGTAAAAATACATTGATTACCATTTCGGAAAACTCCGGTGTCCGTACAAACATTGCAGTGCTTATATAGGGTACATGTAATATAATAACAACCATCATGAGAACAACCCTGAAAGAAAAAAAAATGCAATATAGCATAAGGCAATTTTCGTTCAGCTTAGTGCGGTCGTGTCGGAACGGTCCGCAACCACAAAGCAAATGTAACGAGTGTTAAGATCTTGCGGTAAGTTCCGACCCGGAAGTTCCACTCTAGTGTATGATACTTGACCGAAATATCAGTCGCGGATCACTCCAACGCGGAATTTCCGCATGTGTGTCGCTACACTAAAATCTCGTAAACAAAACAAACATTGTGATTACTGCATTTACTTAATTTCGTTAATTGAATTTTGATGCCAGTAGAATTAATTTTGCATTAGCTCACTACAGAAAATATCTGGAGCACTTTGAAATACGATTTTTTTTGAGAACTATCAAAAAAGGGAAGAAAAGTAAAGAACGACCGAGCTTTTGCCAAGCAGCACACCCCAGATATTACTTTATGCAACGAACGTGAATTTCAAATTGGATGAAGTATAGGCCTGCATATTCAGTACCAGCTGTTGCCCAGACTTCGTCCGCGCGGGAGTCCATCTATCTATCCATCCGTCTGCCCGTCCGTCCGTCCATCCGCCCGTTCATCCGTCCGTGCATCCGTCTGTCCATCCATCCGTCCGTTCCTGCATCCGTTCATCAATCCGTCCGTCCGTCCGTCCATCCAGCCATCGGTCCGTCAGTCCGTCGGTCCGCCCATCCATACACCCGGACATCCGGCGGTCCGTCGGTCCATCTCTTTCTACCCCTTTCAATCCCTATCTAACCCTATCCATCATCATAACATCCCATGAAACGTCCGTTGATATAATTAACGTGCGTTAATATATCAATCATTTATTCAGTCAGTCAGTCAGTTTATGTTTTAAATGTTTATTGTTTTTTTATATATATAGATAGTTGACCCGCAGGAGAACCACGCGAGCCGCACAAGCGGGTGCGCGCGGGGGTGCGGGGTGGATTGCAAGGGCGGCGGAGAGTGTCCGTTCTGTATGACAGTATTATTACTTTATTTTGTACCAGAAGTGGCACAAAAACGGCCCAGTCCTTGTCAGATGATGTCAGTGACCGTCTTGCACGCCTCGCACGTTTTTTCTATGCACGTGTGTATCTAGTTTTAAACGCGATCAGCTTTGTTTTCTACAAGATGTTAAGTCACGTGTGGAGCTAAAAATCATGAATCATTATAGAGAACCTGTATTTTTTTCTATATTTGCGAGAGTGTGATCAAGAGCTCCACGAGCTTATTCCACCATATCCCTCTGCCATCGGGAGTCCAGACGCACCCATACTTGGTTGATATTCCGCAAATTCGTACAAAGCGCTTAGAAATATCATTTATAATTTAAATGCACATGGTTAAAGAGTGGAATTCTCTGCCTGCGTCTGTGTTCCCGAGTTCATATAACTCGTATAGGCTTCTTCTAGACAAGCTCGTTCCACGTCGACCTCATCTGTGTCCTCAAGATAAGATCGAGGTCAAGAGTAAGCCTATTGACAATAAAAAAATATATGTGTCCAGTTTTATGGTCCGAGTAACATAACTACGGCGATCATAAAACTTGAAAATTGGAAAAATTCCAAAGTTCTGACTGTAATATGTTGAGTTTTACTGCAACATGAACTTTGTTATTTTAGTTGTACCGCGACATTAAACAGAAACCTATCAAAAGTTAATGTAGGACGAACATGCATGGAAAGGTTGACGTATCAATAAGTGTAATAGATTTTAAGATCGATTTATTTTTAGAATAGAGCGTGCAAGATAATACACGACGCATGCGCCTTAAACATCTGAAAACAAGATAACCAATCTCCATACATACTCGTACCAGGTTCGACTCACTTTCATCTTGTTATACTGCGTCCTACCTTTCCCACAATCGAAACAACAAAGGAGCAACCAAATATGGAAGCAAAATTGAAGTCATGCAAGCAGTCTTTTTCAAAGAGATCGAAACTTTGGAAAATTTTGTGATTTAGGTTCTGAAGAGACTTTGAAGCTAGTACGTAGAAAAGTGCATTTGCTTACTTGTTTATAAATATAATGGCCTAGGTTTTTGTCACCATCTGTTTACCCACGACGGAACGGAGGCGGTATACAACGTGTTAACGGAATAAGCGAAACTGAGAAAATAGTTTGTTCAGAATCGAGAGTTGAATCTATTTCACGGGTTTTTGATAGGGGTATTTTTTTTTATTTTAATTATTTAAATTTTTGCCGCTTCTATTCTAAACATTTCTGTAGATTCGCGCGCTGGCGGCGGGGAAAATGGGCGTGGCGTGCGCGGTGTGCGCGGACTAGAACAGCGATTTATTTATTTATTTATTATTAATCATGACATTTTTACAACATAACAGTAATAAAACCAAGGCGTTGTAAAAGCTAAACACAAATACAAATATTCTTAGACTAAATTATACTTAAGTTTTCTCAGCAAAGCCTAAGCATTTGGTCCGAAGCTTTGCCAAGGAATCCGCAAATAAATCGACGTCTGGAAAAAAGGTCAGAAGAGTGTTGAGCTGTTTAAGCGCAAGCATAAGCGGGGAGTGACAGTATTGGCTTGTGCGGTGAGTGGGCACCGCGAGCAGGCGGTGAACAATGATGAAACTTTAAAATAACAATATCTATATAAAACAACTTTTTTTAAGATTTTTTTTATAGGAATTGATTCATTTTTACTAAAAATCTGTTGGCGTGTACTTATGAGGGTTTCGCTTATTCCATTAACTCGGTGTATAATAGTAGTTTATGCAACGGTACATAATGATATAAAACTCTAGTGTCGGTTTACGGAACGCAGGCGAGCGTAGCGAGCCAAGTCCCATAATAAATGACACGAGTGTTTTATACTTAATTATATGGAGTTGCATACACAACTTTATCTACTTTCATATCGTGAATCCTCAAATAATGTGTTAAAGAACAAACTTTCTCGTAATATTTTTCTCTTTCCTCGGCGATATTACTAAGCGATGTTCCTAGTTGATTTAAAACACCTGAAGGCGAATCATGAACGCTTTTATCACTTATTTTATTAAAAAGCCAATGACAATATGTGTAAATACAAAATCTGTTTGCTAAGTTTTCCATAATTGCAATGCAACCTCCTTGCAGCATAAAGCTCGCTATCATGGCACGCCTATAAAAAATAAAAAGATGTTTAAAAGTTCTCCTGGACTTTTTGGCGGGAACTCGGCGTGGGCTCTTGCCTGCTCGGTTGAAATTCTTGTTTTTTTGTGTATGTAGTGATTTAGTGGATAATGAAGATAGTGTTTTATGCAGTGAATCAACTATGGAGTGCGCAGCTGATGAAGATATCAAGCGATCTCGTGTTTGAACCCAGTTTGTGCTGTCTCAAAAAGTCATGAACATTTCCTTCGTAAAGTCCACTATCGCTTTACGGGGGAGCAATGAACAATTTCCCCACTCGACACCAGCGGTTCGCCATATTTTTATCTTCTTAAAAGTGAAGAAATTCCGAAAACTGAAGAATGTTCTAGAACACAACACTGGCAGAAATGTCCCCAAATATGGGTTGACGATTGCCAAATATATATAAAAAAAAATGTTCTCCTGCGACGATTCTTAAAATAAGAAAGTTATTTAAAAGGTGTCCCGCGGAAAATTAAATACTTCAAAATACACTCCCAGAAAGAAAAAGTGTTTCTAGGCACAGATTGAAATTATGTAGGTGAACCTACCTACAAATTTTGAACACATTATTGAGGATTTGCGATATGAGAGTATTTAATTTAATTTTTTTAAGAGGATTTCGAATGCAATTGGTATAATTGAAACTAACATACATGGACATTAACAGACTTAGTAACACAACATTTTGGTCACTCATCGTACTTAAAGGAATGCGGTTCTCTATATGTATGTATTAGATATTAGATTAGAATAAATTAATTTACCATTTTACCTCATAAGTTGTATAGGGGCAAGGGCAGTTATATCAGGTGCAGTTCCAAAAGGCGCAATCAGCTCTTTCCAGTTTGATTTAATCGACCATGAAATCCAAAATTTACTTTCTGAAACTTACAAGAAATCTATGAATGCTGTCCCATGCATAGTCGACCTTATCCCTGTCTTCAAGGCTAGATCGAGATCAAAAGTAAGCCCATTGTCAGTAAAAATTATTTTCTATCAAACATTAAAACTGTGCAAATTTTCACAAGAAAATTGGGTCGTAAATAAGAAAAATGTTCAACTAAAACCAAGTTCGACAGTAAAAGATTGTACCAGTGTAAAAACAGGATGTAAAAAATAGTAATTTGTTCTGCAAATCTGCAAAGTTGTTGTTTAAAAGAAGAGTTTACTTCAAGAGTAATATCACCCATACTAAAATATAATTTTTGGAAGTCAACTTTTAGATTTTTTTACACCACATGGATGATAAAAAAAGCAGCAGAGTCAAAGTATAACTTATTCATATAAGGTTTGATCACTTTATGGCATTAGTTAAACTAAGACTACGTCGTTTCACAAACGAAATAGCGCCAAGTGGAAAAAGCGACAAAAAAAAACCCAGATAATGACCAAAATTATGACCCTGTAATAGAAAAAATATTTAAATAACTTAAGAAAAGTAAGAAACAGGCCACGCACGAAGGAAGGTTTCAAAATCACTAAAATTGTTACCCCTTCAAAAACCAAAATAGGTAAGTACCCTAAAACAAAGATTTAGGACCTCCATGCTTCTGAGTCATATCAGTGCGGTTGTATAGACAAAACAAAACAACACGAGAAGTTTTTAAGATTTACACTAAATCTGGATACACCGGTGGATGTGGGTCTTCATTCCCATATTGCTTTAAAAGACTAAGAAACAGTTTACGATAAGGTGCAGTGGCAGACGATGATGAATATTTTGAATAAAGCATGCCTATTACTATTTTTTACATCCTGTTTTTACACTGGTACAATCTTTTACTGTCGAACTTGGGACATTATAGGCTAGATAAGATAAGATAAGATGCCTAGATTACAAGGATAGAATAATCATATATCAAATTCATAAATCAAAAAACGAGAAACCAAAATTAAAATTAAAGAGCAAATGAGTTCCCAGAAGATAAGGCAAGGAGTAAGACAGGGATATCCACTTTCACCATTGATTTTTATTGAATGCGCTATACACAAAATTAGACAATATCTAAATGAGTCGTTTCAACATTTTGTGAATAAGGTTTACTGGTGATATATTTGCCCTAGCTGTAATTACCAAGATCTTGTAGAAGAAAGGGACAGAAAATACCAGGAATTTGGGTTGACAATAAATTTTATGAAAACAGGATATTGAAAACCACGAAAAAATCTACAACATACAAAGAGAAATTATGTCCTACATTTTTTTTATACCCGTTATATACAGAATTGCAATGGCAAAGACAACTTTTAATAATAAGAGAAATCTTTTTAAGGCAAAAAATCTAAATAAGTTTGGAATCGATTAGTTAGTCTTTATAGACCGTAAGGGCACTGCATGTTATCCTACGTCATCTAGTACACGAAATTAGCAACTTTGTAGTGATAGTGGTGGCCTACTAGATCCACAAAACGTTGGTCTGCCAATCAGAAACCTGGCAGGTTTTGTACAGTCGGAGCGCAAAGTGGTTAAGTGACAGATTACACGAATGAAATCTATTCGTAGAAATAGAAGGTACCTATACAAGTAAAAAACAACAGGTCTGCCTTGCATCCTATTGGCAGTTTCGCTAGTCGGACCACAAATATGGTCAGATGTGATTGGACCACAAATTTGGTCGGACTGGCGAAATAGCAGACTTATTGGTTTATACTTATACAGGTACCTTCTATTTCTATGAATAGATTTCATTAGTGTAATCTGTTACTTTACCACTTTTCGCTCCGACTGTACAAAACCTGCCAGGTTGCTTATTGGCAGACCAACGTTTTGTGGACCTACTAGGCCACTACTATCGCTACAGAGTTGCAGATTTCGTGTACTAGATGACGTAGGATAACATGCAGTGCCCTTACGGTCTATCTAGAGCTGGGAAATGTGGACCCTAACGCAAAAAGATAGGGAAAAGTTAAAAGAGTAACTAAAACGAAGAAAGAGGCAATGAAAATGCTATACACAAGGAAACAGCTGCACTAACTCTACAAATTCATCATCACATTTTATAATTTTCTTGGAGTATGTTACAAATAAACCAAAATGGTTTTAAGTTATCAAGGCTAGACAATGTAATGTAACTCATCAATAATCACTCAAAAAGTAATTGGTAATCCCAAAAGAATTTTCTTGAACTCAAAAATATATCAGTGCAAAAAGTATGTATCCTATAATAGCACTGTTTAGTCATTGTTCTTTTTTTTTGTCTCAACTTTACAATCTTTTTAAAGGTTTAGTTGTCAACATGTTAGTGGGTTTTTATGTTGTAAGATTTGAGTACAGAAAGACACCGGTACAGGTGAAACTAAATAAAATCTTGTTTTATGTATTACCTGATCCATTCTTTTTGTTTGTCAAATCGACTGCTGTCCCTACAATATTCATAACCAATATAAGAAGTATCACTGCCAAGAAAGCCTGACTTGAAGTATCTAATATTGTTGTAGTCCTTTGTTTTCGGCACGAGTATAACTTTTCCAGTGTCGTATTAAGTCCACTTTTCGAAGTCCATTTTTGGACACAATTTTCAAAACGTTGTGTCGTATTGGAATTTGGCTCACATCGAGAACTGACGCAGTATCCTCTGTGTATGATAGTTCTGTTGAAGTTGAACTTATGTGCTGAATATTCCTGTTCGATACAAAAAACACACATTGAATAGGTACTTTAAATTAATTGGTGTTCATATTGAATAGTTTAAATTAATTGGACTTTTGGTCTTGGAACTCAATTTATATATCTTATCCAATTGGAATTTGAATATAGAAACCATCAACAAAAGCAAGCGAGTAGATGAAAGCCGTCAAGTAATGATTAAATTGTGACACGTGGGGGGCAATATTTAAAAAAAAAAATAATCAAATGCTATTTGTTGATAAAGGTATAAACTTGAAAGCGGCTAAACCTTAGATAATATAATTTAGAATAATAATGTATAAGGCTCTACCAATTTTGCAATTAAAATCTATCCCTAATGAGGGAAAAAGCAAAATTAGAAGACCTTTCTGTGTTGAATTTTCGTCATCATTATTGTGACAACCCGTAAAAAGTTCACGGCTCACTCCAGAAATTATAGTGTCTTTATAGAACCTCTAGTTTTCGAGTTATAAGCAAAAAAACATTTAACATTTATCGGGTACTTTTAGGATTTGTACCTTCTGCGGATCCCGAACTCATGTCTGAATTCAAGAATTCTGCCCCCTTCTTGGCTGTATGATCCTTTTTTTTCGTTTATTCTAACGGTTACCAGTCTATTTTGCAGCCATGACCCTAAAGACTCTGTTTTACAAATTAGTCTTTTCTGACAGCTTTAGCCGATTGACATAGCTGCAATATGTGATGATAGCCGAATACTAATAATACACAGGAGGACGCTGCTCCCCATCCTCTGGTCAAAGATGTCTTAGTCAACTTTGATGACACCACGGGGGAGCGAAATAATCATTACAATAATAATTTCATTCTTCTAGTCTAAATTAAGAGCTTTCAGCCATTTGATAGCGTCGTCATAAAAGATGAACAGATCTTTAGGTGGACCAAAACAACAATATAAAGGGCACTTTGTAAGTATGTGCCACATAGGCTCCGCAAGGACATCGGAGCGAATCTATCCAACCGCAGGGATGTTTAAAGGAGGCCCAGCGACCATCTCTGTGCGTAGCCCATTAAAATTGCACCAAACCCGCCTTCTCAAATTAAATTTGGTGCCATGTGTTATGTCGCACCGGTCGCACCCGATCCCACCAGAGCCTCAGTTAGCCGGCGGTGGTATTTTGGTAAGAACAAAAAAAACTTTCAGTTCCATCCCTTTAAAGCCCCAGGAAGTAGATAATGTAAGAAGTTAAATTACCATTGCGTCATACTGCGGCCAGGCAATATCGGCACATTGACTACAACGTGGATTACACGAGTCAACGTGTACACAACCATGCTCCCTACAAAAGCCTTCTCAAGTAAATACTTACAAAAATATATCGTTACCTTAATAAATTCGAATGTTTCACTGTCGTTCGTGTTGGGATGTATGTGAAACGTACCGAAGCAGTAAATTCCATTACTTTCTGACAAACACTTGTTATAATCATCTAACTCAGTAAATTGAGGTAGGAACTTAGACTTTGAGATCTCATCTACAAAAGAAAAAAAATATATGCCACTTTTTTGCCGTAGTCGGGTAAAAATCGCATAGGCCTCATTACCCAAATCGGTGGTTGAATGTATGTTTTGTTATAGATAGAAGTCTTACAGGGGTTGGGGTTTTTGAAATTATTGGACCACGGCTTTTATCTGAACATCACTATGAATATTTATTAAATACCATAGTTTGCACACAACAATTTCAGATGACAATATTTTATTGTTTCGTACTTTTTAGGGAAAGATTTGCCAGTAGTCAGGTTCTAGTTTTTAACCGACATCAAAAAAGGAGGAGGTTCTATGTTCCACTGTAAGTATAGTATATTTTTTTTTAATTTTGGTATGCGATAAGGTTTCCATCTGTCAGCTTTCAGCCACCGATTTGGGAAAAGCGATCTGCGCCACTTTATTTGTATCGACCTGGTTTTTTGTCGTACAAGATGTATGAAACTATGTACGGAAGCATCTGTAAAGTTAGAGCTACTTCAAATCAATTGCTGTTACCATTACATGGGCGACCGAGCTTCGCTCTATAATAGCCACCTGAACATTAAAATATCATCGGGTGAGCAATTATGCTACCCGCCAAAAGATGGCGCTGTAGGTTTCTGTCTAATGCGGTTTTAAAAAAAATATATGTATAGAACGTGTTAATGGAATAAACGAAACCATACACCCCAACTGATTTTTATTAAAATAAATACATTCCCGAAAAAAAAGGCTTAAAAAAATTGTTTTCTGCGGATATTGTTATTATAAAGTTTCATCGTTGTTCTAGTAGGTTTTTAAGCTCTTTAGTGCATCATGCATGGAGCGTGCGCGCAAGACCTTTCCCCTTCCCTCCCCTCCTTGCCGCTCATGCACTGCGCGCCGCCCGCACGCCTAGCCACAGAAATATTTAGAAGCGGAAAAATTTAAGAAAAAAAAAAGAAAAAAATTACCCCTATTAAAAACCCGTGACATTGATTCTACTCTCGATTCTGAACAACCTGTTTCCTCGGTTTCGCTTATTCCGTTAACACGTTGTATATATGTTACGGGCAATGTGATAAGCCCGGGCACTATTAATAATGGCCGGTCTGTATTAATAATGCCCGACTCAATTGGACCATGTGATTAAAACAGCATGATTAATCACTTTGACCGGCCATTATGAATAATGCCCACCCAATCTTGGGCAAAGTAATAAAAATAACCTAAACTAACTTTTTTTATTTTGTCTCTTTTTTGTCTATGGGTAGACGTAAATGAAATATTAATCAAAAGGTTAGGTTAGGTTCGTTTACGTTAGGTTATTTTTATTACTTTGCCCAAGATAGGTTGGGCATCATTTATTCACAATGACCGGCCAAAGTGATAAATTAATCACTTTGCCCGAAGCTCTTGGGCATTATTAATAATAGCCGGTCCGTATTAATAATGCCCAGTTAATCACATTCCCCGTACCATATAAACACAAACATATATCACTACATATTATAAAAGAAAGTCCCCCGAAACGTTTTTCTGTCGTCATCCATCATGTCTGTCTGTGATCGCTAAACTCTGGAACTGCTATATTGATTTCGATCCGGTTTCCACTAATAGATAGATCAATTCAATAGAAAAGTTTAAGGCTATTATTTATAATCATTGAGTGCAAACTAACTGAACTGTGATGATGTTTGTCGATCGAATCGAAAAAAAACGTGCCTCTTGAGAGCTTTCTAGGCGTGCGCTGCGTAAATGGTTTTATTTATATCAAAGTTATGTAGGAAAGAATTGTTGTCTAAGAGCTCTAAAGAAAAGTCTGCGATAGTATTTGTCTATCTTTTAAGGATAACCCACAGTAACCAACTATTTATAGCAAAAAAATAGATTTTCAAATTAAGGTATTTTTGAACGTATTTTTGCCCTCAAGGTATGGATCCTTATCTAATTTAAAAGGTTAGTAATATAAAACAATGAACGTAGATCGAAATTGTCCTTTACACCATGTTATTTAAATGAATATCTTGGAAGATATCACAATATTTAAATCACTCTAATTAAAGTCCTAGAATGAGCTTCACACTCGATGCGCATTTCCGTTGATAGCTGAGCGTGGCCGAGATTCCGAAGTTAATACGGTCTTTACCTATGAAATTGCCGTTTTGTATGGCGAATTTTAGGTAAACTCAATTTTCAGTAATAACATTTTTGCATTTTTCTTAGGAATTATAAATCCAATTGTTTTAATTTGTTTTGAACATTATTAGGAAGACATTACGCTAACAGGAAAAATATTATCTGTAAAAAATATAACAAATCTAATGATGAAATCGGACGACATTTAAGACGAACAACTTTCGCACCTTTAATTTGATGTATCAAACTAAAAATAAAAACTTTATTTTATTCGTGAATTGATAACCTTGAAGTCAACTTTCAAATATAAGACAAATGAAAAAAATAGCATTAGAATTATAGGAATAATGATCTCATTAATCTGTAAGAAAATTTCGGCAATTTCATAGGTAAAGACCTATTATCAGCGAGCCAGGAACCCGAGCAGAAACCTGACGGGGCCCACACAGAGGGCGCTGAGGGCGCAAGTCGTTGCGACTGGTCGACCAAAGCCTGATTTTTAAAATTTAGTTATATATTTTTGAGGTTGTCGTCCTGAGGTACAACGAAATATTTTAGAGTTGAAGGCTACCTCATAATAATATATCGCAATAAAAAGCACCACCTCTACCCGTAGATTAGTACCCGTGCGAAGCCGGGGCGGGCCGCTAGTATTTATATACAAATATTGCTCGTTTAATAGTTAGTTAATTTGGCAACAAAACAGAAAGACAAATCATTAAATTTAACATAGATTATCTTTATATAAGCTTTGTACAATTAAATAAAGGTAGCACATTGTACCAAGTTTATATTTGTGTTACAATTTACAGTTGTGAACTGTACTCGATATAAAAATACTCGACAAGACCCCATTAATCAATGAGAAAGAAAGAAAAGTGTTTAATTTATTAAAAAAAAACACAAAAAAAATGTTAAAAACTTACCTAAAGATTTATTTTGCCTACTTTCAACAGCCGTCCAACAAAACACTATAAAAAAATAACACCACATTTTAAAACCAACTAAAAAATATGTATAATCGGAGAATTATAATTAATTATAGTATCAAAACTATAAAGTAAAATTATTTTGGTAATTAAGTCTGCTTAGAACAAAATCTTTCGGTATTTTGATATACATTAGTGCAAAGAACCAAGTTCAAAAGTATTTTGGGGTCCGTCTGTTTTGACCAATGCTATAAATACAACTGTTTTGCCGGGTTTAGAGCGAGCGCGCACTAGTGGAATGATGCATAGTGGATTAAACTACATACAGGGTGTTAATTTGATTGCGTGCCATAGCTCAGGGACGGGATCAGTATCAGTAACTGAACAACTTTTTCCAAGGAACATAGGTCGAAAAACGAATGTCAATGTTTGACCTCCCATAGAAACTTCATCAGCTGATAGCGCATTTTGTATGGAAGGTCAAATTAGGTTTTTCGTTTTTCGACCTATGTTCCTTGCGAAAAGTTGTTCAGTTACAGATACTGATCCCGCCCCTGAGCTATGGCACGCAATCAAATTAATACCCTGTAAAGCCAGGTTCGGATTCGTAACACGCTTGTAAATATTTCCGTTTTTACGATAGAGCTAAAAACAAAAATCGAGCAAAACTCGCTTAAAAACACGTTTGTAGTAGGGAGGGAAGCCTCCCTTACTTTTTTCTTTACATAATCTGTGAAAATTTAAACTATCTACCTATTACTGTTTATGAGATACAGCCTAAACAAAATTTTGTAAAAAAATCTTTGGTGGCCAACGACCAACATTAACCTAAATAAAAAAAAAACCGGCCAAGTGCGACTTGGACTCGCGCGCTTAGGGTTCCGATATATCTATAGTATTTTTGGAAGCAATAAAGTCCATTTTTAGGGCCGCAAAACTAAATTTGTTTGTAAAGGGTTTTTGCAGATTTCTATAAAACTGTGCAACTTAGAAAGATCGTTTTATTTTTGCTGTAATATTTATAGTCGAAAAAATCGACTGTAATTAATTCAGATTTTTCCTCGACCCCACTCGACCTAGTAACAACAATTTGAAATTTTACCCCCTTTGGTTGGGCTAGTAAACATTTGCCATTCCCAAGACTCGCCACCACATCCAGTCCTCCGCCTTCCGCATCCAGCCACTATCCGCCACCTTATTCACGTCAACGGTTCATCTGGCCGAAATTCACTTTACCATACACCCAACTTAAAATATGGTATAGCTGTGAAAATACGCAGGTACGTTGAAAATAATATCTAAAATGAAATAATTTTGAATTTGAACTTGGCAGGTTAATTTAATTATATAAATAATAAATCTAATTACACAATTAATCAAGTGTTACTTACAGCACAGAAACCAGATTTTCAGGTCTTAGAGAAGTATATAGATAGATAGAAACTCTTTATTGCACACAAATTAAGAGTAATTGCGTAAGAAACCTTATATCTAATTGCACGCAAAGGCGGCCTTATTGCTTAGAGCAATCTCTTCCAGGCAACCTTAGGACTGGGAATCGCTGAGATGGACACGAGTAGTGCAGAGTTTGCTTAACTAAGTTAGACTAATTTGAAAATAAATTAGGTACATAAAATCAAACATGACATTGACAATAAACTTATTTACCAAAATACTTAAATACAGACATAGAATAAATAAATACACATATATACTTACATAAAATAATACACATATACACAGATGTAATATACATAAATAAACATAAAAATATATACCTTTATATATATACATATACATACATTATATAAATAATATAACAACAAAATGCAAATAAGTGTCCTATTTTCCTACAGACAACTTTCCTCTTTCTTTATTCGATCAATTTAGATTTGAAAGCATTGATGGTTTTTGCTTGACGAATGTCACGTGGCAGTTCATTCCACAATCGGGCTGACATTTTTGTAAACGAATTATAATAGAAATTAGATTTTGCGAATGTTGTGGTTAGCAAATTATCGTTTTTAGACCTGGAAGCTAAGAGATGATTTGACCCTAAATAATCAAAATTTTCACCGAGGTATGGAGGAGAAACCGGAGAGTTGAGGATGTTAAATAGTAAAGAGAGGGCATGTACGTAACGTCGCTGACGAATCGGTAATAGTTTTAGTTTATTCCTATACTCAGATACATGATCGTATTTCCTAAGACCGAAAATGAAACGTATACACATGTTTTGCAGCCGATCGAGTTTGTTCAAAAGGAGCTGGGATAAATCCAAGTAACTGATATCTGCATAATCTAGGATCGGAAGGACTAAGGAATTAACGAGCTCAGTTTTAGTTTTTACGGGAAGAAGATTTTTCCATCTTTTCATCGACCCAAACACAGCAAAAGTTTTACGACAAACGGTTTCCACTTGAGGAAGCCAGGAAAGATTTTTGTCAATTACCAAACCCAGGTTCTTGACAACATCCACAAACGGCAATTGGCAGTTATTCAGTATTACAGGGGTAAGGTTTGTAAATGATATCCGATCTAGCTGCTTTGTCCCACCGACGATAATGACCTGAGACTTAGGTGGATTAACAGTTAGACCAAAGGATTTGCTCCAGTTGTGAATTTTTGCAAGATCATTATTTATAGAGAAAATGACGTCTGAGACCTTATCAGCCGGACCTTGGCAGTATAACTGAAGATCATCAGCGTAGAGGTGAAAGGAGGAAGATATGAGAGAAGTAATAGAATTTATAAAAATCGAGAAAAGGAGGGGAGAAAGCACTCCACCCTGCGGCACACCAGTAGTAATGGGACAGAAGGTAGATGATTTATTGTCTAACCGAACGCACTGCTGGCGGCCACTAAGGTAGCTGCGGAACCATTTACCGGTGATTGGAGAAATATTTAGAATCGGATGTCGTCAGTGACCTTAATCAAAGCGCTGACTGTGCTGTGTCCAAGTCGAAAGCCTGATTGGAAGGGACTGAGAAGCTGATTACGTTGTAGAAAGATACAGAGTTGTTGGTGTACCAGGCGCTCAAAGACTTTCGATAGAAACGGCAGGATAGAAATTGGGCGATAGTGGGAAGGATGTGAAGGATTGTAAATTTTTTGGAGAGGTATTACCTAAGCTTGACGCCAGACATTAGGAAAGGAAGCAGTATCTAGTGAGGTATTAAAGATATGACATAGAATAGGAGACACTGTTTCTAGAGTCAACACTATCATCTTTCGACCAATACCATCCAAGCCCTCGGCGTCCGATTTTATGGCGTTGATAGATTTCTCTACCTCTTTTACTGTAATAGCTCTAAAGGCGAACTGATCATATTACCAACATTTTATACATAATTTTGACTAAAACCCGACTCGCACTTTACCAATTTCTAATTTTTGAATTTTTCCATTACTTTTATCCTAACGACTACCTAAATGCTAAATTTCATAACGCTAGGACAATTGGAAGTGGCCTGGAGGTTTTGATTACCGGTCAGTGAGTCAGTCAGTCATTAAGTGCCAAAATTAGCTATTTTCACGGGGTCATTTCAGGATCTACACTAGCTATATCTATGAAATTTGGCAAATTGCTTCAGTATTGCTTCCATAATTATGCAAGTACAGTTTTATCTCTGTACTTGCAATAGGCACTGAGCTACAGGGGGTTCAAAAGTGGGTCAAAACGGTTCGTGTAAATAGTGCACGGCATGCGCGTGGCCTGTTGCGGGAACTTGGCCTGCGCACTGCCGGGCGCTTAGATAGTCGAAAAAATCTTCTGTTATTAATTCAGATTTTTCCTCGACCCCACTCGCCCTAGTAACAACAATTTGAAATTTTACCCCCTTTGTTTGGGCCCCCTTTACATTAATAATCATATTATTTTTTTTCAATTCTTTCATGTGCAATTAAGTTGGGCAACCATATTCTTAAACTATTCCAAATTTCAAGTCGATAGCATGAGTGGTTGCTGACATTTACAGGTGTGACAGAAAGACGCAGACAGATATAGACGCACCATAAGGGTTCCTTTTTTTTACTATTTCGGTATCGGAACCCTAATAACAGCACGTGAGAAATGGATTTTCATACAATTTTCTATCCCGCTCAGCACGTTAACAATGGATTTTCAATTTTTCATACAATATTCCATTGTAAAGAATCATAGCTTGAAAGCCCAATTTTTTGTTGGAGTTGTGTGTCGCCCCCGGCGGGCTAAACAGTTGTTTTAGACTTTCGCACTTTTCAAACATCTTTATTTTGTTCCGCCCGTCAATATTTCCCTAGAATGGTCCGTGAAGCTATTGAAATAAAGAAATACAAAACTTTCAATAGGGAAGATGGTTTTAAATTATCGGTGACATGGAACCCAGTGATAGATCGCATAAAACCGCGCGTAGCATCTTCGGACCGGTCCGCGGACGTTGTGAGTGTTGTGTGTCGTGACTTTCCTGTGCGAGACAATAACAATTTTAGTTTACCCTAACAATAATATCTACGTAGTTCACCTCTCTTCAGTCTACCCGTGACCACGGCTGTTGCAACGCAGCCGAAACGTCGGGAATAATAAGGTAATTTATTTTGCCTAATAACTATTATCGCGCTAAGACCCGAAACAAAATAAAGATAAACGGTTGTTATTGGAAATGTGAAAAATTTACAGTAGTAGCATATATGATGAAATTAAAAGGAAAACTATCACTGGTAAGTAGGCTTCTCAGGTTAATGAGCTCTAGATGAAAAACTAAAAATAATAAAAATACCAATAGCAATCAGGCGCCAGCACCTCGATGAGCATTAGGAGGTAAAAAGTTTATGTTACCGCTTAACTACGGAACCCTATACTGCGGAAGGCCCGACACGCACTTTGCCAGTTTTTTTTTTTTCATTTTGGTTGGGAACCCTCTTACCACAACTTAATTTACTTAAAAAAACCGGCCTAGTGCCAGTCAGACTCGCGCCCTAACGGTTCCGAACCTATCTACCATATGATATACTAAAAGCTTTTGCTCTTTGATTTTAAAAACTCCGCGACCATCCAACTTGACCCCTCTTTTATAGAAAAGTTCTTGAAACGGGAGCTCACCTTAATTGTTTTCTATTAGTTGTGAGAAAATTTTAAATATTTAATGATTTTAGACTTTTCCCTTTATTTGTACTGTGAGACCTAGCTTCTTGCCAAATTTCATAATTTTAGGTCAACGGGAAGTACCCTGTAGGTTTTGCTATTTTGCATAAATGTACGGAGATGAGGACATAAAAAGCCATATATTTTGAATGCGTCGTTGTAAAAAAATTAAATTTTCAGATCTTGTGTGGTTTATAGACCTTAATATTCGTTATCAATTTCAACATGATACCTCTTCTCGTTCGTGAGGTAAAGGGTCTTGACAGACAGACAGACAGGCAGACAGACGGACAACAAAGTGAAAGTATAAGGGTTCCGTATTTTTATTTTGAGGTACGGAACCCTAAAAATCAGATTTTATCGATAATAATTTTTGTCAATCATTCGCACTTTAATCAGACCTCTTAATTAAAATTGCTTCGACATATTGTAGCAAGTTTTCGAAAAAGCATGTTGTAGAGTCAGGTCCAGCCAATTGACCTTACCTATTAGCATTTATGTGTTTTTTTTTATAAATAAAACATATTACACTGCATAGAGCTCTTAAGTATTGTTAGGGTTTCGCAGTCAACAAGGAACTCTTATAGTATTTCATGTCCGTCTGTCTATCTTGACGCTTAGTACTAGCATGAACTAGAAAGCTGAAATTCTGTTATATAGGGTGACTTTTAATTAGTTCTTGATAGCAAAAGATATGCATGTACTCACGATTCTGAACAACTTTTCTTAAGGAACATAGGTCGAAATACGAAAATCAAGTTTTGACCTGCCATAGAAACTGCATTACGAGTAGCTGATAGCGCATTTTGTATGGGAGGTCAAATTTGGTTTTTCGACCTATGTTCCTTGGGAAAAGTTGTTCAGTATCATGAGTACATGCATATCTTTTGCTATCAAGAACTAATTGAAAGTCACCCTATATACTAGGTTATTTTTTTGGACCTGATTTCCTTTTGTCCACTTATTAGTTAGGTCAAAAGCAACAACTTTTGTTCTACGACTTTGCTAACAACGCACGAAATATTTACAACTTCCCATACAAAATGGGTCGGTCACGTGACTACTTTAGTATGGAGAGTCGAAAATTTTTTGTGCGTTGTTAGCAAAGTCGTAGAACAAAAGTTGTTACTTTTGACCTCACTAATAAGTGGGCAAAAGGAAATCAGGTCCAAAAAAATAACCTTGTATATTAGTCACTTCGACAAAGTGGTATAATAAAATCTTTATGAAAAAAAAAATATCTAAGGTAGGTACCTCCCACTGACACGTAAAGTGGGGATGTTTTTTTTTTCTCGTTGATCCCAAAGTGTGGGGTGTCGTTAGATAGATCTTTTATAAATATTTTGAACGTTTATATTTAGGTATCCTTTTGCGAAATATTTAGCTTAGAAGCGCTAATTTCTCTTAGAGTCAAGTTGCCAGCTAAACGGTTGTTACTGGAAATGTGTAAAAATGTATTGTAGTAGCATATTATATTATGATGAAATTAAATGAAAAACCTATCACAGCTAAGTACGTTGTCGAAAAACTGAAAATAATAGAAATATAAATAGCAATCAGGTGCTAGGCTTCGCTAATTGTTAGGACGGAATAGGTTATGAAAAAATCAAAACCTGCTTAAAAATAAGAATTCCTAAAGCAACTTTACTACGGAACCCTACATTGTGCGTGGCCTGATACGCACTTGACCGGTTTTTTTGTATTAAAAAATTGGCTTGACCGGTTTCATGATAGCGAATGGTCTTCTTTACGTAAAAATTTCCACTTTTTGCTACGAACCGAGTTTAAGAAATAGAGTAGAATACACAGTTGCAAATAAGGCCGAATTATTTTGCGGAATAAAACAAGTTTTAAATGTTAAATTTACCCAGATTTATTTTTATCTTCCTTGATTACATACAACACTCATAAAATATCGTCACATCTAATAATAATAACGAAATACATTTATTTGCCACAATAAAAAGAAAACACAAATTCATTACGTTACGAGTACAATAATAGAACACAAATTCGTTACAATAGGGATTTTCACAACAAGAAATAATAATAAAAGTTATGTGGCAAAAGGCCATGACTCAGCTTGTGCAGTGCGGGAAGACACCAAAGGTTGCCGTTCCGCACGGCGCTGGTTTTCAGTCATACTCGTATCCTTTTCCCTGAGGTGTTAGACGGGAAAAAAGTACCGAGGAGGGCATTAATAGTAGATTAGTAGCCAAGGGCTGTAAGGCATCAATTGCAGCCCGTGCTAACTACTCTGCTTTACATCTCGATTGTGAGGTAAGTAGGTCCTTATTACCACCACATTGTAGGTGACCAATTAGCGCTCTAGGGTAATAATGTAGTTAGAAAAGCCCTGGGGCGGTAAGTAATAAAAAAAAAACACTTCACTTTCAAAACTCAATTACTTACCGCCCTAGGGCTTTTCTAGATACATTATTACCCTAGAGCGCTAATTGGTCACCTACAAGCCCCATTTGGGAGTAATAAGGACCTACTTACCGAATATGAGAGATGTAAAAAATCTAAAATAAATTCCGAAAACAACAAAAATAAGTAGACATCTGCTGCGGGGTCGGTGGTAAAGCACTGCGAGGTTCCAAACTCTCTGAATTATGTGTAGCATCTTAACTTAACGTCAGTAGTACATGAATTATCTCCTCCCTCGCCCCGCCAACAACCATCACGTCGCCCTGCAGGAAGGTCGCGCACTAAGCTGTCGGAGTATTTTTAATTCTACTTCTGACTCAATTTCTTTACCACCAAGGACCTTATGGCATAGTAAATGAAATACAAATGTTTCCACTGACGTGCTGTTGACTGTATCTATTACCTATAGCAGCGTGACGTCAGTTGTACGTGATTCCTCTTCCCTAATATGAACTATGCTCTCTATTTATTTATTTATTTATTATTAGTCAATAACAAAACAATTGTGTTTGACATTAACTTATAGCTAAAACAAAAATGAAAATCTTAATATTACAAAATTATGTCAAAAATTATTATTTACGTCCAAAACTCGAAAAATTGAAATTATCTTAATATTATAAAATTACATGTCAAAAGTATTATTTATGTCCAAAAATTCACTTACACTATAATAACATTTAGATTATCCCCGCTCCCCTGCCCATTCCCTTTGGCCGATATTTTACTGGGACACCATGGCGGCGCAACCAGTCGCCGCTACCAACAAAATGTATACAATTCTATAGAGAGTTACTCACCTGGTGTCCGTTTTGTTGTCTCAGCCACTCCCAGTTAAATATAGCCCTTAATACTGTGGCCGCAGTGTGTGGCGACTCTCGTGTCTTTACTGGTGTCTAGTTACGGACACCACGGTGGTGCAACTGGTTGCGCCGCCATGGTGTCCCAGTGAAATATCGGCCTTTGACGTCTGACTAGTTCGCCCCCGCTAACGTCCGTCACCCGGCAGGAGCGTCGCGCACAAAGCTATCGGAATATTTTTCATTCTACTTTCTGATTCAATTTATTTACCACCAATGTATACTGCTTGAAAACTTCGAGATCTAGTGAATAAATATAATTGATAGTATTCACAAACGGTGATTCAACTAAAAGCGTGATGGGTACCGCTATCGCGTATGAAACACACCACGTCGCTATGATGATCACGGCCTGTGAAGGAAAAAAACTACGTTTAGTACAGGATTCCAGGCCAAATTTTAGTATGTTAAGTACTCCAAACTGAGCAACTAGAAAATATTTTGGTCGTGTCATACAAATCGCCATGCACAGCGCAATATTTTCGTATTTCGAAGTTCTTTAGGAAAAGTTCTTACTTTCTTAGTCTAACATCTTATTAAGTAAATACAGTTTTAGATTTCACGAGATTTCATTTACAACTTATTTTGACTTAAATGTGAGAAACACTGAGTTTAAAATTGAATAAATTATGAACTCACGATATATCCAACTGACAAGACGAGGGGTTCATGATGGGCCGAGAAGTAAGTCTCGAGGATCATATAGTGGATTATCAGCACAGAGAGGGACAGACGGCCTAGTGGCATCCAAATTCGGCCAGTCAACTTTTCAAAACCAGGATATACTGTAAAAATTCCATTGATCAAATTTCGATTTTATTCAATCAATGAAGATCCATAACAGAATACTTATTGAATGTGATAATAGGAAGAATACAATGCTAATGGAGCGAGTCTACTTCTGTTTCGTATGCGTGCTATAGGAGCGAAAAAAAAAACAGCAAAAACTACTGTAGCATGGTCTAATTTATGAATCGGCTTCTTAGAATGTTTCGTGAATATAAATGAAGATTTAGTTAGTCGGCAAGACATTTAATAAATATTTTGTAAATAACCTATGCTGACCAAATCTAAAACTCTAGTGGCCAATTGATCTTTTATTACGTATTTTTGAACCGACTTCAACTAAAGGAGTTTATCAATACAATCCGTATGTACGTAATTTTATCTTCCCCTTCTACTTCCCCCCTTAACTAACTGACTTGCTAGATGATCACGGCTTACTTTTTTTTTTTAAAAGACTTACATAATACTTAAATCTAAAACATAATACACATCGGTGTAGCATAAATCCGTAAGGATTTGTCCGTACACCGTCGTTCATCATCGTGCACTCTAAATAAAGTAATATAATAATAATAATATTCATTAAATCTTACACATAGAATAATGAAATGGAAATACCTAAAAGTTGTTTCCTTCTATTAAACCTTGTTATAATCTATAATTTGGCCAATGATGAATCTAGTCGTTTGAGACCCAATCATAAGAACCGAGAGTAACCCGGATCTATAGGAAGAGACTATGATTTGTATTAACCTAGCTTCTAAGGTCTACCTATCTAAATCTAAGCCTACACCTGAACGTCTAAAGACCTGGCAGTGACATGAACGTGATAAAAGCAACACGGAGTAATTATGCACAATAGGTAAGAGTGTACATTGAGATAATTAGATTGTGAAGATATGTAACTGAGAAAAGTTTTAATGAACCTGTTTGGAACCAATTTGGGTCTATTCATGTAGGTAGAAAATAAAATCGGTGTTTATTTTCTGTATAAGAAATATTAGAGCAGACGTGGGTAATAAAAATGTACAACGCGACTCGCGCGTCACCCGAGGCTTTGCGCGTCAGTGCGATAAGAAAGCGGGCCGGCGCCATAGTTGTTAGCATTTAGTAGCAGTCGCAATACGGGAGGTCTGGCGAACGGTCGCAATACGGGAGGTCTGGCGAACGGTCGCAATACGGGAGATCAGGTGAACGGTCGCTTGGGTGCGCGTATCGGATAAGCCACAGCGGTGGTCGCGCTTGGGGTTGTTTATTTCCCGAATCGGGATTCGGCGGAATATCATATTGAGGTTGCGCGGGGCAATCAAGTAATTTAGTGGTGAACTATCAATTCGGGCGGCGTAAAGTGGACTCGTGTACGGTGAACGAGACGCCATTTTCTGGGTCGACACAAGCGGCGCGTATGGACTCATATTTATCATGCTACGGGAATAAGTGTGTAGTGAATATACCATTCGGGGCAGTTTCCTGCCTCGCGGGGAGGACAGAAATTGCGGTTGATGGACAATTGTACGATAAGTGACTTGTTTTTAATAGTTACCAACCCGCGTTGTCAGGGCGTGGCCGGTGATAATTTGACTATATTTTGGCAATCCGCGTGGTGTGTGGGACGATTGATAGCAATCGCCGCGGATTTGCTATGGACTTGTGATTATAAGGCAGATTTCCGGAATTATCTGCTATAACAGGTGTCGACCTGCGCATTCGGGGACGCGGCGTGCTTGAAGCATGAGGTTGGGGTTTGACCTGGATGCCTGCTGCGGAAGCGGCCAGCACTAAGATCGGCGCAGGATCATCGGATCGACACAGTACACATTATAATTTATTCTATTTAAGTGTATTTATTGGACATCACATATTCTTGCACACTGAGAGTAGGTATACTTCCAAATGTACATTTCGACTCGTCGCGACCACGGGAATCTCACCGGTAAGTGATTTCGGTAGGGTCGGTCAAGCGCGAGTCATCCGTAGATGGTATGTATTGGGGGTTCTGGATCACGGGTCCGGACCCGATTTTGAGGTGTGTTTTTATTGCCAATATTGTGTGTGTATTTAGTTAAGGTATTTAGTTATAAGTTTAGCGCTGTGTATCGCAGCCCAATTTGTTACGCTCCCGCTCGGGTCTACGAGTGCACAGTTGCACTCCTGCATGGGTACGTTTAACTCATAGGGCCCAACGGACGTATCGGACCCGGGCCGCGGAGCGGACAAAACAGAACCAGTTCCTGTAAACTATGACCGACTTCAAAGAATTCCAAGGCAATTAATGTTGTAGAGGAAGAAAGGATGCTTTAGTTGATTGATAGGTTGTTTAGATGGCCCCCTGCGGGGGGACGTATCCGCCCCGCCATCCGCGGATACCCATGGCTTATTAAAGCTACTTTATACATTTCTGAAAAACAAACAAGTAGGGAATATAATTAACACAGTCAGTTTTGCCTGGTAGTAAATTTGTGATTCTGTTATGTCACAATAGAGATAGAGAGGAGGATGCAAAGTATCCGGGTTTGTTTCGGCAACCCAGATTTAATATGAATTCACTTATAAAATATTTCTCAGCAAACCAAATAATATCAGATAAGCGGAATTTTGAAACAATTATTTAGATGAATTTACATTTCATTATATTGTCAAGGTCTTATATACCAAAAACAGTCATAGTTAAATCTGAACAATAAAAGCAACACTTTAATATAAGTAATCTAGTTCTCGTTTTCAAACCCGAGAAACAATAATTTAGAATCTCACAAGGTTCTTGGAATGCTCTATATCTTTCCGTCCTTTTAGCTTAAATTGCATATTATTGAGAAAGCATTATTTTAGTACGTTCATACGCATTTTCGACTTAATGATAATTCAATCTGCACAATATGGACATTCTGCCTTTTTTAGTACAGAAAAGAAACCACCCAGTTAGCTCATTGCTTCACTTTTACATAACCAAATATGATCAAGCCTTAATTTCAACTAGCAGAACAGTTCCCTTTTTAACCGACGAAAAAAAAACGGAGGAGGTTCTCAAGTCGACGCGTATATTTTTTTATTTTTTTTAATGTATGACCACGCATAACTTTTTACGGAGTGGTCCGATTATGATAATTCTTTTTTTATTGGAAAGGGTATACTAAAAAATTCCTACCCTAAGGGTAGGAAAACAGGGGATGATTGATTGTTTACTGACTGATTGTAATGTATGACCAAGCATAATTTTTACAGAGTATTCCGATTTACCCTAAAGGTAGAAAAATAAAATTTATAGTAAAAAAAACGTTTTAACAAAAACAATTAACCGCCGAAAAAACTGAAATTCAAGAAATAATAAAACTTTTTTATTTAACGTTTTTTCGGCGGTTGAGTTTTTTTGTTAAAAAGTTTTTATCAAATTTAAGGAAAGTATGTTTTAATATAACATACTAAAAACACAGTAATTTTAGCCAAAAGTAGGTTGGTACTTGACAAGACACATTACGCTCTACTGGTTCACTACTATCGGCTACTAAATGGTAAGATAGAGGACTCTGGCACTCTATCTAGATGTAACTTGTTCGTGCCGCAGACATTCTGCCGGCTTCGTAGTAGACTCCGTCTATTTCAGCCTCCTCATACGCGCACACACGCTGCGGGAAATGCTCCAACGTCACGTGCGTGTCACGTGCTCTTGCACTTTTGAATGCCGTGATTGCTCAGCAGCCGGAAGCAGATATTTTTTATGACGGACTTCGTCAGTTTGTAAATAAAGTTATGATATTTTTAAGTAGTTTATAGTATTTAAGTTATAATGTAACCTTCTGCATGCATTAGAATTTTCTGTTAGTGTAGTAAGGAATTGATTATAAATAACTAAATAAATTACCATTTCAAATATATTATCGAAATAAGATGAATTTAGAAGGTTAACTGAAGGTAGTTAAAAATCTCAATTTATTATAAAATCACGATATATTATAAAATTATACAAATAGTCTCTTTGGGATCTCATTTGACTAAATAAAACACTTGATTCTATCTGATCTAGATTAAGAAGCTCGGTGATGAATATTTCAGAATCCCTGAATGCGGAAAAAGCTACGTTTAAGAGACCATACGACATGTCTCTACATGGGTCACGGAACACACGCGTAGCTTGAAAAATAAAGACTGTAATGCGTCAGTGATCACTGATCACTTAGGGGAAATTCGCGAGTCCGCGAGTTTCCGGGGTCAAAAATAAAATGAAATCCTGTTTGTGTCTAACAAAAAATCATTTAAAATTTATGAAAACCGAGTAGTTTTAAATTTGATACGTAGTTTTTTTTTAAATAATAAATTAAGTGTTAAAAAGTGACTAAACGATGGCAAAAATTATGACGTCATTGTTCAAAATCTTCATACGAAATCTATGGAAAATGTCTGTTTTGACGTTCAATAAAGAGTAGGTCATTTGACTAGGTTAGAAACTTGCGGATTGGATCGAAAGCTGTCAGCCCTCTGCCGCTTGATTTGTACGTTGTCTATGCCTACAAGATATAGAACATTTATAGGCGGTGAACAAAAAAGGCACCTTATGTCAATGATATTACAATTATATAATTTGCCTTATGTAATAATTTTCTTACTTTTAACTCCGTTCATCATGCCAAATAACCAAAGACATGGTAATAAAGCGAAGACTGGCCTTTCGACGCCAAGATATAGGTACTGTAGAAGCGGAGATTGTACCTCACTTATGAAACAACCAGCTGCTATCCAGAGCACGAAAAGCGGCAAAGAGTAACGGCATAGAAGACGTAGCCACTGAAACGAAAAATTAAGGAAAAGTGAACAAAAGCACAAATTATTAAAGTTCATGTTCCTGTACTTCATATACAACGAGCGCGAATTTGAAATTGGAAGAAGAGTAAGCCGGCATATTCAGTACACCTGACCCGCTGTTGAACCACGCGAATCTCACGGGCGGGAGTGCGCGGGTCGCGGTGGTTCATTGTAAGGGGGTCGGAGAGTGTCCGTTCTGTATAATAGTCATCATCATCATATCAGCCGAAAGACGTCCACTGCTGGACATAGGCCTCCCCTAAAGATCTCCATGACGACCGGTCCTGCGCTGCTCGCATCCAGCGGCTTCCCGCGACCTTGACCTTACCATCGGTCCATCTTGCGGGGGGCCTGCCAACGCTTATAATAGCACTAATACTTTATTCTGTGATTAATCCGACGAGCATGTATAAAAGGAATGATGAAAGAACGTCAAGATTGTAGCAGGTGGAGGGCTGTGGGTGGTCTCTGCCATCACCGACGGGAAAGAAGCCTGATATAACGTATGAGTGTAATCGTAATTTCTTAGTTAAATATGACACAATTCTGAACATGGAGATCTTTAGGGAAGCAATGGACGTCTTTTGGCTGATATGATAATGACGCAATTCTGCAAGTCTTTAGATTATACAAGGTGTAACTAATAGTAGATTAGTAGCCAAGGGCTGTAAGGCATCAATTGCAGCCCGAAATATTTAGGCGCACGAGCGCAGCGTGGGTGCCTATAGTTCGAGGGTGCAATTGATGCTTACACCCGAGCTAACTACTCTGCTTTACATCTCGATTGTGAGGTAAGTAGGTCCTTATTACCACCAAATTGTAGGTGACCAATTAGGGCTCTAGGGTAATAATGTAGCTAGAAAAGCCCTAGGGCGGTAAGTAATAAAAAAAACACTTCACTCTTTCAAAACTCAATTACTTACCGCCCTAGGGCTTTTCTAGCTACATTATTACCCTATAGCGCTAATTGGTCACCTAAAAGCCCCATTTGGGGGTAATAAGGACCTACTTACCGAATATGAGAGATGTAAAGGGATATATAAGAACCGAAGGGTGTAAATCTGCCCTTGAAACTAAACAAATTTCCCTTCCCAAAAATACAACTTCCCATAGAAACTGCATCAGTCAAACGACTACATATTTAGACCTATGTTCTTTAAGAAATGTTTTTCAGTTTCATTTGTAGATGGCCTGACATCTTTCAGAATTGTTTCCCTTTCTATTGCACTTTACATTCTAAACCCCTTCTTATGTGACGATTGCATAAATAAAAAAAAACACTTTTTTACCTTCACTTTGTACACTAGGAAACCCTCCTGGCGACATTTGAAATGGACATGTGCTAGTAACATTCCAATAACACATGAAGGCAGACTGCCCCAAGGTGCCAAGTAGTAGTAAAATGCGAAAGACGGGTTGTATTGTAAAACATCCCGTACACCTCTGAAACAAACTCGAATTGAATCCAAAAAAGTGAATTCTGCACCAATCTCCACCAAGGCATGAAAATTTTGCTCTAAGTTGAATCTTTGCAAAAAAATCGATCTGAACATTTATACTTATTTTCACAGAAGATTTTGTCTTGAGAGGCAATTTTCTATGAAGTTTGTCAACTACATTTTTTAAGTATCGATAGGTGGCACGCTAATCACTGTAGGAAATTTATTTTTTATAGCTTTGTAAAATAAATTAAATCATTTTGGAATAAAATATGTTACAGCGTAGCAATCAAACTGACTTTATAATTTTCATACTGGGTGATAGTTAAATATCAGTGTTTTCACTTTTCTAGCAATGATCAGCAGCGCCATCTAGTGGAACTTTTAAATGGTGCTGGAAAACACCTTATTGAAACTTCCAACCGGCTACATAAATAATGATAATAATAATACGACTACATAATCTAGTAAAAATAAATACAGTAAAAATACATACAGGATGTAAAGGATAGGTTGGCAAAAATTGAAAAGTGAAACTGAACCGAGCGTGACTGAACAACTTTTACCAAGAAACATCACCGAAAACGTAAAAAAAACCCGCCAAGTACGAGTTGGACTAGCGCCCTAAGGGTTCCCTATTTACCTATTTACCATATGATATACTAAAAGCTTTTGCTCTTTGACTTTAAAAACTCCGCGACTATCCAACTTGACCCCTCTTTTATAGAAAAGTACTTGAAACGGGAGTTCACCTTAATTGGTTACTATAAGTTGTGCGAAAAATTGTGCAATTTAATTATTTTAGACTTTTCCCTTTATCTGTACTGTGGGATTTAGCTTCTTGCCAATTTTCATAATTTTAGGTCAACAGGAAGTACCCTCTAGGTTTTGCTTTAGTGCATAAATGTATGGAGATGAGGACATAAAAAGCCATATCTTTTGATTGCGTCGTTGTAAAAAATTTAAATTTTCAGATCTTGTGTAGTTTATGGACCTTAATATTCGTTATCAATTTCAACCTGATACCTCCATCCGTTCTTGAGAAAAAGGGTCTTGACAGACAGACAGACAGACGGACAAAATCTTTAATCATACTATCTGCGGCCTTGGATCTGCTACCATTATGTGACACATCGGAATAGTGTTGTGAGGGTTGTGATATTTAAAACGTAGTGATTTATATTCTCTTTGGTGATATTCACAGACCAAAGAGCGTTTATTCACTTTTCAGCCTAACTCTCATTCACCAACTGTCAGGAGTACATTTTAATAGGTTTTACCCAAAGATTTCGGACGTCCTTGCTTCGCTCGGAATAGATACCTTGCTAATTTATTTTACTATGGGATGACATCTGCCAACATGTCTCAATATTTTATGTCAAACTATCAGTGATCTCTAGGAAATATTCAAAATAACCCGTCAAATCCATAGAACGACGCCTTCGCTACCTTGTGACGAATTATTTCTTTAATCCTCCTTCTAAGTACCCTTATTTTTCTGTGGTTTTACCTATGAAATTGCCGTTTCGTATGGCGAATTTTAGGTAAACTCAATTTTAAGTAGTAACATTTTTGCATTTTTCTTAGGAATGATAAATCAATTTTTTTATTATTTTTGTAAGCATTATTGGGAAGACATTAAGCTAACAGAATCTTAAATTTAATTTTCGAAAAATATTATCTGTAAAATAATACAACAAATCTTATGAGGAAATCGGACGACATTTAAGACGAACAATTTTCAAACCTTTAATTTTATATATCAAACTAAAAAGAAAAACTTTATTTTATGCGTCAAGTCAACTTTCAAATATAAGACAAATGAAAAAAAAATAGCATTAGAATTATAGGAATTATGATCTCTTTATTCTGTAAGAAAATTTCGGCAATTACCTTATTTGTCAATGGAAGTGTTAGACTAGTAAATCGCAATTAGGAACTTCGTTAAAAAAAAATCACTTACTTGCTATTATCGGAGTACAGTAACGATTTAAAGTCTTTTAAGTATCCCAAACTAGCATTAAAAAAGCAAGACGTTGCCAGTATTGATAATAGAATTTTCCATTTCGGTAAATTATACTGAACCAATGTCAATGTTATTATTGAAGTCACCAGCTGTAGTTGCATGTCTGCTGCTAAGGACCTTAAATATAATTTAAAAAGATTTTGTTATAAGCTTTGTTGCAATAACAACGAGCGTCTCCAAAACTTGTGCATCCGATTTATATTCGGATTGCGCAAGTACGACCATGTGTCTCAATTTCGCTCTCAACTCAAGTGGCTCCCAATCCGTTTCCGCAGGAATACTCATATCCTTTCCCTTCTCTACAAAGTCCTGTACAAGTGTACAATCCTAATTCCTCTTCCTACCTCCGTGAACGTTTCTCTTTTTCACGTCCTGTAGATAAGCCCTGTCGCTCCAATAATGTCAGAACAAACCTATCTGTCCCAAAAGCTGCCGTTATTCATAATCTAAGATCTGTCCCCTCCAACCATTCTGATTTCTATTCCTATTCCTTCACTCTTCATGCGGCCAGGCTGTCGAACTCCCTCTCGCACACTGTTCGTGATAGTCCATCTATCACTGTCTTTAAAAAACCGGCCAAGTGCGAGTCGGACTCGCGCACCGAGGGTTCCGTACCACCACATAATCATAATTGTATTAGTTGAAATTTCAGTAAGTTAATGTGCTAGATTTTTTGAGTCCGACACGCGCTTGACCAAATTTTATTATTTGTTGTTATTTTATAGCTTATGCACTATAAATATAAAAATTTTCAAGTTTGTAAGTGTTCCCGTTTTTAAAATAGAACTAAAACAAAAATCGCCTCCGTGACCATCCAACTGGACCCCTGTCTTATATGAATGTTCTTGAAACGGGAGATCACCACAATTGGTATTCATTAGTTGTGAGAAAAGTTGTAATATTTAATGATTTCAGACTTTTTCCTTTATTTGTACTGTGAGACCTAGCTTCTCGCCAAATTTCATAATTTTAGGTCAACGGGAAGTACCCTGTAGGTTTTCCTTTTTTGCATAAATGTATGGAGATGAGGACATAAAAAGCCATATCTGTCTATTTTAAAAACGAGAACACTTACAAACTTGAAAATTGGTATGTTTATAGTTCATAAGCTATAAAATAACAACAAATAATAAAATTTGGTCAAGCAATTAACTTACTGAAATTTCAACTAATACAATTATGATCATGTGGTGGTACGGAACCCTCAGTGCGCGAGTCCGACTCGCACTTGGCCGGTTTTTTATGATGTATAAGTGATATAGAACAAATTTTTTGAGAAAATTAGAAAAACTTTTTTTTTTCACGAATACAATACCTTTCTCGCTCCGCTCGAAAGTAAAAAGTAACAAAGTATTTATTCATTCCTATTTAACACAAATTCCCAGAAGATCAGACATTACATAAACCAGAAATTTTTTGGTAATTCTAAAAAAGAAATAGGTAATAATAAATCAATAAAGGCGATGACGAAGAAGGAGAAGACTGGTGGAAAGATATAACTATAGGTACGAAATAGATAGCCATAGAAAAACCGAGAACACAATACCTATCTACCATATGATATACAAAAAGCTTTTGCTCTTTGACTTTAAAAACTCCGCGGCCATCCAACTTGACCCCTGTTTTATAGAAAAGTTCTAGAAACGGGAGCTCACCTTAATTGGTTACTATTAGTTGTGAGAAAAATTGTGGTATTTAATTATTTTAGACTTTTCCCTTTATCTGTACTGTGAGACCTAGCTTCTTGCCAAATTTCATAATTTTAGGTCATCAGGAAGTACCCTCTAGGTTTTACTCGTACTTCAGTGCATAAATGTGTGGAGATGAGGACATAAAAAGCCATATATTTTGACTAGCTGTGCCCGCGGCTTCGCCCACGTGGAATTCAGACAATGTGCAGTTTTGTGCAGTCTCTCCTTCTTCCCCTCCCCCTCTCTCTCGTTCTCCCCCTCCCTCTCCCTCTCTTACCCTACCCTACCACTGATCTCCCTCTCTTGGGGGATGATTTTTCAAACACGCTGAAACATGTTTATTTCCTAAATCCTTACTTTTAATAGCATTTTCATACGTACTTTCATCCCTTATTTCACCCCCTTGGGGGATGATATCTCGAAATTGCTGAAACACGTGTTTCTTTACGTCTTACTATTAGCTAAAATCTAAATTTCAAGTACCTCACGTTAAAACGTCGTCACTTATAATTGTTATATACCGTGCATTGACTTTTTATTTACGAATGTTTTATTTTTGTTTGCATTATCAGACTCTCTTTAATATTTTATTTAGGTACTTATGTGTAGGTTCTAACCATCAACGCTATTCTTCTTATACCAGTTATGTTCAACGGTTTTACAGGCGATAACTTGTCAATGGCCTCTTTAACTATTTTGTCTTACTATTATTTTTACCAGCAAGGCTGTAAATTATACGAATAAAATAAAATAAACCATTTTCTATTCTCCGACTTACCATGTTGAAGTAAAACACAGATGATATGGTTCAACGATATTGTTGATGTGAAATATATGTGCCCAAGATTTTCTTCGACATATTTCACTTTGGACGTCGATCTTGGCAGACCACGTTGGACCATCATATATGAGCGGCCATATTGTTGCACCGAAGAATACAAAGAGCAGATGCACTGGTGCTATCCTAAAAAAATAAAAATTAAAGATTCAAAAAACTTACACATGCAGCCCAGGACTGCTTGTCATGGAAAACATAATGAAGGCCTTAATTAACTGGTTGTTGTCCGCGACTTCGTCGGCCTGGATTTCTTTCTACGGATTCATTAGGGGGATGAATTTCGGAATTTCGCAAAATCCTTTCTTAGTGCTAGCCTACGTTATACGATAGATAAGTTAAACCTAGGTTTGAGCTGTGCGTTGATAAATTAGTCACTCACGGTTTCTTGCATCATTTGGCTTACTGGTATTAGAAAATCTTATTTTATAATAAGATATTTGCTAAGAATTAGTGCACTGTTAAAAAAATAATCATCGTATCACATTGGAGAAATAAATATGGAGCTTGGAGCTTGTATCACAAGAGATGTCTTACAAAACTAAAGATTTACCCTTTAAATAAATTTTTCTTTATCAGCCTTCTCTTTTGTGACAGTTCATACGATCCTAGCATTCAACATCACATACCCACCGAATGGCTGTTCTCGTGCCTTGGCCACCTTTCCGTCTCTTTCTCTCGTCAAATGTCCTGCCCATTCAATACGCTTCCTAATATCTTGCACTTTGGTCCGTCGCTGGATCTCTGCGTTCACTAAGCGATCGATCACTTTCATATCTTACATAAAACGCATCGTTGTTCTTTATGAGGCTTGCAAGATATGCACAGTGTCTTTGGTTTGTGTCTACGTTTCGACACTATACGTCATAGTCAGACATCTTCCCTCATCATATCAGACGAAAGATTTCAATTGCTGGACATAGGCCTCCCCTAAAGATGACCGATCCTGCGCTGTTCAAATCCAGCGGCTTTCTGCGAACACGACTAGATCGTCGGTCCACTTTGTAGAGGGCTATCCTACGTTACTACGCCTACTACAATTTTTACGCCTAATCGTGGTTGTTACGAGTAGGTATAGGCCTTATCGGTTCTTCTTTTTAAGCCCATTGACAATTAAAAAAAAAGCGATGTGCCATGCCCACTGCCACTATAGTTTAGCGATTTACCTTTCTTACTTACCTAAAATAGCGTTTAATGAATCGTTGTGGCAGCATCCATAGACCGATTTCTTGTTTCTTTGAGCTTCGCAGTAAATTATATGTGGTGAGGAAGCTTGACACAGCTAGGAATACTTGTACCACTGACACGATCGTGAAATATATATCTCTTAAAGGTGAGTTTGTTGTCTAAAAAAAGTCATTAAGGTTTCTTTTTATCTGTTAACCGAAAGGTAGGAGGAAGAGTTCTGCCCATGCGTTAAGGTGATCTGTGACAGCCAGCTTAGACCCGAACGCAACTAGATGGAGCCACTGCTGCAATAGACTGCAGCAACTGCTGCTATATAGTTTAAAAATATCTACAGTCTGAGGTAATAATATAAAAAAATATGTATGAGTGCAACGCCTCTAAACTATTGCATAGTTTGGCGAAGATTTAACTTAAAATATAGATTGTAGTTAATGAAATAAATAAATAAAAAAAAAATATATATATATATATATAAGGTATTATTTTTTTAATGCAATAAGTAACAACTATAGTATGTGAAAAAAGTTGATCAGCGTAAATTTCATGGTGCAACTTCAACGCCTAACAACAATTTCGATAATAAATGGTGCAGCAGCACTGCACTTACTTTCTCGCAATACTCAAGGAAAAACTATCAACCGCAAAATTAAATTTGTAATGCCATACACACAGCATAGAGTAATTTAATACTGGGCGTAGTTTTTGGTACACCCTGTGCACTAAATTTTATTCAAAAAAAAAATCATAAAGAATATCCATTCAGGTAGACAACCAAACCAGGATTAATATTATAGAAAATTTTAATAAACTCAATGGAACCAATTTTGGGTAAATCACATATTTACGATTTGGTCGGACAGGAACACCCCTTATATGAAATTACATAGATCAATTGATACTAGCGCAAGATATCTTACATGGAGATGCTTGGTCATGCAAAGTTTCATCAAGATTCTATGAACCGTTTATGAGAAAATTTCAATTTTTCATTTTTGTTGTATGACAGCTACCCTGAAAATGAGAGCCAGCAAGAAACCACTTAGAACCCTTCGATGGATTTGTATAAAACTCCTAAATTCAGAATATGGTGTCAATCGAAACATTCGTTTAGCCGCTAGGCCAAAGCGTGACGGACAGACCGACCGACGGACCGACCGACCGACCGACCGACCGACGGACGGACATTTTTGGGAGACTTGTTTTTTATGATGTATACGAGTAAGTGATATAGAACACATTTTTGAGAAAATTTGAAAAACTTTTTTTTTTCACTAATACAATACCTTTCTCCCTCCGCTCGAAAGAAAAAAATAGCTCCATATGTCCAGTAAAGTCAATTACTCTCGTCAGTCCGTGATTTACATGAGTACGATTACTCACACATGCACACAAAGCACAACCGTACAGTGTTGACCGCACGCCCACAATCGTAATGTTGAACCTAAAATTGCTAACAAAAACTAGTACTTTCATTAGCTGTATTTTTGGATTAATCAGCGAAAAATATATCAAAAACGTTCGTTTTTCAACAGAATTTTATGTCCCTTGTAAGAACGGAAGTCATTTGAATTTTTGTATGGAAAACGGATCACCTTAAGTGCCATGCAGGCGCCTGACAAAAGAAGGATGAGAACGAGAGTCATGGGCTGGTAAGGTAGTTGTTAGTTGAAAATGATTTTTATTTTAACACTTCCTGTGTTCGGATAAATCTACAAACTAGAAAAATTACGTAGAATGATGGACTAGTTGACTAGTACAGCAAATGCTTGCTAGGTGGCAGCACAAACGCAACGTTGGAATGCGTATAGAGGTCGCTAAATTTCACAACATCGGGCAGGACCACAGTAGCCTAATTGGTAAAGCGTCTGCGGTACTTACGCAGAAGACGCAGGTTCGAATCCTGCCTGTGGTTGTGAAAATTTGCGATTTTCTATTTTGTAGTTGTTAGTTGCTTGATTAAAGTTCACTGATAGTAATGATAATGATGCAAGGCTAGTCCCACCGGCCATATTCTGAATCCTTCTTTTCCTCTTTCTCCGACATATACAACATTATTTTTTTGTACCTGACTTCCGTCCGACCATTAGTTGGTTGGGTCAGCAGCAGCAACCTTTGTTTGGGGACTTTTCAAATACGAGTAATGTAACGATCATATTCGTCACAGTTTTAGGAATTTAATAATAAACGTATAAAATGAGTATTACTTACTTTAAAATTAAGAATTACTAGTTGAAACAAATAAGCCACTATGATATTTCAATTTACAACAGGTACGTTCAACGGCAGGTCAAGCTTGACACTCGCAGTTTGTCTTTAGCTCTTGCGGAGATTGAAATAGATATGGTACGAAATTCAACATGTTAAGCTGAACGCCCTCTTGACTGTACATGAGAACAGACCTCTTACTTACAAAATAGCATTGCACTCGTAGTGGACTGTGATGCCTTGTAATTAGATTGATTTTGGTAAATAGACCCAGTGGACGTATGATTGTAAAAACAATACTTCTTAGACATTAAAAGGGGCATAGCGGAACAGTGACGCATTGCACATGTGGTATTTTTTACTGTTTTGATTTAAGGTTCATTTTAGGAGAGATGCAGCAGGTATAAAATTGTAAGGAACAAACACAAGATATTGAAAGAGGGAGATGCAGGGGGCAGTCAACGCCTGGCTTTACAATAGGGATTACGTGCACAAATTAATAATTTATTTTCTATTTTTTTTTCGGCGAGCGCCAGATTATACCTAGTACTTTAGTGTTAAACATTAGGGTTTGAGGCAGTTAACGCCTGGCTTTACTATAGTAATTACGTGCACGAATTAATTTTGCGGCGGCCGCCCAATTATAGCACACTAGTGATAAATAGTAGGGTTTTGATTAGAAAATAGAGCGTCAGGCGTTGTAATAGGGAACAAATACTATTTTTTAAAACAAGTATAAATTTGAAATGTAAATTTTTAATTATATTTTAATTTAGTGCTGTGAACGTGATACATGTAGTACGAGAGGGCTTCGTGTTTGTGTCTATCCCGCCGGGTATTTATGGCTTCGTTGTTGGTGAGTTTATTTCAGATTTCCTACTACATATTCATTCAAAAATGCTTGCTAAGTCTCTTGAAATGATAGGACATCTGAGAAGGTGCTGGGGTGATCAACGACGAGTTTTCTGAGTTAAATCTAGGTGCAGCTGAATCCTGTGTTTTATGGCGCCAGCGCGAGAATTAGGTTGTGTTCATTTGATGCTAGGTTATTAGGGCACTTAGGTGGTGATGGATGTTTAACACTAAAATGTGATGTAGGTATTCTAATGTTATATCGATGAATATACAATAATATTAATCGGTATAACACATGCATTTATAAGACAATATTATTTTAGTAAATTGGTTTTGTCTAATGTTCCACGAATATAGTACTGGTTAGATTACCTAAGTCGCCTAGCCTGTATTATAGAGGGACAATATTCAGCACTCTTACACGTTAAAATTGAGTGTCAAATCTTGTTCCGTTTGGATCAAATGGATATAAAACAATTTACTAATTGTAGATAAATAGGCAGGAGGAGATGGATGTTATTTTGAGACGATCAGAATGATGCGCGAGATGGTTTGCTAGGTAACCTAGCTCAGACTTCGGGTGTAGGATTGTTCTAGGTTTTGTAGGTAGGCCTGGGATGCTAGGTTGGATGGGAGTCCCAGATATTCTAAAAATCTATAGGAAACCTAATTCTAGACTTTAAAGTCTGCATCCAAACCCTATCCCTGGTTTTGAGTCACTTTCATTCCAGCAGCGCGAGACGAGGAGACCACGTACTTAATTTAATTTTACTTCTCACTATTAGGTCTAGAACTAAGAAACCTAGGTCACCTAGAAGTTGAAAGAGACGCGCGATCGAGATGAATCTGTAGCGCTCGGTTTGACATCACACACAAGCTAGCGGGCTGAATTGGTATGTTTTATTTAAAATAATTTTATTATATTATAATTATTTTCACTTCTTATTTCAGTTTCTTCTAAGTTATTACCACAAGTTTCTTCTAAGTTATTACCACAAATCAACTTATTTTTCTTTAATAAATTTAATTACCAATCCACAATGTACGGGTCTTTTAGGTGTTGAAGTTAGACGATCACGCATTCATGGCCAAAATTATTACAGAATTAAAATAATTATATTCCAGTCTCAATATCCATTTAGGTAGGATACGTTTTGTTACAGTAACCCCCCATTTTATGAAGTAAAATTTTTTTAAACATATCCTACAACTTAATAAGATGTATGTGCACTCTACTAGTTTCGTGTATGTACATGTGTGTGCATAGTGAAGATTGTCCCTTACTAATGGAATTCGAATAAATGGTTTTCACTAGAACATGTTTCATTGTTCAAATTGAAAATTTAGATTGTTTTTTATTTTAAGTGATGTTAATTTGACTAACTGCAGCGAACGACTAACTGGAGACTAAGTAAAGTTTCTTAGTGCCTTAAATAAATAGTGTTCCTCAATAAGAACAAGAAACAAATGGTAGGGGATATTAGTATATCCATGAAAAAAATTGACTCCGGAAATAATTATTAGTTTTTGTATGAAACAAAAACCGGCTGGAATTTGAAAGTTGCCCGGACAAAAGTTGTTGCTTTTGACCCAAACAATGAGGTGGGCATACGCATATCAGGTCCAAAAAAATAACGTTGAATATTTTTTTTTTACTTTTCAAACAAAATTTTAGTCACGTGATCAGATGAAGAGTAATTAATTTTTATTCGGGATACTTGCTTCTTTTCATTACCTAGTTGAAAGATTCCGAATAAATAACGTTAATGGATCAGTAAAGTTGTAAAAAATACCAAGTAAAAATACATCAAATTGATTACCATTTCGATAAAATATGGAGTCCTTAAAAACATTGTACAGCTTATATAAGATACGTGTATCATAATAACAGCCGTCATGAGAACAACCCTGAAAGAAATAAAATTGGTATAATACAGGGTGTAAGGGACAGGTTGGCAAATACTGAAAGGGCATGATCAGTCAACGTAACTGAACAACTTTCAGCGAACAAAACTTTCAGGAAATGAAAAAAAATCGGCCTCTCTATACAAAATTGCAAACTTGATTGAACAGTTTGTATGGAGAAGCCGATTTTTTTTTCATTTCCTGAAAGTTTTGTTCGCTGAAAGTTGTTCAGTTACGTTGACTGATCATGCCCTTTCAGTATTTGCCAACCTGTCCCTTACACCCTGTATAACATTAGGCAAATTCGTTCAGCTTAGTGCTTTGACACACCAGCGGCAAAGAATATACAACGTGTTAAAGGAATAAGCGAAACCCTCATACACCCCAACTGATTTTTATTAAAATAAATCCATACCCGTAAAAAAATCTTAGATAAAGATTTTATTTTCTAGATATTGTTATTTTAAAGTTTCTTCATTGTTCTAGTTTCATCGTTGTTCTAGTCAGCGCTCTCCGCGTACGCCACGCCCACTTCTCTCCCCTCGTCATCGCTCATGAACCACGCGGCGCCGCCGCCAGCGCGCGTATCCACAGAAATATTTAGAATAGAAGCGGCAATAAATTAAAATAATAAAAAATAAATATTACCCCTATCAAAAACCCCTGAAATTGATTCTACTCTCTATTCTGAACAAACTATTTTCTCAGTTTCGCTTATTCCGTTAACACGTTGTATACCTTATCGTGCGGAAATTCCGCGTTGCAACGAGCCCTAAAAGGTGGGCAAAGAACATCACCCATTGGATACCTCATGACGGGTTCAGACGCCGAGGTAGATCAAGAAAGCGATGGCGTGACGACTTTGATGCCTTCTTAAAGAATTTAGAAGAGGTCACAAAAAATCGTGACTAATAGAAAGCCGCGGGTGAGGCCTTTGCCCAGCAGTGAGATCTAGTAAGCTAAAAAAGAATAGGATACTTAAATTTCATTAAATTGGATATCTAGCATAGTCTAGGACGCCTAGGCTTGGACAATTAGACCATCTATTTTATTTTACTTTTTATTTATTTAGATAACCAACGGCTCATTAACTATAACATAGTAACAAGAGTGTTAAATAGGACTTAAGCTTATAATATGTTATCCTAGCGTAACTTTACATTTAAGTACAGATAGCCGCGTGTCAGTGAAACATGTGAAAATGCTTAGACTAAAAATTACGTTGTTGTAAGGGCAAAAGATCAAATTGTTTGTACTGATCCAACAGTTACGGTTTAGTTGACGTTTATTGTGAACACTGTTAAAAAATTATAATATGACAACAAATGACATATTATATCCAAAGATTATTACAGAATCAGTTCCCTCTAATGTGTAACTAAAAGAAGGAGGAGTGTAGTGTATGTATACCAAATGTGTGTATGTGTGTGTTGGTAACTTAGTGTGTGTTGTGGTGTGACTAATACATACCCAAAATATAATGATACAATTAATTAATAGGGAGTTTTTTGAGGGTTGTTAAAAGCTTTTATTTAGTTTAACCTGTCGCGGTGATTGTTTGTCTTTAACCAAATCGTGCAAGTTAAATTTCACCCACTTCTCGGTTTCCGATAGAGATGAAATTTTGAATACGTATGTGAATCGCTGATCTGATGATGGAGCCGGAAGATATCCACAGAAAAGTGGAGATAATATGGAATTGAGAATGTAAAGATTTGCAACTTGAGAGTTGTTTTTTAGTATAATCAAATCATCATAAATACTAAAAATAAATAAAATCATAATTTTTAAAAGAACTAATAACGTTATCACAGTTTCAGGTTTTCAAATAAAAGCGTGTTACACCTCCGGCCAATTGCGAGTCAGACTCTCGCACCGAGGGTTCCGTACCACTAATATAAAAATACCGTCTTAGCTAGCGCGTGAGCCCGACACGCACTTAAGCAGTTTTTTTGGTTCTTTTTCGCTGTTTTATAATGTAACACGCTTTTATTTGAAAATTGAAAACCTGAGACTGTGATAACATTTTAGTTCTTTTTATACGTCTAATAAAAGCTTGTTTTAAAAATAATTTATTAACATTATTTTATTATTTTAAATTGTAAATTCAATTTTTATTATTGAAACTAGCAATACATAACCATCAAAACACTATACAGCTAAAAAGTTTTTCATTCTCACTACTTTTTGGTCTGCTCGTACCAAAAAGAATGCGATCCTCTATATTATTATATTGGATTAGAATAAAATAATTTTTATCATTTTTACCTCATAAGTTGTATAGGCGCAAGAGCAATCATATCAGGTGCAGTTCCAAAAGGTGCATTCAGCTCTTTCCAGTTTGATTTGATCGACCATGAAATCCAAAATTTATTTTCTGAAATTTACAACAAATCTATAAAATATGCTGTCCCGTCGTCGACCTTATCTCTCATTTTGTCCTCATACTAGATCGAGGTCAAGAGTTGACCCAACCAGCAAAACAGTCGAGTAACAATTGATTTACTCAGCTTATAATCGAATAACAGACGAGTTAACGTTATCAAAACACCAAGTAGTCCTGTTAAAGTGGTTATCTCGACTTTTTAGCTATGGCAAACGAATAGTGCTTTAATCATATCGAGTAAATAATTACAGCACTATTTTATAGCGCTTTTACTCCGCCTTTGAAAATATGCCGAGATAAAGTAACCAAATCCCTTTTACTCGGCATCCTAGTTCTATAATAGTTGCAGAGCACTATTTTATACCACTTTTACTCCACTTTTGAAAAGATGCTGTGTTACAGTAACTGAATCACTATTATCCGGCATCTTTTTCTATAACAGTTGTGTAAAAGCTCTAAGGTTACTGATTAGCAGAATTTAGCGCTTTTATAGAAAACTTACTCGACAATCTGTTCTGATCCTATAAAAGTCAAGTAATAGTAACCATTCTACATTAAGTATAATTAATGCTATTATAGCCTGCTTATGTAACAAGTCGTTTCAAGGCTTCCAAATTGCTGTTATAGGATCTAAATTGTAATTGATTGTTTGTTTAGCTCAACTTTCTCTAAGCTTCATGTTCTATAGATACCACTAAAAACCTTAACATCATCAATTGGAACAGTGAAATAATAACTGTTTTACTCAGATTATAATTAAATAGGTAACAGATTAGTAAATGTTATCAAAACACAAATTCGTTTGTAAAAGACTTTCGACTTTTTGACTGCCTTTCTAGTGCTATAATAATATCGAGTAAACGCTTTCTCCACAATTTTACAGAACTTTTACTACCCTTTGAAAAAAAGCTGAGTTAAAATAGCCAAAACATTTTTACTCGAATCTTTCTTCTATAACAGTTGCCGAGCTCTATTTTACAGCACTTTTACTCCACGTTTAAAAAGTGCAAAATTAAGGTAACTCAATCACTTTTACTCGTCATATTTGTTCTATAATAGCTCTGTAATAACCTAAGAGATGCTGATTAGCAATATTGAGCACTTTTACGGAGTTTTTACTCGACAATCCGACTACAAGTCGAATAAACAACTTCAAATTGCTGTTAATAGATCGGAATTGTATTAAATACTTTAATTCGACCTTTTTATAGATTTAAGTTCTATAAATAGCACTGAGAAACCTGTACGATAACAAATGCGGCCATTTTTTTCGTTGAAGTTCACGTCATTAATAACCAATTCTATTTTTAATTTCTTGTAACGAAATGGATAAGAAAGAATGGAAAAAAGTAAAAGAACTGGAGCTTACCGTAGAAGAGTTCATAAAACATTAAAGAAGATGAAAGAAACAGCAGAACATATTGAGTCTAATTTATTATCATTTAGCCATCTAAGCCCAAATCATACTCAAAATGTTAGTGGTTCCGTAGACACAATTAAATAATCTCTGTAACGAACTCAGTCAATGTTTTGAATGTTTACCAGAAACAAGTCAAGCTCAAAGCGACAGCTCCATGTGAATGAGTGAATTTGAACAAAACAACCAAAATTCCGTATATGAACCAAATGATGAAAGTTCCAAAAGTGAACAAAGTAATGAAAGTTCCAAAAATGAACAAAATGATGAAAGTTCGGATAGTCATAACGCCAACTACGATGATAATTGTTTTTGGTTGGATGTAAAAGAGTGGGCACTTCAATTTAATACATCTCATGAATCATTTAAATGTCTGTAAATTTTTTTTAAAGACCAGTCCATATACACGTGAATTAGAGTTAACTAACAATAAAATTCTTTAACGTGTATTCTAGTAGTTTTTCTCCTGAAACCCAGTGATTGACACAACACAAAAATATCAAGATTTTTTGTGACGTTGCTTACGTCAATGCTGTCGACTTCGGAAGAAAATATACTGCTCTTCGAACTTGACATCGGTTTCGATTTCCAATTTCTGATAAATGTTTTTTTTTGTTTTTCTATATTAGGGAACCCTAAAATATAGTTAACATGGCTGCATCATGTGCTATAAGGGCAATCCGAACACCTTAATTCAAGTTATGATCATAAGAATGAGAAATAACAGTAACTAGGTAAATATTTTATGCAATTGTAATTTTACTTATTAAATATATTTTATTTCGTTAAACCTTATTATTTAAATTCGAGGAATAAGGTGGGCGCTTAAAGTTAATGAACAAGAACCTCAAATATGGTCAGTGAAATTACATTTCCACAAAGTTCTGCATTATTAACATACTCAAACCATGGGACAGATCTTAGAGAAAATAACTTAAGGAACACAAGTTTAAAGTGTAATAAATGTAACCTTGATTGGAAATTCTTTAATTATCTTTTTTTTACTACCGAGCGCGTCACTTTCACATAACCGCAAACCAATCGTATTACTTGCTACCAAAGAGCTTTTGTAGGACTTTTTTATGGCATTAAAGCAATTCATTTACTATTACTCAGCTAAAATGCTGAGTATAAGCAACAAAGGCCAGTATTTTAGAATGAATTTGCTGAGTAAAAGCAAATTCAGTTGCTAACATACAACTAACTTGCTGAGTAATTGCAACCTGTTTTCTTTTACAGAACAAATACACATACGAGTGCGTTTTTGTTGCTGTTACAACACTCATAGTGCTATTATTCACTTTAATTCAACGCTAACAGCACCTTTTTGCTGCTTATACAAGTGTTACTGCATTTTTACCGCGCTTAAGGCTGAATAATTTGTGCCAATTTCGCGTTGTGTAAACGTGAAAATTACTTTTACTCGAGCATTATTGCCACCTTTATAGCATTGAATAGCAAAAGTAGGAACGTGCTCGTTACGTTTATAGCACATAATTTTGCTGGTTGGGGAACCATGAACAAAAAAAAGGTTTTTTATGAAACAATAAAACTGTGCAAATTTTCTGAAGACAATTAGGTCGTTTATAAGAAAAATGTTCGACTCAATCCCAATTCGACAAAAAAAGTTTGTACAAGCATTTTTGTAGAAAAATAAAGTACTAGTTGTGCCCACGACTTCGTTCGCGTGGAGTTTCTACACTGTCCAAAAAACTGAACCGATTCAAACTTGGTTTTAAATAACGTTGAAACTTTGTACTCGCATATCTTCTGTTAGTGTGAACCGATTGTAATGAAACAAAGCTACTGTTTTGCACAGAAGTAAGCCAGATACGTTATTGAAAACGTCGTTTCAATAGGTTCAATAAGCGCCGCGCCGATTGAAACCTCACATATCTTTTGATCGAGTGAACCATTTACCAGAAAACAAAGGTTTTTTTGGGGTGTACGTAATCGTGACGTAGCGAGACCCTCAGTCGAGTTATTTAAAACCATATTGTTTTTTTAAACAAACCATTTTCTAATTTACTTAATTTAAGCATTGTATTGAAATTACTTGATTAAATCTCTGTTATTATTTTATTGATATGGTGTTGCAATAACAAGACTATCATGATACATTAAGTATATAAACCCAATATTTTCAATCAATAAACAATTCAGTTTCCACAAGTGTCTCAAGTGTTTCTCTTGGTACTTACAACGCCGCACACTTCATTATGTTGAACAAAAGTAAGTCAAATTCATTATTGCAATCCCTGTTTGACCCTTTATTTGGATTGAGTAAAGAGATTGCAATAAAACAACAAAACTTTTATTTTGCACGGAAGTAGTCAGATACGTTTTTGAAAACCCCGTTAGAATTGGTTCAGTAGTTTGTGAGTAATTGGCGCCGCCGATTGAAACCTGGCATATCTTCTGTTCGAGTAAACCGTTTGCAATGAAGCAAACCTTTTATGTTGCACAAAAGTAAGTCAAATACATTATTACAATCCCTGTTTGAATCGGTTTGATAGTTTGTGGGTTATTGGCCACGCCGCTTGTAACTTCGCATACCTTCTGTTTGATTTAACCGATTGCTATAAAAAAAGCTTACATGTTGCATTAAATAAAGCCAAATACATTACTGAAAACGTAGTTTGTAAGTAATTGGTGCACAGGCCGCTTGAAAATTTACATTTATGTAGATTCTGTTTGCTTCTGTTTGGTATAATCGATTGCAATGATCTAAAGCTTAAATGCTGCCGAGAAATAAGCTTAACACATAATCAAAAACCCTGTTTAAATCAGTTCATTGGTTTGCAAGTTATTGGCGCTGCCGCTTGAAACTTCGTGTATCCTCTATTTGTGTAAACCGTTTGCAATGAAACAAAGCTTATAAGCTGCAAAAAATTAAGCCTAATGCATTATTGAAAACCTTGTTTAAAGCGGTTCAGTTGTTTTTGAGTTATTGGCGCTGGAGCTTAAAACTTCGCGTATTTTTCTGTCTGAGTGAACCGATTGCAATGACTTATAGCTTATATGAAAAAAAGTCAAATATATTATTGAAAACCCTGTTTTTATCAGTTCAGTAGTTTGAGTTATTGGTGCACAGGCCCCTTGACGATTTAAATTCGTGTAGCTTCTGTTTGCTTCTGTTTGAGTGAACTGATTTCAATGATCTAAAGTAGGGCCAACGTAAGAAGTCCGTTTTGACGTTTCCTTAACATTAACACACAGAGTTAATTTTTCTTTGCAGGTCGTTACTTTTCACACGTTTGACAGTTGTCAGGAGTGCTATTCCCAATTTATCAAATGTCGCCCATAACCTCCCGAACGAATACGCCCTCACTTCCCGAACGCATCAGATCACGCACGCAAAATTTTTGGTATTCTGTCGCATTAGCACAAGCGGGTCGAGATGACATAGGGATGATCACCCATTTGCGTACATAAGAATCGAGAAATCGATTGAACATTATCAGCGTAATAATAAGTTTTTAACTATGTTATTGTTAGTATTGCACTAATTAATATAAGAGTCGAATCTTTTGCGTAATCATTACTTGAAAAATCCTTCGTTTTCAAAAAAGAGTACAAATAATAAAGTGGCATTGATGTTTTAAAAAAGCACCGCTTCGGCGTTTTTATTGTGATTGAACTCTGCCAAAAGTAATGCGAGCCGAGTAGGATGTGAAATGGGATGTAGGAAATTTTTCTAATAGGGTGACCACAATACTATGTTTGTTGAGTGGGACAAGTATTGTGACGATTTGTTTAAAAACAGAAATAAGGGAAACTATCTGTAAAGAAAGCTTCATACAACGCGTTTTTATAAGTTTGTGAGACACCAGAGCAACATTCAATCGCTTTTGTTTATTTTTTTCGTTCTTCTGAAAACTGTTACCTAAATGAATATTACTATGTTAGAATTAAGCATTTATTAGAACATTACAATTTGCAGACTTAACAAATGAAATCCGATTGCACTGGAAACCTTTCAAAATGAACCGTCATTCCAAATGCACAATCTTTCATTTTATAACCACTTTCACTTTAAACGAGTTTTCAATAACACATTTGGCTTATTGTCATGCAACATATTAACTTTGTTTTATTGCAATGAGTTTACTCAAACAACAGCAAAGCCGCTTGAAATTTTGACTACTTTTGTGTAAAATATAACGAGTTCTGAAAAAAACTGGCGCTGCCAGGGCGGCGTGGGGAGGTACAAAAACTACAGCTGTGGTTTTAGTACTATTTTATGATTCGATTTTTTACCTACAGCTTTGAAATATTGTGCGATGCCTAGGACATTGAAGAATGTATTACTCAGTGAATAACATATATCTTCGGATGCAGCGTCAAATATAGTTATGGTCAAAAATCAATTTTTACGGCAAACATGCAGATAAATGAACGAAGAAGAACAACCTTCATGTTAAATAATCTTTCAAAGTGAAAAAGATTTATACAGGGTTTAAAGAAAAGTACCGATTTCCTTTTAACCACTTGTTCAATAAGTAGAATATAGAACAATAAGCATGTTTAAACAACAAAAAACCGGCCAAGTGCAAGTCGGACTCGCGCACCGAGGGTTCCGTACCACCACTTAATCATAATTGTATTACTTGGAATTTCAGTAAGTTAATATGCTAGATTTTTTTAGTCAGACACGCGCTTGACCAAATTCTATTATTTGTTGTTATTTTATAGCTTATGCACTATAAACATACCAATTTTCAAGTTTGTAAGTGTTCCCGTTTTAAAAATTAAACTAAAAGAAAAATAGCCTCCGCGACCATCCAACTTGACCCCTCTCTTATATGAATGTTCTTGAAACGGGAGCTCACCACAATTGGTTACCATTAGTTGAGAGAAAAGTTGTAATATTTAATGATTTCAGACTTTTCCCATTATTTGTACTGTGAGACCTAGCTTCTTGCCAAATTTCATAATTTTAGGTCAACGGTAACTACCCTGTAGGTTTTACTTTTTTGCATAAATGTATGGAGATGAGGACATAAAATGCCATATCTTTTGATTGCGTCGTTGTAAAAATTGAAATTTTCAGATCTTGTGTGGTTCATAGATCCTAACATATGATATTAATTTCAACCTGATACCTTTACCCGTTCGTGAGATAAAGGGTCTTGACAGACAGACAGACGGACAACAAAGTGATCTTTTAAGGGTTCTGTTTTTTTCTTTTGAGGTACGGAACCCTAAAAAAGAATAAAAAAACAGAAATAAAAAACTTATATTAAAATTTAATTGTGTCAACCCTCGCCAGAGTCGCAGCGCGCATGAAGGTAACTAATAGGTCTTTACCTATGAAATTGCCGTTTTCTATGGCGAATTTTAGGTAAACAAAATTTTCAGTACTAACATTTTTGCATTTTTCTTAGGAATTGTAAATACAATTTATTTTATTTTTTTAAGCATTATTGATTAAGGTAACAGAAGCTTAAACTTAATTCTCGAAAAATATTATCTGTAAAAAAATATAACAAATCTAATGATGAAATCGGACGACATTTAAGACGAACAATTTTCGAACCTTTAATTTTATATATCAAACTAAAAATAAAAACTTTATTTTATGCGTAAATTCAACTACCTTCCTTTTAACTTGAAGTCAACTTTCAAATATAAGACAAATGAAAAAAATTGCATGAGAATTATAGGAATTATGATCTCATTAATCTGTAAGAAAATTTCGGCAATTTCATAGGTAAAGACCTATTATTTTTCTCGTTTACAATAGGTGCGCCGAGTGCGCGTTGCGATTTTTAGAGCAGGGTCGGCGATTTGAACTTTTTAAGGTAGGTAGGTATTTTATTTAATTTTATTATAGCTAGTAATTGTTACAGTTTATTTTTTACTAAGATGAGTATGTATTTACGTTTCTTTCATTCATATAAATTAGTCTTATTTTCTTTCATGGTTTTCTCTGTTTGCACGCTTGCATCCTGCATCATTATACTTTATCCTTTAGTCACTCTAAGATTGACTGGTAGAGATCTTACGTAGGGATGAGTCCGCCTTTGCATGTCGTCTTGCCGAGAATAGTATTTTTGTAATTTTCGTGCAATAAAGATTAAACAACAACAACAAAGAATGGTCTAGATCACACGTGTATTCTAGCATTCTTTCATCTGACCATTCTTTTCAGTATGCGAGTTTTCGTCTGCGGAGAGGAAAGGGAACCTTTGTCCCCGAAGGCACTAAAACATTATTTTCACGACACGGCGCCGTTACTTTCAAACCCGCTAGGTGGTAGTTGTTCTAGTTCTGTTCCGATAAATAATAAATACATGGTGATGGCTGCGCCGCAAGTAATTTGTTTCTACAGATGTAATGGCATGGTCACCCTTGTTCATATGCAACACTTTTTTGTGTTTAATGGTTAACCTGTGAATGTTTATGCCGCAACCACCAAATAATCCACTTTTCCTAAAACAGGCACAACATTATACTAACATAAATACAAAATTAAAATAAAACATCCACAAGATCTCAAGATTAAGAAACGAAGTTGTGATGACAAGTGACATCAGCAACATGGCATGCAAAGGGATACCAGAAAATTATTTTAGCAAATGTTTTAGATATAGAATAAACTAAATAAAAAAGTCTTCCGCAGCTACTTAACTTGTTTAAGAAAAAGACTGCTTTTAATTTAAAAATCAATAACTTTTTATTTTGCGGGCTTAATAATGCACAACTTATTTTAAAATAAAGTATAAATAAAAACACGTGGATGCAGAACTTAACTTTTTGCACGGAAATTGTGCAAAATTTGATAGTAGGTATGGCAAGAATTAGAAAGGGATAAACCGCTCTGATCTTGCTCTACTCGTTTTGCCTTTGTAAGTTTAGGTTGCAGTCTACAATCACGATACTTGTTATAACATCATTGTAAAGTGGTTGGTTATTGTGGCAAAACATTTTTTATGGCCATCAGGCCATCACATCAGGAGTTTTTTGCCAGTTCAAATCCTACAGTTTTGACACGAGGTACTTGAAATTTGGATTTTAGCTAATAATAACAAGTAAAGAAACACGTGGTTTTTCACTGGTAGAATGCTACATTATTCCTGAGTAACATATGCTATATTTATTACTAGAAACATAATATTTAAACTTCAATAATGTAACCCAAGGCGAAAAAAACCGGCCAAGTGCGAGTCGGACTCGCGCCCTAAGGGTTCCGTACCTATCTACCATATGATATATATATTTTTTACTATTATCAATGGGCTTACTCTTGACCTCGATCTAGTCTTGAAGACAGAAATGAGGTCGACGATGGAACGAGCTTGCCCAGAAGAAGCCTAAAAGCCACATACTAAAAGCTTTTGCTCTTTGACTTTAAAAACTCCGCGATCGTCCATTTTGACCCCTCTTTTATAGAAAAGTTCTTGAAACGGGAGCTCACCTTAATTGGTTACTATCAGTTGCGAGAAAAATTGTAATATTTAATGATTTTAGACTTTTCCCTTTATTTGTACTGTGAGACCTAGCTTCTTGCCTAATTTCATAAGTTTAGGTCAACGGGAAGTACCCTCTAGGTTTTGCTTTAGTGCATAAATGTATGGAGGACATAAAGCCATATCTTTTTATTGCGTCGTTGTAAAAATAATTAATTTTCAGATCTTGTGTGGTTTACGGACCTTAATATTCGTAATCAATTCCGACCTTATACCTTTACCCGTTCGTAATAAAAATGGTCTTGACAGACGTACAACAAAGTGATCCTTAAAGGGTTCTGTTTTTATTTTGAGGTACGGAACCCTAAAAATTTGCCGTACTATGTCTTTCAATGCATGCGCTACAGAAACTGTTGATGATAGAACAAAATAATGTTGTAAGAACCTATCTGAAAAAATTGGAGATTGTAGACTACTTTTTAATTTATTACTTTAGATATTTACTTTACTTTATTACTATAGACTTTTAAAGGTATTACTTTTAACAACAACAGACCCTACTCTACAAAATTACTATAAAAAATATGAAAAACTATTAAAAAGAGCAGTCAATACATCAAAACGTTTGCTAAATATCAATAGAATAAATAAATCTAAAAATAAAATAAAAACAACCTGGAACATTATAAACGAAAGAACGAATAAAACTAAAAAAAGAGAGGGGAAAAACATTTCCCTGCAAATAAACAATGCTGCTATATCTGACCCAAAAGGTGTTGCGAACACTTTCAACAACTTCTTTATTTCTATAAGCGAAAAATGTAACAGCCAAACTGGCCGGCCTGTGATGTACCCAACATTGAATACCATGTTTCTTCAACCTGTAACCTTACCAGAAGTACATAAAATCATAACTTCCTTAAAGAACAAAGTCAGTCACGGATTCGATGAACTTCCACCAAAACTAATCAGACAGTGTGCTGATGAGTTGTCCCTGCCATTTTGCTTACTGATAAACCAATCCTTTGAACAAGGAATTTTCCCAGATTTGCTGAAACAAGCTGTAGTAAAACCCGTATATAAGAAAAATGAAAAAATAACCCCAACAACTACCGACCCATAGCTTTACTTCCTACTTCATCAAAAATTTTTGAACAAGCTATGTGCAACAGAGTATATAAATTTTGTGAGAAATTTAAAGTCTTTGACGAAAACCAACACGGTTTTAGGAAAAAACGGTCGACAATATTAGCTATATACAAATATATTCAAGAAACACTAAATATTATACAAAATAAGAAATATGCAATTGGACTTCTATTAGATATGTCGAAAGCATACGACAAAGTTCAGTATCCAATATTATTATCTAAATTATATGACATTGGAATCCGTGGAGTGGCTCAAAACTGGTTTGCTTCTTATTTAAAAGATAGGACTCAATTTGTAGAAGTAGAGTATTACAACAAAAAGATAAATGAAATTGAAAAAATCAGATCAAATACTAGGGCGGTAAACTCTTCTATACCCCAAGGAAGTGTGATTGGATGCTTTTTGTTCTTGGTTTATATTAATGATCTCCCCAAAGTAATTAATGATCATTGTGTTTTATTTGCTGACGACGTGTCCATACTTACTTCAAGCCTAGACAATATAAATATTAATGATAAACTTATGAACATACTGGACAAAACAACGGAATGGCTGAAAGATCACAATTTAGAAATAAATTATGAAAAAACAAAAATTATAACTTTTCACCCGCATCAGAAAGCCCCTTTAGATATAAACTTTACATATAATAAAATCAAAATTGAAGTTACTAAATCTTTTAATTTGCTTGGAATAAATATAGATACATTCGTAAATTGGAAATCTCATATTCAAAAACTGCGAACCAAACTTAGCTCCTTTTCATATGCGCTCCGTGAGATAAAAAAGACTACAGACCTGAAAACAGCTATAACAACTTATTATGCGTACGCTTACGCTTGGCTCAGCTACGGTGTCATACTGTGGGGAAATAGCACAGATGCAACTGCTCTGTTCACGGTACAAAAAAAGCTTTTACGAATTCTTGTTAATATAAAACAAACGTGCAGCTGTAAGCCTCACTTTCAGGAACATAACATTCTTACCCTGCCATGTATTTACATTTTGGAAATTAGCAAGTTTGTCCGAAAATACCCGGAATTTTACACAAAACGCTCAGATATACCAACGAATTACTCCTTACGACATCAGAACAGATTAATCTTACCCAGCTCACGACTACAACTACATGCAGACAGCCCTCATGTAATGTCCATTAAAGTATATAATAAACTCCCTGAGTCTATCAAAAACTCTGCAAATGATAAACAATTTATTCAAAACTTAAAACGATTTCTTATAAAAAAATGTTATTATACAATAAATGAATATTTAAATGATAAAAATTAATAAATTAATTAGTTTAACTTAAATAAATAATCAAAATCATAAACTACAGGTATAAAATAAATATTTTTTTAATAATTATGATCAAATCACTATGTAAAAATCAAATATTAAAATAATTTTAACTTAATTTATAGAAATAATATTTTTATTTTATATTTAAAACGAATTATTTTTTTAATTTTTAATATAATAATAATAAAGTCAATTTTAATGTAGTGTCAAATATTTAATATAATAAACTGTCTTCCTCTCTCCTACATTGCTGTGCCCGACAGGGTCCATGTTTTGTACTTATTTATTGTTTAAGAACTTGTAAACACACATGGAATGCAATAAATAATTTGAATTTGAATTAATATTCAAATCGGATATTCCATTCAAAAGATATTACGAATTCAAAAATGTCAATCTATACAAAATACTTATAGAAAAATATATTTAAGCATATCTACAGGTTGAAATGGAAATCATTCGATAAATTTTGAGATTGATTTCAGACTGCGAAACTGAACAATTTTCGCCTAGGAACATAGGTCATCGGACGAAAAAAAATGTTTACCATTTCATAGTAAATTTAGTCAGCTGACCATATATTTTGTATGGGATATCGAATTTTTTTTTACGTCTGACGAGCTATGTTCCTTGGGGAAAGTTGTTCAGTTTCGTGGTCTGAACTCAATCTATAAATTTGTCGAATGTTTTCAAATTCACCCTGTAGAATTACTAGAAATAATAAAAACTTTTTATAACATCGATTTTATAGTACTAAATAATTCACAGTAAAATAAAAATACAATTTATTCCAAAAAAAAGATACAGTATTTTAGAGTATGAATGATTTCACATGCTATGTCCAAAAAGAAAAAATAATGTCTTACATTTTCGCTTAAAATGACACGGTTAATATCCCGTACATTTACTGAAAATGTCACTTTTGATTGTAGTTTTTTTGAATGATTTTTTACCTAAATAGAGTTTTTTTTAAAACGAAAAACTAAACAATATCCTGAATTTTTGAATGGTTATTTTTATTTTGTAGAATTTGATCCTTCATAAATCTCGCATCTGCGTAGACGGTCAAGCGCTAAGTTAAAAACGGACTTGTTAAAAAACTGTTCTATTTGGAAAAATATCCCAATATTTTGAGATGTTTTTAAATCAAAAATCAGATCAAGAAAGTATATCTAATATGATATTAATGTCTTCTTTGAAAACTGAGAACTACATTGTTTTATCCTTCGGCGAAAATCGTAAATTTTGACTCCAGCGCGATTTTAACGGATGAACGCTCTTAAAACTAATACAAGCTGTTTTTCTCTTTCATGTTTAGACTCAGATATCTTCATCATAATGTTATTTCATCATAATGTTCTTTGGGACAAGTTGTTCAGTTTTATGGGCTGATTCTGCAGATTCACATCCCACAATACTGATGTGGTTGTACCTTTTTAGTTTCCTTTGTGTTCAAATATCGTTCATTACAGCCACCCTACTTCATACGTAAAACAGTTCGGCTTTTTCATAGAAAAAGTAAAGGAATAATGGGTAACCATCACTGACCTCTATATATTGTATTTAAAGAGGACAGTGGTACCCATAGAAGAATATTCCGCAAATAGCATAACTATCAATTTTGCAGCCATTTACTCTACAATATTTCACTGTTTTTGCAGAAAATATACGCGATTTTAAACAACATTTAGCATGACATAAAAATGTGTCAAAGACGGGGATACCAGTAATGTATTAAAAAATATTACCAAAAAGGTTGATGACCAATGAAGAAGTACATAACCTGCTTGACCTTAAACAACACAATTAGATCAAAAATGTTTATATATATACAGGTGTTAATTTGATTGCGTGCCATAGCTCAGGGGCGGGATCAGTATCAGAAACTGAACAACTTTTCCCAAGGAACATAGATCGAAAATCAATTTTCGACCTTCCTTAGAAACTGCATCAGCTGATAGCGAATTTTGTATGGAGGGTCAAATTAGATTTTTCGCATTTCGACCTATGTTCCTTGGGAAAAGTTGTTCAGTTACTGATACTGATCCCGCCCCTGAGCTATGGCACGCAATCAAATTAACACCCTGTATATATAGGGTGACTTTTAATTAGTTCTTGATAGCAAAAGATATGCATGTACTCATGATACTGAACAACTTTTCCCAAGGAACATAGGTCGAAATACGAAAAACCAAGTTTGACCTCCCATACATAATGCGCTATCAGCTGATGCAGTTTTTTTGGGAGGTCAAAACTAGATTTTCGTATTTCGACCTATGTTCCTTTGGGAAAGTTGTTCAGTACATTAATACCTTTTTCTATCAAGAACTAATTAGTCACCCTATATATTTATATAATAATAGTATAGGGTTAGTATTGTATTGGAGAATGCACCGGAGAGAAAATCTGAAATCTACGATTACTTGTACATAGTGACTCAATAAGCCACTATGTACAAGTAATCGTAGATTTCAGAAGCACATCACATCACATCACAACAGCCGAAAGACGTCCACTGCTGGACATAGGCCTTCCCTAAGGAACTCCATGACGACCGGTCCTGCGCTGCTCGCATCCAGCGGCTTCCCGCGACCTTGACCAGATCGTTTGTCCAATAAGCCGTATACGATTTTTTTTGTCTCGATTTTGCAAAAAAATATCCAAAAAAGACCAAATCGACCGATGCTGGCTGCTGGTCTATCTCGATTTACAATCCCGCAGACACGCTCCACTTATAGCTTTGACAGAATTTTTTTTGGTATTCTGTAAATTTTTACACCACAAGCGCAGTGGAGTGAACTTGGGATGGGCAACAAATCGCTTATATGAAAATCGACAAATCGACTGTACATTATCAGCTCATATCGACGTTAATTAATTATTCATTTAGTGTTTCTAAAAACAAAACGTAATAGTCAATCCTTTTACTTAATTTGAAGTTTAAAATATTAGTTATGTACAAAATTTTATAATAGATTCAGAGCGCAATGCCTTTGCGCGCGAGCTATACATAAAAAAAAATATGAACCATATCAACATCTGTCAAACAAGTCACAAATCACAACAACAACTATGAACAACAACAAAATTAATAATTTTGCTAGATTTTCAACTAAATTTAAATTCGCTTCATAATACCACAAAGTAGAAGTGCATTTGATGCCACAAGTTGTTATATAACTACAAAATACAAGGTAATTGACTATGAAATCTGGCACCAAAGCCTTTGCACAAATAAGCACATAACTTACTAACAATTTTTTTATAATTTCAGATAAAAGTGGCGGTATCTTCCATGTCTCGCTTCTTGAGCTATATCTTGGGACCGCAAACCAAAAAAAAGGTCGCTCACGCGTCGGATTCATGGAAATTTGCCTGGTAGAGCCTGCATTCAGATAACTATTTTGAATGCTATGGATGACTTCTTTCCTGCAGATTACCGCACAATAATATTGCATTTGCATCAAGATGTGTACGAACATCTGATTTTTCATTTTACAGTGGCTTTGATTGTGTTTTAAATGTTATTTTAAAGTGACTATTTCTATAAATAATGTGTTTATTGTTTATAAAAGTTTATTTACTTAAGTACGTACGGTCAACCGCTTGGTAGAAACTTTTTCAACTCTATTACCACGCCATAAGGTCCAAAAGTGTTTCTACTAATGTGTGGCCGTGTGTACCTAAATATTTTATTAACATTCAATACTGTGTATTAGATAAAATAGATGTAGCGTGCTTATAAATTATAACAGTATCAAAGTAAGGTAGGCTAAAAATATCTCTGGTGGAGACCTTTTAGATTTTGTTTATAAAATCCTGTACCATCAAACAAGCAATATTTGTTTGTGTATATATTTCTACAAGCGAGGTGACTATGGTACTTCCCCTCCACATTTTCCAGTAAAAGCTAGAATTCTGGAGGGAGCTCCCTGTCCTGTAGTGGACGTTTTATGGGATGTTATGATGATGATGATATATATATTTCTAATCGGTTTCTCGAAAACCACATATACTATTTTCTTATGTCTCTAAAAAATTAAATTAACCAATTTTAGAAAGCTTCTTTGAACAGAGAAGATAATTATGTTATTACAACGGGAAAAACATTAAACCCTAGAGCTATCCCTTATTAATGGAAGCAGGTTATTCCCGTGGGAAAGCCACTTACTTATTCCTACGAAAAAACCGTTCAATTCTTGAACTAATGAACCAATTCTAAAGGTTTTTCTGTTGCGGTAAGATACGTTAACGGGAAAGCTTCTCATTCCCTCAGTAAAAATGTCCTACAGATTTTCTTCTGTGGAATGCTACAGTATCCCTGATTGACGTAAGTTACATGTAACCGCGGGAAAAACGAACCAGTGCTATTTATTTTTGTCATATGTACAGCTAAATGTAAACGTATTCAGAAGTTTCTTTTCTTGTGGAATGCTACATTGTGCTAATTTTAGCTACTTATTACCGCGGGAAAACGTCCATTTAACACGGGAAAGACGTTTGACTTTTGAACTAGATATATTCTTTATTGCACACATATTGAAAAAAACAGAATTTAAGGACATATACAAGGGCGGGCTTATCTCTAAAAGATATTTCTTCCAGCCAACCTATGGCAGTTAGATAAATTCTTTAAAAGTTTTCACTAATAGGAAATTGCATAATTTCTGACTTACAAAAGCTCCTTTTACCGTAGTTTTATATACAAAAAATCTCAAAAATTTACTCCTCACTTACAGATCCGCAGGTAGGTTGTAACTTTTGTGTTGTTCGAGGTTTGCCTTCTTAGTGAGCGCCGGAGTGAACGCGGGCTATGCACCGGAATACCAATTCAAATGTAAAACCATACAATAATGTCAAATTTTCATTTAAGGTAGTTCTCTTCACCACCAACTTTACCCAGTAGTGGCGCTAGCATCTTCATGCTGGTTTAAGTCATCCCAATTTTGTGTTTTATCTGCAAATGTACGCATGTTCTGCGGGTTTGTCATCATAAAGTAGCATTTAAAATATTTCACAACTCAAAATATAGTAAAAAACACAAAAATAGTAATCGTAAAGGTTAACATCAAAATTCGAGAGTGAGCGCGGAATGCGTTACGGAATACCAATTTAAACGTCAACCCATACAAAAATGTCAAAAAGTCCGCTCAGCGGTTCACGCAGTGATCTCACCGTCGTGATAACTTGGTTGCAGAATACCAATTTGACACACACCTGCGGATCACCTGCGGATCCGTGTGCGGACGTCAAAATTGTTGTTTTGGGAATAGCACTCCAGAACGGACCTATTACGATGGCCTTACTGTAAAGCTTAGATGTTGCCCAAAAATAAGCCAAATACATTATCAAAATCCGGTTTCAATCGATTCATTGGTTTGCGAGTTATTGGCGCCGCCGCTTAAAAATTAAAAAAAAAAAACCTCTCCATACACATTGCTCACTATGGCCGAACAGTTTTTATGGAGAGGTCAAATTTGCTTTTCATTTCTCAAAAATGTTTCTATGGGAAAGTTGTTTAGTTTCGTTGACTGATCAAGCCCTTTCAGTTTTCGGTACACCGTCCCTTACACTGGGAAAGATCCCTGTCCTGTAGTGGACATTTCATGGGATGTAATGATGATTTTATTATTTTCTTGTATTGTGTCACAAATAAACCAAAATGGTTTTAATGTCATCAACTAATTAATAGTCACTCAAAAAGTAATACCGAAAGAGTTTTCTTCAGCTCGAAAATACATCAGTTTAAAAAAGTATGTATGCAATCCTATAATAGCACTCTTTATTCATTGTTGCATTGTGCTTTTTAATTCATCTCAACTTTACTATTTCTATAGGGTGACTTTTAATTAGTTCTTGATACAAAAAGGTATGAATGTACTCATGATACTGAACAACTTTCCCCAAGGAACATAGGTCGAAATACGAAAATCAAGATTTGACCTCCCATAGAAACTTCATCAGCTGATAGCCATGAAGGAAAAAAAATTACGCGCCCTTTTTTTTCCTTCATGCTGATAGCGCATTTTGTATGGGAGGTCAAATTTGGTTTTTCGTATTTCAACCTATGTTCCTTGGGAAAAGTTGTTCAGTATCATGAGTACATGCATATCTTTTGCTATCAAGAACTAAATAAAAGTCACCCTATACAGGGTGTTAATATGATTGCGTGCCATAGCTCAGGGGCGGGATGAGTATCAGTAACTGAACAACTTTGCCCAAGGAACATAGGTCGAAAAACGAAAAACCAAATTTGACCTTCCATACAAAATGCACTATCAGCAGATGCACTGAGTGGGCAAACACTGTTGGACTTACTCATTCGAAGAAATTCCTAGGGACCACAAAGATAGGTTTCTTCAAATTCAAATATTTAAGAAACCTAAGCAGGCACCAGACCCGTAACATTGTAGGCGCTTTCACCGGCCATTTCGGCACTAGGGAGCACCTACACAAGATGGGTCTGTCGGATACAACTACTTGCAGAGTATGTGGTGAAGAAAGCGAACGCATGGAGCATCTTCTATGCACATGCAACGCTTTGGCTAGCAAGCGTATGAAGATTCTGGGTCAGGCTTATCCGACACCAGAAGACTACAGGCGCCTTCCGCTGAAATTTACATCGAAGCTCATAACGGGCTTATTTGGAGACAGCGGAAGATCACAGGAGCAATAAGGCAGAGGAGGCACAAAAGATCCCATAGGGTCGAAGTGCTCTGAGGTCCATTGAGGAGCTCAGCTCCACGTAATAAGATAAGATAAGATCAGCAGATGCAGTTGCTATGGGAGGTAAACAATTGACTTTAGTTTTTCGAACTATGTTACTTAGGAAAAGTTATTCAGTTAGTGATACTGATCCCGCCCCTGAGCTATGGCACGCAATCAAATTAACACCCTGTATAGGGTTTCGTTGCAAGTAGGTCTTTAAAACCCAGGACAGGTGAAACTAAATAAAATCTTGTCTTACCTGATCTATTGTTTTTGTTTGTCAAATCGACTGCTGTCCCCACAATATTCATAACCAATATAAGAAGTATCACTGCCAAGAAAGCCTGACTTGAAGTATCTAATGTTGTTTTAGTCCTTTGTTTTCGGCACGAGTATAACTTTTCCAGTGTCGTATTAAGTCCACTTTTCGAAGTCCATTTTTGGACACAATTTTCAAAACGTTGTGTCGTATTGGAATTTGGCTCACATCGAGAACTGACGCAGTATCCTCTGTGTATGATAGTTCTGTTGAAGTTGAACTTATGTGCTGAATATTCCTGTTCGATACAAAAACACGTAATAAATAATTGGTCTAAAACATCAATTATGCATTCGAATATGAAAACCAAACAAAACAGAAGCAAGCGACTAGATGAAATAAAAGCCGTCATGTAATGATTAGGTTGTGACACGAGGGCGGCAATATTTGTATAAAATTTAATCAAATGCTATTCGTTAGTAAAGGTATAAACTTGAGAATGGCTGAAAATGAGATGATATTATTAAAAATACTAACATATAGGTAAAAGTAACTCTGGTAATTGATAACTCTACCGATTTGTCCATTAAAAATATCCCTAATGAGGGTTTTTAGAAAAAGCAAAATTAGAAGTGTTTTTCTTCGGGGTGTCATCATTATCGTGACAACCCATAAAAAATCCATGGCTGTACTGGGAGCTCTCCCCAGAATTTCATAGTATTTTTTAGAACCTCTAGCTATCAAGTTATAAGCAAAAAACATTAAGGGCGTTACAGGTGCCCCCTTTATTTCAGCGCACTTCTCAGGATCGGGTACTTTTAGGATGTGTACCTTCTGCGGATCCCGAACCCATATCTGAATTCGAACAATCTGCTCCTTCCGAGATTTCTACTAATGCATTTTGATTACAGCAGCAATTACGGTGCCAAGAGCACGTGCGTCAAGTTTGACATATCGGACTTTGCACCCTTCTACTACATTATATGAGTCAACGTGTAGACAACCATGCTCCCTACAAAAGCCTTCCAAAGTAAACACTTACAAAAATATATCGTTACCTTTATAATTTCGTATGTTTCACTGTCGTTCTTGTTGGGATGTATGTGAAACGAACCGAAGCAGTAAATTCCATTACTTTCTGACAAACACTTGTTATAATCATCTAACTCGGTGTATTGAGGTAGGAACTTTGAGATCTCTTCTACAAAAGAAAAAATATGCTATTTCTTTTTGCCGTAGTTGGGTAAAAATCGCTTAGGTCTCATTTCCCAATTCAGTGACTGAATGTATTTTTTGATGTTTTGCTATAATTGTTTCACAGGGGTTAGGGTTTTTGAAATCATTGTTTTTTTGGCCACTAGCGTGGAAAAAGTTTTTGAAATTGGAACGTGATGATGAATTTTGGCATAAATATTTTTTTTTTAAATTTTGTTTTTTTATAATTTTGCTTCCTTGCATAACAAATAATTATTTCCCGGCTGAGAGCAGCATGTTCAAAGTAATCTTTGTACATACGGGCGCACGTCAATGGTAACACTTTGATCTTCAGTGCGTCTCTGGTGTCGGTAGTTGGTAATGTAGCTGAAGTACTGCCTATATTGAATTTGTTACAAGTCATTTTCTGCCGAGCGCACAGTCAAGAGCAGGTCAAGCTTGACACTTTGACACAGGGGGTCGAAAATGGCCTGAACTGCTTCGAGAAAAGGATGGTACGGCCGTGCCACTTTTTTTTGCTCGATTTACGGGGGCACTGCCATGCCCCCAGATACTCGATGTGCACAGCAGCGATTCACACACAGGCAGAAATTCGTCGTAGACGTAAATCGACATGACTAAAATAATTCAATTAGACAAAAACAAAAGTGTTTATTTTAGTTAAAAAACTACAATAACACTAAAATATACAAAAAAAAGTTATTAAAATCTTACCTAAAGACTCATTTCGCCTACTTTCAACAGCCGTCCAACAAAATACTATAAGGTCCGGGGAGGCTATTGTAACTACCGGGAAAATGCAACTAGGCCAAATAATTTCGTACTAACTTCTTTCTTGCAATAGTCACATCTATGAAACGATAGAGAAAGTGATATTCCTTGTAACAAATAAGAAAAGGAGCTACTGTCGTGTCAACTGTTTGAGCTGGAGTGTCATTTATTTTCCGCCATTTTTACGTCAGTGTTTGCAAAATAACCGGCACCGGGCAAAAATTCAAGAAAATAAGTTTCAAGACGTTATTTGACACATCTTTTGAGAAGTGAGCAGATTAAGTACACGGTAAGTCCTTTCTTTTCATTTGTTTCATGAAGCGATACGTTTAGTATGTATTTTAGCTACAGCTACATTAGCCCCTCGAAATTTCGCTGAGGGGCTATTGCGACTTTTAGGTTAGTTGCAATTACCCCTTCAGATTTGTATGAAATCAATAAAAGCTAGTGATGCAGTAGTGTCGATACTAGTGATGCCTTAGTGTCGATACTAGTGATGCATTAGTGTCGATGTTATAGTTAATATTTTTAATGAAATTTAGATAAAAGTATAAGTTTTATCAAAATCGGTTCAGTACTTTTGAAGATATGGACTGTTAAGTGTGTAAAGCATCGCGTAATGTATTTGTCACAGTAATATTATGAAAATCGTTAATTTACGATCTAACGGTTTTAATTCTAAGAGATTGTAAACTGTCAATAAAGTGTGGATTCATACAAAATATTTTTTCTGGTACTCGCCGATAGCTACCGTGGCACGCTCGCTCGACTCTTGAGTTGTGTTTACAAAGCGAACCTTTCCTAACCTAACCGATCCCCTACGGGTTCAGTTAGGTAAGGATAGTCTTTTAGCTCACAAACTTATGGCTGTTCAAAATTTATCGATCGTTTAAAATCTCACGGAATTGAAACTGTTAGTTTATGAACTGACGATTATCATAATCTTACGGTGACATATTTATCTCTTAACCTTGCGTTATGCTTGGTGACTTTAGCTAAGCGTCAACGCGCGAAAGTTTATGCGCCAATGTGTAGTTATTAGTATTTATGAAGTAAGTAGGTAGGTACATAAAATACATACCTCAATTGTGTAACTAATTGAACTTAAACCTAAATAAAAATAAACAATAATACTTAACTATTATTTTTGTTTAGATGGTGCGGAACTACAAGAGAAAGAAAGAGAAACAGTACACTGAGGATGAACTGAAGAGAGCCGTCCAAGATATTAATAGTAAGAAACTTAACAGCTATAAAGCTGCTGAAAAGTATGGGATCCCAAGGTCCACTATTGTGGCACTATTGTGGCACGTCTATACGGTACCCGAGGAGCAAAAATGCCCAGAGCTGGAAGGCCCGGAGTATTTTCAATAGAAATGGAGCGTAAAAGTTTCTTATATTCACATACTTGAGAAAAGTGGATTACCATTGACAAAAAAAGAAGTTATAGCTTTGATTTCTAGATATATTCAACGTAATGGTATTGTGACTCCCTTTAAAAACGATGTTCCAGGAAAAGAGTGGTTCCAAGCTTTCCGTAAGCGACATAAATTATCTTATAAAAAACCTCAATCTGTTGAAATTGCACGAAGGAAAGCCTGTAGCCCTTTTGTCGTTTACGAATATTTTGATATTCTTGAGAAAGTCACACAAGAGTTGGAGCTTCAGGATAAGCCCGATCAAATTTTCAACTTAGATGAAACGAGCTTTTGTGCTGATCCATCTAAGAGCAAAATCGTTGGATTAACTGGATACCAGTCTACCAGAACAACAAGTGGACCCGGACGTGAAAATACTACTGTTTTGCTTGCCACCAGTGCTAGCGGCGTCAAAATACCACCTTTAATAGTGTTTCAGGGAAAGTACCTCTGGAATGAGTGGATGTACCAAAACAATACTGTGAAAACTGCCTACGCAGTTAGCCAAAAGGGATGGATGGAGACCACCATCTTTGAAAAATATATAAAAGATGTTTTTATACCCGCAATTGGCGACAAAAGACCTGTATTACTGATTTACGACGGGTATTCCACCCATGTTGATTTAAGTGTGATCGAACTAGCTGCATCTAATGGGATTACCATTCTAAAACTACCTCCACATTCATCACACGTGTTGCAACCTTTAGATTGCAGCACGATGAAACCAATGAAAGATAAGTGGGAAGAAGCCCTGGTCAAATGGCAGCGGTTGCATGTTGGAATGAAATTACCAAAAGCAGAGTTTGCACGTCTAATAACTGAAATCTGGGATGCCTTAAATCCCGTGATATTACAAAACGGATTTCGGAAAACAGGTATTTTTCCTGTTAATCGGTACGCCATTGAAGAGGACAAATTTGATTCTTTGTCATTGCTGAATTGGAAAAAGCAACAGTCTTGTAACAAAAACTTCAACGGCCATGCCAATAATGACACTCTTCCTAATTCCTGTGCATCAAGTTTCGTCGAAAAAGAGACTTGTCAAGAAGTTCCAAGTCTATTCAGTTTGGCAATTAATAAAATTAACTCAAAAATAGTTTTTAAAAAAGATTTCAACTCCAATGTTACAAAAATCCCAAACGAACCTAATTGTAATATTGTTTATCGGTCGGAAAGCGGAGCTGAAGGTTACGTACTACCTTTGCCAAATAAACCTTCTACTAGTTGGGCACCTTCTGTGGAAGTATTGTCTAATGAAGTAGTAGTATCTGCTACTACACACAAAGAATTCAATTCAAAACATGATGAACCATATATTTCATTTGAACAATTAATATTGCAGACCATTTCACGTGGTAATATACCCAAGAAAACCAAAAAGCGCATTAATACTAGGGGTGCTGAGGTGCTTACATATCAAGCAACAATAGATCGAATGAAAAGTGAGTTGCAAGAGAGAAAAGAAAAGGACGCTAAGAAAAACCAAAGAAGTGAGAAGCATAAAGTGGAGAAATCAACAATGAAGCAAGAGATAGAAAAAAAAAGACTACAAAAAAGCGAAACCAAAAACTGAAACCAGTTGATAGTGAATCTGCTTATGTTCAACTTCCTGTCAAAGAAAATTCAGATGATGGAAAAGAAGAGAAGGAAAAGAAAAAGAATCTGGCTAAAAAGCGAATCTCTAAAAAAAAATAACTACCCGATCTACATTGAAAAAACCAAGACAAAAAAAATATTGTGATAGTGATTCAAGTTCGATTTCTTCAATTATATCTTTTGAGCTAGCGGACGATTCGGATTGTGAAACATATGATGACTTTATAACTGAATGCATACGGGAAGAAAAAGAGGAAGAATCTAATGATGAGTACTGCGAAAAACTAGAAGAACAAGAAAATATCGAACCTAATATTGCATTTGGCTTGCATGATATTCAATATTGTACTGAAGAAAATAATAAATTTAAAAAAGATGATTGGGTTTTAGCTCGATTCTCTACAAAAAAGAGCGTAAAGCACTTCGTAGGCAAAATCTTATTAATAGATGATGAGAAGCGTCCTTCAGTCAAATTCGTCAGAAAGGTAAAAAATCGAAGATTTCAGAAGAGTACCACGTTTACCTATCCGGCCATTGATGACGTATGCACGATAAAGCATTTGAATGATATAATTTTAGTTTTGCCAATGCCAAAGATTGCTCGACGTGGAGAAATTATATTCGAATTCAACTTTAGTGATTTCAATGTGCAATAAAAGAAAAAGAACAATTTCAGCGGATGTTACTTATTTTTAGACATACTTATTTTCTATAAGAAGTTGCGTGATGATGAACCTATTAATATTGATCATATATTCTCCTTTTCATTTTTATATAGTAGGTAGGTAGGTGTATGTGCCATAATAAAACTGATTTTAACAAATACCTACTTCTTTTATTACAATTTCTAATTCATGATTGCTATTTAAAATTCCTCTAAAAATGGTCAGGGCCATAATCGCTGAACCTAAAATTATTGAGTTTTCAGTAGGTCGAACATAAAAAAATTATCGATAAACTCGCCTTCCTGTTACATCCCATCACTTTTGTCTATTAATATAGTTGCATTAGCCCCTCAAAATTTTTGAGCAATGTTTTCTCCAAATTGAACTTTATTTCGATGACATTAAGTTCACAATAAGAAAGATTCTATTTGAAATGTTACTTACAGCGAATTTGGTCTTTCATTTTGTAGTCAAAACTATAAATTACATCTTTTAGTTGCATTTACCCCGGCATGGGGCTATTGCAACTATTCCGTCTTTTTTTATAAAAACATTATAATTGGCACTGTAAGAAAAGCTTTCTTGGTATTGTTTAATTTCGGAAGTATTCCTAGTTAAATGCTGTATTCCTCAAATTAATTGTTTTAACTACATAGTTTTACAGACGATGTTACACCAGTTGAAACTATTGAAAATTGTTTTTCTAGTTGCAATAGCCTCCCCGGACAGTAAATAATACCACATTTTTAAGCCGAATAATGTGAAAAAAATATAGATAATCGGATAACTATAATTAATTTTAGTATAATTATGAAGTAAAATTATTTTGGTAAATATAAGTCTGCTTAGAACAAAATGTTTCGGTATTGTGATGTACATACATTAATGCAAAGAAACGAGTTCTCAGGCTGTCTACCTGCTTTAGTTATTTTTTGTCATGTTAGAGGCATATTGTCTTAAATGAGAACAAAGATTCTTTAAACCTAATTTGGGTTCGTTCGTTTTGAAGAATGCTATACATAATTATGACTTTTTGCCGGTTTTAGAGCGAGCGCACACTAGCAACTTTTTTACCTCACTAACTCGGAAAACTCTGTTTTCTCAGTCGTAATCTGCATGCAGAAGTAGAAGCTATAAATACCCGGCGGGCCCGTCTCGCCGCAGCCGGGCCCATTCAGTTGGATGCCGCGCGCTCGCCGGATCGCATTTAATTTGGATATTTAGTGCGTGGTCAGCCCATCGCCAGAATAATGGCATAACCATATTGTATCACATTTTGCTATTAAAATAATAATAAAGATCCAAACCTCACAGTCATTTTCCACACTTGTTTTATTACTTTCTTATTTATCTTTAGTAAAGTGACCGACTGATTTTTAAAGGCTGATGTTTATTATTTTTATTAGCAAATAGGTAACATTTATCAAACATTTTAAGTCTAACGAAGGGAAATGTAGTCAAATTTTAACTCAGCAAATACGAAGTTCAGTGTCAATAATATGTCAAAAAAAGTTCTTAAAATTAATCCATTCCCATAAATAAAACTTAAAATGAAATTTTTCTTCTAGATTTTGTTATTTTAAAGTTTCATCGCTGTTCTATAGATTTACTAGTAGATTTTTAAGCTGTCATGGCGCATCCAACTCGTGTCCGCGCGAGCCACGCCCACTTCCCTCTTGCGCGCGTATCCACAGAAATATTAAAGCGGCAAAAATTTAAATAATAAAAAAATACTTCTATCAAAAACCCGTGATATTTATTCTACTCTCAATTCTGAATAAACTATTTTCTCAGTTTCGCTTATTCCGTAAACACGTTGTATATTTTGTGCCGGTATGAAGTACTGGCACTCCTCGTTAGCATTTGCTTCGCTGTAGTGGGGGTAAGAAAATGTGTGTTTCGCTCAGCAGCAAAGTTATTTCCCGTCTTGTGCCTTGGAACCGCTCGCTAAGCTTTGGATTCTTCTTTTAAATTAAATTAAATTGATTTATTATCAGACAACATACAGTCCATTGTTAGTAAAAAAACTTAGTTAACTATGTTAGTAACTAAAGTCAACAAATCTGTCATATTATATTATTATCACAATTTATTATTATCATTCATATTATTAAGATTAAATTTAATAAAAGAATTTCACATTTTTATCTTGTGCTGTCGTTCAACCCCACCATGATAAGATTCCAATGTCTTAGTATGGGGCACTCCCACCTGTCCCTGAGCACAATCAAGATGCTGTTTGAGCTCGCACGTACTCTCTGTAGCAAGGATGTTACGCTCTTACGTCTTATCGCGAAAAAATCATTGGTTCGCGCTTCTGCAAACATATTAGAGGCACTACAGTAACGTGGGAGCCCCAACAGCAACCTAAAGGCATTGTTATAGGTGACTCGAAGTGCGTTATAGGTTTTCTTTGTGTAATTGACCCAGAGACTGTTCGTGTAAAGACTTTGACAGTAGGCTTTAAAAAGTGTTACTTTTACCTCCACTGTACAGCAAGCAAATCTCCGAGCCAACATATTACTACGCACTATCAACGCCCTTCGAGCCCTCTCAATGTCCATATCGTCCTTACCATCTTCTGACAAAAAATGACCCAAATATTTAAACTGAGCAACTCTTACTAAATCAACACCGCATAGCCTTATAGGTGGAACATAGCTAGGGGGTCTACAGCCAGCCGTGAAGACCACATATTCGCTCTTTTTTGTGTTATATTCAAGCCCATGTGCTTTAGCATAATCGAAGAGAACTGACAGCCGGACTCAGCAGCACCATATCATCAGCGTAGCTAATGTTATTGACCATAGTGCCATCTACTGAGCAACCTGATTGTTTGCTGCTGAGTCCCACTATCAAGTCATTCATGTAAAGGTTGAAGAGCCTTGGAGATGTTTTACCACCTTGACGAACACCACACTCCAACCTGTACATGTCCGACACACCACTACCCCATTTTACATAATTAACTTGATTCCCATACCAATACTTAAATATTTCAATCATTTCAACAGGCATATTAGTCTTCTGCAGCTTGTTCCACAGCACCTCATAAGAGACCCTGTCAAATGCCTTCGACAAATCCAGAAAGCAGGCGTAAACTGGGGTCTTTCTATCATTATAATACTTGACAGTCTGCTTGACTGCCAATATAGCATTTTCTGTGGACAGACCAGCACGGAATCCAAACTGTGCTTCATGCAAGTCAAGACACTGATCCAGCTGGCTGTCAAGCAGACCATCAAGAATCTTAGCTGCTGTAGTTGCTAATGAAATTGGTCTGTAATTATTCACATCTGACATATCACCAGTTTTGTTCTTTGTGATTGGTATTACAACTGTTTTCATGAGCTCAGATGGTAGGTAGGAGTGACCAATACATAGATTAAAGAACAATGACAGCACCCTAGGAAGGTGTACCCCCGCATTCTGGTAGTGTTCAATACTTAGTTCATCGTGACCAGGGGACTTTCCCCTCGTCATACCTTTCACAATTTTAGCAACTTGTTTTGTGGTAAAATAAATTGAGGATTTGCCACCAGAATTCCTAAGATTCACATGTTCACTGTCACATGAAGAAACCTGAAGGGTCTTTGCAGGAACTTTAAAGTGATTCATAAAACAGTTGGCAATGTCATGACTATCACATAACCCAGAAACGCTCACCGGTATACCAGGTCTAGGGTTTAATTTTTGAGTCTGCTTCCAAAACTTTTTAAAATCTTTTTTACTATGATGTTCTGCAATGATATCTAATTTAATTTTCTCTTGATTTTTAAGGCACCACTTTAGCCTTGATTTAAATATTCTACGTGATTCACACATCTGTTCGTAGATCGGCCCAGAAGTAGGTTTGTTATATAACAGCCAATTTTGAAAGGAGAATCTGGCAGACCCGTGAGCGTCACTGACGTGCTTATTCCAGCCTGCTACTTTTTTCCTAGAGCCTACCGTACGAGGTGCACCCTGATGATCACAAGTTAAGATAGCTGCCTCAGTGAGTGTTGAGATAATTGACCCATACATTTTATCTAAAATTATTCTGTGATTGGCATTATCACATATGCCGTCCATACAGCTATTCATTTCAGCTGGAAAGTTGATGTCACGGAGTCTACTGTGGCAAGCATTACGGAATGTTTCCGTTTGAGCAGTGTCCCTATCACCCCATGCTACCCCGCTAACAGTTTTACCCTTATAATTTACCCTAGACCCTACCATGCCAAGGTCACACTCCAGCACAAGAGGAAAATGATCCGACCAAAATATATTATATTTAATATTAACATTTATCACTGTCAACCATGAAGCCTTGGATACTACAATATGGTCAAGCCAGCTTCTGCAACCATTAGAGTCACTAACGTAGGTAAAATTATCCGTGTTTATTCCTAGCTTTTCAAAGTCTGCTATCACCCAGTCATTCTCATTACAGAAGGAGATCAACTCACTACCAAATGGTTTAGTAGGGTGTGCATTAAAATCCCCAAGAACAAACACTGATTCTACATTACAACTATCAATTATAGCGCTAATATTCCCCAAATAATTTTGAAATGAAAGAAAGTTATTTGAACTGTCTGTTGGCATATAGACATTAATAACCAAAAATTCTTTATCACTCATATTCACTTTTATAGCAATTATTTTATCACTTTTTGTATCAACTACCGAGACGTTCGTGAAGACACTTTTCCTCCAGAGTAAACCAGTCCCACCGAAGGGTCTACCACACAACAGCTCCTTGGAAGTGTCAACAGATGAAGCGCCGGTATAACCAAAGTCAGCATCTATTTCACCGAGTACTGGAATTTCATATGGGAGCAACCAAGTTTCTTGCAATGCTAGGATGTCTGCTTCCTTACAGAGAGACCTGATACACTCCTTATATGTCTTAACATTCTTACAATTAAAACTGATTAGTTTTGTAGTTTTACCCATAATGACAAATATTAACCAACGCCATTCCCTGTACCCATCGCAGCACTCCTTCTTGCGAAGCTCACAAATGGACGGAACGTTATGCCCTCAGGCCATAACTTCGTGTCAAGATAAACATCCACATTCGATTTTGACACCCATCACTTATAAGCATTGTAACCTTTATCATGTTTCATTTGAACACGCTCTAAACGTACAGATTCCTTTGTGTTCTTACGAATATACTCAATGATATCCAACTCAGTCGTATCCTTATGAACGTTGGATATAAACAGTTTCACAAGGTCATCCGCCGCCTTGAAACCGGTTTGTTTACCCTTCGGCGCTGCACCCTTCTGGCCCACAAATCGGTTTTTGTGTCTTCGGCGCTGTACCTCAATCCATTCCTGAGACGGCTTGTTGTTCCTCCATTCGCCCGTTTTTACTATCTCAGCCATATTTCGTCTTGGGTCGGATTTTTGTGTGAAAATCGAAGTATTTTGGTTTTGTTCGTCAATCGTAGAGGACATCATATTGGTAGATTGTAAGATTGTTCTTGTTTGATGGGAATGATACGACGGAATTACAGTACTTATACAATTTATTAAAAAGGCACACACCTTACATATTAATGGCGGATGAACAAGAAGGAAGGGCTAGAGGGCGCTGCAATCGCCATACAATATTTGTTGCGTTCAGTTAGCACATTATTAGACAAATGGATGCATTCATTTTAACACCCCCTCTCAACAAATATTTTCCAATATTTTTTACATGTTAAATTTCCTGACATAAAATCATGACCTGCCCTTAACATATAATCATGCATCGCCTTAACAAAATTTTACCAGCTTAGATATATTTTTAATTGAGAGTTGGTTAGTCATGCATTTCAAATTATATACCACCTATAAAATTACATATTAATTTATTCCTCTAGAATAAATAATATAACATAATATGCATGACCAATCAATCAATACACACCTTATTCAAATTTTAAAAATAAAATTTATGAATTTTACAAACAAAGTTGTTCCTAAAGGCTTTGTTAACAGATCTGCAATGTTATCTTCCGTTTTAATATATTTTAATGAAATACATTTTTGTTTTATTTTGTCAACAATGAAATGATACCTTATATCCAGATGTTTCAATCTTTTATTATTTTCACTATTAAAAACCAATTTAATCACAGATTGATTATTCTCAAAGATTACCGTTCCACTGCTAACAATATCAAAATCAATTAACAAACCCTTAAGCCAACAAGCCTCTGCCACTGCCATACTTAAGGCTATGTATTCAGATTCAGTGGATGATAAACTAACACTAAGTTGTTTCTTACAGCACCATTGAATTGTACAATTATTGAAATTGAAGACATAACCTGTGGTTGACTTCCTATCTAATACATCTCCTGCCCAGTCAGCATCCACAAAACCTTGCAAACCGTTGTCATTGCTGCTATAAACAAGCGCATAGTGTAACGTCCCCTTAACATAGCGTAGAACCCTCTTAAGCGCTTTGAATAACATTACACTAGCACAGTGTTGATACCGACTAAGGAAACATATTGACACACACAAATCTGGCCTTGTACCACAGACTGCATACATTAAGCTCCCAATCAGCTGTCTACACATCCTTTCAATTTCTAAACTTTCAGGCCTCTCCCTTTTTAGCACATCAAAGTTGAAATTTTGATCTATTGGTGTAGAAACAGCTTTACAGTCTGACATGCTGTAAGCTTGTAAGACCTTGGATAAGTATTTTTCCTGAGACAGAATAGTTTTTCCTACCTTCTGCTCCATGTCAATGCCTAAATAACTTTTTGCTAAACCTAGGTCTTTCATTTTAAAACTTTTACATAACTGTAACTTAAAATTTTGTAAAACTTTATGCTCAGTACTAAACATTAAAATATCATCAACAAATAACAACACATATGTTTTACACTTGTTGTCATTTTTAAAAAATAAACAATGATCATTTCTAGACTTTGTAAAACCTTCATTTTCAATGAAATTATTAAACTTTGTGTTCCAGTATTTAGGTGATTTTTTTAGACCATATAATGATTTATTAAGTTTACAGATTTCACCAGATGGAAGTTTTAGATACACCGTTTCATCTATGTCACCATGCAAGAAAGCACCTACTACATCCATCTGATGAACTGGGAGTTGCAGTTTGTTAGCTAAAGACATGAAAACCCTAAAAGTTGGTAGTCTTGCCACTGGCGAATAGACTTCTAGGTCACAATCTGACTGTTCAAAGCCTCTTGCTACTAGGCGAGCTTTGTACACTTTTTCACTGCCTACATCCTTCACCTTAAATACCCACTTACTAGAAATTACTTTATTTCCCTCAGGTACAGTTTTAACTTCAGTCCATGTGTTATTTTCTTTTAATGTATCCAACTCAGTCTTTATGGCTTTCTTCCATTCTTCCTTATTTTCAGCATTAATTGCTTCTTCTAATGTTACAGGTTCTACCTCAGAGAGAAGTCCAGTTTCATAATCTGCCATCCATGCCGGTTTCTTTGTTTGTCTTCCACTTCTTAACCGTTTTTCTTCTGGAGAAAGCCCCTGATTTTCTATTACCGTTGTCTCCAACGAGTCTGAGGATTCTTGTAGCCACTCTTCATACATTGATGGGGAACTATATTCTACTTTATCACTGAGTTTTTCCTTTTCTGCCGGACTTAAAATATCTTCCAAAGAAATTTCCCCCTCTGGTTCTGGTGTCTGTGTCCTTTCCTCTTCTTCCTCCTCGGGCTCTTCTTTTTGTACAGTACCCAAATCAAGAAAATCAGGAAAGGAACATATTTTCTGGCTATTGCTTCCTTCATTCTCCTTTTCCTGACTCTTACACAATGCCTGTTTATCAAAGAAGCTCCCCTTGACGAAAGTAACCTCCCTTTTGATCAATACATCATTTTTATCAGGAAAATAGACTCTGAATCATTTAGTTGTTTCACCATAACCAACAAAATATCCTGGCTCTGCTTTGCTATCCCACTTTTTGCGTTTTTGATTAGGTACATGAACTGACACTTTAGTACCAAATATCTGTAATTTATTTATGTCAAATACACCCTTTTGAAACCATAACTCATATGGAGTTATATTTTGGACTCTGCTTTTACCGGTCCTGTTCAATACAAAAACAGCTGTATTAACGGCTTCTGCCCACAGTGATTTGTCAAAACCACTTGATAAAAGAATCGTTCTAGCCGCTTCTGTTACAGTTCTCATTTCCCGTTCAATACATCCGTTTTGTTCCGGTGTATAGACTACACTTGTCTGGTGAATAATTCCAAAGCTCTCTAACAAAGACTTAAACTCTCTGTTCATGAACTCTGACCCACAGTCAGACCTAATGATCTGAACTTTATACTCCAAGTTTTTAGTCACAAAGTTAAGGAAACTCCTTACCTTATTTATTGTTTCAGATTTATTCCTTAGAAAATATACTGTTCTAAACTTGGTATAATCATCTTTTATTAGCAGATAATATCTGGAACCGCCTAATGATGTTGATTCCATAGGACCGCACAGATCCATATGTAAAACCTGACCTGGTCTCTCAGCCCTATCTTTACTTACTGGAAAAGGTCTCTTATGTGACTTACCCTGTAAACATGGCTCACACATTACTTCACAGTCACTACTGGCTCTGAAATCTATCTCACATCTTTTCAACACACTTTTTACTTGCTCAATGTTTTGATGACACATTTTCTCATGCCATTCTTGCAAACTGTCAATAGACTTTCCTACACAAACACTCTGCTTTTCATGCCTAAATTTCATAAAAAACAAGTTATATTTCTTATATGCCAAAGAACAAACCTCTTTATTGTTGTTTTTTCTAAAATAACCACAATTATTGTTGACAGATAAATTATAGCCTCTATTCGTGGCTGCACTGACTGAAAATAAATTTAACTTTAACTCAGGGACATGCAACACGTTATTTATTGTTGTACTAACCCAGTTTTTCCCATTGTAGGCCTCGACTGAAATTGTACCAATTCCAATTGCCTGTATAACCTTACCATCGCCGACAACAATAGGTTTTGGGCTTTTCAATGTACTATACTCTGAAAACCTGCTAATGTCATGTGACATGTGTTCAGTGGCACCACTGTCCATAACCCAATCTTCACTGTGTAACACACTATTTAAAGCTGATGACAGCACTGACACAGGAAATGCATTACTTTGACTACTGTTTTTCTTAGCCCAACAGTTCTCAATATTATGACCTTTTTTCCTACAAAAAGTACAAAACTTACTATTCATGTTATTTTTTACAACTTTACAGTCCTTTTTGAAGTGTCCAGTCTTACCACACTTAAAACATTTTCTTGTAAGTCTTCTGTCCATTGTAGCGAATGCTGTCTCCCTTAGCTCTTCCGCTTGGGAGTGGGAAGTGAAGCGTTGCTCTTCTATGAGAAGTCGAGCTATCAGCTGCTCCATTGTCCTCTGTTCTGCTGGCACGGAGTCCCATGCTGAGACGAAGTGTCTATACTGCTCCGGAAGCACACTCGTGATTTTAGTGATAGCCATCTGTGAGCTCACCTCCGCTCCAAGATTTCTAAGTTTGCACAAAAGAGTTTCAAATTTGCTCAGGTATTCTGACATAGTCTCACCATCTGTGAATCGCATTTGGAAGAATTGTTGCTGCAGAATATGCACCGATAAGTCTCCTTTCTGTTCAAAAACTGTGTGGAGCTTTTCCCATATTTCTTTGCTAGATTTACACGAAGCTATATGTGGAATCACATTCTCCGAAACGCGCGAGACAAGGAAGCCTTGTGCCTTGGCGTCTTTTGCCGTCCACTTTTTCAGCTCATCTGCTTTGTCTGGTGGGGGACACGAAGCCGTCCCATCGACAATATCAAATAAATCAGCCGCCCGTAGTAATACCTTCACTTTAAACTGCCAAGCCGTCCACCCGCTGGCATCTTGCAGTGGTTGTTGAAATTGACCATTCATGGCGTCCATCTTGATTGCATCTGTCCGCAATCTGTATGCCCTACGGAAATGTTCCTTGGGATCGGACTATTGCCACATACACGAAAAACGATTGAGCTTCGACCGCTCCCGGCTCCTGGAATCCTTGACCAGATCCACGCCGCTTCTCTGGTTCCGTCCTTGCTTCCTTCCTTGGCCTCACGACCTTGACCGATCGCTCGCCGGGCCACGTCGCTTGACCGCGACCGATTATTCTCCACCTTACAAAAGCAACCAAAACAATCAACAGGCCATGAGCGTGACTGGGTCGATAACCTATTGGTAGATTGTAAGATTGTTCTTGTTTGATGGGAATGATACGACGGAATTACAGTACTTATACAATTTATTAAAAAGGCACACACCTTACATATTAATGGCGGATGAACAAGAAGGAAGGGCTAGAGGGCGCTGCAATCGCCATACAATATTTGTTGCGTTCAGTTAGCACATTATTAGACAAATGGATGCATTCATTTTAACACATCATGTTGACATTGACAGGTTTATTTGGTGTTTCTACATTACATGTATTGTCTCTGGTACGCAATGACTCAGCCGACCGATCCTGTCGGGTCGACTGAACCGCCACCGCGCTCTCGCGCGGTTTTTTCGCCGTTTCTGGACCGCTCGTCTGCATCACACGCTGGCTGCATTTGTTTAAATTGGCAAACTCACCGTTGACTGATGACGGCGATGACGTAACTGGACTTACATGAGGCAGTGTAGTAGTCTGTGGTGGTGTGGTGCTGTCACTGTGTGCGTTCTTACCAACGACGGTGGGATGACAATGCAAAATTCCATTATTTGTGAGCTCGTTTTTTTTCTTCGCAGCCAGTTGACATCAACCCAAACGGTCCACTGTCCAACACGAACGAGTCCACATATTTGTTAGCGCCTCTTTTGGTGTTTACATAGTTGAAATTAGGCAGTATTGTACTCTGAAGCAGCGTTGAACAACCCTGCGAGGACGAAACGGATAGATTACATGATTTCTTTTAATCCTAGAATCCTTCGCTTGCTCGAGTTAATAGTAAGGCCCTCGCGTCAAATAACAATTTTGCTGCCTTTCATAACAAACAGCTATTATTCTGTCGTGTCTGTGTTATGTTTTCGTTTTGTCTCAATTGTGTCATTTTGTCAATTGTTGTTGAATGACATAAGTTTACCAATAAAGTAGTTGCGTACTTCCTGAAGAAACACAGAATTTGCTCTCAGCTACATTTTTTGACAACGGTGTCATAGTTTTTGCAAGGTTTTTGGCTGACGACAGTAATAGGTTACCAGACAGAGACAGAGAAAGGTTTGTAGTAGCGCAAAAGTTTGTAGTATATCTAGTGGTGGACAAGTACGGAACCTTTAAAACGCGATTCAGACTCGCACTTTGCAGCTAGACAAGGAAATACTTTTGCTCAAATAAACTAATCACCAAATTCTAAGACTCAGGCACTATTGTGAAGTTTTTCGTATATTCTCGTAGAAAAAAATACTGGCTGCTTATTAATTTCTAGGGAGTAAATAAAAAAACCGGCCAAGTGCGTGTTGAGCGACGCACAGTGTAAGGTTCTGTATTTTTTTAGGTAAAAAAGGTTTAAAGCAGGTTTTTAGGGACCCGTAGTCTACAACAACCCTTACAGTTTCATCATATCCATCTGTCTGTCTGTCTTTCTGTCCGCGAATTAGCTTAGAGACCCTTTGTACTAGAAAGCTTTAATTTGGTACCAGTTAAATATTAGTCGCGCCGACAAAGTGGTGTGGTGTCTCTGTCGGGCCTCTTGTGATTGGGGACATATTTTATTTTTATTTATTTACAGTTTATTGTACACATGAAAATACATTAAGTAAATTAAAATTAAGAAAAAGGACACAACAGGCGCTGCTTATTTCTAAATGAATGTTCTTCCAGCAGACCTACAGAAGCGTGATTTGACTGGAAGAGGCAGATAGGACGTGCACAAAAACTAAACCTTAACATTATACTTAAACTATATAAATACACAAGTATACATATATAAATATACATATATAAATATATATTATATATATACATAAATACATAAATACATAAATACACTATATGGATCACTTAGACAAAGAGAGATAATGCTCCTTAACTCGCTTCTTGAAGACAGCGATAGTAGGACTGTCACGTATAGTTAGGTTAGGGAGGGAGTTCCACAGCCTGGCCGCATGAACAGTGAAAGAGTAGGAGTAGAAATCGGAGTGGTGGGAGGGGATAGAGAGGTTGAATCTGACGCTGCGGCGACAGGGCTCCTCTTGAGGACGCGAAAATTCAAAACGCTCGCGGAGATATGGAGGGGAATTCGGATTATTCAGGATATTATAAAGAAGCGAAAGGATATGAGTATTCCTGCGGAAACGGATCGGGAGCCACTTGAGCTGCGAACGGAAATGAGACACGTGGTCATACTTGCGCAAACCGAATATGAATCGAATGCACAAGTTTTGGAGACGCTCAAGCTTGTTTAAGAGCTCCTCAGTGACGTCCAAATAGCATGAGTCGGCGTAGTCAAGGATAGGAAAAAGGAGACTTTGGGCAAGGGAAATCTTAGTTTTTAGGGGTAGGAAACTTTTAGTAATAACACACCATTACATTCACGCAGTATGGTATAATAATAGTAAACATATCATTGACATATCAATGCTACAATCAATAACACTATTTTATCAATTAGACGTGTGCACCGTAGCGCGGCCTGACAAAGCCTCCCCTCGGTCATCGTCCATCGGTCGTCGTGATGTATTGACAGCCACGGTCCAAGCTGGCCACCAGCATTGCCTGCTATACACCACAAATGGTAAAAAAAATTAAAGACATTTTTTCTACCTTACAAGAAAAGTGGGAGTGATGTTTTTTCTCGTCTACCCCACCGTAAGGGTTTCATTGGATGGGTCTTTTCAAAATAATATGGTTCTGCAAATATCCCTTTTCGATTTATGGATTTGGTTGCGAAATATTTAGATTGAAAGCGCAATTTATGGTTGGAGTCGAATCGTAATCGTATCGTAATCGAAAAGGCCTTACAGTTTAATGAGCTATAGCCGAAAAATTGGAAATAATAATAAAAAGCAATAGCAATCAGGCGCTAGGACCTCACTGAGCATTAGGAGATAAAAAAACCGGTCAAGTGCGAGTCGGACTCGCGCGCCGAGGGTTTAGATATACTTTTTGTATTTTTGGAAGCAATAAAGTCCATTTTTAGGACCGCAAAACTAAATTTGTTTGTAAAGGTTTTTAGCAGATTTCTACAAAACTGTGCAACCTAGGAAGATCGTTTTATTTTTCGCTGTAATATACACATAAACTTTTATCGACTTTATTTAATTCAGATTTTTGCTTTCACAAACTTCGGAGATAAGGAAGGGGGTATGGTATTTTTTTTTACCTTTTTCATCACAACTTGAAAACTAAGAGTCGTCAAAAAATACAAAAATATATTTTAGAATGTTCAAGTAAAGCCTTTTCATATGATACCCCACTCCATCTAGTAACAATAATTTGAAATTTTGCCCCCCCCCCCCCCCCTATTTGGGCTCCCTGTACAGTAATAATCATAACTTTTTTTTATTCTTTCATGTGAAATTAAGTTGAGCAACAATATTTTTCAACTATTCCAAATTTCAACTCGGTAGCATAAGTGGTTGCTGAGATATAGAGGTGTGACAGACAGACAGACCAAGTCGCACCATAAAGGTTCCTTTTTCTACCATTTTGGTATCGGATCAGATTGATTGCCCAGATATCTTAGCTAGGATTTTGTTTTCGACACCTAAAAGGTTGCCAAGACGACAGAATTTTAAATTATTTGTCTGTAGAAGTTACAAATCCAATCTCGGTCGGAATTCGCCAATCACCCGAATGGTTAAACTCTTCAATTATTTGCCCGAGCAGCTCTGCATCGATATATTCCAAGACTCACTTGCTACCTTCAAAAATAAAGTAAGATCTCACGTTACCGAAAACTGAACTAAACCAAAATATAACCAAAACTATGCTAATTAAAGTCCGATTTTGTATTGTGTACTACTATTTTCTATTTTGATCTCTTACCTATTATAATGTTCCTTTTTATTCTTGATCATGATAATGTGTTTAGTTGTTGAATATCACATAATTCTTCTTAGTTATCTGTATTAATATTGTATCAGTATATATTTGCATCATTGTAAGTGTCTCATGTGTAAGTAGTGGTTACCTATAATTGGATGTACATATATATAAGATCCTTTTTTTTTAGTGTATAAAACTTTTGTTTGATATGTATTATCTGTTGGTGATCCTAATAAAGAAAATAAAAATAAAAACCCTAAAAATTATGTAAATGTTCTTTCCTCGTAAAGTTCACATAACCCTAGCCTGCTTCTGTGTATTCTCACCGTTGCCCAATCACTAAACATATGATTCTCATTTATAGTGATTTTAGTTTTTTTATACTGAGTTAAAGTAAACAGTGACACATACAAATTATTTTCATATTCGCAATATGGTAAGTTTGGCAGTTTTTCTTCAACATTACTTTTGAAAGGACGTCTACCTTCATTGATAGGCACGCACGTGATAATTACTCCCTTTTTTAGCCGTGACTTTGAAAACTGCCAACTGGCCAGAATGATCAGAGCCCAACTTATTCTTCTAGTTAAAGTAAATATAGTGACTCATACAATTTATTTAGATTGTCGCAATGTGGTAAAATTTGGCAGTTTTTCTTCAACATTACTTCCAGATTACTTTTAAAACGACTAAGTCTACCTTCATTGATAGGCACGCACCTAATATCCTTTTTTAATGCTTTTTTAGCCGTGACTTTGAAAACTGAGAACATTTTAAAGTTAAGCCTAGGTCCGTAGAGGGTGTGTGCAGCGCTTCGCCTAATCAGACTAATCAAGATTTCACTCCCGAGCAAGTTGCTAAAGTAGTGCGTGGCATGAAAAGGGGTAAATCCCCAGGTCATGATGGGCTAAGCGCTGAACACATTCTCTATGCTAGTGATGAAGTTTTCAGAATCTTGTCACTTATTTTCAATTTGTGTTTAAAATATAGTTACCTGCCACCTAATCTTATGAGAACCATTGTTGTCCCTATAGTCAAAAATAAGACCGGTGACCTGTCGAGCCTAAACAACTACAGGCCTATATCCTTGGGAACGATTGTGGGCAAGGTGTTTGAGAGACTTCTGCAGCCTGAATTAGTGAAGAACTTTACGTTGGCGGACGCGCAGTTTGGTTTTCGACCAGGACTTTCAACGGACTCAGCCATACTGAGTCTAAAATATACTGTATCCTATTATGTAAATAGGCATACGTCAGTATATGCATGCTTCTTAGATCTCAGTCGGGCGTTTGACAGAGTAAATTACGACTTACTTTGGAAGAAGCTTATGGAAGCAGGTACACATAATTCTATCGTGAGTCTGTTGAAGTCCTGGTACGAGGGGCAAACAAACAGTGTGAAATGGGGTGACACTCACTCTAACGAATATAGGTTAGAGTGTGGAGTACGCCAAGGAGGGCTCACGTCGCCGGACCTCTTTAACCTTTACATAGATGGGCTGATTGAGGAGCTGAGGAGTACTGGCATCGGCTGCCATATTGGTAATCTGTGCGTTAACAATTTGAGCTATGCCGATGACATGGTGCTCCTTTGCCCCTCAATCAGGGGTATGAGAAGGTTATTAGAAATATGTGAAAGCTATGCCAAGCGGAATGGCCTATTGTACAATGTTGCCAAATCCGAGATGTTGGTGTTCAGGTATAAGAGAGGTCCGGAGAACGTGCCGCCGGTTTATTTGGACGGTTCATTGATAAGGGTTGTGGGGTCTTTCAGATACCTTGGTCACATATTAACTGAAGACCTTCGTGATGACCAAGACATGGAGAGGGAGCGCCGGGCTCTCGCAGTTCGCTGCAATATGCTCGCGCGCAGATTTGGTAAATGTACGGAGGAAGTTAAGTGTACCCTATTCAAAGCGTTTTGCCAGTGCTTTTTTGCGCGTCCGTTATAGATAGGGTACACGAAACGTTCCTGTAACAAGTTACGCGTACAATATAACGACGCGTTCAGGATCCTAATGAAGCAACCGCGCTATTGCAGCGCAAAAAGCATGTTTACGGAAGCGAGAGTCCCGGACTTCTATGCGATCCTCCGCTCACGTATTGCATGCTTCTGGCAAAGACTACGCACTAGTAATAACGCAACACTAGCCGCTGTTAATGACGATGTAATGAATATTTTTGCAAAGCATTGGACAGCGGTGCACCGGAGCCCGAATACCAAATAATTTATTGTGTGTTATTTTTTAGTTTTTGTACATTTTCTTTGTATATTGTGTATGGGTGTATGCCTGATAATAAAGATTAATAAAAAATAAAAAAAACTGCCAACTGGCCAGAATGATCGGAGCCCAATTTATTCATAATTGATTTACCTACTGGTTCTAAATTCGTAAAAATGTTATCAGTACAAGTAGATGAGGACGCTGATATTCTGGTAGGCACCAAAAAAAAGATTCACGAGATTATAGCATAGGAACAAAAATTTAAATCTATTGCACATATAATAGGGGATTCTTCTAAAATGTTAATGTTAAAGTTGCCACATACTATAATGCCTTTGTTGGTGTTACTAACTTTAATTAAATCTTTATCCATTGTTTTTTTCAAATATATCATTATGATGAAGCTGGAGGTCTGTTTATACGCTTATAACAATAAGGTGCTCGGGTTCTACACAGGCCAGTTCAATACTTCGCTCAACAGACAGGCTCAAAACATTATGTACGCTTACACTTTATCAACTTATTGGTAAATAAATATATTACATCGCATGGAGCTCTGAAGCATTTTTTTGTATTACAAAGATCACCGCTATCATAAAAGCTAATGGTCCTATTTACGTAAAAGTCTCCACTTTTTGATACGAACCGAATCTCAATGGTTAACTAAAAAAAAAACTTGTTTTAATACACAGTTACAAAAAAGGTTGGGATTATTTTTCAGAATAAAACAAGTTTTACATAATACCCCAATTTATTTTCATCCTCTTTAATACAACACTCACAAATTATTGTCACACCTGCGGGGTGATAGCCGTCGCGGGTGAAGTTATGCGAGGTTCCAAAATCTTTGAATTATGTGTAGCGCCTTGACGTCAGTAGCACGTGAATACTCTCCCCCCTCGCCGCCGCTAACGTTCATCATCTCACCCCGCAGGAACGTCGCGCACTAAGCTGTCGGACAATTTTTCATTCTACTTTCTGATTAAATTTCTTTACCAACAATTTATACTGCTTGGAAACTTTGAGATCTAGTGAATAAATATAATTGATAGTATTCACAAACGGTGATTCAACTAAAAGCGTGATGGGTACCGCTATCGCGTATGAAACACACCACGTCGCTATGGCGAGTAAGATCTGTGAAGAAAAAAAGGTATGTTTAGTTAGGGATTTTGGTATTTTACTTTAAATAGCCTATACTTTTAAACCAGCAACGGGGGTTTTCGGGGTCGAACAATCGATCTAGCTAGATCTCATGCCCTGAGCGTCGAAATTGCACTTCCGCCCGTGTTACACACAATATTTTTCATTACATTTGCGAGGAATAGAAAAAACTAGTGATCTTAGAGTATTTATTCAAGTAGGTAATTCACGTAGATTACTAACGTTAGTTGATTTGACCAAAAGTTCTGTCATAAAATGTTTAAATATGTTTTAAGGAATTAAAAGGCTAGGTTGCTGTCTTTTTAATATAATTCAATTATTGGTAAGTATAATGTCGATATGTTTGATGGTTTCTGATTTCTAAATCCATTTCGAACCATTAAAATGATCAGATATTACGACCGGCACAACCAACCTCAGCCCCGGCACAACGTGCCCCCGAGAAGGGTCGGTTGTGCCTAGCCACCACTGCTTCTAAAAATCACTATTTGTAGAAAACTATTAAGAATGTCCGAAAACTCGATTTAAATATAAAAAATATATTAAATTTAACGTCGGATAGTCTTCAACTACCATTCTTAGCATTCATATTACTTGATTTATTTAAGGATTTGTCAAAATCGGCACTTTCAGCCCCGCTCTCCCCTATCAAGTTCACAAAGCGACTGTTGAACGGATTCAGAATAAGTTTATTAAGCATATTCGGTACAGAATAGGAACAGCCCATGGATGTGAGGTAGATAATCTTTTGCTTGAAGACCGTCGCATTATCAGGGATTCATTATTATTGAATAAAATATTGCACAATGGAGTTGATTCACCGTATCTTCTTAGTATTATCGGTTTTAAGTGTCCTAGACAGAATGTCAGACGTAGAGAGCTGTTTTGCTTCACTTCTGTTAAAACAAATTATGCTTCAAACTCATTTATTCAGAGATCTTTACATTCATACAATACTAAATTAGATGATATTGATCCTTTTGTAACATCTTATATAACATTTAAGAAGAAGGTTGAAATTGAAATTGAAATTGTTTATTGGTATTAAGGCTAGGTAGGTAATGAGATTAGGTTACCTGCATGTTTAATGTCGTACAGATTTAATTAACTGTTTCTACTATTTACATCTTTTGGCTTCATAAATGAGGTTGTTATACGTGGGACACTCAGAAATATTTGCGACACTAAAAAAAATTGTTCTACAGGTACATATATTTTTATTAAATCTTTTCAAAGTACTCTCCACCAGCCTCTATACAAAGATTCATGCGTCTGAACCAGTTTTCAAAACACTTTTTCCAGTCCGCCGTAGACACCTCGTTTACAGCCTGCTCGAACGCAGCCAGCGCATCTTCCGGCGACGAAAATTGTATCCCCTTGAGCTGATTTTTTATTTTTGGAAATAAAAAGAAGTCACACGGTGCTAGATCAGGGCTGTAAGGAGGGTGACCCAGGAGTTTGACTGGTGTGCTGTCCAGGAAGTCCCTCGTTTTGAGCGCGGTGTGTGCAGGCGCATTGTCGTGGTGGAGCAGTAGTCCGCGGAGCCCTGTGTTTGGTCGCTTGTTGCTCACAACAGAAAAAACTTCTGGTAAACATTTGGTAGTATACCATTCGGCGTTGATGCTTCTTTGATCTCGTAAGGGAATTGAGGCCAAGTGGCCAGTCAAATTAAAAAAGCTGGCGATCAAAATCTTCCCCCCGCTTCGAGATCGCTTCACTTTGGTAGGCGTTGGTTCATTTTGAAACACCCAAACTGTCGACTGGCGCTTGGTTTCTGGATCGTATTGATAAATCCAGGACTCATCACCTGTTACGATGTCGTAAACACGCCGAGACGAGCCTGCTTCAAATTTGTTCAGCATATCACGGCACCATTCCACCCGGGCCTGCTTCTGAGCGTCGGTGAGGTAGTGCGGCACCCAGCGCGATACTATCCTCCTCACGCGAAGATGCCCGTGTAGAATCTCGTGAACGCTTCCCGATCCAATCTTTAATATGTGCTGAATCTCCTGATATGTAATTCGCCTATTATCTTGGATTAAATTTTTCACTGCTAGCACGTTTTCTTCCGTAATAGCCGTCAAAGGGCGACCGCTTCTTTCTTCATCCCCCAAGGTTGGTCGACCGCGCCTAAATTCGTTATACCAACAATACACGGTTGCCTTGGAGGGGCCTTCATCCATAAATGCCATTTGAAGTCTATCGAACGATTCATCCGGTTTCAGGCGACACTTGAAATCGTAAAAAATCATAGCTCTAAAATGTTCCCGGCGCAGATCCATTTTTCAGTAAGACACGATACTTTGAATTGGCTCGCAAAAAATGTGGAGGGAAATTTTGAAAATGGAACACACATATTTTTACTTACAAGTAATCATATTTTCGAAAAAGATTCTGACCGGCCAGTCTCCCATATATAAAAACTATTTTTCGCAATACTTTCTGAGTGGCCTGGTATATCACAATATCGTAATAATATTAACTTTGGTTTTTTTATTAATCTTTCTCATTAATAATGAGGTTGTTAGTTATGCCTTACGCTATTGTTTTTACTACATGTTTAAATATCTGTGGAAACTGTAGGTTTAAGATTTACTTAAGTTAAGTTACCTATTGTTATTCAATAACATAAACTGTTTGTTTCCCTTGAATATAATAAAAATAAAAAATAAAATAAAAATGTAAAATCTAATGGTAGTTTATTAATTTTAAATCTAGCTCTGAGATCAGAAATAAGGTCAACGATGGAGCGAGTTTGCCCAGAAGAAGCCTTTTAATTCGCGACTTGAATAGATTCCGACTTGGATAGACTGAATAAACTAAGAACTTACGCTATATCCATATGAAACGACGAGGGGCTGATGGTGGGCTGAGAAATAAGTCTCGAGGAACATGTAGTGGATTATCAGAACAGAAAGGGATAGACGGCCTAATGGCATCCAAATGCGCCCAGTCAACTTCTCAAATCCAGGATATACTGAAAAACAAATGAGGACCTCACGTGGCGCTACATATTAAAATGTGTTATAATACTTTGTAAACTTGCTTCCTTCTCATATTAGCACTGGAAAATCGATTGATTGAGAGTTGATTGAAAATCGATTGAGTATTGACGTCATCATTTTGATGTATGGTTTTTTTACAGAAACTTATCAAGTGGGGTACCCAATGAAAGGGTTCCTTGAGCTGATTCCGAAAACAAAGTATATCTTAACATTTTAGACACTGGTTTCATATATATATAAGGTGTTTTTTAATTAGACCCAAATATTGTTAGGGTTACCTCAAGGACCTAAATGAATACTATTGGTGTTATTTTTTTACATTTCTATTCGCTAGTTTTCGAGAATAATCCTAAAAAAAATACCGTTAAATATCGTAAAATGAACACTCCGTATCAGCACAGGCGGCAGCGCGGAGTCGTGAGCCAATCACGCGCAAGCCGAGTGCGCGGTTCGGGCGGTTTCGGCTCGGTTTCGGGCTCTCAGTACGGTCGAAATCATTACTACAGTATGATTGCAAATAATAATATTTTTTTTGTTTGAAAATTATAAAAAAAAAACTAGCAGGAGGATTTTTCTAAAACTTTGATAAACCTTTTTCTTTATCATAGTTACACCACCCCTAGAAATATTTGGGTCTAATTTAAAAACACCTTATATATATATTTTTTAAACATACCATGTTTGGGCTCTTCCTGGTAAGAAATGGCTAAACAAATTTTCTTAAAATACACATCAAATGATTTGTTATATCCTCATACTTACGGTCAATAAAATATAAACAAAAACTTTTTTTTTTGTAATAAGTAGGGAGAACGAAATTTGATGTTAATAAAGAATTTTCATACTATCAATCTATTTTCCAATACTGCGAGCGACTCATGTTGATCTAATTAGACTAGGAAACAAGTTTAGGTACATACGGCAACAAGTAAGTAGAAACAAAACTAGTATTAGCTGAACTAGTGATCGCCCGAAACCAGTGACCCACTCAAGGTCAAAGTGTTTCCACATAGTACGTGCGGCCGTGTGTATAAAGTAACTCAGCTCCAATATGTAACGCCGAATAATCCCGGTAGTCTCCACGAGGCAAAGTCAGTATTAGTTAATTAGCATACCGTTTTAACTATTGCACCTTAGAACTTTCTTACTTTAATAATTTTCTTACTTTTGACTCCACTTATCATGCCAAACAACCAAAGACATGGTAATAACGCGAAGACTGGCCTTTCGATGGCAAGGTATAGGTATTGCAGGAGCGGAGACTGTACATCTTTAATGAAACAACCAGCTGCGATCCAGAGCACGAATAGCGGCAAAGAGTAACGGCATAGAAGACGTAGCCACTGAAACGAGAAGTCATCTTTTAAATATTTAAAGCGAATAGTAAGAAGACTCTTTAGTATTAGTTTAATTTATTAGGTACGCAATTATTTAGTTACATTCTATAACTTTTAACAGAAATGGTATAACAACACAATAAGTAATTGAATCTGCCCGTGAAAGGGATTCGAACATTTTAGTATGAAGATTGGCATAGTAAAGGCCGCCATCTTGGTTTTGATTTTGAAAATGTGGCGCACGATTTCACTTTCAAAACTTGATAGATGAAGGCTAAGTAATGTCCTAAAGTGTCAAGGTACGGATTGATTCAAAATTTTTTGTTTGTCAAAACAGAAGCAGATCTTTTGACTTTCGGCTTCTGGGGAGTGTAGGGATAATATGATATTTTTTATTTGTGAAAAAAACCAAGATGGCAACCGATCACTATGCACCCCTTTGTCTTCAAAGTAAATTTCGATTTCCCATTAGAAACTGCGTCAGCTGATAGCGCATTCTGTATGGAAGGTCAAAACAGCCATAGAGAGTTCGGCTCTCGATCTTGGAGGTTTTACGTTTGATTTCCGGTAGGGTGAGCGTCGAACAAAAACCATTTTATGAGACTTCCCCAGCTTACCATCTGACTGTTCGTGAAGGAAGATACTTCGGAAGCTGACACGTAGTCGCGGCTACTGTCTACGGAAGTAGTCGTTATCGAGACATCTTAGAGACCTTTGGGAGCTCAAAACTGACACCAGGTTTTATGTAATCGCTCATGGTAGAGAGTAGATTTTCATAAACATGTGGTAACTATCTGTAAGCAGTCTAGTAAGATTTTAGGCTTCATTATGCGTACTGCTGCGCAGTTTAATAACGCGAGAGTTATCAAGATGCTCTACAATGCGTACGTGCGTAGCAAGCTTGAATTTGGGGCAATAATTTGGGATCCCGACGAGGATAAATATAAATTCATGGTGGAAAAAATACAACGTAAGTTCGCGCGCTGGTTTTACAAGCGTGTATATGGATATTATCCCTTTTTGTATTCCTCATTGTTCGGGTCAGCTATTGTGGATATGGAGACGCTTTCTTTAAGAAGGAAAATGCAGCTGCTGATGCACTATCTTAGTGTACTGCATCAAAAGAGAGATGGTCCCCTGGTGATGCAGGAAGTGGGCATCATAGTTTCGGAAAAATCTTGCCAAGCGCATGGAGCGATGGCGCCGCGGCGTAAACTACGGCTGATACAGCGCCCTGTCACGCGAACCAAATTTGCGAACAACGCACCTACCACACGGGCACTTACGTTGATAGGTAACATTCTCTTTCACATTGACTAGATTGATTTGTTTACTGACAAATTAGCATGCTTTCTTAGCAAGGCTAAAAAGTACCTTGAACGTACTTCATATATATTCTTTTCTTTTGACAATTAGATTTTTTGACAATTAGAAATTTTATTTTTTTACAGTTCGTTGACATTTCTTTTGTCAATAAATATTTGTAATTTTTAAAATTTAATTATTTTAATTAAGTTGTGTAATTATAAGCTTGCTTACTTGTGTTTTGGATTTTCTGTAAATAAGTAAGTTGAATGAATAAATGAAATGAAATGGATCTTACCTATATCCTACACGATAGTATATTGATAAGGAAAAGTTGTTCATACTGCAATACCCTTTTTGAGCTTAAGTTTTACTACCCCACTTTACGTGACAGTTATATAACGTGAAACATCACCGCGTAAGTCGATTTTTCGCGGTTAATTTTAATTTGAATGTCATTCGATAACCGTTTGGTAACCGTAGTATATAAGATGGTATGATACAAGAAAAGATGCTGCTGCCCATCCTAGCTCCGGTTTATAAGCCCTTCGTCGCCACTTACGCTGTGTTGTTTCTGAAGCGAAATATGGACTAACTAATGTACTCGTACCTTTATTTTGTAGACTAAGAATCCCTCTTGGCGACATTCGAAATATACATGTGCTAGTAAAATTCCGATGATACACGAAGGCAAACTGCCCCAAGGTGCCATGTAGTAGTAGAATGCAGTTGCGGGGTGATTTCGTAAAAGATCCGGTAAATCTCTGAAAATAATTCAAATTGCATTAAAATTGATCTTAGCGACATCTCCAAAGTGCGAATCAAGGAAGTGAGACACCGCGAAGTTGCAAAAAGCGAAAGAGCGACATCACCGAAGCTCGAATTTGATAATCGAATTCAAAACCACTGAAGCTCGAATAACAAAATCGTCTTTTGCTGAAGGTTTTGAAAACTTCTTTACGGATATTCCAGTTTCAACTACAAAAACCTTGAACTCATCTCCCACTCTTACCAAATCTTATCTCGAACAAAACGTAAATGTTTGCAATGTAGATTTTAAATTCAGTTACGACAATGTTTTTTTTTGTAATGAAAGCCTTTATATCACTTGAAATAAAAAAGACTGCCGATATAGATGGCCTGTCATTTCAAGTTATTAGTGCCATTATAGAAAGCATTGCACCATACTTATCTAGTATTTTTAATAAATGTGTAGAAGATGGTGTTTTTCCTGATTTGTTGAAACATAGTAAAATTATTCCTTTGTTTAGAGCTGGCAGTAAATCAGACCCCACTAATTCTAGACCTATTTCTATTTGACCAACTCTTAGTAAGATATTTGAAAAGATAATTGAAATCAGATTCAGAGCCACTTTTATCGCAACAACTTGATGCACCTTAAACAGTTCGGTTTTACGAGGGGTCGTTCTACAATCGATGCCGGTGGTGAGCTAATTCAAAGTGTATTTGACGCCTGGGAAGAGTCAAGTGATGCCATTGGCGTTTTCTCAGATTTGTCCAAGGCTTTCGATGTGCATTTCGTTTGTGCATCATGATATTCTAAACAGGAAATTACACCATTATGGAATTAAAGACCAGGCTCTACGCCTTCTGGAGTCGTATCTAAATGAAAAGGATTCAGAAGGTTGATGTAAATGGGAAAAGGTCACTAGGATCAAAAATTTGTATGGGCGTTCCACAAGGCTCAATTCTGGGACTATTCCAGTTTATTGTATATATTAACGATTTGCCATAGTACTATTTTCAGATGATACGTCTTTGATTTTTAAAGTCAAAAACAACAATCAAATTTTGACAACGTAAATACTATATATGATGTATTTGAGTGTTTTGCCGTAAAAAATCTTATATGTGTCTAAAGTGATTTATCACCTCCGCTCAAAGGACCTTCGATATTCTAGTCAAATGCATAAAAAATTATCTTAGCGACATCTTAGTCAAATGAATCTCAAAATGAATCTCTGAAGATTGCCATATTTTCTATAATGTCACATTGTGCAAACGAGCAGGTGGGCCACCTGATAGCAAGTGACCACCTCCGATCAAAGGACATAAATAAGACAGCAAAGCGTGTTGCTCACTCTGAGAATCAAGATTTCATGTGCTAGTAATTTCTCTGGCTCCCTTACCATTCGAACCGAAACAAAGCATGTAAACACTGCTTTTTTAATGCAAAAGTAGGCAGGGGGCTGATACTTCCCCAGATGAACTTTGCACTAAAGACCTGCCACCTTCAGCAAGCACAGTACAGCACCTTTTGTACTTACAAGGAACTTGACAGACGGACAAAAAATTGCTTTATAAGGGTTCTGTTTCCTTCTTGTGGCACGGAACCATAAAACTCTAAAAAATAAGTACATAAATTTATTTTTCGGTACCTACTTTTAAAAAAGTTGCAGCTTTTTGTTAGTAGAATAACTGGGCTTAGAGATTGAAAATTATAAAGTTTATTTACGTTACATAATTTATTAGAAATGAGTTTCTGCATCTCTTAAAGCTGATGAAATGTGTTTTTGTAGTACTCGTAAATTTTGTCTTCTTTCTATTTTTAGAAGATCAAGTTTTAAAGAATTTCTAAATTTTAGCGACTGATTTCATTAAAAAAATAAGAATTCAGAAAATTCTAATCATTATTACAATATAACTGTTACAATTCGCATGCTTACTTGTAAGCAAGTTCAAGTTTACTTGCATTGTATATTAGGTGACTTTTAATTAGTTCTTGATAGAAAAAGGTATGTATGGTATTGTACTCATGATACTGAACAACTTTCCCCAAGGAACATATGTCGAAATATGAAAATCAAGTTTTGACCTCCCATCAGCTGATAGCGCATTTTAGCTAGGCAACTGCAAATAAATAAACTTTTGTTTTTTACGGAAAATGTCGGTCTTTGACTTTGTACTAACCAAAATTATAACATTTTTGGCGACCGTGGGATAAAAAGCCTGCAAATAATAGGCAGAATATCATCGTGCAGTGAAATAATTACAAATTAATTATAATGGATGTCCTAAAGCGCAAGCGAACCCAATTTCGCAGAGAATTTACGTCCGCAGCTGACAACTTTGAAAAAGCCATGCAGCGCAAAGAAGAAGCTGAAAAACTGGACGTAGAGGGTAAATTTGCACGGCTATCCGACTGCGCGGATGAACTATTCAGCTGCGAAGTGAAATTACGTGACATCTGGTGCGAAGCCGAAACCATCGACGAAACCGCTTTCGCCGAGGATCAAAGTAAAGCAGCGCATTACAAAACCAGATGGTCCATGTTGAAGACTCAATTCAAAAACTTCGTTAAACAAAATGAAAATGATGGTGCTAGTAATACATCGTCAAAATCTACTGTTAAGTCTCACTCTAAAGAGCGTAAGGTTATAATGCCAAAACTGGAGATAACTAAGTTTGATGGCGAGGCAAAGAAGTGGTTACGCTTTTGGGGACAATTCTCAAAGATAGACGGGGACCCAGACATCAACGGCACTGACAAGTTCCAGTTCCTGTTACAATCTATGGAACCTGACTCCAGCGCCAGACAGTTAGTAGAGAGTTACCCCCCAAGTAGCGAAAATTATTCAAACGCTGTAAAAGCTTTAAAAGATAGATTCGCCAGAGATGACGTTCTCATCGAGACTTACGTTAGAGGTTTGCTAGCACTGATGCAAAATAAGAGTGAGGTAAGCAATCTAACTACATTGTATGACAGTCTTCAGACTCACCTTCAAGCATTAGAGACTCTCGGCGTCACCAAGGACAAATACGCTTCAATGTTGTTCCCTATGATTGAGTCGGCGCTTCCAGAAGACGTGCTTCGCGCTTGGCATCGCAGCCAGCAAACTAGCAGAGACCTTTCTAACCTCATGAACTTTTTGCGTCTAGAGGTAGAATCTGAAGAAAGGATCCGGCTCGCTAGTCAAGTTTTTCCCACAACATCCGCTGTCGAGCCGAAGCCGCCAACCGCCTGTTTCTTCAACGAATCCAATCCAGGCAAGTCTGAAAGCTCCAGTAAACAACGTGCAGCATGTGTTTGGTGCGATAAGGATTCCCACTCGGCTACGGAGTGCCACAAAGCTGCGAAGATGCCGCTGAAGAATCGTGTTGAGTTTTTGAAAAAGAAGAATGCCTGCCACATATGTTTTAAAACAAATCACTCGGCCAAGCAGTGTAAAAGCTATCCAAGGTGCCTTTTCTGCAAAAAACGACACTACACTTTAATGTGCACTGAATTAGAAAAATTGGATAGTCAAAACAACACTGCAAACAATAACAATAAACAACCAGAGACGAGCAATTTGTCATGTCAATCAAAGTTGACAACTGTAACTTTACTACAAACTTTTGTGGTAAAGATTGTTCATGGCAACAAAGAGGTTTGTGTAAGAGCGCTTATTGACAGTGGCGCGCAAAGATCCTACATCAAAAAAAGTCTCATTCAAAAGCTCGGTCTGAAACCTTCGAAGAAGGAATTAATAACTCATTGCTTGTTCGGCGGGCTTGAGACCTCTTCGAATGTTTTTGAAGTATTTGACATATGTGTCAAAAATGTCGAAAATGATTTTTATATAAACATGTCTGTCGTAGAACAGGAAAAAATATGTAATTGTCTACAAAAAATACCGAACAAAATTTTACAAAAATTGACAAAACAAAACATAAAATTAAATGACTCATGTGACGAGGTAAGTTTGCTCATTGGAGCTGACTATTGCGGACTATTGTTGACTCATGAGTTTTTACAATTGGACGACAATTTGACTGCTGTAAAAACCAAACTCGGTTGGACCGTCCAGGGTCCTGTTACAGGGTCATACATTTCGTCAACTAATTTGTTTACGACTCTTCATTGTTTGTCTAACATTGAAATTTCAGATCTTTGGTCTCTCGAAGCCCTGGGAATAAAGGATCCTGCAGAGCAGGCCACCCGGTCAGCGAATCAACTTGAGATACTCAAATGTTTTGAAATATCTATCAAAATTAACAATGAAGGTCGTTATGAGGTTCATTTACCGTGGCGTGACGTACCGCGACCCCAAACTAACTACGATCTCGCCAGGAAAAGATTGGACTCCACCATGAATCGTCTCAAACAACTAGGTAAGTTCGACGGCTACAATGAAGTTTTTGACGAATGGTTACGACTTAATATTATAGAAATAGCGCCAGACCAATCCATCAAAGGCCACTACATGGCACATCATCCCGTAATCAAAGAGTCAAGTTTAACGACAAAGATTCGTCCGGTTTTCGATGCGTCGGCCAAGGATAAAAATCAGGTCTCCTTAAACTCTTGTTTAGAAAAAGGCGTTAATCTGCTTGAGAAAATCCCTAATCTGTTAATTGATTTCAGGAAGCACAAAATTGGTGTGACCGCAGACATAGCAAAAGCGTTTCTTCAGATTTCCATCACACCAAACGACCGTGACTATCTTCGGTTCCTGTGGTGGTCTAAACTAGATGAACAGGACAGAAAACTGATAACATATCGTCATAGACGTGTTGTGTTTGGTGTCACATCGAGTCCTTTTCATCTCATTGCTACAATTAATCATCATCTGGACAACTGCCCAGAGCATCTGAAGGAAACTGCTATGAAATTAAAAAAATCATTCTATGTGGACAACTGCGTCACAAGCCTGGAATCAGAAGAGGATTTAGATAAGTTTATCAGGGAATCCAAGCAGGTAATGCTTAAAGGCTGTTTCGATCTTAGAGGTTGGATATCGAGTCCTACTTTTGTAGATAACAAAGTCGCGAACACTAACGTATTAGGGGTATTATGGGATGTCAAAAATTATAGTCTTCGGTGCAATGTTAACTTTCAAAATATTAATGGTAGATATACAAAAAGAACGTTACTTTCGATAGCTCAAAGGGTTTTCGATCCCATAGGTTTTGTCTGCCCGACCACTATTGTACCAAAAATGATTTTACAAAGGTCGTGGTGTCTTAAACTTACCTGGGACGAAGAATTACCCAAAGATTTATCTAAAGAATTTGAAAAATGGTTAGAACAGGCCCACCTGATTAATGATTGCGTTATTCCTAGAAGGCTTACTCGTGTCTCTATAAATGATTGTAATAACTCTTTACATATTTTTTGTGACGCGAGTAAAAACGCTTATTCAGCGTGTATATTTTTACGATCGCAGCTAGGTGAGCATGTTGATCTGAGGTTAGTTTTAGCTAAGTCGAGATTAACACCAGTAAAAAAAATTTCTATCCCAAGATTAGAGTTGATCGCCGCTACGCTCGCTTGCAGACTGTCAGTAATTGCTATTGAATCGTTAGCATTATCAAATTGTCGCGTGTTCTTTTGGACAGATTCTAGCGTCGTACTGACGTGGATAAAATGCGATGGGCCGTGGACAGTATTCGTCTCAAACCGTGTTAAGGAAATTAAAAGCATAAGTGCTCCTCCCTCCTGGAGGCATGTACCTGGTGAATTGAATCCAGCCGATTTACCTTCCAGAGGCATTTCTCCGAAGGGCTTACTAGAAAGTCAATGGTGGGAGGGCCCTTCTTGGTTACGGTTACGCGAGGAAGACTGGCCTACTACAAAACTCGTATTTAACGAGTCTGAAGTGAACGACGAACGGAGAGAAGTCTCCACTCATGCTATGCTTGTTGAGCAAGAATCTTTTTTGACGCGATTAACTTACTTTTCAAACTATGTAAAAGTTGTAAGAATGTTGTGTTGGATATTACGCATGAAGAATAAACCAACGTCCAAAGAGTTGTCTTACGACGAATACGAATACGCTGAGAGTTCCCTTATCAAGTTAATTCAGCAAAATTATAGGAACTCTTTACTCAACGATAAAAAGTTACAAACTTTTGTTGACGAAAATGGTATAATACGTCTAAATACAAAACTGTCCTTAGGATCAGACGAACGTGATTTTAAGTTTCCGATAGTTTTACCAGGAGTAGAGACGTTAGTAAGACGTCTTATAGAGCGTCGACACGTCGAACTGCAGCACGCTGGGGTTCAAACATTGATGTGTAACCTGCGTCAAACCTTTTGGATCATAGGTCAAAGGAAACTCGTGCGCAGCGTCGTCGATAAATGCATAAAATGCAAACGTTTTAAAGCAAAACGTTGTCAAGCACCCGTAGGAGTTCTTCCTAGAGAACGTATGGAGGGTAGCACGCCTTTCCAGTTTTCGGGCGTTGATTTAGCTGGTCCTTTATTGTTGCGCTCGGGATCCAAAGCATGGATCGTGCTTTTTACGTGCGCTACTTATCGTGCCGTGCATTTAGAGGTAGTAGAAGCACTCTCCACTTGCGAGTTCTTGATGGCTCTAAGACGATTTGTCGCGCGACGTGGCCGAGTCCAGTGTTTATTTAGTGACAATGCGACAAACTTTCACGGTCTTAATAATGCTTTTAGTTCCTTGGACTGGAACGAAATATACCGTTTTTCCACTATAACGAGGATCAAATGGCAATTCCTGCCACCAGCAGCTCCTTGGTGGGGAGGGTTCTATGAGAGATTGATCGGTTTTTTGAAGCAAATTTTACGAAGAGTTTTAGGCAAAGCCGCTATTACGCTAGTAGAGTTGCAAACAATTCTATGCGACTGTGAGGTAGTCATCAATAGCCGCCCATTGACCTACATAAGTGGTCAAGATGAACTGCAGCCGTTGACTCCGTCTGCATTTATTCAGCCCATGGCTTCATGTGGTGTAAATGACTTTGATGAGGTCGATTCAAAGACTTTAAATATGCGACAACGATATTGTCAACGATTACGTGGAGACTGAAAATAAACGTGTCACTTGGCCATTAGCCATCGTAGAAGGTTTTCACAAAGGTGCAGATGGTATAAACCGAGTGGTACAACTACGGACTTCTGGAGGGACTAAGGTCAGGCCAATTCAGCGCTTATTTCCTTTGGAGATCAGACAAGACAGTTCAGAGATGGACTCGACTGACCTGAGACAAACAAAGTTAGATTTGACTCAGACTGATAAAATTAATGACAATAAAGACGACAGTATTAAAACACGGTCAGGTCGTCCTAGCAGGCTACCTAGCTATTTATTTGACTATGTTTTAGATAAATAATTGTATCAAATAGTTATGTACATTTTTATACATTTGCCATGTTAACCTGCCGGTTTTGTATGGGAGATCAAATTTGGTTTTTCGTATTTCGGCCTATGTTCCTTGGGAAGAGTTGTTCAGTATCATGAGTACATACATATCTTTTGCTATCAAGAACAAATTAAAAGTCACCCTATATGTTTAAAAAGTCTTACTTACTTGCTAGACACGGCATGTAGTAATGATTGAAAGTCCTTTACGTATCCCAAACTAGCATTCAAAAAGCAAGATGTTGCCAACATTAATAATAAAATTTTCCACTTCGGTAAATTATACTGGACCAATGATAATGTTATTATTAAAGTCACCAGCTGTAGTTGCATGTCTGCTGCCAAGGACCTTAAATATACAGGGCGATTGGTTATTTTCAACTGAACATTCTGCAACTCACATAAAACTAATTTATACATGAAAGTGGTGATCGAAAATCACTGTCATTCGAAAAATATATTTTCAACACATTTGCTCATAAAACAGCTCTATTTGCACTGTATTAAGGTCCATAATCCAGCTTATTAAACACGCGTGCTTTTTTCATTACTATAATTTCACTAGTGTTGTAATTTTTGTCTTTTTTTTAATCGGCAAGGTGCAAGGAGTTTCTATATTTATAACATTCATAATAATTTAATGAATTAAGAAACTGTGTTCGATAACATGATATATAAACGTTAATTAAACGAAAATATTGATTTTAATCAACTAACTAACTACAAACTAGTCTTTAAAGTAACAATATATTCAATTTTAAAATATATTGAAAAGTAGTATGTTTGAAGGTCTGGTCATTGTCTCCTGCGCGCGCATTTATAATCTGTGTCTTCGAAAAAAGTAATACGCGCGCCATTTTAACAGATATTTCTTGTTGTGAAATGTGTTTAATGTAATTTAAAAATAAATGACTTCTACAAATAAGAAAAACAGTGATAAGTGTAGAACGTCGAAAATACTTGAACAAAAACACAAGTCCGGTGTAAGGGTGACCTAGAAATGTGAGGAAAACGTCTACGAAATTTCCTTAGGAAAAAAAGGTAAGCGATTTTGATTCGTTTTTATTCGCAAATGTGTTGAAAAACGTCGTAAGAAGCTTGTGCGCTTTGGTGATTACACCCTCGGCTCCATTACGCCCTCGCCTGCGGCTCGGGCTGCAATTTCTGAGCCTCGGCCGTAATATCCGAAATTGCGCACGTGCATCTTAATGTACTATTATATCACCTTTTAATTTTTCGGTTTGCCTACACAATAACAATCTACTTTCACACTATGCGGTCACTCAATAGAAGGCGCACGAAATCATTTGCTGTCGTCATATAAAAGCTAATTCGTTGGGGCTGCCGCCGTAGGTCTGTTAGTAGTTATACAAGGTGTTACAAAAAGCCCTTAAAGCCGAAAAGGTGTTCATCTGTGCATAAAATTTAATAACTTTTTCTAACAAAACAACTTTTTAACTTATTTTAAAATAGAGGTCGAAAAAAGTCGACTTCATTTTATGTTCCTTACTCATGGGCTGACAAAAAATTGCATTGAATGCGCGTGCCGACTCCAACCAATGGCTACGCACGAAGCAATGGGATAAATAATTGGAAATGGAGGGTGAAGCGGAAATGTGTCCATTCTCTTATTCTGTGCTATGACTTACCATGTTTCTGGAAGACACAACTGATATGGTTCAATAATATTGTTGATGTGAAACACATGTGCCCAAGCTTTTCTTCGACATATTGCACTTTGGGCGTTGATCTTGGCAGACCACGTTGGACTATCATACATGAGCGGCCATATTGTTGCACCAAAGAATACAAAGAGGAGATGCACTGGCGCTATCCTAGGAAAAAAATCGAAGATTAATAAAATTATTCGGGTATCCTGTAAGACTGCTCTTCGTGGACATTTTTATACAAGACTTTCCTCCAGGAATAATCGTCATTAGGCGTCAGCCTTTTTCGTAAGTTATCAATTATAGCGATGGGTGATATTAGTTGAGTCAATATACAGGGTGTAAAAAAAGTACGATGATCCTTTTAAGTGATGATTTTGCATTTTTTTTTTCAAGAAATAATAATTATTATTTATTAATGAAAACTTACATTAACAGCTTACGCTAAACATGCAAGGCCTTAATCTAATATAGTAATAGCACAAAAAATATCTGAATCACTATGCCGAATTATCTATGCCTGCTCCGCAACATAGCCCTTTCAGCTTTAGATCTGTTACTGAGCGTGAAGTTGAAAAACACATTCTTACCATCAAATGTAATGCCGAAGGTGTTGATGGCATAAGCCGCAGGATGATTTTACTGGGGCTTAAAACCCTGTTACCTATTCTGTGCCATATCTTTAACTACTCGCTCAGTAACAGTACCTTCCCTAGCTGCTGGCGAGAGGCTGCAGTAATTCCTATTCCTAAGATCTCTAATCCTTCTTTACCTTCACATTTCAGACCTATCTCCATCCTTCCTTTCCTTTTCAAAGTCCTTGAACGCCTTGTGCAGCACCAATTTAGTTTGTTTGTCAACGTAAATAATATTCTCAGCCCTTTTCAATCTGGTTTTCGCCCGGGACATAGAACCGTTACTGCTCTGACTAAAGTGTCCGATGACATCCGGTTCGAAATGTCAAATCAAAAGGTTACAGCAATTGCTCTACTAGACTTCAGCAATGCTTTCAATAACGTTGATTTTGACATTCTTTTGGCCATGTTAAAATCTCTCTCCGTCTCGGACACGGCAGCTGAGTGGTTTCGTGGTTATCTCTACGGGCGCCGACAGCGCATCCGTGCTGATGACAAACTGTCAGATTGTTGCGACGTGGTTACTGGTGTGCCTCAGGGTGGTGTCCTCTCCCCTCTCCTTTTTTCAATCTTTATCAATTTCCTAACTCCCCTCCTATCTTGTCATTACCACCTGTATGCTGACGATCTGCAAATTTACTGGCATGCCTCCACTGATGATATCGTGTATCTGGTTTCCAAACTCAACGACGATCTCGCGACTGTCCATCGTTGGAGTGAGTCTCATGGCCTTCTAGTAAACCCGAACAAGTCGCAGGTTATCATCATTGGAGGCTCTAAACAGATATCACGGCTCAATTTTGACGTCATTCCACCTGTCACCTTCAGTCACGTTGCGTTGCCTTACAGCAAGGTTGTCAAAAACCTTGGTGTTCTATTTGATAACACTCTTTCTTGGCGGCCACACATTACTGAAACAAGTCGTAAAGTATTTGCTGCTGCTGGTGCGCTTCGCAGATGGAAAAACATGCTCCCCGTGAAGACCAAAGTTGAACTTGCGCAGTCCTTACTCTTACCAATACTTGACTATGCTGATGTCTGACTCATTGACCTTAATGAGGACCTGCTTAATAAGCTCCAACGCCTGCAAAACCTTTGCATAAGATTCATATTTGGACTGCGTAAGTTCGACCATGTGTCTGAATACAGGAGCAAGTTAAAATGGCTGCCTATCAGATTGCGTCGTGATGAGCATGTCCTTGCACTTCTCTACAACATACTGCATGACCCCCGTACTCCATCATACCTTAAAGAACGTTTCCGATACCACAGTTCTGATCTTTCTCGTGATCTGCGATCTAAAACTGACAATCAACTGCAAATTCCATTAACTCGGTCAGGTTACTATAAGGAATCGTTTACGTTGAAAGCTGTCAGTCTCTGGAATGATTTGCCGTCAGATATTCGTCACTCCAAGTCACTAGCTGTTTTCAAAACTAAATTACATAAACATTTCCTTCATAAAATAGTTCCTTAGTTTGCAACAATTACTTATATGATACCTTTTGCTGTTGTATGTATTTATATATAATGTAAATATATTTATTTATTGTGTATGTTACATTTATTCCTATGTTTCAACTATTTATTTGTATATATATATTATATATATTTGTATATGTACATAGTGTGCCAATCTATAAATATTATAGATTGGCACACTACTGCAGTTCTCTATCACACTTTCCTACATGCAAAGGTTGTCTGGAAGAGATCGCTCCCAGCGATAAGACCGCCTTTGTCACCCTAGATTTAAGACTCTCTTTTGTAATTGTTAATGTGTTCTGTGTGTGACAATAAAGTGTTTATCTATCTATCTATGCAGCGACAATAGTTGTTTTAGTATAAATGGACTGTAGGTAGCGGCCTGCAGATGCTAGAAATGAATTTTCTGTGTCAGAAAATATGTCAACGTCCAATTGCTCCAAGACATTAAGCAATGTTAATGCCTCAAGTAAAGGTGTGTGTAAAAATGCATTCGTACGACCCGTTATGGCGAAAAGCGGATGTCGTCGGGGACGCAGGCAGTGTTTTTGGATAGGGGGGATGATTTTTGGCATATCATGCATTTTGATTTTCCTGCGAATAACATTACAGTAATTTATTTAAATGAATAGGTACCTGCTAGTGACAACATCTTTGTCTGCATCATCAGCTCATCATATAGGTCATTGAACCCTTCAAGCGCTTTCCTTCTTGAGCGAAAACTACTTTTTGTAGGAAAAAGTATTTTTTTTAATATTTTTATACAATCGCTTAGTGATATAGAATCATCCCTTAGAAGGATTATCCAACTAAGCTATTGCGTCTAGCTAGTTTAGTTGGAAGAGCGTCGGCACACTACGCCGGAGGTCGCAGGTTAATATCCAGCTCGTGTCAAATTTTGCTTCCTCTTTATATATTTAAAAAAAAAGGTCAATTGCGAGTCGTACTCGCGCGCCGAAGGTTCCGAAATACCTAGCTTTAGTGTTTTTTTAAGTCAATTTTTAGGACCGCAAAACTAAATTTGTTTGTAAAGGTTTTTTGCAGATTTCTAAAAAACTATACAACTTATAAATATCGTTTTATTTTTGCTGCAATATTTAAGTACATAAATTTCTATCGACTGTAATTAATTCACATTTTTCTTTCTTAAACTTCGGAGAAAATAGGGGGAATGGTATTTTTTTTGTAATTTTTCATCATAACTTAAAAAATTTGAAACGTACTAAATACAAAAATATATTTAAGAATGTACAAGTAAAGCCCTTTCATATTCAACCTAGTAACGACAATTTGAAATTTCACAAATACAAATATCTTTATTTGCAAGAAAACAGTAGTTGAAGATCTTAAGTTAGAAAAGTACAGTGTTTCCAGCTTACACGTTAGCATGTAAATATAACTATTGTGAATTTAAATTATTTACAGTATATCAATTATTAAATATGTCAAAAATAAACTATTCATTAAATTTAAAATCTAGAAATTCTTTCACACTGTAAAACAATGTTTTAATGTTGGGCCCCCTTTACATTAATAATCATATATTAATTTGAATTATTTCATGTGCTATTAAATTGGGCAACCATATTCCAAAACTATTCTAAATTTCAAGTCGATAGCATGTGTGGTTGCTGAGATATACAGGTGTGGCAGACGGACAGATAGACAAAGTCACACCATAAGGGTTCCTTTTTTTACCATTTTGGTATCGGAACCCCAAAAATCGTGTAATAACATCATACAAAATTAATCGAAGATTTCTATTTCGACTTTAAATAATAATAATAAAGGTAAACTCGCAGATCTTCGACTGTCACAATCTTCTTCTTGTTCTGACAGACGTCCCAAAACTATACTAACTCCTTGGTCCCAACCAAGGTCCCAACCAAGTCCCAACGTACTATTTTACGTGTCTATGATCCATTCTATACCGTCAAACTGACTGGTCGATCTGATGATTTCATTCCCCTGGCTTGACCATTCGAAATGCACTGCCACCTTAAGACTGCACCCCGCGCACACTAGTGCCCTCATCAGAATTTAATTAATTTCTTTAATTTGGAGACCAAAAGGAAAAATTTGGGAACGATAAAGACTTCTTCGTCAGGATAGCGTTACTTTAAACTATCACACTAAGCTTTATGTTACCTATCTTGTTTATTCAAAATCCTTTGAACGGAACGCGGTGGCCATCAATTTCCGTTTTAAGGATTTTGAATAAACAAGATAACATAAAGCTTATTGTATTAGTTTAAAATAACGCTATCCTGACAATGAACACTTTATCGGTATTCAATTATTCATTTTTGTCACCAATTCAAAGAAATCGAATAAATTCTGATGAGGGCGCTAGTGTGCGCGGAATGCAGTGTTAAGGTTCGTGATACTCTCCACGATCTCTGCGTTTGGTTTGCGATCAATCAGCTTATGTCTAGCACTACGTGTATTTTAACCGCCAAAGTCATCATCATAATCATTATATTGTGTGGGTCAACAATCGATGACCCTGGTTAACAACTTTTCATAGATAGTAGCTGGGTTGTTCCTCCTAAGTGCCTTCTGTAGAAGGAAATCATTACCGTGTCCCGGAACTTAAACCCAGGACCTCCAAACCGAGAGCCGAACACTCTAATCTAAGTCTAACCGCCAGTTGCATAAAGCGTCTTTTAAGTTAAAGTGTGTAACATTGGTGATTACCTCCGATGCGCCATTGAGACCCGAGCCGTAGGCGAGGGTCTTAAGAGAGCCGAGGACGGTAATCATCAATACACACGTGTATCATACGACGTTTTTCAACACTCTTCTGAATAAAATAAGAATAACATTTAGACCAATAAAATTAAAAAAAAATCTATACTTACTAGTGAGTTACGGCAATGAAAAAATCACAGTTTGATTATGGGTGTTATTCTGTGCCTAAATGCGGTGACCATTGAGCCACTTTATGAGCAAGTGTGTTGAAAAGTCTATTGCTGACTCTTTAGTTGACGAAGAAAGTGACAGGAATAGATTTAAAGAAGCTTTAACTTTAACTTTGTCATACATCTTTCTTACCTAAAATAGCGTTTAATTACTCGTTGTGGCAGCATCCATAGACCGATTTCTTGTTTCTTTGAGCTGCGCAGTAAATTGTACGTGGTGAGGAAGCTTGACAGAGCTATGAATACTTGTACCACTGACGTGATTATTAGAAATAAGGCTCCTAAAGGTGTGCTGAATGCCTAAAAAGAGTAATGTTTAAACTTATTATGATTATGGATATTAAGGCAAGGACAGTCTTTTTGCAATCTAAATCTATCATCATCATAACATCCCATGAAACGTCCACTACATGACAGGGAGCTCCGTCCAGGATTCTAGCTTTTGCTGGAAAAATGTGGAGGGGACATCTATGCTTTATTTAAAATAATGAATTAATTTATTATTTCTAATATTTTAAACAGGAAAAATATGTAGGTAATTTTTACATGTTTGGATGTTTGTAATGAATAAACTCAAAAACTACGAGACCGATTTCAATAATTCTTTCAACATTACAATTCTACGCTATCTCTGAGTAACATACGTCATATTATTAGATATTCCTACTAAAACGTCAATAATGTGTAGTGTGCGGCTTGCCTCGCCCATAATTGTATGTTAGGTTTTACTTCCACCATAAAGAGCACACGACTTTAATTTAATATGCTCCCGGTACTCCCCCCGCCATCGCAAGGCGACCCTGCCAGTGCTGCCGTATACGGGCAGCTCTGAGCAGCGCGGTATCAAATAGCAAGCGAGTTTGTGAATAAAATATTTAAAATATAATTTATTATGGAAAGCATTTTTTTTATAACGTACAATAAAAACGTAAACAAAAACCAAAGGTAAATGTAATTTTCATACAACAATAAAAAAATTCATTGGTAACACAACCAATAGGAACAATAGTAAATTAGTATTTTTATTTTAAGAATTGGGATTTTTTTTGTATGTAAGAAAACAAAATTAAATTAATTAAGAAACAATTTTTTGTATGGAACTTGAATTGCAGCAATTTAATTTTAAAGACAGATAAATTAATATTATAACAAAGGTCTTAAAACGTGATTTTTTTCGAAGTACTTGTGCATCTCTTTCATCTGCCCCGACGTTGCGCGCCTCTGAGGAGGGGTGTTCATGGGTACGTTCGTGGATTCTTTCACATAGCATTCGTTATGTTTGAGTTCTGGGAATACCATGCGGTTTAAAAAGTGACGTATTTGCGAGCTTATCAGATAACTCCTTGCCACATGTGTAACACCCACTTGTTAGTTGACACTTCTTACTTGCACTTGATACTTCTCTGAAGTTGCAGTCGTAAAGGCGTTTAGGCGTCGAGGTGTCTTTCATACAATACGAAAACCTTTGTAGTCACTTACGAGTTTGTATGGAGACGCAATTTTTTTTTTAAAATGGCCAAATTTTCTTTGGGACAGTTGTTTAGACCCATATTTTGAGTCTCATCATTGTACAATTTTCTATACTCTATTTAGGTACAATACCTAAATCATTTCATTTAGATCATGATTTCCTATGAAATATAAAATAATATACAATGTTGAATTTTATTTGTTTTAAAACAAAAACCGGCCAAGTGCGAGTCGGACTCACGCACCGAGGGTTCCGTACCACCACATAATCATAAGTGTATTAGTTGAAATTTCAGTGAGTTAATGTGCTAGATTTTTTAAGTCCGACACGCGCTTGACCAAATTTTATTATGTTTTGTTATTTTATAGCTTATGCACTCTAAACATACCAATTTTCAAATAGAACTGAAACAAAAATGGCCTTCGCGACCATTCAACTTGACCCCTCTCTTATATGAATGTTCTTGAAACGGGAGCTCACCTCAATTGGTTACCATTAGTTGTGAGAAAAGTTGTAATATTTAATGATTTCAGACTTTTCCCACAAAATGTCTGTCCCGTGACCATTTTCGGGATAGTTGGTTGTTATCGTTAGTGTAATCAAATCAATCACAGAAACTCGAAATTAACGAATCTAAATTATTTCGGCATACATCAATATTTAATTAAATTACCTTTTCGAAAAATTCTGGAGTATCTAAAAACATTGAAGCACTTATATGGGGCACGTGTAAGAAGATTTCAGCCGTCATGAGCAAAACCCTGAAACAAAATTGCTAGCATTAGGCAATTTTAATATAGATTAAAATCTGGTTCAAGTGAATATGTTAAACAAGACACAAATTCCTAAAAATAATATTTATTGCATTCTCAATACTACATTTCCACGACATTATTTATTACATTATAATACGCATATCGAGTACTACTTCCTACTATTATTATTTTATTATTATATATTATATTATTTTATTATAATATTATCAACGCGAACGTTTGTAAGTATGTATGGATGGATGGATTGATGTTTGTTACTCTTTCACGCAAAAACTACTGAATGCATTTTAATAAAACTTGGCACACATATAAATTAGGTCCTGGAATAACACATAGGCTACTTTTTACCGCGGGAAAACACTTAATTCCCACGGGAAACGCATATCTACCTATATAAAGAGAAAGTCTTGTTAGTTACATTACACTATTCATAACTCAAGAACGGTGAAACCGATTTGGTTGAAAATTGGTGGGGAGGTAGCTTAGAACCAGGAAAAGGACATATGATGGTAAGGGTAGGGGAAGGGGTAGGAGAACGGTATAACTCAAGAACAACTGAACCGATTTGGTTGAAAGTTGGTGGGGAGGTAGCTTAGAACCAGGAGAAGGATATAGGATGATAGGGGTAGAGGTAGGGGTAGGTATAGGGGTAGGAATGTAGGGGTGAGAATGGCTGAGAAAGTCGTGTTAGTTACACTATTTATAACTCAAGAACGGCTGAACCGTTTGGTTGAAAATTGGTGGGGAGGTAGCTTAGAACCAGGAGAAGGACATAGGATGGTAGGGGTAGGGGTAGGAGAACGGTATAACTTAAGAACGGCTGAACCGATTTGGCTGAAAATTGGTGGGGAGGTAGCTTAGAACCAGGAGAAGGATAAAGGATGGTAGGGGTAGGAGAACGGCTTAACCGATTTGGTTAAAAATTGGTGGGGAGGTAGCTTATAACCAGAAGACGGATATAGGACGGTAGGGGTGGGGGTAGGAGAAGGGTATTACTCAAGAATGGCTGAACTGATTTGGTAGAAAATTGGTGGGGAGGTAGCTTAGAACCAGGAGAAGGATATAGGATGGTAGGGGTAGGGGTAGGGAAGGGGCAGGGGCAGGGGTAAGGGTAGGGGCAGGGGTAGGGGCAGGGGTAGGGGTAGGGGAAGGGGCAGGGGTAGGAGCAGGGGCAGGGCAAAAACATTGTGCTTAATAAAAAATAAAATCTGCTTATTTATTACCTGTGAGGTAATAAAAGAGTTCGCCGGGTCAGCTAGTGGTATATAAAAATAGTTCCAACATTACAAAAACGACTTGGGAAACTATTAATAGTGAAACTGGAAAATCTAAAGCTCCACGGAATTACTTCCGTATTATTTTTAAAAGACCTATTTAACGACACCCTACACTATGTGGTAGACGAGAAAAAATAAATTCATCCCCACTTTACTTTTATGGGAGGTACGAGTATGTACCCTAAAAAATATATCTTTTCAAATTTTATTCGACCACTTTGTCGGCGTAGATGCAATGTATATCCTTACAAAATTTTTGCTTTCTAGTACTAAGGGTCTCTGAGCTAAACCGCGGACAGACAGACGGACATGTCGAAACTATAAGGGTTCCTTTTTTACTACGGAACCCTAAAAAGTTGCTCTCCAGTTCCCATTATTGTAGCGAGATAAATAATTTATCTCGATACAATAAATATTATAGTATAATAATAGAGGAAATCATTAAAATCTATTTAGTAGTTTTTGCGCGATGCTGGTAATAACCGTCGATTTGGATTCAGGGACTTCTACTTACTAACGAGTATCTGATAATATATGAGTTCTAAGTATAATAGTTAGAGTTCTGAGTATAATATCCCTCCAAAGTTCCTTTTAGATTCTAAAAGGAGCTTTGGAGGGATATTATACTCAGACTTTCTTTTAGCGAGTTTTTAGAGTAACGGGTGTAAAAAGACATCGAATTCTCAAACCATGCGATTGGAGCATGAAGCTGAACAACAGAATACTGAAAAAAGAAAGTTATTATGACAGACAGTCGAACAGACATCGGATGCATATTATTAGCGTCCCGTTTTTCACCCTTTGGGTACGGAACCCAAAAACAACAATTTCCCATACATAGGTACATGCTTTCGTTACGATGAGAGATCAATATTAACAAAATATTGATTTTTTGAGAAAAGTTGTTGAGTGTCCTGAAGGAGTTTTACACAAAACTGAAGGAGTTTTTCACAAAACTGAAGAGTTTTTGTTTTTCTGCTCACGCACATTTTATAAAATTCAAGAACCTAATGTCTGGCCCATTTCTGTGGTTGGTAGTGTGCCTGCCTTCTATGCGGTGGGCCGAGGGTTTGAGCCCGGACCAGGGGGCCAATTCTTGAAAGTCACCGGGTATTTTCGAGATTTTTAAAATTAAAAAAAGCCACTATACAGGGTGTAAGGGACAGCCCTCCGAATACTGAAAGGGCATAAGTTGCGATCGTAGCGCCGATCTAAACGCACGTCAACGAAAGATTATTCATCGCGTACATTGCGTTTTTTGAATTACCGTCATACAAACGTGTACCATATCGGATAACCATGAACGTGTGCCCTGGATGCTCTCAATCATTCTCGGATGGTGCTGTGTGTGGTGGATGTACAACTACATTCTGCTTCGCCTGCGCGAATATTCTGGAGAAAAATTACAGGAAACTAGGTGCAGCACGCCTAGCCCAACTGCGCTGCACTGCGTGCAAGCAAGTCTCGGAATCGAATAATTCACCTACAATTTCATCTCATAACACCGCGATGCCTACACCAGTTGTTAGTGCTTCTTCTTCAGAACCTCCCAACCAGTTCAATATTATCCTAAAGTCTATAAACGAGAAACTAGATGTTCTACCAACCCTCAAAAGTGATATTAATGAGCTAAAAAGTGACTTCAATGTTGTTAAAACATCTGTGGAATGCTTAACTTCTAATGTGCAAACGCTTACTACGAGAGTTGATGATATCGATTTAAAACTAAAAGTCTTAGAGGAGGAGAAAGTAATCACTGATAAAAGATTACAAAATTTAGATGAGAAAATACTTGAACTACAAAATAGTCTGAACGCCAGAGACCAGCAAGCTCGGTTAAATAATATCGAAATAAAAGGAGTACCAATGAAAAAGGACGAGAATCTTTTTGATATTCTTGCTAAAATCGGTAACAAACTGAATATTGAAATAACACAGCGCGACATCTCTTTCATAACGCGAATTCGTTCTCGAACATCGAGCCAAAAGCCTATCATAGCTTGCTTCATCAACAGATACATGAAGGAAAACGTCGTATCTGCAGCAAAAAAACTGAAGCAATTTGCAGCAGCTGACATAGGATTCAGCGAAGTCCAGCGCATCTTTGTTAACGATCACTTAACTCCGGAAAACAAATCTTTGCTTAACGAAACAAAGAAGATCGCGGAGGAGCTAGGTTATTCATATGTCTGGGTAAAACGCTGCAGAATATTCGCCAGGAAGACAGATACAAGTCCAATCTGCTCAATCCAGTGCCAAGCGGACGTAAACAAACTTAAATGACTGATTGTTTTTTATATCGGGTTTTCTATATCTATCATTCACTTATTAACACTTTTTCACACCATACCAAAATTTTTATCTAGAAACGATGAGTGTCTGTGCCTACCTACTCAATTAAAGACGTATTTACTTTACTTTTTTGCATTGATGCATATTAAAACTACCGCCATCGCCTCAGTAGTTATCTTAAGAAATTACGCTATTTACTGTATTAAATACAAGAACCTATCACACTTTATTATTATACTATTTATACACAATTATCAACACAACTTAGCTGCCTTATATTTTCATTCGCTGATCATTGACAACATGACTCAAAAATATTCCAACTGTAAACAAAGTGAAAAAGTGCATAACCGCAGTACTCCCACAATACGAATATACCTTTTTACACGGAATACTTGTTCTCGAACCTCTGACATTTGCCTTTGCTTCTTTAACATTCTCATGAATCTAAAACTATGTCACTAAATATATACTACCAGAATGTCAGAGGATTGAGAACAAAAACTGATATTTTTAGACGAAACGTTGATCTCACAAGGTATGACGTCATTATTCTAACTGAAACTTGGCTAGTGGAAGGTATAGCGAATGAGGAGCTGTTTAGTAATAGTTATATTGTTTACCGTAGGGATCGAGACTATGTACAAACGAAGCAGTCGCGTGGTGGGGGTGTACTGATAGCCGTACAGAGAAGTTTGCACGCAGTTGAACATCCCGAATGGTGTTCAGATGCGGAAGATTTTTGGGTCACAATCAATTTAACTTCCAGAACTCGGCGTGATACTACGTTACACCTATGCAGTTTATATTTATGCGGGGGTAATAATTCGGACTTAACATTTATAGGTCGACTTAGCAGCTTTGGAGGAAAGGTTACGCAAATCTGTTCTGTTAATCCGACGGATAAAGTACTGATAGTAGGTGACTTCAATATGAGCGATATTCAGTGGGTACCTGATGACGATACTGAGATCCTTGAACCGACCTTGACATGTATTAAAGATAAACATTTAGAGCTCCTTGACATGATTCATACTTGTAATTTACAACAATACAATCAAATACTGAATATCCAAGGCAGAATTCTAGACCTAGTACTGTCTAATGAAACAGTCAGGGTTCAGCACTGCGATGAACCACTTGTTGCAGAAGATGACTACCATCCAGCTTTGTTGATTAAACCAGATATTTCTTTTGATGACGCATTAGCACCACAGGCTAGGTTACGGTACTTGTACAACAAAGCTGATTATGCAAGTATAATAAAGGAGCTAGACTCTGAAGACTGGGTCACATTATTGACCGTCGGGTCGATTGATGAGGCCGTAACTGTCTTCAACAACTTGATTTGCAGGCTTAGGGAGAAATATTTCCCAACGAAATTCGTACGTTTAGGCAAATTTCCATCTTGGTACTCTCCAGCTCTAAAGAAAATACTGAAAGAAAAATTTAAGTTTTTGAGGAAATCCAGGGTCTATGATAATATATCCGATCGTAACACTTACCAACTCTTAAGGGATCGCGCACGCAATGTAGAGGCTATGTGTTTCAAGAATTACATGGACATGGTAGAAACTTCAATCCGTTCTAATCCTAAAGCTTTTTGGACGTACATGAAGGGTTTAAAGCAAAATAACAATTATCCTCAGTCAATGACATATTCCACTACCGTGGCCAGTACTGGCGGCAGTATAAGCAAGGCTTTTTCAGATTTTTTCGCTTCAACTTACCTTACACCTACCGAATGTAACAGCGCAGGTGTCTCAATAGCCACGCCAGATACTGGGAACAGGGTTGAATCAGCCTACTCTATATCTTCTATTGAGATTGACAAGTATTCAGTTCTCCGAATGTTAAAATCATTAGATAAAAACAAGTCAGCTGGCCCCGATTCGATACCACCGGTGTTAATAGCCAATTGCGCCGAGAGTTTAGCTGAACCATTATGTATTTTATATAAAAGATCTCTGTCTGAAGGTATCGTCCCATCTATTTGGAAAACGGCATTAGTGACCCCTATTCATAAGAAAGGATCCAAGCGGAAAATTGACAACTATAGACCAATTTCGAAACTGTGCATTTTTGCTAAGGTTCTAGAAAAAAATTTACATAGCCAGATATATAATGCACTAAAGTTAAGTTTTAGGCCTGAACAACATGGGTTTTTGCATGGTCGGTCCACAACAACTAATCTACTGTTGTTCACTGAGTATGTAACTTCAGGGATGGAGAAGGGAGGTCAAGTAGATGCTATATATACAGATTACAGCAAAGCTTTTGATCGTATTGACCACTGTATTCTATTGAAGAAGCTTTCAGAGGCTGGAATCCAAGGTGATTTGTACAGATGGTTTACTTCGTATGTCCAGCGTCGAAGCCAATCTGTTGTACTTAACGGTTATTCATCTGAACCCGTTTTGATTCCGTCGGGTGTGCCACAAGGCTCTATTTTAGGTCCGCTTTTATTTACATTATTTATATCAGACATTCACAATTGTTTCCAACACTCCAATGTATTGCTCTTCGCCGACGACATGAAAATTTTCAAAACTATACATTCTCATAATGACACGTTGTTGCTTCAAAGTGATATAAATAAGCTTTCGAACTACTGTTTGATTAATAAACTTAACCTTAATATTGCTAAATGCAATAGTATTACATTCACAAGGAAGAGTAACCCTGTTTTATATGATTACACTATAAACCAATCTGTGCTATCTAGAACTAGTGTTGTCAATGATCTGGGAGTCACGTTCGATTCTAAACTATTATATGATCAACATATAGCCAAAATCACTGGAAAGGCTACTAAGGCATTAGGTTTTCTTTTTAGAGTGGGGAAAAAGTTTAAATCGGCAAAAACTCTAAAAATTCTTTACTGCGCCCTTGTGAGAAGCCAACTAGAATACTGTTCGCAAGTATGGAGTCCGTGTTACGCAAAATGTATTGATAAAATTGAATTGATTCAACGTAAGTTTCTGAGGTACCTAAACCGAAGATTTAAAACAAATCTTAAGGATTATACTGATCGTTGCAAGCACTTTCATTTTCTGCCATTGTTCTTGCGAAGAGAAATATCTGACTTCACACTTCTCTCCAATTTATTTACCGGTAGTCTAGACGTGCCAGAGTTACTCTCTCAGATTGGCTTGCAAGTACCAGTCGCGCGTCCATCGCGTCGTAACTGGTTATCGCTTCACGTTCCGGCCACTACGATTAACTATAAGAGCAACTCATATATACCGCGAGTTTGTAGGTTATTCAACAATAAAATGTCACAGCATACCGACTTATTTTTCAAGAAGGCAGCTCAGTTTAAAACCTTTATTAATAATGACTTCTTTTTATAAGTTTTTTACAGCTATATTTCTAATTTGAGGCACGATTTATTTTATTATTCCATACGTAAAAAAAATATTTTTTTTAGGTGGCACAAACACCCAGTCTACATTAGTTTAGTAGGTACATATAAAATATAAGTACATTTTAATGTTTGTTTAGTTTTAAGTTGTTTTATCCGATTGTTACTCATGTTAATTCATGCATGTCAAGCTCGTCACTTCGGACTTTGTATTGTTCTACTTATTTCATAAAGCATAGAAGCTACAGTTGCGCTGTAAGTGTCGAGCTTGACCTGCTTTTGATATTACCTATAGAATTTAGTTTTTGATGTGTTTTTTTAAGCCTACCTTCAGTTCTTTTTCATCTTAAGTTTCATTTTTATAGGTGAAAACTTGTTAATGGCCCAGATCCTACCTAATGTATAATGAGTAATGTGTAAAAAATAAGGCTGTAAGTTTTCCAAACAAAATAAAATAAAATAAAATAAAATAATCAGTCAACGTAACTGAACATATTTTAGCGAATAAAACTTCCAGGAAATAAAAGAAAAATCGGCCTCTCCATAAAAAAATTACAAACTTGATTGGACAGTTTGTATGGAGAGGCCGATATTTTTTTGACGTTTCCTGAAAGTTTTGTTCGCTGAAAATTATAAGCTACAGGGCTTATTTTAATTTAAAAAATCTCGAAAATCACCCGGTGACTTTCAAGAATTGGCCCCCAGGGCGAACATTTAATTTTGTGTGATGAAAACGAATATTTGTTCTGTGTCTGGGTGTTATTTACCTATTTATGTATATGGAAGTATGTTAGCCCCGTGTGGTGCCGGCAAAGAATAGTACCAACCCATACATTCTCGTAAGTGTCGTGAGAGGCGACTAAGGGTTAACTGGATGATGGGCAGCAGCATCCTCCTTTGCATCTTACATCTTACTTACTGCGGTCACCTACAACCGCGGTCCATGGTGCCAGCCGTAACGCTAACATGCGAGGTGACTATGCTAAAAGCTAGAATTCTGGAGGGAGCTCCCTGTCCTTAAATGGACGTTTCATGGGATGTTATGATGATGTATGTCAGTCTCTGATACTCATAATACTGGCTTTGCCTAGTTTGTGATCAACTAACTGTGTGAAAAAATAGAAATTAAAAGGTTTTTTTTACCTCATAAGCTGTATAGGCGCCAGAGCAGTCATATCGGGTGCAGTTCCAAAAGGTGCAATCAGCTGTTTCCAGTTCGATTTAATAGACCATGAAATCCAAAATTTACTTTCTGAAATTTACAACATGCCAATAAATAATCCATAATTAATATTTAAATTATATTTTTAAGGTTCCGTAGTTAAAAGGAACCCTTATAGTCTTGTCATGTCCGTCTGTCTGTCTGTCTGTCCGCGGTTTACCTCAGTGACCCTCAGTACTAGAAAGCTGAAATTTTGTACGAATAAACATTTTATGAACGCCGACAAAGTGGTAGAATAAAATTTTGAAAAATATTTTTTTAGGGTACTTTCCATACAACTAAAGTGGGGATGAATTTTTTTTCTTGTCCACTCTATAGTGTGGGATATTGTGGGATAGGTCTTTTAAAAATAATATAAGTTTGAAAAGATCATATTTCGATTTAGGGATCTGTTTTTTGCAAAATATTAAGCTTGAAAGCGCATTTTTTTATTGGAGTCGAGTGTCCCCCCCCCCCCCCCCCTGCCGGCTAAACGGTTATTATGGGAAATGTGAAAAAATTCACAGTGGTAGCATATATGATGAAATTAAAATGAAAACTATCACAGTTAAGTGGGCTTCACAGGTTAATGAGCTATAACTGAAAAACTTAAAATAATAAAAACAGCAATAGCAATCAGGCGCTAGGACCTCTGAGCATTAGGAGGTAAAAAGTTTATGTTATAAACGTTATGAAATACTTACTCAAATCCGCTTTGCGATAAAAAAAATCGTGAAATAACTACGGAACCCGATACTGCGCGTGACCCTACACGCACTTGGCCAGTTTTTTAATGAGCCTATGGGACAAGTGGTGATGGCTTTTATTAATCGTAAACGCTAATAGAAAAAAAAATTATGAGATTTATGAAAGGTAGCGAAATTTTGCGTGACAGCTAATGTCAATCCCATACTTTTTCATTCTATTCTTCTAGCGCTTACGATCATACAGGTAGAAAGGCACTTGTTTAGGTACCCTAAACAACATTGACACGATCGTTTACGCTTTTATTTAGGTGTTCATCTCTTCCAAAGTGGATATAGACGAGTGGATATAGAGGGTGAGGGGAGGGGATAAGGTAGAGGAGAGTGAGGAGGGGAGAGGGGGATGAGGGGAGGGGCAGTAAGGGAAGCTATTTAAGTCATATGTCGCCTGAAATTCCTATGTTCTAAAATACATATCATTATACATGTCAATTTTTAAATTATTTTATTATTTAAAATGTTATTATTTATTTATTATTACCTATTTATTTAATACTAATTATTTATTGATTTCAAAACGAATTATTTATTTAGTGATTTTATTTAAAAAGTCTTCTACTTATTTTATACTAACATTGTTTAATAAGGTGTTCCTTTACAGTGAATTGTGTGTTCCTTCGTGACAAAAATTCTGATGTGTGTACGAGCAATTATACGTCAGAAGGAACACTTTCTTGCATATCAGCGCTTTTGCTTTCTAAATAAGTACAGTAGCGTCCTTTCGGTGTATTTTTACCCGACTGCCCCAAAACAGGAGGGTTATGTTTTTATTCAAGTGTATGTATGTATGTCGATTTCTTTGTCGCGCTCTGCAGCCTAAACGGCTTGGTAGATTTCAACATGTGAGGTGTCGTTAGGTTCGTATTCATTGTAGGAGTGTCATAGGGTATAAAAATAAATAAAAAAAGTTGTAAATAAAAAAACTATCTCAAAAAGTAAAATTCCCGACCGAAAAGAGAACCTTAATCGGCCTCCGTGGTCTAGTGGTTAGAGGGTTCGGCTCTCGATCCGGAGGTTCTGGGTTCGATTCCCAGTGGGGACACTGTCAAACAAAAATCTCTTTGTGCGACCTCCCCAGTTTGGTTAGGGCATTGCAGGATGAATCACCTGATTGCCCGAAAAGTTAGATGATTCCGTGCTTCGGAAGGCACGTAAAGCCGTTGGTCCCGACTACTATCTACGGATGTAGTCGTTAATGAGCCATGTCAGAGGCCTTTGGCGGCTCAACAACTCTGACACCAGGGTTTGTGAGGTCGGTCATCGACCTTGCAACCCACACGATATGATGATGATGATCGGCTTCCGATTGAGATGAAATTTTGCATGCGCATGTAAATCGGATGACAATGCAATATTATTGTAACTTGGAGCTGATCTGATGATGGAGCCGAAAGATATCCATTAAAAAAGAGGAGATATTACCGCGTTTCAGAATCCTACAGCGCCATCTGTTGGTGGGTAGCGTCGCTTGCTCACCTGGTAATATTTCATTAATAAAACAACTGTGGGAGGTTTCTTTATAAAATATTTGGACTTAGCTAGGCCTTTTGGAAAAAAATCACTTAGTTTTAACATACAAAGCAATGACTAAATTTCCCGTGCAAGATTCCGCATTCATTACTTTTGTAATATACTTACTGTAGTTTTTCTACTCCATACCAGAGGCGCTGTTTTTATTACCGCGTTTCAGAAATCTACAGCGCCATCGCGTCGCTTGCTTATCTGGTAATATTTTATTGATAAAACAACTCTGGGAGGTTTCTTTATAAAATATTTGGGTTTAGCTAGGCCGTTTGGAAATAATTTTCTAAGTTTTAACATATAAAGCAATGACTAAATTTCCCGTGCAAGATGCAGCATTAATTACTTTTGTGTTATACTGTAGCTTTTCTACTCCATACCAATCCATACAAAAGGAGGTGTTTTTTGATGTCGACTACCCAAGGAGGTTTTAGCCCACGCTTCGCCAAAGCGAACCACCAGCGACTAAAACCTCCTTGTGACTACCAAATTTAACCCAGGGACTAGATAAGTACTCAACCATAATTTACATACGGTCAACCGCACGTGAATGGAAAGATTTGCAACTCTATCACTATGTCACAAAGTTCGAAGTGTTTCTACTGATGTGCTGTTGGGTGTATGTAGAAAAATACAGTCAGAAGAGAGGGACTATATATCGCTCTTAACAGCATCGGGTGTCCACCAAAGCATCTTAGTTTAATAAAGAGCTTCCACGAAGATATGAATGGCGCTGTCGTTGCTGGTGGCATTAAATCTGAGTCGTTCAAAATGCGCAATAGGTGTCCGCCAAGGTTGCGTTTCAGCACTAACCTTGTTTGGTATATTTTTCTCATAGCTATTAAGAGAAGCATTCGGCAATGACCAGCGGGGTATACATCTACATACAAGAGCTGATGGGAAGTTGTACAACATAATTTCACTTCTTAAGTCCAAGCGCCATCGCGATGACGTTTTTATTGACAGACTTCTATTTGCTGATGACGCAGCCTTTGTGGCCAACACTGCAAATGATTTACAAATCATCGTCGATACATTTTCACGGGCATGTTCCTTGTTCTCCATGTCTATAAACGCCAAAAAGACAGTTGTGCTGATGCGAGGGACAGAGAAGCCGGTAATAACCCTGGATGGTGCCATATTGGAAGTAGTGGACAAGTTTGCGTACTTAGGGTCGACTGTGTCGAACAATCTCTCACTTGACCTGGAGATCGATGTTCGTATCGGCAAAGCTGCGACCATGTTTGGCAGGCTGATTACAAGAGTATAGCAAAACAAACATCTTACGACGAACACCAAGATGATCGTTTACCAAGCATGCATTTAAGCATTCTGTTGTATGGAGCAGCAAGGATGACGTACGCAAAACAAAAGCGTCGACTTAATGCCTTTCATATGCGCTGCCTCCGAATCATCCTAGGCATCTCCTGGAAGGACAAGGTAACCAACAAAACGGTCTTACAACGAGCACAGCTGCCCAGTTTCTTCGCATTGCTGAAGCAGAGACGATTACGATGGTTGGGGCACGTGCACCGCATGGAAACAACCCGTCTATCCCAGCGTGTATTGCTTTTTGCTATAGCGCACGCAAAATGAAGTGTTGGTAGGCCAATGCTGCGCTTTAAAGATTGCGCCAAGCGAGACATGATCACTTTTGGTATTGAACACCTGGACTGAGAGCAGACAGCTGAGGACAGAACCAAATGGCGTAAATCATTACTGGATGGACGCAAGGTACACGATAAAAATAAATAAATAAATCGTTTATTTCACATCAAAAACAGCTTAAAGTTTACAGACTAGTTCCGCCAAACCTGGTGAACCGCCAATGAAGCCTGGTGTTGTGCCCTTGCCGAAAAAAGTGAGTAAAGTAAGGAAAATAACGACATTTAACATCAGTTATTGATAACACAAGCTTCACTGCAGAGCGTGTGGCAGGACCTGCCGCTCCCGAATAGGCTTATTCAGCCACGATAAACGGTGCAATCGACAGAATATTGCTTAAATCGTCTGACATAGACGGCTAAGGCCTATGATGATGTATGAATGACGATTTCTTTGTCGCGCTCTGCAGCCTAAACGGCTTGATAGATTTCAACATATGAGGTGTCGTTAGATTTGTATTCATTGTAGGAGTGTCATAGGGTATAATATTTTAGTACGGCACCTTTGAACCGAAAAAAAAGGGCGAAATATTTTTTTTTAATCATTACTTTTGCAACATGGGTATCAAACAATAGCTAGGAAAAACCTGATTCTAAGGTTAGCAAATGTTTTAGTATAACTTGACGTAGCAAATCTGAAAACTAAAAAGTTTAAAACAAAAAATTATTAAATAACAAAAAACCCAACTGCTTAGCACAAGAGAGGAAAACAAGCTTAAATCTATTGGATTTGGTAACTTGCATTGTATAGGATACTGCAGGCGGGGACGAACAAAATTAAGTCGTAAACATCCTCAAAACATTTTTTCGTCCCCGCCTGCAGTATGTTATACGATTAAAGTTACCAAATCCAATGGATTTAAGCTTGTTTTCCTCTCTTGTGCTAAGCAGTTGGGTTTATTGTTATTTAATAAAAAAAAATTGTGCAACAATTACAGATATTTTAATGTTCAAAATATGCCTTCGGAATTGTGATTGATTGTACTTTTCCCATAGAATATCTTACCTGATCCGTTCTGTTTGGTTGTCAAATCCACTGCTGTCCCCACAACATTCATAACTAATAGCAGAAGTATCACTGCCAGAAAAACTTGACTTGAAGTCTCTAATGTTGTATTCCTTTGTTTTCGGCACGAGTGTAACTCTTCAAGGGTAGTATTAAGTCCACTTTTTGAAGACCATTTTTGGACACAATTTTCAAAACTTTCTTTTGTATTGGAGTTTAGCTCACATCGAGAAGTGACGCAGTATCCTCTGTGTATGATAGTTCTGTCAAAGTTGAACTTATGTGCTGAATATTCCTGTACAATTATAGAAAACACGTTGTAATTAGTTTATTTTCCATTACTGTATACTACTCAAAACAAAATAAGGGTCAGAAGGTTTTTTTGATATATCTTTAATTGTAATTTTTCAATTAAAGTTCGATAAAAATTTCCACTGAGCATTATATGAAACATTAAATTTATTAGTTCAAACTGTAAACAAAAGCATAAGCTAAATAAAACGTACATAAAAATATACACTACTTTTATCATTTTTTATCAAAAAAACCTGCTGGCCCTTATTTTGTTTTGAGTAGTACCTATATATTGTGGTATTTGAATACGGAAACCATCAACAGTAGAAGAATTAATTAAAACCGCTTAGTAATGATTACATCACCAAGATTTTGGAAACCCTCACGCAGAGTGCGTGTTTGTTTTCTTACGTCGAAGTAAGTTTTCTTACGTCAAGGTCAAATATCGATGCAAATATTTTAAATATTTTTATTTATTTAATAGTTACAAAAAAATATCAAATGCTATTCGTTGGTAGGACATAATTTGAGAACTGGATTTAAGACTGTGTAACACTGCTGCTGCCCGCGACTTCGTCGGTGAGTATTTTTCTCGGTACAAATGAACCCCTTTTTACCAAACTGCCTAAAACAGGAGGGTTATGTTTTTCACCCTAGTTTCCTTCTGTTCTTATTTATAACTAGCTGTGCCCGCAGCTTCGCCCGCGTGATATTCAGACAATGTGCAGTCTCTACCTCTCCACCTCCCTCTCCCCCTCTCTCCCCCCTCCCCCTCTCTCACCCTCTCCAACTCCCTCTCTCTCTACCTCCATCCCACTCCCTCTCCTTCACCCTCTCCCTATCCCTGCCCCTAACCCTACTCCTATCCCTATCCTTAGCGCCATCTTAACCGCTATCCCTATCCTTATAGAAACAACACCCATATTGATTTTTAGACATTTAACCCTATCGCACCCCAACCCCATCCCCAGGGGATGATGGTATTTCACGTCCACCACCTCAGATTTCAAAATTATTGTAGTTTTCGTAATCAGCGATCCGATTAACCGTACAAACGATACCCATATTGATTTTTAAACATATCAACCCTATCGCACCCCAACCCCATCCACAGTGGATGATGGGTATTTCACGTCCACCACATTGGATTTCAAAATTGTTTTAGTTTTCGTTATCAGCGACCCGATAAAACATACAAACGATACCCATTTTGGTTTTTAGACTTTTCTACCCCATTTCCCTCTTTAAGGGGTTGAATTTGGGGTGGAATTTCAATGACAGAGATGTATGTTCCACAGAATTACAACCCTTATGCCTAAATAATAAATTTTGTGGATATTACTTTGAAATGAAGGAGTTTCAACATCATCCCCCTTTTCACCCCTCAGGGTGTAGAATTATCAAAAACCCTGAGACACGTAAAACTTAATTTTCAGTCATCAGTCTAAATACATATTTTGAAGATCCTTACTTTAAAACTGACGGACTTTCATTCAAACTTTCATCCCTTATTTCACCCCCTTCCCGTAAGGGTTTTGAAAAATTCTAAAACATGTTCTTTTTTATTTTTTACTTAAAGCTCAAAAACCAATTTCTAAAATTCTTTGAAAATAAAAGACTTTTAGACCAATATACGGAAAAAATATCATCCCCTTTTTCACCCCCTTTTAGGGCGATTTTTAAGAAATGCTTAAACACGTGTTTCTTTATTTTTTACTAAAAGCTTAACAGTAAATTTAACAAAGGACTTTCATACAAATTTTCATCCCTTATTTCACTCCCTTAGGGGATGTATGTTGAAAAATTCTTAAACACGTACTTTTTTATTTTTTACCATAAGCTCGGAACCAAATTTCTTTAATTCTACCTTTAAAAATGAAAGACCAACATACCAACCAAAGACCAACATACGGAAAAAAACCATCCCCTTTTTAACCCCTTTGAAGGGTGATTTTTAAGAAATGCTTAAACACGTGTTTCTTTATTTTTTACCAAAAGCTTAAATTCAATTTTGTGTGAATCTAGCTCAAGAAACAAAGGACTTTCATACAAACTTTCATCCCTTATTTCACCCCTTCGGGAGATGAATTTTCCAAAATCCTCTCTTAGTGGGTGGTTTTGACTTTCATAAAACTTGTGTACAAAATTTTTGATCTGTATCTATAGCGGTTACGGCTCGGCGTTGATGAATCAGTCAGTCAGTCAGTCAGGAGATGCTCTTTTATGCTTTTTTTTATTTTGAAGATAGTCGTAAGGAAATTTTTAGGGAAAGAAAAAATAAATGTACGTTTTTTCTTCGGGATTTTGGCTATCCATCATCATCGTAACAGCTCGTGAAACTGGCCTCTTGGCATGGTCGGTAGTTACTGTGAGCCTGCTTTTTACGCTGTGGGCTGTGGGTTCGATCCCCTCCCAGGGCAAACATTTGTGTGATGACCACGAGTGTTTGTTCTGGTCTGGGTGTTATTTATCTATTCATGTTTGTTTTACAGTTTCTGTTACCAACAATTGTTCCCCTCCCCCCAAAAAAAGTTTATTGCTGGACGGGAGCTCCTCCAAGAATTTCTCACTAGCACGTAAGTTGGTGTCTGGTTTCGGGCGTTTGTAACGTAGCTCTGGTTCAGCTTATATTGGTTTTGTTACTTCGTGCTTGCAGCCGTGCGTAAAATATCTCCTCTCCCGTGCATATAATCCTCCAGTTGAAAATCTTTTAGTCGTCAAATCAAATCAATAAAAACAAAATCATTTATTATTGTTGGATAAAAAATCTATTGATGACGTCAGCTAAACTACATGGAGTCTTTTACGACACTTAGGGCCCGTCTCACCGCTTGCTGCTAAAGTTCCCGATAGTAAGCTGACAGAAAGAATATCTGCCAGATAAATACGCTTGCTGCTAAAGTTCCCGATAGTAAGCTGACAGATAGAATATCTGTCAGATAAATACGCTTGCTGCTAAAGTTCCCGATAGTAAGCTGACAGATAGAATATCTGCCAGATAAATACGCTTGCTGCTAAAGTTCCCGATAGTAAGCTGACAGATAGAATATCTGCCAGATAAATACGCTTGCTGCTAAAGTTCCCGATAGTAAGCTGACAAATAGAATATCTGTCAGATAAATATGTCAGATTTTTGCTTGCGTTTATCTGTCAGCTAGAGTAATCAGGCACTTGTGAAACAAAATAGTTTCACTATCTGACAGAAATAACTAACAGATAGGCTACCTGGAACTTAGCAACAAGCGGTGAGACAGGCAAGTAATAACACTATCATACAGAACGGACACTCTCCGCCCCCCCCTTGCAATCCACCCCGCACCCCCGCGCCATCCTCGTGGTGCTCCTGCGGTTCAGTTGTACTTGGTTGTACTGAATATGCATGCAGGCCTACGCACGCTTCCAATTTTCAAATTCGTGCTCGTTGTATGTAGTGTCTTATGTGTAGAAATGTTGTGGTACGGTCAACCGCTTGTCGGTAGAAACTTTTTCAACTCTATTACCACGCCACAAGGTCCAAAAGTGTTTCTACCGATGTGCGGCCGTGTGTACTATTGTTAGTCGGAACTAATAGTTTTTTCTTGTTTTCTTCTAAAATCTTCTAAAATTAAGTACAGATTAAACATAGCTACCTGAATAAATTCGTACGTTTCACTTTCATTGCTGTTGGGATGTATGCGGAACGTACCAAGGCAGTAAATTCCATTACTTTTTGACAAGCACTTGTTATAATCATCCAACTCCGTAAATTGGGGTAGCTTGGACTTTTCTACGAAATAAAATAAAATATCATTCAATACTGTTACTTTTTTAATTACTTACTTAAACATTGCTCGTAAGTACTCACTTACTGCAAAAGTGCGATTTACTAACCATTTTTTATAAGACCAATAAATATAATACGATAATTTCAACTTTATACTAAAAACCAACAAAACTGAGGTACATATTAACAAAATCGATTAAAATTATAATAACCAGTATTTAATTACAGCAAATAAGCCTTTTGAATTTGCATTGATATGAAAAATTCGCAAAGCCTGAATGTCTGAGACCCTTTTACCAAGTATCCTACTTATTAGCAAAAACGTGCAATCAAAACTATATTATTATGTTGTTATTTTTTTATGTTACAAGTGAGCAAACGAGCAGATGGGCCACATGGTGTTAAGTGGTCTCCACCGCCCCATAGCACCTCCATAGCACCCACTGTATTTGAAAGAGCTTTGGAGTAAAAACACAACTTGTGAGTAGCTTTACTTTTTTTCATATTTCCATACAAGTTTTTTGGAAAAAAGTGGTTCAGTTTTAATTCATTATTTCTGAAAATATCTACCTATGAATCGAATTCAGTTCGCACTGACAGATTCGTTTCTATAGGCTCTGAATAATAATTTACTGTAAAGTTTATTACAGGCTAAATAATTTAAAAAGTTACCTGATAACAAGTCTCGTTTACTTGCAACAGCCATCCAACAAAACATTATTAATAAATAAAACCACATTTTTATCACTGCCACACATATGAAAAAAAGATTAGATAATTATTATTAACAAAATATGATAAATTATTCTAATGATAAATAAGTCTGCTAAGAGCAAAATCGCCTCGTATTGTGATGTAAAGTAAATAGATACAAGTTCTCTAATCTATTGGGGCTCGTGCATACTGACGAATGCCACAAACTGTTCTAGGCTATAATCTATTTTTAGGGTTCCGATACCAAAATGGTAAAAAAAAGGAACCCTTATGGTGCCGCTCTGTCTGTCTGTCTGTCTGTCTGTCCGTCTGTCTGTCACACCTCTATATCTCAGCAACCACTTACGCTATCGAGCTGAAATTTGGAATAGTTTTAGAATATAGTTGCCCAACTTAATTGCACATGAAAATTTTTTGAAAAAAGTATGATTATTAATGTAAAGGGGGCCAAAATAGGGGGGGCCAAATTTAAAATTGTCGCTACTAGGTCGAGTGGGGTATCATATGAAAGGGCTTTACTTGTACATTTTAAAATATATTTTTGTATTTTTTTAAGTTTCTTAGTTTTCAAGTTATGATGAAAAATGTCAAAAAAAATACCATTCCCCCCCCCTTATCTCCGAAGTTTGAGTAAGGGAAAATCTGAATTAATTACAGTTGACAGAGGTTTATGTAAACTTTACAGCAAAAATAAAACGATCTTTCTAAGTTGCACAGTTTTTCAGAAATCTGCAAAAAACCTTTACAAACAAATTTAGTTTTGCGGTCCTGAAAATGGACTTTATTGCTTCCAAAAATACTATAGGTATATCGGAACCCTCGGCGCGCGAGTCCGACTCGCACTTGACCGGTTTTTTTCGTTTATTTGAACGCTTAACAACACATGACAGATGAAAAATTCATATTGGGTTTTTAACTATGAAATTTCCGTTTTGTATAGCGAATTTTAGGTAAACTTAATTTTCAGGACTAACATTTTTGCATTTTTTTAGGAATTAAAAAGCAATTTTTTATATTTTTTAGGCATAATTGAAAAAACAAGGCTTACAAATGCTTAAATTTAATATTCGAAAAATATTATCTGTAGAAAATATAAAAGATTTAATTATGAAATCGGACGACATTTGAGACGAATAACTTTCGAACCTTTAATTTTATATACCTATCAAACTAAAAATAAAAACTATATTTATTGCGTAAATTGATAACATTAAACTTTCAAATATAAGACAAATGGAAAAAAACTGCTTTAAAATTATAGGAATTATGATCTTATTAATCTGTAAGAAACGGCAATTTCAGACCTATTATTTGCCTTAAAATCCTTAAGTACAGCTGGACTTAATAAAGGTATGGTTCGATTGTGTGGGGAAACTCACAGACAGACTTTCTGACAGCTGTCTAACGTGTGCAAAATTACGACCTGCAAAGAAAAATAAACCCTGTGTGTTGGTGTTAAGGAAACGTCAAAACGGACTTCTTACGTTGGCGCTACTTTAGGGCTATATGTGGAGCTGGACCTCTTCACTTAACATACTTACCTTAACCTGCTTATACATCTACGAGGTAGGTGTATTTATAAGAGCCAATCATCAGATATTCCCATTGAGACCCACCGATAGTTTGAGATTACGAAGAGATCCAACTGTTACAGCTGCTAACCCTCAGAAGTGCACTTTACAAGAAAAAATGTCACATAATGTCCATAGATATTTTCAATCATATTCCCAGAGATGTCAAAGAATTACAAACTAATCAATTTAAATCTAAGCTTTATAATTGGCTATGTAATAAGTGTTTTTTATAGTTAACAGCGTATTTTGAAAACATTAGTTAAATTTGACATATTGAAAACTGGTATTGAGGTTACTTATATAATTTTTTTCTAAACTGAATAGCGACACTTCCAAAGTGGTAAAATGTGTGTCCCCCCGCTGAAACTTCTAAAATAAGAGAATACTAAAACTAAAAAAAATATATGATGTACATTACCATGCAAATTTCCACCGAAAATTTGTTTGAACGAGATCTAGTAAGTAAGTTTTCTTTAATACGTCATAAATCGTAAACCGCAATTTACCTTTCATTCAATCAACTCAAATATAAAAAAGAAAATTATCAATAAAAATACCATAACTTTTACTTATATACCTACAGGTTTGTACGGAACCCTCGTTCCGCGAGTCTGACTCGCACTTGGCCGGTTTTTTGTTGTTCACTCTTGGCCTCGATCTAGCCTTGAGGACAGAGATGAGGTCGATGATGGAACGAGTTTGCCCAGAAGAAGCCTATTCACTCATGGCATGAATAGATATTTGCGGTTCTGTCAATGTGGCCACACTCTTAGACGAATTATTCATGGTAGAGTATCAATAATTACCTTGACGAAGGCCGAAGTTTACCTCAAACATACGATAAACAACGTACGCACGGCAGTAAGCACGTGGAAACAAAACCAGAAAGTTTATGATAAGCTGAGTCAACATTGTATCCTATACTATTAAATGAGCAATAGGTATATTTGTAATTGGTTTCTCGAAAACGGCTCTAACAATTTCGATGAAATTTACCATACGGGGGTTTTCGGGGGCGAAAATTGATCTAGCTAGGTCTCATGTCTGAGAAAATTAGTTTTCCCGTGTTTAAATATTTTTTTAATTACCGCGTTTTAGACAAAAACCTACAGCGCCATCTGTTGGTGGGTAGCATAGGTTGCTCACCCGATGATATTTGAATGTTTAGATGGCTATTTTAGAGCAAAGCTCGGTCGCCCAGGTACTGTGTTATAACTGTGCAACATTGTTATATTTTCGTATTTCGACCACAGAATATATAATAATAAACAATTTCGACCTATGTTCCTTAGGAAAAGTTGTTCAGTTTCATGGGCCGAGTCACATCCCATAGGGATGATAATACCTTATTTGTTACACCTTGTATGATAAATTCTTCGCCATATACGAGTATTAAGTTGTATGTTTACGTTTTGAATACGACCTTGTGCGTAGTAGGCCTAAAGGTCGGGTCATTATATTTTTTATCTGTCACGGTCCGTGCATGATGGATTTCAAAGCTGATCATGAAGATAATAGTTTAACAAGTTATTTTTGGACCCCCAACGAAATTTTAGTATGTTACCAAGCTCAGAACGCAAAATCTGAACAACATTGCCAAAGAAAAATAGGTCAAAAACGAAATTATACAGGGTGTAAGGGACGCTTTTCTGAAAACTGAATAGGCGTGAACCCTCTTGGATCACGTCTGAGGCTTCCTCTTGTTTGGGACTCCTTCTTATTTTTTTTTTCAATAGATAAAGAGGAAGAAAAATTTCATGCGAGCCGGATTTGAACCTGCGACTTTCGGCGTACCGTGCCGACGCTCTACCAACTGAGCTATCGCGTCTTCAAGCGGCTAGTTCAATTTCTCTCCTCCTTATTCTTCTTCCTCCTCTTTAGATTGCCGCAGCCATTCAAGCGTGTGAAACACCTACTTGAAAAAAAAAAAATGTGGGTACTTTCCTGATTCGGCCGAAGCGGACGAAACCGAGTGGCCGAAGCACCTAGTAAGCCTTATTTATTATTACGTATATTCTACTAATAAGTATTAATATATTGATAAATCAGATTCTTCTTTAAAAATTCCCTTTTCTATTACAACCCGTAAGAACTCTAAATGTGAGAAGTCATACACGCACTTGGCCAGTTTTTTTAAATACCATCTTATACGTACGAGTTCTGACTTAATTGTAAATAAAGTATTACCATTTTATCAAAGAAAGACCACAATTATTAGTTAAGTGCAAGAAAGAAGCGAGTGCAAATAAAGCGTGATTTTTGTTATTTTGTAACGGAACTTTAAGTACATCTAAGAGGGGGTAAGTAAACAGACAGAAAAACCAGACAGACCGATGATGGACGGACAGAAAAAACCCTAAACAAATTAAAATTGTTTGAGAGCGCAATTTTTTTTTTCGTATTTCAACCTATTATATGTTTCTTAGGGAAAGTTGTACAGTTTCGTTAACTAAACGTACTCTTAGAATTAATGTATATATTCTCAGGAAAACGGTGTATTCACACATTCAGGGTTCTTTTGGGTTGTAATAGAAAAAAAAACCGGTCAAGTGCGAGTTGGACTCGCGCGCCGAGGGTTCCGATATACTTTTAGTATTTTTGGAAGCAATAAAGTCCATATTTAGGACCGCAAAACTGAATTTGTTTGTAAAGGTTTTTTGCAGATTTCTAAACAACTGTGCAACTTAGAAAGATCGTTTTATTTTTGCTGTAATATTTACATAAATGTCTATCGACTGTAATTAATTTAGTTTTTTCCATTCACAAACTTCGGAGATAAGGGGGGGGAACGGTATTTTTTTGACATTTTTCATCATAACGTGAAAACCAAGAGTTGTAAAAGAATACAAAAATATATTTTAGAAGCAAAGCCCAAGTACAAGTAAAGCCCTTTCATATGATACCCCACTCAACCTAGAACCGATAATTTGAAATTTTGCCCCCCCTATTTGGCTTTACATTAATAATCATAATTTTTTCTCAATTATTTCACGTGCAATTGAGTCGGACAACCATATTCCAAAACTATTCCAAATTTCAAGTCGATAGCATGGGTGGTTGCCAAGATATACAGGTGTGACAGACAGACAGACACACAAAGCGGCACCATAAGGGTTCCTGTTTTTTACCATATTGGTATCGGAACCCTAAAAAAGGACGGGTTGCACTCTGGGAGTGCCGGCAGAAGTGAAAACTTGCATTTTTGAATATTATGCTTTTTGTAAGGGTCAATCGCGCCATTGCTCACGTACTTCTTTGATATTACTAAATAAAAACACGTATTGTAATAAAATAACAATACGGTTGACAGTTGACGCTTTTTCGATCAGACTACGGATCTGACGCGAGATCTGACGGGACATCTGACGCGACATCTGACGCGAGTTTAACATTTTTTACCCATCTAAAAAATTGCCAAGCGCCGCTAAAGAAGTTTTCACTTCAAAAAAACTGCTTTACCAATATGTTTGTATTTGGTAGTAAAATTTACGTAGTAATAGACATTAAGTAGCCCACAAGTATCTCTGATTAATTACAGGGAAGCCCTGGTATATGTATTTGTTTCGATTTACCTAAATAAAAGTATTTTAGTTACATTTTTTTTAAAAATTCTAAAAAACATCATGTAAGCAGACTTTGGTGGCTTCTCACACTTTTGTTTTCCAATATTTTCTAAAAACAAATAATACAGTATTTATCTACTCAACGAGTTCAAAACAACAACAGCATCCCACTCACTATTTAAGGCGATTCTCACTGTGTTCTGTAAATTTTGGCGTTTTTTTGAGACGATATAAGTAGGTCGTTATTTAAGAAATAAATCTGAAAAAAATATATGTTGACTACCTGTCTTTCAGCTATAGTTTGTACATTTATATTTTCGACACAATTTAAAATACCTTACATTAATAATAATAAAGCAAAGTTTTTTCTTCTTCCAAAATCACACTAAATTCGATATTTCTCCTAAACGGATGGATGGATTTACAAAATTTTTGCTGGAAATGATTTGTTGTAACTTCGTTGTCAAACTGTACATACCTTTATAAAATCGGTCAACGTCTTGATACGTAAATCCTAATATGTCTCAGTCTGCACGACCAATTAGTCTGTACGACCGATCGTAACAGCCACGTTGCAGATCACTCTAATATGAATGTTATTCACGTGTGTATGAGGTCGACATTTGCATTGACGTGCTTGTAGCTGCTAATAAATTTCTGAAGGTCGTGTATAACCAGGTCGGTTCCTGTTGCTGTTGGTAGGCAACGGTGTTGGTCCTAATTAGTGTTTGCCAAGAGTTTCTGTCTTCTGCCCGTCGGAGAGCGGTGGTAATAGGCAGGTTAAGTACAGCTTTGATCTGGTCTGACCAGCGGTGTGGTGCTCTACCTCGAGATCTTCTCCCCTCTAATTTGTCCAATATAATAAGTTTTTCCAGATTATTTGGGCTTGTTCTGGTATTGTGACCTAAGTAATAATAAATATATAAATAAAAATAAATAAATTCTTTTATTTCAGGCAATAGGACGCATATTTTACTATTCAATTCAAACTTAAACTTAAATTAAAATTACAATTTTTAAATTCAAAGTCAAAAATTGTCAATAATTATTTATATCAATAATTAAATACAAGTCAGTCTTGAATTATTGTTGATACACCATGGACGGAAAATTCAGGATTAGAAAGTAATAATTAAAACAACTGTGATATATTTATACTAAAAACTTTCAGAAGAAGCTTCTAAGAAACATCAGTTATCGATCTCACAGCGCTTAGTGTGTGTCACGCTAGATTATTTATATAATTAAAATGTTCACAGAATATGTATATTATGGCGCATTACCTATCAAATAACAAAAACAACGAGAAGTAAAAAAAATTGTCCCCATACAAGAAACGTGTGTTTTTTGTTTCAGCTGTAACGCTACAACCAGGACACTTGGTGTAAATTGGTATGCACCGCGAAGCGCGCGCTGGTTTTAGGGTTCCGTACCCAAAGGGTGAAAAACGGGACCATATTAATATGCCTCCGATGTCTGTCTGTCTGTCAACGGGCTGAAACGTAATAGGTAGTGTAGCGTTATCGCTCATATTCCTTTTTCGTGTTTGATACTTTTTGCTTCTTTCTCGATGTATTGACTGGCTGTTTGTATTCATTGACAGTGGATTCAAAATTTTGGTTTTCATTTTTCTGTGCTCATTATTTGTTTGGCATTGGACAGAAAAACTAATTTAATTTCCTAGCAAAATATTTTTAAAATCGTGCATATATTTCTACTGTGCTATAAATAAAGCCTGTTTTAATGCAGCTTTTTTGCTGCTGAAGTTATAGTTTCATTTGTGTACATGCTTATAGAAGCTAAGGAATTTATCTCGATATGAACTCCTCAATTTTCTAAAGCTGCCCGATTACGGGCAGTAGGTTCCGGCTAGCACCAGCAACACAGCCTAGCCCAGTCTCCAGAGAGACTATTTGACATCTGCAGTTTGCACCGTGCTCTCTGCCGCTGCACCTCTTCAACTGCGGGATTCCTAGCAGCACGGGAGGACGCCACGAACTGCGCATAACCAACAACAACCAAATACCAGATATTTAAACCATTTATATTATTAGTTTTAAGTTACTTTCCAAAATTCTAAAAGCGCCTCCAGACGCGCCATGATTTATTTAGATTCGAATCTTTGGCTGTGATTTTAAACTTTAAAACATTTATCCGCGATACTTTGCGGAAGGTACGACTATGACCATATTTAACTAGTCGCTATAGTAATAAGTTAGGTGGCCACTTAAAGTTATCACTAGACTTTTCCAAGCGATAGTATCTAGTAGCTATAGACGGAGCGTTTTACCTGATGCACGCATCGCGGATTCCTTTCAAAATTTATTTGTCTTATTTTTAACGCCTATCGTTGATTTTTAATATTTTAAACAATATTATATACTTAAATTTAATCTCGGATCGTACAATCAAATTTAAACTTTATTACGTTGGTTATATATTAGTGAAATTATACAACAAAACTGTGGTCAATCTGTTTTTATTAAAATATTGTGTGATATATTTCTTTGTTTGCTTGATTAGTTTAAGGTAAGTTAACTCTTACTCTATTTTTATCTAACTGCAGTACATTTACAATTTAATTTACTTTATTTCACTGCATTTTATGGCGCCCGAGCACAAATTATTGATTTATTCTGCTTTTTTTCAGGTTAAACTTTTTTTCACGACCGCGCGGATGTGCGTTTTATTAACGCGACTTGTATAGACAATTTTTTTTCAAATGCAATTTAACTTGTAATTTCATTTATTGTTAAATTAACTATAATTTTAACTGGAAACGTCTTTTATTTTCTCCAGAAATATAATTTAACCCTGAATTTCATTTCAGTAGTTTGTAGTAGTTACTCTGTTTGTAAGTCTGAATGCTTGTATAGGGAACTAAAGGTAAGTTAGTTTATGCGAGTTTTTTTGTGAGAGTTAGACCTTCTTTCAGGTTACTTTCAGTTATTCGTCGCGTATACTTAGCCTGCTGTACCTATCCCTTCATTATGGAAGAACATGTACCTCTAGTAGTTGACCATGAACCACCATTTGGAATAGATCTAAGCCCTTTCCTCGTTCATATAATGTACTTCCGGTGTGAGGATGTCAAGGTATGGAATTATAGTGGTAAGTATTGTTAGTGAGGCATTGTGAATGCTTAGTTCTTTGGTTACAGCTAAGTACTCCTGAGTTCTCTTCATTTATTTTTGTTTCGTAGTAGTTTTTTTTTGTTGTAGTGACAGGCTCTTTCTCCTGCACTCGCCTCTTTCTTCTATGAACGCCTTTTTTTTTGAAGAGTCCTCACTTAGTCCTCATAACTCTAGGTGGTCGCTTATGTCCAGACTTTTCGCCCATGTAGGAGAGAGTCGGGACGCGTCTGCTTCACTTTCCTCTATAGTTTTTTTTATTTTCGTATCAGACTGTTGGTCGTGTATCCCGCAGTCGGGTCTTATATTCCCTCCTTCTCTCTCCACATCTATACTCATCTTTGAACTTTTTAGGGTTCCGGACTTCGTGGTTCATTAGTGTCGTGTCGTCTCAGACTGATGGTCATACACTTCGTGGTCTGTTGTTCATACTCACTCCCTCCTGCCCTCACTTTATTTAACTTAGTTTTATTTCTTTAGGGTTACGTACTTGAATGTAACTCTTTATCTTTTGTTGAACTCTAGTTTTTTTTGGTGTGTGTGGACGGCGCGTTTTTTCTCTCGCGTGTTCCATCGCGCCACACGAAGATTTTTTTCGCTCTATACCCACTTTTAATTAGTTTTTTGTCTTAGCCTTTTGGGTCATTATAGTCTAAGAGCCCGCACTTTTTTTTTCAGAAATAATTATAGTCTAGGTGCCCACTGTAAAAATATTTATAGACTAGGAGCCCGCTGTAAAAAATATTTCAGATCAAGGAGCTTCTATTTTTTTTTTTTTTTTTTTTGGGAAGTTGGATGGCTGTAGCGTTATCGCTCATATTCCTTTTTCGTGTTTGATACTTTTTGCTTCTATCTCGATGTATTGACTGGCTGTTTGTATTCATTGACAGTGGATTCAAAATTTTGGTTTTCATTTTTCTGTGCTCATTATTTGTTTGGCATTGGACAGAAAAACTAATTTAATTTCCTAGCAAAATATTTTTAAAATCGTGCATATATTTCTACTGTGCTATAAATAAAGCCTGTTTTAATGCAGCTTTTTTGCTGCTGAAGTTATAGTTTCATTTGTGTACATGCTTATAGAAGCTAAGGAATTTATCTCGATATGAACTCCTCAATTTTCTAAAGCTGCCCGATTACGGGCAGTAGGTTCCGGCTAGCACCAGCAACACAGCCTAGCCCAGTCTCCAGAGAGACTATTTGACATCTGCAGTTTGCACCGTGCTCTCTGCCGCTGCACCTCTTCAACTGCGGGATTCCTAGCAGCACGGGAGGACGCCACGAACTGCGCATAACCAACAACAACCAAATACCAGATATTTAAACCATTTATATTATTAGTTTTAAGTTACTTTCCAAAATTCTAAAAGCGCCTCCAGACGCGCCATGATTTATTTAGATTCGAATCTTTGGCTGTGATTTTAAACTTTAAAACATTTATCCGCGATACTTTGCGGAAGGTACGACTATGACCATATTTAACTAGTCGCTATAGTAATAAGTTAGGTGGCCACTTAAAGTTATCACTAGACTTTTCCAAGCGATAGTATCTAGTAGCTATAGACGGAGCGTTTTACCTGATGCACGCATCGCGGATTCCTTTCAAAATTTATTTGTCTTATTTTTAACGCCTATCGTTGATTTTTAATATTTTAAACAATATTATATACTTAAATTTAATCTCGGATCGTACAATCAAATTTAAACTTTATTACGTTGGTTATATATTAGTGAAATTATACAACAAAACTGTGGTCAATCTGTTTTTATTAAAATATTGTGTGATATATTTCTTTGTTTGCTTGATTAGTTTAAGGTAAGTTAACTCTTACTCTATTTTTATCTAACTGCAGTACATTTACAATTTAATTTACTTTATTTCACTGCATTTTATGGCGCCCGAGCACAAATTATTGATTTATTCTGCTTTTTTTCAGGTTAAACTTTTTTTCACGACCGCGCGGATGTGCGTTTTATTAACGCGACTTGTATAGACAATTTTTTTTCAAATGCAATTTAACTTGTAATTTCATTTATTGTTAAATTAACTATAATTTTAACTGGAAACGTCTTTTATTTTCTCCAGAAATATAATTTAACCCTGAATTTCATTTCAGTAGTTTGTAGTAGTTACTCTGTTTGTAAGTCTGAATGCTTGTATAGGGAACTAAAGGTAAGTTAGTTTATGCGAGTTTTTTTGTGAGAGTTAGACCTTCTTTCAGGTTACTTTCAGTTATTCGTCGCGTATACTTAGCCTGCTGTACCTATCCCTTCATTATGGAAGAACATGTACCTCTAGTAGTTGACCATGAACCACCATTTGGAATAGATCTAAGCCCTTTCCTCGTTCATATAATGTACTTCCGGTGTGAGGATGTCAAGGTATGGAATTATAGTGGTAAGTATTGTTAGTGAGGCATTGTGAATGCTTAGTTCTTTGGTTACAGCTAAGTACTCCTGAGTTCTCTTCATTTATTTTTGTTTCGTAGTAGTTTTTTTTTGTTGTAGTGACAGGCTCTTTCTCCTGCACTCGCCTCTTTCTTCTATGAACGCCTTTTTTTTTGAAGAGTCCTCACTTAGTCCTCATAACTCTAGGTGGTCGCTTATGTCCAGACTTTTCGCCCATGTAGGAGAGAGTCGGGACGCGTCTGCTTCACTTTCCTCTATAGTTTTTTTTATTTTCGTATCAGACTGTTGGTCGTGTATCCCGCAGTCGGGTCTTATATTCCCTCCTTCTCTCTCCACATCTATACTCATCTTTGAACTTTTTAGGGTTCCGGACTTCGTGGTTCATTAGTGTCGTGTCGTCTCAGACTGATGGTCATACACTTCGTGGTCTGTTGTTCATACTCACTCCCTCCTGCCCTCACTTTATTTAACTTAGTTTTATTTCTTTAGGGTTACGTACTTGAATGTAACTCTTTATCTTTTGTTGAACTCTAGTTTTTTTTGGTGTGTGTGGACGGCGCGTTTTTTCTCTCGCGTGTTCCATCGCGCCACACGAAGATTTTTTTCGCTCTATACCCACTTTTAATTAGTTTTTTGTCTTAGCCTTTTGGGTCATTATAGTCTAAGAGCCCGCACTTTTTTTTTCAGAAATAATTATAGTCTAGGTGCCCACTGTAAAAATATTTATAGACTAGGAGCCCGCTGTAAAAAATATTTCAGATCAAGGAGCTTCTATTTTTTTTTTTTTTTTTTTTGGGAAGTTGGATGGCTGTAGCGTTATCGCTCATATTCCTTTTTCGTGTTTGATACTTTTTGCTTCTTTCTCGATGTATTGACTGGCTGTTTGTATTCATTGACAGTGGATTCAAAATTTTGGTTTTAATTTTTCTGTGCTCATTATTTGTTTGGCATTGGACAGAAAAACTAATTTAATTTCCTAGCAAAATATTTTTAAAATCGTGCATATATTTCTACTGTGCTATAAATAAAGCCTGTTTTAATGCAGCTTTTTTGCTGCTGAAGTTACAGTTTCATTTGTGTACATGCTTATAGAAGCTAAGGAATTTATCTCGATATGAACTCCTCAATTTTCTAAAGCTGCCCGATTACGGGCAGTAGGTTCCGGCTAGCACCAGCAACACAGCCTAGCCCAGTCTCCAGAGAGACTATTTGACATCTGCAGTTTGCACCGTGCTCTCTGCCGCTGCACCTCTTCAACTGCGGGATTCCTAGCAGCACGGGAGGACGCCACGAACTGCGCATAACCAACAACAACCAAATACCAGATATTTAAACCATTTATATTATTAGTTTTAAGTTACTTTCCAAAATTCTAAAAGCGCCTCCAGACGCGCCATGATTTATTTAGATTCGAATCTTTGGCTGTGATTTTAAACTTTTAGAACATTTATCCGCGATACTTTGCGGAAGGTACGACTATGACCATATTTAACTAGTCGCTATAGTAATAAGTTAGGTGGCCACAGTTATCACTAGACTTTTCCAAGCGATAGTATCTAGTAGCTATAGACGGAGCGTTTTACCTGATGCACGCATCGCGGATTCCTTTCAAAATCTATTTGTCTTATTTTTAACGCCTATCGTTGATTTTTAATATTTTAAACAATATTATATACTTAAATTTAATCTCGGATCGTACAATCAAATTTAAACTTTATTACGTTGGTTATATATTAGTGAAATTATACAACAAAACTGTGGTCAATCTGTTTTTATTAAAATATTGTGTGATATATTTCTTTGTTTGCTTGATTAGTTTAAGTTAACTCTTACTCTATTTTTATCTAACTGCAGTCACTGCGTCTCAGTCACTGCAGTGACTGCGTCATATCAAACCTATTCCTAGGATGATTTAAAATTGGACTAGGATTGAGTGGGGTCGTAGTAATTGGAATAGAAGTGTCGATAAGTAATGGCGTTTGATCCATTAACAGTGGAGGTTCCTGATTTGAAGCAGCACTAGTATCTCCAAACGGATTTCCTCGATCAACAACTGGTGGTACCTCTTCATATATTTACCATTTTAATTCATATAAAAATGTACTGAACCACACCTTTTTTTTAAAAGTATCACTCTTTACTTTTATTTAACTATAGGCTTTTTTTTGGTGTGTGTGGACGGCGCGTCTTTTCGTCCGCGTTTTCGCCATTCACACAGTTTTTGTTTCGCTCTAGACCCTAGATTGAAGTCTCCTTTCTCATTCGCAAACCTTTTTTTTGCGTTCTCTAACAAACAAGTATGACGCAACTAGTGTTATGACGTATAGCGTCAAACACCATAGCATTTTGATCACAGAAAAATAAGGGTACTTAGAAGGAGGATTAAAGAAATAATTCGTCACAAGGTAGTGAAGGCGTCGTTCTATGGATTTGACGGGTTATTTTGAATATTTCCTAGTGATCACTGATAGTTTGACATAAAATATTGGGACATGTTGGCAGATGTCATCCCATAGTAAAATAAATTAGCAAGGTATCTATTCCGAGCGAAGCAAGGAGGTCCGAAATCTTTGATTTTGATGTTGTCATGATGTCTTGTCATAATGTTGATGCTGACATAAATCATATGGTGAGCAGTTGCCATTTTTTTCACGTTTGCCCGCGAAAAAGTTCTTTGAAATATTCGGTGGTTTCCGAGATCGTTCGTCTTTTGTCGGCTCTCGCCCATCTCGTTTTCTTTTTTTGAAGTTTTCAAGTTGATTGCAAAGTACTTTCAACTTTTATCTTTGCGTTTCAACTACTTGTTGTTGTATTGTTAGGTTAATTTATTTAATTGTGGGTGTTTTTTTGGATTAGTTAGGCTAGCTAGGTTATAGTGTTAGGCTAACTAGGTTGTAAGATTAGGTTAGCTAGTTTGTAGTCTCTTCTTATGTCCTGATAGGCACAATGTTTACTGTCAGCTCCGGATCGCTGGTTTTTCGAACAAGCCTCGTTCGTAAAGGGCTCTGTACGAAATGCTACGTTATCTAACGGTTGCCGGTCACCGATGTGAGGTCAGAAGCATAAGTTAGTTTTTAATTTAATTTTACCTCTTAGTCTCTTATTTTAATTTGTTCTATAATTTTCTTTGGTTATTTTTTCTTGCTTCTGCTTTTGTTCGATAGGATTGCTGTTACCTGTCGGACCCTCTTTTAATTAGTCTTTTTGCTTTTGGTTGGTTAGATTTTTTGGTCTAAGTTTTTTTTTTTTGGATTGTTAGTCTAGGAGCCCACAGCCCTTAATTACTTTTTTTTTTTAATAATTATAGTCTAGGAGCCTACTGTAAAAATATTTCTAATTAATGAGCTTCAATTTTTTTTTATTTTTTTTTTTTGGGAAGTTGGATGGCTGTAGCGTTATCGCTCATATTCCTTTTTCGTGTTCGATACTTTTTGCTTCTTTCTCGATGTATTGACCGGCTGTTTGTATTCATTGACAGTGGATTCAAAATTTTGGTTTTCATTTTTCTGTGCTCATTATTTGTTTGGCATTGGACAGAAAAACTAATTTAATTTCCTAGCAAAATATTTTTAAAATCGTGCATATATTTCTACTGTGCTATAAATAAAGCCTGTTTTAATGCAGCTTTTTTGCTGCTGAAGTTATAGTTTCATTTGTGTACATGCTTATAGAAGCTAAGGAATTTATCTCGATATGAACTCCTGAATTTTGTAAGTATTTTTGTCTTTACGTTATATTTGTTTCTGAGAGGTTGCCACTCTCTTATGACGCATTTTTATTCGTGTAGCTAAAGCTGCCCGATTACGGGCAGTAGGTTCCGGCTAGCACCAGCAACACAGCCTAGCCCAGTCTCCAGAGAGACTATTTGACATCTGCAGTTTGCACCGTGCTCTCTGCCGCTGCACCTCTTCAACTGCGGGATTCCTAGCAGCACGGGAGGACGCCACGAACTGCGCATAACCAACAACAACCAAATACCAGATATTTAAACCATTTATATTATTAGTTTTAAGTTACTTTCCAAATTCTAAAAGCGCCTCCAGACGCGCCATGATTTATTTAGATTCGAATCTTTGGCTGTGATTTTGAACTTTTAGAACATTTATCCGCGATACTTTGCGGAAGGTACGACAATGACCATATTTAACTAGTCGCTATAGTAATAAGTTAGGTGGCCACTTAAAGTTATCACTAGACTTTTCCAAGCGATAGTATCTAGTAGCTATAGACGGAGCGTTTTACCTGATGCACGCATCGCAGATTCCTTTCAAAATTTATTTGTCTTATTTTTAACGCCTATCGTTGATTTTTAATATTTTAAACAATATTATATACTTAAATTTAATCTCGGATCGTACAATCAAATTTAAACTTTATTACGTTGGTTATATATTAGTGAAATTATACAACAAAACTGTGGTCAATCTGTTTTTATTAAAATATTGTGTGATATATTTCTTTGTTTGCTTGATTAGTTTAAGGTAAGTTAACTCTTACTCTATTTTTATCTAACTGCAGTACATTTACAATTTAATTTACTTTATTTCACTGCAGTAGGTAGACAGTTGAAATTTTCACATATCACCATAACAAAAAATAATAATGAAAAAAATAATAATTAGGGTGGGCTTTTCTACTAAAAACGTGTCTTTATTTTTGTTTTAACTGTTTCGTAAAAACGAGAACACTTAAAAGCCTGAAAATTTTTATGTTTATAGTACATAAGCTATTGAATAATAACAAATAATAAAAATTGGTCAAGTATGTGTCGGACTCGCGCGCATTTAATACACTGTTGCGCGACTGCGCATCCAAAACTGAGACGGTATTTTCACATTAGTGAGTCCAACACGCACTTGGCCGGTTTTTAAGTGCCTTATTTAATATAAAAAGGGGTTTACAAAGTTACTAAGTGTCATTGGTGTTAGTACTCGTATAACCCTTAAGCCACTCGTTGTTTATACGGGACGTGCGTAATCATAAATGTATTCTTTAATGTCAAAGGCCGAGGCCGAAGTCTCTTCAACCGTATTCTGTAATTTTCTCCTAATGCGGTCGATTAGCTGTTTTACGTAGACACGCCATATAATTTCACCAAATTTTTTCCAGGTACTAATTAGCTCTCAATTTTTGATAGGAGCCAATATTGAATTTCAAAAAATTTACATAGAAAATTAGAATTGGCTCCTATCAAAAGTTGAGAGCTATGTACATAACTAGTAGATGGAAAAAATTTGATGCAATTTGATGAAATTTGGTGAATTTGGCGTTTTAAGACTATAAGCGACTGGACTATCCTATTGAATTTACAAAACTAAAACCACAACCCGGAAGACGACGAGTATTTCCAAAATGACCGCGAAACCAGTAACTGTCACCATTTGAAATTAAAAGAAGCGCGAGTTTCTGGTGCCGTAGACAAATGGCTACTAGAATAGAATTAAAACGCTACAAGAATAGATGAAAATGTATGGAATTGACATTAGCTTACGAAATGTTGCGTGACAGCTAATGTCAATCCCATACATTTTTATTCTATTCTATAGGGTTAATAGGAAGCCGCCGTCTCAGGCTAGGACGAAGAAACAAAATAAGTGCTGTACACAAGGAGTTTTAAACCTCAGTCTGTACCCCAGAAATTTTATACTCGCCTGTCTTTTGTTTCAGTGAACCGATTGCAATGAAACAAAGCTTATATGTTGCACGAAACTAAGCCATAATAGTTACTGAAAATCTGGTTTGAATCGGTTCCGTAATTTGTGAGTTATAGGCGCCGCCGCTTGAAACTTTGTACACACGGCCGCACATCAGTAGAAACACTTTTGGACCTTATGGCGTTGTAATAGAGTTGAAAAAGTTTCTACCGACAATCGGTTGACCGTACTCGCATATACTGTGTTTGAGTGATTTATCTGAGGCTGAACCGTCGCTACGCAGCAAACGCCCTTACTTTATTCTGTGCTGAAATTAAACAAAAAATGTGATAGATCTAAAAATAATTCGACTTTTCGAATATAGAACTTTAAGACCTATATTTAATTTAGTTTTAGTTTATGTCTGTCACAACAAAATTACAAATATGTAGCCGCTTAGACCGTAGCCGCAACAAGGCCATTTTTGAGGGCCATTTGCAGCTTAAGACCTAAAATTTCACTACACTCCGTTTGTTAATTAATAGTAAAGTACCTGGTCGACCGAGCTTCGCTCTATAATAGCAGCCTCATCAATAAAATATCATCGGGCGAGCAAGCTATGCTACCCGCAAACAGATGGCACTGTAGGTTTCTGTCTAAAACGAGGTATTAAAAAAAAAACACAGGGATAAGGAATTTTGCCAGACTTGAGACTTAGCTAGATCGATTTTTCACCGTTTTTCGAGAAACCGATTACATGTATATATAAATATAGCTCGTTTTATTGTATAGGATTAGCCAACAGAGTATTTTTCTTGGTCAAAATTTCAATTGTTTTTGCAATAAACCATTCGTAGTCTTACATATGCATGTGGAGTTGATTAAATTGACGTAAGTACCTACATAGAGGGACATTCAATAAACCTAAAAAGTCCGTATCCGTTAGCAAACCAGTCAATTAGTTAACAGGGTAAGGTAAAATAAGGGCTAAAATGATAAAAATGATAAAATTAATTTTTTTTTCTTCTACAACTTTTAACAAGACATATAAACTAAGTCTTACACTTGGAACTATTAGTGTGTAGAAGACAGGAGCCTAAACTAGGAAACTCTGTGTCATAGGACTCCTGGTCCTTCCCCCACTGATGACGATTAATATTTTGAATATGTTGTTTGTACTGTTAGTAACTATTCGATTGATGAAACTCAACCTTATAATATATACTATATAATAATATATAATATATACTATTAACTTAAAACCAAATTAAGTGATAAATCTCTCTTAATTCCGATATTGCACTCAAGGTCTATTATTTAGATGTGTAAAGTACGTTTTGAGAGCAACCTCACACTTGAAGGGAATTCATCATACTACCCTAACTAACACACCTATCGATCGCATGTAAAGACATGGCAGAAAGCACGTGAAAACAATACCAATATAAGCTGAACCAGCCTACGCTATAAACACCCGAAACCAGAGACCCATTCTTGGTCAAAGTGTTTCCACCGACGTGCAGCCGTGTGTACAAAGCAAAGGGGCGAACGGGGTAAAGCTGCATTCCTCGCGGGTCCTGCCAACTATGTGACCCTCGTTAGTAAGGTTTAAACAATTCATGTCCCAAATTAACCTCACAAGCGTGGATAGCTGTTATTTTAAACCGTTTATTTTTACGGACACGAGGAACAACCCGTTTAAATATGATCATCATCATATCGTATGGGTTGCAAGGTCGATAAACGACCTCGCAAACCTTGGTGTCATAGTTATTAAGGCTTATTTGAGTACTACTTCTGTAGATAGTAACCGGGAACGAGAGCTTAATGTACCTTCGGAAACACGATCACCTTACTTTTAGGATAGTCAGATTCATCATCATGTAAAGTCTTGACCAAAATGGGGACTGTCTCACAGTGATATTTATTTGACAGTATCCCGCTGGGAATCGAACCCAGGACCTTCGGGTCGAGAACCGAACACTCTAACTACTGCACCACGCAGGCTGGTAAATAATAGTAAAAACGAAGAATTTTCTTTTGATTTCAAATTTCCGTATAGAAGATGATGTGATTTTCTCATTATTTTATTAACTAAATAGAAGTGGCCCATGACTTTGCATGAACAACATAAGATGAAACTAGTTTGTCCTAGGAATCATCAATTCTCTTTAGGTAAAGGCAGATAGTCTAGATATTTTTCTGCCAAATTTAATTCAAATATCCACAGATAGGTACAACATTTAACTGTTCTCTTTTAAAATATTAGCTTGTTTTACAAACCAGAAGGCAAATGGGTTGTTCTTAGGAAATGAGGCACAGATGAACCTATCCAACATTTTAATGAAATAACACCACATTTGATGACAAACCGAACTTCTATTAAATTAACACAACAAGGACAATGTTCAGGAAACCTAAAAGGGCTAGATACAACCTAGGCACAACGGCCAACTATAACGCTCCTAAGACGTCCGATCGTTTCAACCGTCGAGCAGCAAGTGAGAGGCCCATCGGGTGTCCAGCCCGCTTATATAGGCGATGGGTTGGTGTTGCCAGCGCAGCGTGGTGGTTGTAGCTAACACGGCCTCTCCTGACATGCCAGCGTCCACGATGGCTTTTGAACATGACCAAGCCACGTCACTCGAAGTAGCTGTCCTGGCTGCATCTCTTCATTGTCATCAGAACCTGCAGGAAAAAGGCTCTGAACATCAACAAATAAAAATAACCTGAAGTTCTGTTTTTTCTTCTATGCAATCCAGTCAAAACTAAGAAAACAGAATGTTAGTCAGTTTCGAAACTGACATGCGCATCACACACTGTACAGCATACAAAATATGTGTTTGCGCTCACGCATAGATTGTACAAAGAATTAGCGAATAACGTGAAGTTTGAATTCGCTTGATGGATTAATGCGTTTATCTCAGTCATCTCAGCTGTACCAGATTTGATCTTAGGTTCTGCAGTTCTCATAAGTACCTACTTGGGTACTTGTACAAGATAAGACTTTTAACTGTTTTGTAATTAGTTTCATCGCAACACGTGATGACGTAATAAAATAATTGGTTTGGTCTCACCAAGTTTGTTGATACGTCTTGCGTCCGGTTGAAGCGCAGACCGACAATAGTATGCTACGGCTGCGGCTGCTGGTGGGAGCCGGTCCTGTGGCACCCTGCTGCAGCACCTCCCGAGCGCTCTACCCGACGGCACCGCACCACACGACGCAGCAGGAATGAAACAGCGCGACCGCGAGTCGGTTCCGGGTTCGCTATGGCACTCCATCCACATAATGGAACTCGTCATCAGTATCTAAGCACATGAATCACAACACGGAATTCGATGCAGATTAGTACACAACTGTTATTTGTCTGAAATAGGAAGCTAACAATCAGTCTCAGTTTGTTTATTACGTTATTGAACCAGTATGATAACAAGCGTGCACTTTTGCTACCATAGTAGTTACTCTGTTGAGGACATCTGTCGGTACTTATCAACATAATAAAAATTTCAGACAAATAACTCGAGATGAACGACGCATTATCTTTTCAAAGAGATTTTGCAAAATTACGTTACAGAGGGAAGCTATGAAACCCCATATGATAAATTTCCGGACTTTTATCATACGTAGTCCCATGAAAAGGAGCAGCTTGAAAGGAGATTTTCACACCAGTAGTACCCTTACAAATCCATGGATTGGTCATTACCATTTCCATCCATGATTTTGTAAGCAACATCGTTGGAAGCACAGGGGCTACCCGCCTTCAAAAACTAGATCGTTGGAAGCACAGGAGTTACCCGCCTTCAGATATCAGAGGCCCAAAGTTCTGCTTGATATCAGACTCGAGCCGTTAAAGTCGTAGGCACAGTAGCCATAGGCTTTAACGACCTGAAAACAGACAAACCACTGGCACAATAGACGTAGGCTTATTAAACGACAACCCGGTGACACAAGCCATAGACATTGTCCAGACAAACCATAGGCACGGTGGACGTAAGCCACAGCACCAGAAGTTCCAGCTCGTAGCGGTGGTGGGGAAGCACGCATGTAACCTTGTATAGCACACGCCAGAATCCAGCTTGCCGGTACTCTGCAAAGCCTTGTACACAAAGACAAAGCCTTTTCCAGGTCATCCCGATGGATCAGGTATTGCCAGCCACTCAGCCAGCCGAAACACACATAAAACATAAAAACAAAAGCACAATGTTAGACTGTAAACAGGTAGAAAAGTAGATTTATAAATCTACACACAATTAACAGGAACGCTTATAGCTTCAAAACTTGGCCTCTTACTAGAATACATAGGTACCATTAATAGTCACAAACGTCAGCACTAACTGCTCGGCCGTACCTGACCATTTTGTTTTAATTGTTACCTACATAAGTGGTGATGTTACAACTTTCAACAATACAGTGGTTCCATAACTTTTAACACAGATTTTGCCACGCCACGACGACAACATCATGGCATAAAAAGATATAAGTCAGATACATAATAATTGGTAAAACCTTACCGAGTTCATAACCTTGTGTAGGTACCTCAAGGAGTCACTGTCATTTCCAAACACATAGCGAGTGATTTACCTCCTCTCTGCGCATACAATGTTGATCTCCGATGTCAGTGGCAGTTTGTGAAATTCACTCTCATGGATCATCCCACTTCTGCTAGAATACTGTATCTTTGATTCTAGCAGTATACCTTCAGATCACATCTAAAACAGACTAAAATAAGAACTTTAGTAAAAAGCAAAGCTGAGAGCATCCAATCTCGCACGAATGCACAGAAACACTGTTGGTATCTTTTGAAAGCCAATTTAGGACTGCTTTTGCATTATTCTGGTAGCTCATCTACCTACACAAACATTACACAAAAAATCACAAACTTGAAACTATCTTTGTAGGTAGGTACTATTCTAATTCCTTATTAGGGATCTACTACCTAAACTTAACAGTAACAGTAGCCAAAGTCTCGCCATATCTTCCGAAGCACGGAAAATGATCGATTTGTCTTAGCTCTTGCGGTCACACTTTTAGGTTGTAATCATAACCTGTTTCCCAATTTTGTAATGTGACAAAAGAGAACAATTTACAGACTTAGTTCACGTCCGTTTCTCATTGATATATAAAGACAAAAAGTGGGTAGAAATAATGAGAACTCTTTTGCTTGTTGGCAAAAACTGGCTTACCTTTAAACAAATGGATACCTACTTACTTAGGGTCGAATTGATAAATCCCGCTTAAGTGTAAGATTGTCCTTAAGGGGTATCTTGAGGTGTTGCATTAATTAATAAACAGAAATTGAGTAGCTGTCCTCGGAGCAATTATCACTAGAGTGTTAAAAACACACTCACTAATTTATAAACGAAACTTAACTCAAAACGCAGACAAATTCTTTTTGCTCTTTTGACGTTTGACTCAAAGACGGACACTTGAGATTGATATTTGGATAGTAGTTTATTAATAAGCAAGATCTTGAGATGCTAATTGCATCTTGATAATTAAGTCAGCTGACATAGTCTTGGGGAAGATTTTGAGAGGGATTTATCAATACGGGCCTTAGTTACCAATCTATTTTTGGCGTACGAATGTAACCTTACTCAAATTCACGCATAACCCCATCGTTTTGCGGCCACCACATAGCACATAAGTCGTTGTAATCCTGCACAGAGGGCTAATTCATCTTCTCCGTAATATTCTCCAAGTCAGCAGGTCCAGCGTGACATCTCGTGTCGCTCCACGTAATCTCAAAGGAAAGTCGGTACCATACTCACATACTCCGGTTCACCCGTGATCTTGCCACGGTGTCGAAATATCGAAAGTTCAATTTACTGCTACAACAATAATATCACTGCGTGTCGGCGGCTATTGCCAATTATCAGTCGACAACTACAAACAAAGCAAGAATATTGCCCATGTTGGGTCAGGTTTACCCTTGCTGGTCCACACTAGCTCAAAGAAACTTTACTGCTGAAAATTAAGTGAAACAGAACGGCGAATGTCTCTGTATTTCACAAATAAGACGCAATACATCGATAAGGAAATACAAACAACAATTTTATATTTACACCATCACAGCACCACAACTATTCTATACCACGTGTACCTTACATCCTTGCTGTCTTTTCTTTTCACCAAAGAAAGCCGAAACACGATTAACCAATAAGTGAACTAGACACAGAAATAATCTACGGCTAAACACTCCATTTCTTTACTCGTTTTGTTGAATCAGTAAGTCCTTTCATTAACTGAACAACGCTACAAAGTCATCCGTGAAAATAACAACTTTCTGTCCATTAGTTGCTACGAGGCTATTCCACGAAACGAGGAACAAAACTAGACCTATGCTGTTCTCCACTTAATAAAATTTTGCCGATTACGGAAAAATTACCTACAATGGTGCACAAACAATCACTTAAAATGTTCCTGCACAAAAAATTGACATAAAAAATCCACATGTAAACCCAAGAATCACTTTTTCCTGACCATTTCTTTCTACGATTCGGCCATCATGATCTTTCGTACGACCTCGTACGAGTGTGCACGATTCCAACCCGTACAACTACAGAAACAAATTTTGTTTTGCAAAACTGCTCTGCCAACTGCTTTCAAATCTAAAACGGAAATGCTTACTACTCGCTTTTGTAGAAGGAAATGAGACTTTTTACCACACCACCTATTGAACACATACAGTCATCCGAAAAGATCAACCTTCCTGTACAAACAAGGTTTGCTCACAACAACGTTCAACTACGTGACGATTTTCTCAGCGTATCTCGTTCGTAAAACATTCGTGGAATCACGTTCCAGACTGCCAAGTAAAGTTGGTGGTAACAACTCGGGTAACAACTCTGTATGCACGACAGCAAATAATTGACATCAAAACCTGTATAAACCGAACTAGCGCCACGCAACAAAGGTACAAACAACAACCGAAACTAGAATCACTTGAGGTCAATGTGTCACTACCGACGTCCGGCCGACTGTCTTGCATTCTATTTTGCGGGTTGACGCAAAAAGAACATGTGAAATTATCTCAACTTGCTTGAGAAAACTTTGAAGAAAAATTATAAGTCAACCTTCATTCCTAAATATACTTATCAAACAAAATATTGGGTTCTAAAATAACCGCCGTTGCGACGCCAACTATATGAAAAATCACGATGTCTTCGAATGTCTTGTGGATCGTCTACGTGACAAAAAGAAATGAAATATACTGATGCTGAGCGGAAGCAATCGCTGCGTATAGCCACAAATGTTGAAAAACACCATAATTACGTGGCCTATCAGACGAAGATATGATCGCAGGAATGCCGTTGATGCAGGGAATAGTCGCGATTTGTCGATCTATATGCACGGTCAGACTTGTAGAACAATAAACACCACTTACCTTCCAATCAACACATTGAAAAACACGAAAAACTGAACAAAATGGATGGAACACGAGCAAAGACGCGTGACGATTCATATCGCACTTCTGATTTTACAAACCAGATGGCAAATGGGTTGTTCTTAGGAAATGAGGCACAGATGAACCTATCCAACATTTTAATGAAATAACACCACATTTGATGACAAACCGAACTTCTATTAAATTAACACAACAAGGACAATGTTCAGGAAACCTAAAAGGGCTAGATACAACCTAGGCACAACGGCCAACTATAACGCTCCTAAGACGTCCGATCGTTTCAACCGTCGAGCAGCAAGTGAGAGGCCCATCGGGTGTCCAGCCCGCTTATATAGGCGATGGGTTGGTGTTGCCAGCGCAGCGTGGTGGTTGTAGCTAACACTTGATTTAAAGATATGGGCCCTGAGACAAGTGACTTTCAATAATCGCAAACGCTATAGAATAGAATAAAAATGTATGGGATTGACATTAGCTGTCACGCAACATTTCATTAGCTAATATCAATCCCATACATTTGCATTCTAATCTGCTAGCGTTTGCGATTGTAGAAAGCCGCTATGCTCTAGGTCAAGATCCCCACCGTACATAATGACTTGACTATGCCACACTATGATTAAAGAACATAAAGGTGCTACCACAGATTAAATAATAGTAAATAATTGTTTACAGATCCGACACTCCCAGGCGGGGTGCCGACAAATTCCAACCTTACGGTCTAAGCATAAAGTCGATACTTGCAGTGCACCAGGTGCTACCACAGATTAAATAATAGTAAATAATTGTTTACAGATCCGACACTCCCAGGCGGGGTGCCGACAAATTCCAACCTTACGGTCTAAGCATAAAGTCGATACTTGCAGTGCACCACTTATAGGACATGTTTTTAAATCGCGGGTGATCGCGGACAGGTGGGCTAAAGCGATGATTTTGTCACTTTATGAGATACCAGAGCGAGATGCAAGTAGGGATGTAATATTGTTCAATCAAACATGCAAATACTTACTTACCTATTTTGCCGCCATAAGCTTAATATGACATAAAGAAAAGTAAAATCGACTGTCTCACCCAGTCGACTTCTAGCGCCGCGTTGCATACCTAGAGTGCGGAGTGTCACAGGCCTGGTGCTACTTAATTAATTGCATGTTACTCGGACCAAAGACTCGGACTATAAAACTAAACAACTTTCCCTAAAAAACTAAAAATACGCAAAAATATTGACTTTTCATACTAAAATGCGCTATCAACTGATGCAGTTTCTATGGGAGTTCCATTATTAATTTCGCATTACGCCCTATTTTTTCTTTAGGAAAAGTTGTTTAATTTTATGATCCGAGTAACTTACTGAACAGTTGATTAAGAAACACTCCACAAATTACCCTATACAGGGTGTTAGGTAAATAACGCAAAACCTCTCGGGTGGTAACTCTGGACATGAAACTGAACAACTTTTGTTCTTCGACTTTTGGAGAAAAAAAAATTGCTTTGTCATACAATTTGGCTCGGTCAGCTGGTCGATTTGTATGCAGAAGCAAATTTTTTATTTGCGAATTTCCAAAAGTCGTATAATAAAAGTTGTTCACTTTCATGTCCAGATCTACCACCCGAGAGGTTTTGCGTTATTTACCTAACACCTTGTATAATTCTCACCTACGGCAAGACTGTGATTCGAATATGCGAATCCAATTACGAATATGATAATTTCTTATTTCGATTGCAGCTGACTCTTGTCGATCGAATAGGTGTTTTATACTTTAACTCCAATACTTATACAAGGTAAAACAGAAAGGGTATATCAACCAATGAAAGATGTAAATCTACCCATGAAACTGAAAATAGGCCGAAATGCGAAAATAAATTTTTCGTATTTCTATTTATGTTCCTGAGAGAAAGTTGTTCAGTTTCATGTTCAGTTCATGTAAATCCTTCAGGGTTGGTATACGTTTTTTGTTACACCTTGCATAGGGTAATTATGGAATAATGTATTATTTTTGCATTTTACTTAGACCATGAAACTCAACAACTTTTCTCAAGAAACGTAGGTAGAAATACGAAAAAATGTTTTTGACCTCCCATCAAAATGCGCTATCAGATCACTAAGTCTCGATGGGAAGTAAATAATATTTGTTTTATGATCTAAGTAACATGTTAGAATTATGTTCACTATTTTCATTAGGACCATCATTGGGACGAGAATAAATCACGCGCAGAATACCCACTTAGTGTAGTAAATTACTGGCTGGCGGAAAACTTGCAGACTTTAAATCTAAGCAAAACAAACTTCATCACGTTTGCTGCAAAAACTAATTCTCTACCTCCCAAAGACCTGTCTTTCAGTGTTAAAGCACACTCCTGCCCTGCACCTTCTCCAAACTGTACCTGCGAATCCATTCTCAGAATGTCGGTGGTGAAATACCTAGATGTCTACTTAGATGAGACCTTAAGCTGGAAACATCATTTAGATAAAAAAAAAAAAATATTCAGATAATAACACCCTATTGACATGTGTTATACTTCTGCCAAACTGCAGAGCAGTTTGTTGGCAGAGGATACTCCCTTAAATTACCAGACGGGTAAATATACTTACACATACCCATTTACGCACGGCAGCAAGTAAGTGGAAACCAAACCAGTATAAGCTGAACCAGCGTACTAAGCCACAAGTTTCTGAATCCGGAGATTAGTTCAAGGTCAGAGTGTTTCCATTGACGTACAGCCATTCGTACTAATAACGATACAATTCATGCGTCAGATCAATTAGTTATTAATGATATGTTGTGTTACGATTCAAAGATTAGGTACATTACATTTTCAATTTAAATCCTTTAGTTTTAGACTTGAACAAATTGAAAGTTTTACATTTTTCTTTTATTTCATACGGTTTATTATTATATATTTTAGGGACCAAGTGTTTCCTACTTCTCTGTGCATAATAATTATCACCACACGCAGGCACCTCTAGCAATTTTTTACTAAGTTTCCTTGCCAGCATAGGGTGATTTACATAATTTTTAAATTCTTCTTTATTGAACTGCTCTAAAGCCAACAAAAACACCACCCTCTCATGAACCGGCAACATACGGCATTCCACGAACAATTCTTCGTAAACAGTTTTTTTACAGCGTTCTTTTGTTTTTTTTATCTACTAAAAGCTTCATAAACGTATCTGAATTGATTTGATCTTGTCTAAATAAGTTTTAAATGTCCTCCCATAGCTTGCCAGTCCATAAGAAAGGAGGGAGTCTACCAGCGCATAGTATAAAGTAAATAATGTTGCCCTATCTAATACAAATTTTAACTGGTGAAATTTTATAAGTACAGTTCTTAGTTTGTCACATAATTTGTTTATATGATTCTTCCAAGAAAAGTTGAAATCTGTTAATAAACCCAAATACCTATATTCAAACTGCTAGAATAAGAAAGTTAATCTTTATCTTCAAAAAGATAAGACACACAGCAGATCCCGACACTGTAAGAATGGTATACTTTCGGCTCTGCCAATCGCTGTTAAATTACTGTGTGACGGCTTGGGGTGGTGCCGCAAAAACTCATCTTTTACTTCTAGAAAGAGCACAAAGAGCTGTGCTCAAGACAATGTCTAGTAAACCATTTCGCTACCCCACTGAACAACTTTATGCCGAATGCAAAGTTTTAACGGCAAGGCAGTTGTTCATATTGCAAACAATGTTGCGTAAACACTCAATGCTTACCTATGATCTGCTATTACATGAAAATAATCGGCGAGCAAACCGTATCTGTACGACAATACCACACAGAACGTCTTTATCACAACGTCATTTTCCTGTTTTGAGTAGTCATCTATATAAAGATATTAACGAAAAGCTTTGAGTCTATTCACTTTCAAAGTATGAATGTAAGAAAAAGCTTACAAACTGGTTACTTACACTAAATTATGAGAAGGCGGAGAAATTACTGATTTTTTGACAAACCCAACTCACATTCATACACTAAATACATAGCATACACCCCACTTCACACATACTTACTAACACTACACACACATACTTACTCCTTTTATACACACCGATACACATTAGATAATAGTAATTTGATTGCTAGTTTTTATGCTCCCTTATATGTGTTTTACCTACTTTTTTGGTCAACCCTGTAAACTTATTCTCAAATAACAGTTTTTACTAGTTTGGCCTAACTTGTACTACTGACAAACAAAGAACCAAAGACTAGGTTCTAAGGCCTGAAACTGTCCCTATCACGATACAGATTTACTTCTAGTGTGGTAGGAGCGGAGGACAGTCATGGAACCAATGGTCATTGGGACTTTGTAATAACAACTTAGTTCCAAAAAATGTGTCAACTTAGTTTAAAAACCTGCTTCAAATGTTTAGGCTAAGTTACTGTTAAATAAAATAAACTTAAAAATAGGTACACACGGCCGCACGTCAGTAGAAACACTTTTACGGCGTGGTAATAGAGTTGATAAAGTTTCTACTGACGAGCGGTAGACCGTACAACGTGTAACTCTAACAAAACCTCTCAAGTGGAAGTTCTACTCATGTAACTAAACAACTTTTGGAAATAAACAAAAATTTGATTCTACATGAAAACTGATTTCAAATTAAAGTATATTTTTCCATAAGTTGTAAATCAAAAGTTTTTCAGTTGAATAGATTTATATCACAGAGTAAGTTAATAAGTAAATCTTCTACCCGAGAGCTTATGTTTTATTAAGGCGGTCTGTGAACAGATTTTGGTCTAATTATAAACGTCTCCTCTCCACTTTGCCTCAATGAGCCGGTTTCGTAGCTAAGCGTCAACTGAGTATTCAAAGGTGTCGATAGATGGCGCTGAAGAGAGTTGCTATAGCAACTCGAACTTAAAATAAATCTGTCATAGATGAAGCGTGAAGTAAATAAACCTCCTTAGGCAACACTTACACAGACAGGCAACAGATAGGAAAAAATAAGTTGACAGTAAAATTTTCCTACAACAACGCTATCTATCAAGAAAATTAAAACTCTTTTTTCTTTTTTTTTTTTAAACCGGCTCATTGAAACGCACTTTGAGGATAATCTACACTCTTACCGATTTGGAGGCACGAGAACGTGAGAACGTGAATGTGGATAGTTTCTAGACTTCTCATTCTCGAGCTCGCCTGTTCTAGCAAAGTCTCGGGCGGTCTTTTTCAGAGTGAGTGGGTTATGAAGGGTATATGGGACGGTGTATCGAAAACTGAACGGGCGTGCTCAGGCAACGAAACTGAACAACTTTCCCATAAAATAATTTTTGGGAAATGAAAAAAAAATTGACTTTTCCACACAAAAAAAAGAGAAGGAGAGGTCAAAAAATGTTTCTTTGGGAAAGTTGATCAGTTTCGTTGACTGAGCACGCCTGTTCAGTATTCGGTACCTACACCGACTCTTACACCCTTTAACCCTTATACTTAGAAATTTAAAAAAAAAACAGCGAAAATATTTATAAAGATATTTTATTAAACATTTCTTTCTGTAAAATAGATTAATTAAAACTGACATTTACAACAAACAACTATAAAATTCTTTGTGTCTCCCTCTAACACTAAATGTAGGTCCTATTTAAGTGGGTTTGATCTAAATAGCTTCAGTTTGGTAAGTTATCTCGTAACAGCTGGGATGTTTTGTACCTTGTGCTTTTAAATGCTAATTTAGATACAATGAGTGTCAAAATAACTAAATTACCTGGGGACCTAGATAGGGCTTTCTGTAAGGGTTGGTTCAGACTCATCAATCTTGCGCCGCGTTATAACGTGAGATACGCGGTGCTACTTACGCTCAATTTGGCCGCAGCTGGAGTTTGCAAACTCACGTGCGATGACGCGTAACGCCGCATAACGTGGTGTGAACGGTGTTTCGAATTTGTGTGAAACGCAATTTCAGCGCGTAACGCGTCGCAAGTTGCGTCGCGCACGATACGCTGCGTATGGTCTGATCCTTATCAAAAAAGCTTGTAGAATAAAATAAGAATCTATCGAATGTCAATCCCATAAATTTCTATTCTGTTAGCGTTTACGACAGTAGAAATCCACTTGTCTCTAGGCCCTAGTGTGTAGCCCGCACCGAGTGAATTCCAAGTTTTGAAAATTCGAATTAGGAATCATTCACAAATTAAGCCAGGATCATACCTAGCTGAATTCAAGGACTGATTCGGCATACATTTTTTTTTATGTTACAAGTGAGCAAACGAGCAGGTGGGCCACCTGATGGTAAGTGGTCACCACCGCCCATAACACCAACTGTCTTATTAATGGCATATTTTGACACTAATAAGACAGCTAAGCGCTGTCACCACTTCTGCTCTATGGCTGTCACATTGCTGGGACATTGCTGGGAGGCTTGGTTATGTTAATTGCAATATCCTTACTTCAACGAGCAATGTATGCTGAATTAGTCTTTGAATTCAGCTAGGTGTGATCGTGGCTTTAAGTAACACGATTGAAGGATCTCGAATTTTTTCAATGATACATAGGTACTTTGTTTTTTTAACTTACAATAAAAAGTTTTTTATCATAACGTAAAGGGTTTCAAACGTTGCGTAAATGTTTTAAAAATATTGTTATTAAACTCCCAGTTGTTAGAAGACTGACTTATACAAAACCGTGTTGCTGAGAGTCCTGCTTACAGTGTTATAGTACAGTAACTACTGGTGATCAGATCTATAGATTTGTTTCCCAATCATCAATTTAAAAGGTAGGTGAGGAAACTTATAAACAGCGTAAACGTATAACATCCTTATAAGGCATATCTCAAAACTGAACAACAGCTTTCCTTAATAAATATGGGCCGCATGACGAATAATATTTTCGGTCTCTAAATACAAGGTTTTTTTTTTCGTACCTGACATCCATTTGCTCATCTTCATTAGTGAAGTCAAAAACATCAAATTTTGTTCTAAGACTGATATGAACGCTATAAAAAAATTCTACTTCCCATACAAACAAAGTAACGTAAGTGACTTACACATTTTGTATGGGAAGTTGAAATTTTCTTGTGCGTTTTTATCAAAGTCGTAGAACAAAAGTTGCTTTTAACCCGACTAAACTGTACAAACGGATGCCAGGTACGGTCAACCGCTTGTCGGTAGAAACTTTTTCAACTCTATTACCACGCCATAAGGTCCAAAAGTGTTTTGTGCGGTCGTGTGTACAACAAAAAACCTTGTTTAAACGTATTAGTAAATAAAAAAAATTTTATTTAGCCCATTATCATGTTCTTGGTAATGTAAATGTGTGTAGTATCTTATTTTTTACTCTCAGTATAATATAACATAATACTTTTCTTTACCTATTACAACACATCAAAGTAAATTAAATGTGATGACGAGAAGCTTAGCGAATTCTGTAAATGAAACAATTTTATTGGTACACTCAATATAAAAAGTAGCTAAGCTATATAGTACCTAACACACATTCAAAGTGATAATAATATTCTATTATTTCACAGGCAATTCGACGTTTAGAAACGGCGGGCAAACTGTAAACGTTCAGCAAATTGTAAACCGGCGCTGGCAGATTGTAAACGAGTTTAAATCACTGGTGTATTTTAGGTTCGTTAGCCATGGTAAATCCAAAACCTAACCGAACTGATCGAGTACGGATCGGTTAGGTTGGGTTAGGTTATCTTACGTCCATCATCCTATCAGCCGAAAGACGTCCACCGCTGGACATAGGCTTCCCCTAAAGATCTCCATAACGACCGGTCCTGCGCTGCTCGCATCCAGCGGCATGCCGGAAACGAATTACGCACCGTTTTGTACATTGCCGCGGCATTATGTAAAATGACGAATTAAAAAACAATCGGCATTTTGTAGAATAACAAGGCATAATGTAAAACGACGAATTATTCAATTTTCCTGCGACATATACAACAAAAGTTATCTGTTGTTGTGAGCACCCAGTGTTTTAAAAAAAGCCAACAATAATTTGAATATTAGTGTTGTATAGATTATTATGGTCACTTTGAATGTGTGGCTCTACGTGGACATCTGAAATACGTATCTGCTTCTGATGCTGACTGTACAGTCAAGGGCACGTAAATGTAGACAATTCAAACTCTACACCACACTCATTTCGGTCTCAGTAGAAACGAAAGTTGCATTGCAAAAGTGAAGCTGACATGTTTTGGACCTTTATTTACACTTAGTTTTTTTAACACATAATCACTTAAAAAATATTCTGACTAAAACCCTAAATTCTGATAGTTTGATCAACACAAAATCTGCTAGATCTGTCACAACAGCCAAATGGAGGTGAATTCTTAACCTAAACGCACATTGAGCGAAAAAAACGCGTAAATTAATATAGAATTAGAATAAATTCATCATCATATTATGATCAAAAAAGCGTTCACAGTTGGGCAAAGCCCTACCACTATTGGATAACAACAACCAACAACAAGCGATTCTGCGTTTTTTTACTTGCTCATGGGCCAGACCACCTCATGGTAAGTTATGTATCTGTCTATATCATGAGCAAATAATATTTAATATTACGATACTTTTTACATCAACGTGTACAGTCAAGAGCACATCAAGCTTAACACATTCGACTTTGTACCGTTATTTCAAACGCTCTGTGCGCTACGAGCGTTACAATTGCCAAGCTTAAGGTGCTCTTCACTGTACATACGGTTAGGGTGTAGCTTATGAGGGCGCTAATGCATAACGTCCTTACATTGAGAACGTTTAACTTCACATGCTTGTAGCAGTTATCCGTTATTTTCTCCATGTTATTGGTCCACCTTGTAAGACTATGCTCCCGGTCAGAAGATATTTCAGTATCAAATATTTGTTAAATTACACAGTTGTTTTGCACATTGAAAAACTTTTAGAGAGTATAAATATATTATGTGGGTACACAAAATATTTAAAACACTGTAGATTGCTTTCAATTTTTCAAATATCTTGAAAATTTTAAGCAAAAAAATGTGCAATTAGTCTTTATGAGCCGACAAACGCGGCTGTTTATTATATTGAGGCAAGGTTGGTTTTATAGCGCCGCTGGTCAGCCACATAATTTTAAGTTAAATGCTGCTATAAATGTATTAGATTTGAGATTGAATAGCAAGCCTATTATATAACAAACGAGTAACAAAAGGAACATTTTGGGAGTATGCAATTCGTCAGCACGGTTAGGCCGCGGCGGCGGCGCTACAAAACTTGTCTATAGTATAAAAATCTCAATGTGCGTTAATCTTAAATTAATCAACTGTTAACATTTGAACACGTATCTTAAATCGTATCACACAAGGAGGGAGGGGCGCCGATGCAATTAACTATGTTATAATTAAAATTAATTATACATTACATTTAATTGTCAATACACATGCTTGTAATTATAGTTTTTTTAAAAGTACAATTTTGGGTTAAGAAGGAACGTGAACTTTTTGAACTTTAGAATACCAATCAGAAATTGATGGCTGAGGACAGGTATAATCGACGGCATGTCAGTGTAAACTGTAACTCTATTACCATGTCTTAAAGTCCAAAGTGTGATTACTGATGTGCTGTTGGGTGTATATTATTTTTTTCTTTTTAATTTCTATGTTTAAACAAAGTTCACGCACCTTACGCCTTAACATACTAAGTCAATCTGTTTTTCTTTCGTTTATAATAACATCTTTATTCGTACATGTTCGAAAACCAATATACCGTCGTAAATGGCGGGAAAATATGAGTAGCGTATGCCGTAAACCTTCAAAGTCGAGGAAATCCGACACATCCCCGTATCGGATATTCTTGATAAGTGGGTCTGGCTTAGGTATCGGAAAACGTGAGTTATGTAAGGTGTAAGCGTCGCGTCGTCGGGGCACAAAAAAAAATTATAAGCTTATGTTTAGGTCGGTACTTCCTCAGTTAACGCGTTTAAAAACCGACCAGACAAACATGTGCTGCTAGTGTATTAAGCATAACAATAAGTACCTGCCGAGCTTCGCTCTAATAATTTTTCTAACTAATTTACGCAAAGCCCACCCGGTTTCTGAAACGCGTTATTCATGAAGTTATATATTATTATATGAGCAAGCATGCTACCCACCAACAGGTGGCGCTGTAGCTAAAACGCGCAAATAAATAATTAAAAAACACAGAGAAAACGATTTTCCCAGACATGAGACCTAAAATCTGTAAGCACTATTTCAGGTCAAAATAAAAAAAAAACTTTCGATAGAAACTGTACCAGCGCATTTTGTATGATAGGCTAATTTTCTTATTGGATTTTGAACCTTCGTTCCTCGGGAAAGTTGTTCAGTTTCATGGTCTAAGTAACGGCTAAAACTGTGCTTAAATTTTTTTTTACACCCTGTAAATAAATACAATATTTGTATTTTATAAATTTACTGTATATTGTATTAATTCGTGTTTAGCTGCCTATGTTAGGAATCTCGTTGTAGGTTAATTATCAGTAAATATGTATGTATTATGCTCGCTGTTTTGTATGCTGCCTTGTAATGTTTTTTTTTTTTAAGATAGCGGGTAGGAAACTTAACTTTGAGTTAAGCTCGAAACTGTTATGCGTTTTTACTAGTTTGTCTTGTAAGAGGTATACGAAATGTTACTTAGAATAAAAGAGCAAGAGCACCGCCTTGCACTACGTCACCAAAATATTGTTATCCATTTGTGACAGTTTAGGAGCTTTTGTCCAATGGCTAACTTTGTTTTAAAAACACCAATTAATCGTCGATAATCATCAATTATTGCGTCATTGTCAATGTGTAAATTGCTCACCCTTATGAGTGAAACTCTCCCCTCATAGCTCATATTGTGTGCGATGCTATAACCATATATGAGTATGCATATTTTAGCTTCCGACGACATATTGTAACGATGCTGGAGTTAATAATCGAAGCTATCAAGCCGCTTAGTTATAAGCTATTAGCATTTGAGCTGTTGTTATGAGCCTATATTGATACCGAAATCGATACTGATGAAACAGATTGGTTTGGAATTATCCTGTGTGGGTGCCAAGGTTTTTAAATCAATGCCAAAAAAGGTATAAGTATAAAAAAATACTGACGTAAGAGATACGACCTAAGAGAGAAATATTAAAAGAAAGTTTTGGTCTTTCTATAATATAATTAATTTACTCATTGTCAGGATTCGACTCTAGCATTTTAGTACATAGTTGTAAGCAGGGTCAAACTAGCTTATTGTACACACGGCCGCACATCAGTAGAAAAACTTTTGGACCTTATGGCGTGGTAATAGAGCTGAAAAAGTTTCTACCGACAAGCGGTTGACCGTACTTGAATACTAGTAGAAATAAAAACAATTTAAACAATTCTTAATGCGTTCGGCTACAGCTTTCTACTCAAATACCACACTATTTAATCATGAAAGAAAATATGTTCATACTGAACAAAGAACCAGCACATAATTAGAAATAGCACCACACACAATCCAATCTCACCGTAATTTCTTTAGTGCAGAGTAAATATTAGCTATAAGAGAGGGCAAAAGTGCAACCCTGCTCGCTCCTGCAACGACTGCGAACACTTAATTTTAATCTGTGGAAACAGTGCTTCGCTTGTTCCATTTTATATTGTGGTGTATATAGTATAACTTCAAAGTACCTGGGCGACCGAGCTTCGCTCTATAATAGCCGCCTCAACATTAAAATATCATCGGGTGAGCAAGCTATGCTACCCGCCAACAGATGGTGCTGTAGGTTTTTGTCTAAAACGCAAATGCGGAGAAACCGGATTTTCTCAGACATGAGATCTAGCTAGATCGATTTTTGGTAAAAAACCCCCGTATGGTAAATTTCATCGAAATCGTTAGAGCCATTTTCGAGAAACCGATTAAAATATATATATTTATACAAATATTGCTCGTTTAATAGTATAGGATGTATTTACTTACATAATATTTCATGTTGTGAGCTTTAGTATTTTTATTAAACTCATTCTTAGGTACAGGTACCAAGAACTCTTTTTCAAATTTAAGATAGAGCTTTTTTGCTTCATGATGCTGTTAACTGTTTTGAATTTATTTGTTGCCTAAAGAAGTTTTGAAGCCTATAATTTTCTTAGTAAGATTCAAATAGGTTCAAGGTAAACATATTTCCATATTTCTATTTATTTTATTTATTTTTTTACGCAATTACTCTTAATTAGTGTGCAATAAAGAGTTTCTATCTATCTATCTATATTTCCGAAGTACCGTAAGTACTAAGTAAGTTCAAATTGCGAGTGAATAGGCTTCATTTGGGAAAGCTCGCTCCATCGTCGACCTCATCTTTGTCCTTAGGGTTAGTTCGAGGTCAAAAGTAAGCACATTGCAGGTAAAAAAACCTAAGCATGGGCTAATAGCAATAACCTCTTTGTAATTAAAGAGTTAATCGACTAAGGTATTATAAAACAGAGAATAGGCATCAGCGTCCCTGTGTATTGTACTATCTTATATACTGCGGTCACCAACAACGGCGGTCCATGGTGCCAGCCGCAACGCTAAAATAAGCGTAGGGACTACGGTACTTCCCCTCTAACTTATACAACGCCTTTTTGCTGTTTTTCTGGAGGGAGCTCCCTGTCCTGTAGTGGACGTTTCATTGGATGTTAATTATGATTAAGAGTCTATTCAAGCAAAAGTAATCGAAAAGCAAGCATAATACATATTTGTTTTATCCACAAAATCTTAATGTGGTATTCTGATTCTTGCTAGCAGAAAGAGTAAACTTTAGTAATTGAGTTTTTGTTTTAGGTATATTCAGACAGAGACGTCTTGGAGTTAATTCATGTCTTGATTTTTGATTTATTTTCAAGTTTGGACTTGTGATTCAGTTTAATTTGATATTTTACACTTATTATATATATCAACCACACTTGGTTGATATTCTACACATTCGCACAAAGCGCTTTGAAACATCTTATACAGGGTGTTAATTTAATTGCGTGCCATAGCTTAAGGGGTGCTTCAGTTACGATAAAGGAACACAAAAAAAATATAAAAAAAATCCTACTGAAAAAAACTATAACTACATTGAAACTTAACTAACGCGGAGCACCGCGCTATCACCGAGCCAGCGCGTGAGAATCAGTGGATAAGGTAGGCACATACATAACTGAAACTCTTGCGCGCTTTTGATAGCGCGGTGCTCCGGGTCATTGCCCTCCGCGTTAGTTTTAGTTTCAATGGAGTAATTTTTTTTTAAGTAGGATTTTTTAAAATATTTTTTTTGAGTTTCTTTATCGTTACTGAACCACCCCCTAAGCTATGGCACGCAATCAAATTAACACCCTGTATAATGCGCACAGCTAAGGAATGGAATTCTCTGCTTGCGTCTGTGTTCCCGAATTTGCATATATATATAGGCTTCTTCTGGACATGCTCGTTCCATCGTCGACCTAATCACAGGCTAGATCGAAGTCAAGAGTAAGCCCATTAACCATAAAAAAGGAAAAAAAAACCTTTCTAACCTAGTTTTTCTTGCTCTTGTTTTCAATCTAACGACAGAAACGAAGTCAACAGAAGCCTAATCAGTGTCACAACATGAGTAAATTTGTGGTAATCTCTGTCTGTGTTCCCGACTCCATATAACCCGATGAATCTGTTTAAGTCGACAGTGTCTTCTACCGGGGAGGCTCGTTCCATCACCTAAGTCATCTCTGTCGTTGGTAATAGACCAAAATCAACAACAAATTCCAAATTCCTTGTACTAGACTAAGCTAAGAGCAATCCATTGACAATACGAATCGTCTTCACTCAAAGATTTCGGACCTCCTTGCTTCGCTCGGAATAGATACCTTGCTAATTTATTTTACTATGGGATGACATCTGCCAACATGTCCCAATATTTTATGTCAAACTATCAGTGATCACTAGGAAATATTCAAAATAACCCGTCAAATCCATAGAACGACGCCTTCGCTACCTTGTGACGAATTATTTCTTTAAGGGCTCCCGCACACGACCGAGAATCGGTGGCCGATTTTTTGTCGGCATCCCGCTCTGACGTGTTATCACCTGAATCTTCCGTCCTTGTCCTGGCCGATAATCGCCCACCGATTCTCGGTCGTGTGCGGGAGCCCTAATCCTCCTTCTAAGTACCCTTATTTTTCTGTGTCTTCACTCCACTTGTGACATCAAAAAAGCGACTGACAGGTACATAGAGTAACACGCGGGCTTGCGCGGTTTGACGCATTGCTCTAAACTTTCTAAGAAAGGAGAAGAATATAACCCTTAAAATACAGTTTTCCGTAACTGAAATTAAAATTATTTACATTAAAAGCAAAGACATTTAAAGCGTTTTAATTGTTACTGGTATTTCGTTACAGGTCTCGACCTTAAATTCCGTTCCCACAGATTCTATAAAAACTTTTAAGCACGGTTGTTTATTTTATTTTAATATACAGGGTACAAAAAGACATTTCCTAAAAACTGGAGGTGAAGGGTTTTGAAGGTGGTAGGGCTTTTGTGGAAAGTCCGTCTGGGGAAGTACCACCCCCTTGCTTTTTTCTGCCGTGAAGTAGCAGTGTTTGTACTGCTGTGTTTCGGTTTGAAATTACAGGCACATGAGACATACTATCTTAGGACTCAAAGTGAGCAATGCGCTTTGCTGTCTTATTAGTTTCAAAATATGCCATTAATAAGACAGTGGGTGCTATGGTGACCACTCACCATCAGGTGGACCACCTGCTCGTTTGCTCCCTTGTAACAAAAAAAATAATTTGGAACTGTGGATTCAGATGATGAAACTGAGCAACTTCCTCCTAGAAACATAGGCCTGGTTTAGTGCGACGCGGATGACTGACGCGATTGTCCGTAATGGAGGGCCAACGGACGTAATCCTATACTTTTAAACGAGCAATATTTAAATTCATCGAAAACGGCTCAAACGATTTCGATAAAATTTACGGGGGTTTTCGGGGACAAAAAGTCGATCTAGCTTGGTGTCATGTGTGTAAAATTCGTTTTTCTTAAGGTGGGTTGACACGATACGAGTCTGCTCGGACCGGGTTCACTCGGATTTCTACTCGGACGCTACTCGTATCTTGTAAACATGTAATCTGAGCGCACTCGGACGCCGGCATGCAATCCGAGAGGAATCGGATTTCACTCTATTTTTTTCAGTTGACTCGGATCAAATTAAATAATACAAAATGGACCACCTTGAATACGAGTACAATAGCGTGTAAACCACTATAGGAGTACACTCGTATAAAGCTCACTCGTACGAGTGGACTCGGTCGTAACTCGGTCCGAGCAGACTCGTATCGTGTCAACCCACCTTTAGTTATTTTAGCGCGATTCAGAAACCCTACAGCGCCATCTGCTGGTGGACTTTGGTTAAGATTATACAGAGCAAAGCTCGTTCACCCGGGTACTTATGTATTAAGCCTACACAGTCCATTTTATCCGTCTGTTGCGGACGTCTCCGTCAGTCCTCGGCGCGCTAAATAAAAATTTATATCTAAGACCACATGTCGCTTTTGACTTTTAATCTAGGGTGTAAGGGACGGTGTACCGAAAACTAAAAGGGCATGTTCAGTCAACGAAACTGAACAACTTTCCCACAGAAACATTTATGGGAGTATGAAGCCATGTATAGAGGAAAGAAAATTTTGTCCTCTCGATATAATTTTTTCACTTTGATCGCACAGTTTGTATGGAAAGTAGTTAGTTCCTTTTCGTTGACTAAGCACGCCCTTTTGGTTATATGTACACCGTTCCTTACACCACGTATAGAGGAAAAGTTGCGCGAATCGACGTACCTAGTTCTGGAGTTATTCAGGGTCTCACTTATGGCACTGGCACTGCAGACCATAGGTTGAAATGCATTTTTTTTACTTACCACCTAAAATGCACTATCATGTCAAGCAGTGTCTCTGGGAATTTAAAAAAAAATGTGTTTCGACTTATGTTCCTTGGGGAAATCTGTTCAGTTTCATGAACACAATTAAAATCTTAAATTTTCAGGGGATGCTTATTGACACCCTGTATGGAAAACTTTTCAAGCAAGGTTATTTATTATATTCAAGTATCCCAAAGTTGTTTATCTGTGCCCCGCAGACCCCACAAGCTTACGGTTGACGTGTTTTAAGCGGCTGTAAAAGGGTTAAATGACAGAGGGGTTGAACTGAGTATGGGGTCAGGATGACCACTAACATTTTTGTACAAACATTTAAACACATTTATGTAACATCTCTCTATATCCACTTATTGACTACAAATAGAATGAAAGGTAGGATTTAGTCGACTTTTTAATAATAAAAAGCTTACTAATTATTTAGTTAGTCATATTTTAACTGGGATGTCGAGAAAACTTATAGCAGTTAGAGAACTTATACAAAAAACCTTTCGATTCAAAAAATATTTTGAAGAGATAAATATTGCATACTCGTAACGGGTTGATTTTTCTATATGATAATTTGAGTGTTTTTTTAGACAATTTAAATCTTCTCAAGATAGAGAAAAAGCATTTGTCGCTACTATGTTTGTAATTTTTTTAGAATTTAGAATTGGAGTAGCAGAATTGGAATTTCGTCCACTTTCCATACAGATAATAATCTCCACCTCCACCCTTAGTCTTAGTCTTACTGTGGTCTTTTTACAAAAAACCGACAAAATCCCACTCAACATTCTAATACGAATGACATCATACGAGCATTACCTCGTTGTAATAATACGATTATATCTACAACAACTACTTAAACGCAAGTTACACGTTCAATTTGGCATAATTGAAGGTCATCCTTTGACTGATGTGCAGTTGGACCAGATATTTTTCGTATTTTAGAAGCATAGTTAGCCGTGCAAACTGGGCGGAAGTTCGAGTATCTCTATCCATGGTTAGTAGAGATTATTATTCGTCCATGGTAGAGACTACAAAGCGGACGATCACCCCCACAAGTTTGACCGACTTTGAAAGTCACAGTGGTAATCTGACGAACGATGATTGATACCAGTCTAATTGCTAAGACTGATACCAAACTGAGCGTGCAACCTACGTCTTACATAAAGCTCTTATTTAACATACAGCAGTTTCACAAGCTCTTTGACTAGAATCAGGTTCGTTACAAAAATAGATAAATAAATTGTATTGTGCTGAAGCCGAAGCGGCGGCAGTCAATGTGTTGTTTGTACAGACTAAATGAGCACACACGAAAAAGTTTTGTTTTTCTCGAGTTTAACTTTTGTGACTGTAGTACTTTTCCTTTCATTACGCAGTTTAAGTCGACCAAATATTTCACATGTACTTATTTAACTCAATCTCGTCCAAGAGTAACAACCTTATAAAGCGTTGAAACCTTGGTTATTACAGACCAAATAAACGGAAACGAAACATTGGAGTATGACTGTTGGATGAAACTTAAATATTACATTTATGTAAATAATAAAGGCCTGGCCACGACTACGCGCCACAGCGAGCGTTTTATCAATATATTGTGCGCAGATTTTGAAATCGTAGTTGGTAAAGTATTACGTACTCACGCAGCAGTTTTTAGGCCAAGTGTAGGCAGTATAATGTAAAATTTCCCGCCGCTCCGTAGGTCGCACGATGCCGTGGTCAGCTTAATGCTTTGACAATTTGTTAATTGTAAATTTTTATATTTTAGTAATTTGGTGTTAAATTTTCAAGGATTTATACCTATATTCTACCACTTCGGGAAATTCGCGAAAAAAACTCTCCGTAGTCCCCATACAAATCGATAAGCCAATCGGTCTATTTTGTATTGAAAATGTATTGAATATATTTTTTTTGCGAATTTCGAAAAGTCGTAAATCAAAAATTGTCGTCCCTTAAATAAGGTTTTATACGAATGTATTATAGCTCTGCGTAGTTAACCACCGGACTAATTGAAATATTCGACTCTTTGCTGTTTCATTCTAACCAGAAAAATGCAAATACATGTACAACTGAGCGATGCAGATCCAATTTTCACAAAACGTGCACAGGCTACTATTTACCTTTTGATTTTTGGCTGAATTTGCTCGTTCTTGGTTGTTTGTTTTATCAACAAAAGTTTAAGCCGAATTTCGACATTATAGATACCTCTTTTGATATCAATGTAAAATTTGTGTGCGCTCGTTTTGTCTGTACAAAAGTTTATAATAATGAGAAATATTTCGAATAAGTGAGAAAATAATATTATCATTTAATTGTGCATTATTCATTATTTTTAGTAAAATTATAGGCAATTCGATTATCTATGTAACAATATTTCATAATTTACATGTCCGGACCACTGACCGTTTTGTAATTAATTTGGTTCGTGTACTACACGTTAATGTTGAATATTCAACAAATACCTAAGTTACTTTTGACTAAAGAAAGAAATTTAATTTCGTTGCTTTAATCCTAAAAATAAATAGTATCACGTATAGCGTGTTTAGGATAAGTTTGGCTCTGACGGTTATTTTCTGTGCATGGGTGACAGGCGGAGAGCCAATGAACGATTTGTACGACTCTCCCTACCTGCCACGCTCACCGCCGCGATAATTTTTTTTGATTTCTTCGCATTGACGGTCACAGTCAGAGTTATTTTGTACGATGTATAGAAGGGGTACTCCATCACCGCTGTGTGTACTCTGCGATTTTCAGTAGTTTTTCATCTTAATCTCCTTTTAAACTCTCTTGCAGTGTGACCACGATTTCTGTTCAGGTGGTCAAAATTGGAACAAAAAATTTTCATAGTGAATTGGCAACGAGGTATTAACATACAATAATGGTAACCCATTACAGACACTTCCTTTCCCAACAAGAGACACAGAGTCCTTAAACTTTTTGGCTACAACTGGCTGCCAGCACTGTGTTTTTCGTGTATCTTCTAGTTTTTTTTTATTAAGCACGAAATTGGGGTAAATTGAGTACCTTTTTGCTATACCTTGGCTTTTCCTTGTCACGGTTTTAATGACCATATTTTAAACAAGTATCAACTTGAATAAATGTTCTTATTTTTATTTGAAACTAATGAAGTGGTCTGACTGAATGCCAGTCGTGGTAAAAGTTAAAAAAGTAGATGAAAAATATTTTTTCTTTTAATACCTTTACTATATCGATATTAGTAACAGACGAATGCACGACATGCACGCCACTCATTTCCTAATTGACGGAAGAAACCAATTTTTACATACACGATGTATATTCTATTGCATTTATGTATGCTTTCATGCATATCCTTTTATTTATGTTAAAATCCGTACCACTTTTCGCAGTTATTACGTAGCAAAACCATTTGACGAGGGTGCGACCCTTTAACACCATTACCGATTATAACTTCTCACCTTCATTTAGCATCCCACTTCAAAACCTGCCAACCTTTGGCACAATCACGCCTGACAAATGCCATTAAATTTCTTTCTTCAGCTACAATTATGGCCTTATAAATATACCATCGATTATTGACATCGTCTTTTCTATCCAGTTAACAACAAATAACATTTCGTTCTTGACTATTTATACACAAATTCACATTATCTACCTAAATGTCTGCGACAGTCAGTTCATCGTCACGAGTGACGGTAGTTCACGGACTCACGTGGTGGTCGCGTCGGATGAATTAGCCGAACTGTTCAAACTCGTTGGTACGGTTGGATTCGCAAGACCAGTCGAACTCGTCACGTCGGTCGAATTCACCGCATCGGTCGAACTTGTAACGATTGCACTCACCACTTCGGCTGAACTCACTGCTTCGGTCGAGCTCACCGCATGAGTGAAGCTCACCGTTTCGTGCGTCGTGATGGCGACGAAGGCTTCCGCATGCGGGGCTCCCGGAGGTGAAGGCTCGTCGTCATCGTCCGGAGGCTCCTCAGGAGGGGCAGCAGCCGGTCGGACGTGGTCAAGCCGCGGGCGCGGCGAATAGCGCGGCGTCAGCGGGATGCCGCCGACGACTGGGTGCGATTTAAGATTCCCCCCTGGAGGACGTCTTGCTGCATCATGCGTTCGTTCTCCTGGCGGACTGCAACAAAGAGGACACGGCTTGAGCTTGTGATCAGGTTCGGTTTGAAGGTGGATTTGCTGGGAACTATCGGGCATTAGCATTCCCAGGGGTGACTATAGGGACAAAGAGGTGCTGAGAACACTGTCTTGTTATAAAAAAAGTAGGTATGCTATGCTTTTTTTCTTCAAAATCCACTTTTATTACTCAGTGGCTGAGTCCTGAAAAATATAAAACAATTAAAGTTTCTCAGCGACCTTATAACTATGTGGACTATCTATTGAAGGGACATTCTGGTCTACGTTGGACTTTGATATTAAGTTAAATAAGACACTTACTGATCGGTAATATGCAAACTTGGTTTAGGAACAATCACTCAATCATATACGAGTACCTACGGTGGATTCTATGGAACATTAATTTGACTCTACATGAGATTTCAATTTACTGGGCACACACATTCTCTTTTATCAAAAGTAACTGTAGCAGGATGTAGGTACTTATTGATTGCGTGTCTTCAAAGTGATATTAATGTGACATGTCTAGGTACCTATATTTAATTATTACTTGGAATGTGTTAGGAAGTGACATTCGTGTTAACTAAGTTCATTGTTAATAAGACATTTAATTAAAAGGCTGCAATAAAATTAGGTTAATATTAGATATTACACATCAAAATTAATGTTACCCGTGGAATATTAAATTGCTCGAGGCTATTCCGTCAAAGGAAGTTTCAACCGAGAATTTCGGTAAGTAAAATCATGTGGCGCACCTTTGTGAATGTAAAATGAACCGAAATACAGGGTGTAAAAAAAGTACGATGATATTTCTAAGGGGTGGTTCTACATCACTAATAGATTGATAAAAAATAAAAAAAAATAAAAAAATTGTCAATTTGGTGATTATTAGATTTGATTTTCGTTCGATTTTCATTACAGTAATTTGTTGAAATGGATAGTAACTTGCTAGTGACTGGATATTATACTAAACCAGCCGATTATATAGGTAATTTAACCCTCCAGGCGCTTCCCTTCTTTGTGAGCAAAGACTTAAAAAAAAAAAAATTATACAATCCCTTAGTGATGTTAAATAGCCCCTAAGAAGGTTCGTCGCACTTTTTTTAAACCATGTTTAAAGTAACAAACATGGTTTCAGACGTCTAACTTTCTTATAATGCAGTGCACGGTGCAGTAAAATGGTTCAACTGTGTCCTGATGCGACTGCCAAGGTACAGCAGCGCGTCAAACATGTTCGCGGAAGCCCGGACCCTTGAATTCTCTAGGGCGTCCGCTAAAACTTGCGCGGGCTCCCGCAAGCGTACCCGGCGCAGGCGCATGTGACGGACTTTTTCATACTATTACACACGCGTGCGGGAGTTTTAGCGAACGCCCTCTAGTATGAATGAATGTAATTCGTATACTAGGGAACAAAATTAAATTTTCCCAAAACTATCTAATCAAAGTGATGAATGAATGAATGAATGAAATCTGATCGCCGGTATCATACGCCATTGGGTGTGCCCGCATAGCTGCAAAATACTGTGCGATTTCTTATATTATAGTACGTACGTCGTACATACTATACCTACTTAATTTAGTTTGGTGTAAATGTTATTATTATTTTTTGCTTTTATTCTTTTATATGACTTACGATTACCGATTAGAATATATGCACCGAATATTATTGTGTCTAGTCTGCACTTAGGTCGGCGCAGTCTCAGAATTTCGTAGTATATTTGGTGCACGTAATTTTTAGTAATTCGTTTATCCTATAGACTGACACAGTAGTTTCGAAATATCAGCACATGTATTCCTTAAGTCGCAGCTAAAAGCTTCAGAAAATACTAATTTAAAGTGAAAAGCTTCATCAGACCAAAGTTTGTAATGTTTCAAACATAACAAAGTTATCAGGCTACCTTGCTTATTCTTTCTTGTACCTCTAAACCTGAAAGCCTTCGGGAGCTCAAAATTCACAGAAAGTTCATTTTGCTGTAACAAAGTGATGAAACATGCTTGTCTCGCAACCTTTACAACATTAATTGTCCTAAATAAACACAGTTAGAGAACCCAAATGCAAGTACTCGACTGATGTTTTGTTTTCCCCGCATGCTTTGCACTGCGCGGTATTCAACATGTTTTTATAAGACCTACGCTAATGACAAAGTAATGAATGTTAAAAAAGGGGTGAGCGTTCTCAACAGCTATTGTTTGAAAGAAAAGGAGTAAAGCCGGAAGATAACGCTGTAACAACTTTCGCAGCAAACACGGCCTGTCGGTAAGCGTTTCTTGACTAGCTGTTTATCTCGTAGAGAAATTTTTTTGATAGAATAAATATAAGAAAAAGGCATAGACTAACTCTCGTGTAAAGGATAATGGAGGATCAAAGCTAAATATAAATGAAGGCTTATGCCAAGCAGACGATTTTCAGAACATTTATAAATAAGACCAGCTTAACTAGCCTATTAAAGCCAGCTGCTTAGTCTTATCCAGACCTTTTATTCACGAAAATTTGTCTAGCTATAAAAAAATTTAAGTAGTGAACTGACAATCCCCTACCCACTCAGCTGCTCCAACAGATTTTTTTTTTTGGTTCCGTAGTCAACTTGAAACCCTTATAGTTTCGTCATGTCTGTCTGTCTGCGGCTTAACTCAAAGACCCTTAGTACTAGAAAGCTGTAATTTAGTACGGATATACATTTTATCCACGGCAACAAAGTGATAACGTGAAATCTTGAAAAAAGAAATATTTTTAGGGTACCTCTTCTAAAGGTAAAGTGGGGTTGATTTTTTTTTCTCGCCCCTTTAATTGTGTGGGGTATCGTTGAATAGGTCCTATATAGTAAAAAATGTGAGTTTCCGAATATCATTTTTTGATTTAGGGATCCGTTTGTGAAATATTTTGCTTGAAAGCGCAATTTTGGAGGGGGGGGAGCAGCTAAACGGTTCAGATTCAGATAACTTTATTCAATGTAGATTCTTTACAGAATATTTATTGATTGTCATGCAGAATACAATGCAAATAGAGCAAGTTTACACCGTTTCGGATCGTGTTATAGCAGCGTAAAAGAAACGGCAGGAAACCACTGCAGCACGGCCTACTTTAAGAGTAGGCTTTTTAGAATGTGTTTCTCGTGTTTCGCTGGCATATCAGAGTACGAGTACCATAGCTCTTTGTCATTGATATAGTCTTCTATAGTAAGCTTTTTTACATAACGTTTGATTTACATATTCTTTAAACTTTCTCTCAGGTAATAGGACTACATTGTCAGGTATTTTGTTGCAGTATTAAATAGTTGATCAAGTACTAAAATTATGCCTGTCACAATTTTTAGGTAATTGATGAATGTTCTTTCTAGCACCAAAAATTGTAATATCATTGTCTAGCACACATAATATTTTCATAGATACATTTATAAAATATTTTTTACCTTAGTGGTATGGAACCTTTTTTATACCACAAGTTTATATTATAATACAATCAAACCCATTATACAAATAAACAAAAAATCTGGCATCGTAGTACCTACCCATTTGAAGTATTTGAATCTTTTGAACCGATCTCGCTTCAAAGACAATTGAAATGCAGACCACGTACTTTTATTGAATGTTATACGAGAAGCACCAGATTCCCGTGCTCGTTTTTCTCCAATAAAATGAATCTCAAGAAAGTAAACGGAATTTAAGGTGTGTTCTTGCAAAGCTGTTTGGAAAGAATCGGATCGGGTATAAGAAGAAATGGTATGTAAGGTTTAATAAAATAAACCGACAGGTACGAGTCCGGACCCAAGGATGTTTAAATAGCAGCACTTTCTGCTAACGGTAGAGCCATAAGCGTATCCATTTCTTGAAAGGGACCTCCCTCTATACTAAAATGTATGAATTTTTATCTAATCCTAAAAACGTGATTTTTTTTTCTTTCTCTCTGAGAAATATGTGACTTGGGACTAACACATGTTACGAGTATTAACACAGTTTTTCTGGTGAAAATACTAACCATTCAGGAAAAAAACGGTGAATCTCACCAAAAAACCGGCCAAGTGCGAGTCGGACTCGCGCACTGAGGGTTCCGTACCACCACATAAACATAATTGTACCTATTAGTTGAAATTTCAGTAAGTTAATGTGCTAGTTTTTTTGATTCCGACACGCGCTTGACCAAATTTTATTATTTGTTGTTATTGTATAGCCTATGCCCTATAAACATACCAATTTTCAAGTTTGTAAGTGTTCCCGTTTTTAAATAGAACTAAAACAAAAATCGCCTCAGCAACCATCCAACTTGACCCCTCTCTTATATGAATGTTCTTGAAACGGGAGCTCACCACAATTGGTTCCCATTAGTTGTGAGAAAAGTTGTAATATTTAATGATTTCAGACTTTTCCCATTATTTGTACTGTGAGACCTAGCTTCTTGTCAAATTTCATAATTTTAAGTCAACGGGAAGTACCCTGTAGGTTTTTCATTTTTGAATAAATGTATGGAGATGAGGACATAAAATGCCATATCTTTTGATTGCGTCGTTGTAAAAAATTGAAATTTTCAGATCTTGTGTGGTTCATGGATCCTAATATATGGTATTAATTTCAACCTGATACCTTTACCCGTTCGTGAGATAAAGGGTCTTGACAGACAGACAGACAGACAGACGGACAACAAAGTGATCCTATAAGGGTTCCGTTTTTAGGGTTCCGATACCAAAATGGTAAAAAAAAGGAACCCTTATGGTGCCGCTCTGTCTGTCTGTCTGTCTGTCCGTCTGTCTGTCACACCTCTATATCTCAGCAACCACTTACGCTATCGAGCTGAAATTTGGAATAGTTTTAGAATATAGTTGCCCAACTTAATTGCACATAAAATTTTTTTGAAAAAAGTATGATTATTAATGTAAAGGGGGCCAAAATAGGGGGGGCCAAATTTCAAATTGTCGCTACTAGGTCGAGTGGGGTATCATATGAAAGGGCTTTACTTGTACATTTTAAAATATATTTTGTATTTTTTTAAGTTTCTTAGTTTTCAAGTTATGATGAAAAATTTCAAAAAAAATACCATTCAGACTATGTATTATATGACTGACTCTACTCTGTGCCCGGATCTGTCCACCATATGATATACTACAATCGTTTGCCCTTTGATTTTAAAAACTGCGTGCCCTCAATAGAGATAACTACATTTATTTAGTCGCATTTATTAACATAATATGAAAATAGTAGAGATGACAAAAAGTGAAATTAAAATATAAATCGGCTAGGAAATACGATTGATATAAGCATTTAAAACTACTAATTACGCGCTGAGTAGACAGAGAGATCCGACATGAATATTGACGTCACAATGCACTACGGCCATATAGGGTGACTTTTAATTAGTTCTTGATAGCAAAAGGTATGCATGTACTCATGATACTGAACAACTTTCTCCTAGGAACATAGGTCAAAATACGAAAATCAAGATTTGACCTCCCATAGAAACTGCATCAGCTGATAGCGCATTTTGTATGGGAGGTCAAATTTGGTTTTTCCTATTTCGACCTATGTTCCTTGGGAAAAGTTGTTCAGTATCATAAGTACATGCATATCTTTTGCTATCAAGAACTAATTAAAACTCACCCTATATAAACTACGAGTACATATGAAATTTCGTATTGCTAGAAAGAGACAAAAACAAATCTTCGATGGCTTATATCCAATGATCTTATACATGTAACTAGCGTAAGCTTATATCTGTTTTAATATTAAGGGTGTGGCGGCGCGCAATGTATGCCGTCGCGCTCGCCCCCGTACACTTCAGGTTGCTATAGTGAATCGTTGTTATTTCATCTGCTTGAAAACTGAAAATCTTGTAAAAGTTACGCGAGCCTCGAAATTATAATTAAGTATTTACTTTAAAATCACTTCAGTCTATCATTTGAGGTTATTCGAAAAATTGTTTTACTAGACTGTTTATTACATGAATGAGAATAAATATTTTAAATTAAATAAAATCGTGCATGTTCCCTATTCTGTTTAATATGTATGTACTTGAGACTGGAGCTTACCTTAATTTGACATATTTGGTTGTGAGAAAAGTAGTAATACTAATGATTCGACTTTGACTGACTGATTGACCAAGCTTCCTGTTTCATTATTCTAGGTCAACGGGAAGTACCCTATACGTTTTGGTATGGTTCATAAATTTATGGTGAAGGGGACATATAACTCGATGTTTAGATAGGTATTTATTTAATGGCGTCACATCTCAGATGTATTTTGCACAATGTCAAGTAAACAAATTATTATAAAATTATAGCGAGTTTGCCAATGTCAAGTGGAAGATTTACACAGGAATCCACATCACGAGGACGAGGGCCTGTTTACTATAATGACTCCGATAAGTTGATAGGGAAAATTATTGAAGTCACGATGAGCCGCTTCTCTCCATCCAAAAATCTTGATAAATGCATGTATTCCAATCTTCTAATAGATGTTCTCTTTGAAAGTCGTTTACTGCATAATACCCAATAAAATTATTCATTAAACTCTTCAATAAACAGGTAAAACTAAAAATTTAAATAGAAACACGACCGTTTACTTGTTCATGAGAATAAGGGCCTTGACAGACGGACAACAAAGTGATCCTATAGGGTGCGCGCAGACGGACCGGCAAAATGCATGCGCATGCAGCAAAAAGTTGCTGCTGCCCATCCTTCGGTTCATACGCACTTAGTCGCCTCTTACGACACCCATGGAAAGAGATGGGTTGGTATTATTATTTGCCGGCACCTCACGGACGAAAAAGCGGCCTAACGTAGTATATTTCTATGTCTAAGCCGGTCGGTAATCGTGATCACTTAATAAATCGTATTTTTTTTTAGCGGACGTCAAACTAATTGGTAACAGAATAACAACATGCTAAGTATATAGATAATTATTAGGTAGACAAAAAAATTATTGTTGTCAAACAAGGTTTTGGTTCAAGGCGATCCTCTTGTAGTACCTATGTTAATAAAACACACATCATATTGGAATTTGTACCGGTCCTATGTCACGCAACATCATCGAGCTTGACTTGCTCTTGACTAAAAGTACGATAAAAAATCCACAAAATGGTTATACAACATTTTATGTCCTAAAAACAGACCAACATAATTTATGTGGTGATAGCATCAAGACCTCCAAAAGTAGCAAACCATGTGTTCAACAAAATTTATTATTTTCGAGTCATTTTAAATACTGGCAATATAGAGCAACGGAACTAATCTTTAAGGAGGACAGGAGCCTCCAAACACAGGCAATTTCAGCTTAAATGGAAAATTTTTTACAGAAATAAAAAAAACGATTTAATTTTTTTTAACGCAGTAGGGTACTGGAAATAATATAAATAACTATCATGGTAATCAGGCGCTATGACTTCGCTGAGCATTTGGAAGTAGAAAGTTTATGTTAAGAACGTTATGACATACTTATACTTAATCAAACCTGTTTTGCGACAAAAAAGTCGTAAAAAAATGCTGAACCCTATATTGCTTGTAGCCCGACACGCACTTGGCCGGTTGTATTCTATGTTTCTTGGGAACTTACTTAAAAGGGGCAGATGAACTACCTTCTGGGTTAGTATACAGTTTTTGTAACACATTGTATTCACAAAACGCCGCTTAGTAGAAAAAAAAAACCGGTCAAGTGCGAGTCGGACTCGCGCGCCGAGGATTCCGATATACTTTTTGTATTTTTGGAAGCAATAAAGTCCATTTTTAGGACCGTAAAATTAAATTTGTTTGTAAAGGTTATTTGCAGATTTATTTTTGCTGTAATGTTTACATAAATTTCTGTCAACTGTAATTAATTCAGATTTTTCCTTTCAAAAACTTCGGCGATAAGGGGGGGGAATTGTATTTTTTTTGTCATTTTTCATCATAACTTGAAAACTGAAAGACGTAAAAAATTACAAAAATATATTTTAGAATGTACAAGTAAAGCCCTTTCATATGATACCCCTCTCGACCTAGTAGGGACCATATGAAATTTGGCCCCCCCTATTTTGGCCCCCTTTACATTAATAATCATAATTTTTTCAAAATTCTTTCATGTGTAATTAAGTTGGACAACTATATTCTAAAACTATTCCAAATTTCAGGTCGATAGCATGTGTGGTTGCTGAGATATAGAGGTGTGACAGACAGACAGACAGACAAAGCCGCACCCATAAGGGTTCCTTTTTTTACCATTTTGGTATCGGAACCCTAAAAATACTGTATGAATTACCTACCGGCTGTCATGAGTAAGGAACTGTAGATATTAAGTTAAACAACAATCTATGTTTGACGTATAGTCGCGGAACTTACACGTCAACGATAATAGTATGTTTACTTGTATAATAACGGTACATTAAGTTTTACAAAGATAGGCCAAGTACGTAAGAAAGAAGAAAAAACCGGCCCAGTGCGTGTCGGGCCACGCGCAGTGTAGGGTTCCTTAATTGCCTTAACCATCATTATCCTTAAGCTGGTTTTGATTTTTTCTTAATCTTTTTTTTCCACCTAACGAATAGCAAAGTCCAGCACCTTTTTGCTATTCCTATTTCTATTACTTTTAGTTTTTCGACTATTACTAGTTAATCTGCAAAGCCTAGTTATCTGTAATAGTTTTCCTTTTAAGTTCATCGTAAATACATCCACTGAGATTTTTTCCGCATTTTCGATAGGTGCACTTGATTCTAACGAAAATTAGCACTTTTAAGACAAATATTTCGCAAATGGAACCCTATTATAGATATTCATAATAAAAGACCTATCTAACGTCATCCCTAATCATAAGGTAGACAAGAAAAAAAAATCATCCCCACTTAACCTGTGTGAGGAGGTACCCTGAAAAGATTTTTTTTTTCAAAATTTAATTTTACCACTTTGTCAGCATTACTAATGTTACTGGTGGCCCATATTTAATTACGACTTTCTAGTGTTAAGGGTCTCTCAGCCAAACCGCGGACAGACAGACGGACATGACGAACTATAGGGGTTCCTTGTTGACTACAGAACCCTTAAATAATGTTATAGAAATTTTAAATAGTAGGGCAAATAAAACATGAGAGAATGTATAGTACATTCTCTCATGTTTTATTTGCCCTATAAGTGCACACAAAGAATATTTTTAGCTTATTAAAACCATTAAATTTTGAACCCCCACCCCTTCACTATATCTTCAACCGCTGCTTAAGGGAAGGAGTCTTTCCAACTATATGGAAATCTGCTCGAATAGTACCCGTGCACAAAGGTGGACCAAAAAATGATGTCGAAAACTATCGTCCAATCTCCATTTTATCCGCTCTGTCAAAGCTTTTCGAAAGGCTAATACACAACAACATATATCCCTCATTACATCGCACCATCATCGATCAGCAACATGGTTTCGTCCAAAGGCGCTCTACCACAACAAACTTAATGATTTACACTACGTATCTCTTCGAAAGCATGGACGCTAATAAACAAACCGACAGTATTTATACAGACTTTCGAAAAGCTTTCGACAGAGTGGACCATAAAATTCTTTTGACAAAACTGGCATTTAATGGGATAAGAGGTAATTTATGGCGTTGGTTCAAGTCATACATATCAAATCGCACTCAAAAAGTCGTCATCAACGGTTTTGAATCTGCTTTCGTCCCCGTTACCTCAGGCGTGCCACAAGCACGCGTGATCTTAGGCCCCCTAGGCTTAGGATCTTAGTTATTTATATTGTTTATAAATGATATTCATAGGTGCTTTGAATTTTGTGATTATCTCCTGTATGCGGATGATCTCAAAATTTTTCACATTATTGATAATGTAGATGACCATAGTAAAGTTCAGCAAGATTTAGACCGTTTCTCCCTTTATTGTATTCAAAATAAATTAAGTCTTAATTTAAGTAAATGTAAAGTCATTACATTCACCAAGAAAAAAAAACCTTTATGTCTCCCATATAAACTTTGTGGCTCTGTGCTTGATAAAGTTGAATCAATTAGGGATCTGGGGGTCATACTAGATGCCAAGCTGCACTTAGATGAGCATGTTGATAGTATTATTAATAAAGCGTATAGAATGTATGGATTCGTTATGCGAACATGCTCTAAATTTGCCCGACCATCGACTTATATTTATATATATAAAAGCCTCATTCGTTCCCAATTAGAATATGCAGTATCTATATGGAATCCTTTTTATAATAAGTACACTGATGCTCTCGAAACAGTACAGAAAAAGTTCTTACGTTGAATGAATTACAAATGTGCTAAACGACGTTTATCGTATGTACACCTTTTACATAAATATGAAATTATGGACCTCAAGTCAAGACGTCTTCTGTTGCAAACTATGTTCCTTTTCGATATCTGTAACAATAAGTACGATTGTATCGCTCTCAATAATAAGTTAAGTTATATAGTACCTTTTAGATCTCATAGCCGTAAGGGCCATTGTCTGTTTGCCACCCGTTTCTGTCGTAGTAATGCCGGTAAGCGTTCACCCATGCACAGAATAGTTCTATCATATAACAACCTTTTCAATGACATAGATATATTTGCTTCTCGTGTGGGTGATTTTAAGACAAAGTTGTTGGCTACGCTACGTAATGATTAAGTTTATTTAGATTTTTAAGAAACATTTCAATTGTTTTTCTTTTTTCCTTTTTTATTTATTTTTTAACTCTTACACCTCTGTTCACACTCACAACATACAATCACTCTCGTTAACACATATTAGTTAGTTAGTTAGTTAGTTAGTTAGTGGGCTCCTGTTTCCGCAATTAAACTCTGATTTGGTCCTTTTTGCGTACAGGTTAGTCTGGTTAATTAAGCCAGCCCAGCTCCTTCCAGAAGCTCAGAAGTCTCCTGGGACATTCGCAGGCTTCGCGGAGCGACCTCGTGTTGTTGAGGATTTTAGCCCGTTGGTCGGCCAACGCAACGCACTCCAGGATCACGTGATTGACCGTCTCTTCCGCGTCAAGGCAGCCCCTACATAGTGGGCTATCGGTAACGCCGATTGTGAATAGGTGTTTGTTGAGCGAGATATGTCCTGTAATAGTGCTCACAACTATTCGGAGGTTTGTTCGATTGAGGCTGAGAAGTCGGTGGGTAAGCTTAGGTGAATTAGTGGATAGCACCTCCTTTGACTGTCTGCAGCTCGTTAGGCTAGCCCAGCGGGCATTGTGTTGGTTCTGGGTAAAGCCGTGAAGCCATGTGCGGATTTGACTGAAGGGCAGTGGTAATAGTGGAACAGGACCTGCCACTGGTGTTTGTGAACCACGCCTTGCCAATTCATCCGCGGCATCGTTGCCCAGTGATCCGCTGTGTCCCTTGATCCATTGCAGGATTACCCTGTTGTTTGAAGCAATGCGCTCCAGTGCAAGGTGACACTCGTAGATAAGCCCTGAGGTAAATACATTACTCTGCAGTGCCATTAGTACGGCCATGCTGTCGGAAAGGATTCTTATACAAAAGCCTTCTACCTTCCTTCGCATTACCGCGGTGGCGGCCTCCTTGATAGCTACACATTCACATTGGAATATGGAGCTGTGTGTGCCTAAGGCCAGTGATATTTTTATGTTGAGGTCGAGTGAAAAAGCCCCGGCGCCTGTTCCTGAGTCCATTTTGGATCCGTCAGTATATATTCTGACCTCATGGGAACCGGATTGGTCTTTACCTGACTCTGATAGTTGTATGTGGTAATTCCTGTTAAAGTTATATGTTTTGGGGATCCTGTCGCACGGGGCCTCGCATAAGGGGTACTGTTTCCGAACAGTGTCCCAGAGCGTGGCAATAGGTCCATTGTGGTTAACCCATTCGCCTAAAAGCTTTAGGCGTAGGGCCGACATTATTGCCTCCTGTTGTATATACAGGTCTAAAGGCGGGAGCCCAAGAATGACTTCTAGGGCTGCTGTCGGGGTGGTGCGCATGCAGCCCGACATGGCTGAGCAAGCCAGGCGTTGGAATCGCTGCAGCTTCGTTATTGTGGTGGTAAGCTCTGTCCTGGGCCACCAGGCTATAGCACCATATGATACAACAGGTCTGATAACAGATGTGTAGAGCCATCGACAGATTTTCGGGGATAAGCCCCAGGATCTGCCTATGAGTCTTTTACATTGCCAGAAGGTGATACATGCTTTTTCTAGCTTGTGGTCGACATGTTTGTAACACATATTAGCACAAAATACTGTAATAAAATAAAACACGAACACTAACTCACTTAGATATGTGTCTAAACCTTCTTTATGCTAACTTAATTATTTTCTTAATTTAGAAAAACTGTACTTACGTAGAAAAACTGTTCTTACCTATCTACCATCTGGACAATAATATTGTAATTTAGTTAGTAAATAGTGGTTATCGGTGCTGGTTGCACAATTAGGTACCTTATATTATAATAATATTCTTTTTGTAATATTATATTGTGCTACTGTTTGGTGACCTAAATAAATAAAAAAATATATCTGACAGAAAGATCACCTATCATATTTGTCAACACATCGTGTCAAAGTCATATCATTGACATCATAACAGCTCCTGAAATAAACCAATCGTAGGGAATAAAATTAAGATCCATGGTCCATATTTAATGCCCGTGATTGTACATTTATCTGTTTATCAACGTCTCCGATTACGTTATGTCCATATGTTATGGCCATAAAAATATATAACAAATTACCAGATCCTCTAAAGCAAGAAAGTAAGGAAAAGCTGTTTCTACAAAAAGTTAAAAATATATTATTGGATAAATGCTATTACACAATCAACGAGTACTTAGAAGATAAAATAAATGACTGAGTAAAGTTTAAATTTAATTCTAGTCAAATAATATAATAAGTAAGTTAAAATTCTAGTCAAATAATATAATAAGTACGTAACATAAAATATTATTATTATTATTTTTTTATATAAAGAATCTTCCTCTCTCCTACTTTTGCTGTGCCCGACAGGGTCCATGATGTACCTATTTATTATATGAACACCTTGTAAATCTCATGGGATGCAATAAATGTATTGAGTATTGAGTATGTATATCATATAACGGTTCTAACATATTGGTAATGGAAGCTTTTATATGAAGGGATTACTCTGGGACGTGATATCGCATTAAAAGGTTAAAATATTTGTACAGTCTCCAGATTCATTTTTATTCAGTGAATATAAATATGGAATCAAATTACACCTGTGTTTGCTCATATATGAGAGGGAAAAATAATCGATCACGTAGAGTAAAAAAAAATATTTATTTTAAGGGCGACCACTTCACTCACTGTTTCATTTTCTGAGAGAAAAAGCGGCGATAAAACTTTTGGCTTTCCTTTCGAGATCCTGCCTGAAAATAGTGGTACTTATTGGGACAAAGACGGTTTTTTAGGGTTCCATAGTCAACAAGGAACGCTTATAGTTTCGTCATGTCCGTCTGTCTGTCTGTCCGCAACTTAGCTCAGAGACCCTTCAAAGTCAAACTCAAAATCGTTTATTCATTGTTGGATATTAATAATAGATTGTCTCACAAGGCTGTAAAATAATATTTTTAAGGCGAGGGCGCTACTTTGAATCCAGAGCGAAGTGAAGGATTCTTGAGTAGAATCCCGAGCATGGCGAGGGATTCTAGAGTAGAATCCTGAACGTAGCGAGGGATTTAATAGGTCGCCCAAGGTAAAAATATTTTTGCAGCCGCGTAATACACTCTACTTTTCATCTCCCTCTATGAGAAAAGAATAAGAGGCTCATTGAGACACACACTCGTCATTAATTTTAAATATAAAATACCATTACAATATTATTACTTGATGAAACAATACTAAAAATCACATTAAGTATTATTTGTAACAACTGAAAATGTTATTGACATTTTTGTGTCAGTTAGGAACAGAACCTCTTTGGTTGGTAGTCTTGTTCACATTTAGAGCATATTTCTTTTTTTATATTCATAATAATTTTAATAGTACAACCGGCCAGTATCATTTTTCATACAATATTTTGGTTTGACCTCTATGGTTGACCTAAAATATCCCTATGGTGGACCTAAATTCAAATTCTAATTTTAAGTCTCATTTTTACCCGCTACGAAAGTCTCTTGGAGAAAACAGCTATTTTGTTCGCCTTTATTGACGAGCCGTTCAGCGATTTTCGAATAGATGAGATGAAAAATCTCTTAATGATCCCTTAGTACTAGAAAGCTTCAATTTAGTACGGATAAATATTTCCTCCACGCTGACAAAGTGGTGAATAAAATCTTTAAAAAAAAGAATTATCGTACCTCACGTAAAGTGGGGGTGATTTTTTTTTATTGTCTACCTACTTTATTGTGTGGGGTGTCGTTAGATAGGTCTTTTAAAAATAATGTAATTTTTAGATTTAACGATCTGTTTGAGAAATATTTAGCTTGACAACGCAATATTTCGTTGAATTCGAGTGTCCTCTTCCAGATAAACAGTTGTTAGTGGAAATGTGAGAAAATTAAAAGGAAAACTAACGAAGCGAAGTAGACTATACAGGTTAACGAGTAATAGCCGGAAACTGTAAATAATAAAAATATCATTAGCAACCAGGCGCCAGCACCTAGCTGATCATAAAAAAATTATGTTATGAAAGCTATGAAATACGTAATCAAAACTTTCATTGTGATAAAAAAAAACGGTCAAGTGCGAGTCGGACTCGAGCGCCGAGGGTTCCGATATACTTTTTGTATTTTTGGAAGCAAAAAAGTCCATTTTTAGGACCGCAGAACTAAATTTGTTTGTATAGGTTATATGCAGTTTTCTAAAAAATTGTGCAACTTAGAAAGGTCGTTTTATTTTTACTGTAATTTTTACATAAACTTCTGTCAACTGTAATTAATTCAAATTTATCCTTTCACAAAATTCAGAGATAAGGGGGGGGATGGTATTTTTTGTTTTGACATTTTTCATCATAACTTGAAAACTAAGAGACGTAAAAAAAATACAAAAATATATTTTAGAATGTGCAAGTAAAGCCCTTTCATATGATACCCCATTCAACCTAGTAGCGACAATTTGACATTTGCCCCCCCCCCCCATTTTGGCCCCCTTTACATTAATAATCATAATTTTTTCAAAATTCTTTCATGTGCAATTAAGTTGGGCACCTATATTCTAAAACCATTCCAAATTTGAAGTCGATAGCATGAGTGGTTGCTGAGATATAGAGGTGTGATAGACATACAGACAGACAGACAAAGTCGCACCATAAGGGTTCCTTTTTTTACCATTTTGGTGTTGGTACCCAAAAAAACTACGGAATCCTGTACTGGGCGTAGACTTGACACGAACTTGGCCGGTCTTTTTTGTTATTTAACCCAAATCATTCAAAAAAGTTGCTTAGTTTTGTGGTCTCATTAGAAATAAGCATGCCTTTATTGACTTGACTTTCCACACACAACCAATATGAACTGAAATCGAGTTCCACTCCAGTTACGAAATGAAATTTTTCTCTACAACCTCGAACGACAAGCTTTTATTAGCATTTTACGTTTTTTGATTAAAGTTTGCGTATTGTTCAAGAAGTTGAATAAAACTAAGCTACTAAACAGTTGGCAATCTTCTACAGAGGATTGTTTGGCTTGGTTCCAAGATAATCATTGTTTACAAAGGTTTTTTTGTCGATACACAAACCATGCCTATGGTCTGTGGTTTACAACAAGGAGAGGTCATTTCAGGCACGTTCGACATTCCAAAGACTTAATATTGTTACAATCATGAAAAGGCAAAATGGTGAATAATCATCCTTCGAAAATATTTTTTGGTAAAAATTAAATTCGGTGAAAGATGTTTAGATATAATGCATAGGAACAAAAGAGTACCGTTAATTAGGTCGTCGGTCCACCTTGTGGGGGGCCTGCCAACGCTTCGTCTTCCGGTACGTGGTCGCTACTCTAGAACCCTCACGCCCCATCGGCCATCGGTTCTTCTTGGGATGTGCCCTGCCCACTGCCACTTCAGTTTCTCAGGGCTATATCAGTTAATTCTTCTGCGCATCTCCTCATTTCTGATTCGATCACACAGAGAGACTCCGAGCATAACCCTTTCCATAGCCCTTTTTACGCCCTTTCGTTACAAGATATTCGATTAAAAACGACTAATTATAACCTCCCATGAAACATCCACTGCAGGACAGGGAGTTCCCTCAAGAAGACCATCAAAAACGAGTGGCACTTTGGAGGAGATTAACCATAGTCACCACCCACGCTTGTAAGCGTTGCAGCTGTACCCGCTGTTGTTGGTGACCGCAGGACGTAATACGATACACGGAAAGATGCTGCTGCCCATGCTCCGGTTCATAAGCCCCTAAGCGCCTCTTACGACTAGGGGTTTATGAACCGGTGCTATTCTTTTCCGGCACCACACGGAGAAAACGACTACGGGTAATAAAAACGACAAAGTGAAAGGCAATTCGATAAAAAGCATTTCGGTGAAAAGCAATATCACAAAAAGAATCTATAGTTAAAAGCAATTCGGTGAAAAATCTTTTGGTAAAATGCATAGGACTAACTTTGGACGACCGACGGCATTACAGACGGTCTCATCAAATGTTTTGTTTGATAAAAACTTACCCGTGTATGGAGAACCTAATTCCCAATTCAAATATTGAAAACTTTAAAAGAACTACATATTCGCCCAGTCTCCAAAAAGTTAAAACTACATAACTAGTTGGCAATCCTCTATATTGTGATTACCTGGCTGGTTTCCAGGTACCTCTCAGTACTAGCTAAGGTAGCGGTAGGTATAGACTCGGGGCATTTCAATTTCATGTTCATAGCCTAAAATCGATGGAGTATGCACATTTAGAGTACCTATACGGTTCTCCTTGAGAAAATGTGGGTAAATTAATTATCCTATTTTTAGACAAAAAATAAGGTCTGCTGGAAGAAATTTCCAAGCTGAAATAAGCAGCACCTGTTGTGTCTGTTCTCTAAATGTTTGTTTTATTTGTATTTTTATGTGTATGTCGAAGACACGAACTGGGGGGAAGAGGGATGGCACTATGTGGGCAAGGGATAGACAACAGGAATAGCAGAGAACACGATATCGGCCGAACTATTGGTAGTGGACATCGATAACATCTTTGACAATCGCCTAATTCAATCGAGTGTGACTTACTTGCATAACGATCATTCATCCTGACTTGCCATTGACCTCTCATACGGTATTCTCTTCTATCACGTCGTCGGTAACCACAGCGGTATGCAGGTTTCGTCGTCCCACCTGTTGTTTTATTTTAAGATTAACTAAGTGCCACAATCCTGCATACCCCAAACGTTGGAGGCTTATTTTAAGATTCTATTCACATGTTCTACTGCAGCAAACTCACAGTGCACCGTGTTTTACTATCTCAAAAGGTATTCGCGTATCATAACCTAAAATCTCACAGTTTAAAGCAGACAAGATCATAAACACTTAGCTGTCGTTAAAGGGTCGCTCCTGTCATCGCAGAATTGCCACGGCTCATCCGCCAGCGGCTGCAGGCTTCATCTCGCGACCAACTATCACTTTAGAACTTGACGTGGTAAAATCTCGAACAAGAATGAGCTGTTGAAAATGGCGGCCTCGTCTTCACTTTGCTACGTGTTGGCTAAACTGACACAAACCACGCCCCTTCACGCGCCATTCGTTGTAGTAGTACCAACCTCACGATCTAAAGCCATCATTGCCAACATCATCGTCCAACATCGACAATCTACACTGGTACGGAAATTCAGTACTAATTTGACGTTTGGCGTAGCTTCGCCATGCTTGGGCCACTGCATGGGTGCTGCTGGCACGAACGTTTGTCTTTGAAAATACCACGGGAAATTCGAAATGAGAGTCGCACTACGACACGGCCGTCCTGACCTGCGACCGTCCTCGGGCGCTTCATTTTGCAGTCCTGTAACAATCACGAAAACACCTATAGCTCGGCTCGTAAACTTATCCGCTCGTCCAACCTGACATGGTAAATGTCAATGCAACAATCGAATACCTCTTTCTGTCTCTCTCTTGTAAATAAAGTCACAACGATAACCATAGCATCACTGAAAGCGTGTGTCCCTTCGACCACGAATGGACCGGACGGCACGTTTCTTCGAAACACCATAGGATCACTGAAAGCGTGTGTCCCTTCGACCACGAATGGACCGGACGGCACGTTTCTTCGATTACACGCAGTTTCTAACTAGGTAGTATGTCCTTACGACCAACCATTACGGTCTGGCCCGGCACGATACTCCAGGTAGTTCAACTAACCTCACTGGACCGGACGGGTGTGTCCTTTCAACCAGCCACACGTGCTTGGCCCGGACGACACTGTCCCTTCGACCAGTATACATCACCTCAAGTCATAAGCCTGGACCGGACGGATGTGTCCTTCCGACCAGCTACGTTTGCCTGGCCCGGACGACATTGTCCCTTCGACCAGCTCCGACCGCTCATATACAACACAACTCTAATAGGCACTCTCTCAAAGATACAAAGACACAAATTCTAAAGTACACACACACACATCACACATATTACACATACCTAATAGTTATGGACTGTCTTGCTCAGCGTGAATTTGGACTTTGTGTACGATCATTTCATGGTCAGAGTTAATGCTTGAAGTATCTGATCCTATTGTGATTGTGTCCGATTCAGCTGTAATGGTATCTGAATCTGCGGTCAATGTATCGCTACTACTAGCACTTGAAAGTTACTGTTCCTTTTTTAAAAATAATCATTATGGTTTTAGTAATCACTTGATCAAAATCACTAAAGCACTTGTGTACGCTTTTATCACGTTATTGTAAAACATTTTGAACTTCATCTCGAAATCACTTTAGTTAGGTTATGTTATGAACGCATTCTTTACTGAAAGTTTTCTACACTGCCTAACAACTAAAATCATTATTCCGGTACCTAAAAATATTGTAAATGTCATGGCACGATCAAGATTTACGAGTCACTTCCTATGGTTTGTACTTACCCGGGCGCAATGTCAAATATCGTGTAAAGTAAACAAGAAATCACATCAAAAACACTATGAAAATCGTAGCACTATTACAAAAGCAACATTTACAATGCTTTTTTCGTTTCAGCACTACACTTGACTTATCGTAACAGTTAATCGCAATATCATAACTATTTTAAGTAAATAAAACGTCATAGTCTCATGTAGTCTACCCACTGTCTACCTACATGATTGTCGGTCGTCGCACAATACACGAACGGGACTCCGAACTGTGCAGAGTCAAATAAAAACAAAATAATTATTTTCCTACCGTCAACTTTGATCTTTTTTTTTTCAGTCTACTGTGCATAACTGTAGGTTACCTACCTACACCATCCAAAAAAAAATATCATACACGCTTTACCACTATGCTAAAAAAACCTGTTACACTTCACTACTATTCCAACAAAACCGTAAAGGTCACACTACACTACTCGTATCATCAGAATTTGTGGGTGTTGGATTACATCCCGCTTCTGATGTCGAAGACACGAACTGGGGAGAAGAGGGGTGGCACTATGTGGGCAAGGGATAGACATCAGGAATAGCAGAGAACACGATATCGGCCGAACTATTGGTAGTGGACATCGATAACATCTTTGACAATCGCCTAATTCAATCGAGTGTGACTTACTTGCATAACGATCATTCATCCTGACTTGCCATTGACCTCTCATACGGTATTCTCTTCTATCACGTCGTCGGTAACCACAGCGGTATGCAGGTTTCGTCGTCCCACCTGTTGTTTTATTTTAAGATTAACTAAGTGCCACAATCCTGCATACCCCAAACGTTGGAGGCTTATTTTAAGATTCTATTCACATGTTATACTGCAGCAAACTCACAGTGCACCGTGTTTTACTATCTCAAAAGGTATTCGCGTATCATAACCTAAAATCTCACAGTTTAAAGCAGACAAGATCATAAACACTTAGCTGTCGTTAAAGGGTCGCTCCTGTCATCGCAGAATTGCCACGGCTCATTCTGACAGCGGCTGCAGGCTTCATCTCGCGACCAACTATCACTTTAGAACTTGACGTGGTAAAATCTCGAACAAGAATGAGCTGTTGAAAATGGCGGCCTCGTCTTCACTTTGCTACGTGTTGGCTAAACTGACACAAACCACGCCCCTTCACGCGCCATTCGTTGTAGTAGTACCAACCTCACGATCTAAAGCCATCATTGCCAACATCATCGTCCAACATCGACAATCTACACTGGTACGGAAATTCAGTACTAATTTGACGTTTGGCGTAGCTTCGCCATGCTTGGGCCACTGCATGGGTGCTGCTGGCACGAACGTTTGTCTTTGAAAATACCACGGGAAATTCGAAATGAGAGTCGCACTACGACATGTACAATAAACAGTTAAATAAATAAATAAATAATGCACGATACGAGTATATGATGGAAACTGAATTACGTTTTATTTTATTTTATTTTATTTTATTTTGTTTGGAAAACTTACAGCCTTATTTTTTACACATTACTCATTATACATTAGGTAGGATCTGGGCCATTAACAAGTTTTCACCTATAAAAATGAAACTTAAGATAAAAAAGAACTGAAGGTAGGCTTAAAAAAAACACATCAAAAACTAAATTCTATAGGTAATATCAAAAAGCAGGTCAAGCTCGACACTTGCAGCGCAACTGTAGCTTCTATGCTTTATGAAATAAGTAGAACAATACAAAGTCCGAAGTGACGAGCTTGACATGCATGAATTAACGTGAGTAACAATCGGATAAAACAACTTAAAACTAAACAAACATTAAAATATACTTATATTTTATATGTACCTACTAAACTAATGTAGACTGGGTGTTTGTGCCACCTAAAAAAATATTTTTTACGTATGGAATAATAAAATAAATCATGCCTCAAATTAGAAATATAGCTGTAAAAAACTTATAAAAAGAAGTCATTATTAATAAAGGTTTTAAACTGAGCTGCCTTCTTGAAAAATAAGTCGGTATGCTGTGACATTTTATTGTTGAATAACCTACAAACTCGCGGTATATATGAGTTGCTCTTATAGTTAATCGTAGTGGCCGAAACATGAAGCGATAACCAGTTACGACGCGATGGACGCGCGACTGGTACTTGCAAGCCAAACTGAGAGAGTAACTCTGGCACGTCTAGACTACCGGTAAATAAATTGGAGAGAAGTGTGAAGTCTGATATTTCTCTTCGCAAGAACAATGGCAGAAAGTGAAAGTGCTTGCAACGATCAGTATAATCCTTAAGATTTGTTTTAAATCTTCGGTTTAGGTACCTCAGAAACTTACGTTGAATCAATTCAATTTTATCAATATATTTTGCGTAACACGGACTCCATACTTGCGAACAGTATTCTAGTTGGCTTCTCACAAGGGCGCAGTAAAGAATTTTTAGAGTTTTTGCCGATTTAAACTTTTTCCCCACTCTAAAAAGAAAACCTAATGCCTTAGTAGCCTTTCCAGTGATTTTGGCTATATGTTGATCATATAATAGTTTAGAATCGAACGTGACTCCCAGATCATTGACAACACTAGTTCTAGATAGCACAGATTGGTTTATAGTGTAATCATATAAAACAGGCTTACTCTTCCTTGTGAATGTAATACTATTGCATTTAGCAATATTAAGGTTAAGCTTATTAATCAAACAGTAGTTCGAAAGCCTATTTATATCACTTTGAAGCAACAAAGTGTCATTATGAGAATGTATAGTTTTGAAAATTTTCATGTCGTCGGCGAAGAGCAATACATTGGAGTGTTGGAAACAATTGTGAATGTCTGATATAAATAATGTAAATAAAAGCGGACCTAAAATAGAGCCTTGTGGCACACCCGACGGAATCAAAACGGGTTCAGATGAATAACCGTTAAGTACAACAGATTGGCTTCGACGCTGGACATACGAAGTAAACCATCTGTACAAATCACCTTGGATTCCAGCCTCTGAAAGCTTCTTCAATAGAATACAGTGGTCAATACGATCAAAAGCTTTGCTGTAATCTGTATATATAGCATCTACTTGACCTCCCTTCTCCATCCCTGAAGTTAAATACTCAGTGAACAACAGTAGATTAGTTGTTGTGGACCGACCATGCAAAAACCCATGTTGTTCAGGCCTAAAACTTAACTTTAGTGCATTATATATCTGGCTATGTAAAATTTTTTCTAGAACCTTAGCAAAAATGCACAGTTTCGAAATTGGTCTATAGTTGTCAATTTTCCGCTTGGATCCTTTCTTATGAATAGGGGTCACTAATGCCGTTTTCCAAATAGATGGGACGATACCTTCAGACAGAGATCTTTTATATAAAATACATAATGGTTCAGCTAAACTCTCGGCGCAATTGGCTATTAACACCGGTGGTATCGAATCGGGGCCAGCTGACTTGTTTTTATCTAATGATTTTAACATTCGGAGAACTGAATACTTGTCAATCTCAATAGAAGATATAGAGTAGGCTGATTCAACCCTGTTCCCAGTATCTGGCGTGGCTATTGAGACACCTGCGCTGTTACATTCGGTAGGTGTAAGCGAAAAAATCAGAAAAAGCCTTGCTTATACTGCCGCCAGTACTGGCCACGGTAGTGGAATATGTCATTGACTGAGGATAATTGTTATTTTGTTTTAAACCCTTCATGTACGTCCAAAAAGCTTTAGGATTAGAACGGATTGAAGTTTCTACCATATCCATGTAATTCTTGAAACACATAGCCTCTACATTGCGTGCACGATCCCTTAAGAGTTGGTAAGTGTTACGATCGGATATATTATCATAGACCCTGGATTTCCTCAAAAACTTAAATTTTTCTTTCAGTATTTTCTTTAGAGCTGGAGAGTACCAAGGTGGAAACTTGCCTAAACGTACGAATTTCGTTGGGACATATTTCTCCCTAAGCCTGCAAATCAAGTTGTTGAAGACAGTTACGGCCTCATCAATCGACCCGACGGTCAATAATGTGACCCAGTCTTCAGAGTCTAGCTCCTTTATTATACTTGCATAATCAGCTTTGTTGTACAAGTACCGTAACCTAGCCTGTGGTGCTAATGCGTCATCAAAAGAAATATCTGGTTTAATCAACAAAGCTGGATGGTAGTCATCTTCTGCAACAAGTGGTTCATCGCAGTGCTGAACCCTGACTGTTTCATTAGACAGTACTAGGTCTAGAATTCTGCCTTGGATATTCAGTATTTGATTGTATTGTTGTAAATTACAAGTATGAATCATGTCAAGGAGCTCTAAATGTTTATCTTTAATACATGTCAAGGTCGGTTCAAGGATCTCAGTATCGTCATCAAGTACCCACTGAATATCGCTCATATTGAAGTCACCTACTATCAGTATTTTATCCGTCGGATTAACAGAACAGATTTGCGTAACCTTTCCTCCAAAGCTGCTAAGTCGACCTATAAATGTTAAGTCCGAATTATTACCCCCGCATAAATATAAACTGCATAGGTGTAACGTAGTGTCACGCCGAGTTCTGGAAGTTAAATTTATTGTGACCCAAAAATCTTCCGCATCTGAACACCATTCGGGATGTTCAACTGCGTGCAAACTTCTCTGTACGGCTATCAGTACACCCCCACCACGCGACTGCTTCGTTTGTACATAGTCTCGATCCCTACGGTAAACAATATAACTATTACTAAACAGCTCCTCATTCGCTATACCTTCCACTAGCCAAGTTTCAGTTAGAATAATGACGTCATACCTTGTGAGATCAACGTTTCGTCTAAAAATATCAGTTTTTGTTCTCAATCCTCTGACATTCTGGTAGTATATATTTAGTGACATAGTTTTAGATTCATAAGAATGTTAAAGAAGCAAAGGCAAATGTCAGAGGTTCGAGAACAAGTATTCCGTGTAAGAAGGTGTATCCGTATTATGGGAGTACTGCGGTTATGCACTTTTTCACTTTGTTTACAGTTGGAATATTTTTGAGTCATGTTGGCAATGATCAGCGAATGAAAATATAAGGCAGCTAAGTTGTGTTGATAATTGTGTATAAATAGTATATTAATAAAGTGTGATAGGTTCTTGTATTTAAAACAGTAAATAGCGTAATTTCTTGAGATAACTACTGAGGCGATGGCGGTAGTTTTAATATGCATCAATGCAAAAAAATAAAGTAAATACGTCTTTATTTGAGTAGGTAGGCACAGACACTCATCGTTTCTAGATACAAATTTAGGTATGGTGTGAAAAAGTGTTAATAAGTGAATGATAGATATAGAAAACCCGATATAAAAAACAATCAGTCATTTAAGTTTGTTTACGTCCGCTTGGCACTGGATTGAGCAGATTGGACTTGTATCTGTCTTCCTGGTGAATATTCTGCAGCGTTTTACCCAGACATATGAATAACCTAGCTCCTCCGCGGTCTTCTTTGTTTCGTTAAGCAAAGATTTGTTTTCCGGAGTTAAGTGATCGTTAACAAAGATGCGCTGGACTTCGCTGAATCCTATGTCAGCTGCTGCAAATTGCTTCAGTTTTTTTGCTGCAGATACGACGTTTTCCTTCATGTATCTGTTGATGAAGCAAGCTATGATTGGCTTTTGGCTCGATGTTCGAGAACGAATTCGCGTTATGAAAGAGATGTCGCGCTGTGTTATTTCAATATTCAGTTTGTTACCGATTTTAGCAAGAATATCAAAAAGATTCTCGTCCTTTCTCATTGGTACTCCTTTTATTTCGATATTATTTAACCGAGCTTGCTGGTCTCTGGCGTTCAGACTATTTTGTAGTTCAAGTATTTTCTCATCTAAATTTTGTAATCTTTTATCAGTGATTACTTTCTCCTCCTCTAAGACTTTTAGTTTTAAATCGGTATCATCAACTCTCGTAGTAAGCGTTTGCACATTAGAAGTTAAGCATTCCACAGATGTTTTAACAACATTGAAGTCACTTTTTAGCTCATTAATATCACTTTTGAGGGTTGGTAGAACATCTAGTTTCTCGTTGATAGACTTTAGGATAATATCGAACTGGTTGGGAGGTTCTGAAGAAGAAGCACTAACAACTGGTGTTGGCATCGCGGTGTTACGAGATGAAATTGTAGGTGAATTATTCGATTCCGAGACTTGCTTGCACGCAGTGCAGCGCAGTTGGGCTAGGCGTGCTGCACCTAGTTTCCTGTAATTTTTCTCCAGAATATTCGCGCAGGCGAAGCAGAATGTAGTTGTACATCCACCACACACAGCACCATCCGAGAATGATTGAGAGCATCCAGGGCACACGTTCATGGTTATCCGATATGGTACACGTTTGTATGACGGTAATTCAAAAAACGCAATGTACGCAATGAATAATCTTTTGTTGACGTGCGTTTAGATCGGCGCTACGATCGCAACTTATGTAAATTTTACTTCAATTAAACCATGTGATAATTGCCCTTATTTTTTGTTACGGTCACGAAAGTAACGCATCGTTGGTGCTTTGGAAGGCATGCTAAAACAAATAAAAGGAAAATGAAGTCGTGACGTCGCCTTAGTTTAAGAGGATCCATCACGGATAAGATAATTGAGCAAAAGTTCACTAGAAAAAAAACCGGCCAAGTGTGAGTCGGACTCGCGCACCGACTTAAATTTTAAATCAAAACAAAAAACTAAAAGTGACATTAAAATTTAAAATTAAATCGAAAAATTCTATCACTTTCACCATTTGTAACAGAAAGGGTATATCAACCCTGAAGGATCTGATTCTGTTCATAAAACTGAACAACTTTCCTAAGGAATATAGGTTGAAATACGAATAACCAAATTTGATCTCCCATACAAAATGTGCTATCAGTTGGTGTAGTTTATTATGTAGGTTATTTTGTACTATGACCTTTGTTCCTTGGGAAAAGTTGTTCAGTTTTATGGACAGAGTAACACCCTGTAGTATTATCACAGCTTTCCGTTACACGCTGTACATAGAGTAATAGATTCCGTGAATAAGAAAATTTACGTCAGTCAGGCCCAAGGATTAAGGGCAGTCAATTCGCAAGGGAAACTTATATGTAAGGTACCTTGAAACTTGGCTCATAGACAGGAATAGGATCATTAAAGATAAATTAAAAATAACAATTATTTTCGGCCATAAATGACGAGGGTTTAAAAAAAATCATTTTCGTCCAATATCGATAGGTCGTATGGCAGAATGAGTAGTCATTGCCTATCATAAAAAAAAAACTAACAGATGTATAAACCGACCACAGACAACTTAGAACAGTTGTCAGTTTTTTTTTTAAGACTGGCCATGGCTACGTTTCATTCTGCCATATATCGATATTTGACAAAAACAAAATTATTTTTTAACTTTATTATTTGCAACCGAAAAAAATTCGTATTTTTTATTTTTACTTATTGACCTTATCCCTGTCTATGACCTAAGTTTCAAGGTACCTTACACATACGTTTCCTATGCGAATTGCGCAGAAGTTAATCGAGCAAATTTTGTTAACGAGGAACAATTTGATCAATCGTTTACTGTCGTCAGACTTCTAATCTATATATATAAAAGAAGAAGGTGACTGACTGACTGACTGACTGACTGACTGACTGACATATCAACGCACAGCCCAAACGGCTGGGTCTAGAGATAACAAATTTGGCATGTAGGTTCCTTATGAGGCCTAGGGGTGCACTAAGAAAGGGTTTTACAAAATTCCACCCCTAAGGGGGTAAAATAGGGGATGCAAGTTTGTATGAAAGTCCGTCAGTTTTGAAGTTAGCTTCTTTAATATTTGTATTGAGGCTGATGATTAAAAATTATTATTTACGTGTCTCAGTGTTTTTGAAAATTCGACACCCTTAAGGGTGAAATGGGGGATGAAGTAGAAAATTCTTTATTTTTAAAGTAAAATCCACATAATTTATTATTTAGGCACTAATGATGTAATTCTATGCAACGTTCATCACAGCTATTGAAATTCCACCCCAAATTCAACCCCTAAAAAAGGGAAATGGGGTGAAAATGTCTAAAAACCAATATGGGTATCGTTTGTATGGTTTATCGGGTCGCTGATTACGAAAACTACAACAATTTTGAAATCCAACGTGGTGGATGTTAAATACCATCATCCCCCTGGGGATGGAGTTGGGGTGCGATAGGTTTGAAATGTCTAAAAATCAATATGGATGTCGTTTGTATGGTTTATCGGGTCGCTGATTACGAAAGCTACAACAACTTTGAAATCCAACGTGGTGGACGTGAAATACCATCATCCCCTGGGAATGGGGTTGGGATGCGATAGGTTTAAAATGTCTAAAAATAAATATGGGTGTCGTTTCTATGTTAGGGATAGTGGTTACATTGGCGTTAGGGGTAGGGATAGGGGCAGGGATAGGGAGAGGTAGAGGTAGAGAGGTAGAGATGGAGAGAGGTAGAGAGGTAGAGAGGTAGAGAGGTAGAGAGGTAGAGAGGTAGAGAGGTAGAGAGGTAGAGAGGTAGAGAGGTAGAGAGGTAGAGAGGTAGAGAGGTAGAGAGGTAGAGAGGTAGAGAGGTAGAGAGGTAGAGAGGTAGAGAGGTAGAGAGGTAGAGAGGTAGAGAGGTAGAGAGGTAGAGAGGTAGAGAGGTAGAGAGGTAGAGAGGTAGAGAGGTAGAGAGGTAGAGAGGTAGAGAGGTAGAGAGGTAGAGAGGTAGAGAGGTAGAGAGGTAGAGCGGTAGAGAGGTAGAGAGGCAGAGAGGTAGAGAGGCAGTGAGGTAGAGACGTAGAGGTACAGGTACAGGTAGAGGGAGAGGGAGAAGGATAGGAAGGGGGAGAGAGAGGGAGAGAAGGAGGGGGAGAGGGAGAGAGAGGGGGAGATGGAGGGGCAGGGGGAGAGGGAGGAGGGGGAGAGACAGAGGGAGGGGGAGGGGGAGAGGAAGGGGGGAGAGGGAGAGAGAGGGAGAGGGTTTTAGTTTTTCTCAATTACTTCTGCGAATTGGCTCTGTTTTGAAATATTACATAAAGGTGTCTCTCATCTCTCTCTTTACATTTGTTAGGATATCTGTTTTGAGTAATTTATGAGTAACGTCTGTATATTATAGAAAATTCAGCTGGATCTTGAATTATACTCATTGATTTGTGCAGGGTTAGTCCTGTTTTTCCTTAGTTTAAAATTACCCCGAAATGACGGGAAAATATCTCATTGCTCCGGAAAACCGGTAACAACAGAAATACGAAATCCACGCGAGCGAAGCCGCGGGCAACAGCTAGTTTCAAAATAAAAGATGGAACTTACCTTTTTTCAGGGTTCCGTAGTCAACGAGGAACCCTTATAGTTTCGTCATGTCCGTCTGTCTGTCGGTCCGCGGCTTAGCTCAGAGACCCTTTGTACTAGAAAGCTGAAATTTTGTACAAATATGCATTTCATTTACGCCGACAAAGTGGTAGAATAAAATATTGAAAAATATTTTTTAGGGTACCTCCCCTACAAGTAAAGTGGGGATGATTTTTTTTTTCTCGTATACCCCATAGTGTGGGGTGTTTTTAGATAGTTCTTTTAAAAATAATTTAAGTCTGCTAAGATCATTTTTTGATTTAGGGATCCGTTTGCGAAATATTAATCTTGAAAGCGCAATTTTTTGTTGGAGTAAAGTGACCCCCCCCCCTGCCCGCTAAACGATTGTTACTGGAAATGTGAAAAACTTCACAGTAGTTACGAGGATATTTTTGCGACGAGCAACATGGATTCCTCCCACAGCGTTCGACTGCCTCCAATTTTTTGAATATCACAACATTAATTGGCTATAATCTGGATCAGAAAACTCAGGTCGATGTTGCCTATTTTGATTTCCGAAAGGCCTTTGACCGAGTTAATAATGATCAACTGCTGGTAAAAATGGCACTTGCAGGATTCTCATTGCCATTGCTGGACTTTTTTTGCTCATACTTTGCGGACAGAACCTAATATGTCGACTACGAGAACTTCAGATCTGCCCCATACAAAGTTAGCTCAGGTATAGGCCAAGGAAGCAGCCTAGGACCGCTTCTATTCCTCTTGCTCATCAACGATCTGCCAACATCAGTTGAGTCCGCAGTGTGCCTTTTATTCGCAGATGATGTCAAGTTGGCTCTGCCTGTCAAGTGCAGTGACGATTTTGCCCGTCTTCAGGTAGATATAGACAACGTCCTCGCATGGAGCATAAATAACAGCCTAGAATTGAATGTCAACAAATGTTCGGTGATGTCTTATTCCCGTGTCAACCCCACAATACACTCATACCATCTGGGTGCCCTTCCATTAAATCGTGTACAGTCGATGCGCGATCTAGGTGTAAGATTCGATCCACAACTTAAATTTAATGACCATATTATCGATGTCTGCTGCGCTGCTAGTAAATGTCTAGGTTTCATCAAACGTCAGTCCAAATTCTTCTGCCATCGTGAGCCAATATCAATTCTATATAACGCTTTTGTCCGCAGTAAGCTAGAGAGTAATTCGATTGTATGGAACCCTCATAACAATCTGTACACTGATATGCTAGAAAGGGTACAGAAGTCGTTTTTGCGACTATTATACAAAAAACTCTACGGATTTTATCCATATATGTACCCGACACTTTTTGTCCAGGGTATGGTCTCCTATAGAGCACTGGAAGTTAGGCGAAAACTAGCGCTTATCAAATACTTTTACTACCTACTCAATGGTAAGACCAGCAACCCCTTACTCCTGGCGCAAATACCATTTTATGTCCCTCCACCTCAAAGATACTCGCTACGGCTGCGCCGTCACCCCTTATTTGTAACAAATATTCCTCGGACGAGAATGCTTGAGCACACCCCATTCTACGAAAGCCTAGCACTCATAGACAGCCTTGCTCTCGTGAGTAAGGTTGATCTATTCAGTGCACCTGAGACGAAGTTTCTTACAGCCGCCGGCTGCTACCTGGAGATGATCACTGTCCGAAGCTCACTGGTTGAAATACCGCATCCAGTGATACCGGACAGTGACCGTCTTTAACGCTTATGACGCCTCTTCTTAGTATATAATATAGAAATTGACTATGGCTTACATGTTTAGTTTTTAAGACTGTTAATGTAAACTGTATGAATAAATAAATAAATTAATAAGATCTTAATGAAAAAGTAGTAGCATATATGATGAAATTAAAAGAAAAACTACCACCGTTAAAAAGGTTTCACAGGTCAATGAGCTATAGCCCAAAAAACTAAAAATAATAAAAAGTGCAATAGCAATCAGGCGCTAGGACCTCGCTGAGCATTAGGAGGTAAAAAGTTCTTATAGTTTCGCAAAAAAGTGGCTGTGACATACGGATGGACCGACAGACAGACATGACGAATCCATAAGAGTTCCGTTTTTTGCCATTTGGCTACGGAACCCTAAAAAATAACCATAGCAGCTTCCTACCATGCAATGGCTTACTCAGCAGATAAAACTAAAACAGTTTTCCCAATAAATAAGGAGGAATGAAAAAAAAAACCGACATTTTTATACAAGCTGAACAAACAGTGATAATTTTTTAGTTTTTCTATTAAGTCTGATGACGAAGCCCTTAGAGTTTTCAGTACGCCGTCCCTTACATCCCACAGGTTTTCGTTCACTACCACGACGAAGCAGACTTATGTTAGTACCTGCCTTGGTACAATCAACGACAAGTCAAGCCTGACACTCGCAGTGAGACTCTAGCCCATACGTCTGTTGAAATAAGAACGGTATAAAGTCCAATGAGTCAAGCTTGATGTGCTCTTGACTGTACAGTTTAATATATAATTCGTGACTGTACACAGACAGTCCCTGACACGACTTAACAAGACGGTTGCCGGAACCAACAAGAAAAATGACGTCAGTTAGAGGCACGGAGCATAGAATAGAGGAGTCGATTACGGTGGAGTCAATCGAGCGAATGTAGTTCACGAGGAACAATTCGATCAATCGTTTACGGTCGAATGCTCGCGTTGTTCCGTTCCGTCGACAGAACAAGTTTGTAAATTTCATTTTGAATTTCTTAACAGTGAAGTTATGAACATCTCCAGTAATGTGTCCATTACCGCTAAAACCGTAATTTTGCACATAGGTTTTTCAGCCATGTCAATATAATTATGAAAATGAAAATATTTTGCTAGAAGGAATATACATCAACTACCTAAAAATTAAGCGAGAACTAAGTACAAACTTGATCAACCACATACTGAAGAGCAAAGAAAATGGGGCGTTACTTTTTTCGCCATATTTACATTTTCATACAATGATGGACTCAAAGTAATCGCTGTATCCAAATGTAATAAAAATACATGTCTGATTAATCAGGTCTTTAGAAAAGAATCTTTTCAACAAATATTGCAGCAGCACTTCGTTTTAACATACCACGTATCTTTCAAAAATACCTTTGCCTCAAATGGATGATGTAATTGGCATTGCATTTCAATCGTTTTCCCTTTATATGAAAGAAGCGTCTACCCTAGTGAAAGAAACGACTAGACACCGCCCCGTAATAATGTAGTGAACCCTTACCAAAGGTCTTGTCTCAAAGGGTTGTCAAATTACCGCCATCTATCTTGTCCGAACGAAATCCTAACCTCGGCAAATTAGGTTCTCCTTTTTATTAACTCCTGGTACAGATATCGTAGCTCAATTTGGTTCAGTAGAGCTGGCAGTGTAACTACAGCGTTTTTCACTCTTCGGAAGGTACGATAGTTTAGTATGGTGCTAGTTATTATTGAATATAGTAGTCGTTAAGGCCTGTCAGTCATCCACATTACCACTTAGCATCACGATTACTATTAAACATGAAAAACATATTTTTAACCTTTAAAAGGACAAATTTTTATACCCTTTATACTCCCCCTTTATAAATAGTTCTATCGTGTTTTTAGAGTTTTATACCAAAATGGTAGCCCTTGTGGTGCGACTTCGTCTTTCTGTCTGTCACATCTTTTATCTCGTAGTAACTACTCTCGCTATCGACTTGAAATTTGGGACAGTTTTAAAACACGATTGCCCAACTTTATTGCAAACGATAAAAATAATAAACTTATATTATTATTATTGTAAAGGGGGTCCAAAAAGGGAGGGCAACATTTTTATGTGTCGTTGCTAAGTCGAGTAGGGTATCATATGAAAATACTTTACTTGTACATTCCAAAATAGATTTTTGTATTTTTTGTAACTCTTAGTTTTTAAGTTATTATGAAAAATAACTACAAACATGTACTACCTTCTTTATCGCCGAAGTTTGCAAAAGCATAAATCTGAATTGGTTATAGTCGATAGGAAAAATAATACGATCTCGATCATCCCTAAGTAGCACAGTTTTTTAGAAATCTGAAGTATGTCGGAACCCTCGGCGCACGAGTCCGACTCGCACTTGACCGGTTTTACAAGAATGGTATTATCTTACTGAAAAATATTCACATAAAAGCCCTTATAGGCCGTCAGTTTTAATTAAAAACCCAAAACTTTTCAACTTATTCGCTATGTAAGTACTTGTTTTTGAAAGTCTCTTCAAATTAAACTTATTTTATTTTAGATTAATCCTCAAATAAAAGTTTGACTGTGCTTGTTACGAACTTTAACATTGACTTGAAAAGGATGCAGAATTTTTATCAGATTAATAAAGAAATTCGCCCCTAAAAAGGTTGTTACAATGCAAGTTAGATGGGTAATAGTAGCAAAGAATTTATGTGATCCTCCTTCGTCGGATAATAGGCAGTTTTCCTTGACGTCTGTCATAGTTGAAAGTGTTGCTATTTTCGGCCGAAGTCTTGTAAAGTGTCGATGGGTGGTACGGTAGTCACTGTTGGTATATCGTTTTTTTTAGACATATGTGAATATAAAATATTTTTACTAGAAAAAAATGTAACAGGGATTTGACAAAAGCAATCAAACTGACTTAATCATTTTCATACTGATTATATATGGTGGCCCTTGGTGGTTTTTCCTCGTGCTGATTTGAAGCGCCATCTAGAGGACATTTCAAAATATAGGGTGACTTTTAATTAGTTCTTGATAGAAAAAGGTATATGCATGTGCTCATGGTACTGAACAACTTTCCCCAAGAAACAGGTCGAAATACGAAAATCAAGTATTGACCGAGGTACCATGGAAACTGCATCAGCTGATAGCGCATTTTGTATAGGAGGACAAATTTGGTTTTTCGTATTTCGACCTATGTTCCCTGGGAAAAGTTGTTCAGTATCATAAATACATGCATATCTTTTGCTATCAAGAACTAATTAAAAGTCACCCTATATGGTTGAAAACACCCTATTAATTCTTTGTGAACGGCAGGAGCCGCTGCCGAATCCGCGGCCCGAAGCGAAACAAATATTCCGCGCTCGACACCTACCATTTCGTTCCTTTTCCTGTGGAGACGACTGGGTGCTGGGGTGCAGAGGTTATAAGCTTGGTGAGGGATATGGGCCATCGATTGCGGGAGAGGGGACATGACCCCCGCTCTGGATCTTTTCTGGTGCAAAGGTTGTCCATCGCGATCCAACGCGGCAACGCTGCAAGTGCGATGGGCACCTTTGCGCCCGGAATGACTTGGGTCGGGTTATTTAATTAAGTTTTAATAATAATTGACTATTGAATGTCGTCATTCCTAATATAATCTTTAAGTTGACGATTGTAAGAAAATATATAAATGATTTTTGTTATTAATTCAACAATCATTTATAATCGGGTTCTCTGAAAAAGCTTTACCAAGCAGTTCTTGTGGACAAATTGAACGAATAAATATCGACATAGATCACACGTCTGGGAAATTCGTTTCTTCCATGGTTTCGAGTACAATTTTGGACAAAAACTTAAAATAGCGCGATTCAGTCAACTTTGCAACGCCATCTTTTCGTCTGCTTTGGTATGAGATAATTTTAAAAAATAAAAAATAGTCAACAATGAATAGTCTATTAGGCGTAAATATGCATAGTTTCTAACACCAGAGCAATTCTCTGTCAAAATAAATTATTTCAGTTTGGCGGGTTCTATGTAGACTAAGTGGCCATGTAGGTAAAATAAAAGAAAAAATAAATTATTCATTTATTATAAGCAAACCTCGGTACTTTGTACCAAAGAGATTTTAACCTCGCTAAGCGTAGCGAGGTTCATATCTCTTTGCTTTGTACACTAATTAAACTTTTGTCCTTTGAGAGGTCCCTAGATTTGAGAGCGTCAAAAACATTATTATCCTAATTCACCCACGAGTTTGAGCTTGTACTTGACCGAAAATTGTGTAATGTAATTTCATACATGACTGAGTTTACATGGAGTTTATAATTTTTATTTTGTGACCCTATCAATATAAACTCAAAAATCTGGTTGCATGTTGGTTTAGCTGTTCAATCTCGACTTCTATTTTTCAAGTTATGATAAAAAAATATAAAAAAAAACTGACACCCTCCCCCCGCCTTCATCTCCGAATTTGCTTATCGAAAAATCTGAATTAAATGTAGTCGATAGAAGTTTAGTTTAAGTAAATATTTCAGAAAAAATATAACAATATTTACAAGTAGCCCAGTCTTATAGAAATCTGCAAAAAACCTTTATAAACAAACTTAGTTTCGCGGTCCTAAAATTGACTTTATTGCTTCTAAAAATACTGTACCTAAGTATATCGGAACCCTCAACACGCGAGTCTGACTCGCACTTGACCGGTTTTTATATTTAGAGTAACATGGCTAGTAAACACCTGCAAGTAAATGAAAATATGAAATTAACCAACTGTGTGTGTTATATAGGGTGACTTTTAATTAGTTCTTGATAGCAAAAGATATGCATGTATTCATGATACTGAACAACTTTACCCAAGGAACATAGGTCGAAATACGAAAAACCAAATTTGGCCTCCCTTACAAAATGCGCTATCAGCTGATGCAGTTTCTATGAGAGGTCAAAACTTGATTTTCGTATTTCGACCTATGTTCATTGGGGAAAGTTGTTCAGTATCATGAGGACATTCATACCTTGTTCTATCAAGAACTAATTAAAAGTCACCCTATATACCTACAATGTAGGATTATTCCTACTATGTGAAAATATTGTAGGTATATCCTAACCACAGGTGGACGCCGGCTTGCCATTTTATAGGCGTTACGACCCGAAAATTCATTAAAAATTCTGCTCCCGTAGTTCACGTACAATTTTACCAAAAATATCGTTAAGCCAAACACGGGCTGAAGGAAAATGGGTAAAAAGAGGGTTTGCTTCACTTTGACATGGTTCCTTTATGCTATACGTAGGATATGATCGTGATGTTGGCAAAGAATAGAACCAATCCATCTCTACCTGTGGATGTACTGGGAATATCAGCCGGAGGATGAGCGTAGCATCCTGCTATCATGGACGAACAATAAGGACTGACCAGACCATTCCCTTTTAGAAATCATAACCCGAAAAAGTATAAAACTAGATGGCGCTTATAAATAGTCCGGGAAGTTATTATGATTTATCGAGTATTCTGCTAAAAAAATGAACCGAATTTCAATGTCAGCGTTTCTTTACATTGAAAGTAGGTATGTAGAAATTTTGAATAATTTTTGGCAGAATACTCTGTAGACCATAATTAATTTCCAGATATTTGAAAGCGCCATCTAGTTAACATGAATTTTATGCCTTTCCGGGTTAGTATGAAGATTGTCAGTCTTATTATTATTCGTCCACGCTGCTGTGTATCGTATAAACTTACGTACTGCGGTCACTAACAACCGCAGTCCAAGATACCAGCCGGAACGCTAACAAGCGTGGTGACTATGACTATCCCCTCTTAATTGTACCAACCTATTTTGCTGGAATTCTGCGGGGAGCTCCCTGTCCTGTAGTGACGTTGCATGGGATATCATGATGACACGTAATTTAAACTTGTAAAGTTAGTTGGTTTTATAGCATACATATTCTGAAAAATCCCTGTCAATATTCATAACTTCCTGAATTCCTAAGCTACTGGACAAAAAAGCGTACAAATTTGTAGACTGATAAAAGTTGAATCTAATGGAAAATGTACGTTATATATAGCGTGCATTTAAAAATAATACTTATTTTTAATATGCAATTGCATAATGCCTATGCTATGCATGCTACGTAATTTTTGGCACAAGTTTTTATTACTCTTTGTCAGTAGCAGCTGACCGAGCGAAGTTCAAATCTCTTTGGTAGCAGCAGTACAGTGCGACTATTTGTCAGGAGGGCGCTGTTGTCATATAATTTATATAATTTGCTCGTTAAATGTAAACAGCACGACACGTTATGTTAAGTCTTAATAACTAAGTGTTTGAGCCAAACGTTTTTGTTTTAGTAATATCATTGAAATAACCACGATCACCCCCCAGTAGTTTTAGTTCCTATTTTATCTGCCTGCCTGAATAACCGCGTCGCACTGTAAAAGTTTAGCTATTTTTGGCCAAATTGTAATATAGGTATAGACTCGGGCACAATGCTTTGCGCTTCAGTGCACGCGTCCGGCAAACAGTACTGGGGAACTTTTACGTATAAGTAGGTACGTATCTATTGGTAAATATGTATCACAAATATCACAATCGGATTGGAATATTTTGAGCTTCTTAAAAGATTTGTAGTAAGGAGCTACATAAGTTGCTACGCGTACTACGCCGTAGCTGTAGTACCTATTTGGTCAGGCAGGAGCGCAGAATAAGAAAGTAATTAGGTATTAAATGTAGGAGGTGTCTTTTTGATGTTTTGACGAAAGAATTAAATCATAGTTATTACAGGGTGTTAGGGACGGTGTACCGAAAACTGAAAGGGTGTGCTCAGTCAACGAAAGTGAACAACTTTACCAAAGAAACATTTCTGGGAAATGAAAAAAAATTACCTCTCCATACAAACTGTTCAAACAGAGTGATCAATTTGTATGAAGAGGTAATTTATTTTTTATTTTCCCAAAAATATTTCTTTGGGAAAGTTGTTCAGTTTTGTTGACTCTGAGCACGCCCGTTCAGTTTTCTGTACACCGTCCCTTACACTCTGTATAGTGAGTTGTATCTTATCTTAAGTTATTTCATGAAAACTAAATACAAAAGAAATTATTTAAAACATACAGATTATTATGGTCGCCTTTGAGAACTATACAGGGCGAAGATACAGTGTTCCGAAAACTAAAAGAGCTTACGGATTGGACAAAACTGAACAAATTTCCCTAAGAAACTTGTTTTGGAAAATGATAAAAACTATCGAATTTTCCATCCAAACTGCATGAACGAAAAATACATTTTGTATGGAGAAGTTGTCTTTTCTTATAATTTGCCAACACTTGTTTCTTAGAGTCACTGTCCATGTAAGCGATTTTAATCACTCAAGCGATATAAATCACTCAGGCCATATAAAACACTCAGCCGATATTAATCACTTGCTCTTGCAACTGCAGATGCATGACCTGTTGTAGACTGTTTACAGAAATACTCGTAATGCCACATTTTACGCGATTTCATCCAAGACCCGGACTCCATAGGTGTTTAGGTCACTGTTTCATCGCTTTCATGTCAATTGAAAAAAAAAAAGAAAAATGTTGATTGGTAACCGAATTAACATAAAATACACACACTTGCATGTATAATTAAAAAAAAATTAAAAGTGTTTATTGGTAACCGAATTAACATAAAATACACACACTTGCATGTATAATTAAAAAAAAATGAAAAATGTTTATTGGTAACCGAATTAACATAAAATACACACACTTGCATGTATATTTGAAAAAAAAAATTAAAAATGTTTATTGGTAACCGAATTAACATAAAATACACACACATGCATGTATAATTGAAAAAGAAAATGAAAAATGTTTATTGGTAACTGAATTAACATAAAATACACACTATTTAGTTACTAAAATTAGGTTCCACCAGAGGCCTTCAAACTAGGCAAAGCCTGTACCTTGAAGGACCAGTATTCAATTACAATACAGACTTTGAACTAACATATATACAGGGTGTGAGGGACGGTGTACCGAAAACTGTAAGGGCGTGCTCAGTCAACGATACTCGTACTGAACAACTTTCCCAAAGAAACATTTCTGGGAAATGAAAAAAAAAATGACCTGTCCATACAAAACGTTCGACCAGAGTGAGCAATTTGTATGAAGAGGTCAATATTTTTTTTCATTTCCCAGAAATGTTTCTTTGGGAAAGTTGTTCAGTTTCATTGACTGAACACGCCCTTTCAGTTTTCGGTACACCGTCCTTTACACCCTGTATAATAATAAAAATAAAATTGGAGGAATGAGTAGGTAAGAACTAAAGCTAAAACAGAAGCAAAACTTGAATTAAAAGAAGAGAGAGTGGAAAGAAAGAGTGTAAAGAATGAAGTTTAAGAAGGGATTACACTTTACAGAACTTAACGGACAGAACTGAAATGCAAGCGATATTTGTAGCTGGCTTGCATTCGACAAATATCCCCGCTGTGGACAGTGACTCTTAGGGAAATTTGTTCAGTTTTATCCCTTCAGGACCACTTAGAATTCCCATAATGTTGAATTCTCTACTAAGTTAGCCCTTTTAGATTTTGGTACACTATCCCTTACACAGTTTTTATATTACACTCTACAAATAGCTTTTGCTACAACCTATTCCTTAAAGATAATATCCTAGTTTGTTGTATCATCCACTTATAAATGAGAAACCCAATAGAGTCGCCCCAGTAAAGTCCATCAAATCATCCCTTCATTTTGTTACATCCGTTATTTGAAGTCTGATGAATCGTTCTTCGTTATTCGGTGTTCTATTTTCAAATCGCCGGACATTATGGCCGCTTGAGAATCCCTTTGAGTAATATCCGTCGCTCTACCGCTCTTAGCCCTTTACTCACCCTTTTCCCTCATAATCACAAAGATTACCTTAATATGCGGGGTGTAAGGGACGGTGTACCGAAAACCAAACAGGCGTGCTAAGTCAACAAAACTGATCAACTTTCCCAAAGAAACATTTTTGGGAAATGAAATATTTTTTTAACTTTTTGATACAAACTGTTCGATCATTGTGAGCAATTTGTATGTTTGTTTGCTTTTTGTAAAAAAACAGGACCGTATTAATATGCCTTAGATGTCTGTCTGTCTGCTGTCTGTCAGCGGGCTGTATCTCATGAACTGTAGTAGCTAGACAGTTGAAATTTTCGTAGATCATGTATTTTTGTTGCAGCTATCAACAAATCCTAAAAATAAAAAGGAATAAATTAAGGGGGCTCCCATACTAAAAACCTGTTTTTAGGAGATATTCTCTGGATTTTTCTTTTAGCTCTATCTTAAAAACGGCAACACTTAGAAACGTAAAAATTGGCATGTTCATAGTGCAAAAGCTATTTAACATATAATTAAGACCGGTGAAGTATCTGGCGGACTTGCGCATTTTTAATACACTTCTGCGTGACTGTGCGTCTATAACTATGATAGTACTAGTTACCTTAGTTGTACGGAACCCTCCGTGCGCGAGTCCGACTCGCACTTGGCCGATTTTTTTATTCATTTCCCAAAAATATTTCTTAGGGTAAGTTGATCAGTTGGGTTAAATGAGCTCGCTCGTTTAGTTTTCGATATTCCGTCCCTGTAGTGGCTTAGTAAGTCAAACGGTTACAAAAATAAGATTAATTATTTTATATTTACGGTTGAAGTGTTATAGACTCTTTCAAAATGCTCGTTCATAAAAACGCATTTGCAAATAGACTTATTTATTTTCTTCTCATTTGCTTAATTTCGTTTCTTCGCATTCAGCTTCTATACAAATTGGATTTCATGGAGGATTTACAACCAAGGTTTTACACAGAGCGGTTGTCATTTGACCTCTGCATCATTCAGACCCAACCTTATACTTGATGGAATCGTGAGTGAGTCTGTAATTGAAAAAATGTATAATTTTTTGGAGATTGTACCAATAAAAATAAGTAATAAAATATTTTGTTGTGCATGTAGTCAATAGACCTATGTGTATAATTATTGTGCATTGTGCAAAGACTAATAAGCCGTGAATAGAAGGACCTCACTCGGCATAAGCCAACAACCTGTCTTTTTATACAATGTTCCTTAGTTTTTGTAAACAAATATTTATAAACGAAGTAAATTTTCTACAGCAAAACGAACATTTTCTTCAATAATAAAATAAGTATAATATCTCCAATAGTAGTAATAAATTACTACAATTTCAAATTGCGAGACGAAGAATTTGTCAAGCGATTTTGAACAGCAGAAGGTCGCTGCAGGAATGTTACGTGCTGTGAATTCATGTAATAACGTTATTTGCAGCAGCGCTGTTCCAATAACGGTTGAAATTCCAATTATTCGAGACACGCATACAAATACGCGTTTAATCGTTACTCCACTGTAAAATATCAGATACGACATTGTAGTTTTTGAAGTGAAAACTTCTTTAGCGGCGCTTGGCACTTTTTTAGACGGGTAAAAAATGTTAAACTCACGTCAGATCTCGCGTCAGATGTTTAAGTTTTGAAGTGAAAACTTCTTTAGCGGTGCGTCAGATCTGACTAAGATTGTCTAGTAATATAAATTCTCATCTTTGTCTACGATAGCGCAATAAATGAATATTGTATGCACTTTTATACTGATAAATAAAACACTTCGTGCGAAATTATACTCGTGCTTCGTCCTCTAGATTAGTACCTGAAAAACTAGTATTATATACGTAGTTACACGCAAGTGTCACCACTCATGCACTATAAGTTTAAAGAATTTGATAACTTTGTTTATTTTCATAAAATCATTTTATTTTATTTTTTATATTTTTAAAAGTGGGTATTTTGGTTCACCTGTCGCACGGCTCGCCCTGCCTTGCCATTCACGATTTAGTGCGCAACCACTCATCACGTGATTCCGCATTCTCAAGTTATATTTTGTGTTTTAGTGCATTATAAGTGCTTTGTGCGATTTTTAACATGCCTAAAAGGAAGCATAAGGACAAGGACGATGAACTAGAGTTCTTATCGTGGAAGATTAAAAAGTTAGAACGGAAATTAGGTCGCCGCAGTAACAGCCGCAGCCGAAGCCGTGACCGGTCTCGATCGCAATCGAGACATTCTAAGACCTACGAGTCATCACCACCGGCAAGTCAGGATGACATCCCAGGTATTGTTTTGTCCAAGTAATTCTTTATAATAATACAAATAAGTGTACTAAGTAGGTACGTTACCCAAACCAATCACAGTTCTCTTTTTTGCGATTACACAATAATAGTGTGTATTTATTGTGAAAGTAAACGCTATCAGAGCGGTTTGAGGGGCCGACTCGACTCTTATGTACCTAGTAGGTACCTACATAGTTCATACTTAGGTAACCTAAATGTGTTATTCAGGGCAGTTTTAGGGACTGACCCGCAATAACCTAAAGCCATTCAGAGCAGTTTCTGGGACTGTCTCGCGGCACCCACACTATGACTATCAGGGCAGCCATTGGGACTGACCCGCTGGTTGCTATACTCGTGCTTCAGCACTATAAAGGCGTAGGTTGTAGCAGATGTTATGTCTTAATTACAGTGGAAGATTTGCTCAGCGGTTTGTTCGACCCAACGCCTCCCGTCGAAACAAACGATGAAGTTTTCGGGGCTGAACCAAGTGGAGACTTATCAGCTGATAGTGGTCCTCTTAACTCTGCCGCTACCACCTCAGCAGAAACTCAGCCAGCAAATGAAGAGACCCCTGCTACTGTCGAACTAGATAGCGAACTATTGGAGATACTTGGCGCCGATCCTTCTACATCTATAGAATACGGAAAAGACATTCATAATGAACTGGCCTCAAGACTTCAACACATAGCTACTGGTGGGTTAACAAAAGAATCACGCAAAGAGCTGAATGAGAAATATTTATTACCCGCAAACTGCGTAAAGATAGGAGCTCCGTCGATGAATCCCGAAATAAAGGCCGCAGTTACTGAGATTGTCATGAAACGAGATAAGGGCATAGAAGCTCGGCAAAAGCAGCTTGCCTGTGCCATCTCCGGTCTAGCTAGTCTACTTAGCAAGGAGCTTGAGTCTAAGGATAAAGACAGTGCGCGCCTGAAACATCTTATGGACATATGCCGTATACTGTGCGATATACAACACGTCGAGTCTATAACTCGTCGCAATTTCGCCATTTTTTTCATAAAAAAGGAGCTAAAAGAGCACCTAGTCAACACTAAAATTGATAAAAGCCTATTCGGCGAGAACCTAGCCGAAACTCTTAAATCTGCTAAGGCTGTATCTAAGTCCGGCAGCGAGTTAAAGACGAAGCCTCCGCCAAAACCAAAACAACCTACGTCATCGACTAGTAATTTAAACTGGAAGAACCCGGCACCAGCGCGCAAACAGCAGAGCGCGCCGCGCGGTCGCGAAGCCGCTCCCCCGCCGGCGCCGGGCCCTGCGGCGCGGTCGTCTCGCAACACGACGCACGCCAGCTCGTCGAGGCCATCGCTGAGTCAGTCGAAGCAAACCCGCCGACATTAAGTCCGGTAATGTACACTGGTCAATTATCTAAATTTTACAAACAATGGTCGCTTATAACTAACGACCAAACTGTACTATCCTGGATCGATGGATATAAAATTGAGTTTTCTTCCCCAGTTATACAGAGCTACCCTCCTAAGGGACTAACATATTCTGAAACAGATAAAGCTCATTTTTGTCAGGCTATTAATAATCTACTTACCATCGGGGCCATATCAGAATGTGAACCATGTGAAGACCAATTTTTATCGAGTGTATTTTTGCGGCCCAAGCCAAATGGCAAAATGCGTTTTATATTAAACCTTAAAAACTTGAACAAGTTTATTACCACTTACCATTTTAAGCTTGAAGATTTGCGAACAGCAATCAAGCTTATATCTAAAGATTGCTTTATGGCAAACTTAGACCTAAAAGATGCGTATTTAACGATTAAAATTAATGATGAATCGAAAAAATATTTAAGGTTTTATGGAACGGAAAATTATATGAGTTTAACGTCTTGCCATTCGGTCTAAGCACAGCGCCATAAATTTTCACAAAAATTATGAAACCTATTGTCAAACTGCTCCGAACATGTGGATTGCTTTCCACAATTTAATGGGACGATATTTTTCTAATTGGCCAAACACACCAAGAGTGTTCAAACAACATATACATCACCAAGAAACTATTGACTAACCTTGGATTCATCATCAATGAGGAAAAAAGTAATCTTAAACCAACCAAAAGGTGTCAATTTTTAGGGTATATTATAGACTCACAGAAATTTCAAGTTACTTTACCCAACGAAAAACGTATTCTAATAAAAAGCGAGATAACAAAGATGATGAATCTAAGGCGATGTAAAATAAGAAAGTTTGCGCAACTTGTAGGGCTGCTAATATCCGCATGCCCAGCCATAGAATATGGCATGCTTTACACGAAAGAATTCGAGAGGCACAAGTTTTTAAATCTTAAGGACCATGATGACTATGACCAATATATGTACTTACCACCATCTCTGCACCCTGATTTGCGATGGTAGTCACAAGCAATAGACAAATCTGTACGTCAAATTGGCATTGATGATTACCGCACAGTTATCTTCACTGACGCATCAACTACGGGGTGGGGCTGTGCGAGCAGAGATGACACTGCGAGTGGAGTATGGTCGCGAGAGGAGCGTACCAAGCACATAAATGAGCTTGAATTACTGGCCGCTTATTTTGGTCTTAAAATATTTGCCAAAAATCTTAAAAACTGTCAAATATTGTTACGAATAGATGCCACAGCCATATCCTATATTAACCGCATGGGTGGAGTACAATTTCCTCATTTAACTAAGATATCGAAAGAAATTTGGCAATGGTGCAAAGCTCGAAGCATTTTCATATACGCCTCTTACATAAAGTCATCCGAAAACGAAATCGCAGACACGGAATCTCGACGCATTCACCCTGATATAGAGTGGGAGTTGTCAGCTGAATGTTTTAATATCATTGTCCATCGCTTTGGCCAGCCTGAGGTGGACCTGTTCGCGAGTAGGATCAATTCTAAATGTGCCGATTACGTGTCCTGGCATCGTGACCCCGATGCGCTCGCCGTCAACGCATTTACCATAAAATGGACAAACATGTTCTTTTACGCGTTCCCTCCTTTCGCGATCATACTAAAAATGCTAAGAAAAAATATATCTGATCAGGCAAAAGGTATTGTGGTTGTACCCAAATGGCCAACTCAACCATGGCACCCTATATTTCAGAGGCTGCTTATTTCAGAAGCATTAGAATTAGAACCTAACGAGAACAATATTATTTCCCATTCCAGCAACCGGAACATACAAGCGAACCTTACCCTGGTTGCCGGAGTATTGTGCGGACAGCGCTACTGCGACGCAGCATACCGCCTTCCGCCGTAAATATCATGATGGCGTCCCTGTCAGAAAACTCGTTCAAACAATACGACGTAGCACTCAGGAGATGGTTCGAATTTTGTTCCAAAAATAATTTCAACGTTTACGAGGCATCGATTCCAATAGTTCTATATTTTCTTACCGAGGTTTTTAACCAAGGGAGTCAATATGGCACTTTGAACTCATATAGAGCAGCCTTAGGCCTCATTCTAGGACCGTATGTTGCAAAAGATGACCGCATAGCAAGATTTTTCAAAGGTATTTACCGGCTACGCCCACCGCAGCCGAAATACAGTATAACGTGGGACACATCTTAAGTTTTGAACTATTTAGGGCAAAAAATTCCTAATGATAGTTTGTCGCTAGAAAACCTTACCAAGAAATGCGTAACATTACTTGCACTTGCTACAGCTCACCGTGTGCAAACACTATCTAACATTAACATAGCAAACATCGAAATTTTACCAACAAAAATAATGATCAAAATCCCTGACGAAATAAAAACCTCCCGTCCAGGGTTCAAACAGCCACTACTAGTTCTGCCTTTTTTCTTAGAAAAACCTGAAATATGCCCTTCAAAAACATTAACTGTTTATCTAGAAAAAACAAGATCTTTACGAAAAAATATAACTAACCTTTTCATAGGTATAAGAAAACCTCACCTTGCGGTCACCGCCCAGACATTGAGTCGCTGGATCAAATCAATCTTAAAGGATAGCGGAATCGATGTCTCAATATTTACTGCCCACAGTACGCGTCATGCCGCTACGTCTCGAGCCCGTCAGAGCGGAGTGTCTGTTGATTTAATACGCAATACTGCGGGCTGGAGTGGCAGTTCCAATACTTTCGGTAGGTTCTATAATCGAACGATTATAGAACCTAATGAAATTGCACTGGCTACCGCGGTACTTAGTAGTTCGTAGTCATTACTCTCAGGTCATTATGATATGACAAAGTAATAAAAATTGTAATTTCTTTTTCTCAAATTCTTGAGTAACTGATTGTTTTCTATCACAAATAGTCTTGACTATTTACCGTTTAGCAAACTTAAAATATTAGTTGTATTTGTCTGTATGTGTTCTTTGTACGTATGTACACCTCTTGTCTGATTTACGGTCAATACAAATATGTTATTTATTTTTTCTTTTCTTCTCTTATATCGAATCTGTCTTCTTGACATTTCCATAGCCTTACTCTCAAGGTCTACGTATATAATACTAGTTTTTCAGGTACTAATCTAGAGGACGAAGCACGAGTATAATTAATGATTAAACGAACTTACCTGTACGTGAAGTTCTATCATAATTATACGAAGTGCTTCGTCCGAAGAGATTAGTACCGCCCGCCCACCCCGTTCTTCCCCGAATGCTATGGAAATGCCATTTATGTTGTGGTCTTAACTCTAAACTCAATGACAAGGCAGGGCGAGCCGTGCGACAGGTGAACCAAAATACCCACTTTTAAAAATATAAAAAATAAAATAAAATGATTTTATGAAAATAAACAAAGTTATCAAATTCTTTAAACTTATAGTGCATGAGTGGTGACACTTGCGTGTAACTACGTATATAATACTAGTTTTTCAGGTACTAATCTCTTCGGACGAAGCACTTCGTATAATTATGATAGAACTTCACGTACAGGTAAGTTCGTTTAATCATTAATTATTCCCTAACCACTCCAAAATATTCAAAAATGCACAACGTTGATGTTTAAGTTTTCACTTCTGCCGGCACTCCCGGAGTGCAACCCGTCCTTTTTATTGTTTATTTACAACCTTGAGCGTTTACATAACAGGATTCATAATTTAAGGATCATTCTCAGAATAACTTATAACGCTGTGTACAAGTGTACAGGTTAAGCAGATCGACATTTTTTCCATAGAATTCTCATCAGTCATCAGTAAAAAACGCCTTTTGTAAAGGAATTGAATTGGATTGCAAAATAATAGACACTATTCAAGACACATTCGTTAGTGCATACAGTCGCTCAAATTTAGAAAACACTTACAAACAACTCATAATTTTACCAGTCCACCGTCTTTGATCGGTTCACAACTCTGTTTTTTACTCTTAACTATTTGAAATCTAGACCAATGATATACAAATATCTTCTTCGTTATCATGATTCTATGTAAAACAAGTCCACGAGTTAAATATGTGGACGTAGACGGATTTTAAAGTTTTTGCTAATTTAAAACTATTATTTTACTCTTGACTACTTTCGGTAATTTATTTTAAATTTCCTCCTAAAGAATTACATGCAGACAACATTTCAGACTAATAGTCGATTACATATTTACGTTGCTTTTTTTTTAGCTCAGCTCTTGCGTAATATTTACGTATAGGTTTTGCTTTACTTTATCTCAATGAAAAAAAAAAAGGTTCTAGTATAATGAAATATCCTAAAAAAATATTCGACTCTCCTTACATCAACAGTTGATCGGTCCAATTTGTATGAATACTATATTTCCGTTTTGAATTTTCAGAAGGAATAGAACAAAAGTTGTCAAAATTACCCCCCTAGAATAAGCCCTCAAAAGGTCGTACACGAATTTATTAAAGCCCTGTTATAAATGCCAACAAGTACTAGGAACAGGTACGAGTACTAGCTTCAGAGACTTATTGAAGTTATTCCCTAGATAAAATTGTTATTTATAAGAAGCAAACAGAACTGTTTATTCTTAGACGCCGTTAATTGTATACCTATATAATAATAATTGTCGAAGTAAACTGTTTGGAATCAAGCTTTCTTTCCTTCTTTGGAATGAGGTGGTCATTTTTAGAACATAGACACACGACGGTATTTAAAACGAGCATTTTTAGGGTTCCGATACCAAAATGGCAAAAAAAGGAACCCTTATGGTGCGACATTGTCTGTCTGTCCGTCTGTCTGACACACCTGTATATCTCGGCAACCCAGTCATGCTATCGACTTGAAATTTGGAATAGTTTTAGAAAAACATCTAATAACATAGCTAGTCTATGTTAATTACACAATCAAAGCACTCCCACTAATCCGTTGAAAATCTCAAGCGGTTTGAATTTCTGCCATGTTTCTGTTTAATGATCATACTACAGCTATTTAACGTTTGATTATAATTCTCAAACTTGAATAAGCAAGCTTTAGGCGTTTACTGGGTCTTTAGTTACCTATTGAAATGGATGAAATACACAGAGAGACAAAATTAAAGGTGACATAGAAAAAAATTGGTGGACAGTACTGACTTTGGTGAATTCCCAGATTCTTATTTACACAATGAGTTCTAAGCAAGGAAACCCCTCAATCAATAGGGAAGGTCAAAACTATTTCGTTTTAAAACCTGTGTGACACACGTCGGACAGACAGACATGCAGACACATGAATAATGAAGGAAAAGGTGGTAAAATAATTATAACAATTTTAGTAACTCTCTCTTTGCACGAAAAACTCACAACTTATAAGATAAGAAAACTTACTTTTGTGTATATTGTTACTTTTTATTATTATTTGGAGAATAGGATTCATAAGGTTTAAGTAAATGGGACGAAGTCACTGGGATCTGTAGTCAAAAGTGGTGTACTTCAAGGGTCCATATGAGGGCCATTTTTATTCCTTATTTATATTAATGACCTACCTTTTGTGGTGAGGAATTAGTCAAAGATTGTGTAATTTGCTGATGAAACTTCATTAATATTTAATGTAAGTAGGAAATCACAGAATTATAACGAGGTGAATGATACACTTGGACAGATTCATGCATGGTTTACAGTTAACAATTTAGTCTTAAACGCCAAAAAACTAAGTGTATTAAATTTGCACTACCAAGTTGTTTTCAGTACACCGTCCCTAACACCCTTTAGAGGTTGAAAACTGTGCATTTTTAAAAAGCAGTAGTAACATATCGAAGTGCTTACAATATTTTCACATGGCTTACAAGTATGACTTAGCTACTGTAGGTGATCCCTTTTAAAACAAATATATTTTATCTCTATTGTATCTTTATTTGCAAAAACAAAGTATAAACAGAAAGCTATATTTGTGAAAAGTAAGTAATTCTACATTCAAAATCAAACAAAGAGGGTCAGTGCCACCATTCACACAAGTCTACCACGCTCTACTATTCAGACGTTCTGAAATAGCGCTCAAACAAAAGTTGCTACATCTATCCGTAGGCGGTTCTCGCTTCGTATTTAGGGTTACCAGGCTTAAAAAATAAAACAATTTATTCACCCAAGTAATTTAAGGCTTAGGATTTAAAAAGGCTGCTGTCCTAATTGCTCAAGCTCACTTGACATAATAAATTAAATGGCACATTAAGCAAGTCAGGTCTTGTAGAGTTTCTTTTTGAGAGCTTTTGTCATGAGACAAACAAAATTTTAACTAAATAAATTGACAAATTATTCTTTCTTAACTGGCTAGTACCTGGTCCACCGAGCTTTGCTCTATAAAAGCTGCCACAATCGGGTGAGCAGGCTATGCTACTCGCCAACATATGGCGCTGTCGGTTTCTGTATAAAAAAGCGGTATTTTTAAAAATGCTTGAAAACACGAGAAAAACTAATTTTCCCAGACATGAGACCTAGCTAAATCGATTTTTCTCCCCGGACAACTCCCGTACGGTAATCTAAATGGTAATCTAAAAATATTGCTTTTTTAATAGTATAGGATAAATTATAAACCATAAATCTTTATTTGCTATATACATGATATATACTCAAACTAGTCAAAAACTGTTCAAAGGAGTGCTTATTTTTGCTAAATATAAATAAATATAAAACACATTATAAGCTGAATCCATTAATAATGAGCGGGGAAACCTGCTCTGTGGTGGCAACCCTGTTGGTGCAAGTAACTACTACTGTTTTCAATGCATTTGTGTTATTCTTGAGTTTGATTCTAGCACGTTCTGATTTGTAATGGGTACCTGCAAATAGTTTTTTTTTTATAAAAGTACTCATGTTGATTAAGTTTTCTGTAAGGGATCAAATTTAATCTAAGGTGACTCATATTGGTTCTGTGTGACACTTAAGTCTAACAGCCAGGTGCAAAATTCGTCTTTAAAGTTAAAGCTCATTTAAATATACAAGGTGTAAGGGACCGTTTACCGTGCTCAGTCAACGAAACCGAACAACTTTCCCAAAGAAAATTTTTTGGGATATGTAAAAATTTTTTGTACTCCCTACAAAGTGCTCTATCAGACTGAGTAATTTGTATGGAGAGGTCCAAAATATTTTTTATTTTAATAAAAAGCTTCTTTGGGAAAGTTGTTCAGTTTCGTTGACTGAGCACGCTCTTTTAGTTTTCGGCACACCGTCCCTTACACCCTTTATTGCTGGTACTCCCTTAGTCAGCAAAATGAAAGAGTCGGGAATAGATTTAAATTAAATTAAAATCATTTTATTTCATTTTATTTTATTTTTTTTATTTTATTTTTATTTTATTTATTTATTTTTATTTTTTTTTTCGAGATTCTTGGTCTCATATTAAAAAAATAAAGATAAAAATAAAAATAGATTTAAAAGCACTTTAACTTTAAAGCGCGTGGGTTTTTATTGTCGCTTCTTTTATTTTCAACATGGCGCCAATTTGTTTGTGAAGCGATGTAGTTTAGCTGACGTCATTAAGAGATTTTAATATCCAACAATGAATAAACTATTTTGAGGTTGAGTTTGAAAGATGGTTTGCTCAAATGGCGGTTACAGTGTAAAAACTACTTTCGATAAAACAACACCTAAAAATTAAGAATATAATTTTTATACAGGGTGTAACAGATTCAGATTCAGATAATTTTATTCAATGTAGATTCTTTACAGAATACTTATTGAATGTCATGCAGAATACAACGCAAATAGAGCGAGTCTACGCCGTTTCGGATCGTGCTATGGCAGCGTAAAAGAAACGGCAAGAAACCACTGCAGCACGGCCTACTTTAAGAGTCGGCTTTTTACAATGTGTTTCTTGTGTTTCGCTGGAATATCAGAGCACCATACCTCTTTGTCATTCATATAGTCATCCAATCTATAGTAAGCTTTTTTACATAACGTTTGCTTTACACGTTCTTTAAACTTTCTCTCAGGTAATTGCACTATATTGTCAGGTATTTTGTTGTAGTATCGTATACACAGACCAACGAAAGATGTATTGACTTTAGTTAATCTAGTATATGGTTGATCAATTTTATGCTTATTTCTAGTATTAAAATTATGCCTGTCACAAATTTTAGGTAATTGATGAATGTTCTTTCTAGCATACATTATATTTTCATAGATAAACAAAAAGGTTATATCAATCCTGATGGATGTGAATCCGCCCGTGAAACTAAACAACTTTATCTGAGGGACATAGGTCGAAATACGAAAAAAATTGGATTAGCTGACAACGCATTTTGTGTGCCAAAACATTTTTTCCAAATTACGATCCAAGTTTCTTTAAAAGTTGGAAAAGTTGTTTCATGGGCAACTTCGGATTCTTCTAGTTGGTTTGTATACTCTTTCTGTTATACCTTGTATATTTGCTTTCATTTATTTTATTACTGCAATATTGTATTTTTCTTTGTTTCTTTAGAGTAGATTGGGACTCTTTATAAGGACTATTTTTAAATTATAAAATATCAGTAACTTTACGACTTACAAGATTTGATACTCTGAGATGATTTTTCCGTACTCGCAAAATCATCGCCATTCGAAAATTAAGCACAAATATTGTACCAAGTTGTTTGAGTTATCTAATTTCGCGAGCGTTTCTTTCTTTCATCCAACCTTTTCCTCTATACGCGTCTGCCTCAAAGCTATCTGTCTTGGGTCATCAAGAAGCTAATATTTATTTCCATTACTGAAATCCATTAATCAAAGTCTTTTGCTGTTTTGCGAGTCAAAGAGATCTGGTGAAGTGTATTTCGGTTATGCTATTGTGCTATTTATTTGTTGTTTTTTCTTTGTAGTGAAGTAATGTATATACGCTCGTCGTTTTAAGTACGTAAGCGGGGGAAATTTGTCAAGATCTTAGCAGGTGGAGGGCTGTGGTCTCTGCCTACTCCGACGGAAAAGAGGCGTGTTTTTATGTATGTATGTATGTATGTCACCTGCACATACAGACTCACTACCAACCACACCGATGGGCCAGTCAAGACTTCGATGGTGTCAAAACGTTCCAAGATTGTTCATTCACAAACATTTATGTGGTGTTTGTTCTGAGTCTGGGCGTTATTTATCTCTCAGTCTCTGAAACCACAGGCACACCCTAGACACTACATGCATCAAGCGCGAATTTGAAATTTTAAATCGAAAAGTCGCGTAGGCTCGAATTTTCTGTAGAAAAGACTCTCAGACAGAAGGACCACGAGAATCTCGTGAGCTGGTGAACGCGGGGGTGCGGGGTGAATTGCAAGGGGGCGGAGTGTTTCCGTTCTGGGACTCAATTCTTGAATATCACCGGGTGATAAAATATCAGTCAAAAAATTCAAAATCACAGATTTTTCTTTTCAAAATTGAAGATTGATATTCGTAAAATATGAAGCAGTCCTTGATTGGCAATTTTCATATAATCTGATTTACCTTTCAACAGTTTATCACGGCAAATGTGAATTTTTGAATTTTTAAAGTCTCAAAAGTGATATTTTATCACCCGGTGATTTTCAAGAATTGAGTCCCTGTACGATAGTACTATTACTTTATTCTATGGTACAGGTTTTGCCTAGTTTTGTTCAGATGATCTTGTTTGAAATGTCCCCCCAGTTTTATAACTACAATTTGTTACAATCTAGTAAGATTGCAGGGATGCAATAATAGGATAGATAGAAATAGCCGTACAGCTATCTCTTTCTTTCCTGTAGCTGCATCATGGCTGCATCCCTGCAATTTTACCAGACTTATCAACTAAACTGACGCCAGACTGGATGTGTAACGTTTGTCTGACAATAGTTAGAATATACGGCTTAAGAATTCCAATCGAGAGGATTGCTCCATTTTTGAGGTAGCTCTAAGCTTGGAAATGGAGCAATCCTATTTTGTTGAAATATTTCCAGCTCACTTGTAAGCTAAGTAGCATAGCTATGGTGAAAAAGCACCCTAAGAGCTGGTTCCCATTATGTCGGATATCGGATTCCGATTTTCATCGGGTGTTTGCGCATCTGCATCGGCCCGCACGACATCCGACAAATGTGAACAGCGAACGTTGATCCGACACGACTTTTTTCCGGACGGTCGGCTGACAAGACACAAGACATATCTTGTCGGATCCGACACAAAATCGTTTTCGGACGAGCTTGAAGAGCTTCATATAAAATGCTCTGCCACTGGAACCTCCGATTATTAAACGGATCCGACACACAACAAGTGGGAACCGGCCTTACCGTGTCTTCTGCAACATGGAACCAGCGGTCACAGCTACAACAGACCACAGCCGACGTTGCTTAACTTTCGCTATCGAGCGTGCTTCATTAAAACTTTCATAAATGTTTTTAATTGAAGGTGATAGGGCTTTTGTGCATAGTGCGTTTGGAGAAGTACCGAGCCCTTATATCTTCCTTTTGGGAGAGACTGCGTAGCTCTGGTAGCATTCTCTAGCTAATGACGCGGGACTATTGGTACCCTAGAAATCTACTCGTTTTCAAAATATAAATTGAAATCCATTGTATCAGCATGGCTTCAAAACTTAGATTATGACAGTACGGAGAATTTGATGACTGTCATGTCTTAAAGATATCCCTAAAACATACCTTCCCTCTACCCCTCGCACTTTTTACACCCATACACGCATAACACACATTCTACACGTAGCTATACATACTAAGAATTTCATTCACAGACGGACATATGGTATAGAACCTATACGCCTATTAGATTTAGGTCTCTAGAACTGGCTTATTGCATGCTAGGATAAATATCCATTGTATTAGTATCTATTAATTATATTTCTGCATGATAGTTTAAGTTTTGCTGCATATTTTTGTTAAAACTTTATGTACTTTTCTTAAGGCGGTCCGAGGCGAGAAGCCTGGTTATCTGTCAAACAGGGAAACCTAGTACGGAGACCAGTCTCTCTCACAAGGAACATCTAGAAGATTACTCCATTGCTGTTTTAAATTCCTTTGTTTTACCTTTGTGAAGAGAAAATAAAAAACTTATATTATTATATTATTATTATTATATTAACACTGGATTGAGATCCACAGGGACGCAAACAAGAAGACAATTGATTAGTAATTTGTAGGGATAGTTTTAGCACTATTGTACTGTGGCTTTTTTGGCTTATGAATAAACATACATATTATTTTTTTTTAATTTCAAAAAAATATTGATGATGCAATTTGCTCGTACTCGTAGCAGTAGGAGTGACACAAAATAGTACAAATTACTTAATCAAGAAGTAAGAAAATATCTTTTTTATAAAAAGTTCTTATTGAGCAAAGGCTCTAGTATCTCATAATGTTTTAATTTCTCTTGCCCGTAGGAAGCTAGATGAAACTTTATACAACTTCTGTAGCTCGGACTGCATTATAATATTTAAGTTCTATTTTTTAAGAGGTTACCCCAGCCAACTATTTATCAGTTAAAAAATATTAAAAACTTATCGAAAATCTGTCTTACAAAATTAAAGTTAAGGTTTTTTTTTTACTATCCTACTGTCCCACTGCTGGGCAAAGGCCTCCCCCATACATTTAGGTACCCTAGTTTATTTAGAACCTATCAATCCTATAGATTTTAGCTTGTTTTCCTCTTTTCTGTTAATCAGTCGGTTTTTTTTTTCTATACGTGGTAAAAATGAGCCACCTGTGTTGGCTGAAAGAAATCTCTTGTGGACATAAGCCAACTTTTGTAAATGTCCTTTTATAAAAACTAAAAGGACATGATCAGTCAACCTAACTGAACAACTTTCAGTGAATAAAACCTTCAGGATATGAAAAAAAAATCGGCCTCTCCATAATAAATTGCAAACTTGATTGGACAGTTTGTATGGAGAATACGATTTTATTCTTTATTTCCTGAAAAAATTATTTACTGAAAGTTGTTCAGTTACGTTGTTCAGTTTTCGGAAACCTGTCCCTTACAACCTGTATGTATATTCTTGTTTGCGAAATATGTGTGTAGTAAAGAATAAAAGTGAATATTTCTGACTAGATACTCGTATGTTACAAAATAGTCCCAAGTTTCTGTGCTTGTTTGATGGACAACGTTTTGTGTCTCATTTGATTGAAAAGAAATCTCATCTTGCTGACAAAATTGTGGTGTACAGCAGGCCATGCTGGTGGGCCAGCTTGAACAACGGCTGTCAATCACCAACTACCGCCACTGCGCTGGCCGATGCAGCCAGTCTCTATCGGGCCGTGGTACAGGACACACGTCTAAATAAGATACGAGTTATTAATATTGTAGCATTGATTTGTTAGTCTATTTGACCTTATACTTGTTGTGTCTTAACACTGAAATATATCCCAGTTCACACGAGGCCCGACGGTGTCTAATTATTATCTATTCTAACCATAGATCGCTTTTGCTAGGTCTGTGATTCTAACCTCTTACTTACTCCTGTGACGTGCGGACGTCACAAAAATGTTTTTTTACTTGAAATGCCGTTCTATTAGAGCTTGTTTAATATAGGAAATATTATACTCTGGCCTTCAGGGGCCAAACTTTGCTTTCAAACCGTGCCGAAGTGAGTAATTAAAGGTGCATACGAGTAGCTTCCATTAAAGTAAGACTCAAGCAAAAGTTTTTTAAAAGTAACTTATTCTACAGTTTCTTTTAGAACTCTACGAATATTACATTTCCATAATAATTTATGTACAATATTACAGATAAGATTAGTAACACCCCTTCTCTTCCCATAGGTGTTGTAAAAAGCGACTAAGGGTATCTAAGCTAAAAGATAAGGAAGTGTTGGTGTTGTGCTATCAAACTGTCGTTGCTACTCACAGCGTGGCGACTATGGTAAACCTGAGAATAACATAAACTATTCTTGTGATATTTGATGTCTTTCATAATATATTTTTGTTATGATCCTGAGAGGACTGTATTCTGCTGAGGACGTTTATAAGCTTTTAAGAAAAAGACAGAAACGTAAATATATTTATTACTACCTACCTAATAAATAAAGTATTCCATTTCACGTTAGGTATGACCATTGAGGAGATATTATGGCTTTATTACACTTGAGCTCTTGAGAGCTATAAAAATTTTTACTGTTTAGGCTCTACGAGTTTTTGAACGAAAGTAGATACAGTCATTATACGTCGTCGCAGGTATAGTGCGGTCAGTTAGCTGTTTCACGTAGACACGATTTACAATATCACCAAATTTTTTCCAGGTGCTAGTTAGGTACATAGCTCTCAATTTTTGATAGGAGCCAACTCTTGAATTTCAAAAAATTTCCATACAAAATTTTGGTGAATTTGGCGATATAAGACTATAAGGGACCGGACTAGTACCGGCTACAAATGAGTAGACTTGGCAAAAATTTAATAAATTTCGAGGTGTTGCTATTGAATTGAATGGTCAATGTTCTCTTTGTTTAGTAATATCTACGTAACGTAAGAACTAGTGCACCTTCATCTTACATACTGCGGTCACCAACAACCGCGGTCTATGGTGCCAGCCATAACCCCAACAAGCGTAGTGAAGATGGTATTTCCTCTTCAAATTAAACCATGCATTTTTGCTGGCATTCTCGTTGTCCTGCAGTGGACGTATTACGGGATGTTATGATTATGATGATCTGACCTAGAACTGTATCTGAACTTTAACCTAGGTAAGTGTTACACTTACGTTTTTAAAACTAGTATTTATAATTTAAAACAAGATAAGTAATAAAATCAAATCCAGCTCTATGAAACTGCACAAAACTTCGCCATTTTGTTGACAAATTGTTTACTAGCTTAGACGCTACTTTGTAACAATATTTGAGCTGAACAAGTTAAAAGTTTCAACTTTGGACTTGTCCCCTTTAATTACACGAGAAGTGACGTCTTGAAGAGATTTCCACAAATTTTTGATCCCAAACTTTAAATTGTTTCAGACCTTTTACAAGTTTGCAGATATCTTCTGATCTTTTCTGATCTCTATTTAAATATTTTATTTCTGCACATGTAAATAATTAAGAAACAAAATAATTGGACCTCTCATGCAAAATAGAACTATTTTTTTTTTCGTATATCGACCTATGTTTCCTAAGATAAAAATAAGTAAAGAAAATCCAAAAGATTTATTGGAAGATTTCAATATCTAATAAGATTTATTTTTGAGTTTTTTTTTTGTGGTTCTTTTTATGGAATGATTGTTCAGTTTTATGGTTGTACTTATACCCTGTAGTATTGACCACTTATCAATTTGCATATAATAACCATTTCCAAGTAGTAGAAGAGAAAGTTTATTTTAGTTTTATATTACAATCAATAATTTTTATTTATGTTAAGAAACTATATACTGTAAATATTTCGCACACAGAAATTCTGTTTTTGAATAAATAAATTAAATAAATTAAATTTAAAGTATGTCACATCCCACAAAGGTCCACTGCTGGACAGGTCCCCCTAGAATTTTGAGAAAAATGTATCATAGTCGCCACGCGTATTAGCTTTGTTGCTAGAATGGTGGTTGGTGGTCAATGCGGTCGCAGTACGATAGCAGGTAAAAAAATACTGTCCATTTTCTACTTTAAGATCCCTTAGTCTTTCACTTCACCTATATAAGGAGATAATAATGCAATACTGCTCTTAACCGGTACCACTCCGGCTACTTCATCAAGGAAAGGTATTGTGCGTTATAAAGATATTCGATCTAAAATAATATTTTTTCGTTAAGGGTTTGAAAGATACCTCATAAATTCGTAAAGAAATTTGCCAGCAAATAAATAAACGGTAACGATGAACGGGAAAATCTCGTAAATCAGGCGGAAATAAGGGGCTTTGTACGAAGCTCCCTTATAACCTCCCCTGTCTAATTGTATCGCTAAGCAGCAGTGTCCGTGCAGAATTGGGCCGGTTTTAGGATGAAATCATAACGTCATTTTTTACTTTCCTTCTTTTTTATTCATCACACTTATTCTTTTCTCTATAAGGAAGAATTCACAATTCTGACACTTTAGCCTGCTGCAGGCTATTTGTACCTCAGAATGCTTGCCGGTTTCGATCTCTACGGTTGATGGCGGCGGCGGCGCCTGCTCGATCTGACACGGCTCGGTATGCGCCCACATCGCAAGCGCTGCAGTTAATTAACGCCATGATTGCTCAACAACCACTTATGGATGTATTTCATGACAATTTGACAAAATTTGTTAATTACTGTTTTAGTTTTTTAAGTCCTTTAATTTGCTGTATGCTTTGGTTTTACTGTAAGTGCAGCAAAAAACTTGTAATAAATAATAATAATATGGATTATGAGGGCCCTACAAATTAGTTTTTGGGGGCCAGTCAATACAACCCCCTCCTTCCAGCCTCTGATATGATATTCTTAATCCATTTTTGTATAGGTACGTATGGTAGCAAGCGAGTGGAAATAAAACCAATATAAGCTGAACCAGCGCAACGATGCAAACGTTCGAAACCAGAGATCCGCGCAAGGTGATCCTCTCGCGATATTATAATGTGACGAAAAAGACACAACTGAACCAACAATTTTTAATAGACAGGTACTCGATAGTTTATATAATCTCAATGTTATATCGTCAAATTGTAAAAGAACCTGCAGGGTTCACAATATATCCGGGTTTTTTACACGTAAAATTACGAACCTAGGTATATATGCATCAGGGCAAAAGGTATTAGAGGCATAAGACATAAACTTTTTACAGCAGCAGAAATTGATTGACCATCCATCCGTTTAACAGTTGTCAAAAAAAATACCGGAGTGGGTTTATAGAGTAACCCCCGGCCCGCGGGCTAGATGTGGCCCGCCGTAACTCTTACTTCGGCCCGCGGAACATTTAAATTTCTTAGTGAGAAATAGCGAATGACAAAGTTAAGATGCGTGTGATTCAATTAGTGTGTGTGTCTAGGGCCACTCGTGGCTTTGAAGTTATCATCGGCTTTTATCTTTGTGAAGAAATAAAAGACATTCCATTTTTAAATCTAATATCAATCTTATGGTAGAAGCAAAATATCTTCAAAACCGGTAAAGTATGTTTTGCATTATGCTCGAACAAAGAAACAGACGGACAAAAATTTTGATAGGTTCGCTGATTCGGAGTCTGGGGCATCCAGAATTTTTTTTGTAACAACACCACTTTATGTATTGCATTTTAGTTGGTTTTGAAGCCACTTCTTTAAAGCACACGCCAAAGCAACTTTGCAAAATAAAGTGTTCACGTAATAGAGACACACTTTTTTATGACAGATATGTGTTGTCCCGTGTGGTGCCGGCAAAGAATAGTACCAACCCATACATACCCGTGGGTGTCGTAAGAGGCGACTAAGGGTTAACTGGAGGATGGGCAGCAGCATCCTCCTTTGTATCTTACATCTTACTTACTGCGGTCACCTACAACCGCGGTCCATGGTGCCAGCCGTAACGCTAACAAGCGAGGTGACTATGGTACTTCCCCTCCACATTTTTCCAGCAAGAGGGAGCTCCCTGTCCTGTAGTGGACGTTTCATGGGATGTTATGATGATGTGTTGCCCCGTCCTGCTCTCACAACTTACTCTATTATTCTGTAATTCTAATCAAGCTAAATAATTTTGACTTTAGTAATGACTGTTATTAATATAATTTACCACAAATTACACCCATAACTAAGGACATCTCGCATAACTTCTTGTATGATTAATCAAAGTCAAAAGGAGTGCTGGTTCAAAATGGCGGCCGTCTGAATCCTGCCCTGTCTCGTTGAATTAATGTAAAACAGGAGATTATTCTTGCAGTAATTGTTTACACCATGTTTTCAAAGTAATAAATAATTTTATTATGGTGCTGAGCATGAGAGACGACCCGAAGAGAACTCAGAGGACATGCTTATTTAACGAAACTGAACATCTTTACCTAGATATGTTCTGGAAATTAAAATATCTACGTTGTTTAGTTTGATTAGTTACTTAATTTTTTAAATTTCTTTGTAATATTTTTTCGATTTAGTTATAATGCAATTTACATCCAAAGTGTTTATAAAATCTTGGATTTAGGAAACTATACATACATCGAGCGCAAGGTCGTGTAGGCCTCCATATTCAATGCAAAAGACCATCAGAAGGACCACGAGAATCTCGCGGGCTGGTGCAAGCGGGGGTGCGGGGTGGATTTCTAGGGGGGCGGAGAGTGTCCGTTCTGTCTTACTATTACTTTATTCTGTGTTCGGGGTATGCCACAGGTTAAGTACACTAGCACAGCTCGGATGGAAAGGTAACCCTAAGCGTTGCAGCTGGCATGATAGACCGCCGTCGTTAGTGACCGCAATAAAGTGGTTACATACATGACAAATTGTTGAATTCATCTCAAAAATTTATACCCCGACCTTGCATAGTTAACATTATTACGACTGCTACAAAATGTGCGTCGAATTTCGCGGTGCGAAGTTGTAACTCGGATTGAACGTGTCATAAACACTCGAACAGCGTCTTAATGATGTTGTCCCGGTGTTGATTTGGTCGCGCAAATGGAAATGGAGCAAAATCTATAAGTTTTTCTTTTTTTTATTCTTGAATTTTTAGATTTTGCAGTGATTTCTAATAAAATACATACATACATCATATCACGCATTTTTCCCGTCGGGGTAGGCAGAGACCACAGTCCTCCACCTGCTACGATCTTGACATACTTCCCTTGCTTCCTGTACTTTCATTAATCCTTTCATATATGCTCGTCGGATTAGGGTACTTTTAACCTGGCTTTTATTAAGAACGTCCTGAATTTGGTCCTGCGTTTGTCGAGGCCTTCCCCTTCCAACGTTTCCATTCACTATCGCCTTGTAGATCTCTTTCGTCAATCTTCGTTCATTCATTCTCTCTACATGACCAAACCATCTCAGCATCCCTTTCTCAATTTTAGTCATTACGTCTTCTTTTACGCCACAACGTTCTGTTATCACACTATTTCTAATCCTGTCACTCAATTTCACACAAATGATACGCCTCAACGTTCTCATTTCTACTCTCTTCATTTCTACTTTCTTCTCTCATTTCTACAACATAAAATAATGCAAAAAGTTCTGTCAGATGAAGTCCTTAGGTAATAAATAACATGCATTCCACTAGCTTTAAGATGCGCACAAAAATTTCCTGTGAAAATTATATTCTTCTAAAGTCTAATAATAATAATGACAGCAGTCATTGAGTGAGAGCAGGACGGAGCGATACGTAAGATATTGGAGCGATAGTCCTGCCTGGAAGAGATTGCTCTAAGCCATTAGGCCGCCTTTGCGCGCAATTAGATATAAGGTTTCTTACGCAATTACTCTTAATTTGTGTGCAATAAAGAGTTTCTATCTATCTATCTATCCTGCGACCTTTCTATCAAGCCCACAGAAGGGCCACTTCGCCTGAGCGCGCACCCCCCCCCCCCCCCCCCCCCATAGGAGCGAAAAGAGTAAAAAAAAATATTCCTTATTGACTAGGTATACTATCCAATATATGTAAGCGCTTATTTTGAATGCACATCATAAACTCATTCGTTGCCATAGAGACGACGCTAGTAGTGTGGTTGCGGAAATCGTGTTAGTTTTAGTAAATGGTGACAATGATGTGTATTGAATGAAATAAAGAATTCGTCTCTAGATGCAGAGCAAGATGCATGGATTTCAGAGCTCTGTGATCAAGCCACATTACATGTTTGAATTATACTTGTATTCAGTTTGATAAATTTTAATTTTTAAATTATGAGACGATCGTATTATTCATTGACATCTGAACAATTTCTGTAATTCTGACAGTGATTATACAAAATAAATCTCTCTTAAGGATGTCAATATGACTATTTTATAAAGACTTTAATGTCTGTCTGTCTAACCTTTAAAAGGCTCTCAACTTTAGGCTGTTAACTTAAAGGTTGTTACTTTTTTTATACGAAATATGAGTTATATTATAATCGTCACAGCCACAAACGAGAACGAAGCAGAAAGCAAGAAACACATAAAATATGATTTAAAAAGATTTTTTAGGCTCTCCTTGTGTACGAGGCAGAGTTAGCCCGTACTCCTTTTAGTTAGTTGGTACGAGTAGTTCAAGTGCACAAGTAAAAGTCAAAAAGGCGTGTTGTCGCGTAAATAATTATAGAACACTAGTAATTTAATGCTACATTAGGCAAAAGTAGGACGCCGCGTCGGCTAAAAATTTATGTACGACCGGGCACCGAAGAACCAAAGTAAGAAGAGAAACTTTGCCCCGACTTTCCAAAGAACACGGGTGCGTAAATTCATTCCCCAGTATAAATCCATTTTAATCCCATTAGGAAGCAATCAAAGCAACAAGTGCATTAAAACGGATTAAAACAATAAAGTTCCAAGCCAAGAATCGACCACAATTTTAATATACGAGTACTGTACAGTCACGAGCGCTTCAAGCTTGAAACATTAGAATTTTTTCAGTCACCAATTGGGCTTGAGTAATGACGCAAGCGCACCCCGGACATTCATTACAAATAATGAGCGCGAATTTGATATTGAAATTGGAAGGTCTCGAAGGCCCGCACATTCAGCACAAGACCCTCAGGAGACCACGAGAGTCTCGCGGGCGGGTGCGCGCGGGGGTGTGGGGTAGATTGCAAGAGGAGCGGAGAGAGTCGTTCTGTATGATACTACTATTTGTTTATTCTGTGCTGCAAGCGTCAATTTTGGCCGGCTCTTGACTGGCGTTGCCCTTGAGTAAAAGCCTCATAAGTGCAGTGGAAATTATAACAAGGAAGATTTTTGCATTTATAGATTGCGTAGTTTTGCATTCAAAAACTTAACCAATAATAATTTCGCACTTACGAGCTTTCGCAGCGAGATTATCAAAATAGAAGACCAACAAATTATAACTACCAAATAATTAAAGGTGTTATAGGTTATGGACGTTTATATAATGTACTTATTTATTTAGGTACGAGTATTCCGTTTCTTCAGATAAAAATCCCAAACAAAATGCGCTCTCAGCTGACACAGTCTGGAACTTGAAAACTTTTTTCGTATTTCGACCTAAGTTCCTTGTGAATCTGAGCAATCTTTATTAGGACTTTATTTAAATGTTTTTTTTTTCATACACTTTATATTATTCCTTCTTAGATGAAAAAAGTACCTTATATGTTTAATTTTTGACCCAAAAAAAACATCCGTCTGAGCACTTACCTATTTGGGTTTTTCCATGACTATTATGCTCTTTTTAGGGTTCCGTACTCAGTGCATAAGGGTAGAAACCGAGCCGTATTACTAAGCCTACTTCGTCTGTCTGTCCGAGGGCTGTATCTATAAAATTAGCATAGAATATATGTTATTATTGCGTTTTTCCTAACAAATAATAAAAACCATGCAAAAAAAATAGGGGAGCCCCATACAAAAACGTGTTTCTTTTTTCTTGTAGCTCTATCGTAAAAAAGGGAACAATTACAAGCCTGAAAATTGGTGTATTTATAGTGCATAAGCTATGGAAAAGCAAGAAATAATAAAAACTGCACAGAATCCGCGCATTTAGTACACTTCTGCGCGACTGCGCGTCCCTAAGACGGTTATTTTACCTTAGTGGTACGGAACTAACGGTGCGCGAGTCCGACTCGCACTTGGCCGGTTTTTGTTACATGTTCTAAGGTGGTTAAAAGTTGACTTCGTCCTGTATCTAAAAACAATAAATGCCGCAACTTCAAAGTCTATATAATTTAAATTAAACGCTAAATTCGGTAGAACACCTTTGTGGGTGTCTGTAAATTAAATTAAAACACAGCACCTTTGTGTGTGTGGGTGGAGTGTAACTGAAAATGGCGGGGAGTAATGATCTCACGTGCCCTTCTCATCTCTGCTTAATTAACTGTGATCCGATTTGGTGGCTGGAACGTTTTATATTTATTTACAGTCACGTTTTTGTGTAAAGCTAACTTTGATGTACAGTCAACTACAGGTCGAGGTTGACACTCGCAGTGCGACTCTAGCCCCTACGTCTACTGAAATAAGAACGGTATGAAGTACAATGTGTCAAGCTTGATGTGCTCTTGACTCTACTTAAACAGTTTAACAGAAACGAGACGATTATTTGATGATAAAATGTTTTTTCTAAGACTTGCTCGGAAACTGCTTCTTTGTCATCTATACATTTAATAAAAGAGTAGAAACCGTGTGTCTGTACTTTTGATGAATTTATAAAAAAATTAGTGTGGGCGATAAGAAAGGACTCATCATATATGCAACATCCCAAACAACGTCCACTACAGGACAGGGAGCTCCCTCCAGAATTCTAGCTTTTGCTGGAAATATGTGGAGGGGAAGTACCATAGTCACCTCGCTTGTTAGCGTTACGGCTGGCACTATGGACCGCGGTTGTAGGTGACCGCAGTTAGTAAGATGTAAGATACAGAGGAGGATGCTGCTTCCCATCCTCCAGTTAACCCTTAAGAAAGGACTAATAGAACAAATTTTTTTTTTTTGAATTTTTTGTCTGTCTATCTTTCTGTCTGTCTGTCTGTATGTATTCGATAAACTCCGAAACTACTGAACGGATTTTCTCGCGGTTTTCGCAGGTAGATTAAACTAAGCTCTGAGCAACATATAGGCTATGTTTCATTCAAATCGGTTCACTCAATCAGAAGCTACACAAATGTAAGTATCAAACTGCCTATGCGCTAATAACTCACAAACTATCAAACCGATTCAAACGGGGTTTTCAATTACGAGTTTGGCAAACTTTTTTGCAACATAAAAGTTAAGTTTCATTGAAAAAGGCTCACTCAGACAGAAGGTGCGTGAAATTTCAAGCGGTGGCGTCAATAACTCACAAACAACTGAACCGATTTAAACGAGGTTTTAGCAGTGCAGTGCAAACACTGCTGCTTTACGGCAGATAATGGCAAAGGTGTGGTACTTTCCCCGACGGACTTTGCACAAAAGCCCTACCACCTACAAGCAAAAAGCAATTTGACCAATAAAACAAACCCTTCCGAGCTTGTGAGGTGAAAAAGCTTTTTTTAAGTGTAGGTGAGTGTATCTGGAAACGACAGTGAGTTATGTCGCGTGCCCTTTGATGTTAATCTCTGGTTAATTAGCTGCGATCCGATTTGGTCAAACGTTTTGTACGTTATCATTTCCAGTCACGTTTCCTCTCACGTTCGTATGAAAATGTTTGTTTTTAGAAAAAACCTTTGTTTTATTGGCATATTCCAGCTTTCAGTGTAGCCTTAAATATCACTCTAAAGTTAAAAACACGATGTATCCAGTTCCGAAAAAAAATGTTCAAAAGCTACCCGACTACGGGCAAATCTTGCTCTAAAAACTATGAAACAAGAAAATATTGTCATCTGAAATTGATATGTAAAAACTTTGGTATTTAATAAATATCCATAGTGATGTTCAGATGATAGCCGTGGTCATAATATGCCACCTACCCTAAAAAAGCGATCATAAGCTTTAGGGCACTGTAAGTTATCATATAATACAAATAACACAGTTAACAATTTTGAAAAAAATGTTTTTCTAATATTCTCAAAAATGGGGTCCATATCACTTAAACATCATAAAAAGCAAGTTTCCGGTCGGTCGGTCTGTGCGTCACGCTTTGGCCTAATGGCTTAACGAATAGTCTGATTGACATGATATTTTAATTTTAACATTTTTATACAAATTAATCGATTGATTCTGAGTGGTTTCTTGCTGGCTCTCATTTTGAGGGTAGCTGTCACACAACAAAAATGAAGAATTAAAATTTGCTGAAAAAGGGCTCAAACGATTTTTATGAAACTTTGCATTGGGTAGTATCAATAGGTCTGTGGAATTTCAAATAAGTACATAATATAAAGATGGCCAGACAATTTCTATACAACGTGTTAACGGAATAAGCGGATAAGCGAAACTGAGAAAATAGTTTGTTCAAAATCGAGAGTAGAATCAATTTCACGGGTTTTTGAAAGGGGTATTTTTTTAAATTAATTAAATGTTTGCCGCTACTAATTATTTCTGTGGCTATGCGCGCGGGCGGCGGCGCGCGATTCATGAGCGGTGCGGAAGGGAGGGAAGTGGGCGTGGCGTGCATGGACGCGAGGCGGACGCGCCATGATAGCTTAAAAATCTACTAGAATAACGATTAAGCTTTAATAATATAAAAAAAAAAAACTATTTTTTTTACGGGAATAGATTTATGTTAATAAAAATCAGTTGGGGTGTATGAGGGTATAGCTTATTCCATTAACACGTTGTATACTAGGGCCAAGTATTCTCAGTCAAGGTTCCTACTGAACTGTTTCTTATAACCAACTTTGCGAAGTTTTTGTCGGTGTGAAGCAACCTCCAGGTGCCGTCTGCCTTTAGTCCTCCTTTTTTCCCTCGATCTAACAAAGACGCACTCGTCAGGACACAAAACACAGTTAGAAAAAAGTTGTCATCCAAACAAAAGTTGATTAAGACAGAACTCCCTTTAGAGAACCTTCATCAACCCTAATGTACGCACGTCTTCATTAAGCTAATTGGGCTGGTAGTTAATGTGTTACGTACTCGTAGCATCGCCGATGTTCGTTCTAGTTTGCAAATTTTCATGGGTTCATTATATTAAGGAAAAAGGCACATAATTGGAACATTAATTAATTACGCTTAAATAATTTATTTGTCTATTTGGTCCTTATTCTATGGAATTGGCGTTTAGTATGAAGAATTTTAGGTAAACTCAATTTTCAATACTTAACACTTTTGTATTTTTTTAGGAATTACAAATTCAAATTTATTTATTCTTATGAAGACATTAAGTTCAAATTTAATTTTCGAAAAATATCAACTGTAAAAATATAAAAGGTCAATAGTGAACATTAACCCAAATTGCTTACAGCAGCTTAAATTTAATCACCGAAAAATATCATTTGTAAAAAGATATAAGGTCCTTATGAAATAGTGAACATAATTTTAGTATGTTACTCAGACCATGAAACTTAACAATTTTCCCCGAGGAACATAGTTCACAATCCTTTAGTCTCCTCCTACGACACCCAAAGGAAGATATGGATTGGAACTCTTATTTGCTGGCAGGGTCTACTTTTCTTTGTCTACTTATTGATTATTGACAAAATATAAATAAACTTTTATAGATATTTTTCTAAAATTTAATAATTTAGGCCAGTTCATATAAAAAGGTCCTCCAAATACCAAACTTCATAATATTCCGTCAGTTATCGTTAAAACCAAAACAACTGCAAAATCCTTTTAAAAACAAAAAGTACAGTATTTATCTACTCAACGAGTTCTAAACATCGATACCCCACTCGATGGGGTAGGTCAAACTTTTTTTTTACCCTTCCTCCTTTAGCTGTTTGGGAGCCAAAATAGTATTTTTACCTTTTTTAAATTTTTAGTATTTGTTGTTGTAGCGGCAACAGGTATACGCAATTTGTGAAAATTTCAAATTTCTGCCTAATACGGTTTATGAGATACAGCCCGCTGACAGACAGACAGACATCGGCAGCATATCAATAGGGTCCCGTTTTTCACCCTTTGGGTACGGAACCCTAAAAAGCAAGTCTCCTAAAAATGTCCGTCCGTCGGTCGGTCGGTCGGTCTGTAGTCACGCTTTAGCCTAGTGGCTAAACGAATAGTCCGATTGACATAATCTTTTAATCGAACATTTTTATAAATTAATCGATTCGGAGTGGTTTCTTGCTGGCTCTCATTTTGAGGGTAGCTGTCACACAAGAAAAATGAAGAATTAAAATTTGCTCACAATCCTTTGGTCGCCTCGTACGACACCCAAGGGAAGATATGGATTAGAACTCTTATTTGCTGGCAGCGTACGGCACGATCTTTGTCTACTTATTGATTATCGACAAAATATAAATAAACTTTTATAGATATTTTTCTAAAATTGTATAACTTAGGCATATTCATATGAAAAGGTCACTTTTCTTGCTCCAAATACCCGACTTTTATAATATTCCGTCAGTTATCGTTAAAACCAAAACAACTGCAAAATCCTTAGTTAGTTTCAAAGTAAATTATGATTATGACAGATTAACACAAAAAATGCTTTAGACGTGATTTAGATGAATGGGGACGATTTTTAATTTATAATTGTTGACTTACCTGGTAACTTTCCGTGATGATTTGCACGGAAACTTCAAAGATAAGGGAAACTTAACGAAAAAATTAATTGATCACAGTGTTAAATAAAAATAGCTTGCATTTTATTTAACAATTATGCAACTAAAGTTAGGATGTGGATCACATTTTCATATATTATGGTTTCTGATCATATTTGCTAGAGCCTGGTATAAAGACAACACGATTCAATTAACTTTTCTCGATAAGTTTGTCTTTCGACGTCCTAATAGATTTATAAATTATTTTTTGCAAATTATTTTTACATCTTGTGCATTACTAAGTACTCGAATCATCATCATCATCATAAGAAATGTTCACTGCAGGACAGGGAGCCCCCTCCAGGATTCCAGCTTTTGCTGCAACAATGGGGAGGGGAAGTACCATAGTCACCTCGCTTGTTAGCGTTGCGGCTGATATCATGGTCCGCGGTTGTTGGTAACCGCAGAATGTTATATGGCACCATGCAAAGAAGGACGCTGCTGCCCATCCTCCGGTTTATATACCCTTACTCGCTTTTTACGACACCCACGGGCAGAGATGGGTAGGTACTATTATTTGCCGGTTCCAAACGGGCAATTCTCGAGTAACAGTTTCTAGTACCCTCATTTAGAATTTAGGGTTCCGATACCAAAATAATAAAAAAAGGAACCCTTATGGTGAGACTTTGTCTGTCTGTCCGTCTGTCTGTCTGTCTGTCACACCTGTATATCTCAGCAACCACTCATGCTATCGACTTGTAATTTGGAACAGTTTTAGAATATGGTTGCCCAACTGAAATAATAAAAAAAAATATGATTATTAATGTAAAGGGGGCCCAAATAGGGGGGCCAACATTTCAAATTGTCGTTATTTATACTAGGTCGAGTGTGGCATCAAATGAAAGGGCTTTACTTGCACATTCTAAAATATATTTTTGTAATATCTTACACCTCTTAGTTTTCAAGTTATGATGAAAAAATAAATACCATTCCCCCCCTTATCTCCGATGTTTGTGAAAGGACTTTATTTAAATTTTTGGATTTTTTGTTATAGCGGCAACAGAAATATATAATCTGTGAAAATTTCAACTATCTACTTATTACGGTTCATGAGATACGCCCGCTGATAGACAGACATCAGACGCATATTAACCCGTCCCGTTTTTCACCCTTTGGGTACGGAACCATAAAAAGGAAGGAGTAAAAAACACACACGCTCTCATTTAATATCTTTGATTGTTTACGAGATGTATAGGCTTGATACAATAAACAATAAGCCCGTTAGAACCGCAGTTTAATCTACCTTATTATCTACGTCTTCTGTTTAAAACCACCTATTCCTGTACGTACACCCAAGCAATTTAACATTCATTATAAAGTTCCAACGATATGATTAGCTATACGATATTAATGTCACATAGAAGCTGTATAAAAGCTGTATAGAAGTTTCATTATGGTCGGGAAATAACTTTAGCCAGTGCAATTCATAAACTTGGGCTTAACGTAAGAACCTGAGCTTTTATTTATGTATGAATAGGTTTTGATTCATATTTACTAGAAAATAAGCATACTATAGTGGACCACATTTTTTGTCGCCAACTGAATAATTTTTCAACGCATTTGCTCATAAAACAGCTCTATTTGCACTGTATTTAGGTCCATAATCCAGCTTATTAAAAACGTGTGCTTTTCTCATTATATATTACAGCACTAGTTATTTAATTTTTGTTTTTTTTTATATTAACAAAGAGCAAGGAGTTCTAATGTATAAAATATTTATGACATTTTCGTAAATATATACCTAATGTTGATGAAAATATAATATATAAACAGTTTGTTGCATGAGATTAATTATATTTGACAACAAATTAACATTAATTGATTTTGTAAGCAATAAATTTTAAGTTTTTGTACTTTTTCAATGACTACGCTGTTTGGGAGCATTGCCACTGCCTCGTCACAGCTCTTCATTTGAAAAAAGAAATGCGCGCGTGATAGATTATAATACCTGAAAATATGTCTAAAAATATTGCTAAATGGCTAAATTGTATTTCAGAGATAATAGATAGTTAGGAGTAATAAATTTTATTGTAATAGTATTGATTTCATCTCTTTCCTAACGCAAGTTGTAAAATGTAATTGACTAAAGTATTGTATGAAGTAAAATCATAAAAATGACATGTGTTGCAAGGTTTATAATGTGTTCAAAATATTGTATTAATATTGTTATCGATTCATCTAGTAAAATATACCAAATCGTATGTAAAAGTAGTAATTTTGATGCTGTTCAATGTAGCTCATTGGCTAATGTAACTAGAATGATTTTTATTGGTTAATATGTGGCTAATATCACTCACCTTGTCCCTGATTGGATAATAGTCACAGACTACTTATGATAGTATTGCTCACTACCTGTACAAACTTCATTTCATATTGTATGATAAAAAGCTCCGTCAGAGCATTAAATCTCGCTTATATTAGTGTCGGCGAAACTGGAAGTATCCCTAGTCCTGAGTTAAGTAATTTTCTTTAATATTTAAAATATGTTGTTGTAATAGAAGTAAATCTCATTGTAAACGTGTTATTTTCTTGTCTTTAAATGTAGATAACTGTATTTTCAACTCTGCTTGGATTAGAAACTGTTTTACTGCTGTTTCTTTGAATAATCAAGTACATTTATAACTACCATTTATTTCGTTTATCATTTGTTCTAAAATTCCCTTCCTATGTAGCTATAATCCACGAAAAGGCGTGGTTAATTTAGGTAGGTAGTACAAGACAGCTTGGCTGTATCCTCGTATTTTAGAGTACAATAGGTAAATAACTCAAGACCTAGTATTCCTTTAATAGAAAACTCATATTAAAAAGCTTTTATTTGTAACTGCACATGTCTCTATCCTTAAAATTCTAACATCAGAAGTGCGATCCTACCCAGCACTGCAGTTAAAATATTTTTCTGTAAACAATTCCAGGATGGATGCGGCTGCCTAGCAACCTCTTCAAAGCGATCAACGATGCTGCGCCTGATGTCCGGCCAGGGGAAAGATGATCCAACTACAAGCAACTGCTGCGCAGAGTAACTACTGGTCCACCAACATCGAGGCACATCAGAAAACCATTTGGAGCAGCATCGTTATTGTTGCTAAGACAGGTAAGGCCCCAACAAGGCCTGCTTAACTTTAGTTAAAAACCTGAAAATTTAAAACTGAATTTATATCTAGAAGTAAGAAATATTTCGTGTACCTAAAATGTCTGATTCAAAACAATATTCAGTTCCTACCTAACATTTTTGCAAGCTCAAATAGCTAAAAGTGGTCTTTCAAATATTAAAAGTATTTAAACCGTCATTTAAAAGTAAAAAGTTAAAGAAAATTTTGACTGTGACGATTGATAAAATTTACTAGTCACCCTTTTTTTTACGACCTACATGTAACCTGTTTGATCTAGTTAAAAACTTGTGCAGAAACCGAATTCTATTCGGTTAATTTAGTGTACCTACATAAAATTTTTGTTTTCTATCTTTCATCATCTTATCGTGGGTGTTGTAATGTAAGATCAATGACCTAACTTCTACAAAATCTGGACTATACATGTCTACTTACGTTTCTTTAAATGTTGTTTGTCTGGTTCCTTAACTCAGATACGGTTTTGTAGATAACTAAATTCTCTCTCCAACATTCAAAATTTGGGCTACAAAACATCGGTCACAGTGGCATGTCCTGTATTTGCATTTCATTTTTGTTTTAAAGTAACGTAAGAAACGAATAAAACTTGGTCAATTTATGCAATAAATACACATATATTCAATAATGAATGTGTTCGACACTAAAAGTTCACACAATATTTCCTCGCACTACCCGAAAACCGAAAATTTTGGGTGGGTAGATCAGACTTCTAGTTATTTTGCGACAACTATATTTGTCTTTTCACAATAAGCCTAAAGGCTTTGCAATTGCAACACTGTATTTTGCTCAGTTTGACCGTCTTATGAATTTAAATCAATTTTTTTTATATTAACTTTGTGCATACAAAAAAATTTGAAGTTTACAATCGATGAATACTTAAAAATATATATACCGTCGTTCATTAAATCTAAACAACCGTGCGGCCTTAAAAGTGTGAGTCGGACTCGCGTACTAAGGGTTCCATACCTGTCCAGGACCACTACAGCAGCTGTAGTAAGGCTGTCCCGTCTGTAATGTAAATGTACTTGAAATAAATGATAGCCTACTTGAAATTGGTTAAATTTGGTTGTGAGAATACTTGCAATATTTGATGAATATTCGATTTTTATGGTGCTAGTTTTTCTTGCCTTTCATGATTTTGGATCAATGGAAAATACCCCATAGGTTTTAGTTTGGTTCATAAATGTATGAAGATGGGTACATAATTTGTGGCCGTACCTTTGATTGTGTTGACGACGTGAAACTAAAAAAAAAAAAAAATCGCATCTCTATATCCGTGAGAACAATGATTGACAGACTGAGGACAAAGAGATCCTTTATGGGTTCAGTTTATTTTCCTTTTGAATTACGGAACCCTAAAATATAACCACTGTTTTTGTTGAACTTTTTTTTAAGTACTACCTACTTTTGAGATTTTTTTTCTTTTTATTTCGTTGTTACGATAAACAGCGAACTGGTGCCGATTTTTGCAAATACCTACCCAACTCGAAAATAATAAATTATTTGTAGTTTTGATGATACTGCTCATCTAAAGGACTTATGATGATGCCAATTAATTTATACTAAACAATCCTGGCTAATGATTGATATTACAAAATATCAACAAGAATACGTTTTAACGTCAAATTGTTCAAATATATTTATAATTCTGCCTTCAATATACATAAAGATCCTTAAACCAAGTAACGTTTATCTAGTATTTTACAAGTATGGAAAACTATTTCGATTGCAAAGGTAAAACTCTCATTGTGATGAACACTGAAATGTGTTAGGTACAGTATATGAAGTAAGAAAATGCTAACATTATAGTAAGAGGCAAACTGACCTAAGTATAAAAATTCAGTGTTGTGGAGGATTTACAAAATAATGACATTATAATGAAATTAAATTCCTAGGGGTAACACTTGAGTTGGAGATCACATATTGATAATATAAATACAAAAATAAGTAAATGTGTTAAAACAATCACAAAACCAGCATCTCGAAAAACTGTACTTTGTGCATATAATGCGTATGTGGTTTCCAAATTTAGATATGGTATATTGCACTGGGGAAACGTGGCAAAGGTTCATATTTTACTATTATTTAGAACACAAAAAATGTGTAAGAGCCATGTGTGGCATAGGACAAAGAAAAAGTTGTGTTCCCCATTTCTAAAAAGCCAAATTAGAAAAAAAAACTCTGTTACAGAGACTAGGCATCCGCAAGGCAGAAGTAAGACCACCTGAGCACCCGAACTTGTTATTCTATAGTAACTCTGTAATGGTATGGCTCGAAAACTATATAATACGATAAAGGATCTACCATTGCACCAATTCAGAAAAAATTTACATGCTTTGCTTACTGATGGATGTTACTATAATTTTAATGCCTTTTTAATTGATGATGACGTTAATAGTACTATTTTGTGACTGTTATTTAATACTTTCTGTTCGGACATTGTAACTTAGATTTGATATTTAATAACTTTGTGACATACCGACCTAATCTAATTGGAACACTGTTGTATGTATATTGCATGCTGACACAGTAAGATACTGTTTCTGACAATAAATGAACTATGAATTGTGACCGCTTTAGCAAAAAGTACAAATTGATACTATTTTAAACTATTGAGGTGGTTAGTTTATAATGTGTACATTTAGAGGTCAATAGAAATGTATTGTTCGTTCATACTCTTTAGTGCACAAAATATTTACATTAAAATCATAACTTAACGACATACACAAAGGCGGAAATCATATCTAATGAAATTTCTTTTGTGGAAATGTTTCAAATATATTGTTTAATCTTTGTCATGTTGCAAAAATTTGTTTGATAATTTTTTTCTTTTTATTGCGAATATCAATTTATTTTTTGTTAGCATTAAGATTCAGATTGGCCGAACGGATAGTGGAAAAATACTGTGACGAATGAAATAGAAAAAAAAAAAACGTTGTTGTGTTATATGCATTTGTTATAAATTGTTAACGTTGTTTCATGTACTGGAGATACGCTGGTCGGCCTTATACATGGTGTCGATCGATCTCACTGGCAGCGGGTGAATGTGACCGACATGTCTATGTATCTGGTAATTCATTGTTTATAAAGGGTAACCGCTGGTCGGCCAAACACTTGGTGTCAGTTATCTCACAAGCAGCGGGTAAATGTGACTGGCATGCCTAGGTGTCTGGCATTACCCATCAAATCTTGAAATTTATTTTGTGAAAGCAAGTTCTGCTAGGTAAGATACTTGGTGCCATATATTTCGGTTGGTGAATATGGTTGGCATGTCTATGTATCTGGCATTAACCGTTTTAACTAAGCCCATATCTCAATGGTAACAATAGACGGGGCTAAAATGTAGCAAGCAGCTTTTTAACAAAATCTTTAAGAATGTTGTAAAGGTTTCATCATTATTATTTCAATGTGAGCAGGAGTTTTAAAATAAAAATCGGCCTTAAATTTATTGTGTCTGTGTTAAACTGTTTTTTTGTATAATCACTATTTAATTTAGTAAAGTATTTCTAAAGTTATAGATATGTGTACCTACTAGATATTTGTCCTGATAGTACTTCGGGGACGAAGTACTGTCAGTATGGCCGTGATAGATTATAATACCTGAAAATATGTCTAAAAATATTGCTAAATGGCTAAATTGTATTTCAGAGATAATAGATAGTTAGGAGTAATAAATTTTATTGTAATAGTATTGATTTCATCTCTTTCCTAACGGAAGTTGTAAAATGTAATTGACTAAAGTATTGTATGAAGTAAAATCATAAAAATGACATGTGTTGCAAGGTTTATAATGTGTTCAAAATATTGTATTAATATTGTTATCGATTCATCTAGTAAAATATACCAAATCGTATGTAAAAGTAGTAATTTTGATGCTGTTCAATGTAGCTCATTGGCTAATGTAACTAGAATGATTTTTATTGGTTAATATGTGGCTAATATCACTCACCTTGTCCCTGATTGGATAATAGTCACAGACTACTTATGATAGTATTGCTCACTACCTGTACAAACTTCATTTCATATTGTATGATAAAAAGCTCCGTCAGAGCATTAAATCTCGCTTATATTAGTGTCGGCGAAACTGGAAGTATCCCTAGTCCTGAGTTAAGTAATTTTCTTTAATATTTAAAATATGTTGTTGTAATAGAAGTAAATCTCATTGTAAACGTGTTATTTTCTTGTCTTTAAATGTAGATAACTGTATTTTCAACTCTGCTTGGATTAGAAACTGTTTTACTGCTGTTTCTTTGAATAATCAAGTACATTTATAACTACCATTTATTTCGTTTATCATTTGTTCTAAAATTCCCTTCCTATGTAGCTATAATCCACGAAAAGGCGTGGTTAATTTAGGTAGGTAGTACAAGACAGCTTGGCTGTATCCTCGTATTTTAGAGTACAATAGGTAAATAACTCAAGACCTAGTATTCCTTTAATAGAAAACTCATATTAAAAAGCTTTTATTTGTAACTGCACATGTCTCTATCCTTAAAATTCTAACACGCGCAACAAGAATTCGGCCCGCCATTTTTCAGAAGTATTTTCATTTGCTTTGATTTTTGTGACTAACTAACAATTGCGTCGTTGGTTTCAAGCAATGAAGAAGAACTTAATTTAACCCCACAGGAAATAATTACTGGTTCACAAAATGCAAGAGAGATTCTCCTTCCAGCAAAATGAAAGGAAAAAACATTCCTTCCTATGGAAGAACAGCAAAAATGCTAATTCGTTTTCAGAGAATGTCTTTTTGGCTTATTTCAATGAGCAAAGAAACAAGAATCAATAAAGCCTAGAAACAAAAAGAAAGAATTTGCAGATATCGTATAAAGCACAAGAGAATGAAATGTTTTGATTGGTCCGCCGCACCGCACAATGAGCCACTTGTTGCCGTCACAATCCGAAATTTTATACTTACAGTCAGCCACACATACATGGAAAGACTTGCACTACGAGAACTAGCGCTATTGCTACGCAATAAAAGCACCCATAGAGTCGAAGGGCTTACGCTAACGTGTGTTTAAGTGTACTATGTAGAAAGGTGAGTTAGAGCTTTTTGAGGCATAATCGAATGGGTATTAAGAAAAACATTTTTAAATGATGAGTAAGCTAGTTGTCTGTCTTCTTGTGTATACAGGGTTATTTTTAGTATGTTAAACCCCTAGCCAAATTTTAGTATGTTACTCAGAATACAAATCTGAATATCTATCTTAAATAAACATGGGTCAAAAAAAGAATTTTGTTTTTGGATCTCCCATGCAAATCTTGCACCAACTACAGTGGAATTTGTATGGGACGACCAAAATTTTTTCTCGCTTTTCGACCCATGTTTCTTTGGGAAAGTTGTTCAGTTTCATGTTCAGAGCATCATACTAAAATTTGGCTTGGGGTCCAAAAATAACCCTGTATGTTCGTACGTGTACAAAATACTGTAGGTAACCTTTTCACGTAAATTTACACTAGTGCTGTGAGAGACAGCTTAGCTGTGAGCTAGAAATATCTGACCAATAGGATAGCTCCATTTGACAAGCTAGCAAAATGGCGCAATGTATTGGTTAGAATTTTCCCAGCTTACAGCTTAGGTCCGTCGAACAGCTCTGATAGAAATTCATCCTAATGATTGAGTCTGAAAGCTCTAGTCATTAACTACTAATTAAGCTTGCTGAGGAATGATGTAGCTTGCTTATAAATAATAAATATTTCTTAGAAATAATGTATCTTGCTTAGATTCAGCCAAAGGCGTCGTTTTATGGATATGACGGGTTATTTTGAATATATCCTAGTGATCATTGATGATTTGACATAAAAATTTGGGACATGTCATCCCATAGTAAAATAAATTAGCAAGGTATCTATTCCGAGCGAAGCAAGGAGGTCCGAAATCTTTGGATTCAGCAGCGTAACAGCAGGATAGAGCGATGATTGGATAGAGTTCTGTGTGAGAGCAGTGCAGTAGGAGTTATACAGGGTGTTAATTTAATTGCGTGCCATAGCTTAGGGGGTGTTTCAGTAACGATAAAGGAACACAAAAAAAATATTTAAAAAATCCTGCTTTAAAAAATTTATAACTTCATAGAAACTAAACTAACGCGGAGGGCAATGACCCGGTGCACCGCGCTATCAAAAGCGCGCGAAAGAGTTTCAGTTATGTATGTGTCTACTTTATACATTGATACTCGCGCGCTGGATCGCTGATAGCGCAGTGCTCCGCGCTCCGTCCGGGTCATTGCCCTCCATGAAGGTTTTTTTTTTCAAGTAGGATTTTTTTAAATATTTTTTTTGTGTTTCTTATTCGTTACTGAAACAGCCCCTAAGCTATGGCACGCAATTAAATTAACACCCTGTATAGTGACATAGACACGTATTTCTCCGTCCTGCTCTCACACATAACTCTATCCTGCTACCATTCTAAGCAAGCTACATTTCTTTGACTGTAGAAGGTCCTACAACTGTTTTCTTTTAAGTGGTTCATCATATCCACTTGTTGCAAATTGCAATCTTATTACAAAAGCTGACTCGGGATAGAGAGGATAATTTGGGAGCTTCCCCGGTTACTACTTCACTGTGACGAGATAGTATGATTCATACTGGCTCTATTGCGCTAGGGACCTTGTAACACGGAGTAGGTTTTTGTTGGAGCTGTGTAAAGAAACAGCGTAATTGGAGAGCCATCCAAAGCTCAATGTAATAAACTAGAATGCGGCATTCAAAGAAGACATTATTAGTGAAAATAAAAAAGAATATGACACAGTCTTTGTACAGGCTAGAGGAGACCAAGTTTGAGACTCGCAGCGCTTTGCTTCTTCAGCTATCATAGTAAAAATTATAAAGACTCTAATGTCCCAATGTAGAATAATTTTTGACGTGCTTTTGAGAATACTTGCGCTATTTCGTATTGGGATCAATTCTTGGCATCATTTGAAGGTTTCTAAATTTAAGTGTATTTTTGCTGGGCTGTACTGCAAGATGTGTGCGTTTATCATTGATTCATTAATAACAACAAAAAATATATAATGTTTATCCCCATTAATACAAGACATCGCGGGTGGAAATTTCATCCAACTTTTGTTCTGCAACTTTTAGAAATAAAAATATTTTCTGAATTTAAATCTGTATTGAGAATCAGTTTGAAAAGTTACACTTTGTATATTTCGATATTTTTTCTAAATTATCTTTATCACGTTGAATCACAACTTTCTGTTTTGAAAATATTTCCTATACTTCTAAGATGGGTAGGTACGTATATTTTCAAATCATCAATAGGTAAAAATTTATTACCAACATAATTGACAGTATCAAAAATATTCATTTATAAAAGTTATAGACCTATTCTATTTGTTTTTTTTTGGTATTGACTGTCATTACTCATACTTAGTAGTACATGCAACGTTGAATAATCTTATGTGAATATAATTACAATGTAGGTAAACACGCGAAGCCAGACGTTAACAAAATTACACGCAAATATACGCCAAACTGTAGCACCGCTAACAGGTGAAACTTGATCTCACAAAAACAAACGAAATTTATTTGTACAAATAGGGTTTTCTTCGTTTTGGTCCTAGAATCTTCCTAAGAATTTTCCTCTCCATCACTAAGAACTTGTTCTCCATCTTCTGCGTCAGTGTCCAAGCTTCAAATTCGTAAGGATTGATGTAAATCAAGATTGGCCTGATAACAGTCTTATCCTCCTGAGACCCCAGGTATCATCTATGATACCTATGGTACTTAGGCAAACAAGTCCTATTGTGTGATTGTAAGGTTCATTATGCAACTGCCCTGCCAGTTAGGCTGGGTCTCAGGAGGATATAGACCCGAATCTAGGTTCTTCTGCTGACAAACCTGGAAACTAGAATTTAATGACAGGCTGCTGAGCATCTTAGTAGGCTTAGGATCCGGATATCAATCTCGTCGTGCATTTGACACACAAACAGAGAAGAATGGCGACTCTTAGTTAGAGGCCAAGACCCTCTTCTAGTCACTGATTCAGCATAAGTAAATAGCCTCTTAATTAGATAACTTCGAAATTCTGAAGGAATGAACTGTGAATACCGTGAAGTTAATTTTTTTTAGCAGTTAAATTGACATCAAACAATTAAATTGATCCCAAATAAAAAACCTATAACCTAATCCCTGCAAAACGAGCTTAACAAGAAGAAATTTTTCAAATAAATTAACTTGATATTACCATCACAGAGTAAATAGCGGAACTGGAAAATTCAATTAATAAAAAGTAAAAGATCCTGAAAGAGCGATCATTATTTCGTTTCGAACGACAATTAAATTAATAGGTATTCAAAGGTTGTATTTTGTGATTCGTGTAATTTTCTAATTAATAAGTTATAATTTAGAAGAAAAGTTAGATTATTTGAGCAAGACAAGGCGATGTCATATCAAACTCTTGGATTGAAATGAAGCCGGCGCAGCGTCAATATAATGGCGAGTTCACGACTCCTTTTTTCAAGACTATTTGGCTGTTTCTTGAATCAGAAAATAAAAAAAATTTTGGGCCTTCCCCACTGACCTCTATATATACAGTACTTGTATATATAGAGGTCAGTGGCCTTCCCATACGAATTTCGCAATGTCAAGTCAACACAGGATATAAAATTTGGAAACTTTTATTAAAAAAAATATATTATTACTTGATTTTCATCAAAATGAAACGTCTTTTAATTTGGGTTCGAGTTAGTACTAATAAATTACTAAGTTTTACATCTGTGGTTTCTTGGATCGATCTTTAGAAAGAGTTTTTTCCTCAAAAGGAATTTATAAGATGGCTTACTGTCACAACTTCAAATCCCTCGGGGCGCGTTTGGGATGGCAGATGGAATTGGTGGGCCGAGCCATTTGAAAAGTTACGATGCGTAGCCGATATAGTTTATGAAACGGCTACTTTGTAATCAATTACTAGAAAGTACTTTTCCTTTTAAATGTACCACGCATTTTAAAATTATAGAGGCAAGTAACAGCCTCTGTAGTGTGACAAGACAATAATTGTTATTTCGTATGCAAGGCAGCAAAATTGTTATTTGCGAGTGCCAACAAACGAAGGATTCTAAGATTAAGCCACGAACAAAGCGAGTGGTTCAAAACAAGAATCCTGAGCGTAGTGAGGGTTCTAAGCCACGAGACGCAAAACAAATTTTTCACTTCACTAAAGAGAGAAAAATGTTAACGAATAGCGCCAGTCAGTAGCTTACGAGTATACCATAATTTCATCATCACGTTCTTTCTAATTTCAAAAATGTTTCTACGCTAGCGGCCAAAAATGACTTATGCACGCAGACTTCGACAGATTAAAATTTAAAAAAGTATTTAGCACGCAGACTTTGAGAGATAAAAGTTTTCCGAGCTTGTGAGGTAAACATTATATTGTTTTTGTCTGTGGTTTTTACTCTCGACCCGAAGGTTTCAGGTTCGATTCTCATTGGGGACACAAGTAAACTAAACTTACTTTTTAAGATTCTTTTAGTTTGGTTAGGACATTGTAGGATGAATCACCTCATCCGAAACGTAAGGCTATGTTCGGAGGCAAGTTAAACCGCTGGTCTCGGCTACTATCTACTCAAGTAGTCGTTAATAGCCTTTTTGTAGCAGTTACAAAATTATAGGGTTGGCTGACACTTTTTGATTCAAGTGATTCCACTGGTTTTACTAAGTAATATTTATTAGCTACGGCTGTGTGCGTTCAAATCCTATGTACCTAGGTACCTGAATGGAAGAGAAACTTTAATCTAAGATACAGGCTAGGCCTAGTTTAAATTCTAGTTCCCAACACTGAAATGCTTAGACAGGTATAAGTAACAAGATTTTTGTATTTTTCTTACTACATGTTGTGTTATTATTGCCTTGTGAATAAATATTTTTACTTTTACTTTATATTTTTACTTTAGTTCATTATCTTATAACCCACTCGATTTGACTTTTAGTGGGATGTTCTGACGATAATGGTCTGTCTAGGCAGTCGTTTTCGTATTCTTTTGCACAATCCCTGTTTTAAAACTGAATTGAAACCTAACTGCAGAACAGCGAAGTCAAACTTCCGTACAACTTTCAACAACAATTTTAGCATGCATTTAAATCCGTAAAGCCGAGTCGGGGTTGAAATTCAAACATTTTGATCCGTTTAGCCTCCAACTGTCTGCGAATTTCGGCTGCATTATAGAGGTTTAAAGTTCCTAGGGTAAGATTATCCACCTGGCATAATTTTATGATCAAAAACGTTGAAATTCGGTACACTTGTTCGTTATACCCTGTAGTTATACCATACCCTTCGGAATTTGAAATGTTGCACGTTTGAGATTGTTGATTGTTGCCTGTGTTGTGCTATGAAATGTTTTAAACATGTAATGATATATTATGAGAAATGTTGCACGTGTAATATGCTGTGAGAAATGTTTCCCGTGTAACAATATGCAATGAGAAATGTTGCCCGTGTAGCAATATGCTGTACGAAATTTTTCCCTTGTAACAATATGCAATGATGAATGTTGCCCTTGTAACAATATGCAATGAGAAATGTTGCCCGTGATGTAATATGTTACCTATGAGATGTTTGTTGACCGTGGCAAAAATCGAGAAAAAAATTAAGCTGAATTCCTGCCACTTTGAAATTCCACGGATTAGTGAAAAAAATCAAATTTAATAAATAGATTTATTAGACATGTAAGACAATTTGTGAGCAACTACAAGTGAGCAAGCAAGAAGATTGACCACCCGCCAGTGAGTGGTCATCACCGCCTTTTAACACCTTCTCTTATTTTCGTCACATACATTGACACAAATAAGACAGAATAAGATCCTGAAAACTAAGAATATAAATGTCTCGTGTCTCTCACTGGCTCCTTCACCCTTCGAACTGAAACACTGCAATCACTGCTGCTATATGCCAGAAATTGGCAAAACGGTGGAACTTCTTCAGACAGACTACGCACAAAAGCCACACCATCTTTTGAGCTTTAATACAAGTTGAGATTTTTTTTTTTTTTTTATTATAGAAGATGGGCTTACTCTTGACCTCGAGCTAGTCTTGAAGACAGAGATGAGGTCTACGATGGAGCGAGCTTGCCCAGAAGAAGCCTATTCACTCGCGACTTGAATAGATTCGGGTTATATGAACTCGGGAACACAGACGCAGGCAGAGAATTCCACTCTTTAGCCGTGCGCATTATAAAAGATGTTTCAAAGCGCTTTGTGCGAATGTGCGGAATATCAACCAAGTATGGGTGATATCCTGCGGTGCGTCTGGACTCCCGATGGTAGAAGGGAGATGGTGGAATAAGCTCGTGGAGCTCTAGAGCACACTCTCCGAAGTACAATCTGTAGAAAACCGACAGACATGCAACTTTGCGACGGTGGGTCAGACTGTGAAACTTGGTTTTCACCAGCATCTCATCACCAACGAGCTTCTTGGCTCTGCGATCTATCGAGTCAAGTGCGGCTAGTTGGTATTTGGCTGAGCCATCCCAAAGGTGACAGCAATGCTCCATGCACGATCGGACTTGGGCTTTATATAAAACTAGAAGCTGTCCAGGAGTGAAGTAACGCCTCACCTTATTGAGGATACCCAACTTTTTTGCCGCAGTTTGGGCTTTTGACTCAATGTTAGCGCCGAAGTTCAGGTTTGCACACAGCTTCATGCCAAGTAGCTCGAGGCTGTCGGTAACTGGTACAGTTGTACCTCGAAAAGTAGGAGCCAGATTGAACGGACTCCTTTTAGCGGTGAACAGACACGCCTGAGTTTTGGTGGCGTTGAAACTCACCAGATTTTTGTCACCCCACTCGGAGACACGACTTAAGGTTGAGTTTATTCGCTCTACCATGGCTTCTCTCGAAGAACGTATTTCGTCACTGCTGGCTTTTGCGCTTGACATATATCTCTCGACGAAAGTACTGTCATCTGCGTACCCAACAATACTAGGACCAAGTAGGTCGTTGATGTGCAGCAGGAAAAGAGTCGCAGAGAGAACAGACCCCTGAGGAACCCCAGCATCAATAGCCATGAGGTCAGAGGAGCAGCCATCAAGGACCACTCGGATCGACCGTTCACTCAGGAAGTCAGAAATCCAAGAGCAAAAGTCAGCGGGAATGCCGTATGCAGGAAGTTTGCTCAGCAGACTTGCGTGCCACACCCTGTCGAAGGCCTTCGAGATGTCCAGTGAAACGGCAAGGGCTTCGCCGTATTTCTCGATGGCCTCCCCCCAGCAATGCGTGACATACACTAGAAGATCCCCAGTTGATCGTCCCCGGCGAAAGCCATACTGACTGTCACTGAGTAGGTCGTTAGCTTCTAGGTATGTCAGCAGTTTACCATTAAGTACCCTTTCCATAACTTTGCAGAGTATGGAGGTGATGGCGATTGGCCGATAGTTGCTGGGGTCGGCACGACTACCCTTCTTGGGCACTGGCTGTACGTTGGCAACCTTCCAAGATTTTGGCACCGTTCTTGTTTTTAGAGAGAGGCGATACAGACGTGTTAGAACAGGAGACAACTCAGGCGCACAGTTTCTCAAGACTTTTGCTGGTATTCCATCAGGACCGCTTGCTTTGTTCACGTCTAGGCTTCGGAGTACTCTACGAACCTCTTTTGCGTGTATTGTGATCTCCGACATCGAAGAGTCACAGCGAGGTATCGTTGGTGGTTGATAAGAGCCGGCATCTAAACGAGAATTGTTTGCAAATAGAGACGCAAATAAATTTGCTTTCTCTGTTGCAGAGTGAGCCAGCGACCCGTCAGGTTTCAGCAGGGGAGGTAATGTCAGACGGCAGAAGTTTGTTTCGACCGATTTGGATAAGGACCAAAATTGTTTGCTACCAGAGGGGTAGGATGCAAGTTTGGTCCCTATGCGACTGACATGGTCGTAACGTGCCTTTCGGATCACCCTCTTGCAGAACTTTGCAGCATAATTGAATGCCTTTTTCTTCGCGCGAACCCGTCGAGCTCGAACTTTGCGATCACGGGCTAAAACCCAGGCTTGGTATGCGGACTGCATTCGAGCTGCAGCGCGAGCGCAGTCCGCATTGAACCAAGGTCGGGCTTTGTGACCGAGCGGTATGTCGGAGAATGGAATATAGTATTCCATTCCCTGCCGTATCACATCCGCAACCGCTTCAGCTGAACAGGAGGGATCGCCCGAAGAAAAACACACTGGCTGCCATGGGTAGGACGCAAAGAAGTGCCGCATCTCATCCCAATCTGCCGACTCGTATCGCCAAACTCGCCTCGTGCCTCTTGGGCTATCATCCGGAGGAGAGCTGATCGACACGGACTTCACCAGACAGTGGTCGGATGTTCCCAGCGGGGCTGATACCGACACCGAGTGCCTGTCCGGATCTGTAGTCAGCAGTAAGTCCAAGCAATTGGGCGTGTGTCCGTCTACATCAGGCACCCGCGTAGCTACATTCACCAGCTGGGTGAGATCTAGCGACAATGCAAACCTGCGCGCCTCTCTCCCAGCATGGTCAGTTTTCTGGTATGGGAACAACCACTCGCTGTGGTGGGCATTAAAGTCCCCCAGAAAATGAAGCTGCGCTGTTGGGTACCGTTGTACGGCACAATCCGCCTTCTCTAACAGGTGCTCAAAGAGCCTGGTCGTCTCCTGGTCACCGCTGTGCTACCGGTAGACACCGACGTAGAGAGATTTCTCTATGCCGGTGTCCACCAGAATCCATATTGTTGATGACCCTGAATCTTCAAAGCAACGGAGACGCCGATAGCAAATGTCATTGCGGACGTACACACAGACCCCGGCTCGTTTTTTGAACTTGTGTTCCAACGAGTAACCCGGGTAGTTGAGGTACGCCACGTCTGACGGTGTTGCTATCTGCGTCTCCGTTAAAAAGAATAGGTGCGGCTTCTCGGTCTCAAAGTGGAAATGAACCGGATCGAGATTGGAGTGCAACCCCCGGATGTTAGTGAGGTGCACTTTTAGTGGGAGGAAGTGCCGCCGTTTAGAAACCTTTTTCTTTTTGGACTTTGACATGGAGAGCTTGTTGTTGTGGGGAAACGGAAACTGGTCGAGACGTGGCTAGGTTATCAAATGAGACTCTTCGGCTCATCTGACCAGTGGGGAACTCATCTGGAGACTGCGGGGACGCCCGAGCCCCCCTGAAATGGCCGTCGGGTCCTCCCGTCCAGTCGCCAGCTGGCACGACGGAGCATTCCAGGATTTTTCGCTAGTTGGCGGGGCAGCCTTTCCCACGTCGGCTTTCGTGGTACTTGGGCCCCCATCTACCTGCGGTCGGCCAACGGCAGAGACCGTGCCTCGGATCCCGCTACCCTCCAGTATGAGTTACCCGGAACAAACTTGCCTAGAGACCAAGACCGATCCTAAGCCACGCAACTGACCACCTCCGATCCCCCAGTGGCACTGGCACTCCCGCACACCGACGGAACACAGACAAGCTGTTTGGCGTCGGGCTCCGGCGGGAGGGTGGTCGCGAGCCAGGCGGCCGAAGCCTACCACCGCTGAGAGAGACCTTCAGCCGTCGCCACAGAACGTGATGTCCCGCAGCGCCGTTGCCCGGGGTGGACCGCTAGGAGGTAGATCTCTACCACCCCAAAATCTTTTCACGAAGGCTACTGTCCGGACTTACCAAGGCGAACACTACGTCGTACTGGAAGCCTTCAGTGTGTTATTCACCGAACGGCACTCGCTGAAAAGAACCCACGCGTAATCGGTCCAAAGTTTTATGAAAAACTACCGTCTGATTTAAAAGGCGAATTTTCTGACGATACGTTTAGGTCCCGGCTGAAAAATCTTTTATTGGAAAAATCTTTTTATCAGTAAAAGAATTTTTAAATGCAAATTTGACATTGTAATTTCTGAAAAATTATTGTTATTATTAGTATTTGACATTTTGGATTGTAGATTTATATTTTATGTACACCTTTGTACTTGACATTTTATATTTTCCGTATTTTATATAATATTTTTTGACGATCACATTGTGAATTCTTATATTTGACATGAATATAATTTATAATGTAATTTTAATTGTGTGATAAATAAATCTAATCTTATCTATAGAAGTTTAACGAGAACTTTACTCTTGGATATCCGTGACGACATGTGTGGATAAGGTTTCAGCTCAAACCGAATTGGAATCCCTAAAATTCGGGTTCTTATCCCTACAAATCCCGTCTATAGCGACGATGTACCGTTAAATATTTGGGTTAGTTATGATAGTTTTTCAATATAAAAGGTGCGTAGCTCCTCCAAGTAAAAGGTGTTACAAAAAAACGTACATTAATAATTTGGTATTTTTTGTAACGGTATAAAAAAATGGTGTGGTTAACTACGTAATCTTCGCTCTTTCGATCAACGCGTGATTTAAAAGAAATAAAACAACGTAATTTTCTCCACATGGAACGGTAAAAACATCCAAAATAAACCGATTTTACAGAAACACTAGACTTATTAAAAAATTGAGCTTTTTTTCAGAATCTGGCAATCCAGTACATTCTTAGCAGTTTGATTTGCTTAGATTAAATTTAAATTCAAAAATTTTCTTTATAAGCCGATTTCTTCCAGCGAATTTCGCACTAGCCTTACTTTAAAATGACAGTGTGCACCCAAGCGTACGTTTGAGCGTGGAACGCCGCGATAAAGCCATGTGGCATATTCAAAGTGTTTAGCGTATATAGTCAAGTGAGTCAAATGTTATTTGTAAGCTATGTTAGTGAAAGAGCAAGTAAAGTACAAATTTACTTAAAGATTAAAGATTGGCAATAAGGGGCTCAGAATAGAGTCCAGTAGAGAGAAATGAGGGAGGTCTTTGCCCAGCAGTTGGAGAACCGGTGGCGGTGGAGGTGATCACTTGCCATCAGGTGCCATCAGGTGATCACTGCTCGTTTGCTCACTTGTTACATTAAAAAAAAACCGGCCATGTGCGAGTCGGACTCGCGCCCTAAGGGTTCCGTACCTATCTACCATATGATATACTAAAAGCTTTTGCTCTTTGATTTTAAAAACTCCTTGACTATCCAACTTGACCCCTCTTTTATAGAAAAGTTCTTGAAACGGGAGCTCACCTTAATTGGTTACTATTAGTTGTGAGAAAAATTGAAATATTTAATGATTTTAGACTTTTCCCTTTATTTGTACTGTGAGACCTAGCTTCTTGCCAAATTTCATAATTTTAGGTCAACGGGAAGTACCCTGTAGGTTTTGCTTTTTTGCATAAATGTATGGAGATGAGGACATAAAAAGCCATATCTTTTGATTTCGTCGTTGTAAAAAATTGAAAATTTCAGATCATGTGTGGTTTATAGACCTTAAAATTCGTTATCAATTTCAACCTCATACCTCTTCTCGTTCGTGAGAAAAAGGGTCTTGACAGACAGACAGACGGACAACAAAGTGATCCTATAAGGGTTCCGTTTTTTTATTTTGAGGTACGGAACCCTAAAAAGTACCTAATTTACAAAACCGTCACAAGAAAATCTCAACAATACTCGTATTTATCAGATACGCCGTCGGGAACTGATTTACTGTTTCATTTATATTTGATGGGTGGATTTAATCCCCTCTCCCCCCGCCCATAACATCCTCCGCTACCATTTTAAAGCCTCTCTTTTAGTAGCACCAAGTATTTTTTCGAAATTAAGTTAAAAGGAAATACATTGGTAAATCTCCTTATAGGCCATTTTTAACTACTGACTTCAAAAAGTGTGTTATAATGTTGGAAATTTGGTGTGTTGAAAAATAAAATAGACAGTTCTGTTGTGGTGGCTCATTTCTTCTAGAGGGTGTCGTGAAAGGCTACTAAGGAATTTGGAAATAAAGGATGGTCAATGGTGGCAGGATACCCAAAAGGAAGCTACTGCACATACAGCGGTCACCAACCTTCGAGGTCTGTTTTGTGCCAGCTGCAATGCTGACAAGCGCGATGAGGGCATATAGGGTTATTTGTATTGACATTCTCTCAAAAAAAGCACATTTAAAAAAAACGCAAACACAAATGTCTGGAACGCTGCAGTCTTCTGGTTGAGGCAACCGAAAAAATAAGATTTATATTTATATTTATTTATTTACCATTTGAAGATTGTATACTTAAAACTAGTTTACAATTAACCTCTATGAGGCATACATGGCATTAATTTATTTTGCATTGATTAATTCATTATTGACAGCCCTGTTTGAATTAATTCAGTAGTCTGCGAGTGACTGACAGCCATACAAACATAATTTTTTAAAATATCTGAACCGGGTACATTATTTCCGTTTTTGGCACTTTACCATTACAAAGCTATTAACGATAAGCTAAGCTGCAGTATGTTACAAAATATAGAACTACCGTCTGTAGCTGCGAAACTCAAAATATCGATTATAAGTTTTGTACGTGTGACATAATAAATTCATTTCTTTACCAGCTAAAAAACGTTCCCGTGGTTAAGTCAAACTATTAGCTATCAAACAAAAAGGTTTCATTAAAATCGGTTCAGTAGTTTTTGCGTGATGCTCGAACAAATAAACAAAGAACAGACAAAGGTCTAAAAATCTGTGATTTGGATTCAGGGAGGTGGTCGTGGTAATTGAACGACATTACCATAAAAAAACGTATGCCTAAAATGCTTAGTTAAGGTGATCCGTTTTCCATACAAAAATTCAAATGACTTGCATTTTACGCGGGACATAAAATTCTGTTGAAAAAAGAACGAATACTACTATTTTTAGTTAAATTTTTCGATAATTAATACAAAAATACAGTTCATGTACTGAAAGTACTGTTTTTGTTAGCAATTTTTGGTTCAATATTACGATTGTGGGCGTGCGGTCAAAACTGTACGGTTGTGCTTTGTGTGCATGTGTGAGTGATCGTACTCATGTAAACACGGACTGACGAGGGTAATTGACTTTAGTGGACATATGGAGATATTTTTCTTATCGAAATTGTTGTTAGGCGTTGAAGTTGCACGATGAAATTTACGCGAATCAACTTTTTGCACATACATAGTTGGTACTTATTACATAAAAAAATAAAACCTTATATTTGCAGCAGTGGCTCCATCTAGTTGCGTTCGGGGCTAAGCTGGCCGTCACAGATCACCTTAAGGCTTAACGCAACATTTTAAGCCAACCTTTCTGTTTTGGTAATATCGTTCAATTTACCACAACTGCATTTACCAGGGCATCAAAATAGCATAACGTGATAATTGTTTTATAATATCTTCAATATACAGACAGAATCAAATTACAATTTTAAAATAGTAGAGAAGTGTCAGATTACTGTATAACAATCCCGTAAACATAAAAATATTCCCAGAGTTTGTAGGAGGTTCTCTAAGTTTTTAATTTGGATTGACCCTTCTTTTATACAAATTGAGGCTTTCGATAATTTGCGTGGAGACTTTATTGTGTCCATCAATTTATAAAGTAGAGATTTTTTTTATAAGTTCGTCGATCACAATCCCCATTGTATTCCTTTGTGTTTTATCGGTGGTATTGTGTTTGATTGAATTGGTTAGGTGGGCTGCTGCCATCTTGATTCCATTAAAAGCAAATAATAAAGTTATACAAACAAATAAAAGTTGGAAATAGGTATTATATCTGGTAGAGCTCGTGAATATTTCAATAGGTTGCTCGATAGGTTGATTAACTGGCTCTTTGTTCTACCGGTACCTAGGAGCAGCAAATATAAATAAATCTGGTGAAGCGCTTTAGTGGATATGTAATATAAATTGTATATTTCGTCGTTTTACATTATGCCTTGGCGTTCTACAAAATCCTGAGAATTTTTTTATTCCTCATTTTACATAATGTCGCGGCATTTCACAAAATGGAGCGTAATTCGTTTCTAGCACTGGCCCGCCGTTGTAGTCGTACGATAACCTAACCCAACCTAAAATGCACCAGTTATCTAAACCCGTTTGCAATGTGCCGGCGCCGTTATACGATTTGCCGACCGTTTATAGTTTACCCGCCGTTTGTAAAAAGCGAATTATATGATTTGCCTGCGACATATACAGGTTGTTAATACGATTGCGTGTCATAGCTTAGGGGCGGGATCAGTATCAGTAACTGAACAACTTTTCCCAAGCAACATAGGTCGAAAAACGAAAAACCAAATTTGCTACAAAATGCGCTATCAGCTGATGCAGTTTAATATGGGAGGTCAAAAATTGATTGGGAAAAGTTGTTCAGTTACTGAAACTCATACCGCCCCTGAGCTGTGGCACGCAATCAAATTAACAGCCTGTATAAAAAGAATAGTATACTTGAGATTGTTTGGGATAAGTGGCATATCCCCTCAAAATATACACTCGTGGCGTATCTTTATTCCAGTCACAATCTCGCGGCACTCGATAGGGGCACTTGTTGCTCACTCGCCTGAGCACTTCCAAGCTGGGCCAGACCCAAACCATTTATAAATACGTGCCAACAGGGCGGCGGAGGGACCGAGGCATCTTTTTAGTTGCAAACATAACAAAGTTTTTTTAGCCTCTGAAGCACACGCAAATTTTTTAGCAATACTATTTTTTTTTCGAATAAGGGAAACTTTCAAGATCACGTAACACATCACGCAGAATGAAATATACAGTTTTTTATGACAATAACTTTGTGATTACGTGATGACCTGAAATAATTTTCTTAGTTGTTATTATTTTTAGTAGTATTTACAATCTTAATTATTGTTAGATGTTAATATTTTTATTTTAAAAACAAGCTCTAGATAAATTATTTTATAACTAAGAATGTGTATAGTGAGACTGAACAATATTTCTGTGGTATTATTACTGTGACAGTTATTTCAGTGTTTTGATAACTTATGTACGATTATTTCATCAATTATTAAAGCTACATTGTTCATATGGGATAACCTGTAATGACTGTATTGTAGATGTTATTAGGAAACATATCGACACTGGAAAGGAAAAGTCGCTGAAGCGCCATTTTCTTGAAATCAAGTTATATATATATTTGGATTCAGCTGATTTTTGCGCGTCGATCTATCTAGGTTTCAAAGCAATCGGCGCAATTTTGTGGTGGTTTAGCGAAATGAAAAATTGCATTTTTGTGACATTCTTTTGTCTTAATGACGCCAAAATCAGTCTTTTTTACGTGCATGTTGCTTAAGTTATTTTTCCTGCATCAATTTATAGCATGGAAACACTTCAGCGATTATTCTCTTTGCTCGTGTAGTTACCTTTGGCACATCAGCAACTTTTCCTTACTCTAAATCATGAAGTTATGGCGCTTAAGCGAAATCGTCCTATATTTTAATTAGCAAACATGTTGTTTAGTCAAAAGAGCCTACTGATAAGAGCATTGTAACGTACTTTAGTCAGTTTATCTTTTCCTGAAATGTTGTGTCAATGTAGGTTAGAAATTTTGAAACAATCATTTTATATCGTGAGTAATGGCAATAGTTAAATCGACTCGAAATTTTTAATGCTATTCTGGATTTTTATTATTTAGTGTTCTGTTTTTTGATTCAGCTCGGCTTCTAAATACTCACCGGTAGTATGAATGCTCCCCAAGTGTGCACCATGATGATTGTTTGGTTGAATAAGTGTTTTATCAGCATCTAAAAACGTCCTGACAATTCTGCAGGTATTTAAAATGACAGCTTTCTGTAAGGTTATATAAATATATTTTGTCAAGTTGATAAATTTAACAGATTGGTGAAGTTGTTGCGGTATGACACCTGTAGTGGATAGAACTATTGGGACGATGACTACTTTCTGAAGGTTCCACATACGGGTGATTTCTATTTTAAGGTACTACTATTGTAGTTTGTAAATTATGTGTATTGGGTCCTGTTATGTCTATAATGTGGGCTGTTCTATTAATTTTATCTATAAGTGTGATATCCGGTCTGTTATAGTGTGTGGTTTTATCAATTATTATAGCTCTATCAAAATACAATTTATGGGTGGTATTTTCAAGTATGGTTTCTGGTTTGTATTTGTAATAAGGTTTAAGTGGTTCTAAAATGAGTTTGTGGTCTATTGCAAGTTTCTGGTGGATGATGTAGGCTACCTGGTCGTGTCTGTACTTATAGTCTGTCTGCACTATTGACTTGCAAGCACCAGTAATGTGTTGGATTGTTTCAGGGGCACTGTTGCAACGGCGGCATTTGTTAACAGTATTTGGTGCTTTTATTATAAATTTTTGGTAGTTTCGGGTTTCTATCACTTGGTCCCTAACATGAATCCTTCCGTTTCTGGAAAGAGCTCTCCGCGACTAAGCTATTTGTTCGACTCTGTCTTGTCGACGTTGGGTAGGTTTAAGTCACGGAAGTGCCTTCCATGAAGAGTTTTACGGGACCACTCCTCAGTTTTTGTCTGTCTGTCAGTTTGTATTTCGTTTCTTTGAGTGTTGCTATCATGTAAGTTTAGTAGAGTGAGTTTGCAATCGTTCTGAACTATAGCTTTATGTTATATCGATGTGTTTAATTTTCTGTGGAAATATGACCTAAGATTCGTGATCTGTTTACTATGCAGATTCATTATGTCTATGAGGCCCCTTGCACGCATGATCTTGGGTGATGTTTCCTGTTGCGTGTCATAGTGGTGTTAATGAGGCGTTGTAACCCATTGAGCTCTGACTTGTTCCAGGTGATAATCCCAAAGGAGTAAGTGAGGATGGGGATAGCGTAGGTGGTGATAGCTTTAATTGTGTTTTTGGAGTAGAGATATGATCGCATAATGGCATTTATTCTATGTTTGAACTGTTGAATCAACGTAGCTTTGACTTCTTGATATTTAATCTGCTTTGATTGGGCATAACCAAGGTATTTATAGGTCGCATATTCGTCCAGTGGTTCAACTCTTTGACCAGTTTGAAGGTCATAGTAATGTTTAAATGTCTGTCCTGCCCTAACTGAATTGATCTTACATTTGTCAATATCGAATTCCATACGTATATCTTGTGAGTACTTTTCAGTGATATTGGCTAATTCCTGTAATTCATTCTCGGTTGATGCGTAAAGTTTAATATCGTCCATATACATAAGATAGCTGAGATGTGTGGAAGTCGGTAGATCTATGATATTGTCATTATATTGAAGTGAGTAACCACATGTTGTTCTATTTAGAATATTTGACAAGGGATTAAGGGCGAGGCAGAACCACAAAGGGCTTAACGCGTCTCCTTGAAATATTCCTCGTTGTATTCTAATGGTCTCTGTCTGTATTATTGCTGTAGGTGTCGTAAGTCTTAGTCGACTCGTCCATTTCGTCATCGTATTCTGCAAGAAGTTCATAATTTTTGGGTGAATTTTGTATATTTCCAGAGTTTGAGCAGCCATGAGTGGGGAACTGAATCGTATGCCTTTTTGTAATCTATGTACATTGAGAACAAATCTTTCTTCTTTTTTGAACTTGTCTAAGTATAACTGAGTCTATTAATAGTTGTTCTTTACATCCCTGGCTGAATTTTCGGCATCCTTTCTGTTGTTCTGTAAGTATGTTATTTTTATCTATATGTATGTACAACACGGAAGTGAGACAAAATGTAAGAATTTTGTAGAACGTCTGTAAGCAAGTTATGGGCTTGCAAGCTGGGTTAGCAAGGTCAGATTGGTCTTTGGGCAGCATATATGTGATACCGGCGGAAATAAATTCAGGCATTGATTGAGGGTTTTTTATAAATTCGTTAATAAAGTTGTGGATGAACGGGTAAGTAAATGTAAATTTCTTATACCAGTAGTTTTGAATTTTATCTGACCCACGTGTTTTCCAATTGTGCAATTTGCTTATCACATTCTTGAAAATATCAATCGGCACATACTGAAAATCCATCGATTCAGTAGTCATTGAGGAATAAGATTTTTTATTATTATTCGTTTTGAAGACTAAGAAACCTGATCCTAAACAGGCGTATAAGGCCAGCCTTCCTATATCTATAAAAAAACATGCTGACCTAATGAAAATGCGCTCGATGCGTGCTATTCCAGAATGTTACCACGAGGAGTACAAAAAAATTCAAAAATCAAATGATGTAAACGAACGAAAATTGAACAAATTTATAAAGATTTTTAAATTTGTATTGGCAGTAAAGAACCATGTACCGAAAACTGAAAGGGCTTGGCTAGCAGATAATAATGAGGAGACAAAACTGTACACCTTTTTCGAAGAAACGTTTGTTAGAAACAGATAATAAAAATTTAGCTCTCCATACAAAATTACAGCTTTGCAGCTTGTATGGAAAAGTCAAGCTTATTATAATTTCCGAATAACACACGTTTCTTTGGAAAAGTTGTTCGGTTTTGTCTACTGCAAGAAACTATTTCAGCTTTCGGTACGCTATCGCTTACACCCTGTAAAAATTTCAGATCTTTACTATCTTCTTCTATCTTTGATTTGAACAAATATTTTTAAGTTTTGATGAAAGAATTTGGTTTTAACTTAGAAATTGTTCTTTTTTTAAATATTTAGATATTCTGATAACTTTGCCAAAAAACTAATGTTTTGGGATTAAGAGTAGAATATTTAGTATAAGGTATTTGTGACTTAAACTTAAATTTATTATTAATAAACGTTAATAAACAAACAAATTGTTATAATTTTCCCAAAGAAAAACGAGAATTACTATACCGTAAAAATAGAGCTAATAATAATAATATTTTGAATAATAGGATTATAACAAAACTAGTAATAAATTTATTCAATATTTACTATGAAAGGAGAATGTTCATGTAAAAAGATTTTTTATGGTTTTTCTGGATTATAAGTTATCCTAACTTATGCCTTCAAATTTCTCTGTGACTACTATTTTCATATAAAATTTGATTGAAATGTCTGACTATACTTGAGTATGATACGAGTACTTAGGACATGAAATGAAACTGAACAACTTTCCCAAAGAAACATAGGTTGAAAAAGTAGGTTTTTTTTGGTCGTCCCATACAAATTCCAGTATTAACGGCGCAATGTTTGTATGGGGAAGCCAAATTTTTTTTTTCATTTTCCAACCAATGTTTCTTGGGGAAAGTTGTTCAGTTTCATGTTCTAAGTACCATACTCAAGTATAGTCAGACATAACAAAATCACGTTGTATCAAGGCGTTTACTAATTTTCTTTTACTTTTAAAATATTTGTTTGTTCGTTGAGAAATAGTGACACGGTTTTTAAATTTAAATGCATGGAATTAAGTATTTTGATGACATAAATTTATAATGATAATTTGGCTTTAGTCATTAAGCCAAAAAAGTGTCAGAATTCGTTCTTTACTTAAGTGCTTTTTACCATTTATGTATAACAAGCAGAGGGTATTTAAGTAAAATTTACTGATTGATAAGAGTTAACACATGGATGATAAGTAAAAACTACTGGTTTTATAAGTATAACATCGTGGTAGTTCAGCAATTTAAAAATGTAGCGGACTGGAATGTATTTGGAGATAAGCGATCTTTCCTTGCCTCGTTTTTTTCAGGTTTGAAGGACTAATCGCTGAAGCGCCAGCTATCTCCTAGAGGAATGAAATATCTTGAACACCACTCATGTCCAAAAATAGCAAAAAAATCAAGCTTAATCTCTCTTGATGAATCAAAAATTAATTCAAAGATCTTAAAGTTATGAATTTTTTTTGAAAAAAAAAAACTTTAAAATGCTCTACTGTAAAGTTGGTATTATGGAGATAAGCGATTTTGCCTTTCCAGCACCGATATAAATAAATATATCGTCGTATCCTACGAATAAAGGCGCTGTTGCAAAATACCAACTTTTCAGGGGGAAGTTTTTTGTGTTTTATTTCAACACCATAAGACTTTTTTGTTATGTAAATATTTCAAACATAGCCTTACTATTTCGGGGTATCTATTTTAATGCAAATTCGACATTTGATTCGCTATTTCTTATAAATTTGACCTGTTTTTTGTAATTATGTCTTTATTCGCCGGGAAAATATTGGTTATACTAGACCTAAGTGACATTACGCCTTTTTTCGCCGGAATATAAAAGGTCGTAAGAGCATTAGTGTATTTTATTGTTTTGATTTAAGCAATGTTTTCAAGGAAAAGAAGGATCAGGGTACACAGGGAGTAGAAATATCCTTCAGGAATGATCAGATCAATGAAAGTGAACAACTTTCAATGAATGAAACTTTCAGGAAATGAAAATAAAATATTTTTCCATGCCAAATTCTTTACTATTAAACGAGCAATGTTTGTTTATATAGCCATAATCAGTTCCTCTAAAACGGGTAACGGTTCTTGGGAGCGAAAATTTGATCTAACTAGGTCTTAAAGTCTGGGAAAACTTATTTTATCAGTTTTTTTTGAGATTTTCTATGGTACCATTGCCCCGTAAAGTTTGTTAAGAGCAAAGCTCGGTCGACCAAGTACTTCCAAACTTGGTAGGACAGTTTGTATGGCGAAACCGATTTTTATTGTTTCCTGATAGTTTCACTCACTGAAAATCGATCAGTTTCGTTGGCTGTACCCTTTCTGTTTTTTGGAGGAATATTCCTTATACTGTGTATTAAAACAAAAATATACTTTAGTATTCTCAAACTGTGAAAAAATTATCAATCAATCAATCAATCATATGGACCCACTTATTTTTTATCTTTTCATTGCGTTTATTATTTGTGTCTTAAACTAAACAGCGTACAAAGAAAAGTCACACTGCGAGTGTCAAGCTTGACCGGCTCTTAAAAGTACATGACTGGATCATACTCTTCTACTTGCATTCCCTATCCCCCCCCCTCACCGCCCATCACTGCCTCACCCTACGCCTAACTATGGCCCCCCTTCCCTCACCCCTTGCCATCTCCTTCGCCTCGATGAAGTGTCAATTACTGCTTCGATGAATTACCAACATTCTCGTATTCATGAAGTGACCCCTTAAACGAAAACATACACGTATCCACGTCAAAAATGCATTTGGTTTGAAATTCCGTACGCAAAGGGTGCTAACGCACTAAAAGGGTGACCCCATACCAAATTTTTTCCTTCCTTCCATCTGTCAGCTTAAAATAGTGCCAAAATAAGTGGAGCAAAATTTTACGGTACCCTCGGTGTATGAGTCCAACTCGCACTTAACCGTTTTTTTATTTACTTAACTTAATACCTCCCAACCAACGTTAAAAAAGCCACAAATGCCACAAGGGCGTCCTAACTAACTTCTTAGTAAAAGTCACAAACTATGCATTATATCCAATATTTATTTTTATTTTATAACCGACAGTGAAGTTGATTTCAGTAAGATCACTTATTTTTTAAAACGCATTATAAAACGTGCAAATAAAGGACATAGTAATAAGTTTCCGTGGAATAAAGCCACAAAGGCGGTTAGGTATAGCAAATATTCATAGAAGTAACACAAGGCAAATCCGTGGAATAAGGCCACAAAGTGCGATAGCGTCTTTTTTCGTCGGAGTAGCTCAAAATTATATCGAAGATAATGAATAAATTTAACAACGTTATGCTAGCTACGAAAGCTAAAGCTTTTTGCATAATGTTATCATAAAATTGCATTCAGCAGCGTTTTTATTCAATACAATCACAAAATAACAAGTAAAAAGCCAATAAAACTAAACAATTGAGTCACTTGCTTCCCCGCGCATCTGCGAAGAAATTAGACACTGTGGCTAGAGTGGCGGTCTTCGTCGGGAAAATGAGAGAATGCAATTGTGGCTTTTTATAAAAACTTATTTTTTTTGTTAATATAGATTGATTTTTTGTTATTTCTCGAACTCAGATGATGTAAAATGGGCTGCAGATTCTATATAACTAATAAAAATAAAAAGCCACTACGGCCATAGTGCCCTTTTTCGTAGGATACGACGATATGTGCTGGGGCTTTAGGGGTACCGGACACTACATACATCGAGCGTGAATTTGAGCAGACCCTTAGAAGCACCAGGAGAATCTCGCGGGCGGGTGCGCACGGTGTGCGGGGTGGATTGCGGGCGGGGGACGGAGAATGTCCGTTCTGTATGATAGTATTGTTACTTTATCCTGTGACATGGATCTAATTAATTTTAAACGGTTTAGTTCAGCAGTCGTTTGTCGCCATCATGCGATTTTTTAATATTTCCTTTTAGCAACAAAGTTAATCGGTGTAGGTCCTGCCAGAAATAGGATGGGTGAGCGCTGATCAACTAAAGTGGGGTACATTGTTATCGGTGAAGATTTGTTATTAGTATAGGTATACTCATTTGTTTATTTATATAACTTCATTTATCTGTTAATCTTCCAAATAAAAAAAATATTTTAGATAGCTGCATCAAGCGCTAGAGCTACGAAGCAATACGTAGCGTGCCTGCCGCTGTGTTGCTACGAACTTAGCTACGACGTAGCAAAGTTGAGCATCGAGCCTTAAAACTTTTTCACGTTATTGAAAACTTCAAATACTTCATACAAGCATCAAGGTTTCAATATAACCTAATTAATATTATCATGCTACGGAAATTATTAAACACACTGTCATAATTTACTGGCGTTCTGCAAAAATCATATCACATAGTCATACAAAAGTCCCATAGAAAAGCACTTTTTAAACCTTTTAGCAACCTTTTAGAAATTTTTCGTTTCATAAAAACATTATCCTGAAAATTTCGCAGACAAAAAAAAAGATTTAGCCACAATCAAATGGTGGAGCCGTTCTTAAGTGATGCTTTGTCATACATGTGGTAATTCTAAGACATAGTCTTATTGATTACGAAGTTAGTTACTTAACCTAGAATTATTTGACTAGATCACAAATCTTTACACAGAGCATTGCTATCTGACCTCTACAAACCAGAAGGCAAATCAGATGCAATACTATCGGTCTTACCAGGTGAGTGGCCAACCTTGCTATCTAAGTTTTTAAACCACTAAATGACCTCTATTTAAACCCAGTATAAATATCGATGTAAAACTCCAATGCACAGCTTTCAACAAGCTACCCGCTGTATAAAACTGTAATGTATAACCACAGGGTGCTCTGTAGCATGCAAACAGCGCGGCCCGTAATAGCTCTGACGTCAGCGCCTACTCTTGCTTATTGCACACACTGTATACTGCGGCACAGTTTTAAAGACTTAACTTACACAGTGCGAATGCTTTGTTTATGGCTAAAAGTATACAGGGTGTAAATGCAAAAGCGAGTTTCCTTTCAAGGGTGTGCTCAGACTACGAAACTGAACAACTTTTCCATAGAAACATGGGTCGAAATCGCAGAATTTATTTTGGCTTCTCCATACAAACCTTCATTAGTCAACAGTGCAATTTGTATGAAACACCCACAAAAAAAATCCGATTTCGACCCATGTTTCTTTGGAAAAGTTGTTCAGTTTTGTAATCTGAGCATTCCCGTAAAAGGAAACTCGCTTTTGCATTTACACCCTGTACAATCTATATTTATTTACATATTTTTGAAGCTCTATCGTAAAAACGGTATCATGCAAGTCCAGCTTGACACATTTGACTTCATATCTCTATCATTGTTGGGTATAGAATTGCACTACAAATTTCAATCTTGACCTCTCATTTCTACGGTTCCGTACCCAAAGGGTGAAAAACGTGACCCTATTAATATGCCTCCGACATGTCTGTCTGTCAGCGGGCTGTATCTCATGAACAGTAATAGGTAGACTCTTGAAATTGCACAGATTATGCATTTCTGTTGCCGCTATAACAACAAATACCAAAAATAAAAAATAAAACAATAAATTGAGGGGAGCAAATAAATAAATACTGAAAACGTGTTTTTTAGGCGAACCTATATAAGAAAAAAAAAACTGCTCAAGTTAGGCACAATAATTTTGCCTAACTTGAGTAGGTAGGCAAAATTAAACATAACCTGACCAAACCAACCACTAACCAAATCCAGCTTCGTTTTTGATCTAGATAACTCAGGGATATGATAAAATTAGGGACTTAATCAAATTCCGGATTTGATGAAATTACTAAGGGATTTGACAAAGTCCCTTATTTGATCATATCACTTCTACACATACAAATTTGGTCGTCACATACAAAAGTGGGAAGGCCAAATATTTTAGATTTTTGACCAACATTTTAGTTAAATCCTATATAAATTCTAATACTAAAATATTTGTATTCGATTTCAACTGTTTTTGGGGGCGAAAAATTTATTTAGTTAGGTCACATCACTAGGAAACATCATTTTCTCTGGTATTTTTACTATTTCTTGAAAATAGCACGATTCAGATACCCTTGAATATTATAAAAGCGTAGCACAGTCGCCCAGGTACTTGATTTTTAATGTGACAAGTGAGCAAAAGAGCAGCAATTAAATTAATTACGTAATTACAAAAATTCTTGGAGTAATAAAAATATTTATTTAAATTTCGGAACACAGATGCAGGCGCAGAATTTCACTCCATTACTTGACAATACCTACCTCCACAGTAACGAACATTAATAGTCTGTCAGTCCACTTAAAGTTGGAACAACTAGGCTTCTAAAGGTGCAAGAGGCTTCAAAGCTGTAGGCTAAGTGTCGAGGAGTTCCGCGCCGCTTTAAAGGTAGGTCACCGTTGTGAAATGTTAGAGGAAGTGAACAGTCAAGAGCAGGTCAACCTAGACACTCGCAGTGCGATTTCCGACTTTACGCTGACGCAGATAAGCGTGGTACAAAATATAATGCGTCAAGCTCGATGTGCTCTTGACTGCACAGTCAACAGCAACAATAGAAATACCCATCATCGTCACATCATGCGGGTTGTTAGCTCAACGGCTCACTCACAAACCCTGGTATCAGATGTCTGTGATGACCGGTCGAATAGTTTTATTTAGGGGGTTTTACCATAGTCGCTACGATTGGCAGACGGGTTGGCGCCCGCAGTGCGATGGGATAAAACTCAGAAGGACGCCGCTGCCCATCCTCTGGATTACGGTCCGTTAGTCGCCTTTTACGACACCCGCGGGAACAGATGTGTTGGTAGTATTCTTGGCCGTTACTAATGGACCAAAGGATGGGCAGCAGCATCCTTTTTTTTCTTTTTTATAGAAGAGGGAGGCAGACGAGCAGGCGGGTCACCTGATGGTAAGTGATCACCGACGCCCATAGACACCTGCAACACCAGGGGGATCACAGGTGCGCTGCCGGCCTTTGAGATATTTGTAGGCTCGTTTCTTGAAGGATGCCTTGTTGTACCCGTTCGGAAATACCTGCGCAGGAAGCTGATTCCACAGTGCGGTCGTACGTGGTAAGAAGTTTCTTGTAAAACGTACGGTGGAAGATTGCCAGTTATCTAAGTGGTAAGGATGAAATTTTAACTTCTGGCGAGTGGTGCGGTGGTGAAATTCTGCAGCAGGTATTAGCTCGAACAATTCTTCAGAGCACTCCCCATGATACACGCGATACCAACAACCGCTGTCTACGGTGCCAGCCGTAACGCTAACAAGCGTGGTGACTATGGTACTTCCCCTCCGCGTTGTTTCAGCAAAAGCTGGAATTTTAGAGGGAGTTCCCTGTCCTGTAGTGGACGTTTCATGGGATTTCATGATGATGATGATGACCACACGGTTGAGTATCAGAGTACTTGTACTTAAACTGTTAAACCCAACAGGGACAACGGGAATCGATCCCATAACCTACGGACTGAGAGCCGAATGCTTCAACCACTAGAAAAACAATGATTGGCTCTACGGGAACATACTTCAGGTAGCCTCAAGGTCAATCAGAGTGTTTCTAATTAGTATATTACGTGCCTCCGGCAAGAAAGTGAGTATGTTCTGGCTGGTACACTGACTAAACCAACCACTTTCTGACTGCAGCAGCTCGTCATGTCGTATGCACGCACACCAGGGCCTCATATAAATAATCAAATCAAAATCATAGCGATAAGAAAAATCCCATGCGCACTTGATTTATATTTATTTATATAGGTATACAATATGGACTAGGTGAGTAATATACTAGAGAATGACGAATGTATGTACCTTTAGGCTTTAGATTTTATACATAATCCTATAGGTACTATCAAACGTGCAATATTTGTAAGTATATATATTTGTATATATTAGGGTGACTTTTAATTAGTTCTTGATAGCAAAAGATATGCATGTACTTATGATACTGAACAACTTTTCCCAAGGAACATAGGTCGAAATACGAAAAACTAAATTTGACCTCCCATACAAAATGCACTATCAGCTGATGTAGTTTCTATGGAACGTCAAAAATTGATTTTCGTATTTGGGGAAAGTTGTTCAGTATCATGAGTAATTCATACGTTTTTCTATACTCGTACTATCAAGAAATAATTAAAATTACCCTATATTTGTAATCGGTTTCTCGTAACTATTTCGATGAAATTTGCCATACGGAGGTTCTCGGGGGCGAAAAATTCGTTTCCCCGTGTTTTTAAGCATTTTTTGAAAATACCGTGTTTTAGACCAAAACCTACAGCGCCATCTGTTGGCGGGTAGCACAGCTTGCTCACCCGATTATAAATTAATGTTGGTACGGCTATAGAGCGAAGCTCGGTCGCCCAGGTACTGACTATTTATTTATTCCATGTTTTGTAATGAATTAAATTTTAAGTATATTTCAGATTTGTCTATAGAAAGTATAATACTCGTAGTAAAATAGCTAAAAAGTTGCTGAAATAACTTTAGAAAACAAGTTTTGCTCTATGTTTAAAGAAAGGAAAAAAACCGGCCAAGTGCGAGTCGGACTCGCGCCCTAAGCGTTCCGTACCTATCTACCATATGATATACTAAAAGCTTTTGCTCTTTGACTTTAAAAACTCCGCGACCATCCAACTTGACCCCTCTTTTATAAAAAAGTTCTTAAAACGGGAGCTCACCTTAATTGGTTACTATTATAAGTTGTGAGAAAAATTGTAATATTTAATGATTTCAGACTTTTCCCTTTATTTGTACTGTGAGATCTAGCATCTTGCCAAATTTCATAATTTTATGTCCACGGGAAGTACCCTGTAGGTTTTGCTTTAGTGCATAAATGTATGGAGATACATATACATCATGCCTCTTTCCCGTCGGGGTAGGCAGAGACTACAGTCCTCCACCTGCTACGATCCTGACATACTTCCCTTGCTTCCTGTACTTTCATCAATCCTTTCATACATGCTCGTCGGTTTAGGGTACTTTTAACCTGGCCTTTATTCAGAACGTCCTGAATTAGGTCCTGGTACATTCGCCTAGGCCTTCCCCTTCCAACGTTTCCATTTACTCTCGCCTGGTAGATCTCTCTCGTCAATATTCGTTCATTCATCCTCTCTACATGAACAAACCACCTCAGCATCCCTTTCTCGATTTTGGTCACTACGTCTTCTTTTACGCCACACCGTTATCTTATCACACTACGAGTATTTCTAATCCTGTCACTCAATTTAACACCAATCATACTCCTTAGCGCTCTCATTTTCACTGTATTAATTCTACTTTCATGCTTCTTCTGCCATACCCAGCTTTCACTGCCATACATCAGTGTTGGTACCAAAACACCCCTATGAACAGCCAAACGAGCCTTGTGAGACACCTTCTGATGAGGACATAAAAAGCTATATCTTTTGATTGCGTCGTTGTCAAAAATTGGTTTTTTTTAGATCTTGTGTGGTTTATGGACTTTAATATTCTATATCAATTTCAACCTGATACCTCTACTCGTTCGTGAGAAAAAGGGTCTTTAGACAGACAGATAGACAGACAGACGGACAACAAAGTGATCCCATAAGGGTTCCGTTTTTTTTATTGTGAGGTACGGAACCCTAAAAACACTGAAAACCCTTAAAAAAATACATATCTATCAAACATGACAGTTTTTGATGAAGCGTCTAGAATAAGTTAGTAATGATTTAGGTAATTAATTATTACCTACGTAAGAGCAAAAATAATAAATCGAAACAAAAAGGGCTATCTATCACTGTCAAAGAACAACCGAATTATGGCTAGTATTCGTAGGCTAGTACTCACCCACAGACTAGAGAAATCAACCATGATTACAAGTGTTTTTTTTTCTTATTAGGCATTTATTATATAGGCTATGTAATGTATCCATACACCTAAAATCTCAAGATATGTACGAGTATATTTATATATTAAGTTAACATCTTAAAACTTTGATACATTTTTCCTTACTATCAAAATGTTTACGCGTTTTTTAGGGTTCCGTACCTCAAAAAGAAAAAACGGGACCCTTATAGGATCACTTTTGTGTCCGACTGTGTGTCAAGACACTTTTTCTCACGAACGGGTAAAAGTATCAAGTTAAAATTATTGTCAAATATAAAATGGACCCTTGAAGATGTCAAAATTTTAAGCTTTTGCAACAACACAATCAAAACCTGCGGTCATTTATGTCCTCATCTCCATACATTTATGAACCAAACCAAGACCTTGAAACAACAACAACCAAAATCATGTAATTTGCCAAGAAGCTAGGTTTTACAGCTCAAACAAAGGAAAAAAGTCTAAAAGCAATCAAGGTGAGCTCCCGTTTCAGGTACATTCACACTACAGAGGGGTCAAGTTTAAGTAGATGCAGAGTATTTTAAAATAAAAGGACAAATCTTGTAGGATCTTATAGTAGACAAGTATGGAACTGGTATGGTGTTTGTTGCGGAGTGTGCCGAGACAAACTTTTTTAAGTTTAACGGCCTATTTGAATTTTTGCTTTGTAACTATTCAGTAATAAATGACAATAAATAAATAAAAAAGATAACAATAAATAACCACGCGAGTCGGACTCGCCCTTGCCCGGTTTTTTTGCAAGCCCATTAATTACAGTTACCTGCTTAAAAACGATAATAACCATTATTATTGTTCTTAGGCTGTCATTGGCTCAAAACTGTAATGCGTTTTTATAATTATGCTGTTGTAATACACGTAATATCAGAACTAGGTGTTATTTTACTTCCATTACAATCTAACGACATAGTACTACTTTTGGGAAAGGACATATACTACTTTTTTTGTGAACTCCACGCCTACGAAGTCGCGGGCAGTAGCTATTCTAAAATAAAATTAATAATTTTATCGAGTTTTGAACAGTACAAATGGTGCAGCTATTGTACCACCCTAACATTCTCTACGGGTGCAGTTACAGGTTTGCTAATCTGTGTTACTACAGTCAGCGTCAAGTTCATATGAGCGTCTATCGTAATCAAAATGATCTGTAGTAAACAAGTTCAATTTCATAAACGCAATTAGAATTGTCATATAGTTATAAGCAGGCGAAGTGTTCAAAATATCTTGGCAACATAGTTTCCAACATTATGTTCGCGGCCGTAACCGTCACATTGATGTAAGCGACAATAGCAGTCAAAATTATATGAAGTAATCTAGATCTTGTTCACTTCAGATAATTTTGACTACTATACACAGTTACATCAATTTGACGCTGACGACCGCGAACATAATATTGTCACCCTTGTTGCCAACATATTTTGAACAGTTTGGGTGCTAAAACTATATGACAATTCTAACGGCGTATATAAAATTGAACTTGTTTACTACAGATCATTTTGACTACGATAGACTCTCATATGAATTTGATGCTGACAGTACATTACATCGACCAACATCAAAAAACAAAACTTTTGTACGGATTAACCAGAAAGGGAAAACCCGACAAATGGCAAAAGTACAAGAAAATAGCTTTCTTTTTCTATCAAAATCTAACTAGTTAGGAACAACTACAGTGATCATAATTATAATCGTGGGCAGCTAAATCGGTCCACTAATGTTCTTCGAAGTTTTTCTGGTTTCAATGTTCTCATTAAACGGAATAATAAACAAACCCACAAAGAGTTAAAAACCTTACCCAAAAGCTTAAAAAAATGTGATAAAATCGATGGCCAAATCAAAAGTCTTTTTCCCTCAAAAAGGAAAAGCACAGACACAATCAGGGGAAATCTTTTGAGACTCAATAATCTCTACGAAAGAGTGAGTGTCGGGTTCCACGTTCCTTTGAACTTGAGGCAAATATGGAACCGTGTAAACGTGAGACAGCCGAGTATTGAGTTCCGTTTTGCTCATGATATAATCCAAGGGGAAAGTTAAGTTGAACTGCAAACAGAAGATTAAAGAAGGAAATGCTTTGGTTTCGAGTGAATATGTTATGTAGGTCATTCTAGATCTCTATTTTAAAAAAAAAAACAAGGTAAAGTCTAAGCTAGTTTTGTTTCCACTTCCTTGTTGCAGTGCGTACTATATTTTTTAATCCGGACTGCTTTACGTCAATGGGGCAAAATAAAGATAATTTGTTTGTTACACATGAGTAAATGAAAAATATACAATTAGTATGTTAAAGTAGACTTATACTCGTATTTTGTCAATTTAAAACAATAATATAAAATATCTCTACTAAATTTAAAAATATACATACTTACATGTATTATAACATATTCAAAGAGGACTTCTATTTTACTAATGTTGTTGGGCAACTCCTAGAAACAGCAAAACTTGAGTAATGAACAGAATAACACTTCCGACACTGAACAAAATCTCGAGGTAAGTTCTAATGGCTAAGTCCAGAAAAAGCAAAAAAGTTGTAATCCACCAACTTTATAAGATAGATATAAAGATATAAACTACTCTTATCGTAGATTTATAGCAGTTTCTTCCTCAAACAGATTAAGAAAAGCAGTAAAAAGTTAAGCCTAAAAGTTTTCTATTATGGCGGGGTAAATAAAACGAAAGGCCCCGGGCGATGTTGTATTATTATTATAGTTTTGTTCATTCATCGTTCCGGTATAAAAAAGCTATTATAACATACTTCCATAGTCCATGTTTCCGCCTTTGAACAAATATAGGTTCGTTTGATTAAAAAAAACCGGTCAAGTGCGAGTCGGACTCGCGCACCGAGAGGGTTTCGTGCCACTAAGGTACAAATACCGTTCCATTAGTGAAACATTAATATAATAATTGATTTATTTTACAATTATATCCTATTAAATTGATTAATATTTTGCTCACTCACTGCTCTCTATGCTTTTTGATCAGTGGAATCCTATGTTTAAATTTTGACAAAATAGCAGAGCATACAATTAAATTATATCCAACGTGCACTTCTTAGTAGCTGAGGACAGAGTCAACCAAAAATTGTGATTTCAAGCGAAATATTTCGCCAATTGATCCCTAAATAGAAGAATAATATATGAAGACTGAAATTGTTTTTAAAAGAGCTATCTAATAACACGCAACACAATGGGGTAGACAAGAAAAAAATCCTACCCGCTTTACTTGTAAGGGGTACCTTTAAAAATAAGATTTTATATTACCACTTTGTCGGCGTGAATGAAATGTATGTTCATACTAAATTACACTTTTCTAGTACTAAGTCTCTAAGCTAAGCCGCGGACAGACAGACAGACGGACATGACGAAACTATAAGGCTTCTTTTTTGACCACGGAACCCTAAAAACCAAATTTTACCTCCCATACAAAATGCACTATCAAATGACGGTCTGAATCCTCAGTTTAAGTTTTGGGAAGATGTCGTATCACACCCTGTATGTTCGATTAAGCAATTAAAATCGATATTTAATTTCTTTAGAGCCACCGCGCACTAGCGATTTTTAGTGGGCCGACAGTTTAGTCGCAATCGTACTTTCTATAGACAAATCGATCGACAAATGCGCGCTCTACACATACTGATTCCAAAGCGATCAAACTATCGGCCAACTAAATAATCGCTAGTGCGCGGTGGCTCTTATTACTCTATGCTCTTACTGACCGAAGTATAAATCGCGATTGTGCCGACTTCCTCCCCAGATGAACATTCCTAGCAACAACGTTTAAAAACAAACATGCGACGGGTATTTAGTAACTATTGTTCAAGCATCTCATATGGAATGGAACGTTAGCATAAACACGGGAATGCAAACATACACTAGTTGGATTCAGATAGGGCTGCCATCCGTCCGGGTTTCCCCGGATTTGTCCTAGTTTGGAAGACGTCCGGGGAGCGTCCGGGCGGGGTTCAAACTGTTGTCCGGGTGCAACCCGGACTACAATAAAAGCCCAGGTTTTCGATCAGATCCCGTTCCCATAATTTATGTAAAAGCTATGGGTTAGGTATTTCACAGCACGCGCTGCTGACGCTATTTTACTACGCGAGCGGCGAGCGGGGCGTGTGCAATTTTTCTTATTTACTTTAAATTCTGGTCTTTCCATATAGTTTTGTCACATAATCGTAGCCAATCTACATTTATGTAGTGCTAGTTTGTTATTATTCCACTAAGAAAGGATTTTGGAAAATTCATCTCCCAAAGGGGTGAAATAAGTGATGAAAGTTTGTATGAAAGTCCTTTGTTTCTTGAGCTAGATTCACACGAATTTGAATTTAAGCTTATGGTAAAAAATAAAGAAACACGTGTTTAAGCATTTCTTAAATATCACCCTTCAAGGGGGTGAAAAAGGAGATGATTTTTCCGTATGTTGGTCTATGTCTTTCATTTTTAAAGTTAGAATTAAAGAAATTTGGTTTTGAGCTCTTGGTAAAAAATTAAAAAAGTACATGTTATTCAATTTATCAAAATTCATCCCCAAAGGGGGTGAAATAAGAGGTGTAAGTTTGTATGAAATTCCTTTATTTCTTGAGCTAGATTAACACAAATTTGAATTTGGTAAAAAGTAAAAAAACACGTGTTCAAGCATTTGGAAAGCCAATGGAAATGGAAAGCCGCGGGGGAGGCCTTTGCCTAGCAGTGGGATCTAGTAGGCTAAGAAAAAAAAAGCATTTCTTAAAATCACCCTTCAAGGGGGTGAAAAAGGGGATGATATTTTTCCGTATGTTGGTGTATAAATAAGTCTTTCTTTTAAAGGTAGAATTATACAATTTGGTTTTGAGCTCTCCGTAAAAATAAAAAGTACGTGTTTTAGTATTTTTAGAAATTCATCCCCTAACGCGATGAAATGAGGGATGAAAATTTGTATAGAAATCCTACAGTTTTGTCTTGAGGTATTTGAAAATTTGGATTTAAGCTACTAATAATAAATAAATAAACATGTGTTTCAGAAATTTTTAGATATCATCCTCCAAAGGGGTGAAATAAGGGATGAAAGTTTATATGAAAATCCTACAGTTTGTCACAAGAACGATTAAACACACTATTTCATGCACCAAAGAGGCTTAAAATTAAAGTTTTCTATATTTTAATCAAGATGTAAGTGAATGAAAAAAATATTGAAATGTCCGGGGTGAAATCTCCAAAATCCGGGGAACTTACGCTTCCGGTCCTGGGGGGCAGGTTTTAGAGATGGCAGCCCTAGATTCAGACAAAAGTTCTCTCCGCTAGCAAACACGGCTCGGCCACACAAAACGATAATAGTTTGGTCAGGAGGGATTTCCAACTAGTATAATGAAATGCGTCGCTAAGTCAATAGATTACTTACTTTATTCTATGTTTTCTAACTTATTCTAATTTTAATTTTGTGAAATGTTTGCCTGGTTTGGGATCATATGATCAAGTTTGCAAGCCTCAGATGATTTTATTCAATGTAGATTCTCTACAGAATATTTATTGAATGTCATGCAGAATACAATGCAAATACAGCGAGTCTACACCATTTCGGATCGTGCTATGGCGGCGTAAAAGAAACGGCACGAAATCACTGCAGCACGGCCTACTTAAGGAGTCGGCTTCATCATCATCATCATAATAACATCTATGAAACGTCCACTATTGGATTCTGGAGGGACCAGAATTCCAGCTTTTGCTAGTCCATAGTTTCACATTTTAGGAGATGTCTTTTTGCACCCTATCTATGTACATACATATTTTGAATGGTGGGCAGGTGGGTGAGTGAATGGGTGATAGTAAAAAGTTGACTGGCTTAAACATATTTCTAAGGATTAGTTGATTTGCAGCTTTTTTTTATAGTTATTGGCTTCTATTGACCTCATTGACCTCTTGACCCTGAGGTCAGAAATGAGGTCGACGACAGATCCTATCAAGTTTGGTTTACCTTTTGCGTAAATAAGACTTTGCCAGTCCAGTTGACTAACAGGTTATCACTTAGCAGGCTTATTTTACGATTAAAATTAAAAAATATCAGTGATCGTAAGTAAACCCGCTGACACACATTCTTAATTATACTAATTCGGCGTACATTGCCGGTTGAAGTAAGGATATTGGAATTAACAAAACCAAGCCCTCTGAAGGAAGGTGTGATAGCGCCATAGCGCCTTAAAGCTAACAAAGACTTTTAATGGATAAAAGTCACTCCAGTTGTAAAGGTCCCCTCATGTAGGCTCCGAACACGGCTACACTCGCTACGAGCGCAGATTTTTTTCCATTAAAAACGCCAGTAAAATTTATTTCCCAATTTCATGCTCGTCTCCATGTCTACGTACCAACAGTAATCGGATGTTGAGAGCTTCTATCTAATGTCGGTAGATGTCACGTCATGTCTTCTGGTGTTGCCAGATTGAGTGATCGATTATCCTGTGTTGATTTATAGTATTGTCTATCAAAGTGATAAATTACCTTTGGGGTGGTAAGAACAGCTGTGTTCTTACCTCAAGGTTTTTAACGTAAAAGCACATTAGCAACATACCTTCAGCCCTCAGTACAATTTCCAAAAAAATATGAACGAGACTAGTAGACTAGTACAAGAGTTTAACTATAATATTCGTATTGTCAAAAGCTGGTCCGTCCACATGCTCGCCAAATAATCCCTGAAACTACATAACCACTTTGAAAAGATCTTTGAATTTAAGTCTGCAGATGCAGAGTTGCTGACTATATTTTTGTTTTGATAATCATAGACTAGGATGAAATTCAGAATTTGGCTCTCCTTCTTAGGGTGAGAACTTAAACTGGACCAGATCTGAAAATAAAGTTTTTCTGGGGTTTTGAACACCGCAGAATTCTAACGCAGAATTCTAAGCTTTTTTTAACGTGCACAGAGTGGTTGCAAGAGGAGATCAAGCTGAACACTCATATCGCGACTAAAGCTCCTAAAGCTATTGAAATAAGATAAGTTCAAAGTCCAATGTGTCAATCTTGATATGCTCTTGACTGTACAAAAATAAAATACCTACCTACAAATTTCTTGAACATTCGAAAGCAGCTCAAGCTTTACACACTTTTTACTAGAAATGCAACTTGAATAAATATAAACGGTACTAAAGCTCAAAGTGTCAAGCGTCATGTTTACTTGACTGTACCAAAACATCTGCTGACGACTAAAACTGCAAAATTTATTTTCTCTTACAAACATTTTTATTGCAGACTTAAAACTCATTTCCATAATTTAAAAAGATATTTCCTGTCTGTATTTTTCTTCTGTTCAATGTCATGGAAATAAAATATTATCAGTCTTTGTAATATGAAACGGGAAACAAGAATACATTTCGTACTTAATGTAGTAATGAAGTATGACTGAAGAAGTAGATTCTTTTAAAAAGGGCTTGACCTTTATAGAGAGCTTTCCATTATTTATCTGTTTATTGAAGTGAAAACTTCTTTAGCGGCGCTTGGCACTTTTTTTAGATGGGTAAAAAATTTTAAACTCGCGTCAGATGTCGCGTCAAATCAGCAGCCTGATCGAAAAAGCGTCAACGGTCAACCCTGTTGTTATTACAATACGGGTTTTTATTCAGTGACATCAAAGAAGTACGCGAGCAATGGCGCGATTGACCGTTACAAAAAGCATAATATTCAAAAATTCAAGTTTTCACTTCTACCGGCACTCCCGGAGTGCAACCCGTCTATATTTTCCCCCTATTTAGCCCTAAAGACCGAGATGGTCAACACCATCATGTATTCTATGGTCAACACCATCTTACTCAGAAATTAATTGTACTCAGAAGAAACCTTTTTACTCGCGACTTGAATATACAGGTTGAAAATTGAACCAACCAAATTCGAGTTGGACGTCAATCCAGTAAAAGTCGCAGTACAGGCCGGTCTTTAATAAAACTAGCTGTTGCCCGCGACTTCGTCCGCGTGGATTTTAGTGGACTCAAACGGAAGATTAATTTTGCATTATCCTTTCTTTTCATTATCCTTTCAAAGGCGAGTGCCTTTGTTATACAGGGTGTAAGGGACAGCCTTCTGAATACTGAAAAACTTTCAGCGAATAAAACTTTCAGGAAATAAAAAAAAAATCGGCCTCTCCATACAAAATTGCAAACTTGATTGGAAAGTTTGTATGGAGAGGCCGAACACATAAACATGGTACTTCTATGCAAAGTATCATATTTCTAGAGCTAAGGGATTGGGCTTGATATACCTATCAGTTAGTATATCGTTTTACATAATAAACATAAATGATCTAAATCGAATGCCTACAACGACTGTTTTTGTTTTCTTAGTCACGAATAACGAATACACGAACATGAGACGTAATCCCATGGATCTATGTGAGAACGCGTACGAAATAAACCCATATTAAATTTCAATTTCATAGTAATCGTTTGAAACAACATCTGAAGAATTTGGGAGAATTTTGCAAAAGTATTTGAGCCGAGGCTAAAAATGTCGAACTTGCCAAACATCCAGGCTGCTCGAGAGGAATTTTGAAATTTGCAAGGTAAAAGAAAACGAAGGTTACACTGAATATTTCCAGTTATTATATTTAGATTCAAATAACTTCAAAGTCAAATACATGTACATGAGGCACTGCGTCGTCGTTTATTTCAGTGGCAAACCTCACTTATAACCCGTTGTCATGTGTTTTCAAGCCGCCTAATGACGTTTGACTAAACTGCGGTTTTATCCTATACCATTGAACAAGCAATATCGGTTTCTCGAAAACGGCTCTAACGATTTCAATAAAATTTGCTTCACGGAAGTTTTTAGAAATACGTATACCTGGTATGGGACAAACAGTCCAGCTGGATAAATCCAACTTAGAGAAAGAGGTTACTCGTCGAATCCGACTCGGATGGGCAGCGTTCGGGAAGGTCCGCAATATCCTCACGTCCAAAATACCGCAGTGTCTCAAGACGAAAGTCTTTGACCAGTGTGTGTTGCCAGTGATGACATATGGCACCGAGACGTGGCTGCTCACGATGGGCCTTATCAGAAAGCTCAAAGTCAGCCAAAGGGCTATGCAAAGGGCTATGCTCGGAGTCTCTCTGCGCGATCGAATCAGGAATGAGGAGATCCGCAGAAGAACTAAAGTAACTGACATAGCCCTGAGAATCGCTAAACTAAAGTGGCAGTGGGCAGGGCACATCGCAAGTAGAACCGATGGCCGATAGGGCGTAAGGGTTCTAGAGTGGCAATCACGTACCGGAAGACGAAGCGCTGGCAGGCCCTCCACAAGGTGGACCGACGGTCTGGTGGCGGTCGCGGTAAGCCGCTCGATGCGAGCAGCGCAGGACCGGTCGTCATGGATATCTTTAGGGGAGGCCTATGTCCAGCAGTGGACGTCTTTCGGCTGATTGACGATGATTATGAAGTTTTTAGAGGCAAGAAATCGATATAGGTCTCATGTGTAGGAAAATTTGATTTTTCCGTTTTTTTGCAAGATTTCTTGAAAATAGTGCGTTTCAGAAATCCTTCAGCGCCATCTGTTAGTGGGCTTTGGTTAAGATTATGCAGAGCAACGCTCGGTCGCCCAGGTACTTCTTCGTTCAACTCGCTGTTTATGATTTAATGTGGTGATCAAGGATATCGTTTCTTGCGTTTTTGTTGGGTGTTGCTTATGGTATAATGTCTGGTGATTTTTTTTTTGCTTCGAAAGGCATGGTATCACGAAAACTCACAAAGGGTAAAGTGTAGATGTAATGTGGCAAAAAGTACCATTCGAAAATCTGTTAAAAACCCTATGTACAGCGTGAATTTTCATTCGTTTTAAACCCGTAGCCGGGTGATTCTACTCATGAAAACAAGAAACTTTCCCGAAGAAAAAAATTTTTACTTTGAAAAATTTTTTCGTCTCCCTATAGGTAGTGGTCACGTGATCGACTCATTTTGTATGGGAAGGTAAAAAAAATTTTTCAAGTAAAAATTTTTTTTTATTTGGTAAAGTTGCTTGTTTTCATGAATAGAATAACTGGGCTTCGGGTTTAAAACGAATAAAAACTCACGCTGTACAAAATATCAGTTCGTTCGTTTGATTTCAGTCTCACATATTTCTTATCGTGCAAAATATACAGGTGTCAGGGGCTGGATCAGAATCAGTTACTGAAAAACTTTTCCCAAGGAACATAGGTCGAAAACGAAAAATAATTTTGGACTTCCCATACTAAGTGACTAACAAAATTGTATGGGAACTTCAAAATTTTTGTCCTTTAGTTACTTTACTTTCAGTTACTGATACTGAAGCCGCCCCTGAACTATAGCACGCAATTAAATTAACACCCTTTATAGGTACCAAATAAATAGGGTGTTTGGATCATGTCTGCAAACCTATCAAGTTGCTATACCCATGAAACTGAACAACTTTCTTGATGAAGCACAGGTAGAAAAACTGAAAAGAAAATTTCAACTTCCCATAGAACAGCTGATAGCGTATTTTGTATGGGAGGTCCAATTTATTTTTCATATTTCGACCAAAGTTCCTTAGGAAAAGTTGTTCAGCTGCCGTACTCCGAAGTGAAACTACGATAATATCGCGCCGATAATTAGTCTATGGTTCGGCCTTTGACAAGGAAATTTCCATATAAAGTAAATTTCCGAACGTAATTGTTGTTGTCAATCCGATAATATTGGACCTCCGATAAAACTTCGGAGTACAGGCTCAGTTTCGTGGGTCGAGCAACCATCCGAGAGGTTTTCACACATATACCAAACCCCCTGTAGAGTGAGACTACTGTTGCTATGGCAGAGAAAGGAAACAGAAACGGCAAGAAACCATTGCCTTCTTTTTGAGTCGACTACGTACAATATTTTCCGTAACAAACCTTTCTGCGGTTATTTTATCCACGGACTCATTTCATAAGCCCCTAATACCGACCCTATTGTTAACTCTGGCAAGGGTCCGATAAACCGAATGTACACAAAGGTGGACGATTTTGTATGGCAGATATTGATCTCAAAGAAACGAGGAGAGGTTTTATCTAAGAAATCTCGAGTCGGGTGGCTTTATGTAATAGCATGAGCAGTTATTGCGAGCCAGGTAAGGGATCCAGACTGTAAGTGGAGATTGAGAGACATTTATTTGATTTTTGTGTTTTTTAAGGTCAGGTTTACGTATCTATAGACTCTCAAACTATAACCTATTCTAAGAAAGAAAAAAAGCTAACGCTATCGTTTTACAAAGAGCTTGTCAGAAATGTCTACGTTATAAACACTTATGCGTGAATCTCATCTTATTTACAAAACGTTGCATTCTTTGGTGGAACGAAGTATACAAATAGAACACGGAAGCATCGGAACGTCGAACTCGATAGTTTCACCAAAAATTGGCCAAAAATTGCACTCGATCGAAAACAACGTGAAAGAGGGGATGCCTAAACCCAGCAGTGGGTTACATATAGGGTGACTTTTAATTAGTTCTTGATAGCAAAAGATATGCATGTACTCATGATACTGAACAACTTTTCCCAAGGAACATAGGTCGAGATACGAAAAACCAAATTTGACCTCCCATACAAAATGCGCTATCAGCTGATGCAGTTTATATGGGAGGTCAAAACTTGATTTTCGTATTTCGACCTATGTTCCTTGGGGAAAGTCGTTCAGTATCATGAGTACATTCATACCTATTTCTATCAAGAACTAATTACAAGTTACCCTATATTTCTTCTTCCTCGCTCCCCCCTCACTGATGAGGATCGCGACCACACATGGTTTTCTTCCACATACATAACGATTACAAATAAATGATACAGCAGCACTGCACTTACTTTCTCGCAATACTCAAGGAAAAATTATCAACCGCGAACTTAAATTTGTAATGCCATACACATACTATGGAAATACAAACTTTTATTTACGTTTTTCCAAAAAAATGTTCGAATGAAATATACAGATCAATTCAGAATTCAAATTGTCAAACATTAAAACAAACAAACATCAAACGATTTCGAGTAAATCACATGTTTAACTTTTGGTAGTACTGGAACACCCTTTATATGAATTTTCAAAGATAAATAGATACTACCTTAGGATACTTGCATGGAGATTTTTTTAATTTCCCAACACATGTTCCTTATGGATTATTGTTCAGTTTAGTCTACTCAGCAAGCCCTTTCAGTTTTTGGTACACCCTGTGTACTAAATTTTATTCAAAAAATCATAAAGAATATCCAGTCAAGTAGACAACCAATCCAGGAGTAATTTTATAGAAAATTTTAATAAACTCAATGGAACCAATTTTGGGTAAATCTCATATTTACGATTTGGTGGTACTGGAACACCCCTTATATGAAATAACACAGATCATTTGATACTGGCGCAAGATATCTTACATGGAGATGCTTGGTCATGCAAAGTTTCATCAAGATTCTATGAGCCGTTTTTGAGAAAATTTCAAATTACAATTTATCATTTTCGTTGTATGACAGCTACCCTCAAAATGAGAGCCAGCCAGAAACCACTTAGAACCCTTCGATGGATTTGCATAAAACTCCTAAATTCCAAATATGGTGTCAATCGGACCATTCGTTTAGCCGCTAGGTCAAAGCGTGACGGACAGACCGACCGACGGACCGACCGACCGACCGACCGACCGACGGACGAACATTTTTGGGAGAGTTGTTTTTTATGATGTATAAGTGATATAGAACACATTTTTGAGAAAATTAGAAAAACTTTTTTTTTTCACGAATACAATACCTTTCTCGCTCCGCTCGAAAGTAAAAAACCTGTTTAAGATTGTGGGAAGCTGCTAGATGCGGATAGCGTAGGACGGGAACTGTCGTCGTGGGGATCTTAAAGCCACGATCACACCTACTCGTAGCTGAATTCAAAGACTAATTCGGCATATATTGCTGGGAGGCTTAGTAATGTTAATTGCAATATCTTTACTTCAACGAGCAATGTATGCCGAATTAGTCTCCGAATCCAGCTAGATGTGATCGTGGCTTAAGTCTGATGTTATAGTGATGATGGAAAATATCATTGCATTTGTAAAATAAAATAATTACGTTACTACTAAGCAATAATAGATCATAAGTGATTGATTGTCGATCACATGACCCGGAACATAATCAAATCAATCATGGATGAGTAGAATGAGGAAAATTATTGTAGAACCCGACTGGGTAAAGAATAATTACCTAAGTGAAAAGAGAAAAACAAGCTCCAAATAATTTGGTTACTGTAACATCCCATGTGGTGCCGGCATAGAATAGTACCAGCTCATCTCTACCCGTGGGTGTCGTAAGAGGGGACTAAGGGCTCATGAAGCGGAGGATGGGCAGCAGCATCTTTCTGAGTATCGTATCATCTTACATGCTGCGGTCACCAACAACAGCGGTCGCCAGCCGCAACGCTTACAAGCGTGGTGACTATGGTAAATATCCTCCTGAGTACCACGTATTTTTTCTCTGTCTTGTAGTGGTAATTTTCATGGGATGTTATGATGAGCATCCTGTAAAAGTGTACTTCTGCATAGGCAGGGAAGTCCCCCAAAATTTCCACCAAAAATGCGTGGTAGGTGTATTTTGGGGACTAACGCTTGTGTTGCGGCTGGCACTATGGATCGCTGTACAACACGAAGAAGTACACTGCTAGCGTTACAAGAATGCGACTGAGGGCAGTCGTATTAGATCGGTTAGTCTAGGCAATGAAGCGGATCGTTGTATGAAGACCCCCGCATTAAATCCTCAGTCGATGAAACTTTGCTGGGGTATACATGAGGCAAACCCTCTATAAAAAAAATCCAAAAAGAAATCGGTACTTTTAATTTTTCCATACAAAAATTACAAAAAATGTATGAAAAAAATTTTTTGTATTATTTTTTTTGGATATTTTGATTTTACATTTAATTCATGATTCTTTATCATCCTGACAAATAAAATCTGACAGAAATTAATGTTGGGGTCAACTGCTCGTTGCCTACACAAGGTCATCGACTTTACAACCCACATGATAAGGATGATAAAAGATAAAGTTTTTGAAAATTCATGCCTTAAGATGGTCGAAAGGAAAACAATCGTAATAGTAATCAGTTTACTCTTTCTACTATCATCAAAATACCTATCTAGACTAGATCACGCCGAGACTATTGGTCATTTTGATCGAATCGGTCCGGTATAGGTTCTATGGTCCCTCAAAGTCGGAATTTTTGAAAATTGATTTACTCTTTAATTTTTTTATGTAATCTGGGCCCGGTAAATAAAACAGAGCACCTCAGAAAACGGCAGTCCAGTCCCGCAAGCACACTAATTACACCCCACTTAACGAGAACACAAAATGGCGTAAGTACAATGTGCTCACTCAAATTAAATTAGCGCTTGGGGACCGAAATTACGTGGACGGTTTAAATTATAACACTCTACAACGTATACGTATGTACTTTCTGTGTGGTGCCTGAAAAGAATAGTACCTACCAACCTAACCTATCTCTACCCGTGGTTGTCGTAAGAGGCGACTAAGGGCTTATAAACCGGAGGATGGGCAGCAGAATCTTTCTGTGTATCGTACCACCTTACATACTGCGGTCACCAACAACAGCGGTCGCCAGCCGCAATGCTAACAAGCGTGGTGACTATGGTACATCCCCTCCAAATTGTACCTCATTTTTACTGGAATTCTGGAGGGATGGATTTCTTGCAGTGGACGTTTAACTGGATGTTATGATAATGATGAATTTTCACTAGTCTGTTGTTGCAAGCGACTCTGGCTTCTGCGCTATGGATCGCGAGTTCGATCGTGGGCAACCCGGACAGAGTAAACATTTTAGTCGATGTTAGGCCAAACTAGAGCCTATACTACTTTGGCCAAGCCTCGGCTTCTTTGTTCTAAGTACGAGGTAACCTAGCAATCACATTTCAATTCGTTTTACATGACAAGGAACAAAACGCAAAATGACCGTGTATAGCTGTATAGTCTAAGACAAGCTGGACTGACCTAAAATCCGCGGTTGCTGGTGACCACAGTATCAAAGATAGTACCTACGATACACAGAACACTGCTGCCAATCCTCCAGTTCATAATCCCTTCGTCTCCTCTTACGACACCCATAGGTTGGTACTATTCTTTGCGGGAAAATTTTTAGTACCAACATAAGGAAAACCACATCCGTACGATAGCGAATCAGCGCTAAAATAGAACATAGTAAACAATAGCTGCATCGATCGTGGTATTATAGTAGAGTTACAATAGGTATCCATTATCTTTATCGGACGTCACGGCCTGACCATCATTATTCTTAGCTGGTAGATCTGGTGACGCTCTCTTAATTAGTCCTTGATGGCAAAATCTTTACGCATGTACTTATGTTCCGGATGAATGGTGTTCCTTATTCTATTCTATATTATTATACGAACAGTATATTTTGTATATGTATTTGTAATCTGTTTTCCATAAAAATTATCATACAGGGATTTTCAGGGATAAAAATCGATCTAGGTAACTAGGTCTCCCGTCTGAGGAAATTCGTTTTCCCCGTGTTTTTAAGCATTTTTAGGGTTCCGTACCTCAAAAGAAAAAACGGAACCCTTATAGGATCACTTTGTTGTCCGTCCGTCTGTCTGTCTGTCTGTCTGTCTGTCAAGACCCTTTATCTCACGAACGGGTAAAGGTATCAGGTTGAAATTAATACCATATATTAGGGTCCATTAACCACACAAGATCTGAAAATTTAAATTTTTTACAACGACGCAATCAAAAGATATGGCATTTTATGTCCTCATCTCCATACATTTATTCAAAAATGCAAAACCTACAGGGTACTTCCCGTTGACCTAAAATTATGAAATTTGGCAAGAAGCTAGGTCTCACAGTACACATAATGGGAAAAGTCTGAAATAATTAAATATTACAACTTTTCTCACAACTAATGGTAACCAATTGTGGTGAGCTCCCGTTTCAAGAACATTCATACGAGTATAAGAGAGGGGTCAAGTTGGATGGTCGCGGAGGCGATTTTTGTTTTAGTTCTATTTAAAAACGGGAACACTTACAAACTTGAAAATTGGTATGTTTATAGTGCATAAGCTATAAAATAACAACAAATAATAAAATTTGGTCAAGCGCGTGTCGGACTCAAAAAATCTAGCACATTAACTTACTGAAATTTCAACTAATACAATTATGTTTATGTGGTGGTACGGAACCCTCAGTGCGCGAGTCCGACTCGCACTTGGCCGGTTTTTTTTAAATACCGCGTTTTAGACAGAAACCTACAGCGCCATGTTGTTGTGTTGGCGGGTAGCATAGCTTGCTCACCCGATATTTCAATGTTGAGGCGGCTATTATAGAGCGAAGCTCGGTCGCCCAGGTACTTCAAATAATGCAGCTTGATTAGAATGACAGCAGGATTAATTATGCGTGAGAGTGGTGGGATCGATAATTGTCTCTGTCACTCAATGTGTAGCGCATCACTTCGTCCTGCTCGCACACACTGCTGTCATTCAAATCAAGCTACATTATTTCGACTGTACTTGTCAATCCATAGTGAAACACAATGAAAAATAATCATCATGACATCCCATGAAACGTCCACTACAGGACAGGGAACTCCCTCCAAAATTACAGGTTTTGCTGAAACAATGTGGAGGGGAAGTACCATAGTCACCACGTTTGTTAACTTTACGGCTGGCACCATGGACCGTGGTTGTTGGTGACCGCAGAATATAAGATGATGTGACACAGCGGATGCTGCTGCTCATACTCTGGTTCATTAACCCTTAGTCGCCTCTTACGACAACCACGGGTAGAGTCGGGTCGGTACTATTCTTTGCCGGCACCGCACGGGACAGAAAAATAATACACTACTAATAATGATGTATTGGGTCAACTTTAATATTATTAAATAAAATCGGTAGAAAGTCCAACGTGTGAATCTTAACATGTTCTTGGCTGTACGGTGTGCACGTTTTAGACTGGAGGCGTAAGATTTGCCTGTTTTAGCCAGGACAATGAATTTTAGCCCAACAAATAAACAGTAATTAAGTAATTAACCGAACAAAGTAATCTCCAGACAAATTAAAGTGGCTGCGAACAAAGAGGGGCTTAATCAATTCCTTTCTTGAGCTAAAAATACAAACAAGATATAGAGGTGAAAAAACTTTAAAAAAGACAACTCTCGAAAACTTTAAATTTTGATTCAGACTTTGAAACTAAACAACATCGGAACACAGGTCTAGATTCAAAAAGGTCTAGATTCAGACATAATGAAGATTGTTTTTAACTATGAAGACGACGGTGTGCATGGATAGCGCACATTTAAAAACAAAATCTTATTTCGTCAAATGTTCCTTCGGGAAGTTGTTCAGTGTTTTTAGGGTTCCGTACCTCAAAATAAAAAAACGGAACCCTTATAGGATCACTTTGTTGTCCGTCTGTCTGTCTGTCTGTCAAGACCCTTTTTCTCACGAACGAGAAGAGGTATCAAATTGTGATTGATAAAGAATATTAAGGTCCATAAACCACACAAGATCTGAAAACTTAATTTTTTTACAACGACGCAATCAAAAGATATGGCTTTTTATGTCCTCATCTCCATACATTTATGCAAAAAAACAAAACCTACAGGGTACTTCCCGTTGACCTAAAATTATGAAATTTGGCAAGAAGCTAGGTCTTACAGTACAAATAAAGGGAAAAGTCTAAAATCATTCAATATTTCAATTTTTCTCACAACTAATAGTAACCAATTAAGGTGAGCTCCCGTTTCAAGAACTTTTCTATAAAAGAGGGGTCAAGTTGGATGGTCGCGGAGTTTTTAAAATCAATGAGCAAAAGCTTTTAGTATATCATATGGTAGATAGGTACGGAACCCTTAGGGCGCGAGTCCGACTCGCGCTTGGCCGGTTTTTTAATCTGTGGCCGGTATTTCACTGGGACACCATGGTGGCGCGACTGGTGGCGCGACTGGTTGCGCGACTGGTTGCGCTACTGGTGTCCGTAACTAGACACCAGAGTCGCTACACCCTGCGGCCACAGTATTAAGGGCTATGTTTCACTGGGAGTGGTAGCGCGACCGGCAGCCGAGCTGGCTATCAAAAATTGAGAGCTATGTACCTAACTAGTACCTGGAAAAAATTTGGTGAAATTGTAAATCGTGTCTACGTGAAACAGCTAACTGACTGCACTTCTTCTAGGTCAAGGGGGGTATATGAAAGTTATGATAAAAAATGCCTAGAAATACCCTTTCCCCCCCGCCCCTTATCCGAAGTTTGCTAAAGGAAAAATCTGAATTAATAAAAAACCGGCCAAGTGCGTGTCGGGCCACGCGCAGTATAGGGTTCCGTAGTTTTTTTACGACTTTTTATCGCAAATCAGGTTTAGAGTATATATTTCACAACGTTTATGACATAAACTTTGTACTTCCTAACGCTCAGCGAGGTCCTAGCGCCTGATTGCTATTGCTATTATTATTATTTTTAGTTTCTCGGCTATAGCTCATTAAACTGTGATGCTTACATAACTGTGATAGTTTTCCTTTTAATTTTATCATATTGCATATATGTATGATGTACTGTGAATTTATTCACATTTCCCTCGACTCCAACAGAAAATGGAGCTTTCAAGCTAAATATTTTGCAAACGGATCCCTAAATCGATAAATAATCGTAGTAGGCTTACATTATTTTTATAAGACCTATCCAACGACACTAGACAAAAAAAATCATTTCCACTTTACTTGTAGGGGAGCTATCCGAAAAAAAATTCGTTTAAATTTTTTTTTCCACCACTTTGTCGCCATGAATAAAATGTATATCCGTACAAAATTTCAGCTTTCTAGTACTAAGGATCTCTGAGCTAAGCCGCGGTCAGACTGACAGACGGAAATGAGGGTTCCTTTTTGACTACGGAACCCTAAAATGGTATTTTTTTGACATTTTTCATCATAACTTAAAAACTAAGAGTCGTAAAAATATACAAAAACCTATTTTGAAATCTACAAGTAAACCTCCTTCATGTGATATGCCACTTCAAAAAATGATTTGATAAAATCTTATATATTTGAAGTTGATAAAAAATTGGATTCTCCTTGCAAAACAATCAGCTGATCAGGACAAGTTAATGGGCTTGACCAACTTTTCTGTAGAATGGCCAAAAGCGGAACTAGTTACGTCATTTTGAAAACGTCATTTTGTTGTTGACAGTCCTCAGAGTAAAACTGTAGAGTCCGTCCTAAACATAGTCGTGTAAAGCGTCTCCTAGTCGACTATGACAAGTCGGTCAAAAAACTAAGGTAATAGAAACCATTCGGTTCATTTTTGGAATTTTTGTCTGTTGGTCTGTTTTCTGGTTGTGTATTCGCGATAAACTCGCCAACCACTGAACCGATCGGAACCGGGTTTTCGATAGGTAATGTATTAAGTTTATTTCCGTGCAACATATAAGCTTAGTTTCATTGCAATCGGTTCACTCAAACAGAGTACAATCGAAGTTTCAAGCGGCGGCGCCAATAACTCACAGACCACTCAACCGCTTGAAATAAGGTTAACAATAACACATTAGACTTAATTTTGTTTCATTGCTCAGATTTGGTTCATTGCGAACGGTTCACTGAAACAAAGGATACGTGAAGTTTCAAGCGGTGGCGCCAATAACTCGAAAACCACTGATCGGTTCACTCAAAAAGAAGCAAACAGAAGCAACAAGAATGCAAATTATCAAGGCCTGTGCACCAATAACTCATAAACAACTTAACTGTTACAAACGGGGTTTTCAATAATGTGTTTGGCGTTCTTTCTTGCAATATAAAAGCGGTGTATCATTGTAATCGGTTCACTCGAACAGAAGATACAAACCTCATAAAAAGTATACGTATGAAACTTCTAGAGTTTTGAAAACTTAGGTAAAATAAAATAGATAAATAAAATACTTTAAAAAATAAAGAGAGATGTTAACCTTCATGTTTTAGAAATCATTTTTTAAAGGGGGAAATAAGTGTTCAACAAAGTTTGTATAGAAAAATTACAGTTTTGTGTTCAAGAACATGCGTACCTACAATCAAAAGCATGTGTATCTTGACACGGTGGACTTTGTACCGCTCTTTTTTCAGTAGCTACAGAAGCTAAAGTGACTGAGCCTCAGATTTAGTTATAGGTTTTGTTTTGTATATGAAATAAAGAAACCCGTATGACACTTCGTCGCATTTTACACTTACGAGGATAGTGGGCGACCTAACAGTCCATATGTGAACAAGTGTACATACATTTTAGTATGGAGGTCCCTCGCAAGAAATGGATACGGTTATGGCTCCCTCCTTAGCCGAAAGAGCTGCTACTTAAACCTCCTTGTATCAGTCAGTGTTGACTGTGCTGTTCTTGTTTTTCTGCATATTTCCAAGTATTTTATGAGAAAATCATTCCAAAAGCGATGGAAAGTGGTGTGCGGGAAATGATTCTCTGAAATCATTCTTTGATGAAGAAAAGGAGCAATAATCTCCAATAGCACCATTTGTTCATATAGGTATACAAACGCATTGCTGCCGCTACAGGTTAGTGTTTATGTTTATGTTTTGAGGGTAAAGGGGCCGGGCTCCTAATTCCCGTCGGCCACTGCGACCTGTGCAGATCTATTGTAGCCAACCCTTTATATTACATTTCCTCGGCCACACCGACAGCCTCAAAGAAGCTGACAATCTGCCTAGGATTGAGAGTTCGAGCATCTTCAGGGTATAGTATGTGTCCTCCCGTTTCCCGACTTCTACTGTGAGTTAGTGCATCACAGTGGCAGATCAGGTGTATAGGCGTTTCATCGTCTTCTGCACAGAATCTGCAATATGGGTTTTCGTATAGGCCCATTCTGTTTAGGTGCTTGCACAACAGGTTAGTGTTACCCAGATTATTATTCAATGAATTCAAGCTTGTTTAACGTACTTGTCAAGCAATTTTGATCGTTTAGAACGAAGCTTGATGTGCTTGACAAGCAATCTACATGCTTGCGAATGCTTGTTAAAAAAAATATATTTTTACAATGCTTGTCAAGCATGTTCGTCCGTTTAGAAAATGCTTGTCAAGCATCAAAATTTAATAACTGTGTGAAAGGTTATCAGTAAAAAAAAAATTCTAAAAATAAAAATAGCTATTTTGATATGTTATCCTTCCTACTAATATTATAAACGCGAAAGTTTGTAAGTATGGGTGGATGGATCTTTGTTACTCTTTCATGTAAAAACTACTTAATGGATTTCAATGAAACTTTACAATAATATAGCTTATACATCAGAATAACACATAGGCTACAACTTATAAACCTGCGCAGACGAAGTCGCGGGCACTAGCTAGTTATTAATAAAATAAACATTTAATATATTACTTGTATGCTTTAATGATTCCGAGGCCAATTTGCCTAAAAACCCTTACCGTTTAGTCAGGGCCGTTATCTTTATCATCGATCTTTGTATTTACTTATACAGGCTGTGAAAAACCGGCCAAGTGCGAGTCGGACCCGCGCCCTAAGGGTTCCGTAGGTACTGTGCACTTGCGGAACCCTAAAAAATTTTTAAATGCATAAAATACTATTTAGAGGAAGTGTCAAGAAGTGTAACGGGAAACGGGGAGTAAAAAAATATGACAAGTAGTGAGAGTCGAGACAGGGTCGGGAGAGAGTCAAGAAAAGGAAATGAAAGAAAAAAGCTTTTTAACCGAATAAAAGGAATAGTTGCTAAAATTTTGATAAACGAAAGCAACAGAAGAAAACTATGAATCAGGTTTTGTTGAATAGTGAGGGCAATGAAGCTGAAATAGAATTTTAACATGTTTAAAGGTTTCAGGTGAGAGAGATTTTGGGCCGTCAAGCAAGGAAAATTTGGAAAAAACGGAGAAAAATGGAAGAATGGAATCGGTAAACGTTCCAAATATCCTTGTTGTTACTTTGAGACGTCTGTGAAAGAAAAGTCGTTAGTAAGCTGGATTTATGTGAGTTATAATTTTTTTTGTTTTGTAGCTCGCGAAAAGAATAGAATTCATACAGCTGGTGAGACGAATCTTTTGAAGGAGGCTATGATCCTGGATTGTGGATTCCTTCAATTGAGATAAAGATAGGGATTGCTTCGTGTAGGATATAGTATAGGAAGGTTTATTTGCGCATAATTTCAAGATGCTAACATTCAGGGTTTGAATCCAAAGTGTAAAGAATAAGTGGAGTGAAACTAATGTTATGTAAGTATTCAATTTTGTGGTTTTCATCTTTTATTTATTTTCGGTTCAAAGTTGTTGTGTGTATTTGAGTTAAGGTGAAATGTGACTTAATGAAATTTATAGTTTCTTCCAGGTTATGTGAGCTAAATAACGTTGAGAAAATCAGATTTCAATGTCAAAAGAGGAAGAGTTGATTGGAGAATATTTGCAGCTCTACAGATCTACCTGCGAGGTCATAAGAGGCTTGTACTGTGTGATACTTTAAGTAAATTGATATTCCCACTTAATGATTTTCGTTTGTAAACATTAATAACTCTGCGGAAATTATAACATACTGTGTTTCTAATCTGAGTCGTTATTTGTAGATAGTAATAAAGTTTTTCTTTTCCCATAATTAAGTATAAACTAGTTCTACAAGTGTCTTTGTTCGCGTATAGCTAGGCAGGATAATGTTCTATTTCTAAACAGGTACAGGAATTACAAGGAACATTATAGACATGGAAAAGCAAACCACAAATGATAAAACGTGAAGGCTAAAAAAAAGGTATTGCTTGGATTGTAAAGGTAATGTAAATTTCATTGTGTTTAATTCTTTCCTTTACAGAGAAATTGATTAAAATAGTCCTTGGTGAAATCATGGAAACTGGACTCTGATGTATATATATTGTCATCGATTAGGGGTGGCTTTAGATGTTGTATATTTTGTCAACATTTCAAAAGTGACTTTGAACGATGTATATTATTATCATCAAGTCAAGGAGACTTTAAACGATGTATATTTTTATACTTTTTTAGGTAGAATTGTCTATTTGACATTATTGTCAAATAGTCAACAAATAAATCATTTTTGATTTAGTTTTACTCAAAGCTAGACGCTATTTTGAAATCTTTATAAATTTTTTATCTCTTTAACAAAAAATAAATCAAAACCCAAAATCAAAATGGAAGAAAATATTAATACATTAAATAATTACCATTTTTAGAAAATAATATAAAATCTTTGGCCCTAAATCAAAATTCCAGTTTTTTAATATACTAATGTCTTCATATGATAAAATTTAAGAAAAATATTCCGTCAGATCAAAAGAATTAGAACGTCAATTCAAAATCTTAAAATAATATATCTGAAAACTAAAACTTGGATATAGATTGTGATATTTTATTGTGAAATAAAGGGTAAGTTTAAGTAGAGTGAATATTATAAATAATAATATTTCAAGTAATAATAAATTGCTTTGATAGTGATTTTGAATCTTTTACCTCAATTTCCCAAAATTGGAACATGCTGAGAGCATTACTACATCTCAGTACTCAAGCTCATAGGAGGTGCTTATCTTTCCTTTTACTTTCATTCTATAGGAGTCCCAGATTTTGAGATTAAGAAATACCTGCTCTCAGGTTTATTTAGTTCAACCAAGCATGGATGGATGCCCTCGTGACATGTGTCCCCGATGTCCACTATATTGGTTGTGGCTAATGTATGTCGCGTGTCGCTGGAGTATCTGTCTAAGTCTATCTGATAATATCAACCTTCGGATTTATTTATTTTAATCATTCTTGGGCCGGAGCCCTCAAGCCTAAAAGGGTCTGATACTAAAGTTCTTCTCTTTCTATTTGTGTGAGGTTTCGCTGATTCATCCTGAATTCCCTCTTCTGTATGTGTGGGATGAATTGGAGTTACTCCAATACAAATGGAAGGATATTAGCAAGGTGTTTTAACGTTGGATTTTGGAAATAGTGTTTCTTGTGTTATGTGCTGACAACGCTCGCCCATTATTGGATGCGTCGTTTGAGTGGCATATACCGCGGGAGGACCTCCTGATCTTAGCGTTAGATTACCAAATGTAGAGTAGTTAGACAACATAAAACTTTCTTCTTATGTGAAGGGACATTCTAGTTTAGTCTAATGACATTAAATTGTTTATAAGGAATAAATTAGAATTGTCCTGAATCAATAGGAAGAATATTCTTGATGGAGACATTACGTTCGTTCGTGGGTTGCTTCTTGTAAAGTGTGTTGACGACGTTCGCCCATAAGGCTGCGACGGCTGTACGACACTCTGACCTTGGGGGACCTCTGAACTTTATGTGTGTCATCCTAAAGTAGTTAAATAATTTATTTAATCTTCATTGAATCATACAGGAATCTAAACTTTATAAGATTCTAAGTTTTATTTTCCCTTAATAAAACTTGTCATAAATTATCATACTTAAAATTATACTTTGACTCAGTGTGAAACCACCTTAACTTTACTAAATAGATTCTTGAAAACAATAATGGAACAGAAATTATAATGTTTAGTTTCTTTTCATTGTAGATAAGTTCCGAATATTTAAGTATATACAATAACCCCATTTTTATACTTCTTTTGAGTCCTCTTTTAAAGAACATCGAGTTTTAGCTAGTGTTGTTTACGCTAAATTCTCCCAGTGTTCTTGGTTTTGAATACTCGATGCTTTTGATTTTCCTTTAAGATCTTAAATCATAAATGTTTGGCCCAACCTAGCTTAGATACTACTATCCCGTATCTTCTCGGTTCTGGTCATCATACTTCACTTTTAATTAAGGATTACCTTCAGTAATCTTTTGTTATACTTACTTCTTATATGTTCTTCTTCGAAATATGCTGGGTAATCCCATTATAGTTTAGATGCAATTCATTTTATTTAAATGAGTGTTTAGACTGGGGTTACTCTACATAATCCTTGTCCTGCGTGGGTTGGTAACGGAAAAGAGATTTAGCTACGCATCACAAGTGAGAGCTATGAAGGATATACGGAGACCTTGTTGGTGCAATAAAGTCACTCAGTGACTGGGGGGAGGGAGATTGCCCTTCAAACTCTTTATGTCTCTCGTTATAAAACCGTTATTGATCTAGGCTGGCCATGCAAGCAATAATACTATACCCGTATCTAGTACAGACTTCACACTTGGACGTGTGGAGCTGGCTAATTATTTTCAGTTTAACTTATTTCAAAACAAACTAAGGGATTCGATGATGTCGGTCATTGTCTGCCCGGAGGGATTACAGGAAGAGCTCTTATAGCTCATGATGGAGAGTGCCCTGTTTTCCTAAAGGAAGACCGTATGCTTCGTGTGCCTGGCGGGCTCGGTGACCAGCTCTGGTATGGGTGACTAAAAGAAATAGTCAATACCCTGTGAACCCTGGATGAGTCAGTGATCGTCCCTTAAAGGTGGGCCACGTGGAAGTCGGGTTTGACGCGGGGCATGAACATACCGGGGGGAGACATCATCACCGTCTGGGTTGTACTGTGGTTAGTTGGTTCCGCACTCCACATACATTAACCCTAGTCTTTACTGTAGTTTAAGTTTTCGGTGGGATTTCCAGCTCCGCGAGGATGATCAGAATCCTGACGATCCAGTTGGATTGTTAGGGTAGTTTAGCGTCATGTCATCGTGAGCTGGGTGATGATATGCCTCGGACCTAGGACTTAGGGTAGAGGAGGCCTAGGACGAGCTGCTTGGGGCGATGGCGGTGCCCCAAACCTGGGGATTGTCCCCACATTATTTTTATTACTTCGTTTATATTAACATAGGTTTCTTTTCAGAAACTTATCGGCTCTAATATTGCATTGTAAATGAGATGAAACCTTTCCTAAATTGATGAAACTACATGAATTCAGATGAACTACTCCTGTCAATATGAAACTAAATTTAAATAAATAGTGATATAAAATAAAATAAATAACATAAATTAGACATGTAAAGATTAGGTTTATATTCTAATATAAGTATTAAAATAACAAGTGTGTTTCTTTTTCATTCTTCTATTGCCACTCTCCACCGAGCAGAATCTGTAAATTACAAGATATTATAAATATATAAAACGGAATGACGTAGGATTCAGGAAAAATATAATATTCTTAAAGGATATTATTCTAGACGATCAACCTTGGCCAAAACTTTCACGTATCTGATTTGAGGATCCTATATGAAGGGACTTCAGATCTGTACAGCTGGTGCCGTGACCAGGATATGCTGGTTTCAAGCGAGAGAGGTATTGAGGAGTGAAAAAAGAAACAAAATGAAAAATACACTAATTTCGAGTTTTGAACTGAAGAAACTTGAGAGTAAAGTCTATCTAAGTTAAAGTTGTTAAGCGGGACGTTAGAATTGGTTTTAGCTTAGGGTTATTTGTTTTGGAGACCATAGAAAAATATGATGCATTCCTTGTTTCAGAATAAAGATGGGAAATTTTACAGTCTCAATAGAAGGAAACATAGGGTCAGGGAAGTCTACTTTATTGGCAGCTTTGGGAGGCAACTCTGATTTTGAGATAATACCAGAACCAATTGATAAATGGACTAATTTATCTGGCGTCAATCTCTTCCAGTTATTTAAGGAAAACCCTAAGAAGTGGGGTTTCTGTTTTCAAAATTATGTTCTTCTAACAATGTTAGAGAATCATACGAAAGAATCTAGCGCTAAGATTAAAGTTATGGAACGTTCCATCTATTCAGCCAAAAACTGTTTTATTAGGGAATTGCAAGAGAGTGAATTGTTGCACCCGGCTGAGTTTGCAGTTTTAGATGAAACTTATTCTTATTTCAAAGAACAATTGGTTACTCGAATTAATTTAGTGGTTTATCTTAGGACTTCCCCTATGGTTTCTTATCAGAGAGCTCTAAGTCGTGGTCGACCTGAAGAGACAGGGATAACGTTAGATTATATAGAGAGGATTCACAACATTCATGAGGAATGGTTATTGAACCCTAATATAAAGGAAGATTTTGACAGGATAGAGATTATCGATGGAGATCAAAATATTAGCTCCATAAAACAACAGTTTTGGGAAGTTAAGGAAAGAATATTAGATAAGCTTTCTATTCTTTAATTTAAACAAAATTCCAACCTATAATTTGTAATAAACTTTCAGTATCCAAAGAAAAGAAAAAAATGCCTCCTCGTTATAATCTTAGATCATCTCAGGGACAAGATGAATTAGAAAGGACAGGACAGCAAGAAGAACGTCCACGACCTTCTTTACGCAACTCCACTATGTTTCGCCAACTTCGAAGAAACATGGGAATTCTGACACAGAAGGTGTCGAACTTAGAGAATCAGCTGTCGCAAGCTCGGGAAACTAACGCTGCATCAGCTTCGTCTGAAAGGCATGAAGCACCGATTAATATATGCCCGGTGATTGATACAAGAGTCGAAAAACCACGTTTTCCTGGAAGATTTGGGGTACATCCAGTGTCGTTTTTGGAGGATCTTCAGAATTATTTACGGAGGATGCCTAATGAAGATGCTACAATTGAAACTATAATCAGTTGTTTAGAAGGTGATGTTCGTAAATGGGCCAGAATTTATAGACAGAGATGGTTTACACAGTCGGATTTCAAAAGAGATTTTTTGGATGCTTATTGGGGAGAAGCCGAGCAAAACACCTTGAGAAGAATGATTGTAAATGGCACTTGGTCTAAGGAAAATAGAACAATGCTAGAACATTTCGTTAGTTTAGCAGGGCAAGCAAAGATGATGTCTAGACCAATTCCTGAATGGCAAATAGTGGAGGATTTGATGAGACACTTTCCGAAGGATGTACAATATGCTTGGCGGATGAAGAAAGGAAATACTTTGATTGAGGCAACAGAGTTTCTTCGTGAATTGGATGACGTGAATAAACAATGTGGATCTTCTTCCTTTGACTCCTCTACTGGAGCTGATAGGGGAACAAAGCGTCAAAGTCCATTCGTTTCGAATAAAGACAAACCATTTTATAAAAAACCAAAAGTGGTGGCTCACATCGAGGGGGAGACTTCAAGGGGAAGGATCACTGATGAAATAATTCAAGAAGAAGATTTAAACTAGTTGGGGCCATTTCCAATAAGCAGGAGGTGGCCGCAATTAACAAAAAACTAAATTATCTTTTTCCTGTAAAATATTTAATAAAACAAGGATGGAAGCCAGGGGTAGGATTGGGTTGTGACCAAGAAGGGATCTTATATCCTGTTTCCCCGAATAATACTAGAACGAATTGTGATAGAGAAGGTTTAGGATATTCTTCAGAAGATTATAATAATAAACAAACAGTCGTAAATTTAATTAAAGTTTTTGACGTTTCCGTGATTAAACAAAATCAACCAATGTATAATCAGTTCATTAGAGAATATGAAGGTAACTCTTTATATGATGAAGAGGTTTGCTTTGAGAATGAGGGGCCCAAATTTAAATCAGAAATTGAGTTACAAATTTTGGGGCAATCTATAGTTCTCTTGGTAGACACTGGAAGTGAAGTAACTTGTATTTCGGAAGAATTCTTAGAGTGTTTACAAGGAGAATTAAAGTTAAAATTCCCTGCGTTACCAGTTAGACCAATATGTGTGAGGGGAGCCGTTGGACAAAAGAGTCTCCAAATAAAAAAACTAGTCTCAATACCGTTGACGTGTGGTTCAGTTGATATTGATACGGGATTTTTAGTGATTGCTAAATTAACTTGTTCTGCTATCCTTGGGGTAGATTGGTTAGTTGCGCACAACGCTGTTTTGCATTTAAAAGAACCACAAACATTAGAATTGGGTATCGTTGGACAAGGAGAAATTACTATTCCGTTTCGAAATCTTTCTAGTGGGTTTTTAGAAGAGAATCGAATAAATCAAATATCTGGAATAGAGGAACAAAACGAAAAAGAAGGCGGTGAAGAAAAGCAATTATTAGATTTGTTTAAAAGTATTCGGTTGGGAATGGATTTGTCTGATGTAGAGAAGGAACAAATTTTTAATGTTTTGAGATCCCATATGCAAGTTTTTACAAAGAAACTTGGAAGGGCAAACTGTTATACTCATGACATTAAAATGATTGAGGGTACTCCAAGGATACAACGAACCTATCCTATACCATATGCACATAGGGCAAAAGTAGAAGAAAAGTTGAGGGAGATGGAAGAATTAGGGATTATATCGAGGAAAACTACAAATTTTTGTAGTCCTCTAACTTTCACTGGAAAACCCGATGGATCTGTTAGAATATTACTTGATGCTAGGGAAATCAATAAATATATGGTTCCAGAAGTAGAAGCACCGCCTTTACAGATTGACATACTTAATGCTTTTCTTGGTGTAAAATTTATAACATTGATTGATTTAAATAACGCTTATTTTCAAATACCGTTGACTGAGGACAGTAAAAAATATACTGGATTTACAGTTAATGGAAAATCTTACGTATACAACGTGCTTCCGCAAGGACTTAAAACGTCAGTAGGGTCCTTTTGTCGCGCAATGGACATTATATTGGGTCCTGGTGTTAGAGAGTTTTGTGTCAATTATTTGGATGATCTTGCAATCCTAACGAGTGGGACTTGGCAAGACCATTTGGATCATATTGATATAGTTTTGGATCGTTTAGAATCAGCTGGAATGACTTGTAATTTTGCAAAGTGCAACTTTTTCTGCAGTGAAGTAAAAATGTTAGGGCATATAGTTACAACTTCGGGAATTAAACCTAACCCGGATAAAATAAAAGCTATAAAGGAATTCCCTATTCCAAAGAAACAAAAACAGTTAAGAGGATTTTTGGGACTTTGTAATTATTATAGACGTTTCATTAAGAACTATAGTATTTTGACTGCTCCGTTAACTAGGTTATTAAAGAAAAACCAAACATGGTTTTGGGATGAAGAATTAGATCGAGCTTTCAATAATATAAAGGAAGAATTTATTACAACGATTCTATTGAGCCATCCAGATCAGGATAAATTATATTATTTACAGACCGACAGTTCAGGGATCGGAATAGCCGGATCATTGTTTCAGATTGGAAATAATGGTGAGGTTAAAATTTTGGGATTCTGTAGTCGTGCACTACGGGGTTCTGAATTACGATGGACTGTAACTGAACAAGAGATGTGGGCTATTATTTATTCTGTGAAAAAGTTTGAGACTTATTTAAGAGGAGCGAAATTTGTTGTTCGTACAGATCATAAGGCATTAACTTTCATGAAACAAATGAAATTATACAATAGTAGAGTCACACGTTGGATTTTATTTCTTGAACAATTTGACTTCGAAGTCGAACATGTAAAAGGTGTAGAAAATATTGGGGTAGATATTTTATCTAGATATCCGCCAGGGGGAGTTTTGCAAGAAGAGAAGGTGTGGTATCCAACTGTTATGTATGTAGGTGTTTCTACTGACCGTGACTTGAAAAATAAATTACAACGTATGATGGAATATCAACGGCTTGACAACGTCATATGTGGGATTAAGGAGAAAATAAATGTTTCTAGAGTTCCCGAAAGAACAGATAGATTTACGCGTATAACTTTGCGTTGTATTGTCAATAATGATCTACTTTATTTTAAAACTGTACGTGGAGATTACGTTTTGTTTATGCCCAAGGTACTACAAGAAGAGATTTGTAAACAGGTACATATAGAGATGGGTCATCTTGGCGCATATAAAACTTTGAAATATTTACAATTAAGGTGTTATTGGATAAATATGGGTAAGACAGTGAAGTCTTGTATTCAGAAGTGTCATGTTTGTCAGCTTTCTAGACCTGACTATATAAAAGGGGTAGGGAAATGTAAATCGATTTTAACTGAAAACCCGGGTGAATTAGTAATGGCTGATATTTTCGGACCACTACCTAAAACTGAGGCTGGTTATATTTACATTTTTGTAATACAGGATTCTTTTAGTAAATTTATTAAACTTTTCGGACTTCGTGGAGCTTCAGCAGACTCAGTGCTTTATTGTATGAGAGTGTTCACTGAAATAATACAACCTAAAGCTGTTATGACAGATAACGGAAAACAATTTATTAGTCACAAGTGGAAAAATGGACTCAGAGCTTTGAGAATTAAGACTTTGTATACTACTATTCGTAATCCTCGACCTAACACTACCGAACGAGTGAATAAAGAATTAAACAAATTCTTTAGAATTTATTGTCATGATGACCATACTAGATGGGATCATTACTTGTTGGAGATTGAGGAATTGTATAATAATACGTTCCACGAGAGTACGAAATTTTCTCCTAATGAAATATTATTTGGAAATTCAGAGAAACTTAAAGTAGACTGTTTTCTACCACGGGCACTCACGAATAAAACGCTAGACCAAATTAGAGGGGAAGTTAGAGAAAACCTTAGACTTTCGAGTCAGAAGCGGCAGGATAGATTCAATAGAACTCATAAGTTGATAGATTTTCAAGTTGGTGATTTGGTAAAATTAAGGAGGCTTAATAAATCGGATTCTAGTCGAAATAAAACTAAGAAATTTGATTTATTATATGATGGACCATATCGAATTGGAGGAATAAAATATGCTAATGTGTATATTCTCGTTGATCCTGAAACTCAAAGTGTCAAAGGAGTTTATAATGCAGTCCATTTGGCTAAATATTATACTTAGGATGTTAGCTACTGAGATTTTCACGGGACTATATCATAAATTTTAACTTTAGAGGAATTGAGATATTCCTGGTCACAACCTAATTAATATAATTTTATTAGTTTTAATTTAATAATTAATATTAGAAGACTATTTTGATTATAGTATATAGTGAGTCAATTTGTTAGTGAATTGACTGGCATTATTAAATCGACTTCGTTTTAAAAATATAATGAACTATAATAATTTATAATTTAATACAAATTTAATTTGGTTATATAATCAGGGTTGAACTGAAATAAATCTAAATTTAGATAAACATGTTAAATAATTTTAATAATTTTGAATAAAAAATTAATTTAGTTTAATGATTTATAATATTAGTAGTTTAGTTATTTGTTTTGTTTATTGTATTTGTGAATAAAAAAATTTAAGGGCCAATATAGGAGGTTTTATTTTAATAAAATAATAATAATAATAAAAAAAAAAAAAATTATTTAAAATTGAAAATTTTAGAATTCTCGAAAAAAAAAAAATGTTTTCTTAGATTTTTCGAAATAATAAAATTTTGGGGGAGGCTGTGCACTTGCGGAACCCTAAAAAATTTTTAAATGCATAAAATACTATTTAGAGGAAGTGTCAAGAAGTGTAACGGGAAACGGGGAGTAAAAAAATATGACAAGTAGTGAGAGTCGAGACAGGGTCGGGAGAGAGTCAAGAAAAGGAAATGAAAGAAAAAAGCTTTTTAACCGAATAAAAGGAATAGTTGCTAAAATTTTGATAAACGAAAGCAACAGAAGAAAACTATGAATCAGGTTTTGTTGAATAGTGAGGGCAATGAAGCTGAAATAGAATTTTAACATGTTTAAAGGTTTCAGGTGAGAGAGATTTTGGGCCGTCAAGCAAGGAAAATTTGGAAAAAACGGAGAAAAATGGAAGAATGGAATCGGTAAACGTTCCAAATATCCTTGTTGTTACTTTGAGACGTCTGTGAAAGAAAAGTCGTTAGTAAGCTGGATTTATGTGAGTTATAATTTTTTTTGTTTTGTAGCTCGCGAAAAGAATAGAATTCATACAGCTGGTGAGACGAATCTTTTGAAGGAGGCTATGATCCTGGATTGTGGATTCCTTCAATTGAGATAAAGATAGGGATTGCTTCGTGTAGGATATAGTATAGGAAGGTTTATTTGCGCATAATTTCAAGATGCTAACATTCAGGGTTTGAATCCAAAGTGTAAAGAATAAGTGGAGTGAAACTAATGTTATGTAAGTATTCAATTTTGTGGTTTTCATCTTTTATTTATTTTCGGTTCAAAGTTGTTGTGTGTATTTGAGTTAAGGTGAAATGTGACTTAATGAAATTTATAGTTTCTTCCAGGTTATGTGAGCTAAATAACGTTGAGAAAATCAGATTTCAATGTCAAAAGAGGAAGAGTTGATTGGAGAATATTTGCAGCTCTACAGATCTACCTGCGAGGTCATAAGAGGCTTGTACTGTGTGATACTTTAAGTAAATTGATATTCCCACTTAATGATTTTCGTTTGTAAACATTAATAACTCTGCGGAAATTATAACATACTGTGTTTCTAATCTGAGTCGTTATTTGTAGATAGTAATAAAGTTTTTCTTTTCCCATAATTAAGTATAAACTAGTTCTACAAGTGTCTTTGTTCGCGTATAGCTAGGCAGGATAATGTTCTATTTCTAAACAGGTACAGGAATTACAAGGAACATTATAGACATGGAAAAGCAAACCACAAATGATAAAACGTGAAGGCTAAAAAAAGGTATTGCTTGGATTGTAAAGGTAATGTAAATTTCATTGTGTTTAATTCTTTCCTTTACAGAGAAATTGATTAAAATAGTCCTTGGTGAAATCATGGAAACTGGACTCTGATGTATATATATTGTCATCGATTAGGGGTGGCTTTAGATGTTGTATATTTTGTCAACATTTCAAAAGTGACTTTGAACGATGTATATTATTATCATCAAGTCAAGGAGACTTTAAACGATGTATATTTTTATACTTTTTTAGGTAGAATTGTCTATTTGACATTATTGTCAAATAGTCAACAAATAAATCATTTTTGATTTAGTTTTACTCAAAGCTAGACGCTATTTTGAAATCTTTATAAATTTTTTATCTCTTTAACAAAAAATAAATCAAAACCCAAAATCAAAATGGAAGAAAATATTAATACATTAAATAATTACCATTTTTAGAAAATAATATAAAATCTTTGGCCCTAAATCAAAATTCCAGTTTTTTAATATACTAATGTCTTCATATGATAAAATTTAAGAAAAATATTCCGTCAGATCAAAAGAATTAGAACGTCAATTCAAAATCTTAAAATAATATATCTGAAAACTAAAACTTGGATATAGATTGTGATATTTTATTGTGAAATAAAGGGTAAGTTTAAGTAGAGTGAATATTATAAATAATAATATTTCAAGTAATAATAAATTGCTTTGATAGTGATTTTGAATCTTTTACCTCAATTTCCCAAAATTGGAACATGCTGAGAGCATTACTACATCTCAGTACTCAAGCTCATAGGAGGTGCTTATCTTTCCTTTTACTTTCATTCTATAGGAGTCCCAGATTTTGAGATTAAGAAATACCTGCTCTCAGGTTTATTTAGTTCAACCAAGCATGGATGGATGCCCTCGTGACATGTGTCCCCGATGTCCACTATATTGGTTGTGGCTAATGTATGTCGCGTGTCGCTGGAGTATCTGTCTAAGTCTATCTGATAATATCAACCTTCGGATTTATTTATTTTAATCATTCTTGGGCCGGAGCCCTCAAGCCTAAAAGGGTCTGATACTAAAGTTCTTCTCTTTCTATTTGTGTGAGGTTTCGCTGATTCATCCTGAATTCCCTCTTCTGTATGTGTGGGATGAATTGGAGTTACTCCAATACAAATGGAAGGATATTAGCAAGGTGTTTTAACGTTGGATTTTGGAAATAGTGTTTCTTGTGTTATGTGCTGACAACGCTCGCCCATTATTGGATGCGTCGTTTGAGTGGCATATACCGCGGGAGGACCTCCTGATCTTAGCGTTAGATTACCAAATGTAGAGTAGTTAGACAACATAAAACTTTCTTCTTATGTGAAGGGACATTCTAGTTTAGTCTAATGACATTAAATTGTTTATAAGGAATAAATTAGAATTGTCCTGAATCAATAGGAAGAATATTCTTGATGGAGACATTACGTTCGTTCGTGGGTTGCTTCTTGTAAAGTGTGTTGACGACGTTCGCCCATAAGGCTGCGACGGCTGTACGACACTCTGACCTTGGGGGACCTCTGAACTTTATGTGTGTCATCCTAAAGTAGTTAAATAATTTATTTAATCTTCATTGAATCATACAGGAATCTAAACTTTATAAGATTCTAAGTTTTATTTTCCCTTAATAAAACTTGTCATAAATTATCATACTTAAAATTATACTTTGACTCAGTGTGAAACCACCTTAACTTTACTAAATAGATTCTTGAAAACAATAATGGAACAGAAATTATAATGTTTAGTTTCTTTTCATTGTAGATAAGTTCCGAATATTTAAGTATATACAATAACCCCATTTTTATACTTCTTTTGAGTCCTCTTTTAAAGAACATCGAGTTTTAGCTAGTGTTGTTTACGCTAAATTCTCCCAGTGTTCTTGGTTTTGAATACTCGATGCTTTTGATTTTCCTTTAAGATCTTAAATCATAAATGTTTGGCCCAACCTAGCTTAGATACTACTATCCCGTATCTTCTCGGTTCTGGTCATCATACTTCACTTTTAATTAAGGATTACCTTCAGTAATCTTTTGTTATACTTACTTCTTATATGTTCTTCTTCGAAATATGCTGGGTAATCCCATTATAGTTTAGATGCAATTCATTTTATTTAAATGAGTGTTTAGACTGGGGTTACTCTACATAATCCTTGTCCTGCGTGGGTTGGTAACGGAAAAGAGATTTAGCTACGCATCACAAGTGAGAGCTATGAAGGATATACGGAGACCTTGTTGGTGCAATAAAGTCACTCAGTGACTGGGGGGAGGGAGATTGCCCTTCAAACTCTTTATGTCTCTCGTTATAAAACCGTTATTGATCTAGGCTGGCCATGCAAGCAATAATACTATACCCGTATCTAGTACAGACTTCACACTTGGACGTGTGGAGCTGGCTAATTATTTTCAGTTTAACTTATTTCAAAACAAACTAAGGGATTCGATGATGTCGGTCATTGTCTGCCCGGAGGGATTACAGGAAGAGCTCTTATAGCTCATGATGGAGAGTGCCCTGTTTTCCTAAAGGAAGACCGTATGCTTCGTGTGCCTGGCGGGCTCGGTGACCAGCTCTGGTATGGGTGACTAAAAGAAATAGTCAATACCCTGTGAACCCTGGATGAGTCAGTGATCGTCCCTTAAAGGTGGGCCACGTGGAAGTCGGGTTTGACGCGGGGCATGAACATACCGGGGGGAGACATCATCACCGTCTGGGTTGTACTGTGGTTAGTTGGTTCCGCACTCCACATACATTAACCCTAGTCTTTACTGTAGTTTAAGTTTTCGGTGGGATTTCCAGCTCCGCGAGGATGATCAGAATCCTGACGATCCAGTTGGATTGTTAGGGTAGTTTAGCGTCATGTCATCGTGAGCTGGGTGATGATATGCCTCGGACCTAGGACTTAGGGTAGAGGAGGCCTAGGACGAGCTGCTTGGGGCGATGGCGGTGCCCCAAACCTGGGGATTGTCCCCACATTATTTTTATTACTTCGTTTATATTAACATAGGTTTCTTTTCAGAAACTTATCGGCTCTAATATTGCATTGTAAATGAGATGAAACCTTTCCTAAATTGATGAAACTACATGAATTCAGATGAACTACTCCTGTCAATATGAAACTAAATTTAAATAAATAGTGATATAAAATAAAATAAATAACATAAATTAGACATGTAAAGATTAGGTTTATATTCTAATATAAGTATTAAAATAACAAGTGTGTTTCTTTTTCATTCTTCTATTGCCACTCTCCACCGAGCAGAATCTGTAAATTACAAGATATTATAAATATATAAAACGGAATGACGTAGGATTCAGGAAAAATATAATATTCTTAAAGGATATTATTCTAGACGATCAACCTTGGCCAAAACTTTCACGTATCTGATTTGAGGATCCTATATGAAGGGACTTCAGATCTGTACAGTACCTATCTACCATATGATATACTAAAAGGTTTTGCTCTTTGATTTTAAAAAGCTCCGCAACCATCCAACTTGACCCCTCCTTTATAGAAAAGTTCTTGAAACGGGAGCTCACCTTAATTGGTTACTATTAGTTGTGAGAAAAATTTAAATATTCAATGATTTTAGACTTTTCCCTTTATATGTACTGTGAGACCTAGCTTCTTGTTAAATTTCATAATTTTAAGTCAACGGGAAGTACCCTGTAGGTTTTGCTTTTTTGCATAAATGTATGGAGATGAGGACATAAAGAGCCATTATCTTTTGATTGCGTCGTTGTAAAAAATTAAAATTTTCAGATCTCGTGTGGTTTATGGACCTTAATATACTTTATCAATTTCAACCTGATACCTCTTCTCGTTCTTGAGAAAAAGGGTCTTGACAGACAGACAGACGGACAACAAAGTGATCTTATAATAAGGGTTCCGTTTTTTATTTTGAGGTACGGATCCCTAAAAAGTACGATGATCCTTCTAAGGCGTCATTCTACATCATTAATAGATTGTACAAAAAATATTAAAAATACTTTCTCTTAACAAAAGTAGTTTTAGCTCAAGTAGAAGTGAAGCGCCCGGAGAGTTATTAAATTATTAGTGATGTAGAATCACCCCTAAGAAGGATCATCGTACTTTTTTTACACCCTGTATAGGTATCTTTTATCTGTGATTGCGAGCAAGGAGGCAAACAGTAAAAAGTCATGTCATATTTCATCATGTAGTTAAGAGTATTAAAAAAGGCTGAATTTGTTTATTTTTGTAATAGGTGGCAACCCTTATCGATCGTCGCGCCATCACAAAATTCTCCAGATAAGTTGGTCAAGCTGTAAGTTTTCTTTTCTTTCATAATAATAAAGATATACAAAAGTTGTTTTAGTCTTAAACAAAATCGAGACCGACGCAGTAAAAGCTTTACGGCAAAAGCTGCTAAATAGGTGTTTATTTGAACAAATCTTATTCATCAGTAAATCTTACGACGTCTAACCTAAATTGACTCAACTGTACCGAGAAACTCGCTGAGATATCAATTTGTTTGGCATAATAAACAAATATGCTCATAATATAATTATTTTACGACGCCCGAGTTATTTCAGACGTAAGACGTTAAAGCTGGAAACAATAGTCGTACAGTCCACCACATGTTAGTAGAAACACTTTGCCGCCTTTAATACGTTGTAGTAGCGCTGAAATCCATATCGTACGTGTTTCCACTGTTAGAGTTGTGCTGTATTGCTCCATTTTCGGGCACAGCTCCTAGGAAAATGGAGCAATCTTATTGGCTCACAGGTGAGCTACTTAGCATAGCCCTGGTGGGAAGGCACCTTAATGCAATAGACTATTTATTGAGTACTTGGGATAGTGAAGCAGCTCCTTTGGAGGATGTTGCATGCTCTACCACTGCACCAAACAGGTCGTCAACCTAATTATAAATACAAATCTTATTCATAAGAAGTGTGCGTGCGCATCTGGTGTGGAGCAAACCTGTTTTCGTTGTACTCTGCTTCTAAATAAATTTTAAATTGTTTAATGGACCTTTTCTCACGTAAAAATATATCATAATTGAGGATAACACAGTGCAGTTTCTAGACAAAGTAATTTCTGTGGACATAGTGACCTATTTGCATGGATTTTATCGATTATTCTGTGAGTCTTATTTACTGATTCATACTACTACCTACCGTACCGACCAACCTTCATTCGGAACAATAAAATTCGTTGTTTACATTGTTTATCATCGTATATTTTGCAAATAAAAATGAAGTGTGTGGCTTGTTTTGGTAACGTTGGCTTCAATGAAGAACTAGCATGTATGTCATGCAATCAAGTAGTGCATTATCGCTGCCTGGGCATGTCCGTAGGACAATATACGACCAACAATTATGAAGCTAAGAAGACTTATTGTTGTCAGCTTTGCCGCAATGTGAATACAAACGAACGCCGTCGCAAGGGAGACGAGACACCTGTGAGAACGTATTTGGATTACAATTCTACTCTAGGCGAAAAATCTGTATCTGTCAGCGAATTAGATATGTCATGCGACGATGCAAACGCGACTATTCAGGAGTCATTTTCGGTGGAAACTACCGCCACCGAGCCCGCGATGGCGGCTGATCTTAAAGAGTTCATGGCTGCATGTTTCAAAAAATCTAATGAAGTCATGAAAAAACACATCGATACAGTAAACTCGCAACTCAAAAATGAATTTACGCAAATATTCGAGCAAGTTAGTGGCACTTTGAATATATTCAGGGAGGATTTAAATATACTAGATTCCCGTGTAAATAAAATCGAGGCAGATATCTCCAATCATAAACTGTCAACAGACACCACGGAGGTAAATGAATTAAAATCGGCAGTGTCGGCTTTACGTAGTACACTAAATGAACGCGACCAGCAAGACATGCTTAACGACATTGTCATCTCGCATGTACCGGAATTTCCAAAAGAATCGCTCATTCACATCGTCGTGTCGGTGGCATGCAAGCTCGGGATATCCTTGGAGGAACGCGACGTATTGAGTGTGTCACGCATCGGCCGAGTGAGTTCGGCGAGCGCTGCCGGGGGAGCGGGCGACGACGGCGGGGCGGCGGGGGACCAACGTCCGCGTATTATTGCTGTGCGCCTCTCCAGCCGCGCGCGGCGCGACGCATTTCTGCGTGAAGCTCGTACTCGACGCACATTGAACACTGACGGGCTTGGATTACCGCCTCATGCACAGACGAACATTTACGTCAACGAGAGATTGACCACTGTCAACAGAGTTCTGCTAGCGAAGTCACGCGAAGCAAAGCGTCAACTAGGGTGGAAGTATGTCTGGACTAAAGAAGGACGTATCTACGCACGTCAGTCCGACTCGCCAGACTCTCGTACACAGCGTATTCGCTCAGAGGACGATATCAATCGTGTTTTTGGCATCACTATTGCTAATCGTACTACTTAAATTTAATTATCAGAAAATTTTGTTTTGCGCCGCAGTATTTTACAAACAAATCCTTGACCAAATTGCTTTAACTGTACTTTTGTCAAAGTTTTCAAAGTTTTGTTTACAAATGTATAATTTTTGCAGGTTGTTTGACTTCTGTTTGTGCATCACACCAGTAGTAAGCTATTCATTCCAGGAAAATTATTTAGCTATAAAATATATCTCTGTACAGACAAAAATCATTAATGTCGTTTTGCGGTTTTTTACAGGACCCCCATACTTAAATACTTTTCAAATGCCTCACTGTTTATTCTTTCAACTCACACTTAGGATGACACACAAACTATTCTATTTACTGTACATCAACCAATTAAGATATTTGTATACGTTATTTATTCAATATCATATCTGTTTGCTATTTTATAATATATTAACAAATACAAAATTAACCACATTTGCTAGCGTTTTACTTGAATTTATTTTTTTCAAATTTATTTTTCATCTACTTGTCCTTGATCTTTCCTTTTTTGTTTCGTTCACTAATGGGTAAATCTAAATATTTCTCTATTGGTATCTTTAATGCGGGATCTCTTGGTACAAATCATGTAGAATTTATTTCGGCTCTTACTAGGGAAGCGTATGACATCCTAGCAATAAATGAAACTTGGCTGCGTGACGGACAAGACGGCGTCGCCCCATGCGTACCCGGCTACCGCCTGCGCCACATCCCGCGCCGTCACGGCTCACGCCGTCGCGGTGGAGGAGTAGGGTTTTATTTAAAAAAAGGCATTTCTGTCCGAATCTGTAAATTTCCTACTTCCCATATTGAGGTGGAACAGATGTGGATATCTCTAACGATAAGTGGGATTAAGTTTATTGTTGGCACTGCGTACCGACCTCAGTGGCTAAACGTTTTAACTTTTTTTGATGCTCTGTCCGAAACAATAGCTTCTTTTTCAAATTACGACCACTTAATTCTATTAGGTGATTTCAATATAAATGTATTAGATAGCTCTGACCATAAAACGATACACTTAAATCAATTTCTACAATGTTTTAATTTAATCAACCACATTGACCAACCAACTCATTTTACAGCAACAAGTGAAACTCTTATAGATCTGGCGTGTTCCGACGATGGGCTTGCCATATATAATAAAAAAGTTACCTACATACCTGAGCTAGGTCATCACGCTATTGTCTCAATAGAGATTAAGTGTAAAAAACCTAAACCTCCCATACAACGTATTATTTATAGACCGATAAAAAACATTGACATAAATAAATTTAATTGTGATGTTGAGTCCTTAAACTGGGATTACATATTGGAGTTAAGCACTGTCGATGATATGGTTCTGGTTTTAAATTACAACATTCTTCGACTTTTTGATATACATGCTCCTGAGAAGTTAATGATAATAAGGGAACCGTTACCGCCTTGGCTTACGAGTAACGTGCGTTACATAATGCATCTCCGTGACACAGCGCAAAATAAATATCGTGAAAGTAAATCTGACTTGCACAAAGGTGAGTGTAAGGATCTAAAACATCTAGTTAACTGTAGCATATTCAATGAGACAAGAGGTTTTTTCAACCAACACATAAACAAATATATAAACAAGCCTAAACCTCTGTGGGCTAACCTTAAGAAGACTATTCTACCAGATCTTAAAAATAATAATTATGAACTGCCAGCACACTTAAATGATCCAAATGAAATCAATAAAACTTTTCTTAATGTACCTGATAAAAATAACGTAAGCATATCGCAGCTGTCATTTTTCGAATATAATAGACATTCTTCAAGCACCTTTAGTTTGGAACCTGTTAATGAGAGCTTGGTTGCCAAAATATTTATGGATTTAAAATCAAATGCTTGTGGATCTGATAATATTACCCGTGATATGATACTGCTTACTCTACCTTATACACTAAAAATTATCACGGCTATTATTAACAGATCCATTACTGAGCACACTTTTCCTGCCGCTTGGAAAAATGCGCTAGTTCGTCCACTACCAAAGAAAAATCAAGTTACTGATGCAAATGACTTAAGGCCGATTAGTATATTGCCTTTTCTTTCAAAGATACTGGAGCGTGTTGTTGCGTATCAAGTTACAAAATATTGTGAGTCTAATAATATCTTTCCTGAATTGCAATCTGGCTTCAGAAAAGGACGTAGCACAAACACCGCGTTGTTAGACGTTATAGATAATTTATTAACAATACAGGACGAAGGTATGGCCACTGCACTCGTGTTACTTGATTTTTCACGCGCTTTCGATTCTATTAATGTTTCTCTTCTGCTTTCCAAGCTTTCATATTATGGTTTTGATTCTCCTTCACTTAAATGGTTTGACAGTTATTTAACTCAACGTTCTCAGCAAGTTGTTATCCCGATCGTGCGTGGTGTACCACAGGGATCTATACTGGGCCCCATTCTGTTTATAATTTATACAGCTGATCTAGCTTCACACATCCAAAATTGTAAATTTCATCTTTACGCAGACGATGTTCAGGTTTACCTTCCCGTTGATCACAGAAACGTTGCTGGATGTATAAACACTATCAATTCCGACTTAGATCGTATAGTACATTGGTCGGAAAACAATTGTCTTGTGCTTAATCCTTTGAAGTCAAAGTTTATGTTGATAGGTTCTAAAGACAAAGTGCGCAAATTAGAAACCTCAAACTGTAGAATCAAAATCATGGATGTAGAGATGGAGCAGGTTCAAATAGCTCGAAATTTGGGCTTGCTTATAGACAAAAATCTTAAATTTGAAAATCACTGTCTTGAACTCGTTCGTAACTGTTTTTATCGTCTCAAAGTCTTATACAAAATACGTCAATACATAAACACTGATCTCCGAATTAGACTTTGCGAATCTCTTATACTTTCGAAATTTAATCATTGTATTTCTGTTTACGGTAATTGCATATACAAAAAGACTTTAACGCTCATTCAACGTGTACAAAATGCATGCGCTCGATACTGCTTCGATATTCCTCCCAGGTCTCACGTCACTCCTTTTCTTAACTCATCCAATCTTTTAAAGTTAAAAGGTTGCATTAAATTGCATTTAGCTAATTTACTGTTTGATGTCATAAAAACAGGTAAACCAGATTACCTGTATCAAAAATTATCATGGAGATATGCACAACACAGATACACACCTAGAAGCAATTCTTCCTTACTAATAATACCTCATCACAGAACGGCAGCTTTTCGAGGCAGTTTTAAATTCATGGCTTCCAAGTGCTGGAATGATATTCCTCCACCCCTACGCTCCATTCCAGTTAAACGTCGTTTTAAACGCGATTTACGTATTTTGCTTTTAACTAAGCAAAAATCTGAATAGTATTATCTAGTATTTTTGTTTTTCTTTATTTATTTGCTTAAATACTTTAATTATAATAAGGTCATAAACTGTTACTTTCCTAACATTTAAGGTGATATTTGTAGGTAGCATAAAGTTAGTGTGCCAAGAGTCCCGCATAACTGTTGGATAGGTAGATGAAGTCGTATAATATAATATATATCAATCATATTACATAACGTATTTATATTTTCCTTTGGAACGCATAAAGTAGATATTTTATTCAATATTTTAGATGGTATTATTAATTTTATACACTATTGGCGATCACAAATTAAAATGAGTTCTTTTACATAATGTTTGTCATGTATATATATATATATATATATATATATATTTATAAATGGCCGCTTGTATAGGTACTTTGAGGGTTTCTCCACGTCGGCGCTCACGCGCACTTAGGTACTAACTGAAAAACAGCGCTAAGGTTCGTCAGTCGGGTCTTAGCATAATGCTGAGTTAGGGCCTACTATGGGTGTGGTACACAAATAAAAGATTTTCTTTTTTATTCAATATTTATTGTAATACATATATACGTATAAGAAAGTGTTAGAAGTGTAAGTACTGCATCCATAATAAACGGTTATTCATTCATTCATTCATTCATTCATTCAAATAAAAATCTTCACGAAATCTCATCATAATATTAGCATTTCGACAGTTATTCTTAACGCTGTATAGTAGACGAAATGCGTATAGACAAACTGCGTATTAGATCATCTGCTACTGAATCAGCAAACGTTTATAATTAATCAAAAGCGTTGTTTATGTCACTGCTCGTTCAAAAAAAAATATCTGTTTCAGTCTTTTTTAGGGTTCCTTGCCCATAAAACGGGACCCTATTAATATGCCTCCGATGTCTGTCTGTCTGTCAGCGGGCTGTATCTCATGAACCGTTATAGTTAGATACTTAGTTGAAATTGTCATCGATTATCTATATCTTTTGCCGCTATAACAACAATAAAAAAAATAGGGGGCCTCCCTACTAAAAACGTGTATTTTCGCTCAATTTTTGTTTTAGCTCTATTGTAAAATCGGGAACACTTACAAGCGTGGAAATTAATATATAGTGCATAAGCTATAGAATAACTAAAAATAATAAAAAATGGTCAAGTGCGTGTCGTTCTGCGTGACTGCCCGTCCATAATTAAAACGGGATTTTTACTTTAGTGGTACGGTCTAGCAACTTAAATTTATAATAAGTTGCCAGAACGAATTGTTAACGAAACTAAAGAATGTCTTTTTATTGGTCGCTTAAAATCTCTACTGTTAGATAAAACTTATTACTCTATAGAAGAATTTATGTCTGATGTTTTAAATTGATAGTAAATTTATTAATTGTATATCTTATTGATGTAGGTACTTCACTAAGTTATTATATTTATGTTTACAATTACATAGATTGTTATATACAATAAGAAATGTTTTTTTTTGTAGTTTGCAAATTAGAACTAATTTTGATGTAGATGTGGTATCCTATCATTGGCGTTTGTAAAAATAGCATGTATTTTCAAAACTTAGTTATAAGAAAAGCTCTTGGATATCCTAATAAACTAAAAATAATAGTACATTAAGATGCACGTGCGCTATTTTGGATATTACAGCCGAGGCTCAGAAATTGCAGCCCGAGCCGCAGGCGAGGGCGTAATGGAGCCGAGGCTGTCATGACCAAAGCGCACAAGCTTCTTACGACGTTTTTCAACACATTTGCGAATAAAAACGAATCAAAATCGCTTACCTATTTTTCCTAAGGAAATTTCGTAGACGTTTTCCTCACGTTTCTACGTCATCCGATACACCGGACTTGTGTTTTTTGTTCAAGTATTTTCGACGTTCTATACTTATCACTGTTTTTTTTTTATTTGTAGAAGTTATTTATTTTTTAATTACATGAAACACATTTCACAACAAGAAATATCTGATAAAAAATGGCGCGCGTATTGCTTTTTTAGAAGACTGTTGCATTAAACCAACAACTGTGCTGGTTTACCGGCTAGTGGAGAGCGCGTGGGCTTATGACGAGACTCACGATATGTGAAAGAAGCCTAAGCTACCAGATAAAAGAAGAAGGCGACATCCTGTAACAAAGGAATTACGTCAACAGAATGTCATCCACATTTTACGAATTCTACCTAACGGGAATACAAAAATAAACCACCGACCTGTCGCCTCCTGGTTCTGTTTGTCAATCTGACATTGTACTAATGGGTGATCCACAGGATTACCCTGGATATTTGTCGATTTTCTTGGAATGGGTCCGAGATGTGTGTGCTCAGTTACACGGAAAATGAATGACAGGTTAGTTAGTTCTCTTTGTCAATCGACAAAATGCGAGGACCGGATAAAAAAAAATAACAAAGCACCAAATTCAATAAGAACTTTACAATCCAGTTGGAATAATTTCTACGAAGGGGTTTATCTAATAATTTCTATTTACTTCTGCTTTTCTAATTTGGAAATATTATTTAAGAGAAAGACCGGTATCGGAATGATGGCGTGGAAAACGCACTCGTCTCCACATTCTGTGGCACTTGTCTATGGTAACTGTCAGTCGACGAACGTAAACAGTGTCTGTTTATCCTAACAAAAATACACCGAAAAACACATTAATGTTAAGAAAAACGTATTTAAAACTATAGGGGACGATGTGACGACATCACTCCGGCACTGTGAAGTGAAATGAGGTAGTGAAAACACAAAGAGGCGAATAAGACGACGGCGAACGTTGACAAAACAACAGGTTGTTTTGTATCACTGGTTTTCTGCCGGTATACTACAGATTCTATGTGACGAGACGCAAGTGGAGCTCTGCTATTCTGTCCCTAGTCCACCTAGAATGCCGCAAACCTATTCCACGTAAGTCCTACACAATAGATCAACCTTGCCAAAGGCAATAGACCTACCGGTGAAACCGTGTACTCTGCTGGAGCGTCTTGGCTTCACTGAGTGGGACGTACTCCAGCGCAGTTCCTGCGAACAGTCCTACGAATCACCAGCAAAGTACACGCCTTCCCAGGTGATTCTTTACAACATTGAACATTGTAGAAAATAACATGCAACAACACTCCCCTCCTAAGAGCGAAAATAGTTTCGAGTACCGCGAGGTAGAATTTTCGCGATACACGGAGAAACTAAAGGTAAATATTTCTTATAAACAAGTTACGTGTAAGCAACGAAGAACCACTGACCCTTGCTTTTACAACGCACCATTTCTTCTAAGCTACTTTTGGTTAAGTAACCGAACGCGTTCTATTCTTTTTATAAATCCTGTTCTATTTGTAAGTTTATAACACCTAGGAAAACATACGAATCCTTTAGCTTAAGATTAAGTCTTTGTAAATAGTCCTATACTAACTAATACTTAAGTCTTAACCAACTCAGGTTTTGCAAATATTTAACTTTACGGCTATTGTTACTATTGTATACTATTTTACCCTACTCTTAAGTAAATTACTACTCTGTTACGATTATATGTTAATTCCTTATCCTAATGCGCGCGCGACTATACTAAAATATTTGGTTGGGTCCTATTGTAAATTTCTTTAAGAGTTTTTCTGTTATAGGACGTTGGCAAGAATTCGCTTTTTAAAGCTTCTACGAAGTCTTGCCAAGTCACTTGTTGTTTACCGTAAAAGCGATACCACTCTAGAGCTTCTCCTTCGAAAAGGTCAGCTACACCTCTCAACAATTCTGAATTGCTAACGTTTTTAGAAATACGTAATTCTTCTATCCGTTCTATAAAAGCATGTAGACTAAGTCTGCTGTCGCGTCCCGAATATTTGATTCCCCATCTAGAAACCGAACGCATAGGGTCAATAGTTACTCGAAGCTCACCTGTGCCAACTGAGGCGTCTTGAGTCTCTCCGCGGTCTCGATCCTCATCTTCGTACTCTACTCCTTCCTCGCTTACCGCGGTCACATCTAAGGCCTGTAGGCACAGAGCGCACTTCCTCTTAAGTAACTCCAACTTCTTCTTCGAATCTTCTTCATCTGAGGGTAAACGACCAAGTCTGAATTGAATATGTAAGAGCCTAGATATGAGTCTTTTAGTCTGTGATGGGGTATAATCTCCAGCAGCTATTTTAGAGCCTATCTCGTTTAGTTTGTCTCCACAGATGTCTAATTCTAATTCTAAGTCTAACAGTAGTGGATCAATAGTGACATCCATCTGTGAGGTCGATATCAAAATCGAAATTCTTCTTCTCATCTCGGCTACAGTCTTGACATCAGAATGTCCACGAATACGGAGTTCATATTTGAGTTCATCACCCAACAAATCTCTAAAGTAAATCTTTGGACCAGACATGGTGAAAGACTACCGAGTACTTCTATTCTTAAAACAATTCTATCATAAACAATGACAAGACACTAACCTCCAACTTGTTCCAACGATACCTCGCCACACGTTGTGAGCGCCATTTTGTTGCATTAAACCAACAACTGTGCTGGTTTACCGGCTAGTGGAGAGCGCGTGGGCTTATGACGAGACTCACGATATGTGAAAGAAGCCTAAGCTACCAGATAAAAGAAGAAGGCGACATCCTGTAACAAAGGAATTACGTCAACAGAATGTCATCCACATTTTACGAATTCTACCTAACGGGAATACAAAAATAAACCACCGACCTGTCGCCTCCTGGTTCTGTTTGTCAATCTGACATTGTACTAATGGGTGATCCACAGGATTACCCTGGATATTTGTCGATTTTCTTGGAATGGGTCCGAGATGTGTGTGCTCAGTTACACCAAAGATTTTGGAAACTACGCCAGGGGGCGTTTATAGATATGCCATATACTCGGCAAAAGCGTGCCACGTAAAAGTAAAAGTGAACATGACCATGGCGGTGTTTAGTAGTGCTGTCTAACTTGTAATCGTTATTTTATCGATATGCAGGCCGGCAGACGACGTCGGAGACGTACAAGTAGACATAGATAGATGATTGCTGACAGACCAGCTCACTCGCCGCGCAATCAGTACTTTTATCTCCTAGTACTATAATTCTAGCCCGTACGTCTATTGAAATAAGAACGGTATAAAGATCTATATGTCAAGCTTGATGATGTGTAAGGGCTTATGAACCGAAGGATGGGCAGCAGCATCTTTCTGTGTATCGTATCATCTTACATACTACGGTCACCAATAACAGCAGTGGCAAGCCACAACGCTAACAAGCGTGGTGACTAGAATAAATCCCCTCCAAAGAACCACGCGTTTTTTTGAAGGGAGCTCCCTGTCCTGCAGTGGATGTTTTATGGGATGTTATGACGATGATAAAACTTACTCTGTATTATTGTGTAACTCGAGTTTCATAATTAATCTATTATTTTTTTTTAGTAGCCCTAAATGTCCCACTGCTGGCCAAAGGCCTCCCCTTTTTCTTTCCAAAGATCGCGATCATCGGCCACGGTTTGCTAATCGGCTTTAAAAGCATCTAGGTCGTCGCGCCATCGTTTCCTAGGGCTTCCTCTTCCTCGCCGGCTATCGACGGGAACCCACTCAGTAGAGGCTCTGGCCCATCTCTCCGGGTGTATCCTGTACACGTGACCCGCCCACTCCCATTTTAGCTTTGCAGTTTTTTCGGTAACGTCAGCAATGCGAGTCTTGGAGCGCAGGGTAGTGTTGCGGACTCTGTCCGTTCTCTTTACGCCTAGTATACTGCGCTCTATCGTCCGCTGACAAACCGCTAGTTTGGACCTCTGGGAAGCAGTCAAAGACCAAACCTGTGCACCATAGGTTAGGACAGGCAAGATGTACATGTCGACGAGTTGACGTTTGAGTGATAAAGGAAGGTCACCTTTCATCAAGCCCTTCACGGACCAGTAGCTCTTCCAAGCATTTTCGACTCGGCGATCGACTTCTCTGTCCTGTCGGTTGCTAAAAGAGACTAACTGGCCCAAGTGTGTGTTACTTGAGAAACTCGATGATTGTGGAATCAGAGGACCACTTAAGAATTGGTGTCAAAACTACCTCAGCGACAGGCACTTCCAAGTTAAGGTCGGTAATGAGCTTAGCAGTAGTGTAGCAGTTAAGGAAGGCACAGCTCAAGGGTCCGTACTGGGGCCCATTCACTATCTGTCATACGTCAACGATATGACAAACCTTATACAAACCTGTGAAATTTACCAGTTTGCGGATGATACTTGTCTATTAGTGGCAGACAAAAATATTCAAGATGCTTTGTTTCAATTACAACAAGAGTTTACATTGTTAATCAAGTGGTCCCACGATGTCGGTTTAGTCATAAACACAAGGAAAACAAAGCTCATTTATATCAGCTCGAGTCAAAACAGACTTCAGGTGCCTCTTCACCTCGTTGCTCACAATCATTCTTGTCTACACTCTGATGGCAAAGATTGTGCTTGTGAGCATGTCGAGTTAGTGAGAACCTTAGATTATGAATAACGGCAGCTTACTGCCTATAGATAAACAAAGAGCCCGAAAACGCGTAACCAATTTTGAATTGTCAATGTGTGCGTTATATAGTGATGTACATTTTGGTATCGATATTCGTGTACCCTGGCGACATTGACTTGTCTGTTCAGGCGGTAGCGTCGCTGTCAACAATCGCAGTGTTTCACTTGTAGTAGGTAGTAGTGTCGATAATCCTCCATTTCTCCGCCTGGGGCCGTAGATAAGTGAATTTCTACTATCGTAAATGCCAGTAGTATAGAAAAAAAATGTATGAGATTGATATTAACTGACGAAATGTTGCGTGACGGCTATGGCTATATTATATGCAACTACCGTTTACGATTACCGAAAGCCCCATTTCTAGGTACCAACCCAAAAAAGTCGGTGGAACTGTAATTTATGTTTCTTTGTTCAAACCTCATTTTTTTATCTTCGTCACTGCACGACCAGTGCCACCAGCATGAGCCTCTATCTTAGGCTAAATGCATTTTTTTTATTTTTAATGTATGGAGCAAATGTCAAAATATAGCATTTGAGGCCGCCAAAGGCCTCTGACATATGGCTCCTTAACGACTACATCCATAGGTAGTACTCGGGACCAACTGCTTAACGTGCCTTCCGAAGCACGGAATCATCCGACTTATCGGACTATCAGGTGATTCATCCTGCAATGTCCTAACCAAACTGGGGAAGTCGCACAAAGGGATTTTTGTCTGACAGAGTGCCCACCGCATATCAAACACAGAACCTCCGGACTCCGGATCGAGAGCCGAGTGCTCTAACCACTAGACCACGGAAGACGTTAATGGCTGATAATTCTACAAAGCAGAAAATCGCTAAATTTCACAACCACAACTCAACGTTGGAATGCGTATTGAAGACGCATATTTCACTACATCAGACAGAACCACATTTTAGCCTAGTAGGTAAAACGTCTCCGGTACTTACGGAGAAGACGCAGGTTCGAATACTGTCTGTGGTTGTGAAATTTTGCGATTTTCTACTTTATAAACAAAAATTTTAAAATAGTCAGTTTTAAGGAAGGAATGACATTATATTTTGGTAACAATTTGTTTGAGCCGATAATAACTATATATACGGAAGTGCCTCCGCTGCTGCCGGCGCCGGGTCCTATATGAGCTACCGACCGGCGCCGGTTGCTGAAATGGCTGCCGGCGCTGATATTTTTTTTAAATTGGTAACAGAACTAAATTAGTCAACCCCGATTCCAAGCTGCCGAATCTGTTAGCTCCTTTTATTAAGTTGTATTTAGTGGACATTTTCTTTTTTACCTACCTACCTACCTACATCTAGAAAATGTTTGCTACAAACTTAAGAGTATTTTTTAGGATTCCAACTCGTCCAATCACCCTTATCAAATTTCCTTTTATATTCGAATCCTTTGGAAACTGTTGAACAAAATGGCAAAACAAAAGTTAGGACTGACCTACTTCTGTTTATTTCAAGACGAAAATGGTAAATCAAGTATTTCAGTACGCGACGCGTAACAATGCGTCTGTGAGCTCGTATTATAAACATAAAGGAAATAGGTATCGATAAATTTGAGTCAAGCCCTAGCGTAAATGTGAGCTATATTGATGAAAAATATAACACTAAAATTCAGAACATTATCAACAACTTAACTTATTTCAATGCAAAATACGAAAAATAGCAATTCAGAAGAAGCTATTCTATATTTTAAACATGAAATATAAGTTATTTTAAGCAAAAAAAACATATAGTTCAAAAGTAATAACGTCCTAGGAATTTACCCGTGAAATGTACATTTCTCTGGACTATTTTTGTGATTAACACCACATCCAACTACACTACACACCGTCATAATTAAAAGTATCCTTATTTTTATTTAAATATGTAGTTTTTACGCAATTTTTTACAAAAAACTGGAAAGCTAGTTTTTCGCGTGGCTCAAAGTGGCTCCCTGTCATTCAAAATTGGTTACAGAGCTATTCGATTCGCTATCCTTTGCTATCTTGCAGTATCACCATAAGAGATTTGTTTCTCGCTCGCACTCATTGTTGGTCTTCTATGCTTATGTCTATGGTGAGAACACACCGCTACTTAGGTCTGATAATCGACGATAGATTAAAGTGGACTGACCACATCGATTACATCTGCGTCAAATTACGGGCCATACTAGCAAAATTTTCACTGATTAAAAATAAAGTACCTTTCTCAACATTACTGTTCTTGTACAAATCATTAGGTGAATCAATAGTCTCCTATGGACTTAGCAGCTACGGCAGAACCTGCAAAACCCACCTAGACAATATATACCAACTGCAAATGCGCATACTCAAATGTATAGTCCCCCATTACATAAAAGAAAAACACAAAAATGACTATCACGATCTTTTTAGCTTCTGCAAAGTGATTCCAATACACAATAAATTTAAATACTCTATTCTTACTGAAGAGTTTTTCAACAAGGACGTTCAGGTTCTGGAGCAGCACAGAAAACATACGCGCAGTGTGTCAAGGGCTATGCTAGTGGTACCTACATACACGAATCTGTACGGAAAAAATAGAATAAACTACATTGTTCCAAAACTTGTGAATAACCTTCCCCAGGAACTGAAACAGGAAATTAACACAAAAAATATTAAATCTAAACTTAAAAAAACATTATCTGGAAATGATTTAACTTAAATTTATTTATGCGCGGACGGACATCCTGTGTACGCGAGCGCTCACGACCGGTTTTGCTATAGGGCAGTATTAGTAATGTATTGCTCGACTGGAGCAATTGGACGCTCGGATTGTATGAGCACTCGTATAAACCGTGTGCCTAGTTGTTTTAGTCGAGTTGTAGCAATTTAGGACTATACTTTGATATTGTTGTTGTGTAAAAAGTGCCACTGACGGCGAATGAAAATAACGCACGGATAAATCAATTCTGGTTTTTGATGCGTTATCTTTGTAGAAAGTTATTAATAAAATTTTGTAAGTGTTTCTTTAAATAAAAAAAATAAAAAAGTAAATGTACTCGCCGGCATATTGTATTTCTTGCCCGTCAACCACTATCCTATGCTTAGTGCTGTTAGTCATTAGTTTGGTCTTTAACTGGTTCATCCGAAGTCCAACCTCGTGACTTGCCGAGCTTAGGTCTTGCAACATGGTCTGAAGTTCCCGTGCTGTTGACGCAAAAAGTACGATGTCGTCGGCGAATCGGAGGTTTGTAAGCCTCTTCCCGTCAACGTCAATGCCCTTCTGTTGCCATGAAACTAAAGATGTTTTGAATACTTCTTCTAGAGTGCTTGTGAATAATTTGGGACAGAGCGGATCACCCTGTTTCACACCTTTATTTAATAATCGCAGGATAGAACATCTATTTGGCTATAAAATAAATAAAGTTTGTCATAATAATTCCCTTAAATTATCACGATCGATCGAAAATGAGGCCATTTTTCGCATTCTTATTACGTCACACTTCCCCTTCCAATAAAACATTTGGTTACTATAAAATAAGTCAAATTAGATACACCAATAGCGTCACAATCACCGTACCGGCAAGATGAGTTTTGAGGGGGTGAGTTCTTATGAAAATGATTTTTATTTTAACACTTGCTGTGTTCGGATAAAGTAGAAATCGAATCGAATCGAAAGTAGAAAATCGCAAAATTTCACAACCATAGGCAGGATTCGAACCTGCGTCTTCTGCGTAAGTACCGCAGACGCTTTACCAACTAGGCTACTGTGGTCCTGCCCGATGTTGTGAAATTTAGCGACCTCTGAGTTCTTATGGTCTGTTGTAGCTGCCCTGTGTGCCCCATCTCAACTTTTCAACCTGTATAGTTGACATGAAATAAAACCATTGGACAAGCACATCTTCATCATCATTATTATAATGGTTGATAGTCTACTACTTCACAAATACTAACGGCATAAAGCAGTGAGTGTACTGCCCCAGCATGTAAACGTATGATATCCACAGTTCTGTCAAAACAAGATTCCTCAAAATGCAGCGTATAGAGAAATTGGTTTTAAAATTTGTATTTATGTTTTCTATATCAAAAATATCAGTCCACTTCTTTCAGGCAGTTTCATTTCGTGGGAATCTACAAGAAAAGGTTAGAACATATTATTAAATTCCTTTACATTCAATCTATAATATTGGTCGGGCAGCTGCTGCATAAAGTCTCTCAATCTTTTACAGTCTCATACTGTTTTAGTTTCAAAACAAATTAAAAAATGAGTTGTAGACCCTGTTTGCAACTGGCCGTTATGACCAAAGACATTATACTCCCTACTTTTATTTTAATCTGTTAAAATGGCACGCTTTTAAATTGCTGTAAGATTGGCCAGCTGGTATTTTTCAGACCCATCCCAGAGGCGGCAGCAGTTCTTCATAAATTATTGAATTGAAAGTTCCAACTCCAAAATGACCCCTTTTGTATCCTTTAACCGTACACTTAATTATCTTGCTAAAATTTTAGGTTTATTGAACAGCATTATATGAGAATGTAAGAATATTGTAATATCGATATCAGCTGTGCTTGATTACATCACTACATGTTTACATTGTTTGTATGTAAAAGTTTTGTAATGAAATAAAGACAATGGCAGCTTGAATACATAAAATAAATAGAAATTAGTTTACTTCATGGTTGAGCACCGCTACATCAAAAATTCGATCAGACAAATATGCAAAATATTCGTCTAAAAGCCAAATAACCAGCGACTTACTTGTGCATAGATAATTGTGGATGGTTCTTGATTTTCCTTGCACTACACAACAAAATAGAACACTGGCATCCTGCCGAAGCCTAAATAAAGAAATCAATTTATAAAAACATTTCTAAACTGATATGTTTGTTTACAATAACAATAAAATTGTAGAACCTGTACACCAATTTGACAGCCCACGTACTGTCGTATACCGTTTTTCAAAATGGCGAACTGGCGACAAAATGTTTTCGGAAAAAAAAGTTTCGATACTGATAAAATATTGTTGTACTTTTTCAACCTTTCTAAACAAAGATTAGTTAGAAAGAAATAGCATTAACTTTATCAGTTAAGTTTTCCATAGACAATAGCTTCAGGTCCTTTAGAAGCGCAGCGTTTTTCTTACGTCAATGAGTTACACGGAAAATGAATGACAGGTTAGTTAGTTCTCTTTGTCAATCGACAAAATGCGAGGACCGGATAAAAAAAAATAACAAAGCACCAAATTCAATAAGAACTTTACAATCCAGTTGGAATAATTTCTACGAAGGGGTTTATCTAATAATTTCTATTTACTTCTGCTTTTCTAATTTGGAAATATTATTTAAGAGAAAGACCGGTATCGGAATGATGGCGTGGAAAACGCACTCGTCTCCACATTCTGTGGCACTTGTCTATGGTAACTGTCAGTCGACGAACGTAAACAGTGTCTGTTTATCCTAACAAAAATACACCGAAAAACACATTAATGTTAAGAAAAACGTATTTAAAACTATAGGGGACGATGTGACGACATCACTCCGGCACTGTGAAGTGAAATGAGGTAGTGAAAACACAAAGAGGCGAATAAGACGACGGCGAACGTTGACAAAACAACAGGTTGTTTTGTATCACTGGTTTTCTGCCGGTATACTACAGATTCTATGTGACGAGACGCAAGTGGAGCTCTGCTATTCTGTCCCTAGTCCACCTAGAATGCCGCAAACCTATTCCACGTAAGTCCTACACAATAGATCAACCTTGCCAAAGGCAATAGACCTACCGGTGAAACCGTGTACTCTGCTGGAGCGTCTTGGCTTCACTGAGTGGGACGTACTCCAGCGCAGTTCCTGCGAACAGTCCTACGAATCACCAGCAAAGTACACGCCTTCCCAGGTGATTCTTTACAACATTGAACATTGTAGAAAATAACATGCAACAAGACACAGATTATACATGCGCGCGCAGGAGACAATGACTACACGATCAAACAGACTACTTTTCAAATTATTTAAAAATTGAATATTTTGTTACTTTAAAGACAAATTTGTAGTTAGCTAGTTGATTAAAATCAATATTTCCGTTTAATTAACGTTTATTTATCATATTATCGAACACAGTTTCTTAATTCGTTAAATTATTATGAATGTTATAGATATAGAAACTCCTCCTTGCCGGTATAAAAAACAAAAATAAAACAGTAACCTGCCCTTAGACTATATAACCTGCCAAACAGCTTACTCAGCAAGGCGGTCTTTGTTCTGAGGCTCACTCCCTTGAATTATTTATTATTGAATATTTTGGTACTTTAAAGACAAATTTGTAGTGAGTTGGTTGATTAACATAAGTATTTCCATGTAATTGTCATATATTTATCATATTATCGAACACAGTTTACTTATTCATGGAAATATAATGAATGTTATAGATATAGAAACTCCTTGCATCTTGCCGATAAAAAAAAAGACAAAAATTACAACACTGGTGAAGTTATAGTAATGAAAAAAGCACGCGTGTTTAATAAGCTGGATTATGGACCTTAATACAGTGGAAATAGAGCTGTTTTATGAGTAAATGTGTTGAAAAATAAGTTATCTTGCTATGCCCTTACAGGACGCATGTACAAATGTTCCTTAGTTATAAGTTTACTATGTAATATATGATTGCAACTAAATAAACGGAATCCTCGGTGCGCGAGTCCGAGTCGCACTTGGCTGGTTTCTATTTCTTTCTTTCAAGGTTATGATACAATCAGATACATGATGAAACCGAGGTTTAATTTTAACATACTCGTAACATAGACAAATCCTTCAATAACATCGATTAAGATGCGATTAAGAGAGCACTACTTATCGCAATCATCTTGAGTAATGTATTTATTTTATGTATTATGTCTATGTATTATTTTTATGTATTTTATAAGTAAGTTCATCAATTTTTATATCTGCCTTAATATACTGTGATTAGGTAAAAGTATATTCGTGTGTAGTTTAAGTAGGTTTATCCCTATTTTTTATTACACTGTTTTTTAAACTATTATTTTAATTTAAAATTGTCTTTTAAAATTTCTTATCACGATTATTAACGCACATCCTTGTGCCCGTTTTAATGTCATTCTTCCACACCTGATAGGTTAACTGGAAGAGATCTCTTAAAGAGATAAGCTCGCCTTTGTGAACAATTTTCATTTGTCAACTTTATGTTATTTTTGCGCAATAAAGAATATATATATATATATATTCCTAAGTTCATCATAATCCTGTAACATGATACATACATCCCTTTTAATCCATTATAAAGTAAAAAGTGTTGCTGTTTCTAAAATAAAATATTAGAATTAACTTTACTGATCTTCGATTTTCTAAAGTTCAAACCCGTCACAGACTTTTATTTTGAATACTTTTATTTATTTATTTATTTGAAAAACTCATTAATTGAAGAGGTGCTGTAATAGCCATTAGCAGTGAGTTTTGGTCCTTTATTTGCTAAGTCTCATTACAAAAAATTTTATGTTTACAATATTTTTCAGTCAATTTATTCAAGTGTAAAAACAACTACTACTTTAGTTAATGGGCACCAATTTATAAGGTACTTTTCTAAAGCGGTGTAATCTTTTAAGAGTCCAATAAAGTAACGAAATGCTTTGTAATCGTTATAATAGTATTCTTAACCTTTTTGTATTTTAATGGAATTCATAAATCTCTGCCATTTTATAAATGTCCTTATTTCCATCCGTCCTTTCGATTACTTCGTCAAAATCGTCTTCAGATGAAAAAAGTCAGTGAATCATAAAAGATGGTATTATAATATCTACCCCTTGTATACCAAAGTCCGAATAAATCAGATCTCACTAGTAACGAAAATGAAGAACTCAATATTCTTATCTTTTGTGAAAATACATACATATTAGATTACTAAATATCTAGTAGATAAACAGTAGTTAGGTTGTATCTACGAACCTAATAAGAAATATAATATATTATTTATATTGTACAAACACAATCATATAGAATTGAAATGGATACTATCAATATTTCAATTGATTACAATATAACAGTAAGTAAATAATAATAATACACCGGATAAGTATTTATAAAGGCAGGTATCTCTATTTGATTTTGAAGTTGGTAGGGCTTTTGTGCTAAGTCCTTCGGGGACGTACCACCTCCTTGCCTATACGAGTATTCCTAACAAAAAGCAACATTCCATATTTGCAATAGCACTAATATGGTGTGAAAATGGGTCCGTGTGGTTCCGGAATAGAATAGTAACAACCCATCTCTACCCGTGGGTGTCGTAAGAGGCGACCAAGGGATTATATCAGGGCCCTGAGTCAAAATGCTTTCTACAATCGCAAACGCTAGTAGAGAAGAATGAAAATGTACGGGAATGACATTAGCGATCGAAATGATGCGTGACACCTAATGTCAATCCCATACATTTTTATTCTATTCTATAGCGTTTGCGATTGTAGAAATCATCTTGACTCAGGGCCCAGGAAGATAGGCAGCAGCGTTCGCTGTGTATCGTACCATCTTACACACTGCGGTCACCATCAACCACGTTGTGACTATGGAACTTCCCCTCAACATAGTACCACGAGTTTTTGCTGGTATTATGGGGGGAGCTCAGCCTACAGTGGACTTTTCATTAGTTGTTATGATGAAAAAAAAAAAGGTATAGCTAACTGCCCCTGAAATGAACTATTTTGACAAAACATGAGCTATTTTGATTAAAAAAAAGGTATTTCGACCAGTGTTCATTAAAAAAAGTTGTTTAGTTTCAAGGATTGATTTACAACCTTCGGGCTAGGTAGAACCCTTCATCTATAAACAATAGTCCAGAGGGATTTTGTACGAGCCATCGATCGTACACAGTGCAGTTTTCTGTTTTAGCTGACGTGTGACCTAGATTTGGGGGTAACGCGTCACTTAAGTACTTCAGTGTAATAAAAACGCTCCACTGTTACGGTTGGATTTTAATTAGTGACATATCACCCTGACATCTTCACCCCTTATCCTGCCGCAACCGTCTGACATCTTGACATCTGTGCTGAGCCCATACTGGCCAGCACAGATTTATCTGCGAAAATTGTGCTTACAAACATGAACCTCTTGTGATTAATCATACATCACGTATTGCTGACAAAATGTTGGTTTCCTTAACGATTCTCTCTTGCAATCCATTTAAGGTACCACACTCCGCAATTTAAGACCTCAGCCGCCATACCTCCAGCCGATCAGCGCAACTCGTCGGCATGTTTGAGTTGAGCTGACTACGCTGAATGGCGGACGGTTTTCTAAAAAGATTTTTTTGTGTCGTCGCCTCGGGCATTAACACTTTACAAGTCCAGACGAAAGTACTTTTAGGGTTCCTTAGTCGACATGGAACCCTTATAGTTTCGTCATGTCCGGCTGTCTCTTTATCTGTCTGTCCACGGCTTAGCTCAGAGACCCTTATAACTTGAAAGTTGTAGTTTAGTGTGTCGTCAGCCGAAAGAAGTCCGCAGCTGAACATAAGACTCAAATAAAAAAAAAACCGGCCAAGTGCGAGTCGGACTCGCAGACTGAGGGTTCCGTACCACCACATGTTAATTGTATTAGTTGAAATTTCAGTAAGTTAATGTGCTAGATTTTTTGAGTCCGACACGCGCTTGACCAAATTTTATTATTTGTTGTTATTTTATAGCCTATGCCCTATAAACATACCAATTTTCAAGTTTGTAAGTGTTCCCGTTTTTAAATAGAACTAAAACAGAAATCGCCTCAGCAACCATCCAACTTGACCCCTCTCTTATATGAATGTTCTTGAAACGGGAGCTCACCACAATTGGTTACCATTAGTTGTGAGAAAAGTTGTAATTTTTAATGATTTCAGACTTTTCCCATTATTTGTACTGGGAGACCTAGCTTCTTGCCAAATTTCATAATTTTACGTCAACGGGAAGTACCCTGTAGGTTTTTCATTTTTGAATAAATGTATGGAGATGAGGACATAAAATGCCATATCTTTTGATTGCGTCGTTGTAAAAAACTGAAATTTTCAGATCTTGTGTGGTTCATGGATCCTAATATATGGTATTAATTTCAATCTGATACCTTTACCCGTTCGTGAGATAAAGGGTCTTGACAGACAGACAGACAGACAGACGGACAACAAAGTGATCCTATAAGGGTTTCGTTTTTTTCTTTTGAGGTACGGAACCCTAAAAAGACAAATACAATTTTTAGGGTACCTCCCCTTCAAGTAAAGTGGGGGTGAATATGTTTTATGGAAAAAAATAATCCTAAAAAACTAAGGAACCCTATACTGGGCGTGGCGACACGCACTTGGCTGATTTTTAAGTAAACATGTCGGGGCGATTGGCGAAAATGTTAAGATATCTAATTAAAAAAACCGGTCAAGTGCGAGACAGACTCGCGCTCCGATGGTTCTGTGCCTGTTCACCAAATTGACCTAGAAAAATCAGAATCCCCACAAACCCAAGAGCGGTCTTTAATAGGAATGTACTTGAAACGGGAGCTCACCTTAATTAATTATAATTAGTTGCGAGAAAAGTTGTGAAATTTAATGATTTTAGATTTTTTCCTTCGCTTGTATAATGAGACCTATCTTCTTACCAAATCATGATTCTAGGGTAACGGGAAGTACCCGTAAGTACCTAAGTAAATAAGTAGGTTTTGGTTTGTTTTACAAATGTATGGAGATGGGGACATTTATGTTGCCGTAAAAGCTTGAAACCATACCTTCCCTAGAAGGACCCTATCCATAGATTCATAGATTTTAATCTATATATATAAAAGAAGAAGGTGACTGACTGACTGACTGAATGACATATCAACGCACAGCCCAAACCACTGGGTCTAGAGATTCCAAATTTGGCATGTAGGTTCCCTATGAGGCCTAGGGCTGCACTAAGAAAGGGTTTTACAAAATTCCACCCCTAAGGGGGTAAAATAGGGGATGAAAGTTTGTATGAAAGTCCGTCAGTTTTGAAGTTAGGATCTTCAAAATTTGTATTTAGGAGGCTGACGGCTAAAAATTAATATTTACGTGTCTCAGGGTTTTTGATAATTCGACACCCTTATGGGTAAAAAGGGGGATGAGGTAGAAAATTCTTTATTTTTAAAGTAAAATCCACATAATTTATTATTTAGGCATAAATGATGTAATTTTATGCAACGTTCATCACTGTTATTAAAATTCCACCCCAAATTCAACCCCTAAAAAGGGAAATGGGGTGAAAAAGTCTAAAAACCAATAAGGGTATCGTTTGTATGGTTTATCGGGTCGCTGATTACGAAAACTACAACAATTTTGAAATCCAACGTGGTGGACGTTAAATACCATCATTCCCTTCGGATGGGGTTGGGGTGCGATAGGGTTGAAATGTGCATATGGGTGTCATTTGTTGGTTTATCGGGTTGCTGATTACGAAAACTACAACAATTTTGAAATCCAACGAGGTGGACGTGAAATACCATCATCCCCATATGGATATAGTTGGGGTGCGATAGGTTTGAAATGTCTAAAAATCAATATGGGTGTCGTTTGTATGGTTTATCGGGTCGCTGATTACGAATGCTACAACAACTTTGAAATCCAACGTGGTGGACGTGAAATACCATCATCCCCTGGGGATGGGGTTGGGGTGCGATAGGTTTGAAATGACAGAGGGACGGGAAGGGGGAGAGGAAGGGGGGAGTGGGAGAGAGAGGAAGAGGGTTTCAGTTTTTCTCAATTACTTCTGCGAATTGGCTCTGTTTTGAAATATTACATAAAGGCGTCTCTCATATCTCTTTTTACATTTGTTAGGATACTGCTGCTAAGTTCCTCTGTTCTGAGTAATTTATAAGTAACGTCTGTATATTATATAAAATTCAGCTGGATCTTGCATTATACTCATTCATTTGCGCAGGGTTAGTCCTGTTTTTCCTTAGTTTAAAATTACCCCAAAATGACGGGAAAATATCTCATTGCTTCGGAAAACCGGTAACAACATAAATACGAAATCCACGCGAGCGAAGCCGCGGGCAACAGCTAGTAGTTCATATGATTTTCAACCTAATTACGTAATACCTTTACTCGTTCTTCAGAAAAAGGGTCTTGACAGACAGACCACAAAGTGATCCTATTAGGGTTCAATTTTTTTCCTTTTTAGGTACGGAACCCTACAAAAGAGAGTAAATTGATCAAATCTCTTATGCATGAAGAAAGAAAAACTGCCTTTAGAGCGAAAATATACATGAACAAACATACGTTTTTGAGTTTGACGCGTAAATTATTTTAATGAATAAATGATGATATGATCTGACGCAGAAGAACTAAAGTAACTGACATAGCCCTGAGAATCGCTAAACTAAAGTGGCAGTGGGCAGGGTACATCGCAAGAAGAATCGATGGCCCATGGGGCGTAAGGGTTCTAGAGTGGCGACCACGTACCGGAAGATGAAGCGTTGGCAGGCCCCCCACAAGGTGGACTGACGATATGGTCAAGGTCGCGGGAAGCCGCTGGATGCGAGCAGCGCAGGACCGGTCGTCATGGATAACTTTAAGGGAGGCCTATTTCCAGCAGTGGACGTCTTTTGGCTGATATGATGATGATGATATGATACATAATGCATCTTTCTCGTAGTGGCAGGTAGAGACCACGTCATACTCCCACCTGCTACGATCTCGACATTCTTCCCTCGCTTGTTCTTCTCTCTTTTATCTCTTTTAAACGTAAATTTTCATTGGTTTTGCTCCCAAAGCTCAGTGATTCTACTGATGAAAACAAGTAACTTTCCCAAAGAATAATAATTTTCACTCAAAAAAATGTTTTACTCTCCATAATAAAGTGGTTACGTGACCGATCATTTTGTATGGGAAGATGAAATTTTTTTTCAAGTAAATATTTTTTTCAACGGGAAAGTTGCTTGTTATAATGAGTAGAATCACTGGCTTCCACAGTAAAACCAAAGAAAATTATAAAATGGAATACGGCAAGGGCCGTTTTAAAAGTTTTTTTTTTTCGGGAAAGTTGCTTGTTATCATTAGTAGAATCACTGCGCTTTGGGAGCAAAACCAATGAAGATACGTGCTGTTTAATAACCAGTTTGTAACAACTCTAAAAATTGAAAAACTAGGCCTATGTATGAAAAAGTAATTGTCATAAGCTATCACCTAATGCAGTTTCTATAAGTTTTTTATTTGACGTAGACGTATGTTTTATAGGAAAAGTTGTTTGCATATATAGGGCGACTTTTAATTAGTTCTTGATGTCAAAAGATATGCATGTACTCCATGATACTGAACAACTTTTCCCAAGGAACATAGGTCGAAATACGAAAAACCAAATTTGACCTCCCGTACAAAATGCGCTATCAGCTGATGCCGTTTCTATGGGAGGTCAAAACTTGATTTTCGTATTTTGACCTATGTTCCTTGGGGAAAATTGTTCAGTATCATGAGTAAATGCATGCCTTTTTCTATCAAGAACTAATTGAAAGTCACCCTATATTTCTTTATGTTACAAGGGAGCAAATGAGCAGGTGGGTCACCTGATGGAAAGTAGACACCACCGCTCATCCACCCTTATTTTATTAGGGGCATAACTTCACACAAATAAGACAGCAAAGCGCGTTGCCCACCCTGTGGAAGATGTTACGTCTCATATGCCAGTAGTTTCATCATATACAAATACAAATATCTTTATTTTTAAAAGTTCAAAATTTACAAAAGTAGATTTACAAATGAACTCCACACTAGGCAAGCCTGTATCGTGGAGATCGTTTTAGCCAGGCTACAAATTTATCGAAAAACACTTAACAGATAACTTAGACTAACGTATTTTAAAATTAATGCTAATACAATAAAAAATTGTGCAGTGGAATATTTAAATACAAAACCATATTTATTAATACAAAATAAAATTTATAGTATGTACCTATATAGTATATAATATAGATAAATAAAAATATAAGAGTATATAATATAGATAAAGATAAATAATAATAATAATAAAATACAACAAACTACGACTTGCTTAACTGCACACAACTGAGTTTGGGCCCTTTCTAAGGTTAACATGTGTGTTTTGGCGGCCCCACCCCAACAGCATATGCAATAAGAAAGTAAAGATTGGCCCAATGTATAATATACCATCCTCAGTATATCGTAAGGGAGAGAGTACCGAAGCTTTCTAAAAATAAATATTGTTCTACGAATTCGGCCTGCAAGTACCTCTATGTGCCGCTGAAAGTTTAATTTCTCATCTATTAATATCCCTAGGTATTTAATTTCAGAGCATCTACTGAGACTTTCACAAGTATAGGAAACACCGTCGTTGTTACAGCTGTGAACCTTTGCAACGAAATTAGCGGGTGGGGATGTATGTGCCGTCTTGTAAAAACACATCAGCTTAGTTTTCTGAGTATTAAGGGACAAAAGATTTTCTTGTTACCATCTACAAACCAAAGACATTCCTGTTTCTACGTTTCGGTATACGTCTTTCCAATTCTGTCCGTGAAACACTATAGCTGTGTCATCAGCATAACAGAGGGCTTTAGCATTGTGAAGTGGCAAATTTAGGATGTTATTCATATAAATGATGAACAGGGTTGGCCCAAGGATACTCCCTTGTGGAACACCGAAGTTTGTTTCCATTGGGTCACTCATCATTCCATCTACCTTCAGACACTGTTTTCGCCCCGTGAGGTAACTACTGAACCAATCCAGAGCAAGTCCCCTGATTCCAATATTTTCAAGCTTTTTCAGTAGTATCGGGGCGGAAACGGTGTCGAAGGCTTTTGCCAGGTCTAGAAACACACCTATACAACAACGTTGCTGATCTAAGTGCAAGTCAATCTCTGCCGTCAGTAATGTGACTGCATCTTCAGTTGATTTATGCTTTCTGAAGCCGTACTGCCTTTCAGATAGATATCCATTTTCTTCAATGTACTTGACGAGTCTTTTATTTACGATCTTCTCGGGGAGTTTTGCAAAGATCACGATTAGGGAGATAGGACGGTAATTACCGGGAATGTATTTGTTTCCTGATTTAAAAATGGGACATACAACTGCTGTTTTCCAAACCTTAGGGAATATACCACTAGATAAACTGCGATTGAATAGCGTTGTTAATGGTTCTATGATAACATCCTGGAGGTCCTTAATTAGTCCACTATTTAGACTATCTATGCCAGGGGCCTTGTTATTCTTTAGTTGGGAAATCAGTCGTTCCACCTCTGCTGTATCTGTAGGCTTTAAGAAGAAGGATTTAGCTGGGCAGTTTTTAGAACTGACAGAAGAAGCTAACTTACATTGCGTCGTGTTTAACTTTTTTAGTGTTTTATCAGCAAGGTCGTGGGCGACAGTAGCAAAGTAGGTGTTACACTTATTCAGGGAGTCAAGGGGGGTTGTTGATCTGGGTATTGAAAGCAATTCTATAGCTTCTTTGCGAGCTGGAGATAAATAGCAGATACTGTCTACTGTTTTCCAGAATTTTCTGGGGCTATTTATACTTTTCAGTAACTCCTTAGTCTCAAATTCAGTTTTAAGTTTTCTCAAGAGATTAATAAAAAAGTTGCGATATCTTACATATAAACGCTTTTTAATAGGATTATCGGGGTCACATCTATAATTTGCATGTAGCTTATCACGAGTCTTCATGCATTTCATCAGACCAGGTGTGATCCAGGGCTTAAGATTAAATTGTGTTCGACTGATCTTGACTTTGTGGGTATGTTTATTTACAATGTTAGTAAACGTATTTGTGAAAACAAATGATGCATTTTCTATATCCAAATCACTTAACAAATGATCCCAGTCTGTTTCTTGAATTTCTTTTCTTATAGCATCTACGTCTCTTTTGTAGGAAATACGATTAGGCCGTTTTGCCTTAGAATGTACTGAGTCCACTCCAAGTAAAATTATGCGATGGTCTGTTATATCTACGTTGCAAACTGCACTAATAGCCTTAAGATCGGTCCTAACAAAAAAGTGATCTAGGCAAGATGCTTCTCTTGTAGCTGACAATATCGCAGGTTGCAGACCATGTCCAGCGGTAAAACTTAGGTATTCTGAACATCGGTCCAATTCAGATCTCTTTTGAGCTGAGGGTATGAGATTAATGTTCATGTCTCCGGTAAGAATCAACAGTTTATTTTCCGAGAGCACATTCAGTACTAAGTCCAAAGAATTTAAGAAAACATTAATATTCTGAAAAGATGGTGAGCGATATATGGCCACCAAAGTGAAGTGACTCGGAACGTCAATTACCAGACACTCTCCTTCATCAAACTCGGGTTCATATACGGTAGCATTCCAGGTATTTTTTATGTATACCACAATTCCACTATTCTGATTTATATGGTTTGTATTTTTAAAGGCAGTATAACCGGGTAGTTGGGGTATATTTACATAATTATATATATCAAATACATTCGTAGTAAAGTGTCAACAATCATGTTTATCATCTTCGAAGTTGCGAAGTGGTACTTTACAAATACCTGAGGCGTTTGCGAATAATAGGTACTTGTAAGCTACAGAAAGGCTATAAAATTCCTCCCTCGAATCTGAAACTGTTTGAACGGCTCTTATTTCACATATTTATTGCAATTTCATATCTACTAAAAATCTGTGGATATCAAATACATACTCGTATCTCTTCATGAATCGTAATAATCACATCTTATTCAGACTTTGTAAAATGAAGATTTTCAGGTAACTACAAATTTAGGAGCTATTACAAATTTACGACCACAATCTACGGAAAATATGTAGCCACCTACGCAACAAGATTAAAGTTACGCACTAACTGTAGTACACCGCCTGTCTGCAAATAAATGCGCATGCGCAGGCCACAGCAACACAATAGACAGACTATTTAGACTTCAAAAAAAGTGTATCAGAGCAATTTGCCAGGCTGATTATCTTGAATCGTGTAAACCACTTTTTATAAGTCTAAATATCCTGCCCCTCCCCTGCGCATACATAAAAAGTGCATGTTGTTTTGTAAAAGATCATCCTCACCACTTTAGTAAATATCATGATATACATACTAGGCCAAAAAGAACTCAATATTTAAACTTACTACATAAGCCAGCATGTAATAAATATATTTATACGAAAAATGTTTTCAATATGTGTATAGAGATATATAATAAACTACCAGATGAAATAAAACAATTAGATGGAAACATGTTTAAGACACGAGTGACTAAATGGTTAATGGAACATTGTTTTTATAGCCTAAAGGAGTATAGAGAGTATAAAGCCACGAATAATTAGTGATAGGCACGACTATTGCTCATTTATATAAATATTTGCATGCCTGTTTCGCAGACTAGATACTAAGACTATTTTTCTATAAGATCTGGAATTTGTATTTTGTAAGTATCTCTGCAAATAAACGTTTCTATTCTATTCTAATAACCATCCAAACCACTCTACACGTGTTTCGCCTCTACACGAGGCATCCTCAGGAGATGTTGAGTTTTTTTATAAATAAATAAAAATATTGGAGGACAATTCACAAAGTCATCTGATCCCAAACTCGGCAAAGCCAAGCTATGGGTACCAGAGACATATACAGGGTGTACCGAAAACTGAAAGGGCGTGCTTAGTCAACGAAACTGAACAACTTTCTCAAAGAAACATATATTGGAAAATGAGAAAAAATTTGACCTCTTCATACTAATTGTCCACTCTTGTAGAACAGTTTCTATGGAGAGGTCATTTTTTTTTTTTCATTTCCCAACATATGTTTCTTTGGGAAAGTTGTTCAGTTTCGTTGACTGAGCACGCCCTTTCAGTTTTCGGTACACCGTCCCTTACACCAGTTATATACACAAATAACACCCAGACACAGAACAAACACTTGTGTTCATCAAACAAATGTTTGTCCTGGGCGGGGATCGAACCCGCGGCCCATGGCGTAGTAGGCAAGCACACTATCAACCACACCAACGGGCCAGTAAATTTTGGATGTTAGGACCACTTGTAGAGTGGTTTGGATAGTTATTGTGCTGCTGTGGCCTGCGCATATGCATTTATTTACGGGCGGGCCGGCGGCGGTGCAAAGTTAAACTTACATCTTGTTGCGGAGGTGGCTACATGTTTTCCATAATTTTTGATAATAGACATCCACAAGGTAACAGTGCTAATCCTGTTAACTTACTGCCGCTCTCAGAGACGTCACTTAAAGTTAATCTTTCGATAAATCTTGTGCTGTCACTTTCTTTAACGATGGCATCAAAAAGGTATTTTTTTTATTATATACTTTTATTAGATGTCTCAAGTTTTCAAATAAAGTAATCCTCTTTTTTACTTTGCTCATGTTGTTTTATAATGTAACACGCCTTTATTTGAAAACTTGAGACACCTAAAAAAAACTTGCTGTAACTTTTTTTTAGATACATTTATTTATTTTTTCTTTTCAGTATTGGTAAGGTTAAGTAGTAAAAAACAACTTACCTCAAATCCTAGGACCAGAGTCCTTGGCAAGACAAATCAAATGATTCAAGAAACAAGATAATTTATTGCAAGCCACATTACAATTTTTGATAATAGACTTCCACATGAGCCCTGGAATGATGGGGTTGCGTCACTTTATTACAGAGTTTCTATCCTTCCAGGGTGCCCCCTTTTGACTACATCATGAAAATGGATAACATCTATGACCACTGTCCTTATCAAGACGAATCAGTCGAGCCCAAACTCGATGGGCTTGCGTCGTTTTAGTACAGAGTTCCTCTGGCCACCTTCCGGCTCCATCATCAGATCTGCTCATTGTCATAATTATATTGCTTTCTCATCCAATTTACATACGCACGCAAAATTTTAGCCCCAATCGGAAACCGGGAAGTAGGTAAAATTTAACTTGCAAGATTTCATTACAGTCAGACACCGGGACAGGTTAAACTTTCTATACTTGTCTGAGTATGGCAGTTAAACTCATATGTCAAATGTCACATTAATAATAGGTTCCATGTTCAAAACAAAGCCTTAATAACTTTTAACTCTGCAACAATATCACATTTGACAGACACAGATTTGTGTACCCGAATTTGAGGGATAAACAAAATAATAAAGTAACAAATACTTGTACAAAATTTTGTTACGTCGAGTAATATCTGTCTTCATGAATTTGTTATTTGTCTTATTTTCATGAGATTATCCTACGTTTTTCCAAAATCAAGTCATTCCATCAGTTAAGCAAATAAAAAAAATTCCTATTTAGAATATTACTTAGGATGAGAATGCAAATATTCTGACGCAGTAACTACGCAGATAAAACACGCTTCCATTTCAGCTCAGTCTGCTATTTTTTAATGGACAATATTCAAAACGTATTTTACATAAAAATATTTCTACAGATACTTTTCATTTTACCCCTCTTGTTAGTAAGTCTCTGTTTAATAGATATGAAGTTGGAAAATTAATTATCTCTATCTCAAACACTCATACTTACTCGAAATAGGAAAATTTAATAGTTTTTCTTAAAACCAACACAGCAAACCCGATATTAAATAACATAACAAATACGGATGTCTTCTCAAGTTTTAAGAAATTGTATGTAAAAAATTACAAAGTTTTCAATAAGATGACACGAGATACTTGTTCAACTAAGTATTGCATAAAAATAATGGGATGGAATCATTAAATAGCGTTTCTCAAACGGACGTTAAATTACTGAAACGAGCGATGACTTTCAAGTTTCCATTTCAGATAAATGAATCTTACCTGAAGCAATATTAATTATATTAATTAATAAATATCCTCGTGCAAAAACTGTGAGAATCTTTAGAGCCGAAAATTCTGAATTCTGGTTAGTACTTGCGAAAGTTTTTATATAAAAAGTGTTCTGGACACTTCTCTGTAAATTAATCGTTTATAATAAACCTTTTAGACTTTGTCGTAACATCGTTAATAGGTTAAGTGTTCACACTCACTCACCTTTCTGTGCACATGTCAGCAAAAGGTATTTTAAAATACTTTCGTGTAATAAAAAAAAGAAAAAAAAATCGAAGTTTACATAGGTGATTTGAAAGAACCTTGATGACATTATGTCAACTTAGAAGATCCCCACTACAACGAATTAAATGTTAAAATATTAGTATGAAGACAAACTTTATCACTTTAAGACCGAGTTAAATTCAACAATATTTGTCCTGCTACTTTGTCGAACTCGCAATTACTTTTTTTCAACCTATACTGAAGATTTTTTTTGTTTACTTCCAAAACTTATAGAACGAAAATTATTGCCTTAAAGTTTGAACTCCTGTTATTGAATTTATCTCTATCTCTACATTGTAGGATTCTAATACGGAAGACTGGGAACAGCATCCTTCTGCATATTGTACCATCTTACATAATACAGTCACCATCAACTGCAGTCCATAGTGCCACCTGCAACGTGGTGACTATGGCACTTCCCCTCCAAAATATACAAGACGTTTCTACTGTAAAATTCTGGACGAAGCTTCCTGTCCATTTAAAGTATTTTTATAGAAATTTTATAATGATTTGCAGCCAGTAAAATCAAGTTGTTAAACGAAGAAACTCATCTCTGTCTTCAAGACTAGCTCGAGGTCAAGAGTAAGCCCATTTTCTATTTTCTATAAAAAAAAAAAAAACTGTACAGAAAAGATTTAAAGTTTCAACTGTTTAGTCTAACCATTAGTGGATATAAACGATAGACAAATAAACAACGTTGGATTTGGATTGCCTTGGTTGCCAACAGTTTGAACCTTGGAGCAGGCCCACCTTTAAGAAGATGCACGATATTTAAGTGCCCAGGGCCCCACGTACTATAGGGCCCCCTTATTTCTGACTTATCATCAACGCAAATTTTGTGAAATTTCTACAATCATGTCTTGAGTGTAAATAACTTCTTTTTTGTAATATCGTAAATAAAGAGGAAATAAATTTTCCTTGTTATCTCAGTTAAGATTCTTAAAGAAAGGCTATCCCGTAGGAAACCCATTTTTAAATTTCCAATAATAAGAATCAATTCACAGGGTTAATTTTTCTTATTGATAATTATTTTTATACATTTGACAGCTGTCAAAACGGGCTTACGATTGCCTTGCTCTGTGTAGTTTTTATGCTCACATTTTTATCTAGTTTGTCTTTCTAGAAGGGCCCCAAACCTCAGTGTGATAAGGGCCCCAGCATGTTAAAAGATGGCCCTGGCTTGTAGGCATTAACTTCGCATACGTCAATAATTATAGCATTAACATTGAGTGGGATATCAACAATAGAAGATTTCTAAATACAGAAGAGGTTGCTCTAGTTTGAGTGTTTAAGTAAACAACTACGAGTATTATATTGGTCAACAATGGTCTGTAGACTTTTTTTGCCAACAAATCAAGGATCTATGAATGGTTTTGGAGTATTGGCTCTGGGTTTTTTTATTTAAATTTTTACAAATAAAAAAAAACAGAATACCTATGAGAAAGAAATAACAAATATAGGGTCCCAGGGAAAAAAAAATCCGCTATACAAAATGCGCTATCGGCTAATGCAGTTTCTATGGGACTTCGAAATTTTCTTTTTCGTATTTCGACCTATGTTCCTTTGGAAAAGTTGTTTAGTTTCATGCTCTGAGTAACATGCAAAAGTTTTCTATTTCATTAGGAAAAGCTAAAAGCCAATTCGTTACCTTTATGAATATTAGGTCTTTACCTATGAAATTGCCGTTTTGTATGGCAAATTTTAGGTAAACTCAATTTTCAGTACTAACATTTTTGCATTTTTCTTAGGAATTATAAATCCAATCTTTTTTATTTTTTTAAGCATTATTGGGAAGACATTAAGATAACAGAAGCTTAAATTTGATTTTCGAAAAATATTATCTGTAAAAAAATATAACAAATCTAAGGATGAAATCGGACGACAATTAAGACGAACAATTTTCGAACCTTAAATTTTATATATCAAACTAAAAATAAAAACTTTATTTTATGCGTAAATTAATAACCTTGAAGTCAACTTTCAAATATAAGACAAATGAAAAAAATTGCATTAGTATTATAGGAATTATGATCTCATTAATCTGTAAGAAAATTTCGGCAATTTCATAGGTAAAGACCTATTATGTTCAAAAACAGTGGATTTAAATATTTAGAAGTTCGCAGATACTGGTATCCAGGCCAACGGAACAAAAATATGTAGGGCTGTGTAATGAGCTATATTTACTAAAAAACAGTGTGTATTCCTGTGAATACATGAATTTCAAGATAGACTATCCTTGTAAAATGAGATGTTTTTGTTGTGACGCGGAATAAGGACAAACAACAAACATTTGAAGGATAAGTAAGATAATAATTACAATTTCTTTTCCTCTTCAGGGTTCCGTACAGAATAGGTAACAACGGGTCACTCTAACTAAGATGATTTAATTCTGTTGATTAACCTGTTATGACGTTGTTCAATAAGTATTAATGACGTAATTCTTAGATGAAACTAAAACTATCTGGATGAATATAATTTTGTTAAAGCTATTACAACAAATAAATAGACAGCTGTATTTTAGTATTATTATACCGCCACAAGCAAATCGTATGCCTAATATACCTTTTAAAGGTAAAAAAAATAAACCTGTATACCTTCGAATTTTTGTCGCAAAAACAATTAATATTCGCTTACTTTGTGCGAACCCATACATCAAAGAAACACGGGTCAAATTGACCTTTTGTACCTGCCATGCCATTCGTTTTATAAAATTGCTCTTTTTTTTAAGTAGGCTATTTCGAAAAGAACTCAATTATACATATTACGCTGTAAAAATCTCGCCCCTCCTAGACTATCTCCGGTCAAATATTTATACCTACTAAAAGCTCCCGAATAAATTCGTTGGCAGTCAAACATCATTGAATCGGAGTGAATCTGAAGTATGTTTCTCGTCGATTGAGCAATTCGATAGAATGAACCGAAGTGAGATGAGCAAGCGAAGTGTGGTGTGCATCGCGCGTCAATACGTTTTGAGGTGTTTATATTTTGGTATTACGTGTAACAAACGGGGTCTGTTTAACTCCTGCAGGATTATTTTTTGAAGGTTATGTATGAATCTGCCTATGAAAATGTATGAATTTTCCATGGAACAAAGGTTGAAATATACAATGAAAGAGCTAATAGCGCATTTAGTGTATGATCCATTTTTAGGGTTCCGATACCAAAATGGTAAAAAAAAGGAACCCTTATGGTGCCGCTCTGTCTGTCTGTCTGTCTGTCTGTCTGTCCGTCTGTCTGTCACACCTCTATATCTCAGCAACCACTTACGCTATCGAGCTGAAATTTGGAATAGTTTTAGAATATAGTTTAGAATAAAGTATGATTATTAATGTAAAGGGGGCCAAAATAGGGGGGGCCAAATTTCAAATTGTCGCTACTAGGTCGAGTGGGGTATCATATGAAAGGGCTTTACTTGTACATTTTAAAATATATTTTTGTATTTTTTTAAGTTTCTTAGTTTTCAAGTTATGATGAAAAATGTCAAAAAAAATACCATTCCCCCCCCCTTATCTCCGAAGTTTGAGTAAGGGAAAATCTGAATTAATTACAGTTGACAGAGGTTTATGTAAACTTTACAGCAAAAATAAAACGATCTTTCTAAGTTGCACAGTTTTTCAGAAATCTGCAAAAAACCTTTACAAACAAATTTAGTTTTGCGGTCCTGAAAATGGACTTTATTGCTTCCAAAAATACTATAGGTATATCGGAACCCTCGGCGCGCGAGTCCGACTCGCACTTGACCGGTTTTTTTCGTTTGTTTCTGCGCATACCAACACTTTTGGCAGCCATGACACAAAAACCAGATTTGACGGAATAGAAAGAGTAACATTGTTTTAAAGACTTGTTTTTTCTGGCAGCTTTAACCGATTGCTTTTGATATAACTGCAAAATTTGTTGGTAAGAGGTGGAATAAACGAAAAAACTGGCCAAGTGCGAGTCGGACTCGCGCCCTAAGGGTTCCGTACCTATCTACCACATGATATATTAAAAGCTTTTGCTCTTTGATTTTAAAAACTCCGCGACCATTTAACTTGACCCCTCTTTTATAGAAAAGTTCTTGAAACGGGAGCTCACCTTAATTGGTTACTATTAGTTGTAAGAAAAATTTAAATATTTAATGATTTCAGACTTTTCCCTTTATTTGTACTGTGAGACCTAGCTTCTTGCCAAATTTCATAATTTTAGGTCAAGGGGAAGTACCCTGTAGGTTTTGCATTTTTGCATAAATGTATGGAGATGAAGACATAAAAAGCCATATCTTTTGATTGCGTCGTTGTAAAAATTGAAATATTCAGATCTTGTGTGGTTCATGGACCTTAATATTCGTTATAAATTTCAACCTGATACCTCTTCCAGTTCGTGAGAAAAAGGGTCTTGACAGACAGACAGACACACAGACAGACAGACAGACGGACAACAAAGTGATCCTATAAGGGTTCAGTTTTTTTATTTTGAGGTACGGAACCCTAAAAATGAATCAAAAGAGGTAATTTTATTCATATTAGGTTTCGATTACTTTTACCTGTCCCTGTGTCTGTAATGGAATCTTGCAAGTTTTTGTCAAACATTCCAGTTTTCAATTAGCTGAAATTTAGCATGTGTATGTGAATCGGATGACAATAGAATATTATTATAACATGGAGCTAACCTGATCATGGATTTGGAAGGTGAAGGTTAACTCTGTAATAAAACAACGCAACCCCATCGAGTTTGGGCTCGACTGAATCCCGACAAGGACAATGGTCCAAGATGATAATAATATCCAGAGTATTCTTGGGTCCCATAATGGAGCCAGAAGGGGCACCGTAGAAGGATTAGAACTATGTAAGTAATGAAACGACGCAAATCAATCGTATAAGGGTTCGTTTGATTCGTCTTGCCAGGAACTTTGGTTCTTGGGTCTGTGGTTAGTTCTTTTTAAAGTATTTGACATAATAAATACTGTAAAGTAAAAATATATAAACGAAAAACAAATGTTTTAAGTTTTAAGAGGAAGAGAAAGGCCTAACGATGGCGCGACGATCTAGATGCTTTCGAAGCCGATTGGCAAACCATGGCCCATGATCGTGATCTTTGGAAAGAAAAAGGGGAGTTAACGAAACAAATTGAGTAAGCGACCGATACGCCGCTCAGAGTCAGTCGGCTCTCTGTAAGCCTAATCGGGACGTGGCCTAAGAAGCATTGCGAGCTTAATAATTTTTGTTTTTGATTTTTATTGCTATGTTGACATATATTTTTTATTAATATTATTAATAATCGGAACTCTCCGCATCTGAAAGATCCGCGTGTGTCGCTACACTAACACTCATAAAATCTTAAGGACAACAGATTTTTTTTACGAATTTTCACTCACATCTTTCAACACGTTGCAGAGTCATCATTATCATAACATAAAAAACTCAAACTCAAAGTCATTTAATCATTATTGGATATTAAAATCTCTTAATGACGTCATCTAAACATCCCATTAAATGTCCACTGCAGGACAGGGAGCTTCCTCCAGAACTCCAGCAACAACGCGTGTTACTTTGGAGGGGATTTACCATAATCACCACGCTTGTAAGCGTTGCGGCTGGCGACCGCTGTTGTTGGTGACCGAAGTATGTAAGATGGTACGATACACAGAAAGATGCTGCTGCCCATCCTCCGGTTCATAAGCCCTTGGACGTCTCTTACGACACCCATGGGAAGAGATGGGTTGGTACTATTCTTTGCCGGTACCACACAGAACTTTTTGAATCATACCACAACAGAACCACACCTGATATCTTAATTGTTAAGATTCCATATCTCTGGCACTCTGTACACACGGCCGCACATCGGTAGAAACACTTTTGGACCTTATGGCGTGGTAATAGAGTTGAAAAAGTTTCTACCGACAAGCGGTTGACCGCACGTCGAAACCCTCATCTGACGACACATAAGTATCCTATACTATTAAACGAGCAACAGCGAGTTTCTCAAAAACGGCTCTAACGTTTTCGATGAAATTTACCATACAGGGGTTTTCGGAGACGGAAAATCGATGTAGCTAGGCCTCATGTCTGGGAAAATTCGTTTCCCACGTATTTTTAGGCATTTTTAACCTACAGAGCCATCTGTTGGCGAGTAGCATAGCTTGCTCACCATGTTGAGGCGGCTATTATAGAGCGAAGCTCGGTCGCCCAGTGACTGTTTATTAGATCACACTGAAATCATGTGCGGCGTTCCATTTCACTACGTTACAATTATTTTTATATTTGTATGTGTCGAGCAGTCGAGCCCCTTTCTATTGTTACAAAGGGAACGGCTGGCTTCATAGAATCAAAGTGTTTTTGTCGCAAGCTTGATTCCGACGTTAATATAATGTGACGTAGCATGGAAAATGTTCATACGTTTAGACAGCTGTACTTAAGCTAAAGCCCGAGGCACACTGAGGCGGTAGTGGAAGCGTTCCGGGGGCGGTATTTTTTGTAAAGTATGAGTTCTTATGCACCCTGTCACATTGAAAACCGGTCGCGGCGCGGTATTTTCTTCCCGCAGGTCCGCCCCCGGACCTCTTTGTGACTTGGGCTTAAATATATACGGGATACATAAAATGCGTACTTTCGTATTTCCATAAAATTACTATAGTGGTACAGATTTCTTCCCCTCCAGAATTTGGCAGTAAAAATGTGTGTTATATTTTGGAAGAAAATTGCCTTAGTTACCACGCTTATTAGCGTTGCAGCTGGCACCGTGGGCCGCGGTTATTGGTGACCGCAGTAAGTAAGATGTAATATACAAAGGAGAATGCTGCTGCCCATCCTCCAGTTAACCCTTATTCGCCTCTTACGACACCCACGGGTATGTATGGGTTGGTACTATTCTTTGCCGGCACCACACGGGACGGGGGATTGGATTATATAACCTTAGATATAGTTAATCAAAATACTAAATTATATTTATGTAACAGCAATTTGATAATTCCGTGAGGACCGAAAATTCACCTATAATAAATAACATGCCCAACTTGTTGATACGTCAAATACGATCGCCAACTTAGATTGATATGGGGTCCAGGGGAATAACTGGATATCAAACCAATATTATTATGAGAAGTAATTAAACTGATTAAAAGAGTTGTTGGCTGTTTAGAAAAGTTTTGTTTTATTAGTTTTGATACTGGATGGAAGTACCCTTGACTTTTGACGGTAGTGCCTCCTGCAGAATTATAGTCTCCTGGTACTCTATGTTTTAAGCGAGTCTCCAAATTTTTGAAAACATTGAAGATAAAATTGGTAGGTCTTTTGTCTGTTGGGGAAAGTGCTACCTTATTTCTGCCGTAAAGCAGCAATGTTTGCTCTGCTGTGTTTCGATTCGAAAGGTAAGGGAATCAGGTGAAATTACCGGCCCTTGTGACATACCATCTTAGTTCCCAGGGTGGGCAACACGCTTTGCTGACCTGTAAGTGTCAAATTATACCATGCCACTAATAAGACAGGGGCATATAACCTAAGGACAGTTAGTGTTATGGACAGTAATGACCACTTACCATCAGGTGGCCTATCTGCTTGTTTGCCTACTCGTAACATAACAAAAAAAAAAACAAGTACAGGAAAATTCGGTCAGGGTGTCTTTTTCTTGAGAGAAGACCTCGACGAACGTTCCAAGACAAAATTCAGAACGTACTAAATAAACGCCAGATTAAAAGTACCCTAAACCTCCCCGTGTGGTGCCGGCAAAGAATAGTACCAACCCATACATACCCGTGGGTGTCGTAAGAGGCAACTAAGGGTTAACTGGAGGATGGGCAGCACCATCCTCTTTTGTATCTTACTTACTGCGGTCACCTACAACCGCGGTCCATTGTGCCAGCCGTAACGCTAACAAGCGAGGTAACTATGGTACTTCCCCTCCACATTTTTCCTGCAAAAGCTAGATTTCTGAGGAGGAGCTCCCTGTCCTGTAGTGGACGTTTCATGGGATGTTATGATGAAACCGACGAGCGTGTATGAAAGGGTTGATGGAAGTAGAGTAAGCAAGGGAAGTATGTCAAGATCGTAGCAGGTGGAGGGCTGTGGTCACTGCCTACCTCACAGGGAAAGAGGCGTAATGTTACGAGTATGTATGTGTTGCGGCAAATTGTTTTATTCGCCACTTTACATAATGCCTCGGGCATTTTACGTAACGACGCGTAATTCGTTATAACAGCACTAGTCGGAATCGCCGGCCGCTCACGCGGCACATTATCTTCGCTTGCTCAGCTCGCTTGGAGGTGGTAGGGCTTTTGTGCAAAGTCCGTCTGGGGAAGTACCACCCTCTTACTTATTTCTGCCGAAAAGCAGCAGTGTTTGCATTGCTGTGTTTCGGTCTGAAGGGTAAGGGAGCCAGTGAAATTAGCGTCAAAGTATGTCACTAATAAGACAGTGGGTGCTATGGGCGGTGGAAACCACTTACCATCAGGTGGGCCACCTGCTCGTTTGCTCACTTGTAACATAAAAAAAGGCTCGTGTGTTGTGGACTGTGCAACTAACCTTTAACTATGCTTTAACGCACCAGTTGTGATTTAAACCCTTTTACAATATGCCGACGCCATTTTACAATTTGCCAAACGTATACAATTTTACGGCCGTTTGTGAACGGCGAATTATACGATTTTCTTGCGACATATGTATGCAATCACGCATAAAGAGACGGGTTGTCCGTACCGACTTGCCAAGTTATCTGGACTTGGCCTTGATGACGATTTCCCTCTCAACACTTCACACTACCATAGGCACTACTGACTGACCGATTTATCTGTTTCTTTTTTCGTTTTTTTGTACCTGATTTACCGGTACGGAATTTTTACTGGCTGGATATCTGGCTGTTTATGTTTTAATGCAGAATGAACAGCCTGATTGTTCGATAATTCCGCGATGAAAAGTAAGATGATTCCGCGATTCGGAAGCCACAAGCCGTTAGTCAAGGATATTATCTACGGTCGTGAAATGAGCTCAACAACTCTGACACCAGGCATTGTTAGGACGGTCATCGATCTTACGACCCACAAGATGATGATGATGAATGCAAAGAATACCAAGTTTGCTCCAGAAGCAGCTATGTTATGTTATTAAACCATTTTTTTTCTACATATGTACTTACAAAATTGGTACTAAAAAATTGAGGAAACATCTAAAATCACAGCAGGTTCAGGCTCAGCGTACGCTTTATGGCCATAATACCTATACAAGCCACGCAGCACTGATTTTCAGCCTGCCCGTCACAGTTTTCTATTAAAATAATTTCATACTTCGGTACGTTTTGTTTAGACAAAATTTAATATCATGATGAGTAAAAAAACATCCACTTTGTAAAATTTTATGAGTTAAAGTACCGTGGAACCTAAGATACGTATTTCATAGATAATCTTGTAAAAAGGTATTTCATCTGAGAGTTCCAAAAATGCGGGAAGAATCTGCTATAAACACAATCATGGCTTTTACCCTAATTCGTATTCAAGTCACAGAACGAATATTGGGAGATCTTATTGGATTATTATACTCGCATGAATATACCTACACGTCATCTTTAATGAAGAATATTTACAGTGCTTTTTTGTAATATTGTCTGATAATTATGATTGTATATTTAACATTTACTTGTGATAAAAGCCGAAACCTAATTCTGTTTCTGTTTTTCAACTGCAGGTGCAGTCCTTTCTCAACAGCATTTTTGGGTACTCCTTACTCGAATTTCGAACTGAGCTAAAATCTTAAAATTATATTGAGGATTCAAAATAAGATATGAACTTAAATTGTTGATAGGTCTCCGCGCACTTCAATATTTCAATAAACAAATTTCAAGAATCTAAGGATATCATCTTATCTTGAGATTGTCCAAAAGAAAACAGGGCGTTGGATTATAATGGCCTCAAAATTTAAAATTGTTTTTCACTTTCCAGGGTTCAAATAGCTCTCAAGATAAACCCTATCATTTGAAAAATAAAATACACAGGGTAGCTAACATTTGCTTACAACGATGGGGTGAAGAAACGTTAATATATTTCTATAACCAAATTGAAATAAACAATGAATATTCAGATCATATAAGATCCTTGTTTAAAATTTTGTTAAAGATTACATAATTCTGAAATTTTCCGTGAAAAATAAATCACCTCGGAAATCATCGAGATGTTAATTAGCAGGTCCGGAAAGAATCACAGCTAAAAGTTTCCGTATTAAATTCCTTATTTTGATTAAATTTAGACAGGAAACGATAAACGCGTATGAACAAATTGATGAGAATGGAGGGAAGCCAGTCAAGATACGGGAAAGGCGTGGTATTTATGCGTGTAAGTATTGACGCTCTCTCATCATTATATGAAAATGTATGCGGAATCCAGTACCCAGTTACTCTGCCCCCTACTTTATTAAGGAAAAATATCAGAGTAAATAAGATGATAAAGGAATAGTTGTTTACGATGAGTCATATACTCTTATCATATCGTATTACATAGAGATCATTGTGTGCTAAGCACGTAGCAAAATATCGATAAGGTTGTGTGAAGAATATTGGATAAATAGGGATATTACGTGATGATGAGATTGGTTTTTATTGGGTAATAAGAGTGATTGTTTTGATATAATAGGATTATGATATTGCGCGTTACAAAAACTGGTCAGGTGCGAGTATGACTTCCGTACCAATTGTGAAGGCAGCTCCTAAACTATTAAACCAATTTTTATTTAGTCTGACTCGCACTTGACATGTTTTATTACTCGTATTTGTTGTTTGTCTATTACCCACACAGCAAAGATTGTAAAACAATACAATCAAACGATCAGAAATTGCATTGTATGACATTTCGTTAAGTAATTTAACATTTGAACAAGAAAAACTGTCGGATGTCTTTTAAATAAAATTTAAAAATAATCTTTAGAATATTGAGATAAAATCATAACGTAGTAGCTACACACAAACGGAAAAAGCATTTCAAACATTTAAAACAAAGCTTTGAAGGAAAATACTGAGGAAAATTCCAAAAGATTCCATCAAACTTGAAAGCGTTTGAGGTACAATTCAGGTACAAGGTTAAGTGAAGCGTAAAGGCAGTTAGATGGGTGGCCGTAGTTGTTGATCATACGTAAAAGTACTAATTCAGGATTATTTTTTGTTTGTAAGGTTACTAACCAAGGACTATTTTTTAACCTAACCTAACCAAATTCTAAAACGAAAACAAATATTGGTCGCCTTATACAATTCACCTTTTCCAGGCGCAAGGTTCGTTTAAGAAACGCAACAAAAATGTCGTTTTAAACGACGTTTCTAAGAGAAAGTTGTTTAGTTTTTTGTTGTGACTTACACACTATAAATTTGGTTAGGGGTTTAAAAATTACCTTAACAGAATAAACTGACTCTCCCTAAAAAAATACTCTTGACTTTTCTCAGTCGCAAAAGTGTGTTAGTCAAACACTATCATTAATTCCAAAGACTAGCTGACAGCTATATAACGTGAATTTTTATTGGTTTTGCCCCTGAAGCCCTCTGATTCTACTTATAAAAGCAAGCAACTTTTCCGAAGAAAAATATTTTTCACTCGAAAAAAATTTTTCGCCAAACCACACAAAAAATGAGTCAATCATGTGACCACTTTATCTGTTTTTTTCTTTTTCAATCACTGGGCTTCGGGAGCAAAACCAATGAAAATTCTCGCTGTAGTTGAGTGCCTATCAGTACCAAAATAAGGACAACAAACTTACAATGTGTCTTCGTGTTGGTAATGGAGATTGACGAGTTGAGCTTACACCGTAATCACTTCTTAATTGACTTCCAGTGAATTAAGAAAGAAATAAAGACTGATATATGGACAGTATTTAAACGGAAACAAACTAACCCAATGTGTATTAGACAGCAAGTAACACTTACTAGTTTATAAACAGAGATTGATGGTCAACAACAACTTTCTCATCAACTTCCAGTGACTTCAGAACGGTAAAAAAAGGATTGACGCTAGGACAGTATCGAAACAGAAATAATGAATAATTTGTCACAAAAATACAACGTGAATTTCTATTGGTTTTGCTCCCGAAGCCCAGTGATACTACTCATGAAAACAAGCCACTTTCCCGAAGAAGAAATGGTTTTGCCCGAAAAAATTTTTCGCCATCCCATACAAAATGAGTCGATCACATGACCACTCTCTTATGGAGAGGCGAAAAAATTCTTTCGAGTGGGTATGTAAAACTTTATTTTCTTCTTGAAAGTAGCCTATCATGAGTAGAATCTGATATTTGGGAGTGAAACCAATAAAAATTCACGCCGTATAAATTTGTCACAAAAAAAGTGTATACGGTCAATGTGTGGATTGAAGAGGCGCACAAGCTGCAGGCAATATTTTAGGGACCAGGTCCTTACACTCCCCTGTATGTACATTTACGAGATATCTTTGTAAAGAAAAATGAAAAATTGTTCCCGAAAATTGTAACAGCTCGTCACTGTGATAAGCTACTCGTACAATATGCGCCCTGTAAAACGGCTCTATACCAAAAAAGTGTGTTGGCGATGGCTCCTAAAATTTATAATAATTTGCCTAAGGAAATACGCTACTCTCCGATATTAAATAATTTTAAGAGTTTATTTAATTATTTGAACGAAATGACATTTTACTCTACTAAGTAATATTTGAAGTAATAATAATGCTGTAATTAATTAAAGAATTACGTGTGATGAATTATTGACATGTTTGTTTTTTGACTTTAGAAAGGCAAGAAATAAAAACTGATGCTTGAACAGTATTGAAGAAGAAACAAACTTTTTTAATTTACTTTAATTTAAAGAAAATCTAGCTTACTCGTTTGTAATAGTGATCTGAATCCAAAGTTAAAAATTGTTTTTTTAGTAACTTCAGAAAGATCAGCAACAGGAGTGGTTAGTCTGTATCGAAACATTTTGAAGGCCTTTTTGTACATCGGCAAGAAACTATTTCTTCTTCCTGTCAATGGTCTAATGTAAATATTCATCACCTATCTCTTAAGAACCTTATTGGAACAGGTAGAGGGACAAAATGGAAAAGAATTAGAACGCCGTGTTATGGGATAGAGCCTATATGCACTCTGTAGAATACATTTCGGTGAGTGTGCGTCTTAATTGCACGACCAGGGTGTCTACTCTCAAAGTCCGATATATCGAAACGATACTAGTCGAAACATGCAAATGCAAAACTTCGTCCCTTGAAAATAGAGTAGAATATTGGTTGGATGAATTTTCAAACTGCATCCAACCAATATTCTACTCTATTGTCGAGGGACGAAGTTTTGCATTTGCATGTTTCGAGTAGTATCGTTTCGATATATCGGACTTTGAGAGTAGACACCCTGATATCACCATCCCCCTTCCTCCAACGTGGAACTAGACCAGGGATATTCCGGTTAATGTTAATAACCGGAATATATCTGTTAATAACCCAATCGTAATTGGGTTACCAGAATAGCTGTGTACAGAAACATTTCGGTTGAACAAACGTGAGTTGGGGTTCTATCCCTATGTCGTTGACATGCCTCTGATTGGCACAAAGCACCATGCTTCTTCGTTCTTAATGCGCACAGCTAAGAAGTGTCACTCACTCCTTGCCGATTTTTTCCCCGAACAATATAATCTGGATCTTTTCAAGGCTTACGTGAACAGGCATTATCTAGGTAAGCATGCTACATCTTCGATCCCATCTTTACTTACCACCAGGTAAGATCGGGGTCAAATGCTTACCTATTAAAAAACCGGTCAAGTGCGAGTTGGACTCGCGCGACGAGGGTTCCGATATACCTGTCATCATCATCATCATCATATCAGCCGAAAGACGTCCACTGCTGGACATAGGCCTCCCCTAAAGAACTCCATGACGACCGGTCCTGCGCTGCTCGCATCCAGCGGCTTCCCGCGACCTTGACCAGATCGTCGGTCCATCTTGTGGGGGGCCTGCCAACGCTTCGTCTTCCGGTACGTGGTCGCCACTCTAGAACCCTCACGCCCCATCGGCCATCGGTTCTTCTTGCGATGTGCCCTGCCCACTGCCACTTCAGTTTAGCGATTCTCAGGGCTATGTCAGTTACTTTAGTTCTTCTGCGGATCTCCTCATTTCTGATTCGATCTCGCAGAGAGACTCCGAGCATAGCCCTTTCCATCGCCCTTTGGGTGACTTTGAGCTTTCTGATAAGGCCCATCGTGAGCGGCCACGTCTCGGTGCCATATGTCATCACTGGCAACACACACTGGTCAAAGACTTTCGTCTTGAGACACTGCGGTATTTTGGACGTGAAGATATTGCGGAGCTTCCCGAACGCTGCCCATCCGAGTCGGATTCGACGAGTAACCTCTTTCTCTAAGTTGGATTTACCCAGCTGGACTGTTTGTCCCAGGTATACGTACTCATCAACAACTTCGAGCGTAGAGTCTCCAACTTTGAGTGGAGTGGGTACAACAAGGGCGTTAGACATAATTTTCGTCTTATCCATGTTCATTTTAAGACCCACTTGTTGTGAAACTCTACTGAGGTTATTGAGCATCGTGCCGAGATCTTCCAGGGTCTCAGCCATTACGACAATATCGTCGGCAAATCGAAGGTGGGTCATGTACTCGCCATTGATGTTGATGCCAAGTCCTTTCCAGTCCAGGAGTTTGAAGACATCTTCCAATGCAGCGGTGAACAGTTTAGGAGATATGACGTCTCCCTGTCTCACTCCTCGCTGCAATTGGATAGGCTTCGAGTCCTGGTCCTGAAGACGAACTGACATAGTGGCGTTTTTGTACAGGTCCTTCAACACTTCAATGTACCGATAGTCGACTTGGCACCTCTGGAGAGATCGTAGCACGGCCCACGTCTCGATCGAATCGAAGGCCTTCTCATAGTCCACAAACGCTAGGCAAAGTGGCTGGTTATACTCTTCGGTCTTCTGTATAACTTGCCGTAGCGTATGTATGTGGTCTATGGTACTGAAGCCTTTACGAAAACCGGCTTGTTCGGGAGGCTGGAAGTCGTCGAGCCTGCGCGCGAGACGGTTCGTAATGACTCTCGAGAACAGCTTATAGACATGGCTCAGAAGTGAGATGGGTCTGTAATTCTTCAGCAGGGTCTTATCACCCTTTTTGAAGAAGAGTACCACCACACTTCTGTGCCATGCCTGTGGCGTTTTCCCTTCGAGTATGACAGAATTAAACAGCTTCTGAAGAGCTTTAAGCACTGGCCTTCCGCCTGCTTTCAGAAGCTCAGCCGTAATTCCATCGTGCCCGGGTGCCTTGTTGTTTCTAAGCTGTCTGAGAGCCATTCTAATCTCGTACAAGCTGACGTCCGGGATATCTTCGGTATGGTGTCGGGTAAGTCTAGCTCTTGGATCGTTGGCCAGACTGCTAACGGGTGGGCCGGTTGATGTGTATATTGGGCAGTTATACGGTATAACTGCCCATAGAACTTCTCGACTTCCCTCAGTAGCTCAGGCTTGGACGATACGGTTCTGCCATCCTCGGTCTTCAGCCTCGTCAACTGGCTCTGTCCAATAGACAAATCTCTTGCGAACACTTTGGAGCCTTTGTTCCGCTCAATCGCTTCTTTAATAAATTTGAATTTTTGCATTTTATCTATAATTTCACGTGAAGTGTATGATTTTTACTATTTGAAGTCGTTTTTTGTCCAATTTATGTACTTAACTATGTAGTATATTATGAATTATTTAAATGATCAAGCGATACAATTTTAAGTTAGGTCTTTATAATGCTGGCTCATTAAGTAACAAAAACGACGAGTTCCAAGCTATGCTACTTCGTGAGCTACCAGATATTATCGCAATAAACGAAACTTGGCTTGGTGAAGGTTGTGACTATTGCGCTCCATCTGTATCAGGCTACCGTTTTAGACATCTGCCTCGACCACGGGGCCTCTCCAGATCACGTGGAGGCGGAGTAGGGTTTTATTACAAGAAAGGTCTAACAGTTCGTGTACGACCTCACCCTATTACTCATGTGGAAGTGGAGCAAATGTGGGTTTTCACGTGTATAAATAAAATCAAGTTTCTAATTGGTACTGCTTACAGACCTCCTTGGGTTAACGTGGACAAGTTTTTTGAGTCGTTGACTGACTCCATATCATCGTTTACTAATTACGACCACATTATTCTCTTGGGCGATTTTAACATTAATTTTAGTAATTCTGTTGATTATAAAACCGTTGGTCTAAATCAATTCTTACGTTGCTCAAATTTAATAAATCACATAACTGAACCTACACACTTCACTTCACACAGTTCAACAGTTATTGATCTAATACTTACTGACGCTCCTGTCCTTAACACAAGTGTACATCACATTCCCGAACTTGGTGGCCATGCGGTGGTTTTTGCGATTTTCAAAGTCAAAAGAAAAAAGTCACCTCCCCATATTGTTGAGTACAGACCCCTAAAAGACATCAATATGTCAATTTTTAATAGTGTATTAGAGAGCATTGATTGGAATAAAATAATTTATACTGATAATGTGAACGATATGCTTACTCTTCTTAATGAATCTATCGTTAACCTTTTTGACATTTTTGCCCCGGAAAAATGTGTAACAATTACGGAACGCATGTTGCCTTGGCTTACCAGTAATGTCCGATACTTGATGAAACTGCGTGATGATGCACATGCTGACGCTAAAATAACGGATAATGACCAAACTAAGGAGTATTATAAATCTCTTAAACATCTTGTTATAACAAATACTTTTGCTGAAAAAACTGCATACTTTAATCATAAAATTAACTGTAATCTAAATAATGATAAATTACTTTGGAAAAACTTAAAGTCTACTATTTTACCCAGTTTTAAAACCTCCTCTGAGCTACCTAGTTTTTTTGACAACCCAGACGCTATTAACAAGTACTTCCTTACAGTGCCGGGAAAAATCCTCGCTGATATCTCTAAAATGACGTATTTTGAGTATCATCGACATAGTGATGCTACTTTTAGTATCAAACCAGTACATGAATATGTAGTTGCCAAAGTCATTCTTGGTATTACTTCTAACGCGAAAGGCGTAGACAATATTTCTAGAGACATGATTTTACTCACACTTCCTCAAACTCTTCCCGTAATTACTGCAATTGTCAACAAGTCCATTCTTACTAGTACCTTTCCTGACCTGTGGAAATTTGCACTCGTCCGACCCTTGCCGAAAAAAAATAATGCTTCTGAGCTAAAAGATTTGCGTCCTATAAGTATTTTACCGTTTCTATCAAAAATATTAGAAAAAATCGTGTATGATCAAGTAAAAGCTTATTGCGAGTCACATAGCATTCTTCCCGAATTTAAATCTGGTTTTAGAAAAAAACGTAGTACTGCCACTGCTTTACTTGACGTTGTGGATAACCTTCTAAAACATACAGATTCAGGCAAGGGATCTATATTAGCTTTGCTTGACTTTTCGCGGGCTTTTGATGCGATCAATTCCTCTCTTCTTCTTTCTAAGTTATCATTTTATGGGTTCAAATGTTCTACTCTTCGTTGGTTCAGTAGTTATCTGAGTGGTCGCTATCAAAAAGTTATCATCCGAAAACCCAACGGTAAATATCTATCATCCGCACCTTTACCAGTTGATCGAGGTGTTCCACAGGGCTCCATATTGGGGCCTCTTCTTTTTATAATTTATAGTGCAGACATAGTTCAATGTCTTCAAAACTGCCAATACCATATTTATGCTGACGATATTCAACTGTACGTTCCAGTTGACCTCAATTTCATCAATGCTGCCGTTGGTGAGTTAAATGAAGATCTGGATAGAGTTTTTAGATGGTCCGAGGATAATTGTCTTGTTTTAAATGCTTCAAAATCGAAGTGCATGATAGTAGGATCGAAGCAACAAGTTATTAGAATTGAAACCCAAAGACCACTTGTCAAAATAATGGGTGAGCCTCTAGAGTTTGTTAAGGAAGCTCGAAATTTGGGTTTGAATTTCGATGCTCAGCTGCGTTTCGAAAATCATGTCGTAGACTTAGTACGGAATTGTTTCTATAGGCTTAAAGTCTTGTATCAAATAAGACCGTTCATTAGTACAGATTTAAGAATTAAACTTTGTGAAACTTTAGTGTTATCGAAACTCAATTACTGTTTAACAGTTTATGGACCTTGTCTTTACAATAAAACTCAAAAGCTAATTCAAAGGGTTCAAAATGCTTGTGCAAGATACTGCTTTCCCATTCCTCCCCGCACTCATGTAACTCCTTTCCTAAATAAGGCAAGTCTACTAAGGATGCAGGAGCGGCTTACACTTTTTTATGCGTGTCAATTACATGACATTCTTAAATTTAATGAGCCACAATACCTGTATAAGAAGCTATCTTGGAGATATTCTGGTGGCAGGTACACTGGACGATCCTGCTCTGTAGCCTTAAATATACCAAGTCATCGAACTGCTGTTTTTCGGGGTGGCTTCAGCTACCGAGCCTCAAAATGTTGGAATAATATTCCTCCCCCAATTCGTGGAATAGTATGCAAATTTAATTTTAAAAATAAATATCGTGAGTTTTTAATTTCCATTCAGAAAAGCAAATTATGAACTTATTCGTGGCTGAAGTTTTACTCACACATATTCTTGTTTTACTTATATACATGTAAATATTTATATATGTTATATTATACATTTATTTATTGTTATTTTATACATGTTAATATATTTTATTTATTTTGTTTATTTACATCATGCCTTTTATGTTCTTATGTTCTTTTCATCGATTGTATATTGTCATATTTCGTCACTTTGTGTGTTTTGTTTATCTTTTTTGAGCTTAATACAGTTTCTGCTTCCATCCGAATGTAATTTTTATATGAGGTTTTTGTGCGCAGCTCCTGGTGCTGACTGAAAATCAGTGTTGCTATTTCATACTAGTAACAAAATGCTGAGTTTAGCACCTTTTTCTTTGCACAGTTCAAAATGTTTAATAATATCTGTACTTTCTGCTGAAATGTTATTGTAAGTTTACAGGTCTTACTCTAAAGTACTTTTTTTTCTACATTTTGTGCTATGTGGTGAAATAAACGTTTTCTATTCTATTCTATTCTATTCTAATACGGTTAGTATTAAATAGCCGAAGGTCGCGAGTCAGAGACTTAGAGATCTGTTTATTGAGCCGCCGATATTGAGAAGCATCTTCCGGAGACTGCAGAACCATTTCGCGTCTTTCTTCCATTAGCTTGAGGGTATGGTCAGAGATCTTTTTGGTTCTTTTAGTACGGTGGGGTCTAAAGTACTTTGACCCAATTGTATGGACAGTTTCCACGAACCCCTTATTGTAGTCGTCCACATCTACGCATTCACCAAGGCATTCAAAGCGGTTTTGCAGTTCGAGCTGAAAGCCGTCGGGGTTTTGGATATTGGTGGGTACTGGTCGGAGCGTAGACTTCATCAGTCGAGTTCTTTCCAGCTTTACGTTGATATTCAATGTGCCTCTTACCAACCGGTGATCGCTTCCGGTTTTAACCGCATTGATCACAGAGACATCATTGAATATTTGCTTCTTCGTCGACATGATAAAGTCAATCTCATTTTTTGTAGCACCATCGGGACTGATCCAGGTCCATTTTCGGTTTTCCGACTTTTTGAAGAAGGAATTCATCATAAAGAGTCCTTCTTTCTCCAAAAAGTCGGCTAACATGTGGCCTCTGGAATTCCGATATCCAACACCAAATTGCCCCACCCTCAGCTCACCATCGCCTCGCTTGCCTAATTTCGCGTTGAAGTCCCCCATGACAACGGTATAGTGGGTCTTAGGCGTATGTATGGCTTTAGATATATCCTCATACATAGCCTCGACTTCATCATCAGAGTGTGTCGATGTGGGGGCGTATACCTGTATGACTTTCAGCGAATACCTTTTGGTGATTCTGAGTATAAGGTACGCTACCCGCGACGACACACTCTCGATCATGACCACGTTGTTCACGAGAGACTTGTGGACCATAAACCCGACACCTCCCTGGGACAGTTGGTCGCCCTCCCGGAAATAGAGCAAGTTACCTGATTTTAGGATTATCGAGTCCTCCCCCTCTCTACGGACTTCAGATAGACCTAAGATGTCCCAGTGTAACCTGCTCAATTCTTCTTCGAGTTCTGCAACCTTCTCGTCGGTCCGTAATGTGCGCGTGTTATAAGTTGCCAGGGCCAGAGGTCGTCGTTGTTGGTAGCTCGACATCTGCCGGGGATTCTTCGCACCCCCTGCCCCACCGTTACCATGGCCGCTACCGGAGCCAGGAGTAGCGGGGCCGCCGGGGACTAGGGGCCGGAGCTTATTGTTGTGATTCATCTATTCTTAGGGGGTTTTACCATAGTCGCCACGCTTGGCAGACGGGTTGGCGCCCGCAGTAAGATGAAATAATACACAGAAGGACGCTGCTGCCCATCCTCTGGATTTCATTTCCCTTAGTCGCCTCTTACGACACCCACGGGAAGAGATGGGTCGGTACTATTCTTTTTTAGGCCGGCACCGCACAGCTTAAGTATTATACCTGTAGTATTTTTGAAAGCGATAAAGTCCATTTTTGGGACCGCAAAACTAAATTTGTTGTGTTTGTAAAGGTTTTTTGCAGATTACTAAAAAACTGTGCAACTTAGAAAGATCGTTTTATTTTTGCTGTAATATAATATACATAAACTTCTGTCGACTGTAATTAATTCAGATTTTTTCCTTTCACAAACTTTGGAGATAAGGGGGGGAATGGTATTTTTTTTACATTTTTCATCATAACTTCAAAACTAAGAGTCTAAAGAATGTGCAAGTAAAGCCCTTTCATATGATACCCCACTCAACCTAGTAACCACAATTTGAAAATTTGCCCCGCCCTATTCGGGCCCCTTTTACATTAAGAATCCAATTTTTTTTTTAATTTTTTCATATGCATTTCAGTTGGGCAATCATATTTTAAAACGATTCCAAATTTCAAGTCGACAGCATGAGTGGTTGCTGAGATATACAGGTGTGACAGACAGACAGAGAAAGCGGCACCATAAGGGTTCCTTTTTTTACCGTTTTGGTATCGGAACCCTAAAAAGCCTTACGTTCAGAGCGTTTCAAGCTTTTCGCACAATTGTGAAACGCTTTTAAAGTGGGGTGGACGGACAGAAGACTTGGCGAGATCGAATGACGAAATATAGACCACGGCGATGAGAGAATAGTGTCCAAAGCGTTCAAAACCCAATGGTCCGACGTCATTATGGCTATAAAAAAGCTGGATGAGAGAGGCGAGTACCCATACTCAGCAGCAGATCAATATGGACTTTGTTTGCGGATTGACAAAATATATTTTTAAATTCGGTTCTTTTGCAATGTTACATTCCCTATTCAATCGACATCTGTTTTCTGTAAAAAAAAACTAAATAGCTCTTTGTGTTGAAAAAGCACAGTTCTTACATATAAGAAAGAAAAATTACTTTTAAAACCTCAATTTACTTAAAATCATCATAAGAAAGCGGAATCCCAATTTTTTATTAATTTCGATAAGTCTTTTTCTGTATAAACTTTTCCTTTTTAAAAGTGGAAGTGTGTCGATCCCTAAGACTTTACTAACAAGCTTTTCTGTTTAGTGAATTATGCGTTTCCCAATAATTTACCAAACTAACTTAATAACCTACTTCGTGTTAATGGAAAATGGAGGGACTCTGAAGCTTTGTACAAAATGACGACGGTGCAAATACTCAAGTGCGGTATTTGAGGCGTGCCGTCTTTTGTAACGTTAAGCGCATGAGATTAAATTTTTGACCAGATTTTTTCTTTTACTTTCCGTGTGCGATTACGAATTTTCAAATAGGTACTTTCTTTACTCTTGCTGGGTAGAAATTTTAGTCAGAGCGGAGAGAAGTAATTACAAAGCCGCATAAAAACCACAATATGATGGATCTAACCGTGGATGAGTTCTGTCCCCAGTCTGATCAAGCAATAATAAGAACAGATATAATACTTATAACAAAAAAAGTGTATAACAGCTCCAAAAGGTGTAAATCTACTCATGAAACTGAATAACTTTTCTATGAAACATACGTCGAAAAAGAAAAAGATTGTTTCCCATAGAAACTACATCAGTCAGTGGTAAGAAAATAATTTCGTATGTTCCTTTAGAAAAGGTTTCAAGTTTCATGAGAAGATTTAAATCCTTCAAGGTAGTTAAACCCTTGTTGTTACACTTTGTATGTAGGGAAGATTTGATACTAGATATCTAGTAACATTGCTTTATTCACGAGCAAAATTCACAAGTGTGAAATGAAAACATATTACGGATATTAACTCGGTTAGAAATTATTATACGTAAAATAGACCAGTTCGCTCATTGTTTTGATTAGGTTAATATATTACCCACCTTCTTGGGAGCACACGTTAATGAAACATTAATCCGGCTGCGTGAGTGGGTATCAATATTTAGGCCGAAGCCATTGCTCAATGTCGTATTAACCGATGCTTAATTATTAACAACCATCACAAACACGTGACAACTATGGTACATAACTAATCATGCAGACAGGGGTTGCGAACGACGTCGCGTGTGTCGTGTCTTGTGGCCGAGGCCTTATTCATTAACACCTCGAGGAACCACTCCCAAACCCTTTCTCAGAACCTATGCTAATGAATCCTCGATAGTCTCGATCTCTCATGAAATCTCGGCCTATTTGAGTTTCTCGAAACTCGAAAGGTAATGAGTGGCAACGCGCGGTATTCATCGAAACAGACCCCGGCCGTCTCGTGAAGTATGTATAGTATGTACCGCTGGCGAGGAGCAGACGAAGCGGCGCGTTCGCAGCCCCAAACTCTCGGGGCAGGAGACAGTCGCATGCGAAGCGGGAAGGGCGACGGTGGGGCAACATGAACGGGGCTCACTGAGAGGATGGTGCGGCGGACCGGAGAACGTGTAGTACTTTGCCGTTTGGTTGTGAGAGCGCAGCACCGAGCTGTGCGTCAGCGTGACGACCACCACGAGGACCGAAGCGAGGGCCAGCGCGAAGAAGGAGGCGGCGACGGCAGCCACCACGCGGCGCCGGCGGGCCTCCTTCCCGGCCTCCTCAGGCGGGATCTCCGGCTCGGGCGGCAGCGGCGGTGGCGGCTCAGGGCTGCGGCTCCGGACGCTCGGACCTCTGCTCTCGGGAAGCTCGAGTGTATGGCGACGGGACCGGCGCGCGCGCTCGCACTCCGCGGCGGAGGAATGATGGCGGCGCAGACGTTGCGGCGCGCCCGGCGTCACGCGGCACGACGCCGAGCGCAGCGTGCGCACCGGCACCATAAGATCATCGCTGGCTACGCGAGGGACACGCACTGAATGCACTGAGCGGAAAGAATGATCGCGGGTTGTGGAACTGCTGGGGAAGGCGAGATCGACTGAGGCTCGAGAGGAATGTCGCGAGAACCGTTCGCGTTCGCGCTCGGCGCGGTGGTCTGCTCGCACCGACATGGCGCGGCCGCGTGGCGCGCCGGCACACGCTCGAATGACGGACCCGTCGCGATCTACCGCCCGCCCTCGCCCGCCCTACACTACGCGGTGCACTCCTAACGGCTACAATTACTACACCGTGCTGTTAACTACGTTGCAAAATACGCAGCAGGAAGAGAGGACCGAGCCAAACAAAAATAACAGGCGACGGATAGTTTTCTTTTGAAAACTAAGATAAATTTTACGTTTCATATCATTCTTTTATGATACCTACACTAAAATTTCGTTTGTAAAAAGGTAGTCACCCGCATAACACTTTACATTACGTAACACTCAATACTAAGTTTTAACTCACTTTTTCCTTGTTTTAAGCTAAGTATGTTTTTTACTTTAGCCTTCGATAAGCCTATTTGTCATTTCTCTGCGAGAAATGTTTATAGACGTAGTGTTAAGTCTTTTTTTTACATTACCACTAGCATAATATCTCATGTACATTACTGTTATGTTTTTTCTCCAAATAAATAAAATAAAATAAAATCTATGTAAAAAAACCTGCATAAAATTTTCTCAGTTGTATTTTCTGAGTTGTTCACGTCAAGTTTCTTGAACATTTCATTCATTTATTTATTTATAATCTTACAATTATAATTAACAAGCAATTAAACTTTTTTTTTATTAATCTCGTATCATAAAGTTAGAAAACGTAGCAAATAACACACTTTTGCATAATTCTTTGCACTGATACTGAAATAGAAAAGGCGTCGAAACTAAAATCACATAAATTCCATGGAATCATTATGAAACAGTATTTTATTTTGGCCAAGGCAAACACTGTGTTTTTAGACTGGTCGAGAGCAACCCTAGCCCACGGCGGCGTCCCACATCCCATGTTTACAGTTCCACACAAAGGGCTCTCACAAATAACATGACACGTCAATAACGTCACATCCTCACACATCTCACATCCAATGACGTTTCAAATCTGATGCGTTTCAAGGGGTTGAAACTTTATGCAAACGATGAGAAGTTACACTTTCGTAACGCTATTGTCTCAAGTTATGTAGTTTTATACTGGTGTGCAATAAAGGAACATTTTGTATTTGTTCTGTAAAACAATTAAAGTACCTGACATAGCTTCAGAATCGTAAATCCTAACGGCAGTAGGCGGGCAAGATTCGAAGTAGAGGCAGACCCACTAACTGTTCGCCAGTATAGTTGCACAAAGGATCTTTAAAGTTAAAGCTCCTTAAAGTATATTGCTGTCACTTTCTTTGCCAGAAATAAGTAGAGTTAACAGAACTTTAACTTCAAGACGTAGTGTATGATTCATTTTTTTTCGGTTATTCCAACGCTTACAAACACATTTATAAGTCAAAAGCAATCGGCTAAAGCTGCCAAAAAAACAAGTTTGAAAAACAATTATTTGCGTCTTAGGGTGTTTACGCACTACGTCCGTTCCGAATCCGATCCGAACCCGTGAAAATAAGAATCAATAGTGAAATCGGCTTCCGTCATCCAATTTTACTTTTGATTCGTATTTTCACGGATTCGGATCGGGCGTAGTGCGTACACAGCCTAAGCCTACACTAAAATCAATTTTTTTCGTTTATTCTTCACAAGGTGGACCGACGGATTGGAGAATGTCACAGAAAGCCGTTGAAAGCCGGCAGAGCAGGTCATCTCTCTTTTGACTGATATTGGTCTTGATGGAACTCGGAGGGAAGAGTACGCAGAAGAGGTCCCGGAGGAAGAGTGCTCTGAGGGAAGACTCCGTAGAAGAGGTCCTAGAGCGAGGAGTGCGAGGAGGGAAAACTCCGTAAACGAGATCCCTGAGGGAGAGAGTGCAAGGAGGGACTCAGAGGGCGAACTCGGTGACGTATAAATAAGAAGCTCGGATTGTAAATAACTCCTAAATAAACGGAAAAATCCTACGTAGGCGTTTCACTCGTTCAGTCAGCGCTAGGATTTAATATACCTCTACTATGCCTATTTCCATGTTTGCCCTATTTGAACTCAACTTTCAGTACTAACAGTTTTGCATTTTTTAGGGATAACCAAACCAAATTTTATATTTTCTATTTATATACGATGGGAAGACATTTAGCTTACAGTAACTTTAATAGAATTTTCGAAAATTACGTATCATCTGCAAAAAATATAACAAATCGACAATCGACGGTATTTAAAATTTTTCGTACCTTTAATTTTAGATATCAAACTCAAAATATCAACCTTGAAATATTTTTTTAAATACGAGTATAAGACAAATAATGAAAATAGATGTAGAATTATAGTAATTATGAGATCATATCTTTTCTTATCTTTTTTCTTTTCCCCAATTTTATAGGTAAGGACCACAGTAAGGACAAATAAAATCGACTGGGAAACATTTTTCTCTGAAAAACCGCTTCGAAGCGTTTTACCTGACAAGTAATGGTCCAACATAACCCAACATATGCAAGCATAACAAATGGATGTTCCTTCCGTATTTACACGATTAAGGTGTTTGACTTCGTCCTACTCTTGCCCAAACTTGGAAATGTTGATTCTGCTCTCCGAGTTACACGAACGAATTCACATTTCAAAATTTAACTTTGCGCGCCCTCGTACAAGTATTGCTCGTAAAAATTCATGAAACTTCCCGTGTCTGTTAGGTTTATTTAATTATTAGAATTGTCAGGGAATAGGAATGAACTTGGTGGTTTTGTATTTGATGGTAATTTTAAATTATAGGTAGAACTTTACTTAAATTAACTTCATCATAACATCCCATGAAATATCCACTACAGGACAGGGAGCTCCCTCCAGAATTCCAGCTTTTGCTGGAAAAATGTGGAGGGGAAGAACTATAGTCACCTCGCTTGTCAGCGTTACGGCTGGCACCATGGACCGCGGTTGCGGGTGACCGCAGTAAGTAAGATGGTATGATACACAGGAGGATGCTGCTGCCCATCCTCCAGTTTAAAACCCTTAGTCGCCTCTTACGACACCCACGGGTATGTATAGGATGGTACTATTCTTTACCGGCACCACACAGGACAATTAACTTATACTTAATTAACTTGAACTTATCCAAAAAGAAAAACGTTTTTAAGGACTTTTTCATAGCAATATTGTGTTTTATTCGTAGTAAATGATTTTGTGAACCCATTCAAATGCTGAAAGATGTCTGTCTACTGCCCAAGAATAAATAGTACCACTCCTTTTCGTCCCATGTGTACTATAAGAGGTAAAACCCAACCCCGTATGGTGAAGTCAAAATTTTTGGCTTAAGTTCTTAAAAATGATAGATATAAATATATTAGCATTGCAGTAAGTATACCCTAAAATACAGAAAGCATCAGTTGGTCGGTGACCAGAGTGATACCAGCTAAAAATAATACCACTTCTTTTCTTCCCGTGGGTGTCGTAAAAGGCAACTAAGGGATCGTAAACTAAAGATGGGCAGAAGCTTCCTTTTATATTGTATCACCATACTCCGGTCATCGACCACCGCAGCCTATTGTGCCACCCGTAACGCTAACAAGAAAGTTGACTATGGCATGGGGTCCCATTCCGTACTACGGTTTTTTCGACGGAGTAAATAGCCCGAATTCATTTGGCCCTTTTGTTTCCAATTATTAAACTAAATGCTACTACTAGGTTGGTAGGTAAAGGTGTGAATTATGACATTAATTCAATTTTAACATCCAGATATCAATTTATTCTAAGAAAATACCTTATGGAAAAAATAGCCCGAACAATTTTGGGCACAAATTCGTTCTATGACGTGAGGCATCTGTACTAGTATAGTATTATATTATCTGTGACTATGGTACACACTGCAGCAAGCTCGTAGAAAAAAAACCAGTATAAGCTGAACCAGCGCTACGCTACGAACGCCCGAAAGCAAAGACCCTCTCAAGTTCAAAGTGTTTCCATCCACTTGCGGCCATGTGTACGTCCCCCCCAAACTGACCAAGCATTTTACTTATGAATTCTGGGGGTAGTTTCTGCTCCAATAACAAACTTCTCATGGAATTATGAACCGATAAAAACGTTTTTCAAAAATAGTAGGCTTAAAAGGCAAAGATTAAAGCTTTCGGAATGCATTCTGTAGCAACAATTTTATTGCATACTTGGATGTTTAAATAAGAGCACGGCTTTGCAAAGTAGGTTGTCTCTACCAAAAATCTATGAGATAACAATATTTATACGTTTGTTGTGACGAACAACAATATTTTTTATAATAGATAGATAGATAAATTGTTTATTATGGAAACAGCAGAAATCCACAACAAAATATTTAACAACGTAAAATAGACATTAAATCTGAATCCAGTTATAGAGTGTGCCGCACCCCCAAAAAGGCCCTAACTCATCATAATGCTGCAGCGGCAAAGCGCCACAGCGCTGATATTCTGTTAAGAGTAGAGGTACAGTCATTGATTTTTATATAACCTTATTCCGTTAGCCAATGGTTTTCACAGAGTCGGCTACCTAACCTTAGGTGATTCGACTAGAGCACTGGTATTTTACTGAGTGACTGCCATCTGACCGCCGGCCGCCGGCCGTCGCAACTCAGATGTCAAACCAGACCCAATCCTAGACTAAGCTTTGACAGTTTAGTCACCAACCTGGTTGCTAGAGCTTTCAAGCCGCCAAACGGCCTCTACTTGGCTTTTTTTTTTACTTTTTGAAAGGGCTTACTCTTGACCTCGATCTAGTCTTGAGGACAGAGATGAGGTCGACGATGGAACGAGCTTGCCCAGAAGAAACCTATTCACTTGCGGCTTGAATAGATTCGGGTTATATGAACTGGGGAACACAGACGCAGGCAGAGAATTCCACTCTTTCGCCGTGCGCATTATAAAAGATGTTTCAAAGCGCTTTGTGCGAATGTGTGGTGTATTAACCAAGTATGGGTGATATCCTGCGGTGCGTCTGGACTCCCGATGGTAGAAGGGAGATGGTGGAAGCACACTCTCCGAAGTTACAATCTGTAAAAGAACGACAAACATGCAACTTTGCGACGTTGGGGCAGGGCAAACTGTGCAACTTGGTTTACACCAGTATCTCATCCATCAATCACCAACGAGCTTCTTGGCTCTACGATCTATCGGGTTTACGACTATTGTAAGCATAAAAGGCATAGTGCTTAAAAGCTTTCAAAACGCAACAATATTATATAGCCACATTGTATACCTGAGCTTAAAATAGAGCATGGCTTTGAACGTCCATATTGTCAAGTTAAATTGTCTCCACCGGGAAGTGAAACAGATACGACAGAAGTTGCCGCGTCGACTATTGAATGCCGCCGTCAATACTGTTGCCACCTCCTTTAATATACAGGGTGTCACTCATATAACCAAGAGGCGAGAAACATTATATAGGATAGGGAGAAGTTCCATCCACATCTTTTGGTCCCCTCCTGGCGTTGCAATACAACGCGGTTTGCGCGATCATTCCTTTTGCGCATATGTAGGATGTGAAACGAACTTCCCTCTTCGGTTTTTCCTAGTAGTTACGATATGGGGGCTTTCAAAAAGCGGGTTAGCAAATTCTAAAAAGGCCGGCAACGCATTAAGCATCGCCTGGTGTTGCAAGTGTCCATGGGCCGCAGTGACACTTTCCATCAGGTGGGCTGTCTGCTCGTTTGCCTGTTTTGACATTAAAAAAAAAGGACGGGTTGCACTCCGGGAGTGCCGGCAGAAGTGAAAACTTAAACATCAACGTTGTGCATTTTTAAATATTTTGGAATGGTTAGGGAATAATTTCACACGAATTGTTTTATTTATCAGTATAAAAGTACATACAATATTCATTTATTGCGCTTTCGTAGACAATCATGACAATTTATTTTACATATAGACAATCTTCGTAAGATCTGACGAGCCGCTAAAGAAGTTTTCACTTCAAAACTTAAACATCTGACGCGAGATCTGACGCGACATCTGACGTGAGTTTAATAATGTTTAAACATCTAAAAAAGTGCCAAACTCCTCTAAAGAAGTTTTCACTTCAAAGAAATATAACGACAATATATGTAAGAGAAAGTCTAAGAAAGTCGACGGCGTCATAGAAGATTAGGCTTGGACCCCCGCTCCACCTGATGCATAGACTGTGCAGTGCAATGCGGCGATTATTAAAATAGTTTTAACAAAAACTACGCACCTTCTTCAAATTTCGATTAAAAGAGGCAATACCGCAAGCAACACGAGCACCTTTGGTAAAGGGGGCTCAAATAAAGGGGGGGGCAAAATTTTTCATTTTCGTTATTAGGTCGAGTGGGATATCATACGAAAGGGCTTTACATGTAAATTTTAAAATAGATTTTTAGGGTTCCGTACATCAAAAGAAAAAAACGGAACCCTTATAGGATCACTTTGTTGTCCGTCTGTCTGTCTGTCTGTCTGTCTGTCAAGACCCTTTATCTCACGAACGGGTAAAGGTATCAGGTTGAAATAAATACCATATATTAGGATCCATAAACCACACAAGATCTGAAAATTTCAATTTTTTACAACGACGCAATCAAAAGATATGGCATTTTATGTCCTCATCTCCATACATTTATTCAAAAATGCAAAACCTACAGGGTACTTCCCGTTGACCTAAATACCACATAAACATAAATACATAAATACCACATAAACATAATTGTATTAGTTGAAATTTCAGTAAGTTAATGTGCTAGATTTTTTGAGTCCGACACGCGCTTGACCAAATTTTATTATTTGTTCTTATTTTATAGCTTATGCACTATAAACATACCAATTTTCAAGTTTGTAAGTGTTCCCGTTTTTAAATGGAACTAAAACAAAAATCGCCTCAGTAACCATCCAACTTGACCCCTCTCTTATATGAATGTTCTTGAAACGGGAGCTCACCACAATTGGTTACCATTAGTTGTGAGAAAAGTTGCAATATTTAATGATTTCAGACTTTTCCCATTATTTGTACTGTGAGACCTAGCTTCTTGCCAAATTTCATAATTTTAGGTCAACGGGAAGTACCCTGTAGGTTTTTCATTTTTGAATAAATGTATGGAGATGAGGACATAAAATGCCATATCTTTTGATTGCGTCGTTGTAAAAAATTTAAATTTTCAGATCTTGTGTGGTTCATGACCAAAGGGCAAAGACCAAAGGAGTTTTAGGGTTCCGTACCTCAAAAGAAAAAAACGGAACCCTTATAGGATCACTTTGTTGTCCGTCTGTCTGTCTGTCTGTCTGTCTGTCTGTCTGTCTGTCTGTCAAGACCCTTTATCTCACGAACGGGTAAAGGTATCAGGTTGAAATTAATACCATATATTAGGATCCATGAACCACACAAGATCTGAAAATTTCAATTTTTTACAACGACGCAATCAAAAGATATGGCATTTTATGTCCTCATCTCCATACATTTATTCAAAAATGAAAAACCTACAGGGTACTTCCCGTTGACCTAAAATTATGAAATTTGGCAAGAAGCTAGGTCTCACAGTACAAATAATGGGAAAAGTCTAAAATCATTAAATATTACAACTTTTCTCACAACTAATGGTAACCAATTGTGGTGAGCTCCCGTTTCAAGAACATTCATATAAGAGAGGGGTCAAGTTGGATGGTTGCTGAGGCGATTTTTGTTTTAGTTCTATTTAAAAACGGGAACACTTACAAACTTGAAAATTGGCATGTTTATAGGGCATAGGCTATAAAATAACAACAAATAATAAAATTTGGTCAAGCGCGTGTCTGACTCAAAAAATCTAGCACATTAACTTACTGAAATTTCAACTAATACAATTATGTTTATGTGGTGGTACGGAACCCTCAGTGCGCGAGTCCGACTCGCACTTGGCCGGTTTTTTTTACTTCTATTGGTTTTCAAAAAAGTTCCTTTTCGTCTCTTATCTCCGAAGTTTGCGTAAAGAAAATTCTGAATTAATTATAGTCGATAGAGTTTTACGTAAATATTGCAGGAAAACTTAATCGATACTTCAAACTTGCATAGTTTTTTATACATCTGTAAAAAAAACCGGCCAAGTGCGAGTTGGACTCGCGCCCTAAGGGTTCCGTACCTATCTACCATATGATATACTAAAAGCTTTTGCCCTTTGATTTTAAAAACTACGCGACCATCCAACTTGACCCCTCTTTTATAGAAAAGCTCTTGAAACGGTAGCTCACCGTAACTGGTTACTATTAGTTGTGAGAAAAATTTAAATATTTAATGATTTTAGACTTTTCCCTTTTTTTGTACTATGAGACCTAGTGTCTTGCCAAATTTCATAATTTTAGGTCAACGGGAAGTACCCTGTAGGTTTTGCTTTTTTGCATAAATGTATGGAGATGAGGACATAAAAAGCCATATCTTTTGATTGCGTCGTTGTAAAAAATTGAATTTTTTAGATCTTGTGTGGTTCATAGACCTTAATATTCTTTATTAATTTCAACCTGATACCTCTTCTCGTTCGTGAGAAAAAGGGTCTTGACAGACAGACAGACGGACAACAAAGTGATCCTATAAGGGTTCAGTTTTTTATTTTGAGGTACGGAAACTTTATTGCTTCAAAATTACTACTGGTATACCTGGTACCTTCATCGCGTGAGTCCGAATCGCACTTGATCGGCTTTTTTTCGCATGAGTGGTCTCAAGATCAAAATATTTATACAAAGAAGACTGAACATACTCGTATCACCAAGCATATAAGTTTAGGCAACGAAGCGGATCGCTGTATGAAGACCCCCGCATTAAATCCTCAGTCGATGAAACTTTGCTGGGGTATTACAGTACATGAGACAAACCTTCTATAAAAAAATCCAAAAAAAATCGGAACTTTTAATTTTTCCATACAAAAATTACAAAAAATGTATGAAAAAGTTTTTTTGGTTATTTTGAATTTACATTTAATTCATGATTCTTTATCATCTTGTCAAATTAAATCTGCCTGAGAGAATTATGTTGGGGTCAACACTGATCAGGAGCACAACATAACTGAACAACTTTCAGATTATAAAACTTACAGGAAATGAAAAAAACGGCCACTCCATACAAACTGTCCAATTAAATTTGCAATTTTGTTTGGAGGCCGATATTTTTTTATTTCCTAAAAGTTTTATTTTCCTAAAGTTATTTCCTTTCAATATTTGCCAACCTATCCCATTCACCCTGTGTAGAATTGTTCTATCATTTCGCAGCAGTTGAACCACTACATCACGCTAACTCGTGTTGGGGGAAAAAATTTACGCAAGTCAATTTGTATGCAAAAACGACTTAGCGCAGTCAATACGTTCAAGCAATTTGTCCAGCTATCAATAAAAAAACCGGTCAAGTGTGAGTCGGACTCGCGCTCGTCGAGGGTTCCGATACACCTTTAGTATTTTTGGAAGCAATAAAGTCCATTTTTAGGACCGCAAAACTAAATTTGTTTGTAAAGGTTTTTTGCAGATTTCAAAAAAACTATGCAACTTAGAAAGACCGTTTTTTTTTGCTTTAATGTACCTGTAATATAAAACTCTATCGACTATAACTAATTCAGAATTTTCCTTTCGCAAACTTCGGAGATAAGGGGGGAATCATATTTTTTTGACATTTTTAGGGTTCCGATACCAAAATGGTAAAAAAAAGGAACCCTTATGGTGCCGCTCTGTCTGTCCGTCTGTCTGTCACACCTCTATATCTCAGCAACCACTTATGCTATCAACCTGAAATTTGGAATAGTTTTAGAATATAGTTGCCCAACTTAATTGCACAAGAAAAATTTTTGAAAAAAGTATGATTATTAATATAAAGGGGGCCAAAATAGGGGGGGCCAAATTTCAAATTGTTGCTACTAGGTCGAGTGGGGTATCATATGAAAGGGCTTTACTTGTACATTTTAAAATATATTTTTGTATTTTTTTAAATTTCTTAGTTTTAAAGTTATGATGAAAAATGTCAAGAAAAATACCATTCCCCCCCCCTTATCTCCGAAGTTTGAGTAAGGAAAAATCTGAATTAATTACAGTTGACAGAAGTTTATATAAACTTTACAGCAAAAATAAAACGATCTTTCTAAGTTGCACAGTTTTTCAGAAATCTGCAAAAAACCTTTACAAACAAATTTAGTTTTGCGGTCCTGAAAATGGACTTTATTGCTTCCAAAAATACTATAGGTATATCGGAACCCTCGGCGCGCGAGTCCGACTCGCACTTGACCGGTTTTTCATCATAACTTGAAAACTTAGAGTCGTAAAAAAATACAAAAATATATTTTAGAATGAACAAGTAAAGCCCTTTTATATGATTCCCCACTCGACCTAGTAAAGACAATTTGAAATTTTGCCTATGCCTAAATTCGTTTATGGGCAATTATATTCTGACTCTATTCCAAATTCAAGTGGTTGCTGAAATCTACAGGTGTGACAGATGGACAGACACACAGACAGAGAAAGGCGCACCATAAGGGTTCCTTTTTTTACCATTTTGGTATCGGAACCCTAAAACATGACATAGGTGTTATAATTCTTTGGTAACACTCTGTATAGTTTAAAATCATAAAATAGAACTTAGCAGCCACAATGGCTTTGAAACTTGACTATGATTTACTTCAAAACTATGCTAACCGCCCACTAAAATACATTTACAAGGCTTTAATGAAATCGCTGTTTGAAATTCACAAATAGATCCTTCATACTAAATTTGTTCGATAAATAGATTTGTTGATTTTCTCAAGACACCTAAAGTTGTATTTTCACGCCATAAAGGATTGATAAACCTGAGTATTTGATATTGAACTCAATACCACTTTCCATTCTTGAGAAAAAGGAGACGAACAGACAGACGAATCGCACGATCCCATAAGAGTTCCGTTTTTTTCTTCATTAAGATGCAGAACCCTAAAAAACGTGGACAACGTGTAATTCTAAACACGCAAAACCTCTCGGGGGGTAGTTGCACCCATGTTACTGAACAACTTTTGGAAATTAAAATTTAAAAAAACGAACCTTCATACAAAATGAAAATCTGATCTGGTCAATTTGTAGAGAGAACCAAATTTTTTTTATTTTAGTTTCCATAAGTTGTAGAACAAAAGTTTTTCAGTTACATGGTTAGAACTACTCCCCGAGAGGTTTGCATATTTAGAATTACACGTTGTATAATGAACAAAACATCTTCATTATATTAGTGTAGAAGTATCATGTCCACTTTGTCGCATAAAACCAGTGTTTACAGCCCAAAGATTTTAAAACAGTCACATTTGGCTAGACATGTTCGATGACCGACCTCAAGAACCAATAAACTGCGTAGAGTAGTAACCTTCAAGTTTAAAACTAAGCCAAAGTTCAAGAAATGCGTTACAATGTTTCCCCCAAAACAAGGAAGATTTTGTGTATAGTTACCCAGCAACAGACAACCTCGAAGTTGTCACACTCGTATATAGACAATGGATATACAGTAAGAACACTAGATACACAATCAACGAAGGCAGCCGCTTTTACATAATGCCAGTAAAAAACCACAATGTAATTATTTATACTTTGCAGTTCTCGAACTTAACTAATAATACCTACAAAATTTCGATAACATCAAGCATACTAAACCCAGGGATATAAAAATATTAACTTTTGTGTTGAGATGGGTGAAAAAAAAGACACTGGACATTGCGGTAACTACCTATGCCTCTACATTTCATTTGATTGAACTAGTGTCGTCAGCGCTTTACAATGCTGATTCCAATCATCTTGATAACGCAAGACCAGTGGAACTCAAAGCCTTTAACCGCAGGAAATGGAGAGATCCTTGGATGAATTTGTTTGCAAGGACACTTTCTCCAAAGTTTCGAAAACTATTGGAATAATTCTTAAGGTTCGTACTGCGTAAAGACTACTTGACTGCGTAGACCGAGGAATAAAAGATAATTGTTTTCACTCGTCGATTGTTCTAGTTTGGGAAGACATAGATCTAAAATGCAATATCATCTAAACCTGCGGTAAAGGAGAGAAGGTACTCACAGGTTTCCAGGGAGCAGCATCTTTTTGAGGACTATTGAATTCGTTATTAGTTTGCGCAATTAGCTGGTACCCGAGGCTCAAGGAACATATAATACTCACCTACGGCGAGCCGAGGCTGGTGCGCTCACGGCCGCGACAACAGATTTTTTTAGACTGACATTGACAGCCAGGATGACAGCTGACAGGGCCCACTGAAGTCACGTTTCGTTTGAGGTAAACGCGGTTACAACTGATATGTTAGCAGAGGAAAGAAACTTAGAAATGAGAATAAGAAGGAAGGTTCTCAAGTCGTAACAATAATAAATAGACTTCATGTCTCAAAATATAGGAGACTTAAAATTCTGTCCTTCTGTATATCTGGTATTTTCTTTTATCAATGCATATGATTGAACCAGTGTCGTCAGCGCTTTACAATGCTGCTTCCAACAATAGCCGTGGCAGTCCCGACAATCATCTAGATAACGCAAGACCAGTGGAACTCAAAGCCTTTCACCGCAGGAAATGGAGGGATCCTTAGATGAATTTGTTTGAAAGGACTTTCGCTCCAAGTTTGAAGATAAATAGAATTGTCTTGTTGTTTGTGAGGTTTTAATATCCAATTCATTTTTAGCTTAGAGGTTACGCTCGTGTAACTATTAATGGGAAAAGTTTTAAACGAGGGACATTTGAGTCGTTTTCATTGGTTTGATTAAGCTTCCATTGAGTCAACGTAAAAAAAAAATTTTTTCTCTTTACAGCTTTTACAAAACATAACAACCTATTTTACCTTTATAAAGTTGTACACTCTTTGCTTGACTCCACACCTCCACTCTCCCGTCTTAACTTTAATATTCCGTATAATCTGCGTAATCCGAAAACAAAATCCGAAAGATATGTTCAGGAGGACCGAAGGAACACTTTTAAAACAAGAAACCTCTTACAGAAATTTAGCCTAGGTTATTGTTTGACTTTTTTGGATTAGTAGGATGACAACATTGATTTTTGAATTCTGCGGTCTGTCACTGCGGACTTTCAGATCTGGTCCCATTTAAGTTCTGACCCTAAGAAAAAGAGCCAAATTATGAAATTCATCCCAGTCTATATTCACTCACAACTTCAAAGATTTGGGTTACAAGCTTAGGGTAGTGTAAAAACCTCTGATGTCCTGTTATATGAACTTCTTTAAACCACGAAGACAAGAAGAAAACTAATCAAAATGAATTTGTCGATATACTTTAATGGCAATAATTTCGGCAATACTAATATCGAATGCTGTTTAGTTAATTTCAGACTCAGTTCCCCAAATCGTAAAATTGGATTAACCAATTTGGATCGGTCGACCGCAACAGATCGGTTCAACGAGAAGATTATTGTGAAATAACCGGGCAAGGATAAACCGAAATGATTAATATATACGCTCTCGAAAAAGGGCCTTCAGAACATTATAAAAAGTTAATTAAAACCACAGACGGCACAAAATCAATGGGTAATTGGGTATCATCATTCTAGCTGTACGAGCGAAAGTCTGTGCCCGCGACTTGACCCTCCCAGTTGCTGGTCTGCTTCCTGTTAATTATGTTCTCCTGGTAGTTTATTCCATATTTTATCTTATAAAATCGAATCTTTGTTTGAGATCTTTGAAGACAAATCCAAAATACTGTTTCAAAATTATACCTATGTTATTTACAGCAAACCAACAATAGGTATGAATTTGATTTATTGTCATTTCGCGTGTTCACTTGCAAGAATAAGTACATTACTGTTAAGGCTGAAAGTAAAGCAACTACTGCCCAAGTGATATTGCATGGCCGAGGCGAAGCCGAGGCCTTCCAAGTCAACGAAGACGATAATTGCCATTCGGCCGCAACTTGTACAGTGCTTTTCTCCTATTTGTGAGGAAACAGAAAACAAAGTTTAAGGAATAAATTAAGTCTTTATTAATTCATATTAAAAACAACACTGCAGTTTGTGCAATTGGTTAATGACAATTGAAAATTGTTAAAGAAATTGGGTAGTTCAAAGACCCAATTTATGTTAGTGGATACTTGTAAGACCTAAAGCAAAAATTTTAACGGCTATAACACTACTACAATGTACATTGTTGTAATGTTTTACATTACTCTCGTGTAGTTGAATTGAGAAACGGAAATAAGAGCACTGTTTACGAGCAAATAGAAGAAAAAGATATTTTCAGTAAGATTATTAAAATTAAAACTAAAAGACTAGAATAATAACAAACATCCGATTTTTTTTATAAGAATTTTGAGACTATATTTTCAATTACTAAAGGAATGGACCTCGCTGGAGTGTGACGCCTTCCACTTACGACGAATTCCAATTATCAAATCTAACACAACATACCTAGAGTTTTCACTAACATTTGTTTAAATTACATAATTTTTTCTTAACACCGTACCCATGCGTCGCAGTGACGTTATCGCTTCAGGTACATTCTTTTAGTAAACGGGTTGTAATCTTATTTATGTTACAAAAACAATAGTCCTACCAATCTAAGACAATTTGTTGTAAATACTGCTCGACATTCTTCTAAAGGGTTCCGGTGTTGACATAACGCACTTATTGAGTCCTTTTCCATGAATAAAACATGCGCATTCCGACCTTTTGCCTTTTTACCGAAATCCTCGACAAACTAGCAGAATTTAAATAAAAAAACAGTAGTTTTTCAGTGAAGGATTTTCTCTGTAACTGACGTTTGTAAAGCGAATTAAATGTGCACACTGGAAATATTTGCAAGAAAACGATACTGGAATCCACTAGTCCAGATATATTATTACGAGTATGTTCGCGATTCACTCACTAATAAATTGCCAGATTTAAATAAAATTTTAAATTGTATTTTTAATGAAACTAATGATTATTTATTTATTATTTTATTGCTTATTTCTCTGCTTAAGCTAAATTTCGTCGCATTTGTTGAAAGCTTCTTTCCAATTCATCTTATGACAGTAAATTGACATAAAATTTAAAAATTACCTACATGGCCAAAAAATGGCTTTGACGATGATTTATTTAACAATTAACCCTTAGATAAATGATTCGCTGCGCTCCGAATCATTTATCTAAGAATTAACCATTACTAACCGTACGTTACGTAAGGTCACAGATTAGATAATAGTAAACTGACGTTTATAGATCCGTCGTTCACAGGCCATAAAGCCCATAATTGCAATGTACCGCTTAGAACACGTTCTTGAATCTCTCACGGCTGGGTCGGGCTGTTACTTTACGAGATAATGAGTGAGATGCAAGTAGGTAGGTAAGTATGTAACATTGTTTAATCAAAAGTGCAAAACCTTATCAACCCAAATCTTATCTATGTGCGACCGGGTGTATTTATAATAAAAATAAATGGTACAGCAGCACTGCACTTACTTTCTCGCAATACTCAAGGAAATACTATCAACCGCAAACTTAAATTTTTAATGCCATACACATAGTATGGAAATACAAACTTTTATTTACGTTTTTCCATAAAAAATGTTCGAATGAAATATACAGATCAAGTCAGAATTCAACAAACAAACATCAAACGATTTCGAGTAAATCACATGTTTAACTTTTGGTAGTACTGGAACAACCTTTATATGAATTTTCACAGATCAATGGATACTACCGTAGGATACTTGCATGGAGATTTTTTAAATTTCCCAACACATGTTCCTTATGGATAATTGTTCAGTTTAGTCAACTGAGCAAGCCCTTTCAGTTTTTGGTACACCCTGTGTACTAAATTTTATTAAAAAAAAATCATAATGAATATCCAGTCAGGTAGACAACCAATCCAGGATTATTATTTAAGAAAATTTTAATAAACTCAATGGAACCCATTTTGGGAAAATCACATATTTACGCTTTGGTGATACAGGAACACCCCTTATCTGAAATTACACAGATCAATTGTTACTGGCGCAAGATATCTTACATGGAGATGCTTCGTCATGCAAAGTTTTATCAGGATTCTATTAGCCATTTTTGAGAAAATTTCAATTTTTCATTTTCGTTGTATGACAGCTACCTTCAAAATGGGAGCCAGCAAGAAACCTCGTAGAACCCTTCGATGGATTTGCATAAAACTCCTAAATTTAAAATATGGTGTCAACCGGACCATTCGTTTAGCCGCTCGGCCAAAGCGTGACGGACAGACCGACCGACGGACCGACCGACCGACAGACAGACATTTTTGGAGACTTGTTTTTCATGATGTACTAGCTGTTGCCCGCGACTTCGTCCGCAAGGGATTCTATCTATCTGACCAACCATCCATCCACCCTTCCGTCTATCTGTCATCCGTCCGTCCGTCCAACCATCTGTCCAACCGTCCGTCAACCATCCTTGTCCATGCCCCTCTCCCCCTCCCTTTTCCTCTCCCTCTCCCTATCCCTCTCCCTACCCCTATTCCTATCCCTTCCCCTATCCCTACCCCTAACGCCATCTTTACCGCTATCCCTATCTTCATGTAAACATAGAAACGACACCCATATTGATTTCTAGACATTTCAACCCTATCGCACCCCAATTTCACGTCCACCACGTTGGATTTCAAAGTTGTTGTAGTTTTCGTAATCAGCGACCCGATAAACCATACAATACAAATGACACCCATATTGATTTTAAGACATTTCAACCCTATCGCTTCCCAACCCTATTCCCCAGGGGATGATGGTATTTCACGTCCACCACGTTGGATTTCAAAATTGTTGTAGTTTTCGTAATCAGCGACCCAATGAACCACACAAACGATACCCATATTGGTTTTTAGACTTTTTCACCCCATTTCCCTTTTTAGGGGTTGAATTTGGGGTGGAATTTCAATAACAGTGATGAACTTTGCATAAAATTACAAACATAATGCCTAAATAATAAATTATGTGGATTTTATTTTTAAAATAAAGGATTTTCAACTTCATCCCCCTTTTCACCCTTTAGGGTGTCTAATTTTCAAAAACCCTGAGATACGTAAATATTAATTTTTAGTTGTAAGCCTAAATACAAAATTTGAAGATCCTAACTTTAAAACTGACGGAGTTTCATACAAACTTTCATCCCCTTTTTTTCCTCCTTAGGGGTAGAAATTTGTAAAACCCTTTCTTATTGCACCGTTAAACCTCATAAGGAATCTACATGCCATGAATTTCTAGACCCAGCGGTATGGGCTGTGCGTTGATATGTCAGTCAGTCAGTCAGTCACCTTCTTCATTAACATTAAATGCGTTTTCCTGTGGGAATGAAGTGCTTTCCCGCGGTAAAAAGTAGCCTATATGTTCCTACTCTATAGTATGTAAAAAATCTCCATATCTTTTGTTTTTACGTAATTAACGTGACACGCGTACACTCATACTATATTTTCTTGTCCTTTTCTTTTTATCCATCGTTAAAAAGTTTTAGAAAAAAATATTCCGATTATTTATTTTTCTCTCAAGCGCGTGCTAAGAATGTTTACGCATTACGTCCGATCCGAACCCATAAAAATAAGAATCTAGAAAACTCGGACCGAATACTACTTAAACTGAATCGGATGTATGCGTAATGTGCCATAGAAATAGTTCTACTGCTACTTCGGACCATATTTACACTGTTTCGGATCGGATTCGGACCGAACGTGGTGCGTAAACACTCTAAGCGTGACATTCGACTGCTCTGTTTCGGATCGGATTCGGACCGAACGTGGTGCGTAAACACTCTAAGCGTGACATTCGACTGCTCTGGTTTGGATCGGACTCGGACCGAACGTGGTGCGTAAACACTCTAAGCGTGACATTCGACTGCTCTGGTTCGGATCGGACTCGGACCGAACGTGGTGCGTAAACACTCTAAGCGTGACATTCGACTGCTCTGGTTCGGATAGGATTCGGACCGAACGTGGTGCGTAAACACTCTAAGCGTGACATTCGACTGCTCTGGTTCGGATCGGACTCGGACCAAACGTGGTGCATAAACACTCTAAGCGTGACATTCGACTGCTCTGGTTCGGATCGGACTCGGACCGAACGTGGTGCGTAAACACTCTAAGCGCGACATTCGACTGCTTTTGTAAAGACGGATACACGCGCTGCGGGTCATACCTAGAGTGCGGAGTGAAACAGGCCTGGTAAGGTATAGTAAACAGCAGGTCATGCTTGAAAATGCAGCGTGACTATAGCTCCTCCTCCTCCAGTAAAAAATCCAACGTATTAAGCTTGATGTGCTCTTGACTTTGCGATTTTTTTTAATATTAATACCTAAATTACGAATTGGGATCGGAGAGGAATAATAAGTGGGCAATTACGTAACCCTAGAAGTAAATTGTAAAGGTAGGTACTTGATTTTTGTGGGTAAATAAATACTAGTAATTGATAAAGGGCCAATCGTACGTGTACTAAACTAATTAAAACTTATTTTCCATCGTTTATAAGCATTGTTAAAAGTTTGGAAATATCTTAAGAGTGGCTCCAATAAGGTATAGTGCTAAATCGAAGTCTGGGAGTAGCAGCCTTCGTGGTCTAAAGGTCAAATCTTCTCCCAATTTCTAGTCGATAGCATGAGTGGTTGCTGAGATAAACAGGTGTGACAGACAGACAGACAGACGAAGTCGCACCATAAGGGTTCCATTTTTGCCATTTTGGTTCAGGAAACCCTAAAAAAGGACATTCCAACAAGGATAAGATTTTAGATTCCAACAAGGGAAAGATTTTAGGAAGACTTACTTCCAAAGCAGGCACCCGACCCGTAACATTGTAGGCGCTTTCACCGGCCACTTCGGCACTAGAGAGCACACAAGATGGGTCTGTCGGATACAACTATCTGCAGAGCATGTGGTGAAGAAAGCGAACGCATGGAGCATCTTATGTGTACATGCAACGCTTTGGCTAGCAAGCGTATGAAGATTCTGGGTCAGGCTTATCCGATACCAGAAGACTACAGGCTCCTTCCGCTGAAATCTACATCAATTCAAAACTCAAAATAGTTTATTCATTGTTGGATATTAAAATCTCCTAATGACGTCAGCTAAACTACATCGCTTCACAAACATCGAAGCTCATAACGAGCATATTCGAAGACCGCGGAAGATCACAGGAGCAATAAGCACAAAAGATCCCATAGGGTCGAAGTGCTGTGAGGTCAATTAAGGAACTCGTAATAAGATAAAATACTTCCTTTCACCCTGTATAGATAACTAGAATTGACTTCACTAAAAGAGCTGCTCCTTAATTGACAATCCAAGTCAATTTCGGTAACCACATAAAATCTCGAATAGATATCGAGATTTAGTTCCACGCTTCTCGAAAATTTTATGTTTTTATCGTATTAGAGATTTTTTTTTATCGTCAATGGGCTTACTCTTGACCTCGATCTAGTCTTGAAGACAGAGATGAGGTGATGATGGAACGAGCTCGCCCAGAAGAAGCCTATTCACTCGCGACTTGAATAGATTCGGGTTATATGAACTCGGGAACACAGACGCAGGCAGAGAATTCCACTCTTTAGCCGTGCGCATTATAAAAGATGTTTCAAAGCGCTTTGTGCGAATGTGCGGAATATCAACCAAGTATGGGTGATATCCTGCGGTGCGTCTGGACTTCCGATGGTAGAAGGGAGATGGTGGAATAAGCTCGTGGAGAAATTTAGGAAAATTAGGTATGGAAATTTGCGATGATATCACAACTAAGGCTCACTTTTGATATAAAATTCTTAAGGCGCATTAGCTAGTGGCATCATTTACAAAAAAAAATAAAGGATAAAAAAGTAAAAATATATAAAAATATGTGTCCTCTATTATTATTCTATAATCTTGCAGAAAATCCAATAAAATGGGCTGCATGTCATAGTGAATGGTTGTCAAGTATCGGCTGCTGTCACCGTGCCAGTTTTAGACATAATAATTTCGAGCACACGTCACGAAATATATGGAATGATAAAGATGACATAAATGTTATCCCATAAATTTTAAGCCGCTTTCTTTTGTTTTTTTTTTTGTCAAATGGCTTACAAGAGTAAGAAGATCATAGAGTAACACGGCTTGCGCGGTTTGACGCGTTGCTCTAAGAAGAAGATAGATGATCTTAGAAGATAGGTGGTCTCAATATCAAAATATTTATACTCAAAAGACTGTACATACATATCACAAAACTAAACACTACACAGGGTGTAAGAGACAGGGTGTAGAATCGATCTATTTGCATTGTATTCTGCATGACTTTCAATAAGTATTCTGTAAAGAACATACATTGAATAAAATTATCTGAATCTGACAAAAACTGAGTTACGTTAACAGTCAACGTAACTGAACAACTTTCAGTAAATAAATCTTTCAAGACATGAGAAAAAAAATAGGCCTTTTTTATTGTCAATGGACTTACTCTTGACCTCGATCTAGTCTTGAGGTCAGAGATGAAATCAACGATGGGACGAGCTTATACCCAGAAGAAGCCTATTCACTCGCGACTTGACCAGATTCGGGTTTTATGAACTCGGGAACATACCTTTTGCAGACTTGGTAGGATTTTTTTACATACATCGTAAAAAAAAAATTAAAAAAATTAAATATATTTTGGAATGTATAAGGGAAGACTCGACCTAGTAACAGCAATTAAAAATTTTAACCCCCGTTTATAAAAATATATTGTTTTTATTCTTTTATTTGCAATAAAGTTGGGCAATTATATTCTAAAACTGTTCCAAATTTCAAGTCGATAGCATGAGTGATTGCTGAGATATCAGGTGTGACAGACAGACACACGAAGTCGCATCGTTTGTAATTGTAATTTTAATGTATTTTTTAATCTGATTATGTAATTTGACTATGATTTTATTTATTTTTATTCTGATTTTAATTTAAATTATTTAAAATATATACCAACATAGTTTTATAAGTTGCACTAACCAAATATGGATTCAAATCTGAAATAAACTGATTTTATTTATTTTTTGTTATGGTTCCGATATTTACTATTTTGGTTCGGAACCCTAAAAAATTATAAAATCCTACATTAAATATTTTTAAAAGTATGTACCTAAGTAATTCCGATTTTAAAACCTTTGCTTAACCCTTAGTACTTTAAACGTTTTCAATCCTTCCTGGAATCCTTTAAAAAACTTCTGCGGATTTTCCCCAAATCTTAATTGTTTGTAATGCTTTTTCCGTTTGTATGTCTGCTTAAAATGAATTTTTATCTGGGTTAAAAAATTACTTTAGAGTCTGATGGATATTAATTTGCCCATAAATCTAAACAACTTTATTTCGCATTTTTATTACAAATGTGTAATAGTCACATAACTTTCGTTAATATACGTAATTGGGGTGGGTGGTATTTTCTTTTTTTGCAGTTCGAACTATGTTCTATGAGCAAAGTTGTTCAGTTTTAGTAATAGTAATAGCTCTCCGGCTCTCAAGAACATAAATGGTAATTTGATCTTTGCAATTAAATTATGCTAGCATTAAAAGCAAGTAATTTAAATGTATGGAAATCATCAATGCTTTTAATTTAAACACAAGTTCAATTAAACCCAGAATATTACATTATTTTATATCACCCCGGAAATTTTAAGAGGTGGTACTGCCTATAACACTGAACAACTTTTCGTAAAGAACACAGGTGTAAATACGAAAATACATTTTTGAAATCCCATACAAACTGCATCAGCTAACAGCACATTTTGTATGAGAGGTCGAAAAGCTTTTTTTATATTTCGACCTACGTTCCTTGGTCAAAGTTGTTCAGTTTCACATGCAGAACCAATTCTTGAAATGTCCGGGGTGATAAAAAAATAACGCATGTCAATGTTGCCTGTATAGCCTCATATGCCAAATTCCCATTGCAGTCACTATGTCTAGTCCACGGTTAGTTGCACTGAACCAGCGGCGCTATTACGGTAACGGCAACGTCTATGCCATATGCGAACCATTTCCTGAAACACCACTTCCCCCGCAAAGCCTGGAAGAGTCAGTACTATTTGCGCACTCCAACTAGACGGGTAGTACTAAAACAGAATAACAGCGCTGTGACGCTTGGCAAGCCTCGCGTCACAGCATTTGAGTAAGGGCGTAATTAATCAAGGCATACGACGCACAAAATAACTCTGGCCCTGTCATTGATGCGCAGAAGTCAAAATTGGGCCATTTTTAGGGTTCCGTACCTCAAAATACAAAAACGGAACCCTTATAGGATCACTTTGTTGTCCGTCTTTCTGTCTGTCTGTCTGTCTGTCAAGACTCTTTTTCTCACGAACGAGAAGAGGTATCAGGTTAAAATTGATAACGTATATTAAAGTCTATAAACCACACAAGATCTGAAAATTTCAATTTTTTACAACTACGCAATCAAAAGATATGGCATTTTATGTCCTCATCTCCATACATTTATGCAAAAAAGCAAAACCTACAGGGTACTTCCCGTTGACCTAAAATTATGAAATTTGGCAAGAAGCTAGGTCTCACAGTAAAAATTAAGAGAAAAGTCTAAAATCATTAAATTTTTCAATTTTTCTCACAACTAATAATAACCAATTATGTCGAGCTCCCGTTTTAGGAACTTTTCTATAAAAGAGGGGTCAAGTTGGAAGGTCGCTGAGTTTTTAAAATCAAAGAGCAAAAGCTTTTAGTTTATCATATGGTAGATAGGTACGGAACCCTTAGGGCGCGAGTTCGACTCGCACTTGGCCGGTTTTTTTACTTCTGCGCATCAATGACAGGGCCAGAGTTATTTTGTGCGTCGTATACACACATCATTTTTCGGTTATCATCTTTTTTCTTTTTTTTGTATTGTTTTGCTTTTATTTTCTCTTTTATGTTTGCTGTCCTTATAATGTAATTGCCGTTAATAAACGTCACGCCTATCTATTTATTTGCATACTCCCTTTTTGCAAAGGAAATGGTTCGCATATGGAAGACACGTTCCGGCGACCGTAACGTAAACGTTACTCTAAACCCCCCTGAACGTAAATTCAATTAGCTAAGTCCCACCAACGAGAAGATATGGCCTTCACACTTCTTACTTCATAATAACATCCCATGAAACGTCCACTACAGGACAGGGAGCTCCCTCCAGAATTGTAGCTTTTGCTGGAAAAATGTAGGGGGAAGTACCATAGTCACCTCGCTTGTTAGCGTTACGGCTGGCACCATGGACCGTGGTTGTAAGTGACCGCAGTAAGTAAGATGTAAGATACAAAGGAAGATGCTGCTGCCTATCCTCCAGTTTATAACCCTTAGTTGTCTCTTACGACACCCACGGGTATGTATGGGTTGGTACTATTCTTTGCCGGCACCACACGGGACTACTTGGTAGAAATGAATTTAGTGACTTAGAGCACAAGTTTAAAGCCTTTGCTTATAATGAGTGTAGTTGTACAAGGAAGAAGACAGACTCAGACAGTAGCAAACAGGCCAGCACAGAATAAAGTAATAGCACTAACGGACACTCTCAGCCCCCCTTGCAATCCATCGCCGCAGCCGCGACTGGCGATTGACTAGTTGCAACTTTAATTAACGTTTTCTATGTCCAAAATATTATTTAACTACATAGGTACCTAATCAAAATTCCGTAAAACTTATTAATTCTTGAAGATTAATGAAATAAGTTATAGAATTTTAATAACCATCTTTTTAAACCTTTTTGTTTTAATTTGTGGAAGCTTCTCTTATTCTTTTGCGACCCCTGTATGGGGTCAAATGAAAATAAATGACTTTTCTTTATACCCTACCAAAGTGAACGGTTTATGGAAGAAAGTGACATTCATCCTAATCGGAAACTTGCCCGAAACTCGGGGAAGAGGTTTTTCTTGAACAAAGTTTAGACACACGTAACGCAACTACAAACTTTCCATTTATTTAAATTTGTTTTTGTTTATCTATTTGGAAAGTCACACTGCATTACTGTTTCCCGCTCTGATATACTTTGACACGACTAAACCCGCCTTTATGTAGTCTTTTAACAAACAAAAATTAGTTTTCATTTTCATGATAGATAGCGTTGTTGTAGGAAAATTTACAACTTCTTTTTTCCTATCTGTCAGGTGACACTTAACTGTGAAAACAGCTCATTCTATTTGAAAATTGTGTCGAATCAAGTGTGGGTTGTAAGATCGATGTCAAAAATATCTCCATATGTCCACTAAAGTCAATTACTCTCGTCAGTCCGTGTTTACATGAGTACGATCACTCACACATGCACACAAAGCACAACCGTACAGTTTTGACCGCACGCCCACAATCGTAATATTGAACCAAAAATTGCTAACAAAAATAGTACTTTCAGTACATTAACTGTATTTTTGTATTAATTAGCGAAAAATTTAACTAAAAACAGCAGTATTCGTTCGTTTTTCAACAGAATTTTATGTCCCGCGTAAGAATGCAAGTCATTTGAATTTTTGTATGGAAAACGGATCACCTTATTCCATGCAACGTCCACAACAGGACAGGGAGCTCCCTCCAGAACTTGAGCAAAAACGCGTATACTTACTTAGGAGGAGATTTACCTTGCGGCTAAATTAACTGCTTATGGTCTGAGGACCGATCGCAAGTCGGAAAGTTAATATTTAAAAAAAAAACGGCCAAGTGCGAGTCGGAATCGCGCACTGAGGGTTCCGTACCACCACATAAACATAATTAAATAAATAAATAAAAATCTTTATTTTCACCACAAAGTAAACTTAAAAATAAAATTAAATAGTTGTGCACAATCTAGTTTTTCAGTTTTAAGTTTGTGTTGTGGTGAACTGGTGCCCGAGCTAGGCTACGAGGCCTGTATTGCAGGTCACCAGGACTCCACCCCATTACACGAAAGCGAACAGCTGTGCGGTGTATGCATGTGTGTGGCGAGTGTTCTGTGTGAAGTGTGTGTATGGTGAGTGTGTGTCAGTGTGTGTATGGTGAGTGTGAGACTGTGCGAGTGAGAAGTGTGTGTAGAGGTAGTGAAACTATTGCAGTGTTTTTAATAACTCTTCAGTTTCTGCATAAGTTAATTGTAGCAGGTAAGTCTTGGCTGTTTTCTTACAGTTATATTTATTTAGTTGTAATAGTTTAAGGCTGTAGTTTAACTTATTATATAGATGGGGACCTAAGAAAGTAAAGGATTTCTTTGCGAATTCGGTGTTGCATTTTTTGCTTTCACATACTCTGGGTCGGTGCCTAGGGGTTATCTGTTGAAGGGAGGGATTGACGAGCGAGTGTTGTTTGAGGATGGTGTTAAGTACAAAGAGCTGCCGAACAGTTAGAACTTTACAGAGCCTGTATAAATCGTGAGTAGGGAAGAAATAAGACCGAAAAGTAGCCACTTTGAGAATCAATCGTTGAGCGCGTTCGATTTTAATGAAATATGTTTTAGCTGCACCACCCCAGATGGTGATGCCATACACAAGGAGTGATTGACAAAGTGCTTCGTACACTACTTTTATTAGATCTGGATCAGCAATGTGACGTAGATGTTTAAAAATGTAAGTTAACTTACGCACTCTAGCAGCTATGAGTTCAACATGAGGGATAAAGGTCATGTTCTTGTCAAGCAGCAAGCCTAGATATTCAAAAGTATTTACTGATTCGAGTTTTGGGCATGTGCATTCAGTAGGTTTGTAGTTGCTACAGGTGTGCGCAATAATAGAGAAAGTTTCTTGGGGAGGTAGAGATGAGCTTCTGATTCCAAAGGTCATGTATTTAGTTTTAGACGCATTTAATGTAAGTAAATTATTGTCAAACCATTTGCAAACTTCATCGAATCCAGACTGAGCCATGGAGAAAACTTCTAACCAGGATTTAGCTGCAAATATTAGAGCTGTATCATCGGCATAAGCAATCAGTTTACCATTTGTTGGCTGCATTGAGCAGAGATCATTAAGGTAGATAAGGAAAAGAGTTGGCCCTAGGATTGATCCTTGGGGTACTCCAAAATGAATAGGAAGCTCATCACTGATATTGCTATCAACGATTACTGATTGATTCCTTCCAGTAAGGTAATCTGCGAAAAGTTCTAAGGAGTTACCCCTGATACCAATGTCATGTAGTTTCTGAATTAGGTGATGAATGGATACAGTATCGAATGCTTTACTGAGATCGAGAAATATGGCAAGACATTTATATCTTTCATCTAGTTTAGTAGTGATATAGTCAGAGAGGGTGTGGACAGCGTCGGCAGTACATTTACCTCTGCGAAAACCAAATTGTGCATGGGATAGGATGTTTTTATTCTCCAGGAAGTTGACAAGCCTATTATTCATTATGCGTTCTAGAATTTTCGACATTGCAGAAAGGACAGAAATCGGTCGGTAATTGCTCATGCAGTCCCTTTGCCCACTCTTAAAAATTGGGTGTATCAGAGACTTTTTGAACGCTTTTGGGAATACACCTTGGAGAATACTAAGGCGACAGATATACGCTATAGGGGGTACTAAAATGTATTTATACCTTTTTAACAAAGAAGAAGATATGCCGTCCCAGCCTACAGCACAGTCATTTTTTAAACCCATGATAAGACGCTCCACTTCACGCTCATCTGGTTCCAAAAAGGCGAAGGAATTTACAATGGAGAAACGAGATTTGTCCAGTGAGGAGGCATTCACTTTAAGTCCACTTTTGTTTTGGATTTCGTTTGCTAAGGATTGCCCAATGTTTACAAAATATGAGTTAATATTATTAACTGACTGCTTCGGATCTGCTCCAGAACACAATAATTCTATCGGAGAGTCTTTATTTTTTTATAGATGTGTGTTATTTGTTACTAGTTTCCAGACCTTTTTCTTATTTGCTCCTGCTTTCTTTAGTTCGATACGTTCAAAGGAAATTTTTAGTTTTTTAGTTCGTTTATTAATGTAATTTCTATACCTGTTGTAAATAGTTTTAAGAGTTAAATTGTCTGGATCTGCCTTCAGATTTTTATGTAATTTGTCCCGAAATCTAATGCAGCGCAAGAGACCTGCAGTAATCCAAGGTTTAAGGATTTTTTTTCGCTGCGGGACGTGGATCACTTGTGTATTTGCTGATAAAGCCTTCGATACTAGAGTAAGGAAGGAGTCTGTGGCAGTATTCACGTCAGGTTCGTCATATACTATCTCAAAGTCTAAATTTAGTAAATCCAATTCTAGTTTATCGTAATCTATTTTAGTAATAGTTCTCAGGAATTTATTTTTTACAGTTTGAGTATTGCTAAATGAAAACAAAACTGCTTTATGGTCTGTTAATGTGGAATCTAAAACCAGCGTAGAAGATGTCATTTTTGTTTTGAGCATTACATGATCGTAACAACATTTATCCCTTGTGACTAAGGTATGTGCAGGAAGAAGACCATAGAAAGATGTAACATTTAGGTAATCCTCTATATATAAACTTGTATTGTCTTGCGCTATGTCAATATTCAAATCGCCGGTTACAATAATATTGGGGAAACAGGACAGGTCATTCAGCAGGCTTCCAAGTGAACGTATAAAGTTTGACGGATTAGAATATCCACTAGGTCGGTAGACGCATACGATAGCCGTCTCTGTGCCTAGTTTGATCAGCAGTGAGGTGGCTTCAGAAAGCATTGGTTCTACAATTTCTATATTACGAAGGACTTACTTGACACATAAACATAATTGTATTATTTGAAATTTCAGTAAGTTAATGTGCTAGATTTTTTGAGTCTGACACGCGCTTAACCAAATTTTATTATTTGTTGTTATTTAATAGCTTATGCACAATAAACATACCAATTTTCAAGTTTGTAAGTGTTCCCGTTTTTAAATAGAACTAAAACAAAAATCGCCTCAGCGACCATCCAACTTGAACCCTCTCTTATATGAATGTTCTTGAAACGGGAGCTCACCACAATTGGTTACCATTAGTTGTGAGAAAAGTTGTAATATTTAATGATTTCAGACTATTCCCATTATTTGTACTATGAGACCTAGCTTCTTGCCAAATTTCATAATTTTAGGTCAACGGGAAGTACCCTGTAGGTTTTGCATTTTTGAAAAAATGTATGGAGATACATACATACATACATAACATCACGCCTTGTTCCATTCGGGGTAGGCAGAGACCACAGTTCTCCACCTGCTACGATCTTGACATACTTCCCTTGCTTCCTGAACTTTCATCAATCCTTTCATACATGCTCGTCGGTTTAGGGTACTTTTAACCTGGCCTTTATTCAGAACGTCCTGAATTTGGTCCTGGTACTTTCGCCGAGGCCTTCCCCTTCCAACGTTTCCATTCACTCTCGCCTTGTAGATCTCTTTCGTCAATCTTCCTTCATTCATCCTCTCTACATGACCAAACCATCTCAGCATCCCTTTCTCAATTTTAGTCACTACGTCTTCTTTTACGCCACAACGTTCTCTTATCACACTATTTCTAATCCTGTCACTCAATTTCACACCAATCATACTCCTCAACGCTCTCATTTCTACTGCATTAATTCTACTTTCATGCTTTTTCTGCCATACCCAGCTTTCACTGCCGTACATCAGTGTTGGTACTAAAACGCCTCTATGAACAGCCAGACGAGCCTTGTGAGACACCTTCTGACTCTTCATAAAAGCATGCAGAGCACCATTCAACATGTTTCCAGCATTCACTCTTCTTTCGATATCACTTTCACACTTTCCATCTCTCATAAACTTAGAACCCAGATACACAAACTCCTTCACTTGTTCGACTTGTTCACCACCTATTAATATAGTATGTAAAGACCCTCAGCGAGAGCCCTTACATTTTAACTGAAATAAAATATATAATTAATCTGGTAAAAACTTGTTTTATTTGAGAGAATGCACTTAAAAATTATAATCGCGGTTACAAGGGCTCGATGCCACACTTTTAAAAATATTCGATGCCGAGAAGCGGCGTATGCTGGTAGATGACCAGAACGAGGATCCTATTGCCTTCTCGGTTGGCGTACAACTACTGAATCAAAAAAACAAAGCAACATTCGTTTTGACAATCTTTGAAAATAATTTAATTTTACCCGATTATAAGGCATTCGTGGCTATAACACCACGAAGGCTCTACAGTACACTCTGTCATACACTCTTCTCTTTCAAGTACCATTACTTTCGTCTTGCTTACATTAACTTTCATTCCTTTCCTATCAAAAGCCACACGGATAAAAACGATTTCTCAAAATAAGACACGTTATCTTGTACCAAGATAAATTGCATTGAACCAAGAACATGGTGCTCTCATATATAGTGAAACTAATATTTACTTGCTACAAGAAAAATATTTACTTGAATTGAAAATGATTTTCTTTTGTATTAAGAAAATTAAGACTTGATCAGAGACAATGTATCTATCATCAAGAATAATTTGTTTTCTAGTCCCAAGTAACCCAGTTCTCTTAATACAAGAGTTAATTATTTCTTAGTTCAAGAAAATATTGATTTGTAATAAGAGTTAGTGTAACTTTTCATAAAATTGTATTTTCTTAATTTAAGAAACCACGAATTAATATCAAGATAGTATAAATGTCATTACGAGATAATATTTGTTTTTAGATGTGTAAATATCTTCTTTTGACATTATTTTATTAGCTCCAAAGATAAAAAATAAAAAATCGTACAACATGACATACAAATCTTACAACCTTATTCTTACAAATATCTTACAACATTTTGCGGTTAAGAAAACCCCAGGATTACAGACAGAGAGAAGAAGATTACACGAGGTACGTTTGTAACTACACACAGGAAAACCCACACAGAATATATCCACATTTTGAATACGTTTTACATTTCTCGTAGAACTCTCTCAAACTTTTTGTAATTTAAGCGTCGTTCATTGGTGATGCCCGTAAATAAATATTATTCTACCGTAAAAATATTTACTTATTTTAAATGAAAAAAGAAGTAAGTCTAAGTCTTTTTTTTCTCTCATAAAGTTAAATCACATTTAAAAATAAGAAAGATATTCAAATTCAACTGAGATACGTTTACATTATATTGAAAGTGTAATATCTTTTAATGAGAATTTTTTTTCTTGGTAGCTAAGAAGATAAAATTTTTTTGCCATAAGAACATTTCTTATTAATTTAGAGAATACCTTGTGTCAGATTAAGATTTATAATAAGTTGATATAAGAAATATTGGTGTTCTTAGATTAAGACACTTTTCGTTTAGTTCAAGATTGGTTTTTTTGGTTGGAACAAATATGTCAAGTAAATTTTATTATTGTTTTAAGAACGTCGTGCTCTTTAATTAAATTAATATTTCTTAAACAGAGACATATTTCCTTAGTTTTACGAAATATTTCAAGAAAATATATTTTCTTGGTCCGAGAAATCCTTTTTATCCGTGCACATTCATCATTGTTACCATCTCCTGTAACTCGTCAGCAGATGACGCAAGTATAACTTGGTCATCAGCGTAGAGAAGACATTTGATGAATAACTCATTCATTCTCAGTCCACACATACTCTCTTTAAGATCAGTCAAACAATTATCCATGAATAGGTTAAACAGCCAAGGTGACGCTACACATCCCTGCCTAACACCTTTTTCGATGCTAAACCGTTCAGTGTACGCCCCGTTTATTCTGACGCAAGCACTGGAATCCTCATAGAGAGATTTCAGTGCTTGAATCAGATGACCGTTCACCCCATACATAGACAATGCCGACCACAATTCATTCCTCACCACTCGGAGATGAGAGATGAGGACATAAATTGCCATATCTTTTGATTGCGTCGTTGTAAAAAATTCATGGATCCTAATATATGGTATTAATTTCAACCTGATACCTTTACCCGTTCGTGAGATAAAGGGTCTTGACAGACAGACAGACAGACAGACAGACGGACGGTGATCCTATAAGGGTTCCGTTTTTTTCTTTTGAGGTACGGAACCCTAAAAACCTTGCGGCTGGCGACCGCTGTTGTTGGTGACCGCAGTATACATGGTGTAAGGGACAGCCTTCCAAATACTGAAAGGGCATGATCAGTCCACGTAACTGAACAACTTTCAGCGAATAAAAGTTTCAGGAAATGAAAAAAAATCAGCCCCTCCATACAAACTGTCCAATCAAGTTCGCGTAAGGCTGTCCCTTACACCCGATATAAGATGGTACGATACATAGAAAGATGCAGCTGCCGATCCTCCGGTTCATAAACCTAAGTGCGATTTATAATACAACAGATGCTAACGTGGCCTCATCTTTACTAATCTGTGAGATCAATGCAAAAATTGATTCGTACACGCGAAATATCAAGGTAGCAAACCGCAAGCGAATAAAAAAACCCTGGATAACAATTGGTTTACTGCGTTGTATGAAAAATAGAGACAGGCTGCACCAGAAACTTAGAAAAAATCCAAATAACGAAATAGTTCAAATTAGGTACAGAAGGTATAGGAACTTTTGCAACTGGCTATTAAAAAAATTAAAAAGGGACTTTGAAAAAAGTCAAATTAAAGAGGCAGCTAAAACTAACAACAAAACACTTTGGAACACTATAAAGCAATTAACCTATTTAACCAACAATCATAACCCTGCATCTCACCTTATCTCTCCGTTAAACCCCATTACATCGGTCGATAACATAAACAAGTATTTCGCATCTATAGGGAAGAATCTGGCTGAAAATATACCTCACATTTCGTGTAACAAGCCTTTTTCCATTCCGTCCCAACCGTCTTCTTTTGTCCTTACACCAACTGATGAATCTGAAGTTACAACATGTATTCTAAATCTAAAAAAAGGCAATACTATGGGGCGCGATAATATCTCTGGAAATTTTCTTAAACGTTATCATCAATTTCTAGCTGCACCTCTATCATATATTTTCAACTTAATGTTTTCATCTGGTACGTTTCCTCGAGAATTTAAGTTGGCAGAAGTGATTCCCATATTTAAGAGTGGTGACAGAGGCTGTGTCAATAATTATAGACCCATTTCTATACTTTCCACCTTGTCAAAAGTTGTAGAGAAGCTTTTAAACAGACGCTTAATTGACTATCTGGAGACTAAACACCTTCTTTCGGATTCTCAATTTGGTTTTAGAGCTGGAGTCTCAACAAACGATGCTGTTCATGAGTTGACCGATCACATAGTCACAAAACTTGACAAGAAAAAGAAAGTTATAGTAATATTTCTTGACTTAGCAAAGGCTTTTGACACAGTCTCTACACCACTCCTACTGGCAAAACTTGAGAAATTAGGAATTCGAGATATTCAGCTAAAATTGTTTGAAGACTACCTAACTGATAGGCAACAAAGAGTAAGAGTTAGTGATTACACGAGTTCTGACCTGCCGATAACTTACGGTGTACCGCAAGGTAGCGTTTTGGGTCCCACCCTCTTTCTTGCCTATATAAATGACCTGTGCAGCCTCCAATTGACAAATGGAAAAATTGTCACTTTTGCTGATGACACCGCACTCATCTTTCACGGCGATACCTGGGAACAAACCTACAACTTTGCACAATTGGGTTTCAGTTTGATTCACTCCTGGCTCAATTTTAATGCACTAACTCTAAACGTCGACAAAACCAAATTTATTCCGTTTTCTATTAACAATGTTGACTTGTCTGTACATGATAGGTTTTCTATAATGGCTCATTCCTGTTTTTCAGATTCTGTTTGTTCTTGCAACCGATTGACTCTTGCATTGAACATTAAGTACTTAGGTGTTATGATTGATAACACACTAAGCTTCAGACTGCATATCGATAGTCTTTCTGCCAGGATTCGCAAGCTTATTTTTATTTTTAAAAACTTACGTCACATTTCTGATACCCATATAATTAAAATGGTATATCTGGCCCTATGTCAGTCCATTCTATGCTATTGTATCACAGTATGGGGTGGTACATCTAAAACTGTATTACTTAAACTCGAAAGAGCTCAGAGAGCACTCTTGAAAGTATCCTCATTTCTACCTTTCCGTTTTCCCACAAAAGATTTATACTCTCTTTCTGATGTTCTGACTGTAAGGCAACTTTTTGTTCTTAACACCGTTCTAAAACAACACTCAATAATTAAATTTGATTCTTCTCTTAATATCAATAGACGTCGGAAACATATTGTATGCCATTCCTCCTACGGATGGTCAACAGCCATAGCCGGTAGGTTTTTTGGATTTCTAGGAGGCTATCTATATAATAAAATTAACAAAGAGACTGCAATATACCCCCTTACAAAATATAACTGTAAAAGGGTTATTACTACATGGTTAAAGTCCTTAAATTATGAAGAAACAGAAAATCTCTTCAAAATCCCTTCCTGATTCAGCTTTACTGGTTATACGTTAAATCTTTAGTTTTGTCCCTAGTAGCAGTCACATCTATAATATCACTCACATACACAACTTACACATATACACATACACATGCATACACACGCACACATGCATACACACGCACACATGCATACACACGCACACAATATACAGTCACATCCACTCTCATCTACCTATTTTTGGATTAGACTTTATATAGTTAAGTACCTACCTTTTACTCACCTGGTCCAGAGTTGGAGAGGCTGGTTATCTGTTATACAGGTCCTCCTAGTACAGAAACCAGTCTCTCACATAGATTGAATCTGTTGTGTACCTAACCATTTAATGACTAAGTTTACCTTATTTAGTAATCTGTGTGAGAGAAAATAAAGTTATTTTGTATTATTTTGTATTATTTTTGTATTGTATAAGGATTTAGTCGCCCCTTACGACATTCATAGGAAGATATGGGTTGATACTATTATTGGCTGGTACAACACGGACAATGCCTTGTGTCACCCAGAGGGGATTTGGAACTTACAAAAACTTGAATAATTTCTGCAATCACTATAATAAAAAAAAAACTTTACAGTAAAACTTCGTTCGCGCCCAACACCCTGTGTATCTTTATGGTAAGAAGATATTTTTGCTTCCAAATGAAGGATGAGATGTGTAATGCAATATTCTGTACTGAAATAAGATTTACCGTGCGAAATTTCAAATCAGCTCTAGAGGCAAAAAATGTTCCTGGAAATAAGGTAGCTTTGTAAATATCATGATTTGAATGATAAGAAATTAGTTAATCAGGTGGATGATCAATCAAAATCAATTGATTATTAATAAAGATTTTAATAATACATGTATTGAAAGTAAATCTTACACCGAAATTGGAGGTATCCTGAAATTTAAAGGTATCACACATAAAAATACTATTAATTATTAATTAACAGTCCCTGGTCAAGACCGCATAACGTGCTTTTTAGGGTTCCGTAGTCAAAAAGGATTAGCTCAGAGGACCTTTGATCTATAAAGCTGAAATTTCCGCCGACAAAGTGGTAAAATAAAATCTTGAAAAATATTTTTGAGGGTACCTCGCCTACAAGTAAAGTGGGGCAATTTTTTTTTCTTGTCTACCCCATCATGTGGGGTGTAGTAAGATAGGTCTTATAAAAATAATGTGAGTCAGCAAAGGTCATTTTTCGATTTAGGGATTCGTTTACGAAATATTAAACTTAAAATCGTATTTTTTTGTTGGAGTCAAGTGTCCCCCCACCTACCAGCTAAACAGTTGTTACTGGTAACGTGAAAAAATTCACAGTATTAGTATAGTATATGATGAAATTAAAAGGAAAACTATCATAGCTAAGAAGGCTTCACAGGTAAATAAACTATAGCCGAAAACTGGAAATAATAAAAATAACAATAGCAATGAGGCGCTAGGACCTCGCTGAGCATTAGGAGATAAAAATAGTATATTAAGCAATTAGTGAATAAAAGACGGATTTAAGGCGAGGGCCAGAGATGAATCAAGAGCAAGTGAAGGATTCTAACGACTGAATCACGACCGTAGCTCATGATTTAAGTGTTAGAATCCTGAGCGAGGCGAGTGATTCATGGCCCTCGATTTAAATCCCTTTTTTTCAAGAGTTGCATACTATACTTTATACCATGACTACGAGAAAAAAAAGATTTGAGCATTACATTTAAGGAGGTTGTATAGCATTGAGATGGAGCTCGAATATATTCATGTAACAAATATTTGTTAATATGGCGCGCATGTTGCACAGATTATACGCGTATTTGAGAGGTACAGACTAAACTTACAAACAGCAATCAACAATTTATATCTTGTTACTTAAATGACAAATTTATTGTTGATTATTTAATTAAATATCATAAAATGAATATACATTCATCATATTTTCTCGAATACAGCATAATTTGTTGACCACCCCGTTTGCAGACCACTTCTATTATATTTATGCTCTCCTGGTAGGTAGTTTTTATTTTGTGCCTCTCCAAGCCTCCAGCTGCTGTCCTGCTCTTGAAAACTCATGTTGTCCTGGTACTCCGTATTGAGTCGCTGCTTTTAAGGTTGTGAGATGGAGGTCAATTCAAACACCAAAATAGTGATTAAAAGGGATTTTTATTCACTGTTTTCAGTGAGTAAAAAATCTTTTTAGAGGGGGAATGGTATAAAATTATGTTTTAAACCTTATGAAATACTGAATCAAAACCTGCTTTGCGATAAAAAATCGTAAAAAAACTACGGAACCCTATACTGCGCGTGGCCCGATATGCACTCCGCGCGTTTTGTTTTTTTTGAAGGTTTGTTTCTTCAAGTAAAAGGACTAATAGTCAAAACACTGAAAATAAAGGAAATATCATGCGCAATCAGGCGCTGTAATTCGCTGGTCGAAAAAAGTATAATGAAAAAATCAAAGCCTGCTTAACAATAATGATTCTTAAAGCAGCTTTACTACGAACCCTTCATTGCACGATCTTACTTACCAAACTGGAAAGTTAAAAATATTTCCCGCATTTTTAATAACGAAAAAGATTGTTACTTTCCTCTAAACACTTATTTTCTTTTTACACACCTTGTCAACCATAAAACACCTGGTAGGCCCGTGGCATCTTAGTCCTGTTACCACCTCCGACCTCTTACGGAGATCTTAAAAAACCTTTTAACCCAAACGTGTTACTTGTTATTTGTTTTACGAGGAAAGTTCGTCGTAAATGCTGTTTATAGTGAGCCATTCGATGTTGTAACCAAGTACTAAGTAGACTAGACACACTATTCGAAAGCCCCAAGTATAAGTCTTAAACAAAGTTAGGCTTCAGTCTTGATAGCCACATACTCGTATACTTATTATATATCGTAAGAGGTAGGGAAACTTAATTAAGAAGTAACTTTGGAAAAAGGTGGTTTCAATATTATTTATAATCAGAAAATAAAAGTTTACAGTATTTTTAATACAGGTTTTAGTATCAAAAGGTGTTTTTGCGGCTATGTTAGGGTTCCGTACCTCAAAAGAAAAAAACGGAACCCTTATAGGATCACTTTGTTGTCCGTCTGTCTGTCAAGACCCTTTATCTCACGAACGGGTAGAGGTATCAGGTTGAAGTTAATACCATATGTTAGAGTCCATGAACCACACAAGATCTGAAAATTTAATTTTTTTACAATGACGCAATCAAAAGATATAGCTTTTTATGTCCTCATCTCCATACATTTATGCAAAAAAGCAAAACCTACAGGGTACTTCCCGTTGACCTAAAATTATGAAATTTGGCAAGAAGCTAGGTCTCATAGTACAAATAATGGGAAAAGTCTGAAATCATTAAATATTACAACTTTTCTCACAACTAATGATAACCAATTGTGGTGAGCCTCCCGTTTTAAGAATATTCATATAAGAGAGGGGTCAAGTTGGATGGTCGCGGAGGCGATTTTTGTTTTAGTTCTATTTTAAAAACAGGAACACTTACAAACTTGAAAATTGGTATGTTTATATTGCATAAGCTATGAAATAACAACAAATAATAAAATTTGGTCAAGCGCGTGTCGGACTCAAAAAATCTAGCACATTAACTTACTGAAATTTCAACTAATACAATTATGATTATGTGGTGGTACGGAACCCTCGGTGCGCGAGTCCGACTTGCACTTGGCCGGTTTTTTAAGGGTCCGTACCTCAAAATAAAAAAACGGAACCCTTATAGGATCACTTTGTTGTCCGTCTGTCTGTCAAGACCCTTTTTTCACGAACGAGAAGAGGTATGAGATTGAAATTGATAACGAATATTTAGGTCTATAAACCACACAAGATCTGAACATTTCAATTTTTTACAAAGACGCAATTAAAACATATGGCTTTTTATCTCCTCATCTCCATACATTTATGCAAATAAGCAAAACCTACAGGGTACTTACCGTTGACCTAAAATTATGAAATTTGGCAAGAACCTAGGTCTCACAGTACAAATAAAGGGAAAAGTCTAAAATCATTAAATATTTCAATTTTTCTCATAACTAATAGTAACCAATTAAGGTGAGCTGCCGTTTCAAGAACTTTTCTATAAAAGAGGGTTCAAGTTGGATGGTCGCAGAGTTTTTAAAATCAAAGAGCAAAAGCTTTTAGTATATCATATGGTAGATAGGTACGGAACCCTTAGAGCTCGAGTCCGACTCGCACTTGGCCGGTTTTTTTAATGGGCACAGACTATACGCATATTTGGGAGGCACAGAGTAAACTGCCAAACGACCTAATTGTTGAACCTTAAAATAAATTATCAAAAAATAAATATGTCTTGTGGCTTAGATGGCATATCAAAGGTCAATGTTGATTATTTAATTAATGTATATATATTTTATCATATTTTCCCGAACATATTTTAATTTCATTTAATGTTACTAACGTCATAAGCATAAAACCTCCTTGCTCATTACATAAATAATAATAAAATAAAACACTAGTGCGGTAATGTTATGAAAAAGCACACGTGTTGTACGGTCAACCGCTTGTCGGTAGAAACTTTTTCAACTCTATTACCACGCCATAAGGTCCAAAAGTGTTTCTACTGATATGCGGCCGTGTGTACACATAAAATGTATTAGCAGCTGATGCTGATGCGAAGTTTTTTCAACATCGTTCAGGGTTGAGAGAAAGGAAATAAATAAAAAATTCTTGTAGATATAGCGAGTTCGGCTTCTTACTAAGGGCATATTTTCTTAGTTTAAATCGATATAATGAGTAGTTAAATTATGCGATCGTTAATAGTACATAAAATACCCAGCACAGACTTAAAAACGTTTGACCTAAGCCACTGGTGCGTGCGACAGAGGCAGAGAATGGCTAAAGACTAAAATTACAGACCTGGAGCGTCACTTTCTCTGTTATTAGCCGAGTAGTGACCGCATAAACTACTACAGAACCGTCTGCATGCCATTTGAGTCGTTAGTTATTTGCTTTTTCTACTCCCATCTGTTAAAGTTCGAAATACGAAACCGGAAACAGTATCACAAACATTGCCATTCCGACAACAGTTGCGTAATATATATAAATGCAACTGTCTACAATACGGTAATATAATTTTTTCACCGTTTTGTTAGGTTTGGCAACAAAATTACGTTAATACTATGTTGTATTGGATACCATCGGCTAATATGCTAGTTACCAAGCCATAAAGGACAACTTCAAAAAAGAATTCATGCACTCATGAACTGAAGCCCCCCATACACTGTATTATATGATGGCTGGCCGAGAGGGATGCAGCAGTGTGAAAGAAAGAGAAAGATATACACTGTAATATATGAACATAGTGATTTACGTTCGCGCTTATTTAATCTGTCAAAAAATAACTTTTAATTTATAATGTAACGATAAACATCTTGATTTCAATTGAAAATTTGTAAATATGAGTAAAATATTCACGCCGACCGAAAAAATTAAGGCAGCGTACGAAACTCAAGAGGACTTTATTGCCATAAAAGTGGAGGACTACTACAACAAAAGTAAACTAAGTCGGTACGTTATTTTCTTAATGATTTTTATGCTCATAGAAAAAGTAATGTATGCCACTGATTGCAAACCAGTCATTTTAACATTCGTGCTCTCTATTGTGACCAGTGAAAGATAGTCATTGAACAAGCACTCATGTTACAATGACTATCTTTACTTGACAGTGGCATAAACTACTATTTTAGAGCTCATATAACGTACTATACCAGAATATCGGAATGGCCGCGAGATTAGAAATCACTCCACCAAAATTAGGCATACAAAAATCGAGTCCATTTACATAATTTGAAAAAGATTGGTTGTCAATTCAATTGTAATGGCCTCTGAACGTGGACCGTTAAAATCAGAGCCGGACTACGATTCAGAAGCAATTTGCGGCATTCAGGGCTCAAGTGAACATTGATTTAATGAAATATCCGCCGATGGAAACAGGGATGGAGTCGGTGCAATCGTAGGTGCGATCCTATTTGAATACGAATATTTGTCTATTTATAAAGATAGAGGCTTTAGCCCAGAAGCCCTTTTCTCTGGGACTCTAACGGCTCATCAAAATAAGGTAAAATAATAACACCATAGATCTACAACGTGTCCAGTCATCGGTGTGCAAGCTTAAATGACGACATAATCACTTAACACCCGAAGCAAAATATGATCAAAAATAATAAAGAGTCTCCCCATACCAATTGTCCAAAAAAATTCTTATTTTGAATTGTGAGGCTGATCTTTATTTTCCGTGATATGTTTCTAGAAGTTGTTAATTTTCGTTGACTTATCATACCCACCCTTGAATGTAGGAAAAATTATTTGGGACATAACGAAACACTTTATTTCGTTGCATAATCCATGGTACAAGTGTGCCACATAAGAAAGAGAAATAAATAATCAAACAAGATACAAGGTCGGCTGCCCCGTAATCCTTCCAATGTCGTTTTGAAAAATCTCATTTTGTTTTTTCACCACACAATTACTGCAATGGTCGACAAAAACGTATTAAATCCTTCAATACCTGGTTGCGGCCAAGGCTTGTATCGTACTTTTCTCTTTTTTTGTTTAATCTAAACAAACATTAAATACTTTCTATTCATATTCTATTAAATCTGTGTTTGTTCATTTATTTATTTTTTCAGTTTATAGCTTTCTTTTTACAAGCCAGTTGGAAATTTAAACAAAATCTTTGATAATCTTGGTTGTAATGATTGTTGGTACATTCCACTTTTAAATAACTCGACATATATGAGTTTTCATAGTTAATTATTCGGCCGCAAAACACGATAGAAATAGATTTTCATACTAACTTTCCCGGCTGGCGCTTGCCCGTATTTAACCAGTACAGCTATTTCGATTTAACTTGAAGAGAAGAAGGCAAAATAAAGGTCGAATTTCCATGCTTGTTTGAAAAATGATCTTTGTACGGTTTTATCACCGTTCATAATTATGTTTTAGTGCAGACGCGGCAACCTAGTTTTGGCCACGCGCAAGCTCAACTTTATATAATATATTTTCTTTAAACAATATTGAATTCGTTAGCAACCGGCAACTAATCAACATCTCAAGGAAAGAAACGCCAAATTATTTCACTGTTTTACATAAGTTATATTATTATACCTTATTCTACATTTAACTAACGATCTTTCCTTCTACGTGCTCCATCAAACTTACTACAACCCTATTACAACTTCAATGTATGTTAACTGTACCGTACAATCTTATATTCTTAGGTCTTCCTTAGTACGTTTCTGGCTAGAAACCGGTAAGTGTTTAGCGCGGTATTTTTTCCTGTTTCGACCCTGTTTGTACGCCACGTATTTGTTTAGCAAACATTCGTCCTATCTTCTGCTATTTCAGTTGAATTCTCTTCGAAATCTGTATTTTTTATTTGATTATTTCATATTTTTATAGGGAGAGGCCTTTTCATAGCACGAGGGCACTATAACACAGAATAATAGTAGATTAGTAGCCAAGGGCTGTAAGGCATCAATTGCAGCCCGAGATATTTAGGCGCACGAGCGCAGCGAGGGCGCCTATAGTTCGAGGGTGCAATTGATGCTTACACCCGAGCTAACTACTCTGCTTTACATCTCGATTGTGAGGTAAGTAGGTCCTTATTACCACCAAATTGTAGGTGACCAATTAGCGCTCTAGGGTAATAATGTAGCTAGAAAAGCCCTAGGGTGGTAAATAATTAAAAAAAAACACTTCACTCTTTCAAAACTCAATTACTTACCGCCCTAGGGCTTTTCTAGCTACATTATTACCCTAGAGCGCTAATTGGTCACCTACAAGCCTCATTTGGGGGTAATAAGGACCTACTTACCGAATATGAGAGATGTAAAGTAATATTACTATCATACAGAGATCTAGATAGATAACAATCTCCGCCCCCTTGCAATCCACAACGCACACCCGGACGCTCCCGCCCGCGAGAATATCGTTGTCCTTAATGATTCTGACGGTCTTTTGTACTGAATATGCGAGCCTACGCGACCTTCCAATTTCAAATTTCAAATTCGCGTTCGACAAAGAGCGCAGCGAGGTTTAATCTCTTTGGTATGTAGTGTCCGGGGCGAGACCATATGACTTTAAGGGAACTGCATGTTATCCTACGTCATCGAGTACACGAAATTTGCAACTTTGTAGCGATAGCAGTGGCCTACTAGGTCCACAAAACGTTGGTCTGCCAATCCGCAACCTAGCAGGTATTGTACAGTCGGAGCGAAAAGTGGGTTCTTGATAGAGTACACGAATGAAACCTATCCGTAGAAAAAGAAGGTACCTATAAAAGTAAAACACAACAGGCCTGCCTTGCATCCTCTTGGCAGTTTCGCTAGTCGGACCACAAATGTGGTCGGATGTGATCGGACAACGAACTTGGTCGGACTGACGAAACTGCCAAGAGGATGCAAGGAAGACCTGTTGTGATTTACTTATATAGGTACCTTTTTCTACGAATAGGTTTCATTCGTGTACTCTATCAATAACCCACTTTTCGCCCCGACTGTACAAAACCTGCCAGGTTGCGGATTGGCAGACCAACGTTTTGTGGACCTAGTAGGCCACTACTATCGCTACAAAGTTGCAAGTTTCGTGTACTCGATGACGTAGGATAAAATGCAGTGCCCTTAAAGTCTAATAGGCTTCATAATAATAACTTCATATTCGCTGTCAAAAAAAGTTGTACGCACATGTTGAGAGGTAGTGTGGCGCAGTGATCAAGGTTCTGGGTTCGATTCTTCTAATAAAAATAACAAACAATATTGAAAAGAGCATCTTATACAACCAGTTGCACATAACGTCATTTAAATTAATGCTCCTTTAATTCTATTGCTGTCCCTTTCTTTATCATAAAAAAAGCAAGTGATAGCAATAAATTTAACAGCCATTTACTATAAACAAGCTTTGTGCAATGGCTTTTAAGCCTTGATCGTGATATTTCCCGGTCTCCTTATTATACTCAAGAGGGTAGTTATTCAGAGGAGATAATTCTAACCAAAATTGCGATTGGCCTTCCAATTATCTTATGCGATTTGGGACCAATTCAGATCTTCGAACAGTAGTCTTCATATACAATACGAGTATCATCACTGAACATCCCATATGAAATTTTATCATATATGATGTGAGATTTCGCTTCGCATCTTTATTAGGAAGCTAATAGTTCACAAAAAAGTTTCAGCTTCCCGTACATAGTAAAGTAAGTGAGTGACCAACACATTTAGCATGTGAAGTTGAATTTTTTTTGTGAAGTCATACAACAAAGGTTGTTACTTTTGACCTCAATAATACTCGTAAGTGGGCAAACGGATGTCAGGTACAAAAAATAACCTTGTATATAATAAGATCCTAATGAAATAGTGATCATAATTTTAGTAGATAACTCAGACGAGGAAACTGAATCACTTTCCCCAAGAAGCCTAGATCGAAATACGTAAATCAATTTTCGACCTCCCATAGAAACTGCATCAGCTAAAAGCGTATTTTGCATGGGAGGTCAAATTCGGTTTTTCGTATTCCGACCTACATTCCTTGGGAAAAGTTGTTCAGTTTCGTGGGCAGATTCACACCCTTTAGTATTATCGCAACATTCTGCTATACTTTGTATATTTTATAGGAACAAAGTGGATTGCTAAATTTAGACCTTGAGTCCTTAAGAACAGGTTAACAAAACAGACACAAAGGGATATATCTGCCGGGGCATCTCTCCAATTAAGCTGAGTGTCAGAAACACCAACTGTTTGTTAAAAACATCTTAGCTTGCACTATGTTTAGGCTTTAAGGGTACTCTAAGAAACGATAAATGCACCAAGAAATACTCCCTTCATTTTTTTATCAACCCGTAAATTTTAAGAAGTGGTTCTACCCTCAACTTGAATAACTTTTCCCAAGGAACTTGTCGAAATAGGAAAACAAAAATTTCGACCTCCCTTAAAAAATGTGCTGTCACTTGATGCAGTTTGTGTGGGAAGTTGAATTTTTGTTTTCTTATTTGGACCTATGATCCTATGAACTTTCAGGAAATGAAAAAAAAGATCTGCCTCTCCATACAAACTGTTCAATCAAGTTTTCAATTTTGTATGTGGAATCAGATTTTTTTTTCATTTCTTGAAAGTTTCATACACTATATAACTCCATCCACCCTGTGTAACTGCATCCACGGTATATAATTTTTCTACTATATATTTCCCAAAAAAAATTCTTTGGGAAAGTTGTTCAGTTTCGTTGACTGAGCACGCCATTTCAGTTTTCGGTACTCCGTTTTTTACACCCTCTATTTTGTATTACAATAAACTGACCCTGAAATCGTCAAGGTTGCCCTAGATAACCTTAAGTTTCAAAATTTTAGGTGTATCATAAATATCTGTCCAAAAGTCTATTTGGGAAATGGACTGAGTACACGCTCCTAATGGACTACTTTACTTCGCCAAAAGCTTCGATGATCGAAAACCAATAACCATTTTTTATTGGTCCATAAGTTTAAAAAAAAGGTTTCAGTCCTTCAAATATCTTCAAAGAGTTGTATGCATGCTAAATGTTATTACAGTTATTCGCATTATGAAAACAGTCTTCTACCATTATGAAAACAGTCTTCATCCATCTCCCTTCTACCATCGGGAGTCCAGACGCACCGCAGGATATCACCCATACTTGGTTGATTTTCCGCACATTCGCACAAAGCACTTCGAAACATCTTTTATAATGCGCACGGTTAAAGAGTGGAATTCTCTGCCTGCGTCTGTGTTCCCGAGTTCATATAACCCGAATCTATTCAAGTCGCGAGTGAATAGGCTTCTTCTGGGCAAGCTCGCTCCATCGCAGACCTCATCTCTGTCTTCAAGACTAGATCTAGGTCAAGAGTAAGCTCTTTCAAAAAGTAAAAAAAAGCCAAGTAGAGGCCATTTTATTCTTCAAAAAAAATGTATACGTGTTTTGTGCAATGCTTGGTTTGATGATAGCTGCAAACCACTATTTAAGAAGCTCAATATACTGCCACTGCCATGCATGTATATCAGGGATGTTTGCATCTTCGTTCACTCTCACCCACAGTATTGGCAGAAACGTACTGAAGTAACTGGACGACAAAATATCAGAGCAAAATACTCTAATCTTTTATACCAACCTTGTTGCCAAAAGGATATCTATAAGAGAAATGTATTTAACATGTGTATCTTAATATATAATAGACTTCCTGACGAAATTAAATTACAACAGAATTTTAAATCTAGTTTGACAAAATGGTTACTTCAACATTGCTTCTATAGTGTTAAGGAGTACATGGAATTCAAATAAGTTTTGTTAATTTAGTTATGTACTTATGTTAATATAATTAATTTGCTCTCACAAATATTTGCACGCTTGCACGCAGGCGAATACACAGGACTTTATAATTTTAAGATCATCATATAACTGTATTCTTTGCAAATAAATGATTCTTATTCTTATTCTTATTCTTATTCTTATTCTTATTCTTATTCTTATTTGGCGGCTTGAAAGCTCTAACAACCAGGTTGGTGACTAAACTGGCAAAGCCTAGTCTAGTAGTAGTCTGGCTTGACATCTGAGTTGCGGCGGCCAGATGGCAGTCGCTCAGTGAAAAACCAGTGCTCTTGTCAAATCACCTAGGTTAGGTTAGGTAGCCGACTCTGTGATAGATCGATGTCAAGAATAAGTCCATTTTCAATTAAAAAAAAATAGTCTGTCTTAAAAATCGTGTTAGTGACCGCGAAACTCCCAAACAATATAGTTATTATTAATTTGTGAATTTTCAACGTTTATATCTATTTATCTATCTCCCTGTCCAGCAGTGGACGTTTCATGGGATGTTTTTTTTATTATTGACAATGGGCTAACTCTTGACCTTGATCTAGTCGTAAAGACAGAGATGAGGTCTACGATGGAGCGAGCTTGCCCAGAAGAAGCCTATTCACTCGCGACTTGAATAGATTCGGGTTATACGAACTCGGGAACACAGACGCATTTCTTTTAATTAATTTATTTCAAGGGCTTTCCCAAGCTATGCTCAAAAACTCGGAGAACATTTTTTTTTAATACATGAGACCCAGCTTGATTCTTTCCATCGAAATACGATTATTGTCTCAATAAAATAGAACTTCATAATATATTCTGACCTCTGTGAAATTGGCATTCCTACTATTTAACATGATAAATGCTTAGAGAGAAATTCATTTTAAACTTGGATTGCGAACATAAATAAAACGCGACCGGAGCGGGGTATCCGGAGGATGTAAATCCCTACGGTTTTTTGCTGGACTTTTGATTGAAGTTATAATTAGGCTTGGATAGTTCCGCTGTGTTTATTTCAAAACTTTTATTTTAATGCTCCTTTTCAGAGTTTCAGACTTTTCGACAAACTTACACTTTTATTTGAGAAGAGTGTGTAAATAATTACCTCTTGGCACACCTCGTTCACTACATACATAGAGCGCGAATTTGAGGTTGGATAGTCGCGTAGGCTCGCACATTCAGTACAAATGACCCTCAGAAGGACCACGAGAATCACGCGGGCGGGTCCGCGCGGGGGTGCGGGGTGGATTGCAAGAGGGGCGGAGAGTGTCCGTTCTGTCTGATAGTACTTTTACTATATTCTGTGCTCTTGGTCTTTTCCGTGATCTGAAACCTCCTCGTCAATTTATTTTTAAGAGTGGCATATTTGTTACCCAACTACGGCGAAGCCCAGATGGGTTATGTGTTTGCCCTTTATGTGTTTATGTATGCATTCTTTGTTTCCTTGTGACTACTACTAAGTGGCTGAACCGATTTTATTGAGTCATGCACTGTTAAATTTGCCTTGATAGCGCAAGCGACACTGGGTATAATAAAATTATAAAAAATCAATATAGCGGTTTTTAGGGGCGAAATTGAGCATGTCGAATTTTTTTTTTACCTTAACCTACAAAGTGGGGTCCGAAAATGAAGGGCTTTTAAAGGGGATCACAAAAATATATACAACTTATATGTTCGAGCAAAAGAAAAATCTGAAAGCTAAAACGTATAAAATAAAAATATATTGGAAAAACAACAAGGCCGACTACGTAACAGATAATAGAAAAATAAGCTAGAATCTATGGGAATTGGTAAACTTGAATTTTATAAGATATTGCAGGAGACGAATAAAATTATGTTTACCACCACATCACGTGTTTCCGTCTCCGTCGCCTACAATTTCGAAGGGAGCTGCCTATCCTGCAGTGGAGGTTATTGGGATGATATGATGATGATACAAACTCCATTATATTCTCAACTCTATTATATATAGCCGGGGTATGGCTTGTAATATATGTTAAAGCCAAAAAACAAATCTCCCTTGACAATAATAATTATAATATTGTAATAAATTTTTAGTTTGCCAGTACAAAATTTCAAGTCGATAGCATAAGTGGTTGCTGCGTTAACAGCTGTGACAGACATACAGACTGACGAAGTCGCACCATAAGGGTTCTGTTTTTACCATTTTGGTTCGCAACCCTAAACATTTTTCATATTTCATCATAACATCCCATGAAATGTCCACTACAGGAGCTCCCTCCAGAATTCTAGCTTTTACTGGAAAAATGTGGAGGGGAAGTACCATTTCAAATGGTGGTAGGGCTTTTGTGCAAAGTCCGTCTGGGGAAGTACCACCCGCTCGCCTATTTCTGCCGTAAAATAGCAGTGTTTACACTGCTGTGTTTCGGTTTTAAGGGTAATAAAAATAATAGAGCCAGCGAAATAACCGGCACACGTGACACACCATCTTAGTTCTCAGGGTGGGCAACGTGCATTGCTGTCTTATAAGTGTCAAGTTATGCCACTAATAAGACAGCGGGCTTTATGGGCGGTGGTGACCATTTCCCATCAGGTGGGCCACTGGCTCGTTTGCTCACTTGTCAAATAAAAAAAAAATAGTCACCTCGCTTGTCAGCGTTACGCTTGGCACCATGGACCGCGGTTGTAGGTGACTGCAGAAAGTAAGGTGGTATGATACACAGGAAGATGCTTCTGCTCATCCTCCAGTTTATAACCCTTACTCGCCTCTTACGACACCCAGGGGTAGGGTAAATCCGGGATATATGCCCACCTTTTTTTATTTCGCTCATAAATCTTAACATACAGATAATACGTCATAATTTTTTATACTATTACTAACTTTGGTCTTTCATTAAATAATCTCATACTGCTTTTTGTTAATGAATCAATAAATAAATCGTATATTCTGAATTGAAAAAAAACTGCATACAGGGATAGATGCCTCGCATGCGGTATATGTGCCTCAGATCAAATTTATTGGAGGGGATAGATGCCCTTTACAAGAAAACCAAAATTTTCAATATGTCTTTAATCAAAACAATAATATTTTTTCGTTTACTCATTTATTGTAGAGATGTTTAATGTTGGATTTTATTCGTGATTAAGGAGAGTTAAAGTGGAGTTTAATTTTTGTTTAAGTCCAGTTTCAGTCTAGATTTTAATTTTAGTTGAGTTTTAATTCAGTTTTACTACAGTTTTAGGTGAGTTTCAATGGAGTTTAATTCATATAAAACTTATTTTAGTGTAAGTCCAGTTTTAGTTAGGTTTTATAAAAATTTTAGTCAAATTTTAATCTAGTTTTAGGTAAGTTTTAATGGAGTTTTATTCGCGTTTACGTCGGGTTTTAATCGAGTTTTTTGGAGTTTAAGTCCTCTTTAATTTGAGTTTTAGTCCAGTTTTATTCGAATTTTAGTCGAGTTTTTGTCAAATTTTAGTCAAGTAGTCTAGTTTCATTAGAGTTTTAATCGAGTTTTAGTCGAGCTTTAGGCGAGTTAAAATGGAATTTAATTCGAGTTTAAGTCGAGTTTTTATCATGCTTTTGTCGAGTTTAAGTTCTGTTTAATTTGAGTTTTAGTCCAGTTTTAGTTGAATTTTATTCGAGTTTAAGGCGAGTTTTAGTTGAGTTTTCGTCGAATTTTAGTCAAATTAAAGCCCAGTTTCATTTGAGTTTTAGTTGAGTTTTTGGCGAGTTTAAGTGGAATTTGATTCGAGTTTAAGTCGACATTTTATCAAGTTTTTGTCGAGTTTAAGTTCTGTTTAATTTGAGTTTTAGTCAAATTTTAGTTGAATTTTATTCGAGTTTAAGGCTAGTTTTAGTGGACTTTTATTCGAGTTGGAATCCAGTTTTGTTGAGTTTTATCCAAATTTTTGGCAAGTTTTAATCCAGTTTAAGTTGAGTTTTAGGTGAATTTTAATCGAGTTTAAGTCTAGTTTTTGTCGCAATTTTGTCGAATTTTCATCAATCATGTCTAATTTTAGTTTAAAGAACGGCTAAGGATGGATGCCCTTACAGCTAGCATACATTAAAGAGAAGGGGGGATAGACGCTCTTAGAGGCGACTATCCCAAAAACGTATCAAGGCGCATATCCCTATTCACAGGGATACATGCCTTCGAAAAAAAAAACAGAGTAAAAAATTATTTTACCATCAAAATGTTAGTTATATTAATCTACATACCCTATTGTAGATGTAGAAGTATAAAAAGAACAAACTTATCTGTTATCTTACGATAAAAATTACGATTGTTTGACTCGACACCTTCGTTAGTACTCCTACGCACAACCGCACGCGCCAACCCTTTGTGGCAGGCTGAAGTGAGCGGGAGGCGCGTTCGTATTATGAAGCATTAAGTTGTTCACGTATCTCACATTTCACACAATTGTACTGAGGCATCTATCCCGCTTGGCCGTCTATCCCGGACTTACCCTATGTATGTGATGGTACTATTGTTTGCCGGCACCACACGGGACATTTTCATATATGTGTTCTAGTATTTCACAAAAATTAAGCTACCCAAATTTTGAACTAATCCAGTATAATATTAGATTATGTCCAGTTACCTTACTCTACAGCTCGGAAGGCTTTGTTTGTTCTCGTTACAAGGCACTTTGAGAGCGTTCGGCACATGTATTATTCATAAGGCAACACTGACTTCGGCTTTGTGTATCGTCACCACTTAACCTATCGTTCTTCTGAAGTGAGAGGCAGTACTAGTTTAAGCTGGGTTATCAAGTGCGATGGGCGCATCGGTCTTTTGATGGTTATATTATAAGTATGTACATACGTACGTTCCGTTTGGCGTCAGTCATCGATATTACAACTCACACGATACGATCCAAAACCATAAAATAATTAATTTCAACTCGTTTGTACATAGGCCCTAGTCCATGTGATTAGGATTCCTGTGTAAATCTTTTTAAAAGGTGAACTCGCGATAATTTTTAAAATGCGAATTACCTTTGACTTTGGCGAAATACGACTCGTAAAGAAATGTGACCGCCATTTGATTAAAAAAAGAATAGTAAGATTGGCATAATAGACAATGATATTACAATTATATATAAAGAGGAGGCTTATATGCTCTAACAAGCTGATGATGATGGTTCTATGGAAGGTTTACGAAATATAAAACTAAACAAACAGGTTATGAAAAAACGTCTCCTAAAACTGAAAGTGTTGATTCAAGCCATGAAACTGTACTAAAATCCATAATATATAAAAATATATATAAAAACGAAACCCGACTGCTTTCCGCTGACGGAGACGGAAACACGTGTTGTGGTGGTAAACATAATTTTACAGTACATGAGCGGCTGAACCGATTTTTTAAATTGCCGGAAAAGAATAGTACCAAACCATCTCTACGCATCGTAAGAGGCGACATAGGGCTTATGAACCGGAGAATGGGCAGCAGCTTCTTTCTATGTATCGTACTATCTTACATACTGCTGTCACCAACAACAGCAGTCGCCAGCCGCAACGCTCAGAAGGACAGGGAACTCCCTCCAAAATTCCAGAAAATGCTGAAACAATGTGGAGGGGAAGTACCATAGTCACCACGCTTGTTAGCGTTACGGCTGGCACCATGGACCGCGATTGTTGGTGACCACATAATGTAAGATGATACGATACACAGAAGGATGCTGCTGCCCATCCTCTGGTTCATTAACCCTAAGTCGCCTCTTACCCACGGGTAGAAATGGGTCGGTACTATTCTTTGCCGGCACCGCATGGGATGTTATGATGAACATTTGCCAGGAGTCCAAATATAACCCTTTATAAGAATTTCGACTTTCATTGTTTTCATTCAATATTTGGTTGATTTTGTTGTTGGCGGGTGCCAACAACAACGTGACCCTTTTACTAAGCCGACGTTGTTCTGATGTACGTCCATCTATTTCAGTCTAAGCAAAAAGTTAGAACTTCATTTTGTTTTTGCTCTATCGGAAAAACCAAAGAGTTGGTTTATAATTTGTGATATTTTTATAATTTTTGTGACATAGGTATTTATAATTTGTGACATTTATCTAACTATTATTATTAATTTCTAAAACAATTGTAAAATATTGTTTATGAATAAATGGATGAATGAATGAATATAACCTCGCTCAAAGGTAAACAAAAAATAGTTCAAAAACTAGAACCCGACTACTGAAAAATCTAGCTAATTAATAGGTCTTTACCTATGAAATTGTAAAAATAAAGTTGTTATTTTTAGTTTGATATATAAAATTAAAGGTTCGAAAATTGTTCGTCTTAAATGTAGTCCGATTTCATCTTTAGATTTGTTATATTTTTTTACAGCTAATATTTTTCGAAAATTAAATTAAAGCTTCTGTTAGCTTAAGGTCTTCCCAATAATGCTTAAAAAAAATAAAAAAAATTGGATTTTTAATTCCTAAGAAAAATGCAAAAATGTTAGTACTGAAAATAGTAACTAAAATTCGCCATACAAAACGGCAATTTCATAGGTAAAGACCTATTATAAAAAGTATATAACAAGATTTCAATGATGTATATACTTCACGGAAACAAAATTAAACTTCTATGTCAACCCAATCAAAAGAAATTTGCAAGTACCCGCAAGGAAATCAAAAGCTAAAGGATACTTCCAGTCGACGTTTAAAGCAAACATAAAATTCCGAAAACCTTAATTTTTTTGTTACTTTACATAATATAACTTTTTAGCAATAAAAATACCATAACTTTTACTTATATACCTACAGGTTTGTGCGGAACCTTCGGTGCGCGTTTCCGACTTGCACTTGGCCGGTTTTTTTATTTATTTGAAACTGTTTACTATCAAATAGTCAAATACCGCAGAGTTCTGTTTTTTACTATTCAAACTTGTTGGCTTATTTGCAATCTTACTTAAAATATTAAATTAACTTAACTAGTGCGACCCAAATACCGTAAAGTAGTAAATAAGCTACATAATAACAATAATTAATGGTGATTTGAAGGTATATATAGTTCAGATATTGTCACGCTTGTGGCTAGCCTGGGGATGACAGCATTAACCGGATAATTCCGAATGGTATTTATATATTCCAAGCCGTCGCGACGTCCATACGCGACTGGACTATGAAAACCTGCCCTAATGACTCAGTAATCTAATAAATCTTGGATTTTTATCTTACTTAGACATTGCTGGAATAGGAACATGTTAAAATAAGGGCAAGCTTTAGTAAATTAATCCCACCTACGAGTATACCCACCCATCCATACCAATATAAACACTTCATCACCTCTGTCTCATCTATTATACCCATATCTACCCGTGGGTGTCGTAAGAGGCGACTAAAGGTTAATGAACCAGAGGATGTGTTTCGTATCATCTTAAATTCTGCGGTCACCAACAACCGCGGTCCATGGTGCCAGCCGTAACGCTTACAAGCGTGGTGACTATGGTACTTCCCCTCCACAGTGTTTCAGCAAAAGCTGGAATTTCGGATGGAGTTCATTGTCCTGTAGTGGACGTTTCATGGGATTTCATGATGATGATGTGATGATAGTAAATATGTAGCCACTTATGCACCAATGAACCCGTGAATTTATATTAAAGGTGATCTGAAGTTTTTTATTATTAACAGAGAGGATAGATCAACCTTGGAGGATGAGAATATAAATAAAAAGTAAGTAGAAATAACTTTTTTAAGAAAGATAAGTCGAAATACATAAACAATCGTCTTCCCATAGAAAGTGCGTCATCTAATAACACAGAGTAACATCACAAATATTTAGCTTTTCATCTGTAAATACTTATCATTTTCATAGTACATTTTGTAAAACCTCATCAGGATTGCATGATTCGAATCTAACCTCAATACGTATCTCGTAGACAAATGCTACATACTTTCTACGCCGTAGCAAAATTGCTACGAGAAAGAATCAGTTTATCCGGAATTTCTTTACATAGATAAATGATTCACTGGTTTACTTTAGAGCCTACATACTACAACTTTTGTTCAATGAATTTTAGAAATTCATATAAAAATATTGGCTCTACTTTGTACACACCGTGAATTTTCATTAGCAGTCCTATTAAAGAAAACGAACAACTTTCCTAAAGACTTTCCACTCTCCATACTATAGAGGTCACGTGATGGACTCATTTTGTATGTAATTTTTAGTAATTTATCATACTAGCTGGTGCCCGCGACTTCATTAAAATAAAGTTTCATTAAAATCCATTCAGTAGCTTTTACGTGAAAGAGTAACAAACATCCCTCCATCCATCCATCCATCCATATTTACAAACTTTCGCGTTTATATTATTAGTAAGTAGGATATTAGTAGGATTTTCGAGTAAAAATGTATTTCTTCGGGAAACTTGATTGTTTTCATGAATAGAATCAAATTAATAAATTTCAAATCACTGAGCTTTGGGAGCGGAACCAATAAAGTTTCACTTTGTATGAGGAAATTTTTTTGCAAATATCAAATATCGTTTACTAAAAGTTGATGCATTTAAGCTAGTAAAAGGTTTAATATAAGTTATTAAAACCTATAGATGCACAACTTTTTAGCATATATATTTATATACAAGTATACTAACATATATATTTATTTTTAACAGACCCAAATGAAATGGAAATTGGTTATCAATTTTACGCGATTATTTATGTTGAAGACAGTTACTAAAATATTACGTGCGCAACTTTTTTGGTTAGTAGGTACAAATATAAAATGAAGTTGAAATAACGTTACTCGGAAACCAGTACAAATTTTACTTAAAAGAATAGATAAAAGAATGAACTGCTTTTAGCTCACCCTTTTATTATTAGCATCACAAATACGCAAAGAAAGGCAGCGGTAAATCTGATAGTCTTTTGTAGTGCAATTTTCGCCATTTTGATACGAGATAGGAGCTTGAAGTGTAAATGGAGAAGCAGGGAATGGGATAAACTTTGAGTGCCATAATATTTTTCAAAAGTTATAGTAATTATAGGGGAGCCAGTAAATATTTATACTTGAAATCTGAAACGTGTAAAAAGTAAGAGAGAAAATGATCATGTTTTTGACGTGGGGGTCATTTCGTGCAAAGTAGATACAGGCCCTCTTGTTGAAATAGCTGGTAATACATCGAACTTTAGATGAGGGGTGGAGTGGTGAGGGGGGACGAGGGAAAGGTGGGTGAGAGGGAGGGGGCGGGAGTGGACGTGGGGGGGAACTTGACATGCACTTGACTGTACCTACCTACATAGAAGTATGCACGTAAAACTAACGGCCGTAATGAGGATACAGCCAACGAGATTTTTTTTATTGGCATTGTGCTTCGTCCAAGCATTGGCCTTGCACATCATCCTCTTAACGTCTGATGTCGAATGAGATGTCGATGTGGTCCGAGATGAGGTCGTAAGATAATCAAGGCTTAATATGAAAACGTATTCTTTACTTTATAGGACTCAGGAGGTCAAATGGCAGTGACTATGTAGTTGGAATGCATAGAGTATCGTCTACTAACATTATCTTGTTTTATATTTTCGCCGCTTATTTTTAAACTTCAAAAAATATCGTTGTTTTCGCCAAGCCAAGGTGAGGACGGAGGATGAAACAAGGAGGGTATGAGTGACGTTATCGCGAGGGTCGTGCTGCAGACGTTAAGACCACGGACTAAATACTGAGTGAAATACTGGCTGGTTTGAAAAAGAGGCTAACTTTTAGAGCTGCTTATTTTCTTTTTTTTTAAACCGGTCATGTAAAGAAGGTTTCGTTACGAAATATCGTTCGATACTTCAGTACTACGGCGTTCAATAAGAAGTAAGAATGACCCAGAACATAAACTACTATTGAAAAATTAATAGTGCACTTTTCTATGTAGCTTCATCTCCTTGGACTCTGAATCTCGCAGTTTTCCGAAATTTCGATCTCTTTGAAAAACGAAGCTTTCATTTCGGTCCTCAAAAGCTCTCCGTATGGGATCCATAACTTTGATATATGTCGCTTCCGTATCTGTTTCTCCCTCACTGATATAAGTTAACTGATATAAGTTACTGTTAGTAGAAACTGTCATTTAAATCTATTAAGTGATTAGTTAACTTGTTCAAACTTAGCTTGGTGAATGACATCTATCGAAACTGTCGTCTTTCAAAGGCGTCTCTAGTACAAACGCCGGAAAAGAATCGATTTCAAATCGCTCGTAATTGTTAACGATAAAATATTGCATTTTTAAATAATGCAAGTTTTTCATTTATTGATAAAAGCAAAATGTCTCCAGAAGCATCAAAGACGCTTCAAAACTTAACTAAATTGTATATCAAGTAAAGTTTTCAAACATTATACATACATAAGAAAAATCACCACCGTTCACCAATCATTATTTTGTAAAGATTGGTAAATATAAATTCATACTATTGTTGTTCAGACTTCAGACTCCTTTATCTTTATCTTAAAACCCATTAGGATTAATGCAGCTTAGTCTTTAGGAAATTGAATATCTATAGGTGGAGGTATGTAATTGGCATATTATAGTTTATTGATAAAACTATCTAATATAAAATCAATGTATAAGTAAAATTTCTCAGTCTTTTTATATTCTAAAACTATATACTCCTAATTTTATAGAGGAACATTTTTTACTAATTATTTACTCACCTGTTCAAAAAGTGACATCCCATACAAAGTAACGTCAGTGTTCAACACATTTTGTATGAGATTGAACATTTTTGTGCGTTGTTAGAAAAGTCTTAAAACAAAAGTTTTTGCTATAAACCTCACTAATAAGTGGACAAACGGAGGTCAGTTACAAAAAAATAACTTTGCATTTTCCAAGTTACGACCTTTTCCCATCCAACCATCTTATCTCTTGCATGACATCTGCTTGCCAAGATTTTAATTACCCCAAACCGGGGATTTTCCCGATAGACATTTTTTCCAGCTCCTTTTTTCCTTCTTTATTCAAATTCTATTATCTTGTGACGTCAGAGAGATGTTGCAAAACTCGTAGACATTCGAACATATAAACATTAGAAACAAAATGTGGGCATGCTTGAAAGAGGCTTATTCTCAAATCTTGGATTATGGTGTCTTTAACTTAACGTATCAGAATAGTTACTATTACCATAGAGTAATATAATACTGAGCGTACTATTACGATGACTAGAAAGCTAAGTAAGCTGCAAGGGAAAGTGTACATTTTATTTTTTAAGTTTGAATTTCTCCCCGGAAAATTACAACAATCGTAAGTTTAGTAAGTTGATAAACTGTCTGAAAAATAAGTAACTATACCGAATTTACTTCTGGCACTTACCGGCCGTTGCCACAGCACGCTCTCTTCACTCGCTCGGCTCGTGCGTATGGTTCAAAAAGGACGAAACCCAAGTTGTGTTTGTCTTATTTAACGGACCTATGGATCTACGAGTTTCCTAAGAGTTCATTATTTTTCAATAATATATCAACTAGCGCGAAAATAGATCAACTTACGATTCTTGTTACTTTCCGGAGACATGTTCAATGATCATATAGGGAGGATGAATGAGACAAGATTAACAAAAGATATTTTCAACATTCGACTGCTACGAGTAGGTCTAAGATGATACATTCCATTTAATATGCATTCTTTTCGTTTATTCCAACACTTACAAACACATTTTTCAGCCATGACACTAAAACCACACTATATTTGACGGGAAGAATAACATTGTTTTACAAACTTGTTTTTTCTGACAGCTTTAGCCGATTGCTTTTGAAATAGCGGCAAAACGTGTTGATAAGCGTAGGAATAAACGAAAAAAGGTGGATCATATTAAAAATGCTAAACGAAAAATAACGATAAAACATATCGCTCGACGTTTAGCGAGTGAATCAAAGATAGAGCTCCTGGTGTCGTCCGTCTCTAAAGTTGACATGCTCGATGCTCGCAGGTTATAAAATTGGTAAAAAGATTTCACCTTTTCGCCGTTCACTTTCCTTATTGAAAGTGGGAATGTTGGTAAGTACTCTCGACGGTGGAAGGGGTAAAGCCTTCGTAATGTTCACTTTTGTAACTTTTACAATAACGGAATTTCAATAAAAATATTTCGGTAAGGATGTCGTACTCAAAAGTTTGACTTTTTGTACTTTCAATTGAAATTCAACTGCCTGCGTGGTCGAGTGGTTAGAGCGCTCGGCTCTCGATCCGGAGGTTCTAGGTTCGATTCTCGGTGGGGACACTGTCAAACAAAAATCCCTTTGTGCAACTTCCTCAGTTTGGTTAGGACATTGCAGGATGAATCACCTGATTGTTCGAAAAGATAGATGATTACGGGCTTCGGAAGGCACGTTAAGCCGTTGATCCCGACTACTATCTACGGATGTAGTCGTTAATGAGCCATGTCAGAGGCCTTTGGCGGCTCAACAACTTTGACACAAGTGTTTGTGAGGTCGGTCATCGACTACCCACACGATATGATGATGATGAATTGAAGTTAAATGACTTTGCTTTTGTAGCAACAAAAGACGGAGGATTTTTGTTGCTTTTTCTCATTACCACTTATCTGCGGCCGTGTGTCGCATAACAGATATTAGTAATGAACATTGTTAAATGTATATGACTTTTGCGCTAAAATTCAATTCATCTTTATTTTCCGTTAAAATGTTAACCGAAATTCATAATGACCTTACAAAAACTTTGAATAAATATTTTCGTCAACTCTGCGTGTCGCAAAATCTTCATTTTTCTATCCGTTTTTCTCGGTCGTAACCCTTATGCCCTCATATTGTCGCAAAATAACCATGTATAGGGAGTAAGTAATTAACACCGCTATTGAAAAGCAAATTCTGTTGAAGACAGCTGTCTACGATTCATAATTTAATTATACCGACTTATTCAACGCAAGCTTGCATCATGTAAATATTTAATAATGGTTTTAATTAAAATTATAATTAGTTCTTAGCCGTTTGGTCTTCATCGTATAATTTTACGAGTTGACTAATTTTTTTCTCGTTTTTTTGACAAATATCTTTGGAAAATAGAGTCCAAGTAACATACAAACGATTTTATATTTTGAAATTGAAATACTACTTTGAATTAAATGACTAATTTGAATTATGATTTTGACTGGTATGTTTGTACGTATGTATGTATGTTCATCTGTTCCCTTCATCATAGCTACTTAACTACTTATTTTAATTTGACTAATGATCATCAAATTTCACCAATTTTTTTCCAGGTACTAGTTAGGTACATAGCTCTCAGTTTTTGATAGGAGCCAATTCTTGAATTTTCTATGGTAATTTTTTGAAAATACAAGAATTGGCTCCTATCAAAAATTGAGAGCTATGTACCTAACTAGAACCTGGAAAAATTTGGTGAAATTGTAATTCGTGTCTACGTGAAACAGCTAACTGACCGCACTATGAGCTATGTAGCGCCCTGTAGAGGAGATTAAGTGATGAAATATAAAAAAAATATTTTAGTAATACCGTGTTGGGTATCAAAATATCGCTTTTTAGGTGGCATAATATGACCACAGCTGAAATCTGAACATCACTATGAATATTTATTAAATACCATAATTTATACATAACAATTTCAGATGACAATACATATTTTCTTGTTTTATACTTTTTAGAGCAAGATTTTCCAGTAGTTGGGTTCTAGTTTTTATTTAACTTATTTTTTATTCATATTTGAATCAGTATTCCACTTCCTTGGCGTAATGGTAATTCCCTTTGGTTAATTCCCAGTACAGCAGATGCAGTGAATACGCCGTGATTACAAAATGGCGTCTGCGAGCTACAATATGCATTTATCTTAAAGTCTGAGACTAGACTCGAGAAATGCTTGAGGAAATATTTCTAGACGTATGTACGACTGGTAAAACGAGTGATAGGAATTATTACGAATAAGATAACTTTAACTTGATATTTCCAGTCAATTGAAGGGAATCAAAATTTTGTTGAAATCACGATATTTGGTATTAGTGTCAAGATTTTCTTTCGTGTTTCGACCTTTACTCTGGGGAAAGTTGTTCAGTTTAGGATTACAACATGTGGTAGTTACACACCCTGTGAACATCCTGTACAAAATAGTGAGGCACTATTTTATATTATGATTTACCTTCTAAGAGTTAATAGGACTGTTATTAATTTAATTGAAAGTCACTCGGTGGTATTAAAAATAGATCCCTATCGGAAATAGATCCTTATCGAAAACAGATCCTTATCGCAATCGAAAAAAAAAACAATGTCATGACTGTTTAAATTTCACCATTAGGTATGGCTATTTTAACCAAGTTTTCAAGTTTGAAAGGCAGAATAAAAGTATTACTTACTTTCGCTGGCTCAGGGACTCAAAGAGGATGTTGGCCTCCGACACCAAAAGCCGCCAGTCGGCCCTTTTCTGCACCTCCTCACGCCAATCGGGTCTTTGGAGAGCGCTCAGGTCCTTCTGCACTTCGTCACTCCAGCGGTACCTGGGACGTCCGACCGGCCGCTTTCCCGTCGGTCGTCCCAGGTACGTTCTTTTGACTGCACGATCTTCCTCCATCCTCTCTACGTGGCCCAGCCAGCGAAGTCGGGCTGACTTGGTCTCTCCAATTATATTGGGTTCAGCCACTAGGTCTTCTATCTTCTGGTTTTTTCGTGACCTCTAAGTGCCATCATCACGCCTAGTTGGTCCCAAGATCTTCCGGAAAATCTTCCTCTCTGCCACTAAGAGCTTACTTTCCTCTTTTTGAGTCAGTGTCCATGATTCGCATCCGTACATCAAAATTGGTCTAATAACCGTTTTGTAGATCCGAATTTCGGTTTTCCTGCTAATTATCTTGGACACTAGGACTTTGTGGAGAGCTGCTGAGCATCTTAGGGCATTTTGGATACGGGTATCTATTTCTTCTTCACGCCGGTTGGTAATAAAAGTATTAGAAAAAACTTAAAAGTGGTAACGTTTTACGCGACTAACGGTAAAATGTATAGCATAGTATATAAGCGTAGCATATAAGCTGTTTTATAACCCCCATCTCTAAATTACAAACATTGCGTTAGTTACTTTGTGACATAGTTTCCGTAAAACCCTCAGAGCAGAAACTTATGCATTTTAGAAAGACATTATGTTATCGCTTGCAGACTTGTTTGCATATTAATTGCTATATGCAAGAGTTATTAAAGTCACTTTAAAAGAATGAAGGTTGACAAAGTCTGCTCACGTAAATACAGGGTGTAACAAAAATGGTATACCGACCCTAATGGTTCTGAATCTGCCCATGAAACTGAACATTTTTTCCTAAGAAACATAGGCCGAAAATGGGCCGAAACATAGAATACATGAAATGGGCCGAAATACTTTATCTGTCGACCACAATTCGCCAGAAACGAATTACGCGCCGTTTTGTGAAATGCCGCGGTATTTTGTAGAATGCCAAGGCATAATGTAAATCGACGAATTATACAATTTGCCTGCGACATAGGCACTAAGTTGATTGTAGTTTTACATGTACCTAACACAATACAAGATTCAGTAAATAAACTAATCAATTAGCCGACTATAGTCCGTTTCACGAGGCAATGCGAACGCTTACCAACACATTTCGCAGCCATAGAACCAGACAAACCACCACGAACCAGACGAACCCGATTACATTTGACGGAAAAAAAACCGGCCAAGTGCGAGTCGGACTCGCGCCCTAAGGGTTCCGTACCTATCTACCATAAGATATACTAAAAGCTTTTACTCTTTGATTTTAAAAACTCCGTGACCATCCAACTTGACCCCTCTTTTATAGAAAAGTTCTTGAAACGGGAGCTCACCTTAATTGGATACTATTAGTTGTGAGAAAAATTTAAATATGTAATGATTTTAGACTTTTCCCTTTATTTGTACTGTGTGTCCTAGCTTTTTGCCAAATTTCATAATTTTAGGTCAACGGGAAGTACCCTCTAGGTTTTGCTTTTTTACATAAATGTATGGAGATGAGGACATAAAAACCCATATCTTTTGATTGCGTCGTTGTAAAAAAATTGAAATTTTCAGATCTTGTGTGTTCATAGACCTTAATATTTGATATCAATTTCAACCTGATACCTCTTCTCGTTCGTGAGAAAAAGGGTCTTGACAGACAGACAGACAGACGGACAACAAAGTGATCCTATAAGGGTTCCGTTTTTTTATTTTGAGGTACGGAACCCTAAAAATTACATTGTTTAACAAACTTGTTTTTTCTGACAGCTTTAGCTGATTACTATTGATCATGGAGAACAATAGCCTTGATATAGCTGCAAAATGTATTGGTAAGTTTTGGCATTGACTCGTGAAACTGATTGTAGTTTGACTCCCTGCGGAAAGATTGTGGCTTCATACAAGAGACGGCACTCAACAACTCTCGCTTCAGTTTTGGTGCTTGTTGCATGAATAGAGTCTAATTATAAAGGGTGAGTGGAAACGACGTAATATAGAGTGGAATGTAGTGTCGTATACAAAATATTCATATGTTAATCGAGCTTAAGAACTGGTTGTATTGTACAAAAGAATACTCCCAAAAGTTCAAACTCTGGATTCAGATCATAAAACCCGCGATTTTTTTACTTTCCATAGAAACTGCATTGCTCGATAGTGTATATAGTATGGGAAGTCATTATTGGGGTTCCGCCCTTATGGTGCGATTTCATTTGTCAGTCTGTCTGTCACACCTGTTTACCTTAACAACTACTCACGACAATCGCGACGCTAACTCTCGCTAACGTCTTGAAATTCGGAACAGGTATAGAATATGCTTGCTATGCTATTTATATTTAAAAGAGCGCGTGGGTTTTTATTGTCGCTTCTTTTTTTTCCCACTATGGCGCCACATTGTTTGTGAAGCGATGTAGTTTAGCTGACGTCATTAAGAGATTTTAATATCCAACAATGAATAAACGATTTTGACTTTGACTTGCCCGACTATATTAAAAACTCAAACATTTTCTCTAAGTAGCACAGACAAAATTAGTTTTGCGGTACTAAAAATAGACTTTATTGCTTTTAAAAATGTTACATGTATATCCGAACCCTCAGCGCGCAAGTCCGACTCGCACTTGACTGTATTTTTTTTGTATTTGGTTTTTTTTTGTATGTTCCTTGGGGAAAGTTACGAGTATTCAGTTCTATGATCTGAATCCACAGTGGAAGTTTTTGTGAGATGTTTTCTTACACCCTGTATATGGCCTACATTCCAAACAATTTTGTAGGTGGTAGGGCTTTCGTGCAAAGTCTATCTGGGGAAGCTCCATCCCTTGCCTATTTCTGCCGTAAAAGCAAGAGTGTTGGTGTGTTTCGGTTCGAAGGGTAAGGGAGCTAGTGAAATTACCGGCACATGAGATAGACTTTCCTTGTTTTCTCATGGTGGGTGAGCAACGCGCTTTGCTGTTTTAATTGTGTCAAATATTGCCACTAATAAGACAGTGGGTGCTATAAAAGGTGGCGACCACTTACCACCAGAGGGCCCTCTTGCTCATTTGCTCACTTATAATACAAAAAAAAATCTAAACGAAGTTTTCTTGCTAAATTTTATCATCGACAAATTATAAGTTTTAAGAGTCCTTGATTTTATGCAGAAAGTTTGATATGAAAACAGAAGTCTGTTTTTCAACAATACTGAGATTTCCAAATGAAATTGCGAACAACCAGTTCATTTACTTGAACTTTGACTACACAGAAATGCCTTTGCAATCCGAAAGAGGCTTTCTATTTAAAACTTTTGTTTTACAATAATTCTTACAATAACAATTACTTTGAGCCTATATAACGATTAGTTTTGTATTACCCGTCTGTCTGTCAAGCCTTGTCAGAAGTAATGAGTAAAAAATTTTACGGATAGTGTAGGCAACGAAGCAGTTGACCCCCGCATTAATTCCTCAGTCAATGAAACTTTGCTGGGGTATTACACTATATAAGACAAACCTTCGATAAAAAAAAATCGGTACTTTTAATTTTTTCATACATTTTTGTCATTTTTGTATGAAAGAATTAAAAGTATACCTCAGCAAAGTTTCATCGACTGAGGATTTAATGCGGGGGTCTTCATCCAACGATCCGCTTCGTTGCCTAGACTAGGATGCCAGATTTTTTTACAAATAATTTCTAGAGCTAAAGTTGTTTAGAAGTAAAAACGGATCACCTTAAACGCCTCCAGAATACTTTAAAAAAAGTTAAAACCGGGTATATGAGCGAGCTTTCATCTCAATATTGAGACACGAAATCGAACACCAAATACATGATATTGCTAATATCTCTCAAATTGTGAAAAGACATACGAATTCAAATCTCAGGATTGAATAAATTTGATCGCAAATCGTTCTGTCGGCGCCCTAATCCAGATAAGACGAATCGAAGATTCATCGCCATTACATCTGTTATAAGGTCTTTAGAAAGGTACAGTCAAGATCAGGTCAAGGTTGACACTCGCAGTACAACTTCCGTCTCTACGTTTTGACTAATTCAATTTTAAACGTAGGAATGATTATGCCATACGATGATGATAATGACTAAAATAATCGCAGTACAAAGCCTAATATGTCAAACTCGACGTGCACTTGGTTGAACTGAAAATTTTTGGAACCAAGTGATCTACTGATAATTACTTACAAGCAAATTTAACTATGGAACCAACAAGCAAACACAACAAAAAAAGCCTCTGCCACATAGCAGTGGAATACCAGCGGGACATACATAAAAAAAAACCAGCCCTGAAATGACACCCTTGTTGGAAATCGGTCATATTTCTCTTCTCGATGAGCAATGCAGACGTAAACACAATAGTCTGTGACAGGCCAATGATGTCAGTGCTTCAATCAAACATTTATTGCGTACAATGTTACAGGTATAATATACATTTTTAAGTTATGAAGGGGTCAAAATGGTTCCAAATAGTTCGTTTAATACTACATGCGGTACTGCTCGCCAGTTCTCTTTTCTTGGCTGTTTAAATAAATACTTAGTATTTTGGAAGGAAAACAGCTTAAACATTTCGTATTTTGTAAAAATTCCTAAATAAAGATTTTTATCTATCTATCTACATATTTTCTTGGGTAAACTTTTTGTTACACGACACATCTTTCCGACAGTTTCGTTAAACTATAGATAATCCAAACAATTATACTCGTATCTATACGATACGAGTCAGATAATTATGCCCGTTGCAATGTACGAGTATAATAGCTGTGTTTCTGTAGGTTGGCTGTCATTATAATATTGTCCTTTTACTTTGCATTTAAATTAAGAATTTGTTTGTGTACAATAAATAATCACGAATTTATAATATCTTATAAAACCTGAAAATTTACATCATACTGAAGCACTTACCATAAATCCAAAAAGTAGAAAACTTTGCGATTTTCTACTTTGTAGATTTATCCAAACACAGGAAGTGTTAAATAAAAATCATTTTCACTTACCTTCTATTTCATTATACTTGCTGCGTCGCCCAGCCTTTTTTATCCTCATACCTTTAGTAACACTCAGACCTAGAAATAACCTTTTCTTACGCAAAAGTAAGAAACCGTGTCGAAAAGGGTGCATAACTTTACAAAACAAAACATTCCACGATGAAAACCGCCTTTTATTTACCAGCTCTTTTGATGCCGACGATTTCTTTTGAAGTATTGAATTGAATTAATTATTATTGAAAATCGTTTAACCAGCTTGTAAAAGATCATAACCGAGTATTTTGAAAGCAGATACTTATGTCGTGCCTTGTTTTTAAACTTGCGAAAGTTGAATTATTACTAAGAGAGTATTTTTGGATATTGCGTAAACTGATTTGTCTCCAATTCTTCAAATTAAACCACTGTTTGTGTGAAACCTTAGTATGAAATAAATTGTTTCGTTTCATAAATCTGTGTCTTTAGAATTATTTCTCTACTTTAAAAAAGACCATAGATATGAAATTGTTGTCGGCAGAGATGATCGTAATTAACTACTTTTGTAGTTAGATCAATAAACAAATCAAAAGTCGTGATTATTGAAGAACGTGTGACGAAATTTTGGTACAAAATAATTTGTTTTGTTTGAAAAATCACTTTTTTTTTTTAAACAATTCCCTACATGATGCATATAGATGAAAAGAGAAGAAAGTTGTCACCTGGCACAAATAGGCGTAATCAACTACTCTCATAGTCACATCAATAGACAAATTAAAGGAAATTGTGATTAAATTAATCAAAATCACATGTATTTTGAAATTTAATTACATATAATCTGAACAGGCGACGCCAGCATTAACTAATATGAAATGTATGTCCAGGATCTGGAAAAGCTGAAAAAGCACTCACCCATATCGTCAATGATCGGAGCCATCCTCAAAGTGACGCCGACCAGAAGCAGACAGAGGAAGAGCAGAAGGCAAGCGGTCACCATGATCGTGTAGCGAGCGCGACGAGGCAACTCGTCGGGGTCCAGAACCTACGAAAAACAACAGGTTTAGGTTACCGATATTTTGTATCGCGAAAAACAGAAGCATTTCGTATTTTATTATCGTGTTTTGACAACTTTTCCATATTTCCTACGATTTTCACGAAGCCTTCTTGCACAGCGCCATCTATCAAGAGCTTTCAGAACTATCCATGAAAAAAGAAGCTAGTCTCATTGTTCTAAAGGTTCAATGCTAGCAACGCCATCTTCTGGGTGGCAAATGAAGTGAAAGGAGTAACAGCAAGACTCAAGGTGACAATCTTTAATAAGTGTAACAGATGCCGCTACAAGGTGTCTTTTGCTGTTTTCAATGCTAAATTGTACCACGTGACTTGTAGAACTTGGAAAAACAATACCTATAAAGGGTGTTAGAAACAGCCTTCCGAATACTGAAGACGACACTGAACATTTCAGTGAACAAAACTTTCAGGAAACGAAAAAAAAAATCCGTGTCTCCATACAAAATTGTAAACTTGATCGGGCAGTTTGAATGAACAAGCCGATTTATTTTCGTTTCCTAAAGTTTTGTTCACTTAAAGTTATTCAGTGTCGTTGACTGATCATGCCCCTTCAGTATTCCGGAGGCTGTCCCTAACACCCTGTGTAGGTATGACATTATGTATACCTACCTTATTTGCGTCAAGACGCACGCAGGGAGTCAATTCTTGAATATCACCGCATAATAAAATATCATTTTTGAAAATTTAAAAATTCAAATTCACCTTGAGAAACTTTTACAAGTAAAGCAAAAATATATGAAAACTTAACAATTATACACTACTTTACATTTAACGCAAATCAATCTTCTCTTTTGAAAAGAAAATTCAGTAATTTTGAATTTTTTGTGTAATTTCTTATCATCCGGTGATATTCAAGAAAAAAATAATAAAAAATAAAATATTAAATAAGTAAATAAAATAAAATTGGCTCCCAGATGACAGCAGGTTGAACCATCTTCCTTTGTAAAAAAAAATGGTTAGCAAAAACTAAAACTATAACGGCAACCAAGTTTTCGCTGGCAATGACCCTGAGATCGGATCAAAACTTTGGACTCAATAGGATTACTCGGAATACTGGTAAAGCGACCCGATTCCGTCAAGGGTGTGGGTGGAAGCTAAATGCAACAATTTCCATTATACGACTTTCGGAAATTCGAATGATATAATACTTACTTCGATCGATCAGTTCATACCTTGTATGGAGAACAAATTGTTGTGCTACGAGTAATTTCCTAAAGTCGTAGAACAAAAGTTGTTACAGTTGTATCAAGTTTCCACATTAAGCCCTTAAACGTTAACAGGACTTTAACCTTTTACTTAGACTATAAAACTGGACCACTTTCCCCATACAAAAAAAAACCTTTTTCACCTCCCATATAAAATGCGCTTGCAGTTACTGTAAGTTGTTTTTAGGGTTCCGAACCAAAATGGTAAAAACGCAACCCTTATGGTGCGACTTTGTCTGTCTGTCACGCCTGTTTATCTCAGCAACTACTCACGCTATAGTCTTGAAATTTGGAATAGATTTAGAATATACTTGCCCAACTATATTGCAAACGAAAGAATTAACGAAATATTTTAATTATTATTGGAAATGCGCCCAAAAAGGGGGGGGGCGATGGGGCAAAATTTTAAATTGTCGTGACTAGGTCGAATGGGGTATCATCCTAATTAGATTTTTGTATTTCTTCGACTCTTAGTTTTACGTCATAACTAAAAAAAGTCTAAAAACATATCATTCCCCCTTTATCTCTGAAGTTTGCAAAGCGAAAAATCTGTTCTTATTAAAGTCGATAGAAGTTTATGTAATTATTCCAGAAAAAATAAAATGATCTATCTCTCCACATAGCACAACTTTTTAGAAATCTGCAAAACAGCCTTTACAAACATACTTAGTTTTGCGGTCCTAAAATAGACTTGATTGCTTCTGTAAAAATACTATCGGTGACCGAACCCTAGGCGCGCAAGTCCGACTCGCACTCGATTGGTTTTTTTATGTCATGTTTTTTTGTGAAAAGTTGTTCAGTTTCATGGTCCGGATCCACTGTTTCAGTTTTGGGAAGTTGTCTTACCTTATATATACGGTCAACCGCACATCATTTGAAACATTTGCAACTCTATAACTGTGCCATAAAGTCCAAAGTTCCATCGTCGACCTCATCTCTGTCTTCAAGACTAGATCGAGGTCAAGAGTAAGCCCATCCTACTTCCTATCCTACTAATATTATAAACGCGAAAGTTTTTAAGTATGGATGTATGTTACTCTTTCACGCAAAAACTACTGAATGGATATAGGTTAGGTCCTGGAATAGCACATGGGCTACTTTTTACCGCGGGAAAACACTTCCTTCCCACGGGAAAATGCATTTAATGCGGGTGAAACCGCAGGCGGAAAGCTAGTTTACAATAAATAAATTAAAACCGGCCAAGTGCGAGTCGGACTCGCGCCCTAAGGGTTCCGTACCTATCTACCATATGATATACTAAAAGCTTTTGCTCTTTGATTTTAAAAACTCAGCGACCATCGAACTTGACCCGTCTTTTTTAGAAAAGTTCTTGAAACGGGAGCTCACCTTAATTGGTTACTGTTAGTTGTGAGGAAAATTGAAATATTTAATGATTTTAGACTTTTCCCTTTATTTGTACTGTGAGAACTAGCTTCTTGCCAAATTTCATAATTTTAGGTCAACGGGAAGTACCCTGTAGGTTTTTCATTTTTGAATAAATGTATGGAGATGAGGACATAAAATGCCATATCTTTTGATTGCGTCGTTGTAAAAATAGAAATTTTCAGATCTTGTGTGGTTCATGGATCCTAATATATGGTATTAATTTCAACCTTATACCTTTACCCGTTCGTGAGATAAAGGGTCTTGACAGACAGACAGACAGACAGACAGACAGACAGACAGACAGACAGACAGACTGCGTCATTGTAAAAAATTGAAATTTTCAGGTCTTGTGTGGTTTATTATATTATATTACCTTAATATTCGTTATCAATTTCAACTTGATACCTCTTCTCGTTCGTGAGAAAAAGGGTCTTGACAGACAGACAGGCAGGCAGACAGACGGACAACAAAGTGATCCTATAAGGGTTCCGTTTTTTTATTTTGAGGAACGGAACCCTAAAAAATGGTTTTTACCGACTTGCTGTTGGAGTACTAACATGTATGACTTTAGCTTGCTCGTCGATGGCGGACACAAGCAGCGTCCGGTGTTTGTGGTGCGGCTGGTGCGTGGCTGCAAACTGTTTGCGTCTCCGCCGTCTGCGCCTGCGCCGCTCCAGTTCCAGCTCCTCAGGGCTGCTGAGGTCTCTGAAACAAAGAAACATACACAAGTTATGTATAGAGTGTGAAAATGCCGTTACGTCTGCCGAAAACTAAAACCTGGGTGGATTGGATTAATGGATTCAGACCAGAGACACCCTTAACAAACAGTGGATTCAGACGATAAAACTGAACATTCCGATCTGATTTAGAGACACCCTGTACAAAGTGTAACATAAGCTTATCATATCATATCAACCCTGAAGGATGTGATTCTGCCTATGAAACTAAACAACTTTCGCTAAGGAACAGGTCGTAAAATAAAAAAAAAAATCGACCTTCCATAAAAAATGCGCTATCAGCTGATTCTTTTTCTTATGGGAGGTAATAGTAGATTAGTAGCCAAGGGCTATAAGGCATCAATTGCAGCCCGAGATATTTAGGCGCATGAGCGCAGCGAGGGCGCCTATAGTTCGAGGGTGCAATTGATGCTTACACCCGAGCTAACTACTCTGCTTTACATCTCGATTGTGGGGTAAGTAGGTCCTTATTACCACCAAATTGTAGGTGACCAATTAGCGCTCTAGGGTAATAATGTAGCTAGAAAAGTCCTAGGGCGGTAAGTAATTTAAAAAAAAACACTACTCTTTCAAAACTCAATTACTTACCGCTCTAGGGCTTTTCTAGCTACATTATTACCCTAGAGCGCTAATTGGTCACCTACAAGCCCCATTTGGGGGTAATAAGGACCTACTTACCGAATATGAGAGATGTAATTTTTTTTTCGTATTTCGACCTATGTTCCTTAGGGAAAGTTATTCAGTGTCATGGGCAGATTCACATCCTTCTGGGTAGGTATACCCTTTTTGTTACACCCTGTATACAGGGCTTTAAAAGGGCTAATTCTGGGGGCCAAATGCAACAACTTTTGCTTTACAACGTTTGTAAATTCGCAAAAAAAATGTCGACTCTCCATACTCGTACAACATGATCAGCTAATCGGTCCAATTTGTAAGAAAATTCTAATTTATTTATTCGAAGTTCCAAAAGTTGTAGTAAAAAAATATTTGTATTAGCTCCCAGAATAAACCTTAGAAAGCGTAGACCATTTTTTAAACCCTATTATTATTACTAGCCTATGTAGTGTCCCACTGCTGGGCAAAGGCCTCCCCTCTATCATGCCATTCTTCTCTGTTCTGAGCTACTGTTTGCCAAACGTTAAGGTCGACCTTAAACCCTATATTTTACTTTATTGAAACGTTTTAAACAAACTAAAAATTTGCTCATTTTGTCATTACAAGCAGCAGAGCAGTCCTGTGTGGTGCCGGCAAAGAATAGTACCAACCCATACATACCCGTGGGTGTCGTAAGAGGCGACTAAGGGTTAACTGGAGGATGGGCAGCAGCGTCCTCCTTTGTCTTACATCTTACTCACTGCGGTCACCTACAACCGCGGTCCATGGTGCCAGCCGTAACGCTAACAAGCGAGGTGACTATGGTACTTCCCCTCCACATTTTTCCAGCAAAAGATAGAATTCAGAGGAATTCCCTGTCGTGTAGTGGACGTTTCATGGGATGTTATGATGAAGCAGCAGATTAAGTAGCAAACAAAAAGTTTTGCCACTAACATAAAGGAAGGATTAGGAATAATGGCAGAAAAGGGAGAATGGGAGAAAGGGCTTATGCTGAATGACAACCCTCTTCAAGTAAAATGTCAAAATATGTACTTTTCATACTAAAACTTTTGATCTAGACACGCGGTAGTTCAAAGAGAAGATTAGATTTTCAAGAACTTTTATTCGGTAAGATTTACTTAATAAAATTTGAGAATAACTACTTCGGGATATATAGCCTTTATAAAGCGTGAATTTTCATACAGATTGAAATAAACAGTTTAAAATTTTTAAAATGAAAAAAATTGGTTTTGCTCCAGGCCGAAGCTCGATAATTCTACTCAAGACAACAAGCAACTTTTCCAAAGAAAAAAATTATTACTCGAAAAAAAAAATTATCGGCTCGCCATAGTAAAGTGGTGACGCGATCGACTCTTTTTGTATGGAAAGGCGAAACAATTTTTAGAGTGCTTCGGGAGCAGAACCAATAAAAATTCACGCTGAATAGGGTATTTAGTATCTATCTGCAAACCTCTCGGGTGGTTGCTTTACCTATTAAACTGAACAGCTTTCCACAAGGAACACCGATACTAGTAGCAATATTGCAATGCAATAGCAATGTTGCCCGCCGGGAGCCGGAAAATTTGGAGAAGCTAATACTAGTTGGGCACGTGGCGGGGAGAAGGAGTAGAGGAAGAGCGCCTACCCGGTGGACAGATGCCATCTTGAAGTCCACCAACTGCAACACCCAGGGGGCAATCCACCCAGCCCAAAACAGAAATGTTTGGAGAGCCCTAAACCGTAGGGCTACTTTTGGTGGTCACGACCCTCAGCCATGAGGAAACGACGAAGAAGAAGAAGAGAAGTAGCAATATGAGAATTTTTTTTACCTTCTATACAAAATTCGCTACCAATCAATCTTTTTGGCTCAGTGAACTAAAGTGATTCTTGGCCTCCGACATTAAAGTACGCCACGCTTCCCTATTCTGTGACAATTCCGTCCAGTCGGGCACTCCCAGCTATTTGAGATCCTTGGCGATCCTTGGTAGACTCGCAATTTGTAATGGACTTTGACACTAGTAAGAAAACAAAATCGCGTTGCCCACTTCATGTGGTGGGAATTGCAATGGTTTCCTTAGCTTCTTTACGCCAAAGATAGCAAACAGACTTTGCACACAAGCCCTTCCTGAAGCCAGACCTTTAAAAGCATGATTGATTATGTAATTCCCATTTTAATATTTTAGGGAGGATAAGGTGGATTTTGGGTGAATTCCCTAAAAATGGGTAAGAGGGATTTTGGGAATCGAGGGGGATAATAAGAATTTAAATAACTGAATTTAGATTACCCTCAAAGAGGTTTTTGAGGGGGTAGATGAGAATGATCCAAACTTACTCAGGGTGTGTGTTGAGTTTGAGTTTCTTGTGTTTGTGCCTGTGTGCTTCATGTTCACACCAGTGAGACGGTAACCCATCTCCCGAACTGCCGACGATCGACGCCTCCTCTGAAATCATTACAAACATATCTGAATGTTAGATCTTTTGTTTCACTAATTTGTTGATTTTATTCAATGGGGTGTTTGCCAGCACCTTTTGAAAGGTCAATTAGATGGCGCTGATGATTATCATTATGAACATGGGAAATGGAAACACAGATACTAAACGGTCACATAGTATGGAAATGATTAAGATTTGATTGCTACTGTCAAATCTCTGTAATATATTTTGTTCTAAAAATATTATATTTGTTTTACGAAATACAAAAAAATTAAGAAATTGCCAACAATGATGAGTGTGCTCTATCGAAATTTAGGATGGGCAGCCGGGTCTTTCTGTGTATCGTACCATCTTATACATACTGCGGTAACGAACAACTTACTGCGGTCCATGGTTCCAGCCACAACGCTTACAAGCGTGTTGACTATGGTAGTTCCTCTCTACATAATTGCTCCAGTAAAAGCTGGAATTCTAGAGGGAGCTCCCTGTCCTGCAGTAGACGTTTCATGGGATGTAATGATGATGATGATGATTTAAGTAAAATCAAATATTACACGGATTATCAAATTACCTACGATTGAAAGATAAATAAGTAAATGGAAGCTTTTTCAGAAACAGAGATATTTATATTATTTTCGGACATTACAACACAACACAATACATAACATAGTAAAAGAAACGTAACAATAAAAAATAATTGGACATTATTTATTGTAGAAATAATAATTTTGTGGACAGTGACTTCAAAACTTGACCATTAATCATAGTTATATACAGGGTGTTAGGGACAGCTCTCCGAATACTGAAAGCGCATGACTAGTCAACGTAACTGAACATATTTCAGCAAATAAAACTTACAGGAAATGAAGGAAAATATCGGCCTCTCCATACAAAATTGCAAACTTGATTGGAGAGTTTGTATGGAGAGGCCGATTTTTTCTTTCGTTTCCTGAAAATTTTGTTCACTGAAAGTTGTTCAATTACGTGGACTGATCATGCCTTTTCAGTATTCGGAGGGCTGTCCCTTACGCCCTATATAAGTACGCAATTTATATAACATTAATAACAATAACCAAAAGAACGTCAAAATAGAATAATCCATCAAGCTATCACATTATTTATGTTATTACCCTGCTATCATAAAAGCTCTGACCTAAAATACCGCAGTAGTTTGGTCGGCCATGATGGCACGCACCATAAAATTAAACATCTAATACGGAAATATAAAACAATTCTTCAAATTAAAACAATGAAATATGGCAAAGTTTGCAGTATACATATGCAACTTTATAGGGTTCCGAATCGAAATAGTAAAAACGGAACCCTTATGGTGCGACTTCATCTGTCTGTCTGTCTGTCATATCTGTATATCTCAGCAACCATTCATGCTATCGACTTGAAATTTGGAATAGTTGTATAGGATATGATTGCCCACCTTAATTGCAAACAAAAGAATTAAAAAAATATTATTATTACGGTAATGGGGCCGTAAATAGGGAGGCAAGATTTTTAATTGTCGTTACTAGGTTGAATGGGGTGTCATATGAAAGGGTTTTACTTGTACATTTCAAAATATATATATATATATTTTTTTACAACTCTTAGTTTTCAAGTTATGATAAAATATGTAAAAAAAAATCATTCTCCTCCCCCTTATCTCCGAAATTTGCGGAAGGCAAAATCTGAATAAAATAGGGAGTATGCATGTCATATAAATTAACTTGATTTTTTTATTTCCGATACTTTATTGCCCTGACATTACACCTAAACCATTATTTTCTTGTTTGGTGTGGATTTAAATGCACAAAATATTAATTAAAAAGTGATAAATAAGCGAGGGAAGTTTGAATTTGCAAAAAGCCTCGCCATTGGTCGAATCGAAACGTGACGTCACGCGCCATGTCGTAGTGTCGATATTCATACTGTGCTGTTGTATTTGGAAGAAAAATTCGGCTTAGCTCAGAGACCCTTTGTACAAGAAAGTTGAAATTTTGTATGAATACGTATTTTATTCTAGCCGAGAAAGTGGTAAAATAAAATCTAACAAAATATTTTTTTTAGGGTATCTCCCCTACAAGTAAAGTGGGGGTGAATTTTTTTTTTGTTCACCCCATTGTGTGGAGTGTCGTTAGATAGGTCTTTTAAAAATAATGTGAGTTTGCGAAGATAATTTTTCGGTTTAGGGATCCGTTTGCGTAATATTTAGCTTGAAAGCGAAATTGTTTGTTGGAATCACCCCGCCTTTCCTGCCAGATAAACTGTTGTTATTGGAAATGTATAAAAATTCACAGTAGTAGTATATATGATGAAATTGAAAGGACAACTATCACAGACAGCTAAGTAGGCTTTACAGGTAAAGAAGGTAGCTATAGCGGAAATAATAAAAATTGTAATATCAGTCAGGCGCTAGGACCTCGCTGAGAATATTAGGAGGTAAAAAGTTTATGTTATAAACGTTATGAAATACTTAAGCAAAACCTGCTCTGCGATAAAAAAATCGTAAAAAAAACTACAGAACCCTATACTGCGCGTGGCCCGATACGCACATGGCCGGTTTTATGAATTAGGGATTCGTTTGCGAAAAAATTTGCTCAAAAGGGCAATTTATTGTCAGGGTCGTGTCCCCCTGCCAGCTAAACGGTTAATATGGAAACGTGGAAAAATATACAGTGCTTACCACCACATGAATATGAAGAATTTAAAAGAAAAACAGCTAAGTTAGCTTTACAGGTGAACGAGAAATAGTCAAAATACTGAAAACAATGGAAATTGCAATCAGGCGCTGAATCTCGCTGTTCGTCAGGAACCTGCTTAACAATAATCATTTCTAAGATAACTATGGAACCCTATGCGCGTGGCTCGACACGCATTTTAACTATACAAACATGATAAACTTACATTAAAGTGATCTTCACAACAATTTAAATACGATATTGAAAATGCTTCAGTTTCTCTCATCACCTTATACCATTTTTTTCGTGTTTTCACATCTCTCGGATCCGCAAAACCCACATTATCTGTAAACTTCTCATACGAGTAATATTTGGGCACTTTGGCATAAGACAATACCCTATAAAATGTATTTTGAGCATTTTCCATCATCTAATAGCGATTAAAACTGAAGATCTTCAGGTTTTACCTTTACAAGCATAGATTTATATAGTCAAGATAGGGTCTTGGGAACAAGCGGTTCAAAATTTCCCCATACAAGAAAAAATTGCGCCATCTGTGAAAAATCGCGTTAACTACGTTGTGTAGTACTTCGGTCGGTACTAAATACACGGAACGGAAATAATATGGCGGGAAAAAACAAAACAAACTTTTTACTGTTTATATGTGATTTAGGCCTGGTTTTTTCAGTTTCATTAATTGGATTATAGTCAAAAACAATAATAAGAAATAATAATAATAAGAGTACTCGTACATTGTTTCTTCAACTAAGAACATTCCATTTTGTTGGTAAGTTTATTTGCATCCAATGTTGACAATATGACTGACAACGACTGACATTTGTTGGTCCTAAACGTCAGATTTCGGACCAACGAATTGGGGACATTGTAACGTGCCGATGGGCTAGTACTTATATATAAGTAAATGTTTACAAGCCTATAGTGAACAATACAGAACACGGCATGTGACGTCATCCAAAACGCGCGAAAAATGGCGGCGTTTATCCATGTCAAATTTAATCGATTTTTCAATTATTACTTTATGAAATTATTTAAACATTTCCAACAGTAATTCTATATTTTACCATGGTATAACGATGTAAGAAGTAAATTAAAGAAATAAAAAAAATAGATGAATACTCCCTATTGCTGTGGATAGAAGTTTACGAGGGCCAAACCGAAAAGATCGGGAATAGAATACTCAGGAATAAATTAGATTAAAACCTTTTTGGTTAATGACATGTAGTATTATTTCAAACACAATTCCATTTTTGAATTTAAAAAAAGTAAAAAAGAAAAGAGTAGTAGCCATTTGAATTTGACAAGTCAGTGAGGAAAATGGAGCTTACGCGGGAACATTTCCGTGCCATAATTTTTCACAACTTTCGTCGAGGTTTATCTCAAGAACAATGTCTCGCCGAGCTTGTTTCTGTTTATGAACTTGAAGCACCCAGTAAAACGACTATATATCGTTGGTATTCTGAGTTTCGTCGTGGACGTTCCTCTCTCACGACAGTTCCTTCTACTGGTCGACCAAAAACAGCGGTAACACAAGATAACATCGATGCTGTGCGCCAATTAATAAAAGAAGATAGATATGTGACATACGAGCAGATTCGGGCTTCTCTCAGCATTGGTATGACAGCGATTCAAACTATTTTACATGATGAACTGGGTGTCAAGAAGTTAGTTTCCCGCTGGGTGCCCCATCGTTTGACCGAGGAACAAAAGTCGGCTCGTGTTAATTGGTGTCGCTCTACTCTGCAACGGTTCAATAGAGGGAGCTCAAATGCAGTTTACAATATCGTCTCTGGTGATGAATCGTGGATTTATTCATATGAGCCCGAAAGAAAACATCAATCGGCTGTTTGGTTCTTCGAAGGCGAGGTCAAGCCAACAAAAGTTGTCCGCTCTCGTAGCGTGTCGAAAAAAATGGTCGCTTCGTTTGTATCGAAAACTGGTCATGTGGCTACGATTCCTTTACAAGAACGCAGAACGGTTACTGCTGATTGGTATACAATAGTTTGTTTGCAGGAAGTCATAAAAGAACTTCGTAAAATTAATCCGAATCGTCGCATCATTCTTCACCAGAATAATGCGAGCTCACATACCGCTCGCAAAACGATCGCTTTTTTAAATCAGGAAAACGTGGAGTTAATGGACCATCCACCGTATAGCCCTGACTTGAGCCCCAATGATTATTTTACATTCCCAAGAATTAAAGATATGCTACGTGTTCAGCGATTTCAAGGCCCAGAAGAGGCAGTCGAAGCTTACAAATCGGCCGTTTCGACTATATCCACTTCAGACTGGAATTACTGTTATAATAATTGGTTTGATAGAATGCAAAAGTGCATCGATTGTCACGGAGAATACTTCGAAAAACAATGAAAGTAAATATTGTATTATTTTTGTACTTTTTTCTATTCCTGATCATTTCGGTGTGGCCCTCGTATGTAAATATTACAGGAAAAATAAAATGATATTTTTAAGTTGCACAGTTTTTTAGGAATCTGCAAAAAACCTACAAACAAACTTAGTTTTGCGTTCCTAATATGGACTTAATTGCTTCTAAAATACATCAGAATATCGGAACCCTAAGCCCGCGAGTCTGACTCGCACTTGACCGTTTTTATTGTAGTGAATATAGGTTATATAAAATAATAAAATCTTTACGACTAGCGACGCAGTCAATTGAACAGATATTGATTTGTTTATTATTATGATTATACAGAACATAAACATAATCTGTACGGTATGAGGTAGTAAAATGTAAAACGTCTTATAGTCGACTACACTAGTCGGTCAAAAAACTCGGTTAACTTTTACAAAAATTAAGAAATCCTTAAAAATCTAATGTTTTAGCTTAACTTTATTTGCGAAAGTGAAAATATATTTTTTCAATACATTTGCTCGAAAAACGTACTTACAAGGTCGTAAAAATTTCTTCTTCTTCTTCTTCTTCTTTCGTGTCGGCAAGAACACAGGCTCTTAAGTAGTTACTTAAAATTGCTCTTAAGTAGTTACTTACCGAACTGGTGCGGTAAGTAAAAAAGTATACTACCAAGGAGTTTTACACTCTGATCACAAAATTATGTTATTTCTGCCCTGCCCTTGTGTGATAAAAGGCGGCTAAGTGCCATTTTGCGAAAAAAGGCGACTTAGAGACTTACCATTTCCGGGTGTGATAAAAGGCGACTGTCCTTGTGCGATAAAAGGCGACCAAGTGTCTTAATTTACCCTCGTGTCATAAAAGGCGACTAAGTGTCTATGCGATCTAACCTTGTGTCATAAAAGGCAACTAAGTGTCCTAATCAACCACTAAGTGTCTTCAACTGCCCTAGTGTCTTAATAGGCAACTAAGTGTCCTTATCTTCCACTAAGTGTCTTCATCTGCCCTAGTGTCTGAAAGTGCTGCTATTTCAACCCAACCTCCTTGTTGCGGTCATACTGTACGTATACTGACCGTCTGGCACTGGATCCCTGAGCAAAAGCAGCAATGGATGCGTGCGGTTGCGTCGCGCGTGCTCGGCGTGCAATGCGCGTGCTTTCCGCTCCACCAGCGCGACCAGCACCGCCTCTAGCCGCGCCGCGCCGCTTTCCTCCGTGCACACTGATTTGTCGACTGTCTGAAAAATACCAAAAGAAAAATTAACTTTTGTAGACAGCCAAAAGTTTCCGTTTCAATACTGCGACCTTCTGAAAGTTAGATTAATTTAGCATTTCAATGCAAAAAACCAGCTAAAAGTGAGTCGGTCTCAGTATTTTTTTTTTATTGATAAAGGGTTTACTCTTGACGTCTATCTAGTTTTGAGGACTAAAATGAAGTCGACAATGGAAAGACTTTGCCCTGAAGAAGCCCTTATAACCCGAATCTATTTAAGTCGCGAGTGAACAGGTTTCTTCTGGGCAAGCTCGTTCCATCGTCGACCTCATCCCTGTCCTCAAGGCTAGATCGAGGTCAAGAGTAAGCCCACACAAATTTTAAAAAAAATCCCATTCACTCGCGACTTGAATAGAACCGGTTCATATGAACTCGGGAACACAGACGCAGGCAGAGAATTACACTCTTTAGCTGTGCGCATTATAAAAGATGTTGCGAAACGCTTTGTTTGAATGAACGAAATAACAACCAAGTATGGGTGATATCCTGCGGAGCTTGTTAGAAACTATGGATGGTTCAAAACTGCTGCGTCAAATGTTGTTGAGTTCAGCTCGCGCTTGGTTGATTTTTAGAGTTCCGATACCAAAATGGTAAAAAAAGGAACCCTTAAGGTGCGATTTTGTCTGTCTGTCTGTCTGCCACACCTGTATATCTCGACAACCACTCATGCTATCGACTTTAAGTTTGGAATAGTTTTAGAATATGGTTGCCCAACTTAATTGCACATGAAAGAATTAAAGAAAACATGATTATTAAGTAACTCTTAGTTTTCAAGTTATGATGAAAAGTGCAAAAAAAAATTATTGTTCCCCCCTCCCTTATCTTCGAAGTTTGTGGAAAGAAAAATCTGAAATAATTACAGTCAATAACAGTTTATGTAAATATTACAGCAAAAATACAATGATCTTTCTAAGTAGCACAGTTTTTTAGAAATCTGCAAAAAACATTTACAAACAAATTTAGTTTTGCGTTCCTAAAAATGGACTTTATTGCTTCCAAAAATACTAAAGGTATATCGGAACCCTCGGTGCGCGAGTCTGACTCTCACTTGACTGTTTTTTAGGGTTCCGTACCTCAAAAGAAAAAAACGGAACCCTTATAGGATCACTTTGTTGTCCGTCTGTCTGTCTGTCTGTCTGTCTGTCTGTCTGTCTGTCAAGACCCTTTATCTCACGAACGGGTAAAGGTATCAGGTTGAAATTAATACCATATATTAGGATCCATGAACCACACAAGATCTGAAAATTTCAATTTTTTACAACGACGCAATCAAAAGATATGGCATTTTATGTCCTCATCTCCATACATTTATTCAAAAATGAAAAACCTACAGGGTACTTCCCGTTGACCTAAAATTATGAAATTTGGCAAGAAGCTAGGTCTCACAGTACAAATAATGGAAAAAGTCTGAAATCATTAAATATTACAACTTTTCTCACAACTAATGGTAACCAATTGTGGTGAGCTCCCGTTTCAAGAACATTCATATAAGAGAGGGGTCAAGTTGGATGGTTGCTGAGGCGATTTTTGTTTTAGTTCTATTTAAAAACGGGAACACTTACAAACTTGAAAATTGGTATGTTTATAGGGCATAGGCTATAAAATAACAACAAATAATAAAATTTGGTCAAGCGCGTGTCGGACTCAAAAAATCTAGCACATTATTTTACTGAAATTTCAACTAATACAATTATGTTTATGTGGTGGTACGGAACCCTCAGTGCGCGAGTCCGACTCGCACTTGGCCGGTTTTTTTTTATTACTTAACTTGTTTCTCTTCTGTAGGCTAGCTGGCTGTAAACAAACCAAGTTTGACGCTCGAACATGCTATAAATATTTGATTTGGAAAATAATGCTTACTGAGGAAAAAGACAGTTTGTAGATAATTTAATTACTAAGAAGTTGATAAAGAACAAGATGAAACTGAAAACTTGAGTCGTAAATTTTTAATTAGGACACTTTGTAACGGCGAACTCCGAACGGCATGAGTTTGACAACTGAAGACACTTTTTAAGGAACTTGTTAAACAATTAAGTTGACTCAGCTTACAAAAAAAAAACCGGCCAAGTGCGAGTCGGACTCGCGCACTGAGGGTTCCGTACCACCACATAAACATAATTGTATTCGTTGAAATTTCAGTAAGTTAATGTGCTAGATTTTATGAGTCCGACACGCGCTTGACCAAATTTTATTATATGTTGTTATTTTATAGCTTATGCACTATAAACATACCAATTTTCAAGTTTGTAAGTGTTCCCGTTTTTAAATAGAACTAAAACAAAAATCGCCTCAGCGACCATCCAACTTGACCCCTCTCTTATAAGTTTTGCATTTTTGAATAAATGTATGGAGATGAGGACATAAAATGCCATATCTTTTTATTGCGTCGTTGTAAAAAATTGAAATTTTCAGATCTTGTGTGGTGCATAGATCCTAATACATGGTATTAATTTCAACCCATAGTTTCAACCTGATACCTTTACCCGTTCGTGAGATGAAGGGTCTTGACAGACAGACAAACGGACAACAAAGTGATCCTATATTTTTCTTTTGAGGTACGGAACCCTAAAAACGGGCCAAGTTCTAGTCCGGCTCGTGCACCGTGGGTTCTGTATTCTCCATAGTATTTTTGATACTCGAAATTTCAGTAGTACGTTCAAAGCCCCTGTGCTATTTTGTTGAGATCCGACTTTCACTTGATCAGTTTTATTAGTTATAGCTTAAGTTTGACGCTTGCTTATGTTTTACGATACGATACTGTTTTTACGATATATAGTCCAGTAAAATTACGAGAGCATTGTATGGCGAAACGGAAATAATTGATAATAGCCGTGATTCTTTTTCAGATCGATAGATTATATTTCTGTGTAAAGCTTTTTAATGGAATCCACCTAAATTTACTTCATTTATTTATTTATTTTGCCGTCCAAACATTAAAAAAATATGGAATTTCAGAAAAAAATGTTAATAGATTTTTTTTTATTTACGGCTTGCTATATATTCAGAATTTCATATTATACTTGAATCCACCTAAAATTATTAGCTTTTTTGTATTATTTAACTTTTATAGCACGAAATTTAAATAAAGCTTATCTTCGCAACCAAAAATAGTAATAGATCCGTTTTGCTTTCTAATAATTTAAATAGTGCTATATAATCACATTTTTGGCAAATCCAACATAAATGTTTACAAAATCATTGTAAACCAGCGATTGCAAAAAAAAATTTTTTTTTATTTAGTATGGCATGTTTGTGAATATATATAAGAATCACTTACATTTAAAAAGGTTGAGTTTAGCTCAGTTTATTTCTATTATTTTACCTCGAATTTATTGGACCTAATATGTAAAAATAAGTGGAGATTTTATATTTTGAAATAAATTGATATTTTTAAATATATTTGTGGTAGATTTTGATGCCTATATGTAAAGTATACGTTTATCTATGATATAAAGTATATAATTGTCTATTACTATTTTTGCCTTAGCTGTTATTCGAAAAAAATATTCCGCTTTAAATTTTAGGTGGATTCGTAAATATTGCGTCTTAACATCATATTTAAATACGATATACACAAAAAAGTAGCCATTAACATTTAATGTTTTGCAAAACCGTATTTTTACTGGAGTAATAATAAAGCTTAGACAAAAATAACGTGAGTCTTGTATTGGGGCCCTCAATTTTTTTACTTTTTCATAGTTTTTATAATCTGTTAAGATATCCGCTATAATAACAGGCTTTATTCAGTTCTTTACCAATGATTTTTAAGGAGTCAGCTACCTAACCTAGAGGATTTGACGAGAGCTCTGTTTTTTACGACTACTATCATTATCAATAACCAGGACCAGCGGCTTAACGTGCATTCCGAAGCACGAAAACGCTATTTCTTGCTTAACTTTCGTGTTTGGAAAGAAAGAGCAACTACCGCTCGGCCACAATCGCTTCAATAACACTAGAATATCACATAGTATTCTGGGAAAATGTCATTTGCATAGTTATCTATTACGGTTTAAAAAATACGTTGGGTAGACAGACATAATACTCCTTTTGTCACCCCACAGATTAAGTAATAGTAAACTAGTCACCCTTTGGTTACATAACCCTAAAAAATAATAGCTATCAATTACGGTTTAAATACGGTTTTTTGTCCCGTTTGGTGCCGGCAAGGAATAGTATCATCCCAACATACACGTGGGTGTCGTAAGAGGCGACTGGTATCATACCATCTTAGTTACTGCGGTCACCTACAACCGCGGTCCATGCTTCCAGCCGTAACGCTAACAAGCGAGGTGACTATGGTACTTCCCCTCCACATTTTTCCAGCAAAAGCTAGAATTTAGGAGGGAGCTCCCTGTCCTGCAGTGGACATTTCTTGGGATGTTATGTTATGATGGCGGTTTAAAAGATACGATGGGTAGACGGACAGAATACTCGTACTCCCACTGTCACCCTTGGGTTACAGAACCCTAAAAATTAATGCGTCTACGTTTCAAAAATCGATTGGAATGAGGGAACTGAATCGGTTTATCGGAACGCTGAATCAGGAGTCTGATCACAGGAAATCGAATGTTCTCGGCCGTATAGCTGTGACATTGATAGGCCTGACTGTCCAAGGATTGATGTGTTTATTTTTCATTTTATACTATATATTTTGCCAAAACCTCTCCCAAGGCCAAAACAGGAGGTATAGGGTGCTTCCTAAACAACTGAGTTCCTATTAATATGATATTTGGGCCGTATAATTGAACAACTTTATTTAAGGGGCTACCTACCGTCCACTAGCGCCCCCATCAGCTAAAAAATATTGCTCGCTAAACACAAAACAGCTTATCGAAAATCCGGAAAGACAGATTGAAGTTTAACTACAAGTTGTAGAAAGAGTCATTAAAGTAAAAGCTCCGCTTCTGACACTGTTTTGTAGAAAAAGCTTTTAAAAGTAATATATTTAAAGGAGCTTCAACTTCTGATTCAACTTCAAGCTGCAAACTTCTGATTATCTTACAACATTAGTTTATTGACACCTTTCAACTTATGAGTAGTAAATTTTCCTTTTCCGATCAAAATAATTGATTGCATATTGTTTATCACAATATTAACAAACTCTTCCAAAATTTCAATTTCATCATAAAGGTATTTTCAACTATGGCATGTATGCAAATAATTTCGGAGCTACCCTATTCACCGGAATCTCGAATGCTTGGTAAATTCATTTGCATTGTTGATAACACTGCTGTTACTTTTAATTGAATAAACACAATATTCAATTCAAATATAGTCGGTGCTTCAAATGTTCGGTGTGTAATTTTTAGGGTTCCGTAGTCAAAAAGGAACACATAAAGTTTGGTACTAGAAAGCTGAAATTTTCATTTCATTCACGCCGACAAAGTGGTAGAATTAAATTTTGAAAAATATTTTTTTTGGGTACCTCCCCTACAAGTAAAGTCTTTTAAAAATAATGTAAGTCTGCTAAGATATTTTCGATGTGTGCATAAGTGCACACTTCGGTCGACGGCTGTCGCATGATGAGCCGACTTCTATGGGTGTGTGATGGTGTCTATGTGTGTCTGCTTGTGTTTTGTGTATGAGGATATACTTGTATGAATGTGTACACACTTCGGTCGACGGCTGTCGCATGATGAGCCGACTTCTATGGGTGTGTGATGGTGTTTATGTGTGTGTGCGTGTGTTTGTGTATGTGGATATTCTTGTATGAATGTGTACTCACTTCGGTCGACGGCGGCTGTCGCATGATAAGCCGACCTGTATGGATGTGTGATGGTGTTTATGTGTGTGTGGGTATAATTGTATAATTGTATGGATGTGTAAACACTTCGGCCGACGGCTGTCGCATGGTAAGCCGACTTGTATGTGTGCGTGTGTTTGTGTTTGGTGATATACTTGTATGGAACTGTACTCACTTCGGTCGACGGCTGTCGCATGGTGAGCGCGCGGCCGGCCCATGTGGCCGATCATCGCCTCGCGCGCGCTGCTAACAAGCTGCCCCAAGCTACTGCAAACAAATACAAAGCAAATTTAATCCCTCAAATATTGGGAATACACATTTATCGTATAATAAACAATGTTTCAATGTCGAACCGAAAACGGAGCTTTTAGCCCACGCTTTCAAAGCGAAGCGTGGGCTAAAACCTCCTTGGGTTAAACTATTTCCTCAGTTTGCAAATATATGTGTATCCGTGATGTGTATACTCTACGAACCACTGTAAATTTAAATATTTCAACAAATCCGTCAGACCAGAAGGAAAGCCTGACCAGCCCTTGTCAAGAGTTTTCAACTTGAAATGTAGAGCGGTAACCGCAGCGCTTCCGAACAGCTTCCGGTACGCAAACGTTCACAATTCCGGCGACCAACGGCCCAATTCATAAATAAACGAGCTAAATTTCAAATGTTGTGACTAGGAAGTTTTGAGGGTTCACTTTAAAACTAGTTGTATATTTCTATAAATTTTACATTGCTACGCGCTGTTGCTCGCAATTTCCCTCCCGACGCATAATATCACGTTCGCAGAATGTCACTTTCTCAAAATGTCACGTTCGCAAAATGTCACGATCGCAAAATGTCACGTTCGCAGAATGTCACGAACGCAAAATGTCACGTTCGCAAATTGTCACGTTCGCAAAAGGTCACTCAAAATGTCACGTTCGCAAAATGTTACGATCGCAAAATGTCACGTTCGCAAATTGTCACGTTCGCAAAATGTCACGTTTTTTGGGATTTCGAAAAATTTAGAAATATTTCTTGTATGAATTTGGGACTTAGGAAAATTTTGAAATTTTTTTTTGTAAGGATTTTGAACTTATAAAATTTTTAATTCTTTGCGGACTTAGAAAAATTTTCAATATTTTTTCTCAGAATGTCACGTTCGCACAATGTCACGATTAAGTGTGAAATTATGCAAACATGAAATTTTGCGAACGTGACATTCTAAGAACGTGACATTTTGCTATGGTGAAGCCTAGTGTGACATTTTGCGAACGTGACATTATGCGTCGGGAGGGCGATTTCGTGTGCACGTAATTTAAGCAGTATTTGATTGTCCATGTTTCGCCCTGTTTATCCGGTTCCTATTATTGGAGTGAATATATACAACTTAAAATAAAAGCTATCAAATGAAAAAAGTTTCACTGAAATCGGTTTTGTAGTTTTTGTGCGATTCTGGAACGAAACTCTAAACAAACAAACAGACAAAAGTTTATAAATTAGTGACTTCGATTCAGAAGCATCAAAATACTATATCGTAATGATTCTTTTGGGCATATCTTGAATGTACAGACAAAATTGATTGACAATTTTATAATAGTATAGATAGATAAATTCAAACAAGCAAGATCTTTCATATGGTATGTAGGCACGCACGGCAGAAAGCCTGTAGAAACAAAACCGGTGGACGTAGAATCGGCGCCACGGCATAAACGCCCGACACACTTTATTTAGAAACACTTTGACCTTGAGCGGTTCTCTGTCGCTCAAGGTCAAAGTGTATCTACCGACGTGCGGCCGTGTGAACATATTTCTGTAGAAGGTACACTCACACATAATAAATTGTTTGCTAAGCAAACATCTCCGATGTAAGTGCAGTTTAAAGAGATTTATGCTTCTATCTCTCAAGCTCCACTTTGACTTCCCCAACGTTCAACCAAAGTGTACTTGATTTACTTTTCGAAGTGCACTGTTAGAAGTGAATTCTATGTTCATAAGCTGCTGTCGTATTTTGAAGAGTCAGAGTTTCCAGAATGTTTCACTATACATATTAAATTTAGTTTATGTTTATTATAAAACTTCAATATTGTAAACGAGGATTCATTTAAATTCAAAAATTATGTAAAATACTAAACTTAAGGTTTCGTATTTGCGAGACAAGTATATCACAATAATATTTTCATATTTATTGGTATTTTAAACTTATATAAACTAATATGTGTAATTATTGGGGTCCTCAAAGATCCTTCTAACGTTCTGAAAAATAATTAGATAGATACAGGGTGTAACGGGCGGTGTACCGAAAACAGTAAAATCGTGTTCAGTCACGAAAGTTTTCTTTGGGAAAGTTGTTCAGTTTCGTTGACTGAGCACGCACTTTTAGTTTACGGTACACCGTTCCTTACACCTGTATATGTTTGCAACATAATCAAACAATTTTCAGAAAAGCAACCGCTTTTATAGTTCAACAAAGCATTTTGATACAAAAATAAACCTTTATCCTCGCTTGTGCTGCTTTAGTTCGTGGTAATTCTTAATAATTTAGCTGTCAACTGTATTAAGAGGGTACTGCACCCACAACACAAAAGGTTATTTCAAAAAGACATACAGGATCTTTTATAAAAGTATGAGGTTATATGTGATAAAAATATGTAATTCTAATAACTCGAACAATAAAATTGTCGATGAAGGCGTATTGCAAAACCTTCTGTCCTACAATTTTCGGAAATCCTAAGCAAATCCAAGTTTTTGATCATAATCGTCCACCGTGAGTTGAAAGGTCAATGACCGACCTCACAAACCCGGTAAGTGTTGTTGAGCCGCCAAAGGCCTCTGACATGGCTCATTAACGACATCAGATTGAGATAATTTTATTCAATGTACTCGTAGATTCTTTACAGCATACATGTCAATGCAGAATACAATGAAAATAGAGCGAGTCAACACCATTTCGAATCGAGCTAGCAGATAGTAGTCAGGACCAACGGCTTAACGTTCCTTCCGAATAATGATCTAACTTTTCGTGTCGATGTCATGGCCAGATCGTGGCAATGATCATTTCATGATGTGGCTGACCTTCTTATACCCACTTTATAAAAAAGCAACCTTACTCCCGTTTGGTACCGTCAAAGAACAGTACCAACACATACATACCCGTGGGTGTCGTAAGAGGCGACTAAGGGTTAACTGGAGGAAGGCCAGCAGCATCCTCCTGTGTATCATACCATCTTACTTACTGCGGTCACCTACAATCGCGGTCCATGGTGCCAGCCGTAACGCTAAAAAGCGAGGTGACTATGGTACTTCACCTCCACAAAATTTTTCAGCAAAAGCTAGAATTCTGGAGGGAGCTCCCTGTCCTGTAGTGGACGTGTCATGGGATGTTATGATGATGATGATGATGAACCTTACTTAACCTAACCTTTCATGAAATGACTCTGAAATGATTGGCGACATCATGAAAAATCGATCTAACGATCTGACCACGACAAAGACATGTAAAAGATTCACAATAAATTCAGCGATTTGAATAAGAATATCGTTCAAGGGTTTATAAATCTTAGTATAAAAGAGTTCATTGACTGTATCGAAGATCAAAGCCATTTATAAGATAAAGTAGCTTTTTCACTAATATTTATATAAAAAAAATTGTGTGTGCTTAGAAGTCCAAACAAAGGCCAAACACATTGCATTCACTCTCCTTTCCAAGCCCTGTTATTGAGTTGGTATACAATTTTACAGTATGGCAAATAACGGTGTCTTTTATCCATCATAGATTTTAAAACGCGCCCTACACAGGGTGACTTTTAATTAGTTCTTGATAGAAAAAGGTATGAATGTACTCATGATACTGAGCAACTTTCCCCAAGGAAATACGAAATACGAAAATCAAGTTTTGACCTCCCATAGAAACTGCATCAGCTGATAGCGCATTTTGTATGGGAGGTCGAATTTGGTTTTTCGTATTTCGAGCTATGTTTCTTGGGAAAAGTTGTTCATTATCATGAGTACATGCATATCTTTTGTTATCAAGAACTAATTACAAGTCACCTATATAAAAAAGATTTGCTCATAGTAAATAACAGACATATTTTCCTTTAGGTATCATAAAAATCGACTAAGGGATCAGCAACAGAGGATGAGCAACAGCATTCTTCTGCGTATCGTATATTATAACACTGTACACTCATCATATCTGGTGGGTTGCAAGGTCGATGACCGACCTCAAAAACCTTGGTGTCAGAGTTGTTGAGCCGCCAAAGGCCTCTGAAATTTCTTATAAACGACTACACCGAAGGTAGTTGTCGGGACCAACGATATAACGTGCCTTCCGAAGCACGGAATCTTCCAACTTTTCGGACAATCAGGTGATTCATCCTGCAATGTCCTAAATTGAGTAGGTCGCACAAAGGGATTTTTGTTTGACAGTGTCGCCGGGAAACGAACCCAGAACCTCCGGATCAAGAGCCGAGCGCTCTTACCACTAGACTACAGAGGCTGTTATGTTCTTTTACATCTCTCATATTCGGTAAGTAATTGCTAAGTAATATAAGGAATTCCTTATTACCACCAAATGGGGCTTGTAGGTGACCAATTAGCGCTCTAGGGTAATAATGTAGCTAGAAAAGCCCTAGGGCGGTAAGTAATTAAATTTTGAAAGAGTGAAGTGTTTTTTTCTTATTACTTACCGCCCTAGGGCTTTTCTAGCTACATTATTACCCTAGAGTGCTAATTAGTCACCTACAATTTAGTGGTAATAAGGACCTACTTACCTCACAATCGAGATGTAAAGCAGAGTAGTTAGCTCGGGTGTAAGCATCAATTGCACCCTCGAACTATAGGTGCCCTCGCTGCGCTCGTGCGCCTAAATATCTCGGGCTGCAATTGATGCCTTACAGCCCTTGGCTACTAATCTACTATTAGTGTCTTTTACACTGCCATAATATCACGATCCGAAATGATAGTAGACTCGGTCTAATGTTATGACATTCAATAAGTATTCTGTAAAAAATCTACATTGGATAAATATAATCTGAATCTGTAGTCACCAACCACCGCTGTCCACTGTACCAGCAACGCAGCGCGATTTAAGCTTCTACAGTTATTGAAATAAGAACTGTACAAATTCAAGCTTGATGTGCTCTCGACTGTACATCACCCTGTGACAGAACGGTGGGAAGACACGCCAGGGATGTTCGTGGGTTTGAAGAAGGCTCAGAAGTTGCAGATTCATCATCATCATCATCATAACATCCCATGAAACGTCCACTACAGGACAGGGAGCTCCCTCCAAAATTCTAGCTACGCTGGAAAAATGAGATGGGGAAGTACCATAGTCACCTCGCTTGTTAGCGTTACGGCTGGCACCATAGACCGCGGTTGTAGGTGACCGTATTAAGTAAGATGTGAGATACAAAGGAGGATACTGCTGCCCATCCTCCAGTTTATAACCCTTAGTCGCCTCTTACGACACCCACGGGTATGTAAGGGTTGGTACTATTCTTTGCCGGCACCACACGGGACAGTTGCAGATTGATCAGGATCAAAGAAGTAGATAGATGTTTGTACTTACAGTTGTTTATTTAATGTTTGCAGTATATTTATAATAAAGGGTGTAGACACCTGAAATTGTATACAAGGTTTTAGAAATCACAGACAATATTGATAATTTTCCTAAAGATAAACGAAGTGATAAATAAGCACTTACCAATTACTGGTGCCTACAAACGTTTATAATTCGATATTACAAATAAAAAGCATGCCCTTTCAGTATTCGGAAGGCTGTCCCTTACACCCTGTATACAGGGTTATCTTTCCACCTCCGGCCACATTTTAGTCAGAATAAAAATTTGACCAACTTTCCCAAAGAGATATGGAGCTCGTTGGTGATGAGAAAACCAAGTTTCACAGTCTGGCCCATCGTCGCAAGCCATGTCTGTCGGTCTTTTATAGATTGTACTTCGGAGAGTGTGCTCAAGAGCTCCATGAGCTCATTCCACCATCCCCCCTTTTATCATCGGGAGTCCAGACGTACCGCAGGATATCACCCACACTTGGTTGATAGTCCACATATTCGCAAAAAGCGCTTTGAAACATCTTTCATAATGCTCACGGCCAAAGAGTGGAATCCTCTGCCCGCGTCTGTGTTCCCGAGGTCATACGAGTATAACCCGAATCTATTCAAGTTGCGAGTAAATAGGCTCCTTCTGGGCAATCTCGTCCCATCGTCAACCTCATCTCTGTCCTCAAGACTAGATCGAGGTCAAGAGTAAGCCCATTGACAATAAAAAAAAAATGAGTCTAAAAATTTATTTTTTGGCTTTCCCATAAAAACCTTACGTGCCACCAATGATACACTTAAGTTGCGCATGAAAAATGCGTCAACGCTGCATCAAATCAGGTATGGTTTTTTTAATATTTTGTTTGTGACGTCAGGGTATGTTAAATTTAAGTCCTCGAAGTCGGCAGACAACCGGGTCATTATCAAAAATAAAAAAATAAATAAAGAATTGACCCACTTTTGATTTTTTTGCAATTTAGACTAAGAATAACTTGTTTTTTACAAAAGATTTATAATTTATTTTAAAGTGAGTTAAATTTCCAACAATTTGAGGCAAAAATATTTTTTAAAGGACTTACAGTTTTATTTTGCTTTTCAAAATTTGACCAGTTTTCAAGTTACACGATTTGAATTCCACTTTTTAGCCGTGCGCATTATAAAAGATTTTTCAAAGCGCTTGGTGCGAATGGGCGGAATATCAACCAAGTATGGGTAATATCCTGCAGTACGTCTTGACTCCCGATGGTAGAAGGAAGCTGGTGAAATCAGCTTGTGGAGCTCTTGAGCACGCTCTCCGAAGTACAATCTGTGAAAGACCGACAGTCATGCAACTTTGCGACGGCAGATCAGACTGTGAAACTAGGTTTTCACCAGCATCTCATCACCAACGAGCTTCTTGGCTCTGCGATATAGTCAAGTGAGTCTAGCTGAGCCATTCCAAAGGTGAGAGTAATTCTCCATGCAAGATCGGACTTGGGCTTTATATAAAACTAGAAGCTGTCCAGGAGTGAAGTATCGCTTAACCTTGTTGAGGTGAGGATGCCCAGCTTTTTTGCCGCAGTTTAGGCTTTTGACTCAATGTTGGTGCCGAAGTTCAGGTTTGCACACATCTTAATGCTATGTAACTCGAGGCTATTGGTAACTGGTACAGTTGTACAGTCAAGAGCACATCAAGCTTGACAAATTGGACTTTGTACTGATTTTATTTAAATAGACGTACGGGCGAGAGCCGCACTGCGAGTGTCAAGCTTGACTTGTCGTTGACTGTACCTCGAAAAGTAGGAGCCAGATTGAACGGACTCCTTTTGGTGGCGTTGACACTCACCAGATTTTTGTCATCTCACTCGGAGACACGAATTAAAGTCGAGTTCATTCGCTCTACCATGTCCTCTCTCCAAAAACGTATCTCGTCACTTCTGGCTTTTGCGCTAGTCATAAATTTCTCGACGACTGTACTATCATCTGCGAACCCAACAATACCAGGACCAAGTAGGTCGTTGATGTGTAGCACGAAAAGAGTGGCAGAGAGAACCGACCCCTGAGAAAAACTTCGGCGTCAATATTCAAGAGGTCAGAGGAGCAGCCATCAAGGACTACTCATATCGACCGTTCACTTAAGAAGTCAGATATCTAAGAGCACAAGTCAGCGGGAATGCCGTATGCAGGCCTTCGAGATGTCCAGTGACACAGCAGGGGCTTCGCCGTGATTCTCGATGGCCTCCCGACAGCAATGCGTGACTTACACTAGAAGGTCCCTAGTTGATCGGCCCCGGCGGAAGCCATACTGACTGTCACTGAGTAGGTCGTTAGATTCAGCCAGCGTCTAAACGAGATAAGAGTCAGCATCTAAACGAGAATAGCTTGCAAATTGAGATGCAAATAAATTTGCCTTCTCTGTTGCGGAGTGAGCTAGCGACCCGTCAGGTTTCAGCTGGCGAGGTAATATGGGACGGCAGATGTTTGATTCGACCGATTTGGATAGGGAACGAAATTGGTTACTACTAGAGGGGTATATAGGATGCAAGTTTGGTCCTTATGCGACTGACATGGTCATAACGCGCCCTTCGGATCACCGTCTTGCAGAACTTTGCAGCAGAATTGAATGCCTTTTTCTTCGCACGAACCCACCGAGCTCGAACTTTGCGATCACGGACTTGAACCCAGGCTTGGTATGCAGACTGTATCGTGAAAAAGCGGTATGTTGGAGAATGGAATATAGTATTCCATCCCCTACCGTATCACATCCGCAACCACTTCAGCTGAACAAGAGGGATCGCCCGAAGAGAAACACACTGGCTGCCATGGGTAGGACGCAAAGAAGTTTCGCATCTTATCCCAGTTTGCTGACTCGTATCGCCCAACTCGCCTCGTGGTGTCCAGAAGAGAGCTGATCGACACAAACTTCACCAGACAGTGGTCGGATGTTCCCAGTGGGGCTGATGCCGACACCGAGTGCCTGTCCGAATCTGTAGTTAGCAGTGTGTCTAAGCAATTAGGCGTGTGTCCGTCAACATCAGACACCCGTGTATAGCTACATTCACCAGCTGGGTGAGATATAGCGTAAAATAAACATAAACCTTTATAGTTCCATAGACCCTTAAAGGTGTGGAAATATCAAGCTTCTATAACAACAAAATCATAGGTACGGCCATTTATGTCCCATACATTTATAAACTAAACCAGGACCTATAGGGTGCTTCCCTTTGACTTGGAAGTTGAGGGGTTCACTTCGAAATCCCCTGAGACCCCATAATAGCCAACTGAGAGGGAGAAAGAGAATTTTAAAGCAGAAGATAGGGCTTTATAAAATTGATAGGTACAGAAAATTATGAAATTCTGCTAAATTCGTGTAATTTTATTAAATGGCCCATATTTAAAAAGCTGTATCTCTGAAACTATTCGTCCTATGAACATTTTTATAGTCTCAAATTGTTGAAAATTTAACTTTTTTTACAATGAATCATACAATCTTCGATGAAAAATTAGTCCTTTCGGGTCCAAATCAACCAAAATTGAAAAAAGATATTTTTTATTTCATTTTTCAGAATGACCCGGTCATCTTTCGAGGTCGAGAAATTAAATTTATCATTGCTTTTACATTAAAAACAACATATCAAAAAAACTCATATACCTGATTTGTTGCAGCGTTAAAAAATTAATTTAAGTGAATTACAACGGAGGGTTTTGTTTAGGACGACCAAGATTTTTCTCGTTTTTCAACCTATGGTTTTTTTTAAAGTTTTGAGTCATGATCTTCAAGAGGCGAACTCTTGTTTGTGTAACAATTTTCTGTACGTGAATCAATCTCTACTCTTTTCTTTTCTCAGCATTCCACTACACTTCCTCATACGACATGATGCCGGCCTACTCTTTTATTTGGTCTGTGAATGTTATCCTTCGTTTACCTACTTCCAGTCTTCCCTTCTACATTTTATTCATCATTAATTCATCATTCCGTATAAGGTGGCCGATCATCTTATAATTTTTTGTAGTCTTCTTTTCCATTAAACTCTTTCTAGTGTTATATATATAGATAAATTCTTTATTGTCATACACAAACACAACAATCACACAGAAGACTCTTAGAACAAGGGTGGAGATCTCTTCCAGACAACCTTTCTTATTATGAAATGTAAAAGGTAACTGTAGTAGTGTGTTACTCAGACCCACTCAGACCATGAAACTGAACAACTTTCCCTAAGGAAAATAGGTCGAAATACGAAAAACCAAAGACCTCCAGCTGATGCAGTTTCTATGGGAGTTCAAAAATTGATTTTCGTATTTCGACATATTATGTTCCTTGGGGAAAGTTGTTCAGTTTCAAGGTAACAGTGAGTAACATACCAAAATTATGTTCACTATTTCATCAGGACCTTATATACTAAAATTTGGCTAGCGTCCAAAAAGAACCCTTTATGAATGTGTGTATAGTAACGCAACCCATGTTTGCTCGTAATTACCAGTCTAAGTTGGCTGTGAATGGATACTATCGGTCGGGATAACGAGCCTATAGTAGACAGGGAATCAATTCACCAGGCTTATTGTAATCGAGTCCGTATCCCGGTATTCTATTGTCACGACTATGACCAAATTACAGAGGTTATTTAGCTATCGCCTGAGCTTCACTATGTTCATTTTGCAGTCCATTTTTAAGTTTAACAAAATGTCTTTTTCATGTTTTTTTTTTTCATTGAATTATTAATCACCTAATTTAGATGTTTTATACAACGTGTTAATGGAATAAGCGAAACCCTCATACACCCCTACTGATTTCCCGTAAAAATAATATGAAAAAAAAAAGACTTTTTTTATCTAGATATTGTAACGCTCAAGGCCTGCTAGAGGCTATTAAAATAGAAACCCTAATCTATTTCTAGATCCTGGTCACCGCACCAGATTGTAACGGTAGATGCAGCTCGAAGCCAGATCATCACTGGTCATCGGCAGCACCAAGATTGTGATAGGCAGGAACTGGGTCTAAGCCTGGGCACGGCTAACCAGATTGTAACACGCTGAAACTGCTTCTAAAATAATATCTGTAGTAACATAGATTCTAAGACATACTGGGCACGGCTCGCAGCACCACATTGTAATGTCTCCTAACCCCTAGAGTTATCCTAATAAGATGTAGGTGTGTATGTAGTTTAACTGTCTATTGATGTAAGTATATCTAAATGTGGTAATGTCTAAGTTTCTAACTATCCTAGCTGGACCTAAAGGGAAATCTAAAGAAAGTCCTAATGCAACCTAACACTTGTCCTGTAGTTCTTGAAGCCTAAGTATTGGGATTGTCCTAGTCGCGAAATGGCCGATGAGATGTCTGAACTGCTTTTTGGACCCGACGAGGTGATCAACGAGTAACCCTACTCCGTTTGAGTGCGGACCATGAATAAGTTGAATTCCTATACAATTAATTTCCTAGAATAAATCTATTGATTAGTATGAGCCTATAGGTACTGTAAATAATTTGTGTGAAAGGAAGCAGGCAGATCCGAAGGCTGTAAATGGTACATGAGAACATCAAAATAGTACATCTAACTTCTCCAAGATTGATATTTGACTTCCTTCAAGGAAATTTAGTTTATTTTTAACAACGTAAAGGCCTGAAATATATCCAGTCCTTTCAGCTCAATCTTCCCATATAAATAAAGGTGTTTTATTACTTTCTATGTGCGAGATGACTTACAAACTGACTCCTGTTGTATTTGCAACCCCGGTATGGATGTATTGCAATATACTGGGTTTTGTCTTTCCCAAAGTCGAATTTATATATCATCAGCTTGTATCTTAGCTTGTGGCATAGAAAAGAATGAGTTTATTAGATGAATCAAATGCGTTTTTCATTTGCAGCATTTGAGCCAAAAAGACCTTCTTTATAACAGACTTAGAATGGAATTTTATATTGAAGTGGGTAGTAGCTTTCAGTTGTAGCTATACCTTTTAAAGTTAGGAAAATTGATTGTATAGAATCCCAGAGAAGGATAGATATGCTTAAATAATTGACTGGCATAAATCGTTCAAAGTAGATTGGCCGATTTGAGGAGTAAATATTAAATCTTCTTACCCGTCTGCGACTAGCATACTGCAATGAAGACTGAGTTGTCTGGACTGCTGCTGGCTTGGAATTGGACGCTCAGCTCCCCTGCGTTCAAATGGTTTGTAGCTTTTGGTTCCTATTTCACATGGTCCATAGACCTCCTGTAAGTTTAAAAGAAGATGAACTAAGCACTAAGACATTTAGTCCCCCTTCGGGTAAAACTACTCTATAAATATTGGTTTTTATTCTTACTCAACACGCGTTTTGACGTTTAGAGCTCCAAAGGTCACTATAACACAAAAATATTTAGTAAAATAATAATTTTCTTGACAAAGATCGCCATCGGCGGGCAACTTAGGAAAGCGTCATTTAATCGTAATGTCGAATTGAACTTAATTTACTAATTGGGTGACGAAATGCCCTAGATACTTAGCTTTTGTCAATTGCAGCGACGAAACTCGGCGTACGGTCACTTTTTTTCATTTTCGCAGATTTTTCTCACATTGTGGAGTCCATCTTGCTGTCACGATTCACGGGTCGCAGCAAAAAGGGCGATGTAGCTTCCATGTTCCACACCTTTCGAATTTAGAGATAAGACCGCCCAAACCAGCCAATCAGAGAATCGGAAATCGAGTAGGCCATGGCCAGCCTCACCAATCCTACCCACTTCCTTCACACTTTTCTATTTCCTGTTTGACAAGTAGTTCGAACCAAGGAGGTTTTAATATGCGCCGATTCGCGGCGCTAGACGAGTATTTTTCAAGCAATTATTTTAAGTAATAATGCATAATCAGACCTTTATTTTCATTACGAGTCGAACAAAATCTATGATCATTTATATTAAGATTCCTATTGTATTATTACTCATTTTAACACTCCTAAAATAGAATATACTCTATTATATTCCTCGTGTAATTCCGTGTCGGACCATCGGCCCGTTACAATATTGTTATTTTAAAGTTTCATCACTTTTCTAGTTTCATCGTTGTTCTAGGCCGCGCACTCCGCGCACGCCACGCCCACTTCCCTCCCCTCCTCACCGCTCATTAACCGCGTGGCGTCGCCGCCAGCGCGCGTATCCACAGAAATATTTAGAATAGAAGCGGCAAAAATTTAAATAATAAAAATAAAATACCCTTGAAATTGATTCTACTCTCGATTCTGAACAAACTATTTTTTCAGTTTCGCTTATTCCGTTAACACGTTGTAGTAGGCACTTAGAGTTTTATACATTTTGGATCATTTTGGTCCCGTTTAGATTTTATGGATACTCAAAGTGTCTGTTTTGAGAGGTCATAAAATCTGAATGGGATTAAAACCGTTTCGCATCGGTTCGAATGTCGTCATCGAATAAACAACGTGTTAAGTAAATTGCGCAAAACCTCTCGGTTTGAAGCTCTAGACAAGAAAATGAACTACTTTTTATCTACGACTTTTGCTTCTTCATGCAAATTAATCAGCTGACCGAGCCAATAAATAAGTCAAGTCAAAATAGTTTATTCAAAATCGAATCAAAAGGCATATTCTTTTTGCGAATTTACTAAGGTCGTAGAACAAAAGTTGTTCAGTTTCAGGTTTTACGTGATTTACTTAACATTCTGTACAATTTAAGATTGACAAAAAGTGGAATAGCAATTTTCTTTTATTTTTCATAAAACTAGTACCTACATTTGCCCATGAAAATTGGACCTCTTTGCTATTGCCATGGAATAGAAACCGTGCAAAATTATTTTACTATGGGATGACATCTGCCAGCATGTCCCAAATTGCAATGTCACGTCATCATCGAGCAATATGAACTATTAAAAATTACCCTACCAAATTAAGAGAACGACGTCTTCACTGCCTTGTGACGAATTACTTCTTTAATCCGCCTTCTACTACCCTTATTATTTTGTGCTTTAGCCAACACAATTTTTTTTCTTGGAAGTCGAAGAACAAAAGCAGTTCATTGTAAGAGCAAGAACCCTAGAGGTTTGCAGGATATACAAAAGGCACTGTTTGTAGGCTGCAACTTTTATCTAAATATATTAAGGGTGGATTTTTTAACGTCACCTGGAGGGAAAGTACTCTTAATACTGGATACTTTTTTACTCAAAGGAAAAACTTCTTTGTTTTAAAAAGAAACAACACTGCTTTAAAGATTTTCGAATAGTACTTATAATAGGTTAGGAAGCAGACTCGGTAAACGGTATAAGGCTAGTGCAATGTTTGTTCTCTAAACAACGAATGATAAATATGCTCTATTCCGCCGTTATAGCTCTAAGGTATATGCATATAATTTCGTATAGTTATGTATTTATTTCCCCCCTGCTCGACCTTGTCCTAAATACCCTTGTTATTCCCATATTTTAGTGAGACGTTACTTGATGTATTGGTTTTTTATGGTAATTGGTTAGTAATAACAAAAAAGTTACCTTTGGGATTCGTTTAGTAAGCAAGATTAATATGAAGTATCAAAAACTTGTTATTTGAGAGTTTCGCGGTCTCTAACACTGTTATGATAAAAGCATAACGGGTTTTTTTATGAACTGGAATCTGCTGGAGTCCAGTTCATCTGTGAACATAGTAGTACTAGCAACAGGGCCAAAATATCGGCTTAATAATATCCCATGTCGTGGTAAGAGTCCGTTATAGGTACTGTTTTTTAAATAGGGTAGACAAAAACGGATAAGGCGAACCGGAAAAATATTTATACATAAATTGAACAGCAGCACTGCACTTACTTTAGCAATATGCGAGTATTAAAAAGGTACCAAATATTGCATGCCGTTTTTCAAACCGTCTGAAGAGTTAATCAAGAATCTTCCTGCGATTAATATTTAAGACTCAGTACCTCAAAAGGGAAAAACGAAACCCTTATGGGATCACTTTGTTGTCCGCCTGTCTTTCTATCTGTTGCTAAGACCCCTTTTCTCTCGAACGGGTTAAGGTATCAAGTTGAAATTAATATCAAATATTAAGGTCCAAAGATCCTTGAAGCTGTGAAAATTCTAAACTTCTACAACAACACAATCAATAGATATGACCATTCATGTCTCCGTCTCCATACATTTATGAACCAAACCAAAACCTATAGGGTACTTCTCGTACTTCATAGCACAATAAAAAAGAATAGTCTAAAATTATTTATCAAAAGAAATCATAACCAATTAAGGTAAGCTCCCGTTTCAAGTCCAATCGTATAAAAGATAGGTCAGGTTAGAGTGGTAAAGTTATTAAAATCAAAGGGCAAACGCTTGAAGAATATGATATGTATAGATACGGAACGCTTAAGGCGCAAGTCCGCCTCAAACTTGGCCGGTTTCTTGAGTTCTGCGTTTTAACGTTCAGCATCTTAGTTAAGTGCCGTTGGTTAATCTGTTTGTTTATGAAGGTTAACTCTGATTTGCAGGTGCCAAAATTCTCCTGACTGGCGATCTAGCCCTTTATGTTTTGACACATATAAAACGTGTTAATGGAATAAGCGAAACCTTCATACACCCCAACAGATTTTTATTAAAATAAGTCCATTCCCGTAAAAATATCTTACGAGGGCCACACCGAAATGATCGGGAATAGAAAAAAGTACAAAAATAATACAACAATATTTACTTTCATTGTTTTTCGAAGTATTCTCCGTGATAATCGATGCACTTTTGCATTCTATCAAACCAATTATTATAACAGTAATTCCAGTCTGAAGTGGATATAGTCGAAACGGCCGATTTGTAAGCTTCGACTGCCTCTTCTGGGCCTTGAAATCGTTGACCACGTAGCATATCTTTAATTCTTGGGAATGTAAAATAATCATTGGGGCTCAAGTCAGGGCTATACGGTGGATGGTCCATTAACTCCACGTTTTCCTGATTTAAAAACGCGATCGTTTTGCGAGCGGTATGTGAGCTCGCATTATCCTGGTGAAGAATGATGCGACGATTCGGATTAATTTTACGAAGTTCTCTTATGACTTCCGGCAAACAAACTATTGTGTACCAATCAGCAGTAACCGTTCTGCGTTCTTGTAAAGGAATCGTAGCCACATGACCAGTTTTCGATACAAACGAAGCGACCATTTTTTTCGACACGCTACGAGAGCGGACAACTTTTGTTGGCTTGACCTCGCCTTCGAAGACCCAAACAGCCGATTCATGTTTTCTTTCGGGCTCATATGAATAAATCCACGATTCATCACCAGAGACGATATTGTAAACTGCATTTGAGCTCCCTCTATTGAACCGTTGCAGAGTAGACCGACACCAATTAACACGAGCCGACTTTTGTTCCTCAGTCAAACGATGGGGCACCCAGCGGGAAACTAACTTCTTGACACCCAGTTCATCATGTAAAATAGTTTGAATCGCTGTCATACCAATGCTGAGAGCAAGGAGGTTTTAATCCACGCTACGGTAGCGTGGATTAAAACCTCCTTGGCTGAGAGAAGCCCGAATCTGCTCGTATGTCACATGTCTATCTTCTTTTATTAATTGGCGCACAGCATCGAAGTTATCTTGTGTTACCGCTGTTTTTGGTCGACCAGTAGAAGGAACTGTCGTGAGAGAGGAACGTCCACGACGAAACTCAGAATACCAACGATATATAGTCGTTTTACTGGGTGCTTCAAGTTCATAAACAGAAACAAGCTCGGCGAGACATTGTTCTTGAGATAAACCTCGACGAAAGTTGTGAAAAATTATGGCACGGAAATGTTCCCGCGTAAGCTCCATTTTCCCCACTGACTTGTCAAATTCAAATGGCTACTACTCTTTTCAATTTTACTTTTTTTAAAATTCAAAAATGGAATTGTGTTTGAAATAATACTACATGTCATAAACCAAAAAGGTTTTAATCTAATTTATTCCTGAGTATTCTATTCCTGATATTTTTTTGGGTGTGGCCCTCGTAAAAAGATTTTTTTTCTAGTTAATGTTTTTTTAAAGTTTCATCGTTGTTCTAGTAAATTTTTAAGCTCCACCTCGCGTCCGCGCACGCCACAGCTATTTCCATCCCCTCCTTGACCCTCATGAACCGCGCGCCACCCGCGCGCGTAGCCACAGAAATATTAAGAAGCGGCAAAAATTTAAATAATAAAATTTTAAAAAAAAAATTACCCTACTAAAAAAATAACCTGTAAATTGATTCTACTCTCGATTTTGATCAAACTATTTTCTCAGTTTCGCTTATTCCGTCAACACGTTGTATAAGAGTTTGGTCCGGGGTTCAGAAATAGTCCGATAAGTCGCCAAATTCCTCTCAGTCCCTGTTCACACACGATCAATTCCTAGTGTCCACAAAGAAGGCTTTTATCAGAACCGAATGAGATCAATCACTGTCGTCTGTGACTTGTCGCTCGTCTGCAAACCCCTAAAAAAATTTCTACAGTTGCCTTGTTGCTAGTAAATTAACTATTTTTAGGGTTTCGAACATGGTAAAGACAGAACCCCTATGCGACTTCGTATGTCTGTCTGTCACACCTGTTTATCTCAGCAACTACTTACGCTATCGTCTTGAAAGGAATATACTCGTATATAGAATATGCTTTCCCAACTATATAGGGTAACTTTTAATTAGTTCTTGATAGCAAAAGATATGCATGCACTCATGATACTGAACAACTGTTCCCAAGGAACATATGTCGAAATACGAAAAACCAAATTTGACCTCCCATACAAAATGCGCTATCAGCAGTATCAGCTGATGCAGTTTCTATGGGAGGTCAAAACTTGATTTTCGTATTTCGACCTATGTTCCTTGGGGAAAGTTGTACTATAGGTATATCGAAACCCTCGGCACGTGAGTCCGATTCGCACTTGACCGGTTTTATACCTTTCTTCATACTATGTTGTAAAATATACGGTGTAAGGAACGGTGTACCAAAAACTGAAAGCGCGTGTTCAGTCAACGAAACTGAACACCTTTCAGAAAGAAACATATTTGGAAAATGAAAAAAAAATCTCTCCACACAAATTGCTCCATCTGGTCGAACAGTTTCTATGGAGAGGTCAAAGTTTTTTTCCTTTAGACCCTTACAAGAATGACTTTCATTTAGTCCTTGATAGCCAAAAATATATGCATGTACTCGTAACTACAAACAACTTATTAAATCTTCTACGAGCTACAACAATACTCTACGGTTTATGGCTAAGGCGTAGCTCACTTAAATAAATGTGGTGCTTGAAACTTACCACTATGCCGATAGGCCGGAAACATTTCGATATGAATTTTCAAAGAGTGCCTTTTTTTAAATAATCCCATAAATCTGATAAAACTGATATATACAGATATAATAAAAAAGAAAAAAGAAAAGTTTTGCTTTATCTGCCGAAACATGCGTGCAATATCGTGCAAATGACATTATTGGTGGTAGGGTGGAAAAGGTTTTTGAAATTAGAACGTGATTATGAACTTTGGTATGAGATACTGGCGCTTTGCTTTATAGTAAGGGTGCTGGTGTTAAAATTTCTATATGATTTGCTTATGTCTGCCTCTTTGACTGATGATAAAAAGCATCCTCTAAAAGATACAAAAAATATTGGCAGACTTCCACACCCCTGCGTTTTTGAGGAATTTAGTTTTATCTATTTTGAAATTTGACAATGAAACGTACACCTGGCAGACTATGACTGTCCGATTAAACAAAATGTACAGGACCCCAGAAAAGTGGTCTGCTATCATAATAGCCCTGCGTTGTAAAGTTACAGCGCTTCAAAATGCAAAAAAACATTACTTCGTCGCTTGATAATGCAGAGCCTTGCATGTCTGCCTCTTCAATTTTCTACATCTTCAGAAGTATTATAAACAGCAGCCACAAAGGCAGACAAAAAAAAAACATTATTTAGTATCTTACTTTTAATTTTTTTGCTTTAACTCAAAAACGCAGCGACGCACAGAAAAACTTGTAAGGACCAAATCGATTCGTATTGAGCTGAACTATCATCCTTATCAATATGAATCATGAGCAAATCCCATATACCCAAATAGCAGCCAGCACCTGCCAGCTCACTGCTTGCTGCTCAGCTCAGCTAACTAACTATTAGCATTTTTCTCGCTATGATCAATGATATTACAATTATATAACCTGTAATGAGGCAAAAAATTGTGTTTCCTCGGCAGCCAAATTATTTCGCGTTTCGTGCTTTGAAACCCTCGCTGCGCTCAAAAATTCTTCTTTTTGTTGTGGCTCAATCCTAGAATCCTTTGCTTGCCCGAGTCAACACAAGACACTCGCGCTAAATACCAATTTTCCTGCCCAATAGTTATTTGTTGGGTATAATTTTTATGCCCAACAAATAACTATTTTCTCGGCATGCTACTATAGGCAGCCATTTCCGATCGTTTTTCTTGCTTTTCCTGTAACCTTGCCAGTTGCCAATTGGAATGACTTGAAAATACCATCCATCTTCTTAACCGTATACAGCTACTTATTTATTGAGTAACTGAAAATAAAAAATTACTATGTCCAAATGAAAAATGGTACAACATTGCAAAATAAAGAATGGTTTACGTGCAAACAAAATGTGAAAGAAATATCAATTTGTTATTTCTTTGAAAGTTGATTTCCAGGTTTAAATCAACGCATAAAAAATTGATATTATTTTTGGATTGATATTTATCTAAAAGTGAAGGTCGTCGGTTATATAATTGTAATATCATTGGTGAAGGTTCGAATCGTCAAAAGTTTCGATGTGATTTTTAGGTTATGTCAACTCACAAAGTACCAGGGTGGGCGAGGTAATCCTGCTCATTTTGGTATTAGTAACTTTGCGTGAAACATGGTACACGTTTCGGCAAATAACTAACATTGTTTTTCTGACTGTACGAAACATTCCAGGTTTAAACTTTAGTCTAAAGTAGGGCCAATGTACGAAGTCCGTTTTGCCCTTTCCTTAATACCAACATACAGGTAGGGTTTGCACTATTCGTTTAATTTTACTATTCGAATAAAATGAATACTTTGAGAGCTAATTATTCGAATATTCGGACAATCGAATATTTTTTAAACATTTATTAATAATAATACAATTTCAGTTCAACATAAAGAATAGTAGCTAGACCGGGATTCGGTTTGATTCCAGCATTATTGTATTCAAATAAAATTAAGTATTTTAATTAGTTTTATTTTTGAATGGTCAATAAAACCACATTTACCGTTTTACAAAGTAAACTTAGGTTAGTGTTCACACAGACTGCAATGCTTCTTTTTGTTACAATTTAAGTATTTGCGGAAAATCATACAGAAACACGTATTTAAGCGTTTCTTGAAATCATCCTCTTAGTAAGTTTCATCATTAGTACCGGAGTTCTATACAATTTTTCATCTTTCCATTTGTGTAGCGACGGATCATTCCGTAGTGGATTGTTTGGCGGCGGAAACTCCATGTCGACTCTAATTTTACCCCGTTTGCGGTCAATTTTTAAGAAAGGCTCAAACACGTGTTTCTTTCTCTTTTACCATGAGCTTTAATTCACTTTTATACAGTTAAATTTCTTAAAATTATTTCTAATCGCGAACCTTTGACAATAACATGAAAAATACATATTCCAAATTTCATGTATTTAACATCAGCACTTTCAGAATGCCACACAAACTTCATCCTTTAATTTAATCTCCTTGGAGGATGAATTTCTAAAAAAGCTTCAAGAAAAGTCAAGGTAGAGCGAATAAACTCAACCTTAAGTCATGTCTCCGAATGGGGTAACAAAAATCTGGTGAATTTCAACGCCACGAAAACAGAGGCATGTCTGTTCACCGCAAAAAGAAGTCCGTTCAATCTGGTTCCTACTTTTCGAGGTACATCTGTACCAGTTACTGACAGCCTCGAGCTTCTTGACATGAAGTTGTGTGCAAACCTAAACTTCGGCGCCAACGAGTAAAATAAAAACCCAAACTGCGACAATAAAGCTGTACTGTATACTCAATAAAGTTAAGCGTTAATTCACTCCTAGACAGCTTCTAGTTTTATATAAAGCACAAGCCAGATCTTGCATGGAGAATTGCTGTCACCTTTGGGATGGCTCAACTAAATACCAACTCGACGCACTTGACTCGATACACCACAGAGCCAAGAAGCTCGTTGATCATGAGATGCTGGTGAAAACCATGTTTCACAGTCTGGCTCACCTTCGCAAAGTTTCATATGTTTGTCGGTCTTTTACAGATTGTACTTCGGAGAGTGTGCTCAAGAGCTCCACGAGTTCATACCACCATCCCCGTTCTATCATCAGGAGACCAGACGCTCCGCAGAATACCACCCACACTTGATTGATATTCCACACATTCGCACAAAGCGCTTTGAAACATCTTTTATAATGCGCACGGCTAAAGAGTGGAATTCTCTGCCTGCGTCTGTGTTCCCGAGAATTTATTCAAGTCGCGAATGATTGGCTTCTTCTGGGCAAGCTCGTCCCATCGTCGATCTTATCTCTTTCCTCGAGACTAGATCAAGGTCAAGAGTAAGCCCATTGACAATAAATAACAAAAAGCTGAGACATGTACTTTTTGAATTTTTACAGAGCTCAAATCCAAATTTGTACGAGTATACCTGTAACTTCACCTATTTCACCTCCTTGGAGGATGATTTTCAAGAAACGCTCAAACACGTATTTCTTTATTTTTTATCGAAATTTTAAATGCTTATTTGTATGAATCTCACTTCACAAAACAATGGATATTCATTATTCATACAAAACATTTTACCTCATTTCATTTTCCTCTTTCTTAAAATAATTTCTAGTCGCAATACCATATACCAATACACAAAGAGATTTGAACCTCGCTGCGCTCCCAATTCATACCCTTCGAATTTCATGCTTCTAGGTTCATCTATAGTTTTGGCTTTGCTTTGATGAGTCAATCAATAAATCAAGAATTTCCTTTTCATTATATTCTTGTAAAATTTAAGTAACTTTTATTACTTTTGTAACTATTCGAATATTCGAATAACTTTAATGAACTATTCGAATTTGAAATTTGAGATATTCGAATAAAATGAATATTCGAATATTCGAATTGCAAACCTTACATACAGGGTTCATCTTTCCTTGCAGGTTATAACTTTTCATACGGTTGACAGTTATCAAAACGGACCTTTTACGTTGGCTTTAGTATGAGGCAGGGTTGCAAACTGCGAGCTCTTTAGTCTATACGCAATCTTTATTTTATTTTAGGAAAAGAAAACTATTAAATCTCGTTTTCGGCCTGATTACCGTAATATCTGAGAAAACCTTCTCGACCCCGCTTCAATACTGACTTTTCTACGAATCTACGAGGTACTAGTATGTATACCTATGATTTATGCTACGACGTAGTTTTAAAAAAAAACACCGTAACTTATCATTATACCTGAAACATTTCAATATGAATCTTATAACGTGCCCTTTATATAAAAATGCCACGAATTGTAACGTAAAACATTCACCATTGAAAACCAATCAGATTGTGAATCCAAACATTATCGCATGAAAAATTCAGTGTTAACCTTTTTAACCCGTACAATCTCTGCTTCGTCGATTGTTACCACCTGTTCGCTGCTGTATAATTTATACTACGGTTTAGAAACGGTTTCATAAAGATTAAAAGAAACGAAAAATACTCGTAGAAGCGCCCCTGACCGAATGGCAGCTGTCCTTCCGATCACGAAAGCTATGCAACGTTGACCGTCGTCAGAAACCAGATGGGTGACCTCTAGTCGTGAAATAACTAAAGCGTTTTTTTGCTTCGGAAGGCACGTTAAGCTACTGTCACTTATATTCAAAGGCCTTGTGGTGGCTTGACAACTTTGACCACCAGTTTAGCCGATACCTTGGCAAACCTAATGGATTGGGTTTGGTTTATCCTCTGGGTTGGGTTGGACAGAGTTGCTCTGTGTAAATAGCAGTGCTTTCTTCAAATTCCCGAGACGCAAAACGGAATAATAATGCAAACGACAAATACACGAAAACACAAATGTATACGAATTTTGCTAACCTCGATCGAACGGTCCAAATCGCCCTCAGTTGTAAATACCTACGTTAAACTTAAAGCTCCTTTACATCTACTGCTGACTTTTTTTTTGTCAACTAAACAACAGTTCACAATACATAAAAATTGCCAACAAAACCTTCAAAGGGCTCAGCTTTGAAAACATTTTTCGAAACTGGACGAATCAAAGAACATTTGAAGGTAACTAACTGAAAATAATTGAAAACAAGCATTTAAAAAAAATCAATTCAATCAATCGGTTAAAGTGCCAACAGCAAAATGAACAAATTGCTCAAATCAAGGAATTTAACCGATTGAATAAACCCAAAACGAATCGTGCGGAGCGAAAACTAGTAGAAACCTTTTTCAAAAAGAGTACAATTCCAATATTTCCGTAATTACTTTGATTACGCTCGCGTATGTATGGTCAACCGCACGTCGGTGGAAATATTTGCAACTGTATTACCACGCCATAAAGTTGAAAGTGTTTCCACTGACGTGCTGTTGGGTGTACGTAGAGTCAAGAGCACGTCAAGCTAGTAACATTGAACTTTCTATCGTGCTTGTCTTCGTCTAATGTCTTATAATAAGATGATAAAACTATTAAAAGAATACCTAATAAATAAAACTTACTATAATTTAAACGAATATTTCAATGATAATAATAAATAAACTAAAAAAATATACCTACATTATATAAATACATAATTAAATATCGTTGATAACTATTTAAAATCTCGGTCCATCTCAATGATTGCAATGCCTCTGAAAATGGGCTCATATGAGATACCTTATTTATAATACCATCTTGTTATTACCATATGAAGGCAATAAATGTATTGAGTATTGAGTTTAATGTTACAAGCTTGACGTGCTCTTGACTCTACGTAAACCCAACAGCACGTCAGTAGAAACACTTTAAACTTTATGGCAGGGTAATGCAGTTGCAAATATTTCCACCGACGTGCGGTTAACCATAGAATACATGCGGTTAACCGTACATACGCGAGCGTAATCAAAGTACTTATGGAAATATTGGAAATGTACTCTTTTTGAAAAAGGTTTCGAACCGTTTTCGCTCCGCACGTTCTCACTAGTGACATATGATTTGTGGTTGCGAATCGTTCCGACGCGAAAATTCCGCTCTAGTGTATCATACTTGACCGAAAGATCCGTCAATCCACTACTACACTAAACCCGACGACAAGAGGCCATCTGGGAACTGTGTAACTTATCTCCTTTGTTCCATGTACGGGCTGAAGTTGAACTGTTTATTTAGGTCACTCTGACGACTGAAGGACGGCTTCGAACATACCACTTGAATCAAATTATTGCTATTTAGCTACAAGGTTTTAGATTAGTATAGCGATGGAATGCTGAGCACAATTTTAAACATTTTCCTTAAGTATAGTGATCAGCGATCTCACTCGATTACTTCTAAACTGTACAAGCTAATGAAAAACTGGTTACTAAACCTGAAAGTGCTTGAAGAGCTCTATCAAACGGTATCAATAATAGGTTACAGAATAAACGGAATCTATCCGAAAATTCAATGTTTCCAGCTATCATATATTTGGCAGCCACATGGCACTCATGTCTTGATAATACCATCGCAAATTGCAAGTAAGATCTCTTTTGATACACTCCTCACAGAGGTCGCGCTCCGAGCCTCCGCGAGATTTCTTCTACGGAGTCTTTCCTCCGAGCACTCTTCCCTCTGGGACCTCTCCTTCGGAGTCCTCTCTCCAAGTCCCTCTTCCCTCTACGATTACTTCTACTGAGACTTCCCTCTGAGCTACTTTACCTCCGGTACCTCTTTTACGGAGTCTTCCCTCAGAGCACTCTTCTTACTTGCTATGGTAAATGAGTACCATGTGGTTGTACTAAATGTTTGGAAGCTGGGAACATTGAATTTTCAGATAGATCCAGTTTATACTGTAACCTATTATTGATACTGTCTAATAGAACTCGTGAAGCACTTTTAGGACCAGTAACAGTTTTTCAATAGTTTGTATAAAAATTTATCGTTTCCACCCTGTACGTTTGATTGAAATGTAAAGTATTTTATCTATAGCAACACACAACATGACAGAAAAGAAATATTCAAAGGATTTTCCCCGTATCCATATCGACAATTGGATCCACGTCCATTTCCGTATCCATCGAGCACGGAAGTCAGTGAGGCGTGAAGATAGACTGTGACCTATTTGTGTTGTTCTGTATGGTCCATACCCAACGAGAAACACCGAGTTCAGTCACTAGAGTAAATACTGCTACACTCGTATTGGCATTAGATAACTTTGAAATCAAGTTGTGTATTCGAAATTTCCAGTGTGGAGCCGGCAAAGCATAGTCCCGTATATCCCATACATACTCGTAGGGTATCGTAAGAGGCGACTAAGGGTTAAAAACTGGAGGATGGGTAGCAACATCCTCCTGTGTATCATACCATCTCACTTACTGTGGTCACCTCCAACCGCGGTCGTAACGCTGTCAAGCGAGGTGACTATGGTTCTTTACCTCTACATTTTTCCAGAAAAAGCAATTCTAGAGGGTCGCCAGGGTCCTGTCCTTTAGTGGACTTTTCATGGGATGCTATGATGAATAGAAAATTTGGTTTGTAGAACTTTTCTTTAAGACGTATGGAAACTGATATTTATTTTCATATTCCAATATTTCGCATGGTTAAAAAGTTCGTGTAAAGAAGATTTGACAGGTGCAGGGGGATAACGGTAGAAATTAATTAATTAACTACTTACTTAAGAACGGAGTCAAAGGGCTGTCCTCAAAGTGATGCTTCGCAAGAGACGGACCTTCTCCACAGATGCGATTTACAAACAGGTGGATAAATTGCGAGTGCGTCACCTATTTATGTTACAAGCCGCTGCTTCATTTCATAGACAAGCTTTAAGCTCCAGCATGTATAGTGAGCTCATCAAACGCCGCATTTACAATTGGCCCAACCCCGGTACACGTTCCCGACATGCCCAAAGGCTGCCACCCTTTGTACATTGCTACATTTATAACTTAGTTTGCCGGAAAATTTGTCAAGTTTGCTTGCTTACGGTTAAGTCTTTTAAGTTAAAAGTGAAATCCTGGCTTGCGACGTTGAATTATGATCAAACTGAAGAGCTATTTAAAATTTTAAGTTGAGCAAAACACTACCTTGCAGTCAATTCACATATTATTTACTCACACTCACTCTCACACTCATACATTCACACACATACCCACACACTCACTCACTCCGCCAAACACATGCCTTCTATTTTACACTTTTTGTTTGTAGTATTTGTGCACTGTCCTATTTCCATTTATTTCTGTTATTAGCAACCTCATTCTTAAATTGATTAATTGTTATTGTAAATTTATCACCCGTCGTCCTCTGTACAACTTTGTTTTGTAATGCGGCCCCTGCGATACAAGCCTAGAGCTTAGTGCAGGAGTCACAGATCTGCGTATTTAGATTTTAATGGACTTTTTAAATAAAGAAATATTGTATTGTATTGTATTGTATTATTCAATCACTGACGTAAAAACTTCTTATTAAATCCTCAAAGACGGCATTTTTTTTTCTGTTGAAAATATTAGTCTGCTAATTGCGGGATTTTTATTTTTCTAGGCAAAAATAAATACTGTTTTTATCGAAGAGAGGAAATTATGAATAACAATTTTATATTATTGTATAATTTTCATTATAATTATATGATTAGTTCAGGAATAAAAGGAAATGATGACGTCATCGTACAAAAAATTCACGGAAAAACTGTAATCCGTTTTTTTCGTTTATGGCAACGATTACCAAGTAGCTATGTTAAAAGCAATCGGCTTAAGCTGTCAGAAAAAACAAATTTGTAAAACAATGTTATTCTTTCAGACAAATATACTATGGTTTTAGTATCATGGCTGCAAAATAGGTTGGTAACCAAATTAAGAGAAAGAGAAGAGAAGCTTTTGACTAAGTTGTAAACTCACAGAGCTCTTTAAATGTAGAGCAAACATACATAGTTTAGTATATTCTAGTTTCAAGTACAAAATAGTTCGATGAATTCAACACGAAACATTTGTTGTTTGAACATACAAAAAGCTTTTTGGAATAATTGAATCGGAAGGGGTTAGCGCTTGTCCCATTTAGTTTTTTTGGTGCAAAAACCGAAAAGATTTAATCAGTAAACAAAACTAACACCATCTTTCCCAAATAAACATGAGTTGGCAATCGTGAAAAATTTCGATTGTACGAGGTGCATACAGTTGTACGAGGGGTGTTAAAGAAGTAGTTATATTGAACCACATTTTGGCTGTATAGTCTTTTGAAAATTCAGGAAAAATTACTTTGTCTTAGGTCTGACTCGCGCTCACCGCAGATACCAAACCAAACTTGCGGAATTTTGTGGTAAGTACTTTAAAAAAAAAAAAAAAAAAAAAAATTACGCTTCTCAAATCTCCCAAATCGTTTTGTAGTTTATCGAACCAAATAAATTTTGGAAGGTTTTTCTTACTCTGGCTTGACTCTTGATCTAGATCTCAGGACAGAGAAAAGGTTGACAATAGAGCAAACCAAAAAAAGCCTGTACACCCGCGATTTGAATAGATTCGGGTTATATGAACTCGGGAACACAATCGCAAACAGAGAATACCACTGCTTAACTGTTCGCATTACAAAAGATGTTGCAAAGCGTCTTGTGCGAATATGCAGTCGGGAGCATAACCCACTACTAATAGATGTAGTTAACAAATTCAACACGAGGACAATGACCTCAGGCAAATTTGTTGTTCCTCTTGTCAACAATTATTATGCAGATAGGACATTAAAAAAACGTCTGCCATATTTACTTAACAGTTTGTCTGAGGATATCAGGGATAAACCCAAAAAACCTCTTTTCAAAATTAAATTTAAAAAGCATTTATTAAACTCCTTAGAATAATATAGTATAAACAACTAGTCATAATAATAGTGTTCCTAGGCATCTAATATAAAAATACTATTATAATAATATGTAGAGACTCCGATTCCGCAGACAAACTGCTAAGCAGTTTTGCGGGACTTTTTGTTAGTTTATAAGTTATATAATTTTGTAATAAATAAATAATAAAATAATAATGTAGAATATCAACTAAGTGTACGTGATATCCTACGGTGCGTCTGAGCTCTCAAGGATAGAAGGGAGAAAGTGGAATAATCATATAGAGCTAGACGTTCTGTGCCTTAAAAGTGTTTCTTAACTTTTCTTCCACCCTCATTTTTTTAAGCAAATTTTCACTTACATATGGATGAAGTGTGATAGATTAAACTATTGAAAACCCCTTCAGGACCATAAAGTTGGATTCCCATTATGTTGAATTCTAAGTTAACGAAAGTGTTTCATAAAATTTGGATGAAGTTACAAATAAAATTGTCCACAAAATTTATAAGAATACAACGATAATAAAGTTGAAAAAGGCTTTATTCTCCCTAAGTGTAATTCGTTTGTAATGGACGTTAGATTTGGTGGAATTTGTTATTGTGTTGGTAAAAACCTAATGGGCTTTTTATCAGAAAATTGAAAACCTTTTTAAGACTTAACAACGTCGTAGGTATTAATGGTAGACATACGAATACGAAGTTTTTGCCCGTGACTTCATTCTCAAAGAATTAGATAGATAGATAGAAACTCTTTATTGCACACAAATTTACAACAATTCCCTATCCGAACTCGGTCCGAAGTAGTCGTAGAACTATTTCTATGGTAGTTTACGCTCTAGATCCGGCTTCCGTCATCCGATTTCACTATTGGTTTATTTTCACTGGTTCGGATCGGACGAAGTGCGTAGACACCCTATAAAGCGGAATTCCCGGGAACGACCTGCAACTTAAGTTTGTAAGTTACACTTAGATTTGAGCGTAGCTGAGTCACCGAGGTATCCATAAATAATATCCGCTGTGGTGGGTAAATCTCTCCATTTTATAATCTGGAGGGATAAAAAACAAGAGTTCGTAAAACTTTTAACTGCACTCCCGACAAACAAACAAGCAATAAAAACGATAGCTACTCGTAGTGAGCTCGTTACAAAGGATAAAGTTCGTAACTTGCAGGAAACTTGAGTTTAGTTGCTATAAAATACGTTAATCTGCTGATTTCCTCGTACGATACGTAAACAGTGAAATTTTGCACTTTACCTACTTAGTATGCTTGGTCGTTGGTCTGCAGACTATCTAACGAAAGGATTGAAAAAAAAACACTTTAACGTAATCTGCAGATAATCTGCAAGCTGATTAAAGCACATCAGAGGTAACAAGTGCAGTATCAAAAACAAAAAAAAATAACACAATTTTTTACTCTTTTTAGCCACGCATCATCTCTTAAAAACTGATAACTGCCGATTCAGACCATAAAATGATCGTGACACATAGATCTAAATAAGTAAAATATGTAACTACTCCGTATAAAAAGTGATGCAGTTTCTATAGAAAATTCTGTAGAAATATAGAAAAAGGTGTTAACGGAATGCTTTCACGGTTTTATGGAGAGATTTTTTTAATAAAATGTACAGTCAAACTTGACACTCGCAGTGCGACTCTAGCCCGTAACTCTATCGAAATAAAAATGGCACAAAGTCCAATGTGTCAAGCTTAATGTGCTCTTGGCTGTACCTAGTATGTATCATGTTATCCGCGTTTTTCTGCATATATTTTGCCAAAAAGGCTGCCTGTCCATTGACGCGGAGCGAGGCAGCGGAATGAAGAAACGAAGAAATTTGAAAAGGCTGCCTGTCCATTGACGCGGAGTGAGGCAGCGGAACGAAGAAACGAAGAAATTTGAAAAGGCTGCCTGTCCATTGACGCGGAGCGAGGCAGCGGAACGAAGAAACGAAGAAATTTTAAAAGGCTGCCTGTCCATTGACGCCGAGCGAGACAGCGGAACGAAGAAACGAAGAAATTTTAACCAATAGGATTGCTAATCTCCGCTCCGCTCCAGTGAACAGGGATTTGCGAGCTAGTTTAAAAATTCATACATTTTCGGAAGCGACTCGTGGTAACAGTGCAAGGCGGCGGAGCGGGGCAATAAAGTAATAATTCAATGGACAGACACTGTCCGCAACTTAGTGCGGTCAGTTAGCTGTTTCACGTAGACACGCCTTACAATTTCACCAATTTTTTTCCAAATACTAGTTAGGTACATAGCTCTCAATTTTTGATAGGAGCCTATTCTTGAATTTCAAAAAAATTCCATAGAAAATTCAAGAATTGGCTCCTATAAAATATTGAGAGCTATGTACAACAATTCCCTATCCGAACTCGGTCCGAAGTAGTCGTAGAACTATTTCTATGGTAGTTTACGCTCTAGATCCGGCTTCCGTCATCCGATTTCACTATTGGTTTATTTTCACTGGTTCGGATCGGACGAAGTGCGTAGACACCCTATAAAGCGGAATTCCCGGGAACGACCTGCAACTTAAGTTTGTAAGTTACACTTAGATTTGAGCGTAGCTGAGTCACCGAGGTATCCATAAATAATATCCGCTGTGGTCGGTAAATCTCTCCATTTTATAATCTGGAGGGATAAAAAACAAGAGTTCGTAAAACTTTTAACTGCACTCCCGACAAACAAACAAGCAATAAAAACGATAGCTACTCGTAGTGAGCTCGTTACAAAGGATAAAGTTCGTAACTTGCAGGAAACTTGAGTTTAGTTGCTATAAAATACGTTAATCTGCTGATTTCCTCGTACGATACGTAAACAGTGAAATTTTGCACTTTACCTACTTAGTATGCTTGGTCGTTGGTCTGCAGACTATCTAACGAAAGGATTGAAAAAAAAACACTTTAACGTAATCTGCAGATAATCTGCAAGCTGATTAAAGCACATCAGAGGTAACAAGTGCAGTATCAAAAACAAAAAAAAATAACACAATTTTTTACTCTTTTTAGCCACGCATCATCTCTTAAAAACTGATAACTGCCGATTCAGACCATAAAATGATCGTGACACATAGATCTAAATAAGTAAAATATGTAACTACTCCGTATAAAAAGTGATGCAGTTTCTATAGAAAATTCTGTAGAAATATAGAAAAAGGTGTTAACGGAATGCTTTCACGGTTTTATGGAGAGATTTTTTTAATAAAATGTACAGTCAAACTTGACACTCGCAGTGCGACTCTAGCCCGTAACTCTATCGAAATAAAAATGGCACAAAGTCCAATGTGTCAAGCTTAATGTGCTCTTGGCTGTACCTAGTATGTATCATGTTATCCGCGTTTTTCTGCATATATTTTGCCAAAAAGGCTGCCTGTCCATTGACGCGGAGCGAGGCAGCGGAACGAAGAAACGAAGAAATTTGAAAAGGCTGCCTGTCCATTGACGCGGAGTGAGGCAGCGGAACGAAGAAACGAAGAAATTTGAAAAGGCTGCCTGTCCATTGACGCGGAGCGAGGCAGCGGAACGAAGAAACGAAGAAATTTTAAAAGGCTGCCTGTCCATTGACGCGGAGCGAGACAGCGGAACGAAGAAACGAAGAAATTTTAACCAATAGGATTGCTAATCTCCGCTCCGCTCCAGTGAACAGGGATTTGCGAGCTAGTTTAAAAATTCATTCATTTTCGGAAGCGACTCGTGGTAACGGTGCAAGGCGGCGGAGCGGGGCAATAAAGTAATAATTCAATGGACAGACACTGTCCGCAACTTAGTGCGGTCAGTTAGCTGTTTCACGTAGACACGCCTTACAATTTCACCAATTTTTTTCCAAATACTAGTTAGGTACATAGCTCTCAATTTTTGATAGGAGCCTATTCTTGAATTTCAAAAAAATTCCATAGAAAATTCAAGAATTGGCTCCTATAAAATATTGAGAGCTATGTACCTAACCAGCACCTGGAAAAAATTTGGTGCAATTTGGTGAATTTGGCCATATAAGACTATAAGGGACCGGACTAACTCCACTGCGCAATACTCTCTCGCTCCGCGTCAATGGACAGACACAGACCTCAACTCCACTCCGCATTACTCGCTCGCGCCGCTCCGCTGCCTCGCTCCGCGTCAATGGACAGGCAGCCTTAGTTTCATAAAAGAATCCGCCTTCCATGGCTCCTCCTCGCTTAGCTAAAAATAAAAGAGCAATGCCCCAAAATGAGACAAGTAACAAATAGCAGAGCCATTCGCATTCAAATGTTCACCGAATATCCCTGATTATTCTAGGGAATGGTGTTTGTTTATACTCCTCGAAGTTTTTGTGATACCCTTCTTGGCTTGAAAAAGAGAATATTTGTTTTATTTTACGTTTCTTCAGCTGCTACCCGCGCTAAGTTCTTTTTATACAAAATGGATTTTGTTAACTTGAATTTTAAACGACGTGCAGCTGTTTTACAAAGTAGGTGATCCTCCATCCATTTGCGTCACCTGCCGCATGGCGGCCGAAATATTACAACACAACCCCTCTTTCTCTCTCTTTTGTCAAAAGCAATAGGCAAAAGGTGTCAGAAAAAACAAGTTTGTATAACAATGTTATTCTTTCCGTCAAATATACTCTGATTTTAGTGTCATGGCTGCAAAATAGATTGGTAAGCGTTGCAACAAACGAAAAAAATTTTATTTTATAAGCGCCACTGGCGCTTCTACTCTCATGAGTTTATTATCTAATCTGTGTCTCATATGTCACATAATCCATTTCAAAAACTTCCGTCAGTTTAGGGTTTGACAGGGCCTTTACTCAGAACGTCCTAAAAAGTTATCACGGGTATTCAAGTCAGCATAGATATTGCTTAAACCGCTTCATAACATGTATGTATATATTAATTTGTGTTACATAATCGATATAACATAGCTGCCTCCGTAGTCTAGGGGTTAGGGAGCTCGGCTCTCGATCCGGAGGTTCTGGGTTTGACTCCCGGTGGGGATACTGTCAAACAGGAATCCCTTTGTGTGACTTGACCAGTTTGGTTAGGACATTGTGGGACGAATCACCTGATTATCTGAAAAGTTAGATGATTTCGTGCTTCGAAAGGCACGTTAAGCCGTTGGTCGCGACTACTATCTACTGATGTAGTCATTAATGAGCCATGTCAGAGGCCTTCGGCGGCTCAATAACTATGACGCTAGGGTTAGTGAGGTCGGTCATCGTCCTTGCAACCCACTCGATATGATGATGATGAATCGAGAACAAATTAATCTATCATTATAGTTGCAGTCATATTGCAACACTACACGTTACCAATTACGACGTAATTATTACCTAGAAGGGTAATTATTACCTGCAGGGGTAATTATAGTGACAGTGTTTACCCCGAGGGTAATGCTACTTAACTAATTATCCCAGCGTAAGCTACTGGTTACCTGATAATCTTAATAACGTTTTATCACTAATATAATATTACATAGAGAAAATATTTGATTGTTTGTTTGTTTAAATTGTAGACTCCAAAACTAAAAGGCCGATTTGAAAAATTCTTTCACCGTTTGATTTCTAAATTATCCTTGATGAACATAGGCTATAGAATATTTTCAATAAAGTTAGGGATCCGTGTGAAAACTTTTTTCCAAGGTGCGAAAAAGATACCTAAAAAATCCTTAAATCGCATACTCTGCGAAAATTATTGACAATACGAGTAAAGCAAAGTGATGTTTAAAATAGTTTTATAGAGGACATCAATATCTACAAAAAATCCCACGATAATAATACGATCTTACTATTACAATTATGTCACAATAACTACTTTTTCATGGTAAAATATGCAATAGTAATTTTTTAATTATTCAAATTGGACATGTAACATCACGCCTATATCCCTCACGGGGTAGCTTTGTCTTTTACTTAAATTCCTAAACATTTAGTCAAAAATACGAGTAATACCCAAATTTTCTTTATAATGTACTCTATTTTAGTAAGCTCTGACAAAACAAGAACGTATATCTACCCGTGCAAATCCGGGTCTGACTGCTAGTATGGCTAATAAAATAATATTTTGTTTTAGTAAGATTTAATTTTGTAATATTTCACGTAATGGAAAAAGGAAGGAAGTTAATGAAATTCTCGTCCGTGTGGTTTCAGTTACGGACAGCGCCACCCTATCTTTTCTTCTGGGTGTCATAAGGTGTCATAAAAGGCGACAAATGGATCTTGACCCAGAGGATGAGCAGCAGAGGCTTTATGCATATCGTATCCCCCGGTCACCAATACAGCAGTCTCTTACGCAGCCAGCCGCAATGCCGTCAAGTATGGTCGTCGTTGCAAGGTCGATGACCGACCTCACAAACCCTGGTGTCAGAGCTGTTGAGCTGCCAAAGGCCTCTGACGTGGCTCATTAAGGCCTTAATAGCACTCAGCGTTACTTCATCAAATTAAATATGCTCTCTAATCGTATGTGCACGCTAAGATGTCACGCGCTTACAGTTTTTGTTCGGGTTCGCGGCCGCGCTCGCCCGAATACACGGTTTTTTGCACTTTTCATTAGTATTATGTGGAATAAAAATAAAACATTCAAGTAAAAATATTCATATTTTAGATACTTTTTGTGTAAAAACTAACTAGTGAACTTTTGCGGTTTTGGAAAAAATTTGCAAATTATGACAAAAACAGGTGATGCTGGGGATTTTTTTTCTCAAACGCGGTTAGCAAAAATACAATTATGTTCAAGTAAAAACCTTTTTTAAATCTTGATATATCACCCTGTATCTTTTCTTAATGGTTTTAATGGCCATTTACTTTAATTTTTCAACGTAAAGTTAGGCATTTGACCACTATTAGCGCTTTAATGACTAAATCCGTAGAAAGAAGTAGGGACCAACGGCTTAACGTAACTACCGAAGCACGGAATAAACTTTATCGTACACACCCTAAAATTACTTATTTCCCTTGAGCACTTGGTCCAACCGTGGACTTTTTTTTAACAAGAAGTAAGACGTCATAGCCATATTTTTTGGTAAGCAAATCCTAGTGTGAAAGTTGTCCCCGTGCAAACATATTGCACTGCGCAAAACGTGACCGAGGTTGCCGCATTGCTGTACGAACAAAATATTTATAAAAATGACTCTGGGGCCTACTTTTTAAATGAGTAGACTGAGTATTCACAATCATAATGGTGTGGGATGTACGGTGAACCTTGGTGTCAGAGTTATACAAGGTATAACAGAAAGGTTATGTCAACCCTAAAAACTTTCCCTAAGGAACGTATGGACCCACGGGTATGTCGCGTCCCGTGTGGTGCCGACAAAGAATAGTACCAACCCATACATACCCGTGGGTGTCGTAAGAGACGACTAAGGGTTATAAACTGGAGGATGGGCAGCAGCATCCTCCTATGTGTCACACCATCTTACTTACTGCGGTCACCTACAACCGCGGAACATGGTGCCAGCCGTAACGCTAACAAGCGAGGTAACTAAGGTACTTCCCCTCTACATTTTTCCAGCAAAAGCTAGAATTCTGGAGGGAGCTCCCTGTCCTGTAGTTGACGTTGCATGGGATGTTGTGATGAAGGAACGTATGAAAAATAGGTAATTTTTTACTTCCCATACAAAGTCCCGTTTCTTTGAAAGGTAATTTTTTTTCCTAACTATTTCAAATCAAATATAGTTTATTAATTGAATCTCTAGCTAAACTACATCGCTTCACAAACAAAGTGGCGCCAATGTGGGAAAAAAAGAAGCGACAATAATACTAATAATAAATAAAGGGTGTTAGGGACCAAAGAGATTTGAACCTCGCTATGGCTCGGTCACAGCGAGGTTAAAATCTCTTTGTTAGGGACAGCCTTCCGAATACTGAAGGGGCATGATCAGTCAACGACACTGAACAACTTTCAGTGAACAAAACTTTCAGGAAACGGAAAGAAAATCGGCTTCTCCATACAAACTGCCCGACCAAGTTTTGGTTTTGACAAATTCGCGTATTATTTAGGGTCTTACTACAAAAAAGTTAGACATCTGTTGAACACTTGATTAAGAAAATGCGCACAAAATAACTGGCTATGTCAGTTGATGCGCAGAAGTCAAGTCATTAAGGCCCGAATTGATAAAGCTTGACTTATCTGAAACTCAGGTTGAACTCAACCTGATCCTAAACTCAGCCTGAACTCAGGGAGGGAATCTGTGTAAACAAATGTAGTAGAAATAATTTGACAGATTTTACGTCAAGAGGACTAAACGCTCGACTAGAGTCTGCGTTCGGTTACTGCTTTGAGTAGAAAAAAAATTTAACTACAAAACATGATAATACTAAGCTGAAACAAAATATTACTTCAAATTTCCTCAAGTGTTTTGCTCAGCGTACACTAATTACTAAAATACATCAAAATTGCAAAATAATGCATGTAAGAAAATATTCTTTAAACCAAGACTTTAAACCATTTTTTCCCAAACTAAACGCAGTTTAGTATGCCATAGACAAATAGCTCTACTGAGGGCCAAAACTTGAGTTCGGCTCAAGTTTTTGACTATCAATTAGCACAAAAATTTTACCGTGACGTCATGAATCTTTACTCACGAACCTGTCAAAGGTTAGTCATGGTCGACCCTGACTTGAGGATGTCAGTTAAACGTCAAAAGGAGAACCTGCACAATGTAATTCAAATCATACAGGGTATTTTGATCACAAACTTGAAAAGACCCTGTATACATATTTTTTATCAAAAATAAAAAAAACGTGAAACATTTTTTTGAACATAACACTTTTGTATAACTCATATTCGCAATTTGGGTACCTTCACAATACCCATAACATCCCACCTAACGTTCATAATATGAATTAGTTAACGGCCCGTTGGTGTGGTTGGTAGTGAGCCTGCCTTCTACGCCGAAGGCCGCGGACGGGATTCCCGCTAAGGGCAAACATTTGTGTGATGAACACGAGTGTTTATCCTGTGTCTGTGTTATTTATCTATTTATGTATATTAGCCTCCGTTACCCAAAGTACAGGCTTTACTTTACTTTGCCTAGTTTGGGATCAGGTCACTTTGTGAGAAGTGTCCACCGATTGTATACTGGGTTGTTCCTCGTGTCCGTACCACAACCCATATTATTTGTATCACGATTTTATTGTTTTCAAAAGAACACCATTCTGAACTTGCTCTTTAAACCATTACGACCTCGTATGACCCATTGCTACTGCATTATAAAATTTCTATTGAAAAAGAAATTATGAGGAGAAGTTCCTTGTTGATTTGCTCAAAGTTGAATTTAAATTGTATGGCTCAAAGACACACAATGGCTTTAGTGTAGCGTGGATATCGTCGCCTGCATCAAGTTTAACGCACATCTTCAATCTGCCGAAATGGTGCACCATAAGCTTAAGCCGTTCCTTTCCTGTGCGACCTGTTTCGTGTTAGAAATAAGAATAGGTAGTGCTCTGGCATCATCATAACATCCCACGAAATGACCACTACAGGACAGGGAGCTCCCTCCAGAATTTTGGCTTTTGCTGAAAAAATGTGATGGGGGAAGTACCATAGTAACCTCGCTTGTCAGCGTTATGGCTGGTACCATGGACCGCGGTTGTAGGTGACCGCAGTAAGTAAGATGGTACGATACACAGGAGGATGCTGCTTCCCACCCTTCCAACCCTTAATCGCCACTTACGACACCCACCGGTATGTATGGGATGGTACTATTCTTTACCGGCACTACACGAGACTATGGCATCACATCACCCTAATATAAATGTGGGCAACATTTGCTTACTATACCTACATTGAACATTGAAATAAATAATAAATCCGGCGTAAATCTAACGAGTAGTTTTATTGTTATAAATATCAACTCATATAACCAAGTTTTCTATTTTCGTGCTTCAAATATCCTACCCTTCCCCCTGTAAAAAAAACCGCTGGATGCAGGCAGCGCAGTTCTGGTCGTTGAAGATAAATGGTTGAAGAGAACTCCAGGGGAGGCCTCGACAGCAGTGGACATCTTCCGGCTAGTAAGTAATGACGAACAAGTATACTCGCAGGTACGATCTTCTGACAATAATCGAAACTTATTCGTTTTTTAGCAATGCTTTTGCCAGGTTTAGTCAGCTAGGCTTTGGAAGCTGCCGTTATTCATAATCTAAGGGACTGGCCATGTTAAATATACGTTTCGCAAACATGTATGGAATTTTGCAACAATGCTGAAAAAGAGAACATTATTTATTTAACCTAATATAATACATACACACAATTAACCAAAAATCGAAACAATGATCGGTTACCTAGAGGTGCCTACCAATTATTTTGTTTAGATAGTTAAATAATGTTTAGTTTATAATTTTATTGATTTCAAAAAAATTTACCACTTCGTATTGTATTGTATATTTATTTAATGGCATCACATCTCATTACAAAACGTATTTCGCCATGACATTGTTTGTTGACAACGTGGCAGCTAGACCCATGCTAGACCACAGATTAATTATATTATGCGTTCAGTTCTTGAGAGTACATTGAGAAGGATTCGTCACATAAAGGTATTATACTTTTTTGCAACGAAAAACTTATAGAGGTTGTTCATTTGCTGAACCATTTTACCTTTTGAATAGGTAAATTAATATCTTTTGTAATGCGATGTTTTCCCCATATAAAGCTTGAGAATGGAAAATACGAAAAGAGAAAACAACATAAACAACGGCCGCAGTACAATCAACGGTCAGAAGGAAGCATACTTCTGAAGGGCGCCGCGCTGCTCTATCTTTCACACTGCTGGATCCTTCGCTATGCCTCCCTGGTTTTACTGATGCATCACCTTGTGGAATCTACCTGAACACACTAAAGTCTGAATAGACTGAATTGGGCCCGGCCACAGATGAAATAATATTAAATGCCCGGCATGCAACCGGGTAAGGTATGGATTCCAAAAGGGGCGGAAAGTTTCTGTCTTGTTTTCTAAAATCATATAAATAAAGAAGTCATAGAAAGCGTTTATTAAAATTCATGTAAAAAAACCGGTCAAGTGCAAGTCGGACACGCGCGCCAAGGGTTCCGATATACCTATAGTATTTTTGGAAGCAATAAAGTCTATTTTCAGGACCGCAAAACAAAATTTATTTGTAAAGGTTTTTTGCAGATTTCTGAAAAACTGTGCAACTAAGAAAGATCGTTTTATTTTTGCTGTAAAGTTTACATAAACTTCTGTCAACTGTAATTAATTCAGATTTTTCTTACACAAACTTCGGAGAAAAGGGGGGAATGGGATTTCTTTATGACATTTTTTATCATAACTTGAAAACTAAGAAACGTAACAAAATACAAAAATATATTTTAGAATGTACAAGTAAAGCCCTTTCATATGATACCCCACTTGACCTAGTAGCGACAATTAATATTTTGGCCCCCTTTACATCCTACTTATAATTACTAGCTGTGCCCGCGGCTTCGCTCGCGTGAAATTCAGACAATGTGCAGTTTCTCCCTCTCCCCTTCCTTCTCAACCTCCCCCTCCCTCACCCCCTGCCCCTCCCTCTCCCCATCCCTCTCCTTCTCCATTTCCCTCTTCCTATCCCTGCCCCTAACCCTACGCCTACCCCTATCCGCTATCCCTATCCTTACATAAACATAGAAACTAAACCCATATTGATTTTTAGACATTTTTACCCTATCGCACCCCAAACCCATCCCTAGAAGATGATGGTATTTCACGTCCACCACGATGGATTTCAAAATTGTTGTAGTTCTCGTAATCAGCGACCCGCTAAACCATACAAATGACACCCATATTGATTTTTAGACATTTCAACTCTATCGCACCCCAAACCCATCCCCAGGGGATGACGGTGTTTCACGTCCACCACGTTGGATTTCAAAATTGTTTTAGTTTTTTTAATCAGCGACCCGATAAACCATACAAATGATACCCATATTGGTTTTTAGACTTTTTCACCCCATTTCCCTCTTTCAGGAGTTGAATTTGGGGTGGAATTTCAACACCAGTGATGTGCGTTCCACAGAATTACAACCCTAATGCCTAAACAATAAATTTAGTGGATTTTACTTTGAAAATGAAGGATTTTCAACTTCATCCCCCTTTTCACCCCTTGGGGTGTAGAATTTTCAAAAACCCTGAGACACGTACAACTTAATTTTTAGTCGTTAGTCTAATGACAAATTTTGAAGATCCTAAATTCAAAACTGACGGACTTTCATACAAATTTTCATCCCATATTTCACCCTCTTAGGGGATGAATTTTGAGAAATTCTAAAACACGTCCTTTTTTATTTTTTACGGAGCTCAAAAAATTTTTTTACAATTCTACCTATAAAAATGAAAGAAAAAGTTATAGACCAACATACGGCAACTAAACATCCCCTTTTTCACCTCCTTGAAAGGTGATTTTTAAGAAATGCTTAAGCACATTTCTTAATTTTTACCAAAAGTTTAAATTCAAAATTTTGTGAATCTTACTTAAGAAATAAAGGACTTTCATACAAATTTTCATCCCTTATTTCACCCCCTTAAGGGATGAGTTTTGGTAAATCCTTCCTTAGTGGGTGGTTTTGAAGTGCAATAAACCTGTGTACAAAATTTCAGCTCTGTAGCTATAGCGGTTACGGCTCGGCGTTGATGAATGAGTCAGTCAGGACAAGCAATTTTATATATATAATAATAATAAATATATAAATATATATATATTTAGATAAACGCGAAAGTTTGTAAGTATGGATGGATGTTTGTTACTCTTTCACGTCAAAACTACTGAATGGATTTTAACGAAACTTGGCACACATATAGGTTAGGTCCTACAATACTCGTAACACATAGGCTACTTTTTACCGCATGAAAACCCTTCATTCTAACGGGAAAATGCATTTAATGTTAATTAAGAAGGTGACTGACTCACTGACTGACATATCATATAAATTCCAAATTACGCATTTAGGTCTCTTATAAAGTTTAACGCAGCAATAAGAAAGGGTTTTGCAAAATTCCACCCCTAAAGGGGTAAAATAGGGGATGAAAGTTTGAATGAAAGTTTGTCAGTTTTGAAGTTAGGATCTTCAAATTTTGTATTTAGGCTAACCATTAAAAATTAATATGCACGTGTCTCAGGGTTTTTGAAAATTCTACACCCTAAGGGGTAAAAAGGGGGATGAAGTTGAAAATCCTTCATTTTCAAAGTAAAATCCACTAAATTTATTGTTTAGGCATTAGGGTTGTAATTCTGTGGAACGTACATCACTGTTTTTAAAATTCCACCCTAAAATTCAACCCCTAAAAGAGGGAAATGGGGTGAAAAAGTCTAAAAACCAATATGGGTATCGTTTGTATGGTTTATCGGGTCGCTGATTACAAAAACTACAACAATTTTTAAATCCAACGTGGTGGACGTGAAATACCATCATTCCTTGGGGATGGGGTTGGGGTGCGATAGGGTTGAAATGTCTAAAAATCAATATGGGTGTCATTTGTATGGTTTATCGGGTCGCTGATTACGAAAACTGCAACTTTGAAATCCAACGTGGTGGACGTGAAATTGGGGTGCGATAGGGTTGAAATGTCTAAAAATTAGAGATGGGCCGACTATACACCGACTAGTCGGTAAAACCGACTATTCGGCATATTTTAAAGTCGGTTACTAGTCGGCGACTAATCGGTAAAAACTGCGCCGATTATTCGGCAGTAATAGTATGAAATAAAAACACAGGATCTTAATATTTATTATGTTCTGTCCTTAGCCATGACATAAGCAGAGCATCACTATCATCGTTGCTCAAGGAATCTTTAAAACTTCTAGTAAAAATTGTAACCTCATTGTTAATATATTTTGCGGCTCAAAAAAACTGCAGATTATATCTGGGATCAAGTACGAAATAAGGATGATCGGCACTGCCGACTAGTCGGCTGACTATCCGGCAATATCAAAACCGACTAGTCGCCTAGTCGGCTGATTGGCAAACCCCATAGTCGGCCCATCACTACTAAAAATCAATATGGGTGTCGTTTCTATGTTTATATGAAGATAGGGATAGCGGTTAAGATGGCGTTAGGGGTAGGGATAGGGGAAGGGATAGGAATAAGGGTAGGGAGAGGGAGTGGGAGAGGGACAGGGAGAGGGAGAGGAAAAGGGAGGGGGTGGGGGAGAGAGGGAGAGGAGCAGGGCCAGGGATGGTTTGACGGACGGTTGGACAGATGGTTGGACGGACGGACGAAAGGACGACAGATAGACGGAAGGGAAGATGGATGGAGGGTCAGATAGAATCCCTCGCGGACGAAGTCGCGGGCAACAGCTAGTTAATAATCATAATTTTTTCAAAATTTTTACGTGTGCAATTAACTTGGGCAACTTCTTATATTCTAAAACCATTCCAAATTTCAAGTCGATAGCATGAGTGAAAAGAGATAGCTGAGATATAGAGGTGTGACAGACAGACAGACAGACAAAGTCGCACCATAAGGGTTCCTTTTTTTACCATTTTGGTATCGGAACCCTAAAAACGGTAAAAGCATGAATGGGTCGTGCGTGATGTAACTGTTGCAGGCATATAGTATAATTCTTCATATCACAGTTTGCCTTGGTAATCTGCCGGTAATTTTACTGGTTCCTTTGCCCTTCAATCAAACCGAAACACAGCAGTGCAAACACTGCTGCTTCACGACAGAAAAAAGCAAGGGGGTGGTACTTCCCCAGACGGACTTTCCACAAAAGCCTTATCAGGTAAGCAAATGTTACCTGTTTTTATTTGTAAATGTGTTGAAAAACGTCGTAAGAAGCGCATGCGCTTTGGTCTTACACTCTCGGCTCCACTACGCCCTCGCCTGCGGCTCGGGCTGCAATTCTCGAGCCTCGGGCGTAATCAAAAAAATAGCGCACTTGCATCTTAACGCACTATTATCAATTCGTTAAAATTATTGAAAATATAACAGCCCTTATAATGATCACGTTTTTTCCATAGATAATACATTTTTTTTAGTCCAAAGCAAAAACCAAACGTGAACTCAGGGAGGGCCATTTCTTTACTCACCCTCTTCTCACCCTTTACTCAGCTCAATTTGTTTATAAATTAGCCAAGATCTCAACTTAATGAAAGAAAGAGATAGAAATATAAATCTTAACTCAGGTTGAGTCGAGTTTCCTGAACAGGTAGACGGGCGTTTAAAATTTTAGAGAACTGATTTTGCAAAAGGACAACGGAGATTATGTGACACATTTTTTAGGGTTCCGTACCTCAAAAGAAAAAAACGGAACCCTTATAGGATCACTTTGTTGTCCGTCTGTCTGTCTGTCTGTCTGTCTGTCTGTCTGTCTGTCTGTCTGTCTGTCTGTCTGTCAAGACCTTTTATCTCACGAACGGGTAAAGGTATCAGGTTGAAATTAATACCATATATTAGGATCCATGAACCACACAAGATCTGAAAATTTAAATTTTTTACAACGACGCAATCAAAAGATATGGCATTTTATGTCCTCATCTCCATACATTTATTCAAAAATGAAAAACCTACAGGGTACTTCCCGTTGACCTAAAATTATGAAATTTGGCAAGAAGCTAGGTCTCACAGTACAAATAATGGGAAAAGTCTGAAATCATTAAATATTACAACTTTTCTCACAACTAATGGTAACCAATTGTGGTGAGCTCCCGTTTCAAGAACATTCATATAAGAGAGGGGTCAAGGCGATTTTTGTTTTAGTTCTATTTAAAAACGGGAACACTTACAAACTTGAAAATTGGTATGTTTATAGGGCATAGGCTATAAAATAACAACAAATACTAAAATTTGGTCAAGCGCGTGTCGGACTCAAAAAATCTAGCACATTAACTTACTGAAATTTCACCTAATACAATTATGTTTATGTGGTGGTACGGAACCCTCAGTGCGCGAGTCCGACTCGCACTTGGCCGGTTTTTTTTTTAACTCTCGAATAACACTCGATCATCTTGAATCACTGGAAAATTTATCCCAAAACGTGCCGAAAAACCTTCTCAATCGTCCCGAGTACACACGGCCGCACATCGGTAGAGACACTTTTGGACCTTATGGCGTGATAATAGAGTTGAAAAAGTTTCTACCGACAAGCGGTTGACCGTACCTATTTAGATTTACAATTCAATAGAAAACCGGTCAAGGCTGGTGCCGTAGTACACTCAACAGCACATCAGTAGAAACACTTTTGGACCTTATAGCGTGGTAATAGAGTTGACAAAGTTTCTACCGACGAGCGGTTGACCGTACTCACCCAGTACGTAAAATGATAGGTTGTAGTAGTTTAACATACATGTGTACAAGATAGTGACTTTTGGACGTCAATATCTCAAGAAAAGGTAATGGTTTATACTTACATGAAATTTAGGAAAAAAATTGGATTCTATAGGCGGGTCTTACTCTTCGACCAATATAAAGAGTTATGGGCCTTATCCGTACAAAACGCTAATAAAAAACAAGTCTCGCTACAACTACATGTAAACGCACACCCACGGTTACAGTTTTCCTAATCACATGCACACACAGTCCCTAACGGAGATAGAAACACGCGCTCGCACCGTAGCGCGAGCGAGATAGCGAATGTTCGTCGAGATGCCGTCGTTTCAATCACGCGTCGCTGAATAATGGCGGCAAGGCCGGCGAAGGTTTTTTATCAAGAAAATTATCAAATAATTAGATTTTACTAAAAATATATTAACAAGTGAAATGTGACGCCTAAATCTTCGTTCGTATTTTCTTGAGTTATTTGAATACTTTGAAAAGCACAGGACGGCTTTATTTTATTAGAAAGGCGGGAAGTTAATTATTTGCTCACACGTGTTACTCGTTGAGCATCCGAACACCGACTAAATCAAAGTGAGTGACCTCACTCACTTGATCGGTTTTCAAACGATGTTCCATATGGCCCGTCTATAACTCTTTATATTGGTCGAAGGGTTACTTTTTAGTTTGGGTCTTACTAACCATGCAAAATTGCAAGTTTGTAGGTGAAATAGATTTAATTTTAAGGGGGGAGGCGGGGGTCGACAGTAGCCTCAAATGGTTCGTGCTGCTCTTACGTTGTGGACACATGTTCCGCAGGTAGAGTTATTACAAACGAGTTGATGTTTTGTAAATCCATCATGTAAATCCATCCGGTGGCTAATATATATGTTTCCCGTATCACTTTAGTGTATTTTTTTTTTCAACCTGTATATTCTGAGTGCACGCGTGCGCATACTCCATTTAAAAAAAAGGTCCTCCGTTTTTTAGAGAATCTATCCAAAAACACTCCTATTTATCCATTTATAAATTACCGCTAAAACCGCTCATCAGCCGCTCGTCTGTGTTTCCTTTACTTGTCAAATGGTCATTTTCTCAGAACAAAAACCTCCTTGCTTCGCTCTTTGGTCATTTTACTGAAAGTGACCTCTATGAAATTTTCAATGAAGTTTTCAGTTTATGAGGACATGGACAGTGTTATTTATCAAGAGATATCGCACAGATGTCACTTTCTGATAAAAATAACTTTGAAAAGGTAAACGCAGACATGACAAACGTTGCGACATTGTATTTTTAGATACATCAGCAAAATTGCTAACTGCTTATTGAGGACGGAACAGAGAAAGCTTATGTGGTAATGAGGACATTGTAAAAAACCGGCCAAGTGCGAGTCGGACTCGCGCACCGAGGGTTCTGTACCAATTGTATTAGTTGAAATTTCAGTAACTTACTGTGCTAGATTTTTTGAGTCCGACTCGCACTTGACCAGTTTTGATTATTTGTTGTTATTTAATAGCTTATGCACTATAAATAACACAAATCATCACGCTTGTAAATGTTCCCGTTTTTACGATAGAGCTAAAACAAAAAATCGAGCAAAAATCGCCTACACGCGTTTAACAACACGTTTGTAGCAGGGATGCCTGCCTTAATTTTAAATTTTTAGTATTTGTTGTTATAGCCACAATAGAAATACATAATCTGTGAAAATTTCAACTGTCTACCTATTACTGTTCATGAGATACAGCCTAAACAAAATAAAAAAAAAAACGAAAAAGACTTTCGTAGCATCTTATTCCTTCGTTTTTAAATATTTTTTAAGATAAGAAATACAGTATTCCTCTGCTCAACGAGCTCTAAACAACAATACCCCAATCAATGGGCAAGGTAAAAAAAAATTTTGCGCCCCTCTTCAGCAGTTCATTTTTAGGGTTCCGTACCTCAAAATAAAAATACAGAACCCTGTCTGTCTGTTTGTCAAGACCCTTTATCTCACGAACGGGTAAAAGTATCAAGTTGAAATTCATACCATATATTAGGATCCATGAACCACACAAGATCTGAAAATTTAAATTTTTTACAACGACGCAATCAAAAGATATGGCTTTTTATGTCCTCATCTCCATACATTTATGCAAAAAAGCAAAACCTACAGGGCTCTTCCCGTTGACCTAAAATTATGAAATTTGGCAAGAAGCTAGGTCTCACAGCACAAATAATGGGAAAAGTCTAAAATCATTAAATATTTCAATACTTCACACAATTAATAGTAACCAATTAAGGTGAGCTCCCTTTTCAAGAAATTTTCTATAAAAGAGGGGTCAAGTTGGATGGTTGCTGAGGCGATTTTTGTTTTAGTTCTATTTAAAAACGGGAACACTTACAAACTTGAAAAATGGTATGTTTATAGTGCATAAGCTATAAAATAACAACAAATAATAAAATTTGGTCAAGCGCGTGTCGGACTCAAAAAATCTAGCACGTTAACTTACTGAAATTTCAACTAATACAATTATGTTTATGTGGTGGTACGGAACCCTCAGTGCGCGAGTCCGACTCGCACTTGGCCGGTTTTTTAGTCTTTGTTGTTGTAGCGGCAACAGATATACATAATTTGTAAAAATTTAAAATTTCTACCTATTACGGTTCATGAGATACAGCCCGCTGACAGACAGACAGACTGACAGACAGACATCGGAGGGATATCTATAGGGTCCCGTTTTCACCATTTGGGTGCGGAACCCTAAAAATCAACGAAAATTATTTATGGAGAGTACAAAAGGCTTGATCTTCTTATCAACGACTCACAAACAAAGGTCCTTTTGAGGGTCCTTTTTCTCACGAACGGGTAAAGGTATCAGGTTGAAAATGATAACGAATATTAAAGTATATTTAAACCACATAAGATCTGAAAATTAATTATTTTACAACGACGTAATCAAATGATATGACTTTTTATGTCCTCATCTCCATACATTTATGCAATAAGCAAAACCTAGAGGGTACTTCCCGTTGACCTACAATTATGAAATTGGGCAAGAAGCTAGGTCTGACAGTACAAATAAAGAGAAAAGTCTAAAATTATTGAATATTACAGTTTTTCTCACAACTAATAGTGGTTACTAAGGTGGTTAAGGTGAGCTCCCGTTTAAAGAACTTTTCTATAATAGAGGGGTCAAGTTGCATGGTCGCGGAGTTTTTAAAGTCAAAGAGCAAATAGATAGGTACGGAACCCTTAGGGCACGAGTCTGACTCGCACTTGGCCGGTTTTTTTTTTTTAGGTTTTCCGCTAGCAACTTGAAACGTTTGAAATGCTTTGTCTTCTTTAGGCAGTAGGAATGAGTGTTGCTGTCTGTATATCTCTTGCGGTTAAGTGAGAGCTCACCTTTAAATAAAACGAACATTGATAGATTTAGTAGATTTTACAACAAGTGCACAAAACGAACCATTTTTCTGAGACTTTTAGCAGCCCGAGCGAAGGCGAGGGCTGATAGTAAAGTCGAGGATAAAATGGTTTGTGGACGAGTTATAAACTTTGCTTTTCACTTGGATTGCGAGGAAATAAAACGTAAAAGGACTCTCTAAATGTAAATGAAGAATGACTTTCAATTGACTATTTTAGACAAGGCAATACATAGATAGAATACGATCCATATATTTGTATGTTTTCTTTTGATCTAGATTAGCGGTTTTCTTCTTCTTCTTTTCGAGTCATCGGCAAAACTGACTATACAAGCTAAGCCCAAAAAGTAGCCAAATAAATAGCCTTTTAGTTGCCTTCAAGAAGGTCCCTCCGAGTGCAGGAAACTGGAGAAGTAGGGTACGACAGCAAGTGTGTCATAGTTTGCAAAATACTGCATTCACACTTGTCGTTATCAGAGAAGCCCCACCTCTTCATGAGTTCCCCGCACCTGCCAACGCCCGATCGCAGTCTGTTCAGTGACTTCCATATGGACCAGGGAAGATCGTGACCTGGTGGCAGCTTTTCGGCGGTAAGATCTTCAGACCAACGTTTGGCTACGTATTTGAACATAACATTTACATGTAGCTGAAGCTGCACATCTAAATTACTTTATTTTGGTCGTCAGCTCAGACTTTTTATTGGTCAACTTTATAGGTCGTGCAAACAACCTGAAAAATAAAAATACTTATTTAAAAGTTTTGACTAAATAAAATAAAATTGTTCAGTTAAACTACAAAAGCATTTGTAAGCAAGTGGATTGTACTCAGATCAAATTGTGATCCATTTTATGGAATGTAAATACGTATTATATAGGGCATATAGGCCACGGGTAAACACCCATATTTCTCCACTTTGAACGCAGGAAAATTTAGCGAAACTGGCCAAGCAGTGTTTTATAAGATATTCAAAGTTTACAAAAGGCTACCAAGCCCTTCATCTTCTGCTAAATCTTTGAAAACAATTTGAAAATATATGGAGAACCAAAATCATGTTTCACTTACCATTATTACATTATAATTGAATAAATTTATATCGCTGGTCGCTAATGCACATTGCGTATGATTATTCTCGTTCTTTCTAGTAGGTTCCTAGCTTGGTACATACTAACTAAATACTAAATAAAATGAATATGTAAAAAATTGTTGTTTTCATATCTCATAATGACATTTCTTTGACGGATTTGTGCGATTTGTGCCCTTCGAAAAAATTTCTACTAGAGATTTGATGAAAGTTATGTCAGATAATCTTTCTTTTCATACAACTCCAAATAAGTGAAAGGGACAAATATAGAGTTTACGTGTTCGTTATAATCCTCCCGGTCAAGAATCGACCCGACTTACCCTCAACTCAAATCAGAAGGAAAGGCAACGACTATCGAATAGCTGAGTTTTAGCTGAGTTCCTGATGCAACGTGCTGCGCATGCGCTAAGTTATACTTAGGGTTGAGTCGCGACTATAAATTCGAGCCTTAGGCCCGAATTGATAAAGCTTGACTTATCTAGAACTCAGGTTGAACTCAACCTGATCCTAAACTCAGCCTGAACTCAGGGAGGGAATCTGTGTAAACCATTGACGTAAGAAAAAACGCTGCGCTTCTAAAGGACCTGAAGCTATTGTCTATGGAAAACTTAACTGATCAAGTTAATGCTATTTCTTTCTAACTAATCTTTGTTTAGAAAGGTTGAAAAAGTACAACAATATTTTATCAGTGTCGAAACTTTTTTTTCCGATAACGCTTTGTCGCCAGTTCGCCATTTTGATAAACGGTATACGACAGTACGTGGGCTGTCAGATCCGTGTATACGTGTTCGACGATTTTATTATTGTAAACAAAGAAATTAGTTTCAGAGTATTTTATATAATTTGATTTCTTTATATAGGCTTTGGCAGGATGCCTAAGTGTTCCATTGTGTGGTGTGGTGCAAGGAGAAACAAGAACAACCCACAATTATCTTTACACAAGTCAGTTGGTGTTTATTTCCCTTTTTGACTACTATTTCACATATTTGTCTGATCAAATTTTTAGGTGTAGCGGTATTCAACTATAAAGTAAACTAATTGATATTTATTTTATGTTTTCAAGCCGCTATCGGCTTTATTTCATTACAAAATGTTTACATACAAACAATGCAAACACATAGTGATGTAATCAAGCGCAGCTGATATCGATATTACAATATTCTCAAATTCTCATATAAGTAAAGTAAGTGAGTAAAGTAGCCTGTTTAAGTGAGCTTCTGAATTGCACGACCTGATACCACCATCCCCCTTCCTCCAACGTGGGAATAGAAGTGGATTGGGGTCCCATCTCTTTGTCGTTGACATACCTCTTATTCAAAGTGGCGCCATGGTGGGAAAAAAAGAAGCGACAATAAAAACCCACGGGTTCTTTTAAATATGCTAAGGAGTGGAATTACCTCTCTGCCAATCTTTCCCCGAAAAATATAATGTGGATCTTTTCAAGGCTAGAAGGAACAGGTAGGTGAGCATGTTACATCTTCGATCCCATCGTCACTTACCTCACCTATTCATAAAAAAAAAAATTTGGCACTAATATTCTGAATGGGCATATTTGGCATATTTTGAGGGTAGCTGTCATACAACGAAAATGAAAAATTGTAATTTTCGCAAAAACGTCTCATTAATTGATTAAACTTTGCATGACCAAGCATCTCCATTTAAGGTATTTTGCGGCAGTATCAATTGGTCTGTAGAAATTCATATAAGGGGTGTTCCCTTACTACTAAAATTAAAAAATGTTATTTACTCAAAATCGGTTTTGTTGAGCTTATTTTGATGTTCTACGATTTGGATTACAAATTATTTTTCTACCTGACTGCATATTTCATTAAATCATTTTTACATAATTTAGTAGGTATAGGTAAGTTTGTATTTTCATATTATTTGTATGGAATTACAAACTTAAGTTTGCAGTTGGTACTTATTTACTCATTACTATCCGCAGCGTTTATAATATAGTAGTTAGAGAATTCGGCTCTTGATCCGGAGGTTCTGGGTTCGACTCCCGGCGGGGACACTGTTGAATGATGACTCTCGTATATCGCGAGAAAGTTAGTGCAGTGCTGCTGTACCATTTATTTTAATTTGTTTTGAAATTAAAACAGAAAGAGACTGCAAAAGATTTAACAGAACTGAGAGGCTTTGTGCAGCAGCAGTCCGAACAATATTTTGGATTAAATGTACAGGAATTTAATAATATTAATAATATGTCTAACCTTTTCTTGTAGATTCCCACGAAATGAAGCTTGACAATATTGAAAACACGAGGCGGATTAAATTATCCTTCAAAAGATGTGGAAGATATCCTAAAAAAACTGAAAAAATATTGAAAGGTGTTTTCAATGAAAACTATCAACCAGAAAAATACTACCTGCACATTTTCAAATTATTCATGGACTATTACACTTTCAATTCAAGGCACTTACTAAATACAGGGGATTTTGAACATGACGCAAGTCATAAGTTTGCACTTATTAAAAGTATTATAAAAACCTACATGATTCTGAGATACAGATATCACGGAAAAAAGATGACAGAAAAAATATCGTATCGCAATTATCTTAATAAAATAATTTTATTTCGAAATGTATAATTACGTTCAGTCTGAATCAACCAGGTCACTCAAAAAGTATTGCGACTTACATTTTTAAACTAAAATACTGCGTTATTTTTCATCAACCCGGATATTTTAGCAGGTGGTTCTTTCTGCCCATAAAACTTAACATGCTTTCGTTATAATTAAGGCCTTTAGATCACTTGAAATAAAAAAGACTGCCGGTATGGATGGCCTAAATAAAAAGTTTTATCGAAATGGGTTCAGCAGTTTTTTGTTTTATTTCATATTAGGCCTTACTGTAATTTCCTGAATTTTGGTATGAAACCTATACAGGGTGTCTCAGGAAACTTGTACTAGTGAAGGTCTGGAGTTGGCGGACTTTGGATGGGGTTTAATTGAATATAGGTATTGAGGTATATTCGCTGGTACAGGTACCCTGGAACACCCTGTTTAAACAAATTAATTAAATGAGATTTTGTATATAATATGTTTTTCTACGAGCAATGCTAGCGCATTTATATCATAACTTACATTTACAAAAATTACATTGTGTAATAATATTTATTATGAAACTCGAGTTACATAATTATTAATATAATACAAATATTTTTTTATCATCATCATAACATCCCATAAGACAGGGGGGAGCTCCATTAAAAAAAAAAAGCTTGGTTATTTGGAGGGGATTTACCCTAGTCACCACGCTTACGAGTATAAGCGTTGCAGCTTGCGACCGCTGTTGTTGGTGACCGCAGTATGTAAGATGATACGATACACAGAAAGATGCTGCTGCCCATCCTTCGGTTCATAAGCCCTTACACATCATCAAGCTTGACATATTGAACTTTATACCGTTCTTATTTCAATAGACGTACGGGCTAGAGTTATAGTAATAGGAGATGAAAGTACTGATGGCGAGGCGAGTGAGCTGGTCTGTCAGCAATATATCTATCTATGTCTACTTGTACGTCTCCGACGTCGTCTGCCAGCCCGCATATCGATAAAATATCGATTACAAGTTAGACAGCACTACTAAACACCGCCATGGTCATGTACACTTTTACTTTTACGTGGCACGCTTTTGCCGAGTATATGGCATATCTATAAACGCCCCCTGGCGTAGTTTCCAAAATCTTTGGTGTAAACAAATGTAGTAGAAATAATTTGACAGATTTTACGTCAAGAGGACTAAACGCTCGACTTGTCTCTGCGTTTGGTTACTGCTTTGAGTTGAAAAAAAAATTAACCACAAAACATGATAATACTAAGCTGAAACAAAATATTTCTTTAGATTTCCTTAAGTGTTTTGCTCAGCGTACACTAATTATTAAAATACATCAAAATTGCAAAATAATGCATGTAAGAAAATATTCTTTAAACCAAGACTAAACTATTTTTTCCCAAACTAAACGCAGTTTAGTATGCCATAGACAAATAGCTCTACTGAGGGCCAAAACTTGAGTTCGGCTCAAGTTTTTGACTATCAATTAGCACAAATTTTTTACCGTGACGTCATGAATCTTTACTCACGAACCTGTCAAAGGTTAGTCATGGTCGACCCTGACTTGAGGATGTCAGTTAAACGTCAAAAGGATAACCTGCACAATGTAATTCAAATCATACAGGGTATTTTGATCACAAACTTGAAAAGACCCTGTATACATATTTTTTATCAAAAATAAAAAAAAACGTGAAACATTTTTTTGAACATAACACTTTTGTATAACTCATATTCGCAATTTGGGTACCTTCACAATACCGATAACATCCCACCTAACGTTCATAATATGAATTAGTTAACGGCCCGTTGGTGTGGTTGGTAGTGAGCCTGCCTTCTACGCCGAAGGCCGCGGACGGGATTCCCGCTAAGGGCAAACATTTGTGTGATGAACACGAGTGTTTATCCTGTGTCTGTGTTATTTATCTATTTATGTATATTAGCCTCTGTTACCCAAAGTACAGGCTTTACTTTACTTTGACTAGTTTGGGATCAGGTCACTTTGTGAGAAGTGTCCACCGATTGTATACTGGGTTGTTCCTCGTGTCCGTACCACAACCCATATTATTTGTATCACGATTTTATTGTTTTCAAAAGAACACCATTCTGAACTTGCTCTTTAAACCATTACGACCTCGTATGACCCATTGCTACTGCATTATAAAATTTCTATTGAAAAAGAAATTATGAGGAGAAGTTCCTTGTTGATTTGCTCAAAGTTGAATTTAAATTGTATGGCTCAAAGACACACAATGGCTTTAGTGTAGCGTGGATATCGTCGCCTGCATCAAGTTTAACGCACATCTTCAATCTGCCGAAATGGTGCACCATAAGCTTAAGCCGTTCCTTTCCTGTGCGACCTGTTTCGTGTTAGAAATAAGAATGTGTAGTGCTCTGGCATCATCATAACATCCCACGAAATGACCACTACAGGACAGGGAGCTCCCTCCAGAATTTCGGCTTTTGCTGAAAAAATGTGATGGGGGAAGTACCTTAGTAACCTCGCTTGTCAGCGTTATGGCTGGTACCATGGACCGCGGTTGTAGGTGACCGCAGTAAGTAAGATGGTACGATACACAGGAGGATGCTGCTTCCCATCCTCCAGTTTATAACCCTTAATCGCCACTTACGACACCCACCGGTATGTATGGGATGGTACTATTCTTTGCCGGCACTACACGAGACTATGGCATCACATCACCCTAATATAAATGTGGGCAATATTTGCTTACTATACCTACATTGAACATTGAAATAAATAATAAATCCGGCGTAAATCTAACGAGTAGTTTTATTGTTATAAATATCAACTCATATAACCACGTTTTCTATTTTCGTGCTTCAAATATCCCCTACCCTTCCCCCTGTAAAAAAACCGCTGGATGCAGGCAGCGCAGTTCTGGTCGTTGAAGATAAATGGTTGAAGAGAACTCCAGGGGAGGCCTCGACAGCAGTGGACATCTTCCGGCTAGTAAGTAATGACGAACAAGTATACTCGCAGGTACGATCTTCTGACAATAATCGAAACTTATTCGTTTTTTAGCAATGCTTTTGCCAGGTTTAGTCAGCTAGGCTTTGGAAGCTGCCGTTATTCATAATCTAAGGGACTGGCCATGTTACACATACGTTTCGCAAACATGTATGGAATTTTGCAACAATGCTGAAAAAGAGAACATTATTTATTTAACCTAATATAATACATACACACAATTAACCAAAAATCGAAACAATGATCGGTTACCTAGAGGTGCCTACCAATTATTTTGTTTAGATAGTTAAATAATGTTTAGTTTATAATTTTATTGATTTCAAAAAAATTTACCACTTCGTATTGTATTGTATATTTATTTAATGGCATCACATCTCATTACAAAACGTATTTCGCCATGACATTGTTTGTTGACAACGTGGCAGCTAGACCCATGCTAGACCACAGATTAATTATATTATGCGTTCAGTTCTTGAGAGTACATTGAGAAGGATTCGTCACATAAAGGTATTATACTTTTTTGCAACGAAAAACTTATAGAGGTTGTTCATTTTGAATAGGTAAATTAATATCTTTTGTAATGCGATGTTTTCCCCATATAAAGCTTGAGAATGGAAAATACGAAAAGAGAAAACAACATAAACAACGGCCGCAGTACAATCAACGGTCAGAAGGAAGCATACTTCTGAAGGGCGCCGCGCTGCTCTATCTTTCACACTGCTGGATCCTTCGCTATGCCTCCCTGGTTTTACTGATGCATCACCTTGTGGAATCTACCTGAACACACTAAAGTCTGAATAGACTGAATTGGGCCCGGCCACAGATGAAATAATATTAAATGCCCGGCATGCAACCGGGCAAGGTATGGATTCCAAAAGGGGCGGAAAGTTTCTGTCTTGTTTTCTAAAATCATATAAATAAAGAAGTCATAGAAAGCGTTTATTAAAATTCATGTAAAAAAACCGGTCAAGTGCAAGTCGGACACGCGCGCCGAGGGTTCCGATATACCTATAGTATTTTTGGAAGCAATAAAGTCTATTTTCAGGACCGCAAAACTAAATTTATTTGTAAAGGTTTTTTGCAGATTTCTGAGAAACTGTGCAACTAAGAAAGATCGTTTTATTTTTGCTGTAAAGTTTACATAAAGTTCTGTCAACTGTAATTAATTCAGATTTTTCTTACACAAACTTCGGAGAAAAGGGGGGAATGGGATTTCTTTATGACATTTTTTATCATAACTTGAAAACTAAGAAACGTAACAAAATACAAAAATATATTTTAGAATGTACAAGTAAAGCCCTTTCATATGATACCCCACTTGACCTAGTAGCGACAATTAATATTTTGGCCCCCTTTACATCCTACTTATAATTACTAGCTGTGCCCGCGGCTTCGCTCGCGTGAAATTCAGACAATGTGCAGTTTCTCCCTCTCCCCCTCCCTCTCAACCTCCCCCTCCCTTTCCCCCTGCCCCTCCCTCTCCCCATCCCTCTCCTTCTCCATTTCCCTCTTCCTATCCCTGCCCCTAACCCTACGCCTACCCCTATCCGCTATCCCTATCCTTACATAAACATAGAAACTAAACCCATATTGATTTTTAGACATTTTTACCCTATCGCACCCCAAACCCATCCCCAGGGGATGATGGTATTTCACGTCCACCACGATGGATTTCAAAATTGTTGTAGTTCTCGTAATCAGCGACCCGATAAATCATACAAACGACACCCATATTGATTTTTAGACATTTCAACTCTATCGCACCCCAAACCCATCCCCAGGGGATGACGGTGTTTCATGTCCACCACGTTGGATTTCAAAATTGTTTTAGTTTTTTTAATCAGCGACCCGATAAACCATACAAATGATACCCATATTGGTTTTTAGACTTTTTCACCCCATTTCCCTCTTTCAGGAGTTGAATTTGGGGTGGAATTTCAACACCAGTGATGTGCGTTCCACAGAATTACAACCCTAATGACTAAATAATAAATTTAGTGGATTTTCAACTTCATCCCCCTTTTCACCCCTTGGGGTGTAGAATTTTCAAAAACCCTGAGACACGTAAAACTTAATTTTTAGTCGTTAGTCTAATGACAAATTTTGAAGATCCTAAATTCAAAACTGACGGACTTTCATACAAATTTTCATCCCATATTTCACCCTCTTAGGGGATTTTGAGAAATTCTAAAACACGTCCTTTTTTATTTTTTACGGAGCTCAAACATTTTTTTTACAATTCTACCTATAAAAATGAAAGACAAAGTTATAGACCAACATACGGCAACTAAACATCCCCTTTTTTCACCTCCTTGAAAGGTGATTTTTAAGAAATGCTTAAGCACATTTCTTTATTTTTACCAAAAGTTTAAATTCAAAATTTTGTAAATCTTACTTAAGAAATAAAGGACTTTCATACAAATTTTCATCCCTTATTTCACCCCCTTAAGGGATGAATTTTGGTAAATCCTTCCTTAGTGGGTGGTTTTGAAGTGCAATAAACCTGTGTACAAAATTTCAGCTCTGTAGCTATAGCGGTTACGGCTCGGCGTTGATGAATCAGTCAGTCAGGACAAGCAATTTTATATATATAATAATAAAATATATATATATGTTTAGATAAACGCGAAAGTTTGTAAGTATGGATGGATGTTTGTTACTCTTTCACGTCAAAACTACTGAATGGATTTTAACGAAACTTGGCACACATATAGGTTAGGTCCTACAATACTCGTAACACATAAGCTACTTTTTACCGCATGAAAACCCTTCATTCTAACGGGAAAATGCATTTAATGTTAATTAAGAAGGTGACTGACTCACTGACTGACATATCAACGCACCGCCCAAACCGCTGGGTCTAGAAATTCCAAATTACGCATTTAGGTCTCTTATAAAGTTTAACGGTGCAATAAGAAAGGGTTTTGCAAAATTCCACCCCTAAAGGGGTAAAATAGGGGATGAAAGTTTGAATGAAAGTTTGTCAGTTTTGAAGTTAGGATCTTCAAATTTTGTATTTAGGCTAACGATTAAAAATTAATATGCACGTGTCTCAGGGTTTTTGAAAATTCTACACCCTAAGGGGTAAAAAGAGGGATGAATTTGAAAATCCTTCATTTTCAAAGTAAAATCCACTAAATTTATTGTTTAGGCATTAGGGTTGTAATTCTGTGGAACGTACATCACTGTTTTTAAAATTCCACCCTAAAATTCAACCCCTAAAAGAGGGAAATGGGGTGAAAAAGTCTAAAAACCAATATGGGTATCGTTTGTATGGTTTATCGGGTCGCTGATTACAAAAACTACAACAATTTTTAAATCCAACGTGGTGGACGTGAAATACCATCATTCCTTGGGGATGGGGTTGGGGTGCGATAGGGTTGAAATGTCTAAAAATCAATATGGGTGTCATTTGTATGGTTTATCGGGTCGCTGATTACGAAAACTACAACTTTGAAATCCCACGTGGTGGACGTGAAATTGGGGTGCGATAGGGTTGAAATGTCTAAAAATTAGAGATGGGCCGACTATACACCGACTAGTCGGTAAAACCGACTATTCGGCATATTTTAAAGTCGGTTACTAGTCGGCGACTAATCGGTAAAAACTGCGCCGATTATTCGGCAGTAATAGTATGAAATAAAAACACAGGATCTTAATATTTATTATGTTCTGTTCCCATGACATAAGCAGTGCATCACTATCATCGTTGCTCAAGGAATCTTTAAAACTTCTAGTAAAAATTGTAACCTCATTGTTAATATATTTTGCGGCTCAAAAAAACTGCAGATTATATCTGGGATCAAGTACGAAATAAGGATGATCGGCACTGCCTACTAGTCGGCTGACTATCCGGCAATATCAAAACCGACTAGTCGCCTAGTCGGCTGATCGGCAAACCCCATAGTCGGCCCATCACTACTAAAAATCAATATGGGTGTCGTTTCTATGTTTATATGAAGATAGGGATAGCGGTTAAGATGGCGTTAGGGGTAGGGATAGGGGAAGGGATAGGAATAAGGGTAGGGAGAGGGAGTGGGAGAGGGACAGGGAGAGGGAGAGGAAAAGGGAGGGGGTGGGGGAGAGAGGGAGAGGAGCAGGGCCAGGGATGGTTTGACGGACGGTTGGACAGATGGTTGGACGGACGGACGAAAGGACGACAGATAGACGGAAGGGAAGATGGATGGAGGGTCAGATAGAATCCCTCGCGGACGAAGTCGCGGGCAACAGCTAGTTAATAATCATAATTTTTTCAAAATTTTTACGTGTGCAATTAACTTGGGCAACTTCTTAAAACCATTCCAAATTTCAAGTCGATAGCATGAGTGAAAAGAGATAGCTGAGATATAGAGGTGTGACAGACAGACAGACAGGCAAAGTCGCACCATAAGGGTTCCTTTTTTTACCATTTTGGTATCGGAACCCTAAAAACGGTAAAAGCATGAATGGGTCGTGCGTGATGTAACTGTTGCAGGCATATAGTATAATTCTTCATATCACAGTTTGCCTTGGTAATCTGCCGGTAATTTTACTGGTTCCTTTGCCCTTCAATCAAACCGAAACACAGCAGTGCAAACACTGCTGCTTCACGACAGAAAAAAGCAAGGGGGTGGTACTTCCCCAGACGGACTTTCCACAAAAGCCTTATCAGGTAAGCAAATGTTACCTGTTTTTATTTGTAAATGTGTTGAAAAACGTCGTAAAAAGCGCATGCGCTTTGGTCTTACACTCTCGGCTCCATTACGCCCTCGCCTGCGGCTCGGGCTGCAATTCTCGAGCCTCGGGCGTAATCAACAAAATAGCGCACTTGCATCTTAACGCACTATTATCAATTCGTTAAAATTATTGAAAATATAACAGCCCTTATAATGATCACGTTTTTTCCATAGATAATACATTTTTTTTAGTCCAAAGCAAAAACCAAACGTGAACTCAGGGAGGGCCATTTCTTTACTCACCCTCTTCTCACCCTTTACTCAGCTCAATTTGTTTATAAATTAGCCAAGATCTCAACTTAATGAAAGAAAGAGATAGAAATATAAATCTTAACTCAGGTTGAGTCGAGTTTCCTGAACAGGTAGACGGGCGTTTAAAATTTTAGAGAACTGATTTTGCAAAAGGACAACGGAGATTATGTGACACATTTTTTTAACTCTCGAATAACACTCGATCATCTTGCATCACTGGAAAATTTATCTCAAAACGTGCCGAAAAACCTTCTCAATCGTCCCGAGTACACACGGCCGCACATCGGTAGAGACACTTTTGGACCTTATGGCGTGATAATAGAGTTGAAAAAGTTTCTACCGACAAGCGGTTGACCGTACCTATTTAGATTTACAATTCAATAGAAAACCGGTCAAGGGTGGTGCCGTAGTACACTCAACAGCACATCAGTAGAAACACTTTTGGACCTTATAGCGTGGTAATAGAGTTGACAAAGTTTCTACCGATGAGCGGTTGACCGTACTCACCCAGTACGTAAAATGATAGGTTGTAGTAGTTTAACATACATGTGTACAAGATAGTGACTTTTGGACGTCATTATCTCAAGAAAAGGTAATGGTTTATACTTACATGAAATTTAGGAAAAAAATAGGATTCTATAGGCGGGTCTTACTCTTCGACCAATATAAAGAGTTATGGGCCTTATCCGTACAAAACGCTAATAAAAAACAAGTCTCGCTACAACTACATGTAAACGCACACCCACGGTTACAGTTTTCCTAATCACATGCACACACAGTCCCTAACAGAGATAGAAACACGCGCTCGCACCGTAGCGCGAGCGAGATAGCGAATGTTCGTCGAGATGCCGTCGTTTCAATCACGCGTCGCTGAATAATGGCGGCAAGGCCGGCGAAGGTTTTTTATCAAGAAAATTATCAAATAATTAGATTTTACTAAAAAATATATTAACAAGTGAAATGTGACGCCTAAATCTTCGTTCGTATTTTCTTGAGTTATTTGAATACTTTGAAAAGCACAGGACGGCTTTATTTTATTAGAAAGGCGGGAAGTTAATTATTTGCTCACACGTGTTACTCGTTGAGCATCCGAACACCGACTAAATCAAAGTGAGTGACCTCACTCACTTGATCGGTTTTCAAACGATGTTCCATATGGCCCGTCTATAACTCTTTATATTGGTCGAAGGGTTACTTTTTAGTTTGGGTCTTACTAACCATGCAAAATTGCAAGTTTGTAGGTGAAATAGATTTAATTTTAAGGGGGGAGGCGGGGGTCGACAGTAGCCTCAAATGGTTCGTGCTGCTCTTACGTTGTGGACACATGTTCCGCAGGTAGAGTTATTACAAACGAGTTGATGTTTTGTAAATCCATCATGTAAATCCATCCGGTGGCTAATATATATGTTTCCCGTATCACTTTAGTGTATTTTTTTTTTCAACCTGTATATTCTGGGTGCACGCGTGCGCATACTCCATTTAAAAAAAAGGTCCTCCGTTTTTTAGAGAATCTATCCAAAAACACTCCTATTTATCCATTTATAAATTACCGCTAAAACCGCTCATCAGCCGCTCGTCTGTGTTTCCTTTACTTGTCAAATGGTCATTTTCTCAGAACAAAAACCTCCTTGCTTCGCTCTTTGGTCATTTTACTGAAAGTGACCTCTATGAAATTTTCAATGAAGTTTTCAGTTTATGAGGACATGGACAGTGTTATTTATCAAGAGATATCGCACAGATGTCACTTTCTGATAAAAATAACTTTGAAAAGGTAAACGCAGACATGACAAACGTTGCGACATTGTATTTTTAGATACATCAGCAAAATTGCTAACTGCTTATTGAGGACGGAACAGAGAAAGCTTATGTGGTAATGAGGACATTGTAAAAAACCGGCCAAGTGCGAGTCGGACTCGCGCACCGAGGGTTCTGTACCAATTGTATTAGTTGAAATTTCAGTAACTTACTGTACTAGATTTTTTGAGTCCGACTCGCATTTGACCAGTTTTGATTATTTGTTGTTATTTAATAGCTTATGCACTATAAATAACACAAATCATCACGCTTGTAAATGTTCCCGTTTTTACGATAGAGCTAAAACAAAAAATCGAGCAAAAATCGCCTACACGCGTTTAACAACACGTTTGAAGCAGGGATGCCTGCCTTAATTTTAAATTTTTAGTATTTGTTGTTATAGCCACAATAGAAATACATAATCTGTGAAAATTTCAACTGTCTACCTATTACTGTTCATGAGATACAGCCTAAACAAAATAAAAAAAAAAAACGAAAAAGACTTTCGTAGCATCTTATTCCTTCGTTTTTAAATAACTCTGCTCAACGAGCTCTAAACAACAATACCCCAATCAATGGGAAAGGTAAAAAAAAAATTTGCGCCCCTCTTCAGCTGTTCATTTTTAGGGTTCCGTACCTCAAAATAAAAAAACAGAACCCTGTCTGTCTGTTTGTCAAGACCCTTTTTCTCACGAATGAGAAGAGGTATAAGGTTGAAATTGATAACGAATATTAAAGTCTATAAACCACACAAGATCTGAAAATTTCAATTTTTTACAACGACGCAATCAAAAGATATGGCTTTTTATGTCCTCATCTCCATACATTTATGCAAAAAAGCAAAACCTACAGGGCACTTCCCGTTGACCTAAAATTATGAAATTTGGCAAGAAGCTAGGTCTCACAGCACAAATAATGAGAAGAGTCTAAAATCATTAAATATTTCAATATTTCACACAATTAATAGTAACCAATTAAGGTGAGCTCCCTTTTCAAGAAATTTTCTATAAAAGAGGGGTCAAGTTGGATGATCGCAGAGTTTTTAAAATCAAAGAGCAAACTCTTTTAGTATATCATATGTATAGTAGATAGGTACGGAACCCTTAGGGCGCGAGTCCGACTCGCACTTGGCCGGTTTTTTTTATTTTTAGTATTTGTTGTTGTAGCGGCAACAGATATACATAATTTGTAAAAATTTTAAATTAAAACGTAACGTAAACGTACCAGGACCAAATTCAGGACGTTCTGAATAAAGGCCAGGTTAAAAGTACCCTAAACCGACGAGCATGTATGAAAGGATTGATGAAAGTACAGGAAGCAAGGGAAGTATGTCAAGATCGTAGCAGGTGGAGGACTGTGGTCTCAGCCTACCCCAACGGGAAAGAGGCGTGATGTTATGTATGTATGTATGTATGTATTACGGTTCATGAGATACAGCCCGCTGACAGACAGACAGACTGACAGACAGACATCGGAGGGATATCTATAGGGTCCCGTTTTCACCATTTGGGTGCGGAACCCTAAAAAAAACGGAAATTATTTATGGAGTACAAAACAGTTTTGGCTATGTGTAAGGCTTGATCTTCTTATCAACGTCTCACAAACAAAGGTCCTTTTGAGGGTCCTTTTTCTCACGAACGGGTAAAGGTATCAGGTTGAAAATGATAACGAATATTAAAGTATATTTAAACCACATAAGATCTGAAAATTAAATTTTTTTACAACGACGTAATCAAATGATATGACTTTTTATGTCCTCATCTCCATACATTTATGCAATAAGCAAAACCTAGAGGGTACTTCCCGTTGACCTACAATTATGAAATTTGGCAAGAAGCTAGGTCTGACAGTACAAATAAAGAGAAAAGTCTAAAATTATTGAATATTACAGTTTTTTTCACAACTAATAGTGGTTACTAAGGTGGTTAAGGTGAGCTCCCGTTTAAAGAACTTTTCTATAATAGAGGGGTCAAGTTGCATGGTCGCGGAGTTTTTAAAGTCAAAGAGCAAATAGATAGGTACGGAACCCTTAGGGCACGAGTCCGACTCGCACTTGGCCGGTTTTTTTTAGGTTTTCCGCTAGCAACTTGAAACGTTTGAAATGCTTTGTCTTCTATAGGCAGTAGGAATGAGTGTTGCTGTCTGTATATCTCTTGCGGTTAAGTGAGAGCTCACCTTTAAATAAAACGAACATTGATAGATATAGTAGATTTTACAACAAGTGCACAAAACGAACCATTTTTCTGAGACTTTTAGCAGCCCAAGCAGAAGGCGAGGGCTGATAGTAAAGTCGAGGATAAAATGGTTTTGTGGACGAGTTATAAACTTTGCTTTTCACTTGGATTGCGAGGAAATAAAACGTAAAAGGACTCTCTAAATGTAAATGAAGAATGACTTGCTTAAGTGAAGAATACGTTGACGCGCGCGGGGGGGGGGGGGGGGAGGGTGCAGCAGGTCCGCGCGCAGGACGTACCTAGTGCACAAAATTCGAGTTTGCGCAGCCTACATCATGCTTTCAGAGCATGAGAAGTGAAAAATATTTTTACGTCGAGTAAAATAAGATGTGATTATATATTCCCACCATAAAACATATTTCGGACAAGGCAATACATAGATAGAATACGATCCATATATTTGTATGTTTTCTTTCGAGCTAGATTAGCGGTCGTCTTCTTCTTCTTCTTTTCGAGTCATCGGCAAAACTGACTATAAAAGCTTAGCCCAAAAAGTAGCCAAATAAATAGAGCCTTTTAGTTGCCTTCAAGAAGGTCCCTCCGAGTGCAGGAATCTGGAGAAGTAGGGTACGACCGCAAGTGTGTCATAGTTTGCAAAATACCGCATTCACACTTGTCGTTATCAGAGAAGCCCCACCTCTTCATGAGTTCCCCGCACCTGCCAACGCCCGATCGCAGTCTGTTCAGTGACTTCCATATGGACCAGGGAAGATCGTGACCTGGTGGCAGCTTTTCGGCGGTAAGATCTTCAGACCAACGTTTGGCTACGTATTTGAACATAACATTAACATGTAGCTGAAGCTGCACATCTAAATTACTTTATATTGGTCGTCAGCTCAGACTTTTTATTGGTCAACTTTATAGTTCGTGCAAACAACCTAAAAAATAAAAATACTTATTTAAAAGTTTTGACTAAATAAAATAAAATTGTTCAGTTAAACTACAAAAGCATTTGTAAGCAAGTGGATTGTACTCAGATCAAATTGTGATCCATTTTATGGAATGTAAATACGTATTATATAGGGCATATAGGCCACGGGTAAACACCCATATTTCTCCACTTTGAACGCAGGAAAATTTAGCGAAACTGGCCAAGCAGTGTTTTATAAGATATTCAAAGTTTACAAAAGGCTACCAAGCCCTTCATCTTCTGCTAAATCTTTGAAAACAATTTGAAAATATATGGAGAACTAAAATCATGTTTCACTTACCATTATTACATTATAATTGAATAAATTTATATCGCTGGTCGCTAATGCACATTGCATATGATTATTTTCGTTCTTTCCAGTAGGTTCCTAGCTTGGTACATACTAATTAAATACTAAATAAAATGAATATGTAAAAAATTGTTGTTTTCATATCTCATAATGACATTTCTTTGACGGATTTGTGCGATTTGTGCCCTTCGAAAAAATTTCTACTAGAGATTTGATGACAGTTATGTCAGATAATCTTTCTTTTCATACAACTCCAAATAAGTGAAAGAGACAAATATAGACTTTACGTGTTCGTTATAATCCTCCCGGTCAAGAATCGACCCGACTTACCCTCAACTCAAATCAGAAGGAAAGGCAACGACTATCGAATAGCTGAGTTTTAGCTGAGTTCCTGATGCAACGTGCTGCGCATGCGCTAAGTTATACTTAGGGTTGAGTCGCGACTATAAATTCGAGCCTTAGTCATTTTTGACTTCTTCGCATCAATGAGATAGAGATATTTGGTACGATTTTTTTAATCAAGTGTTCAACAGACGTCTAACTTTTTTGTAGTAAGACGGTTAGTGTTTATTCTGGAAGCCAAATAAAGCCACGTTTGTTCAAGACTGTTTGATTTATTACATTCCTTACAAGCCGATCACTCTGAATGAAGAGCTGAAGAAAAATAGCAGTGAAATAAAAGTTTTTGCTTTTTAGGCCGTAGTTGACAAGGAACCCTTATAGTTTTGTCATGTCTGTCTACCTGCTGTCTGTCTGTCCACGGCTTAGCTCAGAGACCCTTAGTACTAAAAAGCTCTTATTTAGTAACGATATACATTTTATCTAGGTAGACAAAGTGGTAAAAAGATATCTTGAAAAAAAAATTTTTAGGGTACCTCCCATACAAGTAAAGTAAGGGTGAATTTTTTGAAGAGAAAACTTCTTTAGCGGCGCTTGGCACTTTTTTAGATGGGTAAAAAATGTTAAACTCACGTCAGATGTCGCATCAGATCCGTAGTCTGATCGAAAAAGCGTCAACTGTCAACCGTATTGTTATTACAATACGGGTTTTTATTCAGTGACATCAAAGAAGTACGCGAGCAATGGCGCAATTGACACTTACAAAAAGCATAATATTCAAAAATGCAAGTTTTCACTTCTGCCGGCACTCCCGGAGTGCAACCCGTCCTTATTTTTATTTTATCCACCCCATCGTGTGGGGTCTCATTAAATATAGGATTTTTGAAAATAGATAGATCATTTTTCGATTTAGGGTTCCGTTTGCGAAATATTTAGCTTGAAAGCGCAATTTTTTGTTGGAGTCAGGTGACGTTGTCGTCCCCCCTTCTGCCAGCTAAACACTTGTTACTGGAAGTGTGAAAAAATTTACAGTAGTAGCTTATATGATGAAATTAAAAAGGAAAACTATTACAGCTAAGAAGGCTTCAAAGGTTAGTGAGCTATAGGCGAAAGACTGGAAATAATAAAAATAGCAATCAGGCGCTAGGACCTCGCTAAGCAATAAGTTCAAAATCAGCTTTGCAATAAAAAATCGTAAAAAAACTACGGAACCCTAAACCTTGCCTAGCTTAGTTGTAAACTTGTAAAGGGTTGGCAACACTGTAAGTTTTCCAAATCTTCATAGCATCCCATGAAACATCCACTCCAGAAATCCAGCTAAAACGCGTGGTACTTTGGAAGTGATTTACCATAATCACCACGTGTGTAAGCGTTGCGGCCGGCAACCACTGTTGTTGGTGACCGCAGAGGGGCAGTATGTTTTTTTTATAAATCATTTATTCAATAAACTTTTTACATGAATTTGATAGCTAAGACGCGCTACAAAAACCTATCAAGGTTTGTATGTTGAAGGTTTGTACGTTAAGGTGGTACGATACACAGAAAGATGCTGCTGCCCATCCGCTAGTTCACACTTCCTTAGGCCGGTATTTCACTGGGACACCACGGTGGCGCGACTGGTTGCGCCACTGGTGTCCGTAACTAGATACGAGTAAAGACACACCCTGCGGCCACAGTATTAAGGGCTATATTTAACTGAGAGTGGTAGCGCGACCAGCATCCGAACTGGTTGCGCCGCCAAACGGACACCAGGTGAGTAACTCTCTATAGAGCTGTATACATTTTGTTGGTAGCGGCGACTGGTTGCACTGCCATGGTGTCCCAGTGAAATACCGGCCTAAGTCGCCTCTTACGACACCCATGGGTAGAGATGGGTTGGTACTATTCTTTGCCAGCACCACATAGACGAGTTTTCTGAATACATCTACACATTTCCATTTATTAACATTTAGCCTCCAAAACAGACACTAAATAGGTTTAACACGAATATATTGAAAAGTTCGTACAAAAAACTGTAGTACGGTACGGGGTACAGTGTACATGTTGCGACAAGGTGGCCGGAGGCACAGCAGACGACAGAATTTTTGTTCTGACAGTCCGCCAGTGTGGGCGGTACCATTGACATTAGAAAAACGCTCTGCTTCTATGCGAGTATTTTCCAAAATCTTTGGTTTTGAAGAAAAACAGCTTGAATAGTTGTTAAATTCAAAGAGTTATTTAGCCAAAAAGGTTGTTCAGATTGATTGTTATTTAGTTTAGAACGTAGAGTTGAAGAAAATGTTAAGTTTTTTATTATAAAGCTCGTACAAAAAATCGTAGTACAGGGTACAATTTACATGCGACAAGATGGGAAGGATCCTAAAGCTTCGTATAAAATCTTTCACGTGGGTGTAACAATTATACACTAGAACGCTAAAAATCTGCTACGGATACGTAGTTTTTACTACGAAACTTTTAGAGGCACAGCAGACGGAAGACTTTTTGTTCTGATAGTCCAACAGCGTGGCCGGTTGTCTAGAATCAGAGCATGAGACCTAGGTCAAGGATTTAGAAGACTAGAAAGTAAACACTGTTCTAGTTCCAAAAGTGTATTGTAAACAAACGTTACAATTGAAGAAAAGAAAGCCGTTAAAAATATATCAGCAAGGTCGTAAAACTAAGTAGACACACTGTTACCCTCAGAACAAAGACCTCCTTATTTGCCGTTACCGCGATGCAGCTTTGATCGATAATATTACAACGCCATTTACCGATTTCCCAATATGGAAGTACTGCAATTATTTTCGATAATAGCTGTGCCCTCGACTTCGTTCGCATCGCATGGTGTTTGGACTTTTGTTGGCGTCATCATCATTGGCATAGTCTTACTCCGTTTTAACCTGTGGGATCCTATCCTAAGGGATTTGACGACGGCGCTGGTTTTTACACAGCGACTGCCATCTGTCCTCCGCAACACAGAAGGCAAACCAGTCCCAATCCTAGTCCAGGCTTCGTCAGGTTAGTGGCCAAGGCCTTGAAAATTTCGCTGACTTGGTTGATGTAATGTAGTGTTAATGATGTTACAGGGCATCCATAAAGGCTTTCCGAAAACTGAACTGCCAACGAAACTGAACAACTTTCGGTGTGTGAAACATTCAGGAAATGAATAAAATCTGCATCTCGATACAATATTGTCAACTTGATTCGATGTATGGAACATTTATTTTTTTTTTCATTTTCTGAACGTTTCGCTTTCATGCACTCAAACTTGTTGAGTACCATTGTCTTATAATGCCCCTACAGTTTTGGAAAACTTTAATAAAAATTCATGAAAAAATCGGTCAAGCGCGAGTCGGACTCGCACGCTGGGGGTTCCGATATACATATATTATACGTAGAAGCTACATTTTTAGGACCGCAAAACTAAATTTGTTTGTAAAAGATTTTTGCAGATTTATAAAAACTGTGCTACTTAGAGAGATCGTTTTATTTTTCTGTAATATTTACGTAAACATCTATTGACTATAATTGATTCAGATTTTTCCTTTTTGGACATTTTTCATCATAACATTTAGACATTTTTCATCATAACTTGAATAAAAAAAAACGATAAAGAACTATAAAAATCTATTTTGTAATGTACATGTAAAGCCCTTTCACATGTTACCCTATTTGACCTAGTGACGACAATTTCAAATTTTGCCTCCCCAATTTGGGCCCCCTTTACAGTAATTAAATTTTATAATTCTTTTGTTTGCAATGAAGTTGGGCAATCATATTCTAAAACTTTTCCAAATTTAAAGTGGATAGCATGAACGGTTGCTGAGCTATACAGGTGTGACAGACAGACAGACAGACGAAGTCGCACCATAAGGGTTCCGTTTTTACCGGTATTTTGGTTCGGAACCCTAAAAACACAAGCTGTCTCTTCAGAAATTCGGATTTTAAAAAATGGAAATATCCCCGTCGCTAAATCTAGTTTATCGTCCCTAAATCTATAAAAAACGCCATCAAAAATCAAATTACCTTTCGAGAGGCCGCAAAGGAAACTAAATATTTCACCCAAGACCGTAGTCGGGGCGGATTTTTCATCTTATTTTTAGTGCCTCGGGAAAAATTAAACCACCGTATAATGGTAGCTTAAGGGGCGTCTTAAGCTCTATAAGAGGACTATTTTTAGTTCCTAGACGTTTTCGAAGAAGAAGAAAATGTTACTTTGGGTAAGTTTTAGCTTTTTTGTCTTCATGGTGCCCCTTTGTATGGATAGTGAATGAGTTTAACAATTGGCGTTTGAGTAGTCTGGTGTAAGGGACGGTGTACCGAAAACTGAACAGAGTGCTCAGTCAATGAAACTGAACAACTTTTCCAAGGAAACATTTTTGGGAAAAGAAAAAAATGTTTGACCTCTTCGTACAAATTGCTCACTCTGATCGAACAGTTTGTATGGAGAGGTCAAAATTATTTTTCATTACCCAAAATGTTTCTTTGGGAAAGTTGTTCAGTTTCGTTGACTGACCACGCCCTTTGAGTTTTCGGTACACCGTCCCTTACACCCTGTATATTCCATTTCATTTAAGTAAGTAAGTAAGTATTATAAAATTTTAGTTTGACAAACGCTAACACTTACGTAGAATATGAATGGACATTACGAGGTCTTTATTTCATAACTTTGGTTCCGTGCTCAAAATATTAGATTTTTCATTAAAAAAAACTGAATTTCAGAAATGTCAGAAATCAGAAATGTTTATTACTTTTTGGACATCACAACACAAACAAAGAATACAAACAAAGAATACACAGAATGATACACACAACAGCAACACATAAGTAATATACAGCATTTTAGTTTTGTGCTGTGACACCCAACAAACAAACGGGCCTCACTCAGCAAAAGTGTGACGCTGGTTTTCAGTGGACCCTTTTTTTTTTTTACACGGGGAAATCCGTCATGGATACACTGCCGTCCGGGGGAACGACAGTGTTATGTCAGACTCTTACTGACTAAAACCCCGTGGTGGCCAACTCTGGCACATTTGAAGAGGTCCCGGGAATCGCCACAGGCATACGGCCGGTACTCTTCGTGCCTTGTCGCTGCTAAAGCAGAGACCCATCTCAGGGAAGTTTTGGCTTAAATTAAGTTATTTGTAGTTTAAATGTGTATGAATCGTTATACAGTTATCAAGTTATCGTGACATAGTTAATGAAATATACTAGTATCTCCTACAAATTTTTACCGAGAAAAAAACTACTCAAGTGCTCCAAATATTGCACCTGACTAGCCCACTACCTTCATCATTAACTCAAGAATTTGCACAATAACGGTCGCTGAGGAGCGCTTTAGTGCTCTAGGTGTCCTATTTTTAGCGCCAGCAGTGTAAAACCTAATCTGCAGCAGAGAAAAACGTTGGGTAGTGACTAATGTAGACCAGAGAAAAAAATTGTTTGATCAGACAACAAAATTCAGCAACTTATGCAATATGACTGCCTGTAGTTTAATTTTGTAAGGCGCGATGGATTTGCTTTTATATTTATAAGTAACTAGCAGCTTAAATAAAGCCTAATCATAGATGGCGAAGGGTTTTAGAAACGCGCTATTTTTAAGAAATGCTCAAAATACCGGTCAAGTGCGAGTTGGACTCGCGCGCCGATGGTTCCGATATACCTTTAGTATTTTTGGAAGCAATGAAGTCCATTTTTAGGACCGCAAAACTAAATTTGTTTCTAAAGGTTTTTGCAGATTTCTAAAAAACTGTGCAAATTAGAAAGATCGTTCTATTTTTTCTGTAATATTTACATAAACTTCTATCGACTGTAATTAATTCAGATTTTTCCATTCACGAACTTCGGAGATAAGGGGGGGAACGGTATTTTTTTTGACATTTTTCCAAACCAAGAGTCGTAAAAAAAATACAAAAATATATTTTAGAATGTACATGTAAAGCCCTTTCTTATGATACCCCACTCAACCTAGTACCGATAATTTGAAATTTTGCCCCCCCTATTTGGGCCCCCTTTACATTAATAATCATATTTTTTTCTTAATTCTTTCACGTGAAATTAAGTTGGACAACCATATTCTAAAACTATTCCAAATTTCAAGTCGATAGCATGAGTCGTTGCCGAGATATACAGGTGTGACAGACAGACAGACGGACAGACAGACAGACAAAGCGGCACCATAAGGGTTCCTTTTTTTACCATTTTGGTATCGGAACCCTAAAAACGGAGAAATCAAATCAAATTAAAATCGTTTATTCATTGTTGGATAGGTATTAAAATCTCTTAATGACGTCAGCTAAACTACATCGCTTCACAAACAATGTGGCGCCATTGTGGGAAAAAAAAGAAGAGAATGAATTTTCCTCGATTGAGACATAGGTAGATCGATTTTGGCTACAAACTTTTGTAAATTTTATCGAAATCGTTAGAGCCGTTGGCAAAAAAGAAGGGACAAAGCTCAAAACAATCTAGTTTTTCTTATATGCTCACCCGACACAAAATTACCGATATCCGCTGCGACAAAGCACTCCTAAGTGAGCTCACTAATGACTTTTATCTACTTCCCTTCTGTATCATTAGCTCAAGATGAGGAAAAAACCATCGACATTTTCCCTCCAATCACTATTCCGATCCAGAAAATATTTGATATCTCGACCTTTTGTTGATAAAGGAAAGTTACGCCCGATGCGAAAAATTTTAATACGGGACTCTTGCCTCTGTCTTCGTTTATTATTTTTTAGAGTATTTAAGTTAAGTATTATTCTATATTGAGTAGCTACTTATTTATCACCGGTATCATATATGTATACCGTAGGTCTTCTCCGTGTGGTACCGGCAGAGAGTGAGTAGTACCATACCGTCTCTAACCGTGGGTCATTATACCTCTAACATCCAATAAAGTGTCTACACCAGGATGAGGAGCTCCCTCCAGAACTCCAGCAAAAACGCGTGTTACTTTGGAGGGGATTCACCATAGTCACCACGCTTGCAAGCGTTGCGGCTGGCAACCGCTATTGTTGGTGACTGCAGTATGTAAGATGGTACGATACACGGAAAGATGCTGCTGCCCATCTTGCAGTTTATAAGCCCTTAGTCGCCTCTTACGACACCCGAGTACAGAAGTGGATTGGTACTATTCTTTGCCACACGGACAACCATGGGTACAACTGCATTATTAACCGGAGGATGGGTAGTTAGCATCTTTCTGTGTATCTTACCATCGTACATACCGCAGTCACCAACAACCGCGGTTCATGGCGCCAGCCGCAGTGCTAACGAACGTGGTGACTATGATTCTTTCCCTCAAAAATGTACTACTCGATTTCATGGGCGTTTTCATGGGATGTTATGATCACAAATCTTTTATTTAGAGTCTGAATGGTGGTAGGTAAAAGATGGTGAAATTCAATTTACGAAGTTAATACACGAAGAACACGAAATTGCTTATCAGGTTAAAGTTTCTGAAACAAAAAAATTCAAACGCGCCAAGCTGTTAAGCTAAAAATATTTATTTAACATGTTTCTTGACGAAAGCCATTTACTTACAACGTGCAGACGCTTCCAAGTCTCAGAAGAGAAATTTCCGGACATTTTAAATTTCATACTCGATGTAAACTCTCCTTACCCTTCGGTGTTTAATAAAACAGTTCCATGTTAAAACGAGATAATTGAATTTGAAATTTAATATCAGAGTTAGAAAAACAAGAAGGTTCCCCCGTTTGCTTCAGTTTGTAATATTCCTTAAGTGGAAACATGATATTCAATTTTAGTTTAGTTTCCTCTGATCTTTTCGTTCCAATTAACTTTTCTAAATTTGTAATCGTAGAACATTATTTTATTATCATTTTCGGTGGGGATTCTGCGAGTTTGTGGCTTACTAGTCTATTATCATATACGCTAGTAAAATAGTTTGAATATGTATAGGATTGAAATTAGCAAGAAATTAGCTAACACGTGACAATTCGTTCGCTCATGTCAATCCAAAGAGAGCCCTCTAGTTTCTATGTTTATATCAACGGAAAATAATATGAAATCATAAGTTTATCAAATTCTTAGTAAGTTGATGAACTTTCAAAATAGTAAATTAAGATGCAAGCGCACTATTTTGCTCATTACACAAGAGGCTCAGGAATCCGCGATTTTCCTGGGTCAAAAATAAAATGAAATCCTGTGTGCGTCTAAGAAAGAATCATTTAAAATTTATGAAAACCAAGTAATTTTAAAATGCATAAGTAGATTTTTTTTTATTAGTTGTGTTAAAAATTAGGCTTTGCCTAGTTTGGGATCAGATGACTTTGTGTAAAATGTCCCCCAACTAAACGATGGCAAGAATTATGACGTCATTGTTCAAAAATTTCATACAAAAATTGAAGATTTCTGTTTTGACGTTCAATAAAGAGTAGGTATTGAACTAGGTTGAAAACTTGCAGATTGCAGCCTGATCCGCAGGTGAGGGTATAATGGAGCCGAGACTGAATGAAAATGCAAACATGCGTCTTACGACGTTATTCAACTCATTTGCGAGTAAGTATTATAGAACTAAAATTATAAAATACATAAGAATCAGTTCACTCATTACTTCAACCTAAAGAATATCTCAATAAATCTGTCTATAAACAAATGATTTATCTAATTTTCGTCCTATTTAATCAATCACCGAGCAGCTGTAAGGAGAAATTGAAACGTCTAAAAGTGTTTGAACGGCGGCGCCTCCGTTTGCGATAGGAAATCACATCGGCAACGGAACTGAAAAACGCGGGTAGTCGTGGAAACGGTTGCTGAGGAAAGGCGAGGTAAAATTATCATGAAAAGATTTTTTTTCAATAGGAAAAGGTATTTCATATTTCAATGGCAAACATTTGAAGCTTTGTTAATTTCAGGTATTTATAGCACTTTATAGGTCAAAGGTACTAAAAGTAAGTATTTTATTCAAAAGCTCAGAAAAATAAAGTAGAAAACCAAAAGTCGGTTTTATCAAAGATTATAACCCCATAAAAAATATGTATAATTTAGTTTCTAATGAAAGCCCTCGTAGTAAAAGACTACGTATTTCGTAGCAGTTTCGTAGGCGACTACAATGTCGAACTCTACGAGCGCAAAATCCCAAACCATATAACTAGCAACTATTGTTCTACTGTAAGAGATGAAGATAAGAGAGGAGATAAGATAATTTAAGATGTTGCATAACCCCTACATACTTAGTTTGTTTGGTACTGTTTCGTGGTAATGGGTGTCGTAAAAGGAGACTAATATTCCAAGAGGCGGCAACGGATTGACTAAACTATCGTTAGGATGGCTGATTTAGTATCAATAGCGTGTAGATCACTTATGTGAATGGGATAGAGCCGATCTGCGTGCCTGACGTTGGTGCGTTTGGTAGGTACAGCCGTTGAAACACGTGTCATGGTTTAGTAAACTAAACGATCATTAGGATGGCTGATTCAAGGATAATATGATACTCTACACAGTATAAAAACTGACATGATTCGTTGGTGCGTTTAGTAGATATAGCCGTTTGAAAAAAAATGTGGTAGGAACTAAAGTTCGAATAGGGTACTGTTTTTTTTATATGATTGCTAATGACTATCCTAACAACTTTTATTCTCTCTCTTTTTAGGACCAAATTAACTTAAACAGTATCGGCATACTAGTCAGAGACCCGCCAAATGCAGCCAAGCTCAGAAAAAAAAAACATTTACTTCTCCATACAATTTTTTTTCAATTATTTTTTTTCATAAAAGTTAAGCCTCAAATCAAAAATTTTGAAAGAGTAAAAGTTGTTAGCTATCCTAACAACTTTTACTCTTTCAAAATTTTTGATTTGAGGCTTAACTTATGGTTAACTTGTAATATAACATTCATAACCAACCATAAAAAAAAAATCAGTCCTCTATTCGAACTTTAGTTCCTACCACATTTTTTTTGACGGCTGTACCTACCAAACGCACCAACGTCAGGCACGCAGACGGGCTCTATCCCATTCACGTAAGTACAAGCTATCCTACTATAATATTACGAGTATAAACGTGAAAGTTTGTAAGTATGGATGGATGGATGGATGTTTGTTGCTCTTTCACGCAAAAACTACTGAATGGATTTTAATGAAACTTGGCACATATATAGGTTAGGTCCTGGAATAGCACATAGGCTACTTTTCACCGCGGGAAAACACTTCATTCCCATGGGCAAACGCATTGAATGCGGGTGAAACCACAGGTGGAAAGCTAGTTGATACTAAATCAGCCATCCTAACTATAGTTTAGTCGATCCGTTGTCACCTCTTATACTATAAGGGATCCAGCGTCCTTTTTCGTATCGTACTTCACTAACCGTCCCGGTCCAATGCGCCAGCCGCCACGCTAACAACTGTGGTGGCTATGGTACATCCTTCCCTAAAAAAATCTAAGTTCTTAAAGTTAAGAAGAAAGTTTGAATGGGAACGTGTAAATTCTACAAAAAAGTGAACATACCTACATCACTTTTAAAATACTTACTCTCTCAAGTTTAACGAAACAATGTTCCTATATACATACCTATAGTTGCATTAATGAAGAAGTACAAGAGAAGGCACTTTCATGATTGGCTCATAAATGCCTGAAGCCCAGATAACAGGCCAATTTGTGGAATTTGATGAATATACCATATGTTTGGTAAAGAAAGTACTTTGGAGCCTTGATATGACTCCACCCATAAAATTGAACAACTTTTCCATGTGAGATAAATAAAATTACCTCCCTGGTAGTGTAATGTGGGCGAACAGCATATTCAGAACGGGACAGTACGGGACGATGAGATTTATTTTTAAGATTCAGCGTAGTTTCCTTGGGAAGTTTCGTTCGTTTATTCCTTGTTATTTAACGCGTGAAATTCAGTAAAAAAGTAGCTTAGAAATTATTTTTATTTTAACACTTCCTGTGTTCGGATAAATCTACAAAGTAGAAAATCGCAAAATGCGTTGAAATGCGTATAGAGATCACAGATTTTCACAACATTGGGCAGGACCATAGTAGCCTAGTTGGTAAAGCGTCTGCGATACTAACGCTGAAGACGCAGGTTCGAATCCTGGCTGTGGTTGTAAAGTTTTGCAATTTTCTACTTTGTAAAAAGTAGCTTACGTCCTTTCCCATGATTCAAACTATCTTCATAGTTTCATCAAATTCAGTTTATCTGTTCTATCTTGTCTGTCTGTTTTGTCTATCTGACTGTTACGCTTTCACACCTAACTGAGAAAGCGTAACAGATAGATAGACAAAAAGAGTTACTTTCGCAATTATAATATTAGTTTGGATAAATTTTAAAAACATAAATTACTCTTTGTGTTTTCAAGTGCCTTTCCACCAAAGCGGTGAAATAGAAATAGAAAAATTCCAACCAAATGGATTGCTCCAGCTACCAGGAAATGGAACCAACCTAAAGCCACAATCACACCTTTCCTTATTCAGAAACTAATTCGGCTTACATTGCTCGTTGAAGTAAGGATATTGCAATTAACATAACCAAGCCTCCCAGCAATGTATGTCGAATTAGTCTTAGTTAGGTGTGATCGTAGCTTAAAGCTCGACAGGTTAGCTACCTAGCACAGCTGTAATGGGAAGGCAGCAGCAGAAAGTTAGCTAACTCGGCTTATCCGCACGCCCGCGGCTGTGCAGACCACATTTCTAGACTACCTTTTGTTTACACCACAAACATTGGATTTCAACCGGTCGGTGTTCAAAGTATTTAAAGTACCTAATGCTAGGTAAAAACTGTAACTGTATAGAGCAAATCTTGAACAAAAAACCTACAAAAAGGTTTTAAAATATTCGTGTACAAAATTTTTTTCAACCTCTTTTTAAAAAAAAATCAACTTCCTATACTAACTGCATCATGTCATCATTATAGCATGTGGGCGGCCGAAGTTTTTTTTTCGTATTTCCACTTTCCTTGGGAAAAGTTGTTCAGTTGAATGAGCTTAACCACCTATGAAAATATCCGGGATGATATAAAATAACACTGTATAATCCGTTTCACGAGTCAATGCCAACGCTTACCAACACATTTTGCAGCCATAGAACCAGACAAACCAACACGAACCAGACGAACCAGAGTATATTTGACGGAAAAAATAACATTGTTTTACAAACTTGTTTTTTCTGACAGCTTTAGCTGATTACTATTGATCATAGAGCACAATAGCCTTGATATAGCTGCAAAATGTGTTGGTAAGCTTTGGCATTGACTCGTGAAACGGATTATAAAGGTAAGTACGCATAGAGTCTTGAGTGTCACTAGATCGTCAAGTGTCTTTCACAGTCGTGACTCGAGAGCCAATCAAATGGGGACCGCACTTTGACAAAATGTTTATGTGTAAATGAGCTAGCGGTGCCCTTGACTTCATTTGAGTGGAATTTGGCCTTTTGCAGAAAATATAAATCCGATTCAAACGGGATTTAGAAGTTTAGAGTGATTAACGAACAGAGCAGTTGACAAAATTTCCAAACATTATTTGCAGAGTTCTATTGCTCTTTCCACGTTATCCAAAATTAATTTATCTTGTATCGTTATCCAGTATTAATATAGATAGATAGATGATAGATAACACATTTATTTTCCAACACGGTACAAAAAAGACACAAAACGGAAATAAGCCAGGCTGGAACATAATATTAGTGAGTCACCATCTGAATGTACTGTGCCAGAGAAAAAGTAACGGCCTCAGCATGATGTCGTAGCGGGGGGCTACGACGCTGATGATTCTGCCCGCACCTCAGCAGGAAACAAGAGGGTATAAATAGGAACATGAGTAGTAAACAAAACAAAAATAGCCAAGCTTTCAATGATATGAGAATATATGAAACAAAGTTAATATGTATTTTTACATAAATACAAAATATATATCTAAAAATAAAAAATACATAAATATCTATAATTTCTTATGTATTCATGTTTAAATTTATTTATTCATTCATTGTATAATTTACAGGTCGTTATCCAGTATTAAAAATTTCAATAAACAGATTCGTCAAGTTCACAGTTTTACTAGTATCACCGATTTATGCGCTGGTTGGCTGCGAAATTAGAAGACGGCTCCTTTGGTTAATAAAATATAATAAAAACGGTAAAACACACAGTAAATATAAGTAAATCAAGTAGAGACGAGAGACTGCCAAAACTAATCAATGTCGTAATTTGGAATTTGCTTACGTCTAAGTTTAAATATACATATTTACAGAAGCCTGCCAGCATCAGGCTAGCAGGCAACCTCCGTCGTCGACAACTAGAATTTTATTGGGGGGCATACCACACAAGGTTATCTGCATAGAATGTTATCTGATTCCAGACTAGGCAAAGTCTGTACTTTGGATGGATACATTTCAACTGTCGTTTATGATTTTTCGGAAGTTGATCAACTTACTAGGTAATCGATCAACTTATGATTATTACTACTTATTATTATTATTACTTATTATCATTACGATTCTTATCGTTTTCCGGTGACATATAAAAACATACTAATTTTCACGCTTGTAAGTGTTGGAAAGTCGGTTGACTTGGGACGCTTACATAGATCATATAAAAAGTAAGCTATTAACCTTAATGGGTTCTTTACGTGGTATAGTCCGTTGTTTACCCCGGGAAGCACGCATATTAATATATAACTCCCTCGTCAAATCTCACCTTATCTACTTAATTGAAATATGGGGCAACGCAAGCAAAACAAAACTATCAGAGTTACAAGTGATTCAAAATAGAATAATCAAAATGCTATTCCACTATCCCTACTTAACCTCTACTGACAAAATATACAAAGAAACAAAACTAATGAATATCCGAAATTTATATTACTACAACACATGCATCTTCATTCAAAAAATCCTAACTAAATCCATTCATACTTCTCTTTCACTAGCCCAGAAAAAACATGTTACTAAACGGAGCACAAAACGAGCAAGCTACATAATCCTACCTAAAATACGAACTAACTACGGCAAACAGTCTCTTACGTATGAAGGCGCACAACTTTTTAACAAATTACCGTCATCTATAAAAAAATTGGAGTCGCTTAATGAATTTAAACACAAATTAGCAGACCATATCTTAGAAAAAGGTTGTTTATAAATTACACTGATTAATCTATACATTACTAGTGAATTCTGTTTTAGTATGTTCTTTATTTTGTTTCTTATTGTGTGAAATTTTTGTACTAACCTACATTCTTGTGTTTAAGCGAACGATGTGTCTACCTACTTTTGTTATTTTTTCTCATGTAAGTGGCATATTGTCTTTAATGAGAATAAAGATTCTTTAAACCTAAGTGTTCCCGTTTTTAAGATAGAGCTGAAACAAAAAGCTAAAGCAAAAATCGCCTAACAAAAACGTTTTTAGTAGGGAAGCCACTTACTTTTTAGGGTTCCGTACCCAAAGGGTGAAAAACGAAACCCTATTAATATGCCTTCGACGTCTGTCTGTGTGTGTCTCAAAAACCTTAATAAATAGACAATTGAAAATTTTCACAAATTAGGTATGCATATCTGTTGCCGCTACAGCAACAACTAATAAAAATAAAAAAAATAAAAAATTAAGGGAGGTTCCTTACTAAAAACGTACATTTTAGGCGATTTTTGTTTGATTTTTTGTTTTAGCTCTATCGTAAAAACGTAAAACACTTACAAGCTTAAAAATTAACAATATAACAACAAATAACAAAAACTGGTCAAGTGCGTATCAGACTCTCGCAAATTTTAACATACTTCTGCGTGAGTTCGCGTCCATAACTAAGACGGACCTTAGTGGTACGGAACTCTCGGTGCGCGAGTCCAACTCGCACTTGGCCGTTATTTTTTAGCCTATTTAATTATTGTTGTTATAGCAGCAACAGAAACGCAAAATCTGTGAAATGCATAAAGTGCCTATTACGGTTCGTTAACAGACAGACAGACAGAATACGGAGGTATATTAATAGAGTCCCATTTTTCACCCTTTGGTTACGGAACCCTAAAAAGTGTGTTTGGTGAATTCTACTGATCACAAAAAAAACAAAGGCTAGGAAAATCGTAGCAATATGAGATATTCAAAATGGCACAGAAAATTTAAGTGATGAGAAGTTGTGTTTGTTAAGCCGCCCACGTATCCAAGACCCTACTCTCTTTCAAGACACTCAACAGGCAAGTGTTTTGGTGAAATTTTCCAATATAAACTGAGACACGTGGCCTTCGGTCATTCTAGTACCTCAAGACCAGCTTAAACTGGTTAAGCGTTGCTTGTCCTGTTTTCGAAGACGGCAAGTTCGGTCCGAGATATCTCTCTTGGGTATAATTGTCACGGCATGCGAGTCTTATCGCCACTCTGGGATATTTGGGGCACATTGGAGCACATTTCTGCCTAAACTGACGGTTACTCGTATATGCACGGCTCAGATTTATGTGGAGCACTTGCCTTGGATTTAAGTCATCTTGAGGGTCAACTGTGGACTAGTCTGAGTGTATGACACATTTGAAAATTTGTTTCATCCATTCAGAAGCTCTCTATTTATAATGGAAATAACTTTTTCTTTCCGATTTCAAATGGTAAGCAACATCAGTCAGGCTCTGGCTGGATGGGTGATTGCTGCAAACCTTAAACGAGCAATATCCTATACTATTAAACGATCAGTATTTGTATATATCTAAATATTCGTATTTGTAATCGGTTTCTCGAAAACGGTTTTGAAGAAATATATTATACGAGGGTTTCGGGGGAGAAAAATTGTTCTAGCTAGCTCATCTCTGAGGATATTCGTCTTCTCCGTAATTAAGCATTTCTTGAAAATAGCGCATTTCAGTTACCCTACAGTGCCATCTGTTGGCGGGCTTTGGTTAAGATTGTACAAAGCAAAGCTCGGTCGCCCAGGTACTAATAATTTGACTAAGTTTTTTTAACTACCTGTTGCGTTGGTCCCAGTATCAATAATAGTGGAAGTTTTCTACAGACCCGACGGTGTCTCCTACATAATAGTAAATTACACCCGCTAATGTTCTGGAAATGCTGACAGCTCCCTACGTGTGTACATTTAAGGATTTTGTGCTACTGTAGCAAAAAGTTTTAAAGACCTAGTAGGACAAGATATTTTTGCCTCATTAAAATTAACATCAAATACATACCAAACCAAAAAGTAACTCGACAAGGCGACCAAACCAACTAGCCCCTTTTAGCCACCGCCTGCAAAAAACTAGCAACTCGATCCGAGTGATGGGCCCCCGGATCTATAATAAAATCTCAGCTCAAGTCAGAGAGGCTGCCACTGAACGAAGTTTCTTGATTAAACTCAAATATTTTCTTAGAAGCAAGGCTTATTATAGCGTTAAGGAGTTCCTTGACGAATGAATGTATTAAAAATAAATCTTATAATTATATTATTTCTCTTTATACAATTAAGTTGATATATTTATGGTACTAATGTTTGAACTATTATGTAATAATGCGTTATTATTTGACTAATATGTAATATTGTATTACTAAATGACATAAAATGACAATGTATGATAAATACAAATAAACGAATATGAATACCTATAAAAATTGCAGTTAACTCTCGAAACATTTATTCGTCATGTTCTCTTTGAAAGAATGAATAATACTGTGAATGAAAACACATCATCAATCTGCTGTTTCGACTGTCATTAAATTATCTATCTAGATATCGCTTGGATAAAGAAAGATAGGTAGTGTGTAGTATAAGCCAGTGTGGTACCGGCACAAAATCGTACGAACCCATCTCTACCCGTGAGTGTCGTAAGAGGCGGCTAAGAGAGTATGAACCGGAGGATGGGCAGCAGAGTCCTGTGTATCTTACCATCTTACTTACTGCGGTCACCTACAACCGCGGTCCATGGTGCCAGCCGTAACGCTCACAAGCAAATTGACTATGCTGCTTCCCCTCTACATTATTCCAGCAAAAACTAGAATTCTGGAGGGAGATCCCTGTCCAGTAGTGGACTATTCATGGGTTGTTATGATGTTTAGAAAATAGACAATAAATAAAGATCCTTTCCACTGCACTTCCTAACAGTTCCGCCGCGTAACAAACTCGGGTCCGGTCTGTGAGGGGTCTACTAGGTGTAAGAGAAAGGGTTTATGCCCAAAAATCTCAACATCTTTTTCTAAAGAACCTACATATACACCCTTATTTTTTATCACCGTGAATATTTTAAGAGGTGGTTCTGCCCATGAAACTGAACAACTTTTCCCGAGGAACATAGGTAAAACATAAGAAAAAAAATTCGACTTCTCATAAGACTACATCAGCTGAAAGCACATTTTTTATGAGAGATCAAAATTTTTTGAAGTGAAAACTTCTATAACGGCGCTTGGCACTTTTTTAGATGGGTAAAAAATGTTAAACTTGCGTCAGATGTTGCGTCAGATGTCGCGTCAGATCTCGCGTCAGATCCGTAGTCTGATCGAAAAAGCGTCAACTGTCAACCGTATTGTTCTTACAATATGGGTTTTTATTCAGTGACATCAAAGAAGTACACGAGCAATGGCGCGATTGACCCTTACAAAAAGCATAATATTCAAAAATTCAAGTTTTCACTTCTGCCGGCACTCCCGGAGTGAACCCGTCCTTTTTTTCATTTTTCGACCCATGTGCCTTGGGAAAAGTTGTTTAGTTTCATGGGCAGAACTATAATAAAACTGTCGGAAAAAGAATTTAATTCCGATACAGATCGCGTTATACGAAATTGATTTTTTTTTTTGTGTTCCGATCTATTTTACCTACATGGGAAAAATGTAAAGTTTCATAGACAGATTCAGATCCTTCATGATTGATAGGAATAAACACCATTCCGGTTAAACCTTGTATAAAAAGGGTGAGATTACTAAGTGTGTGGGGTGATAAATAAACAAAGCGGTTGAATGTGTGTGGAAGTTGGCACATCCTATTCTGCAAGTAAGGAGCTAGCTAACAAATTAAGTTGTGATGAAAACATGAGCAGAAACGTTTTTAAAAACAAATTGAAACTTTTCATGTTAAATACAATTGAGGAAGAAACTTAATAAGTGTATTGTTCTCTATAGCCTTGCTAGTACATAAATTGTACTTAAAATAATGGTAAGTCTTAGCTGTAAGTTGCATGCTCATTTATGATTGAGTTTAATTTTTGAAAGAGTGCATTTGATCGCCAACAAACTGTTTTCAGTTAGGCGATAAACTTTGTTTGTAAGAAATATTCAACTAATAAATAATAAAAAAAGTTATAACTTAGGTAAGTACAAAAAGTACAGCCTCTGAGGTCTAGAGGTAGAGCGTTCAGCTCTCGCTCCGGAGGTTCTGTGTTTGATTCCCGGTGGGGCTCTACCAAAACAAAAATCGCGTTGTGCAACTTACCCAGTTTGGACAGGACATTTATATGGACTCAGTTGTCTGAAATAAATGAATTTTATTTTATTTGTATTTAATTTTTATTACCCACACACCTGATTGTCTGAAAATTAAGATTATTCCGTGCTTCGGGAGGCAGGTCAAGCCTTTGACTCTACGACTGTTTCTTTTTTATGTCACAAGTGGGCAAAGAAGCAATTGGGCCACCTGGTGGTAAATGGTTACCACCGTCTATGACACCCACTGTCTTATAAGTGAAAAAAATTTACACTAATAAAACAGCAAAGTGCATCACCCACCCTGAGAACTAAGATGGTATGTCTCATGTGTCGGTACTTTCAAACCGAAACACAGGAATGCCAAGTCTGTTGCTTTACGGCAGAAAAAGGTAAAAGGGTGATACTTCCCCAGAAGGACTTTGCACAAAAGCTCTACCACCAGTAAAGTATTTAATTAACCATTTATTTCGCACCCTTTGTGTATAAACAACGCCTGAATGCGGCCTCTATCTGCAATGCTATTTGGGTTAATTTTACCTCAAACTTGAATTGAGGTTAATTTTTAACGCGTCTTTTCCGGACCCTACCCTGATTCAGGCAAAGTGGAAGTTACTTTCTACGAACGACGTGTTTACTGGAGGCTTTATTGTAAATAGCTAACTATCACTAGCAAAACTAAAAAAACTTATTTGAAATTTATTAAAGCGATGACTTTTCTTTTTACCTCTGAGGACGGAAATGAAGTAGGTACCGATGGGACGAGCTTGCCCAGAAGTAGCCTTCTCACGCACGACTTAAATGGATTCGGTTTTTATGAACTCGGGAAAATTTCACTTCTTAGTGTATGGCCAACGAAAACTGTCCATTCAAAACCGCGGGAAATTTAAAAATAACAAGCTTTTAACCCTAAAAATACTGCTAAATAACAATTTGATACTTTTACTTGGTTTTCAGAAAGTAACTTGTAGTCTTGAAAACCAACTAAAAGTATCAAATTTTCGTTGGCCTGACTCTAGCTGCGCGTGATAGATTATAATACCTGAAAATATGTCTAAAAATATTGCTAAATGGCTAAATTGTATTTCAGAGATAGAAAGAATAGAATTGAATAGATAGTTAGGAGTAATAAATTTTATTGTAATAGTATTGATTTCATCTCTTTCCTAACGGAAGTTGTAGAATGTAATTAACTAAAGTATTGTATGAAGTAAAATCATAAAAATGACATGTGTTGCAAGGTTTATAATGTGTTCAAAATATTGTATTAATATTGTTATCGATTCATCTAGTAAAATATACCATATCGTATGTAAAAGTAGTAATTTTGATGCTGTTCAATATAGCTGATTGGCTAATGTAACTAGAATGATTTGTATTGGTTAATATGTGGCTAATATCACTCACCTCGTTCCTGATTGGATAATTGTATTGCTCACTACCTGTACAAACTTCATTTCATATTGTATGATAAAAAGCTCCATCAGAGCATTAAATCTCTCTTATATTAGTGTCGGCGAAACCGGAAGTATCCCTAGTCCTGAGTTAAGTAATTTTCTTTAATATTTAAAATATGTTGTTGTAATAGAAGTAAATCTCATTGTAAACGTGTTATTTTCTTGTTTTTAAATGTAGATAACTGTATTTTCAACTCTGCTTGGATTAGTAACTGTTTTACTGCTGTTTCTTTGAATAATCAAGTACATTTATAACTACCATTTATTTCGTTTATCATTTGTTCTAAAATTCCCTTCCTATGTAGCTATAATCCACGAAAAGGCGTGGTTAATTTAGGTAGGTAGTACAAGACAGCTTGGCTGTATCCTCGTATTTTAGAGCACAATAGGTAAATAACTCAAGACCTAGTATTCATTTAATAGAAAACTCATATTAAAAAGCTTTTATTTGTAACTGCACATGTCTCTATCCTTAAAATTCTAACAAGCGCATTTCAAAGCGCTTTGTGCGAATGTGAAGAATGTTAACCAAATTTTGGTGATATCCTGCGGTGGGTTTAGACTCCCGATGGTAGAAGATTGCGAATTAAACTCATGAAGCTCTATAAAATGGCATGGATGAGGCACACTTCTTTCGCGGAGACCTCAATCATACCTCATCATGTCGAATTATCTTGTTTTATGTATCTACTAGCTGTTACCCGCGGCTTCGCTCGCGTGGATTTCGTATTTATGTTGTTACCGGTTTTCCGAAGCAATGAGATATTTTCCCGTCATTTCAGGGTAATTTTAAACTAAGGAAAAACAGGACTAACCCTGCGCAAATCAATGAGTATAATTCAAGATCCACCTGAATTTTATATAATATACAGACGTTACTCATAAGTTACTCAGAACAGAGGAACTTAGCAGCAGTATCCTAACAAATGTAAAGAGAGAGATGAGAGACACCTTTATGTAATATTTCAAAACAGAGCCAATTCGCAGAAGTAATTGAGAAAAACTAAAACCCTCTCCCTCTCTTTCCCTCTCCCCCTTCCTCTCCCCCTCCCCCTCCCTTTGTCTCTCCCCCTCTCCCTCCTCCCTCTCCTCCTGCCCCTCCCTCTCCCTCACCCTCTCCCTATCTCCCTCCTTCTCCCCCTTCCCCTTCTTCTCTCTCTCCCTCTACCTGTACCTGTACCTCTCTACCTCTACCTCTACCTCTCCCTATCCCTGCCCCTATCCCTACCCCTAACGCAAATTTAACCGCAATCCCTAACATAGAAACGTCACCCATATTTTTTTTAAGACATTTCAAACCTATCGCACCCCAACCCCATCCCCAGGGGATGATGGTATTTCACGTCCACCACGTTGGATTTCAAAGTTGTTGTAGCTTTCGTAATCAGCGACCCGATAAACCATACAAACGACACCCATATTGATTTTAAGACATTTCAAACCTATCGCACCCCAACTCCATCCCCAAGGGTATGATGGTATTTAACGTCCACCACTTTGGATTTCAAAATTGTTGTAGTTTTCGTAATCAGCGACCCGAAAAACCATACAAACGATACCCATATTGGTTTTTAGAGATTTTCAGCCCATTTTCCTTTTTTAGGGGTTGAGTTTGGGGTGGAATTTCAATAACAGTGATGAACGTTGCATAGAATTACATCATTAATGCCTAAAAATAATAAATTATGTGAATTTTACTTTAAAAATAAAGAATTTTCAACTTCATCCCCATTTTCACCCTTAAGGGTGTCGAATTTTCAAAAACCCTGAGACACTGAAATATTAATTTTTAGTCGTCAGCCTAAATACAAATTTTGATGATCCTAACTTCAAAATTGACGGACTTTCATACAAACTTTCATCCCCTATTTTACCCCCTTAGGGGTGGAATTTTGTAAAACCCTTTCTTAGTGCACCGCTAGGCCTCATAAGGAACCTACATGCCAAATTTAGAATCTCTAGACCCAGCGGTTTGGGCTGTGCGTTGATATGTCAGTCAGTCAGTCAGTCAGTCAGTCAGTCAGTCAGTCAGTCAGTCAGTCAGTCATTCAGTCAGTCACCTTCTTCTTTTATATATATAGATGTAAAACAAGTAAATAGCTTTACTAACCATTTGAAAGAGAGCAAAAGAGAGAGAGGCGAAGGCAACAACGGGGATTAATGGAGCATGCGTTATCTCTGATCTGCGTCACGATTGGGTATAAATTTTCCCCAGCTTCCCCTTTCTCTTGATGCGTAAACACGCGGTTTTTAATGCGCTTGGCTTGGAGTGTTTTGTCATTATTATTTTACATCAAGCACAAATGAAAAATTAAGTACAAAGTTAAGCTCTTTTTTTGCTTGCACTCTAAAAAGAAAACTTTAAGTAAGATGAAAAAAAGAAAATCTAAATCCGCGGCAGTATTGACAGGTTTTAAAATAATTCAAAGTCAGTATTTATCGATAGGTCTTAGCGCGCTCCAAGACCAATTTTGTAGAAAACATAGGACTCTTTTTTTTCGTTTACCCCAACGCTTAGCTCATTTTACAGCTAGTTCAAAAGCAATCCGCTAAAGCTGTCAGAACAAACAAGTTTGTAAAACTATGTTATTCTTGCCTTCAAAATAACCTCAGGTCTTAGTGTCATGGCTGCAAATTTTTTTGGTATATAAATGAATAAAAAAACATTATGTAGTTTATTAATTAACCGACTTCGTGCGCGTGTGGGCTTTTACACAAAACACAAACAACTGGACAACCAAACACATTCAAAAGCGGTTTCCGATAATGTATTAGACTTACTTTGTTACAAGATAGAAGCTTCGTTTCATCGCAATCAGAAGATACTCGCTTACAAAGTTCAAAGCGGCTGCTGTTCTTTTGTTAGGAGCACAAAATATTAGCGCAGACGCCGCAGACTGACTCATTAGTGCACAGCCTAATTTAATCCAATAAGCAACAAGTGTGAAAGATAAATACAGGTGTATATTTCAAGTCAACGATGAAGATTATGCCAGCCACAACGCTAACAGAAGCGTGCTGACTAAGCTAAATGGAAATAAAATAGGCTTATATTACAACCTATACTACAAATTCTGTGCCGAGGACGATAAAACGTCTAACCACCTTATCTGTCACAGTGATGCACTAATTCACAGCAGACTACTCTTAGACTGCCTTCCAAACTGCCTCCCCACCAGTGCTCTGTGAGTGAGTTTTGAGCTGGAATTTTTTTTTATGTTACAAGTGAGCAAACGAACAGGTGGGCCACCTGATGGTAAGAGGTCTCCAACGCCCATAGCACCCACTGTCTTATTAGTGACATACTTTGACGATAACAAGACAGCAAAACGCGTTGCCCACTGAAAATGGCGCAATCTTATTGGTCGGAATATTTTCGGCTCAGAGCTTACCTCCCTCGCATGGCATTTGAGAGCAAAATCAGCAGCACTATGTCTCGACTTTCACAAAGTAGGTAATCGCGTATTACAATCTAACCTCATAGCTTAGAGCTACCAAAACGACTGTGTGGTACTTAGCCCTCATTCAATGCGCTGCTCCTGTAACTGTTAAGAAACGAGTGCCTTGGACCGCTCCCAAAATACTACTGAACTTATGAACTGACCAAAATCGTGAACCAAAATGCTATCTTAAATGCGTTTCATAGTTTAGTAATGTCACAACTCCGTTACGGCATCATATTTTGGGGTAACTGTACTGAAAAGGAAACTGTTTTTAAAGCTCAAAAGCGATGCATCAGGAGTATGTGTGGTTTAAAAAGAACTGACAGTTGCCAACCATACTTCAAATCTTTAGAAATACTAACACTACCCTCGTTGTACATATTTGAATTGTCCTTGTTTGTTAAAAATAATGAAGCTCTGTTTATAAAAAAATTCCAATTTGAAAAATATGATAGAACCCTAAGATACAGAGATAGGCTGTGTGTGCGTGCAGCAAACACGACCTTTATGCACAGCAGTATCCTTTGCATGGCACCAAAGGTTTACAACCACTTGCCCAATTACATAAAGAACTTGGAACTTCCTCATTTTAAAAACCAATTACATGGATTTCTTGTAAATAAATCATATTATAAAATTATGGACTTTTTGAATGAAAATTTTAAAAATTAGTTTATAAAGTACCTAGTAAGTGTTAAATTATTGTATAGTTTTGGTTTGTATTTAAGGTTTATAGTACGCATTAAGAGATCTGTAAGGTATAGACCCGTGGTTTCCTTAGTTTATTTAGAGTTTATTATTTTTAAGATCCTCAAAAAATTTGTACACCTCTTATGGTAGATTGCAGAGAACAATGTCCTTTTTGTAACACCTTGTAAACACCTGCTTTCACAAATAAATATTATTCTATTCTATTCTATTCTATTCTATTCTATTCTATTCTATTCTATTCTATTCGATTCAAATAATTTTATCCTAAATGGCTGCTAGCCCCCACTTAAGACTGGGTGAAATTATAAGAACTAACCGACAACTTTATTTTACTTACAACGTCAGAATAAAGTGCGTAGATATAAGAACTATACTCATGACTTGACTTGTCTCCGATATCTAAACCCAAATATAATATATTTACTTAAAACTTATGAAGCAAACTTCTCGCGCGAATAAATGAAAAGCGTTTATCTAGGCCCAAGATAAACGCTTTTCATTTAGATTTTAGGGGCTCGTGCTAGCTCTGCAGAAGTGGACTTTTTTATTAAAATTGTTCTCACAAACCTATTTTAAAAATACATGTTATAACACTTTCGTTCGCAATTACACTCGTACATTTCTTAAACAGAATAAGATTATTGACTTGAGACGCTTCCTTATTTATTATTTAGATAGCTCTCTCGTCCTACTCTGATGGATCGACATCTGATTAGGCGTGGGAGTCATTGTAACGAATAGAATAGTGGACGTGAAGATAATGATTTTTGCGTTTTATACCTCATCATGACATCCCATGAAACGCCCACTACAGGACAGGGAACTCCCTCCAAAATTCCAGCTTTTGCTGAAACAATGTGGAAGGGAAGTACCATAGTCACTACGCTTGTTAGCGTTACGGCTGGCACCATGGACCGCGGTTGTTGATGACCGCAGAATGTAAGATGATACGATTAACAGAAGGATGTTGCTGCCCATCCTTTGGTTCATTAATCCTTAGTCGCCATTTACGACACCCACGCTTAGAGATGGTTTGGTACTATTCTTTGTCGGCACTACACGGGGCCTACTACACAACCTAACCTACCCACCCTTCCTTTTATACCATGAAGGAAAAAAAAAATTACGCGCCCAGATGGAGTAGTACTCAAAACGTACTATGGGTGCCGGCTGTGATACAATTTTGTAACTCACACACACATTCACACTTTTCTTCCAAATAGTCGTTCACGGCATGTGACATGGACAACATCTCTGTCATAAAATATCAGAAATAAAATATATAACACAAAACATTAATAATTGTGCGGTGAAATTGTGCCGAAACCATGCCGCAAGCAAAACTACAAAGCTTGCTGGTATCACATTTTTCTGGTGAGTAGTAAAGCGCTTGGTTTTTACAATTTTCGTGGTCAAATTTTTAGTAGAAAATTGTGTTGTTGATTTTTAGTGATGTGAAGTAGTCGATAAAAAATAATATAGAATCGAGTCGTCAGCTTATTATAATTTTATTTCATTTATTTATCGCAGTTTTCTAAAAGATCCGGAGCAAAAACGTCAATGGGTGCCTACCTACTTGCTCCTTATAAGTTAGGTGCTAAGGCACTGCCAAGTTCCACCCAGCATCAAGGAAGAAGATAAATCGGCAAGAAAAAAATTAACATAAGTTTTTTAAGCTCTGCGTAGCGCAGGCAAGTACGCTGCGCAGGCGAGTCTGCCAGAAGACCAAACGTTCACTGCGTACAGCATTCCCTGGTATGCTCAAGCTGAATCTAGGAAATTGATCCTTCCGTACACAGTCGTTGACTTAGGGATGGAAAAGAAAAAAAAACACAATATACGGTGTGTTTCAGGCACGCGGGCAGTTACTAAAACTGATAATAATATAAATAAATAAATAAACTTTAAATAAACTTTTTATTAGGGACACCAACAGTCAATTTCAAATATGGGAACGCAGACAGGTACACTAATTAACCAATTATAGGTATCCACGGGCTTAACTCTAAGTATTCAAACGTATTATATTATTATAGTTTAAATGTCACAATTTTACATTCTCTTCTTTTTTTTTTTTGAGAAATGCCTCAGGATACGAAATTAAACAATTTTAGAAGAAAAAATATAAACATGAAATGATATAAACCAAATTAGGTACACCCAACAGCACGTCAACAGAAACATGACAAGGATTTTTTGACATGGCAATAAAGTTCGCATTGACGCACGGTTGACCGTTAATGAGACATTAATTACCGAATATTTAACAATTAGTGGTTTACAATTTAAACTTAACTATTTATTATTTATTCACCGCTAAAGAAATTTGTTTTTTATATTCAGCTAGTGATGCATGAAAAATATCAAGATCAGTAAAGTTTTTATTGTAGTTGGTAATAAGGGTATAGTTGGTACATAAAACCATTCCGAAAATAATTTTTCATCCCATCTATTCGAAAATCGCTGAACGGTTCGTCAATAAAGGCGAACAAAATAGCTGTTTTCTCCAAGAGACTTTCGTAGCGGGTAAAAATGGGATTTAAAATTTGAATTTAGGTCCACCATAGGGATATTTTAGGTCAACCATAGAACTCGAACCAAAATATTGTATGAAAAATGATACTGGCCGGTTGTACTATTAAAATTATTATGAATATAAAAAAAGAAATATGCTTGAAATGTAAACAAAGACTACCAACCAAAGAGGTTCTGTTCCTAATTGATACAAAAATGTCAATAACATTTTCAGTTGTTACAAATAATACTAAATAATACTTAATATGATTTTTAGTATTGTTTCATCAAGTAATAATATTGCATATTATTACTTGATGAAATATTATTTTATAATGAAATACTATTGATGAAATACTATATTAATAAGTATTGTTTCATCAAGTAATAATATTGCAATGGTATATTATTAATGGTATATTATCAGAGTAGAGACCAGTGGAAGGAACGGAGGGAGGCCTTTGCCCAGCAGTGGGACAGAAATGGCTAATAAGATAAGATAAGATATTATATTTAAAATTAATGACGAGTGAGTGTCTCAATGAGCCTCTTATTCTTTTCTCATAGAGGGAGATGAAAAGTAGAGTGTATTACGCGGCTGCAAAAATATTTTTACCTTGGGCGACCTATTGAATCCCTCGCTACGTTCAGGATTCTACTCAAGAATCCTTCACTTCGCTCTGGATTCAAAATAGCGCCCTCGCCTTAAAAATATTATTTTACAGCCTTGTGATACAATCTACTATTTATTGCTACTGGCATCATCGCAGCTAAACAATTGTCTATTCCTCAAACTACGAGTATGTTTACGCTTCGTAGGGACAGTGTAGTGTATGTTGTTGACTAAATCTGGGCAATCAAAAAAACCGTTGACAATTTTGAATAAGAACAGTTGATCGGCTATCTCTCGTCTAAAACTAAGTTGCATTATGTTATGATGTGCACATGATTCCTCGTAACTATCAAATATGTTCCATTAACAATCGTTTGCATGTTAATATTAGCAAATCATAATCATAATTATTTTCATTATCTGCACAACTGAATTTCCTAAATCGGCACTTTACATGTAGCACCCCCGCCCCCTACTGTAGTATCCATACATGTAGTAGGGGTACTACGTAATTGTCGTTATTCATATCGCTGATGCACTTGGTACAAGGCATGTCATGGTACGGGGGTAAAATGTTGAGAACTGTGGTCTCTGCCTAAGGGCTCCCGCACACGACCGAGAATCGGTGACCGATTTTTTGTTGGCATCCCGCTCTGACGTGTTATCACCTGAATCTTCCGTCCTTGCCCTGGCCGATAATCGCCCACCGATTATCGGTCGTGTGCGGGAGCCCTAACCCGACGGGAACAAGGCGTGATATTATGTATGCCGATAATACAGCGTGTAACGGCAACTGATCAGCTTTTCCCAAGTAACATAGGTCGAAATACAAAAAACCAAATATGAACTCCCATTCAAAATGCACTACCTATCAGCTGATGCAGTTTCTATGGGAGGTCAAAATATGATTTTGTTCTATGATCTATGTTCCTTGGGAACAGTTGTTCAGTTTCGTGGGCAGATTCACACCCTTTAGTATTAGCACACCTTTTCGTGACACGCTGTGTATATAGGGTGACTTTTAATTAGTTCTTGATAGAAAAAGGTATGAATGTACTTATGATACTGAACAACTTTCCCCAAGGAACATAGGTCAAAATACGAAAATCAAGTTTTGACCTCCCATTTGTATGGGAGGTCTTTGGTTTTTTGTATTTTGACCCTATGATTTTGACCTATATTCCTTGGGAAAAGTTGTTCAGTATCATGAGTACATGCATATCTTATGCTATCAAGAACTAATTAAAAGTCACCCTATACTGTAGACCAAAGTTTAGTTTTACGAAATGTATAACAAATTCGGAGCCTATTACAAAAGAATTAATCAGAGACAATGAGACAATAAATTATTCAACGTGAAACTTTTTCAGTGTCCTACACAGAAAAAAAAGATATCTTGGACCAAATAATATTATTTAAGTTAAGATCTTTTGGGTTTTCGATATTAGGAAACTCGAAAACGTCTTAGATTAAGAAATAAAATGTTTTGTATTATAGTTCTCCATCCAAGAACTAAATTTCTTATTTAAATTTTCAACTGTTATCTTATTGTAAAAACTAAAAGCTATCACATCAAGAAGCAAACTTATTTGATTGAAGCATCTATCAACCAAGAAGGAAACTAATTTGATTAAAGAATTTAAAGCTTTTTTTTTAGCTAAATCTGTCATCCCAAGAGCGATACTAATTTTGTTGAAAAATTTAAAGCTTTTAAAAATAATAACTAAAATAAAAGGCTATTTTAAAAAAAAAGCACTTTGTTTTTTTTCTTTTTATTCCTCTTCTGCTCTCTGCCGGTATTTTTATAATAGATCTTTTAATTTTTTACGTTTCTCTTTTCACATTTGTTTCCATTTCTATTATTTATTAACGTTATCATTAACTCTTACATCATTATCAATCAACCATTATAATTTACCAAAAGTCCTGGAGGTGGCTGGATTCGAACCCGCGTCCATTGGTATCGTAGTCCCTCGTTCTGACCATTAGACCACAGGCTTAGTTAGCAAATTAATCGAAATTTTGATACCGTTCCCTCTTTGACACAGTATCTTGTACCGAGCAACAATTTATTTGCCTTAATATCGCCTTAACTCTTCATTGCATATCTAACTAGGTCTTGAACGAAAGAACTTAAATTTTTTACCAAGCAAAATGTTATTTGCCTTAATATAGTCTTAACTCTTCATTGTTTACTAGTTACTAGTTCTTGAGCGAAACGACAACTATCTTATACCAAGCAACATATTATTTGCCTTAATATTGTCCTAAATCTTCATTTAATGTTTTTCATCATTCTTAGGCGAAACGATTTATTTTTTGAATTGATTAATATTTTACTTGCTTTCAGATTTTTTTCATTGTTGATGTAAAAAATAAATGATTTTAATTCAAAATATCAATTTCAAACCTAGTAATATAATTCTTATTAGAAGAAATTCTCTCTTGAATTTTAAGAATTCGGCATTTTTAATACGTTAGAGTGAATATCTTACTCTAAGACATTTAACTTTATAATCAAGCATTATCAGTTGAGACATATTACGTTCTTGTTTTAAGAGATATTTTTTTCTGTGTATTTTTGGACGCGGAAAATTACAATAGCGGTTACGTTTGACTCTTTGTCTTTGTTTCAAAATTATACTTTTCTGGTCTCTCGAAAAGCCATTACTCGAAATACCTTTTCATTAATTGTTTTCTTGCCATATCGTCGCGATGGTGGTACTGTCTGTATTTTGAACTTAAAGCCCTTATTACTTATAGTAGATTTGCTCATGTCTGCCTCTTTGACTGATGATAAGGAGCATCCTCTAGAAGATAAAAAAAATATTGGCGGACATCCACACCCCTGCGTCTTTGAGGAATTAAGTTTTAACTATTTTGAAATTTGACAATGAAACGTACACCTGGCAGACTATGACTATCTGATTACTCGTAAATACAATGTATAAAACCCCATAAAAATGGACTGCCACCATAGTAGCCCTGCGTCGTAAAGTTACAGCTCTTCAAAATGCAAAAATTCACTACTTCGTCCCGTGATAATGCAGAGCCCTGCATGTCTGCCTCTTAGATTTTCTACATCTTCAGAAGTATTTTAAACAGGAGCCAGAAAGGCAGAGAACAAAAACATTATTTGGTATGTTATTTTAATTTTTTTTTGCTTTAACTCAAAAACGCAGCGACGCACAGAAAAACTTGGAACGACCAAATCGATTCGTATAGTGAGCTGATCTATCATCCCTATTAATATGAATCATGAGCAAATCATATACCCAAATTGCAGCCAGCACCCTAAGCAGTAGCACTGATATTTATAGTACGAGTGTTACCACTAATGTGCGGTAAAGACAGTGAAATTGATTCTCGGGTTTAGGATACTATGCAATTTCATCTGTTTGGTTGTTCAGGGAGTTCCCTCCAAAAATAAAAGACAACTTTTGTTTCACCCAAAATTGGGCCTTCGTAAATTGCAGTCAAAAGTACAGGCTGAAAGCTAAAGATAGTTTAAAATAGGACCCAAGGCGAATCTGAAATAACTAAACGAGAGCCCACACCAAATAATTATCCAGCAGGGGAGCTCAAGGCATATAATTAGACCAGCTCGTTAGCCGAAACTTGATTATGTGCGAGTTTACTTTGTAGACCAGGAGATGACTGTCCGTACACATCAAGCTAACGGGTGAAGAGACAATGCCTCAGCAAGCTAATGACGATTGTTGATTAGTTTTCTTTCCCATAAAATGTTAAGCAACGTTTGATATACTAAAAGTATAATGATCAGTCCTTTAAACGCTCAACGCGATAGCTGACAGTAGGCATTGTCCGCTGATCAGGAGTATGATTGATAGGTGAAGGTCTCTTCTAGTTATTGATTAGTAACATAGTTTTAAGCTTGTTTTAAGGCTTCCTAACCCTTATGGATCATGTTGTCCGAAACAAATAGTTTATATTATTATTAATTTTTTAAGGTTAAATCAAAATAGTTTTTCATTGTTGGATATTAAAATCTCTGAATGACGTCAGGTAAACTACATCGCTTTTCAAACAAGGTGGCGCCATGGAGGGGGAAAAAAGCGACACTAAAAACCCACGCGCTCTATGTTTGAATGTACAGGGTTGATACTCGTACAATACACATAAGACAATTTTAATTTTGAATCAGCCTGCTAGAATAGTTCGAGTAACCTAATTCCATGGATTTTTCTCTTATAGATAATCTGATATTTTATAATAACCTTTCTTAATAAGAGATACCCTCATACACCCCAACTTTTTTTTATTAAAATAAATTATAAATAAAGATTTTTTTCTTTTAGATATAGCTATTTTAAAGTTTCATCATTTATTTATTTTTTATTTATTTTATTTATTTAGATAACCAACGGCTTATTAACTATATATAACAGAGTAACAAGAGTGGTAAATAGGTCTTCAGCTAATAATAGGTTATCCTAGCGTACCTTTACATTTACATACATTTTAGCGTACATTTGCGTATCATAGTTCTAGTTTCATCGTTATTCTAGTCCCCGCACTCCGCGCACACTTCCCTCCCTTCCTCGCCGCTCAGAAACCGCGCGTCGCCGCCGCCGCCGCCGCCAGCGCGCGTATCTACAGAAATATTTAGAATAGAAGCGGCAAAAAATTAAATAATAAAATAAAAAATAATTACCCCTATCAAAAACCCGTGAAATTGATTCTACTCTCGATTCTGAACAAACTGTTTTCTCCATTTCGCTTATTCCGTTAACACGTATAATTTTTGCTTGATAACAGTTTTGAATTTATCTAATGGTAAACTTTCAATATCAGTGGGTACCTTATTATAGAAGCGTATACATTGACTTTTAAAATTTGTACTAATTTTGTGAACACGGCTGACATGAGAAGCAAGTTGATTCTTGTTTCTTATGTTGACACTGTTCCTGTCACACTTTTTCTCAAAAATATGTATATTTCGTTTAACATATATTAAATTCTCAAAAGTCAAAATGTTGATTTCTTTAAATTTATTTCTAAGAGATTCTCTAGGCTTCATTTTACAAATTGTAGGAACAGATCGCTTTTGTAGTATAAAAATGCTGTTTGCATCTGCAGCATGACCCCATAACAAAAGGCCATATGACATGCGACTATGGAAATAACTGAAGTAGACTAACCTCGCGGTGTCTACATCCGTCAGAACTCTTATTCTTTTCACAGCGTATGCTGAACTGAGTCTTTTCGACAATTTATTAATTTGCGGTCCCCATTGTAGTTTGTTGTCTAAGGTAAAATACCTAGGAACACAGCAGATTCCACTTAAGACTCAATTTAATTTTTTTTTGTAATTTGTTTGTAGCAGTTGGTGTTACATTAGCCAAAACAAATTTTACACACTTAGTTTTCTTTCATCTTTAAGCAAAATATTATTTATGGTTTATGGTGAACCACTCAACTACATTGGAGATAATAGTATTTACGTCGTCAAAATTTGATTGTTGTGTTGTCTTTCGTCCCGTGTGGTGCCGGCAAAGAATAGTACCAACCCTTACATACCCGTGGGTGTCGTAAGAGGCGACTAAGGGTTATAAACTGGAGGATGGGCAGCAGCATCTTCCTTTGTATCTAACATCTTATCTTACTGCGGTCACCTACAACCGCGGTCCGTGGTGCCAGCCGTAACGCTAACAAGCGAGGTGACTATGGTACTTCCCCTCTACATTTTTCCAGCTAAAGCTAGAATTCTGGAGGGAGCTCCCTGTCCTGTAGTGGGCGTTTTCATGGGATGTTATGATGTTGTCTTTTGACCTTAAGAATCAAAGACGTATCATCTCCAAATAGTAAGGTCATCACATTCTTGTCCTTAAATACCACTATTCAAAATAGTGGTCGTTAAGCCTTACAACTGAAACCAACCCCAAATTATTCAGTAGCAAGAGGAGGGATGAAATAGGCTCTTTCGCCAAAACTTGATTGTAATATGGGAGTTTACTTTGTTATTGAGATGGCTGTTGAAAGCATAGCTTAAGTTACCAGTTAAAAGAAACGTCTGGCTATTCGAGGATCTGCGTTTTAGCCAAGAATAAGTTGTTAGCAAAGTCGTAGAACAAAATTTGTTGCTTTTGACCTAACTAATAAGTGGGCAAACGGATGTCAGATACAAAAAATAACCTGGTAGAACATGTTTTATGTGGTTCCTAACTTATTCGACCTGTAAAATGTTGATAGTATCCAAGTCTAAGTTACTCCACGTCTAAAGATAGTTACTCCATCAACGAGAACTTAAGTTAAAGTAGAACTTAACAACACGTGGTTTTATACGTTCATATCCCGGACTAGTCTTGCCGCTCTGGGCCTGTTTACCCACTATTAATTGGCCTTTCTTGAAGAGAATTTTGTACGCTAGTGCTAACATAGAGCTCGCCAGGGAAAGAAAATTAATTTAAATTTTCTAGTTGGTGGTTCTAGTAAACAAAGTTTATGAGCTAAAAGCGAGCGATGCTCTGCATAATCCTATACTATTGAACGAGCAATATTTGTACATATAAATTTACACACACATTGATATATACATAATGTAAACATATATATTTGTGATAATTTTCTCGAAAACGGCCCTAACGATTTCGATGAAATTTACTGTATGGGGGTTTCCGGAGGCAAAATATTTAACTAGCTTGTTTTCATGTCTGGGAAAAATCGTTTTCTGCGGTTTTTTTATAATTTCTAGTAAAAAGCGGGTTCCAAAAACCCTACAGCGCCATTTCTTAGTGAGCTTTAATTAAAAGTACCTGAGCGACCAAGTTTCGCTCTACAATTGCCACCTTAACATTAAAATTTCATCGGGTGAGCAAGCTATGCTACCCGCTAACAGATGGCGCTGTAAGTTTTTGTCTAAAACGTGGTATTTAAAAAAAATGCTTAATAACACGCCGAAAACGAATTTTCACAGACAAGACATAGCTAGATCGATTTTTCGCCCTCGAAAACCCCTGTACAGTAAATAACATCGAAATCCTTTGAGCCGTTTTCGAGAAACCGATTAGAAATATATACACAAATAAATATTTATTGCTCGTTTAATAGGATACAATTATGCAGAGCAAAGCTCGGTCGCCCAGGTACTGTTAACCAAACCGTACCAAGAGATGGCGATGGCCATTTCTGAATCGCGCTATTTTCAAGTGATACTAAACAAACGGATAAAAAGATTTTTTCCAAAAATGAAACTTAGCTAGATTGCTATTTCAATAAGCAAAAGGTTCCGTGTCATGACTTACACTTTACCAATTTTTATAGTCAGATAACGTGTAATTCCAAATACGCAAAACCCACAGAGCAGAATTCTGCTTTGTGGTTTTACCTATGAAACTAAACAACTACTCAGTGATCGTCAGAATGGCTTCCGCCGGGGACGATCAACTGGGGATCTTCTAGTGTATGTTACGCATTTCTGGGGCGAGGCCATCGAGAAACACGGCGAAGCCCTTGCCGTATCACTGGACATCTCGAAGGCCTTTGACAGGGTATGGCACGCAAGTCTGCTGAGCAAACTTCCTGCATACGGCATTCCCGCTGACTTTTGCTCTTGGATTTCTGACTTCCTGAGTGAACGGTCGATCCGAGTAGTCCTTGATGGCTGCTCCTATGACCTCATGGCTATTGACGCCGGGGTTCCTCAGGGGTCTGTTCTCTCTGCGACTCTTTTCCTGCTGCACATCAACGACCTACTTGGTCCTAATATTGTTGGGTACGCAGATGACAGTACTGTCGTCGAGAGATATATGTCAAGCGCAAAATCCACCAGTGACGAAATACGTTCTTTGAGAGAGGCCATGGTAGAGCGTATAAACTCAACCTTAAGTCTTGTTTCCGACTGGGGTGACCAAAATCTGGTGAGTTTCAACGCCACCAAAACACAAGTGTGTCTATTCACTGCCAAAAGGAATCCATTCAATCTGGCTCCTACTTTTCGAGGTACATCTATACCGGTCACCGACAACCTCGAGCTTCTTGGCATGAAGCTGTGTGCAAACCTGAACTTCGGCGCCAACATTGAGTTAAAAGCTCAAATTAAGGCCAAAAAGTTGGGTATCCTCAATAAAGTTAAGCGGTATTTCTCTCCTGGACAGTTGCTAGTTATATACAAAGCACAAGTCCGATCTTGCATGGAGAATTGCTGCCAACTTTGGGATGGCTCAGCAAAATACCAACTAGCCGCTCTAGACTCGATCGATCGCAGAGCCAAGAAGCTCGTTGGTGATGAGATGCTAGTGAAAACCAAGTTTCACAGCCTAGCCCACCGGCGCAAAATTGCATGTCTGTTGGTCTTTTACAGATTGTATTTCGGAGAGTGTGCCCAAGAGCACCATGAGCTTATTCCGCCTTCCCCCTTCCACCATCGGGAATCCAGACGCACCGCAGGATATCACCCATATTTGGTTGATATTCCACACATCCGCACAAAGCACTTTGAAACATCCTTTATAATGCGCACAGCTAAGGAGTGGAATTCTCTGCCTGCGTCTGTGTTTCCGAGCTCTTATAACCCGAATCTATTTAAGTCGCGAGTGAATAGGCTTCTTCTGGGCAAGCTCGTTCCATCGTCGACCTCATCTCTGTTTTCAAGGCTAGATCGAGGTCAAGAGTAAGCCCATACATAGTAAAAAAAAAAACTCTCGTTTTACAACTTTTGGAAATAAAAAGAATGTAATTCGATTCGATTTATTTATGTAGTGTATCGATTTTTTTTTATTTCTAACACTAATAGAACAAAATTTGTTCAGGTTCATGATTAGTGACGCTGTACGCCATGTGGCATCGAAATAGCCTCCATGGAACTAATACCACAAAATAAACCTGTTATGGTACTAACGTCATGGTAGGCAATTTACTCAATAATCGCCTATCTAAATGTAATGTATATGTATATTATCTGTGATTTTACCACAGTCATTCCAAAAGTGTTACTTGTATGTGTCACCGTTTTGGAAATAGAGCAAAAACAAAGGTGGTAGGGCTTTTGTGGAAAGTCTGTCTGGGGAAGTACCACCCCATTGCTTTTTTCTGCCGTGAAGCAGAAGAGTTTGCACTGCTGTGTTTCGGGACATGAGACATACCATCATACACTCAAGTGGCCTACCTGCTCGTTTGCTCACTTGTAGCATAAAAAAGAACATGTTTCTGGAAATCCCCCTCACTTTTAATTTGTTAGGATATCCGATTCTATAATTTATAAATAAAACACCCAAGTAGATCCTCCAAGTTTCACACACAGAATGACTTTTAAATAATCTGAAAACGCCTACTTCTACAAAATCTAGCGATTAATCACTCTTGAGCAAAAATAACGACCGTTTTGGGGCGAATTTATCACTTTCTCAGCGAAAGGGTTGAAATAAAGTTACCCGTTTAGATAATATAATTACATTCCCTACTTTATCCCACGAGAATTGACTTCACAATTTGTTTAGTTTATAGTACGTACAGGGTGTAAAAAAACACGACGATCTTATTCATCATCATCATCATATCAGCCGAAAGACGTCCACTGCTGGACATAGGCCTCCCCTAAGGAACTCCATGACGACCGGTCCTGCGCTGCTCGCATCCAGCGGCTTCCCGCGACCTTGACCAGATCGTCGGTCCACCTTGTGGGGGCCTGCCAACGCTTCGTCTTCCGGTACGTGGTCGCCACACTAGAACCCTAACGCCCCATCGGCCATCGGTTCTTCTTGCGATGTGCCCTGCCCACTGCCACTTCAGTTTAGCAATTCTCAGGGCTATGTCAGTTACTTTAGTTCTTCTGCGGATCTCCTCATTTCTGATTCGATCGCGCAGAGAGACTCCGAGCATAGCCCTTTCCATAGCCCTTTGGGTGACTTTGAGCTTTCTTATTAATTGTAATAAATTCTGAGTCGGAACGATCTGCAACGGATCATTCCGTCAAGTATGACACTAATTACACATTCCAAAAAGCGTCCACTGCAGGACAGGGAGATCCCTCCAGAACTCCAGCAATAACGCGTGGTACTTTGGAGGGTATTTGTAAGATGGTACGATACAAAGACAGATGCTGCTGCCCATCCTCCGGTTCATATACCCGTTCTAACTTAGGTTGGCTGGAATAAATCTCTTTTAGAGATAAGCCCGCCCTTTTATATGTCCTTTAATATTATAATTTTATTTTCAATGTGAGTTCAATAAAGAATATATATACAGCGTGAATTTGTAGTGGTTTCGCACCCGAAGCCCAGTGATTCTGCTCATGAAAACAAGTAACTTTCCCGAAGAAAAAATTTTTTTACTCGAAAAAAATTTTTCGCCTCCCCATACAAAATGAGTCGATCACGTGACCACTTTACTATGGAGAGGCGAAAAAATTTTTTCGAGTAAAAAATTTTTTTCTTCGGGTAAGTTGCTTGGTATCATGAGCAGAATCACTGGGCTTCTGGTGCGAAACCACTACAAATTCACGCTGTATATACCCTTAGTCGCCTCGTACGACACCCACTGTTAGAGATGGGTTGGTACAATTCTCTGCCGGCACCAACAACAATACATACAAAGCGAAAACCAGCCAAGTGCGAGTCAACAGAAAAAAATTCAAATAGACAAATGTGGAGAAATAGAACAGAATTTATTGCAGTGAAAAGTGTTTTGGCTACGCGCTACAACGTAGCAAGCAAAAAAATTGCTACGTAGCTACGGCGTAGCGGGCGTAGTAACATACTCGTATTGTAATGTTTTAGTGGTTCCCCGCACATTTCATAAAATAAATCGTTCCCTTATTTGGCAGTTTGTGAACAATTTATTAACATTTTTTTTACAATTTATTTTTATTAACATTTCAAAGTACCTAGCTTGGTTAGTTTGCTACTATTTAATCTGTGGCTTGGTATTGTAAGATATGAACACACTATGAGCAAACTAAGTCTTCTTATCAGACCATTCAAGCCGTCAAATTGCCTCTGATATGTCTTATCAAATACTATCTAAGGTTGGTAGCTGAGAACAATGGCTTAACGTACCTTCTGAGGCAAGAAAACCGCCCTAGTCATTCTACGGTTATCATCCGATATTTCTGTAACTTCGAAAAGAATTTTGAATTTTGAAACCAACACAGAGATCAGCCTGTTGATATCAAACAGTCAATTTAAAGATACCTAGTAAACCATAAGATAGATACCGGTTTTAGTTAGGTTATAGTTAAACGGCTATAATAAGTCACTTAGGAAAGAAAAATAACTCAACTAAAAATGGTTTACTGATTGTTGGATATTAAAATCTCTTAATGACGTCAGCTAAACTACATCGCTTCACAAACAAATTGGCGCCATGGTGAAAAAAAAAGAAGCGACAATAAAAACCCACGCGCTCATTCAAAAATGTTTGAATGTACAGGAAGAATGTTTGAGTAAGTATCAAAAACCAAGTAACAACATTATTCCGCGCTTGATCGTAGTATAAACCGAAAAAAACACCGATAATTTTATAAACATTAAAGATAAAAGTAAAAAGATCCAAAGAATAAAAGTGAATTTCGTTGCTCAACCAACTCAGGGATGTCGATGCAACAGATTTTATCCGTATTACCCTCAATTTTCTGGAGCGGCCAGTCGATATGTGTAGTGAGAATATCACGATAATGCAATATGATTTTGTTTTGAGTACACTAGCAACATAGGCCTTGATTGCGGATCACTAGAAGGTGGTTCCGTCTTTGGAAGGAAAACTCATCCCTTAAGGGGGTTAAATTATGGGATGAATGTTTGTGTTAAAGTTAGTACAAGTTTCGTTGACATGATCAGTCAACGAAACTGAACAACTTTCAAAAAAAGTGATTAAAAAATCCGCGTTGCCATACAAAATTGTTAACTTAATTGGATTGGTTTTGTATGGGTTGTTCAGTTCAGTAAAGTTGTTCAGTTTCGTTGACTGATCATGACCCTCAGTTTTCGGAAAACTGTCCCTTACACCCTGTATACAAACAAATAAATTTGCTTAGTAGCTAACAAACCAAATTTTAGTTACGAAAGAGACTCTCCTGACAATGCCTGACAGGTTTGTCTTCAAAGTTAAAAAGTTCATAAATTTAAAAAACGGCTTTTTTAAAAACGACTACGCAAGCAACATTTCTGTAACATTTCACAATAAAACGTAATTACAGAAAGCTGAAGAAATGTATTATGACTGTTATGCCTTTTAATCAGTGGTTCCCAACCGGGGTTGAGTCTAGGTCCGCGGAAAATAATTTGTTAACCAATAACAATAATTACTTACACAAACGGGCGGCATCAAAAGAAGTCTAGGTCTAGTCTAGTTGTGGTAGGGTTTTGTGCAAAGTCCGTCTGGGGAAGTACCACCCTCTTACTAATTTCTGCCGTAAAGCAGCAGTGTTTGCACTGCTGTGTTTCGGTTTGAAGGGTAAGGGAGCCAGTGAAATTACTGGCACATGAGACATAACATCTTAGTTCTCAGGGTGGGTAACGTGCTTTGCTGTCTTATTAGCGTCAAAGTATGACACAAATAAGACAGTGGGTGCTATGGGCAGTGGAGACCACTTACCATCAGATGGCCCACCTGCTCGCGTGCTCACTTATAACATTAAAAAAAGTCTAAAAATGAATCTTTATTCATTATTAACGTAATTTTAATGTAGCAATGTAAGGAAATAACCGGCAAGGGAGACATTCCATCTTACTTCTCAGAGTAGGCAACGCACTTTATTGTTTAACTAGCTGGTGCCCGCGACTTCGTCTGCGCAGGTTTATAAATTGTAGCCTGTGTTTTATTCTGATAGCTATATTATTGTAAAGTTTCATTAAAATCCATTTAGTAGTTTTTACGTGAAAGAGTAACAAACATCTATACTTACATACATCTATCTATATATATACATCTATACTTAATATTAGTAGGATAGTGGGATTGGCATCAAAGTATGCCACAAATAAGAAAATTGATGCTGTGGGTTTTAGTGATCACTTACCATTTGATGGCCCATATGCTAGTTAGTTCTATAAGAAAAAAAATTGAAACGGATACAAGTTCAAAACTGTATTTTTCTATTAAAAGTATACTATAAATAGCACATAATTAACATAAACTTAAGTTGATTTGCCTTTGGGACTTTCACCATGCCGCGTTTCACTTGTTGTATGTATACCTATAGTCCAGTCGCTTAACGTCTTATATCGCCTTTACGTTGACACGCCTTATAAATGTATCAAATTTTTTCCAGGTACTAATTAGGTACATATAGCTCTCAATTTTTAATAGGAGCCAATTCTTGAATTTTCAATGGAAATTCAAGAATTGGCTCCTATCAAAAATTGAGAGCTATGTACCTGACTAGTGCCTGGAAAAAAATTGGTGAAATTGTAAGGAGTATCTACGTGAAACAGCTAATCGGCCGCACTACTAGTTGTGCCCACGCTTTCTTTCGCGTGGAGTTTGAAATATTACAGTGTACACAAACAACTGAAACGATTCAAAAGGGGTTTTTTGCTAACTAAACGTGGCTTACTTCCGTGCAAGATATAAGTTAAGGTGTTGCAAACATTTCACTCAAACATAAGAAACATGAAGTTTGAAGAGGCGGTGCCAACAACTCACAAAATACCGAACCGATTCGAACGGAATTTTCAGAAACGTATTTGGCTTACTTCCATGCAACATATTAGCTTTTTTACATTGCAATCAATTCACTCGAACAGAAGATACGCGATGTTTCATTCAACGCCGTCCATAACTCACAAACTACTGAACAGATTCAAACGGGGTTTTTCGATAGCGTTTCCTTGAACCGCGTTTGCATGAAGCGATAGCAATGAAACAAAGCTTATATGTTGCAGGAAAAAAGCCAAATACGTTATTGAAAACGCCGCTTGAATTGTTCTTGTTTTTTTTTATATAAGAGGTAGGCTGACGAGCAGGCGGGTCATCTGATGGTAAGTAATCACTGATGCCCATATAGTCACCCGCAACACCAGGGGGATCACAGGTGCGCTGCCGGCCTTTAAGATATTTGTAGGCTCGTTTCTTAAAGGCTGCCTTGTTGTACCCATCCGGAAATACCTGCGCAGGTAGTTGTTTGTGTATACTGTAAAAGTCCAAACTCCTCGCGAACGAAGTCGTGGGCACAGCTAGTACATATAATAAAATCATAAAAGCTGATTCTAAGAATATTTTCGCAAAAATATGATCTAGGGGTGATAAAAAGGCTTCGCCGCTTGAAACGTGGTATTCGTTTATCTTCTGTGTGAGTGAATTGATTGCAATGAAAAAAAGCTTCTATGTTGCAAAAGCCAAATACATTATTGAAAACCCCGTTCTAATCAGTTCAGAGTTTGTGAGGTATTTTGTACACAGGCCGCTTGATCATTTGCATTCGTGTGGCTTCTATTTGAGTGTAAAAAGATCTAAAACTTAGATGTCGCCTAGAAATAAGCCAAATACAAACTCGAAAACTCCGTTTCAATCGGTTGAGTGGTTTGCTAGTTATTGGCATCGTCATGGCATCGTCGCATGATTTGCGTATCGTTTGAGTGAACCGTTTGCAATGAAACAAAGCTTATTTGTTTGGCAGAATATTAATAATCGATACTACAAGGTGAAATTGAAAATATTCGACAAATTTGAGATTGAGTTGAGACCGTGAAACTGAACAATTTTCCCCTAGGAACATGGGTCATCGGACGAAAAAAAAATTTACCCTTTCATACATTTTGTATGGAAGATCGAATTTTTTCTTACGTCTATCGACCCATGTCCCTGGGGGAAAGTTGTTCAGTTTCGTGGTCTGAGGTCAATCTCAAAATTTATCGAATGTTTTCAATTTCAAACAAAAGTTTATGGTCCCTCGGCAAAATGTTGTGTACCCCTGCTTTAAATTGTTAAGGCCATTCATCGTTTTAATGAAAAGCCAGACATAATTATATCTTTATACCTATTTATTTGTTCAGTTTTTCATTGCTTGTAATTAATTGTGGAGTTTCTTTGAATTGTTTTTGAATTCTAATTGAGTTGAAAAGGTCAAACGGTGATGGTACAGTTAAGGCCACATCAAACTTCATACTTGTAGCGCTACTACCCTTTTTTTAAGAGTGTTCATCATATCATCCCATGAAAAGTCCACTACAGGGCATCCATAATTCTAGCAAAAAGAATTCTAGCAAAAAAATTCAGCAAAAGCTGGAAAAACATGTGGAGTCGCCTGTTATGACACCCACGGGTATGTATGGTTGGTACTATTCTTTGCCGGCACCACTCGGGGCAAGAGACGATTTGGGGTGAGTGATTTTAATTAGGTTTTAGTTTTAATTGTAATTTAATGAAATTGAATTTGAATTAAGGCTTGTATTAATGATAAATAAACAAACTAATTTAAAATAAAAATCTAGTTTACACAAGTATTGCACTGAAAATGTACATTTAAAAAAAAATATTTACTAGGAAATTCATCAACTTACGATTCCTTGTTATTTTCCGGTGACATATACACTCACCGGCAGGAATAACCGGCTGGTCTATTTTCTGTCGTACATTTTCATACAAGTAAGGGATCAAAATGAAGCGTCAATATATTTCCTAAACGAAATAAATACATACATACATACATAAAATCACGCCTCTTTCCCGTCGGGGTAGGCAGAGACCACGGTCCTCCACCTGCTACGATCTTGACATACTTCCCTTGCTTCCTGTACTTTCATCAATCCTTTCATACATGCTCGTCGGTTTAGGGTGCTTTTAACCTGGCCTTTATTCAGAAACGTCCTGAATTTGGTCCTGGTACGTTCGCCTAGGCCTTCCCCTTCTTCCAACGTTTCCATTCACTCTCGCCTGGTAGATCTCTTTCGTCAGTCTTCGTTCATTCATCCTCTCTACATGACCAAACCATCTCAGCATCCCTTTCTCGATTTTGGTCACTACGTCTTCTTTTACGCCACACCATTCTCTTATCACACTATTTCTAATCCTGTCACTAAATTTAACACCAATCATACTCCTTAGCGCTCTCATTTCCACTGCATTAATTCTACTTTCATGCTTCTTCTGCCATACCCAGCTTTCACTGCCATACATCAGTGTTGGTACTAAAACACCCCTATGAACAGCCAAACGAGCCTTGTGAGACACCTTCTGACTCCTCATAAAGGAACGAAATAAATATCCGTGAATAAACAGTGAGATCATTAAATAAGGTGTCTGACTACTGATTCTTGAAGATTAGACCTGTGCACGGTATACAGGAAATTCCATGCATCGTTCAGAAAAAACATACGTAATTTTTCAGAAATCTCTTACATTTAGCGAATTAAAACGTTTTAAGAGTCGCACGGGTTTTCTTCAACATTTTAGATTTACCTAATCTTTGACCATATTGTTAATAATGTTCTTATCTGCAGACCTCATCAATAAGATTTGTATTTTTATTCAATTTAGGTATTTCGTTTGCCCCATATTTGTATGAAAATATATGAAAGAAAACAGACCGGCCGGTTATTTCTGCCGGTGAGTGTACAATAGACATATTTACACAAGTTTGTTGATCCAGTTACCGTATGTAAACATGTAGACTGCAAATACGGACTGATTTTACTTGTTAGGGAGATCAGTTCGCATAAATTAGGCATTCGGTACACAAAGATCCGAACAAAGGGACCGGTCATAAAGAAATATCTCCAGCGAGAATATTTCAAGTGATTGAGGTATTATTTAAGAGATCTTTCTACAGTTGAAAATAATATGACAAATTATTTTTAAACAACATGTTATCATGATCGACGATTATAAAGAATGAGCCAAAAATTATAAAGAAATAAAAAAAAGAACCAGTCTATTTTTTTTCTCATTCATTCCATTCTTGTTTTCCTTCCGACAGATTTAAATATTACTATTTTCAGTAATAAAAACAACACATTATTAGGATCGACTAGTTGCAAGAATCATCTCAAATACATATGGCAGATTATAAAGGGGGTCCCAAAAATTTGTGTCAAGCGGAAAACATGTTAATCTGCCCATGAAATACGAAAACAAAAAATCTACTTCCCATACAAACTGCATCAGGTGACAGCACATTTTGTATGGGAGGTCGAAAATATTTTATCGTATTTCGACCTATGTTCCTTAGAAAAAGTTGTTCAGTTTCATGGGCAGATTAACATGTTTTCCGCTTGACACAATTTTTTGGGACATCCTGTATAGTACACCTTGAGTACATAGAGAAACCTCAAGGCGGTTCAAATCCTCCAGACGCAGACGTAACATTAAAAGTTTAAATAGGTACTTATTACTCCGGACTTTCCAAAGTACCTTCTGTGTAGTTATCTGGGTCATAATAATAGGTCACTACAACTTCTAACAAGAGGGTATGATATTACCCTCAATAATGATAACGCATTCCATAAAAATAAAAAAAATTCGTATTTCGAAATTCAGTTTCATGGTCAGATTAATATTCCTCAGTATTATCATACCCCATTGTTACAACACGTATACAGGGTGTTAAATAAATAATTTTATCTACACTCATGTCGTAAACTTTGAAATATGATTAAAAAAGTTGATACGTAAGGCTGTATATTACGCAGAGTATATATAAAAATTTAAAAAGTTACCATTACGTAACGATTTTTGTATGAAAATTTTGCAAAGGTGTTACGTAATTTAATTTTTTAATCATTACATAACACTTTGATACAATTCTCCTTGAATCTAAACTTTTTTTAAGAAGACTGAATAGAAGGTCTTTTAGAGAGCCCGTTAGTAATATATCAGTTTTTCTTAGTAGCTGTCAAATATCAGTAGCATATAACAAAGTGTACCATATAAACAACCTATTATTTTGGAGCAGTTAGAGTAACAGTTACTATAGTTACAATTATTTCATCTGTGGCTCAAAATATGCGCGCGCAGCCTGAAATTAGAAAGGACTTGGAAATAGATATTAGATTTGTCGCTATTTTCAAACATTTACCTTTTTCAAGTATTTTGTGCCCGTGAAAGTAATGTGAAAGTTTATTGAAAAAGTAGAGAAAGTGGTGCAGTCGGGATACTGCACTCACACCAGAAGATACTCAATAACTTATGATCTTCTCTCATATTAGTCTAGGACATTTTACGACATAACCTACAATGAATTGGGAAAGAATGAAGATCTAAGAGAAAACCATGTTAAGAAAATGTTCTGCTTGTATATTTCAAAGAAGACCTAGCGGATATATTAAGGCGGCTTCTATAAACTTATATCAGAACTGTAGTATACATAATATAAGTTGCCTTTGTGGTTTACTTACTTTTGTTTAATTTTTATAAGTAAGTACCTACCTATTGTATGAGTGAAGATAAATTAGTATACGCAACTGCATATAATATGGTATTATATGACAGTTGCATAAACTACTATTACAACGATAAACTAGAGGATCCTTCGTCCTTCTGAGGTATAGTTACACATAATTTTAATATAATATTAATCCCACCATGAAACTGATAAATTTTTCCTAAAGGACATTTAAAGGTCGATAAATAAAATTTATTTTTAAATTTTGTTGGTGCAGTTTTGCGACATCTTTTTTTCGTGTTTTAACGCATATTTCAAATTCGAAATTATGAGCATTATTTCAGACGGACCCGATACACCCTTGTTTTTTAACAATCCGGATATTTTAAGAAGAGGTTCTGTCAATTAAACTGAACAAGTTTTGTCAAAAAAAAATTTAGTCGAAAAACGTAAAAAAATCGACTTTCCATACAAACTGCATCAACTGACAGCACATATTGTATGGGAGGTCAAATTTAATTTCGTATATCGTTCGATTTCGACTTCCTTGGGAATACTTTGTTCCAGAACCTTCTATTATAATATCCGGCGTGTGTAAAATAAAACATACTGATATAATTAAACAGTACCTGGGCGACCGAGCTTCGCTCTATAATAGTCGCCTTAACATTAAAATATCATCGGGTGAGCAAGCTATGCTACCCGCCAACAGATGGCGCTGTAGGTTTTTGTCTAAAACGCAAATGCTTAAAAACACGGAGAAAACGAATGAAACATGAGACCTAGCTAAATGGAATTCTAGCCCCCAAAAACCCCCGTATGGTAAATTTCATCGAAATCGTTAGAGCCGTTTTCGAGAAACCGATTACATACATATAGGATACATACATAAAAGTATAGGATATAGAGAAACTTCAAGGCTCAAACCTTCCAGAACAAATACAAACGTAGGTAATATAAAAATTTACTCCAGCATTTCAGAGGCCTCCTATATTATCCAGGTCATAATTACGCTGAAAACGTTGCAGGCTATACTTTTTCCTGTAACTTTTATAAAACAGGTCATTCTATAAAAATACATTCTGTTGGATATTGGTATGGTTGTATAATTTGCTCGTCGTGATTTCTCGTGAGCAGTAGACAAATGACTTTCTTTAATTGTAAACGCCAGTAGAATATAATAAAAATATATTATATTGACACACTACGGCGTTCAATAAGTAGTGAGAATAACCCAGAATACCAATTGATAATGCACTTTTCCAAGTAGCTTCCACATCTCCTTGGACCCTGAATCCCGCAGTTTTCCGAATCACTTTGTAATATAAGATTTCCTAATGGTCCAACAAAAGCTCTCCGTATGGGACGCATGACTATGATTTTGCTTCCGTATCTATTTCTCCTTCGGTGATTTGGGGAACGGATAGAAGTTGCTAGAGAAGTTGAGTAGAGAACTGTCACTTAAATACTTTGGAGGAAGTGGTTGACTTGTTCAAGGCTCGGTAAATTGCATCTATAGAAATTATATTTTTTCTCAATTTTCATGTTGATTGCTGGGTTGGTTGACTGGCTGTTGAACTTTACCTCATTATTTATACGTTTCTAAATATTATGGCCTAAAAGCATACGTGGGACGACCGAGTGGAAAACGATCAGTCGGTCGTCCCAAGTACAGATTGGCGAAGTGCGAAAAGACCTGGATGCCCTCCAAAGAGCCGATTGGCAAGAAGCGGCACAGAACAGGAAAGAATGGAGAACTCTCGTGTCGGAGGCCAAGATCCTCTTGGGGTCGCTGAGTCAGCGTAGTAAGTAAGTTCTTGGTACCATCTTTGAACTAAAATAAGTTATCAATACTCATAAACATCAGAAGACCTTACAACCAAAATGATGTTCATTCTCATTACTTATTGAACACCCATTGTAAGCTAACGAAATGTTGCGGGACATCTAATGTCATTCCCATACTTTTTCATACTATTGTAGAATGGTAGTAGCGTTTACGATTATAGAAAGCCACTTGTCTGGTTACCTGGTAACCTATAAAGGTTGAAATTGTGATCCTAAAATGCTTTTTGAGGTTTCAAATAATATAATTATTTATTTACCTTTGATCGAAACCGGATGATTTTAATTAGGGAGAGCTCAAGTAAAGAGGTTGTTATTAGTATGGGGTCCTTAACAATGAAATTGGCGAAATTTTCTTGCGTATTAATGAGATCATAATTCTAATAATCTATTTTCATTATTTGTATTATATTTATTATCAATTTACGCAATGGTTTTCGTTTTTAGTAAGATCTAAAATTAAGGGTTCGAAAGTCTTGAATGTTTTCCGTTTTCATCGATATTTTTCATTTTTCGAAAATAAAATTAAAGCTGCTGTAAGCTTAATGTCTTCCTATTTACACTTTAAAAAAATTGGATTTGTAATTCGTGGAGACATTGAATTTGTTTTTGCTTCCTTACTACTTTTTATGTTGTCAGTTAGAGTGTTGGTCACCCGAACTCAAATTAAACTTGTGATAGCCAGTTAACCTTCTTTAAAGTTCATGCTCCTTTAAATCTACTCTGATACTTTATTTGTTGACTTGATAAATGATCTGCAACTGTAATGACAATTTTTGAAACAGGCGGTAACAAATCAAATATCTCACAAATAAAAAAGTAATAGCCTAATTTCTTATGTCACACAATTAAATGAGTGAACCCAACTCAGAATTATATTAAACTTTACCTACTAAAACAGAACAAGAACTAACATAATTATTGATAGAGCCTATAAAATATGCCATTAATATTTCCCTACAGCTCATACCTAGAACTTTTGACATTGGGCCTATACAACTAAGCTTGAACTGACTTTGATTTAATACCAAACTAGGACTCATAGCCACAATAGGATGAATTGACGAAACAAGGATTTAACGAACGTTGGTGCTTTCTGGATTACGCCTACACTGTAAAGAATATTAAATATGTGACGTCAGAAAATAGGTTTACATTTTCAGAAGAAAAAGTGTCCTTATAGGTATTAAAATAAGGACTACGTACTTACCAATATCAATGAGACTTACGCATTCATCCGTCGAGGTAACCAGGTTCCAATCAATCACTTAAAACCACTGATTCTTGACTTTTTAACTCCCCAACCCTTCCCCATTTTAAAGTTAATTATGTTACCAAAGCTTAAAATAGAAATGAAATCCTCAGATTCTTTTAATAAAATTTTAAATAATGCACAACACAAGAACTGGAATTTTTATAATATATTAATGTGAAGTCAGTTTACTGACGCTTCGTAAATAAATAATAAGTTGAGTAAGGGCAGGAATCATAACTGAAAAGTGTTATGTAAATTCGTGTATTTTGTAACAAAAATGTGGTTTTAGCTTTAGAATGTGTGTGTGAGTGTATCGATGGGATTATGGTGTGTTCGACTGTTTGTTCTTACCATGTGACATGGTGTCGCGAAGATCGCACGCGGGTCGCGAGCAGACTGTTGCTCAGCCGGGCTGAGAATGCGCGCGCAATCACCCAACAGAGAACACACTACTGGTTCACATTTACAAAGGTTCTATATTCTTTAACTCTATTATGAAACATGAAATCTTGTTACACTAATCCGTAATTTACCAGCTGCGACATTCGCAAAAGTGTGGGTGAACGTTCTGTGCTCTTTAGAGACGCGACGAGTTAAGCGTAGCTTTCATGCTACGTAACTTAGCATCTGCAGATTCTTTTTGACGTAGAGTTTCCAAGCTCGACCCTTGTCGTAAGAGAATGCTCTGCCGCCTACAGCCGCCAGCCACGCTAGATCTCATCCTATCCTTTGTTTCGCTTTAATTGTCACTCTGCCTCATGGCGATCAACAATCAAACAGCGTCATCACCAGGCACCTTAAAATCGTTTACAGATTAATGAGATGCTAATGATGATTAAATTTAAAGTCTAAATTAAAATCTAAAGTCTAAAGTTTAAATTCTAGGTACTTATTGTTACTTTCAATTTTCTCTTTATTAAAAATAGATCAAATATTTTTTTATAGCCTATTTCTTTTTTTATAAAAACGATTTTTGTTAAATAAAAGCACCTAGAATAGACTAGACATGAGCATACATAACGCAACTTTACAGCATACTGTGCATTTTTACGGCTTAGCTTGCAAGTTGAAAGCTGTAAAATAGCTTCATAACGTTGAACGCTAACAAACTGTAGGTACTTTCAGATTCTTTTGGAAGCTTAATGGTGCGTAAAGTTCACGTTGGTAGTCAAAAACTTACAAACCATTATTCAAAAGCGAATGTAAGTAAAGTTTTATTGCATGTCATAGTATCGAAAAAGTTTGACTATTCATACTCTAGTGCCATTTTAAAGAACACCTTTTTGATCTTCCTGATCGTCATTTTTATACACATCCTTTTATCCCTGGGGTCACTCCAACCTCCACTTAGTATCTCTTCTTTCAAATCATCTTTAACTGTATCATTTGAAATATAAATTTTAAATGTTGCAGGAAACAATTTTTCCCCTAAATTTTGCTGTATTTCTCTAACTGTATAAGCATTTTCAAAAATCACTCTTCTCTTGATACTTTCGAAGAAACTGTGATAACCGATTTTGTAAGCACGAGGGATAACGCTTGATATTACTTTAAACCGTTCCTTTCCGTGGTTAATACTTTTAGAAATTTCAAACAAAGATTTTGACCACGAATAGTCGTCAACGTTGCAAAATATGTCGTAATGAACGACGATTTTATTCCAAGTGTCCATATCAAATCCCAAGGCACTGCTAAAATTCTCCGGTGTCCACTCTGAAATTTCTAGTTTTGCCACGTCATTTATATCATATTTGAACTGATCTGATAGCGGTGTTGTCAAGGAAAAAAACTCACAATGAGGTAGCGCTCCAACGACACCTTTCATATAAATTGCTAAATACAAAGCATCTTCTAATAGAAACAAGTCTTCGTCAAGAAAGAAAACTAATCCTTCATGACTACCACTGAATTTCAAATCTTCGAATACCTTATTCGCTGTCCACCACCAGTGGTGTTTCTTTCCAGCTTTTTCTGGGTCTCTGAAAGACCCTCGTACGTCAGGAGTTAAAGCTCCAGTACAATTCCTGGTTAAAGCAGTCTGAATATCCTCGCTAGGATGACAATCGTTCGGGTTATATCCTGGGAACGTTTTGGGATTTACTTGTAAGGAATATGGATAGAAAATCTGTTGAACGCGAACGAAGTCTATGCTGCGAATAAACCTATTTAAATTTATATCATAACGTGAATGAGAGAATATCAATAGCGCCTCTCCTATACCTCGGACTTGGCTTAAAGAAACAATGAAGTGTCTCAGCGGATACGTTAATTTCTCAATCTGAACAACCAAAATTATTGTATTCCATTTGACTTCATCAAAGCTACACTTGTTAAGAATAGTTTCATTCGTATTGTGTTCATTTATTAATCGTTTTATGTAGGAGATGTTTAACGTTTGATAATTTATATCTCTGAACTTGAGGAAACTCAGACTGCGTTTAGGGACTGCTTTGTCGAATTCTTTATCGTGATATCTGCTTCCACAATACATTACTATAATGATCAAAAGCACTAATGATGCTACGATATTTCTTATATGAATGATGCAGTACGTTCCTTTGGATCCATTAGTCCCTTTACATAGTTTGAACTCGTACACGTTATCTGAGCGTAGATATCTTCGTACTTTATTAAAACAACATTTGCTATAAGCCACAGTAGTCGGCATAGTTATAAAGTTGAAAGAAAACTAAGTAAGATAAAAAAAATATTATTACAAAAACATCGTGTTTTGCAAAGTTGTTTTGACCACGGGTTTTGACAAGATTTTGACGGTTGGTCATGCATAGAACATAGTTAATAATAAGTAGTTTCCATTAGAAGTCTTTATTAGAATTTCGTACCAGAAAGGATGCCAACGCGGGACCTGTTGCCTGTCTGCTTGGAGGAGCTACCAAGCAGATTCTTTGCTACCAAGCCTGTCTGTCTGATTTCGATCTTTATTTATTCTCTGAATGGCACTGTATCTCTCAAAGCAGGTGTGATCAGATTAATTAACCAATCCAACTATTAATCTACCTGATTTGATTTTATTTACTTTGCAAGGCAAATATGATGATTTGGTGTACAGGTTTGGGTGATCCGATAGGGCAAAAGTTTGGAGCAACGGTTTGGAGTGCTATAGGCTACTTTTACTGCGGGAAAATATCTCTTCTTATGGTAAAATACGTTATAATATAAAATACAAAATCCACGCGAGCGAAGCCGCGGGCAACAGACTAGTACAATACAATATAGAACCATTACACAGCAGTGTTTGCCAGCAGTGCTTTACGGCATTTTTAGGCAAGGGGGTGATATTTCTCCAGACGGACTTAGCACAAAAGCCCCACCACCTCTAAGTTCTTACGTCCAAATTTACAACTTACAAACATAATGGTGGTAGGGCTTTTGTGCACAGTCCGTCTGGAAAAGTACCACCCCTTGCTTTTTTCTGCCGTAAAGCAGCAGTGTTCGCATTGCTGTATTTCGGTTTGAAGGTTTAGGGAGCCATTAAAATTACCAGCACATACCATCTTAGTTCTCAGGGTGGATATCGCGCTTTGCTGCCTTATAAGCGTCAAACAATTTCACTAATAGGACAGTGGGTGTCATGGGCGGTGGTGACCACTTCCCACCAGGTGGCCTTGAGGTGGCCCACTTGTTCGTTTGCCCACTTGCGACAAAAAAAAATTTGCGCCTCGGAGGGCTGCAGCTATAGGAAACCTTAGTTTACTATTATTTTATCTGTGCTATAGGAAAGAAAGTAGGAGTAAGGGACGCGTATCAAAGACTGAACGGACGTGCTCAGTCAACGAAACTAAACAACTTTCGCAAAGAAACATTTTTGGGAAATGAAAAAAAATTGACTTATTCATATAAACTGTTCGATCAGAGTGAGCAATTTGTATGGAGAGTCTATATATTTTTCATTTCCCAAAAATGTTTCTTTGGGAAAGTTGTTTACTTTCGATGACTGAGCACGCCCGTTCAGTTGCGGTTTACCGTCCCTTATACCCTTGATGCGAATAACTTTTTCTTTCTTTCCTATATATTCCTCCAAGGCGCCAAAGTTTAGCCGCAAATTTTTGAAATGAAAACTTCTTTAGCGGCGCTTGGCACTTTTTTTAGATGGGTAAAAAATGTTAAACTCGCGTCAGATGTCGCGTCAGATCTCGCGTCCGATCTGTTGCCTGATCGATCGAAAAGCGTCAACTGTCAATCGTATTGTTATTACCTTAGATTATGAATAACGGCAGCTTATGGTTATTACAATATACGGGTTTTTATTCAGTGACATCAAAGAAGTACGCAAGCATTGTCGCGATTGAACCTTAAAAAAAGCATAATACTTATTCAAAAATGCAAGTTTTCACTTCTGCCGGCACTCCCGGAGTGCAACCCGTTCTTTTTTATGTCTAGATGCTTCCGTAGATGTGACCCGGTTTGGACCCCGTTTTGTACTACAACCGAAGCTTCTACAACGTATTAAGTAAAACGCAAAACGAAAGCACCGACATTCGTGAAATCCTTACCTTTATCAAAGAACCTTTATTGAATAAAGTAATAGTACTATCTGCAGAACGCACACTCTCCTCCCCCCTTGCAATCTTCCCCGCACCTCCGCGCGCACCCACCTGCGTTAAAGAATTAAAGACTAGCTGTTGCCCGCGACTTCGTCCGTGAGGGATTCCATCTATCTATCTGACAATCTATCCATCCACCCTTGCGTCGATCTGTCGTCCTTCCGTCCGTCCAACCATCTGTCCAACCGTCCGTTAAACCATCCCTGTCCCTGGCCCTCTCCCTCTCCCCCTCCCTCTCCTCCTCCCATTCCGTCGCCCTGTCCCACTCCCACTCCCTGTCCCTCTCCCTCTCCGTACCCTTACCCCTATCCCTATCCCTTCCCCTATGCCTACCCCTAACGCCATCTTAACCACTATCCCTATCCTCATATAAACATAGAAACGACTCCCATATTGATTTTTAGATATTTCAACCCTATCGCACCCCAACCCTATCCCTAGGGGATGATGGTATTTCACGTCCACCACGTTGGATTTCAAAGTTGTTGTAGTTTTCTTAATCAGCGACCCGATAAACCATACAAACGACACCCATATTGATTTTTAGACATTTCAACCCATATCGCACCCCAACCCCATCCCCAGGGGTGATTGTATTTCACGTCCACCACATTGCATTTCAAAATAGTTGTAGTTTTTGTAATCAGCGACCCGATAAACCATACAAACGATACCCATATTGGTTTAGACTTTTTCACCCCATTTCCCTTTTTAGGGTTTGAATTTGGGGTGGAAGTAGGATGTCCTTTTGAGGATGGTCCTTTTGAGGATCTTTTGCACTGAATATGCGGGCCTTCGCGACCTTCTTATTTCAAATTTGCGCTCGATGTTTGTATGTATTGTCCGGGGTGTGCCTCTGGGGTGGTAGCTGTGAACATGAAACTTCACTTCCTGTGTTCGTATAAATCTACAAAGTAGAAAATCGCAAAATTTCACAACCACAGGCAGAAATCGTATCTGCGTCGTCACTGTCAGTACCAACTAGGCTACCGTGGTCCTGCATAATGTTGTGAAAATCTATATTCTAGCCTATTATAGTAGTTAAAGCGTCTCCGGTACTTATGGAGAAGACGCAGGTTCGAATCTTTCCTGTAGTTGTGAAATTTTGCGATTTTCTACTTTGCAGATTAAACAATTCTTGTGTCTCGACTTTTGTAAATTCGCAAAACAAAAAATTGCTTTTTCTTACAAATTAGCTCGGTCAGCTGATCGATTTGTATGAAGAGCTAATTTCTAAAAGTCTTAGAACAAAAGTTGTTTGAAAAAACGGAGAGGTATTGCGTTATTTACTTAACTCGTTGTATAAGTTAGCCTTAAATATTTAGTCAGCAATTGCGATAGGTATGTCTTGATCATTAATTATAAAAAAGTTAAGTTTGCAGTCGATTCCCTCTTATTTAATATGTTTACTATCCGCAGCCTCTATGACCCATTATTAGTTGCCTTTAATAAGACAGTGGGCGCTATGGGCGCTGGTGACCACTTACCATCAAGTGGCCCACCTGCTCGTTTGCTCACTTGTAACATTAAAAAAAATCGCCCAAGTGCGAGACGGACTCGCGCCCTAAGGGTTCCGTACCTATCTACCACATGATATACTAAAAGCTTTTGCTCTTTGACTTTAAAAACTCCGCGACCATCCAACTTGATCCCTCTTTTATAGAAAAGTTCTTGAAACAGGAGCTCACCTTACTTCGTTTACTATTATTAGTTGTGAGAAAAATGTAATAATTATTATTTTACACTTTTTCTTTTATTCTTGCCAAATTTCATAATTTTAGGTCAATCATTGACGGGAAGTACCCTCTAGGTTTTGCTTTAGTGCATAAATGTATGGAGATGAGGACATAAAAAGCCATATCTTTTGATTGCATCGTTGTAAAAAAAATAAATTTTCAGGTCTTGTGAGGTTTATGGACCTTAATATTCGCTATCAAACCTAATGCCTTTACCCGTTCGTGAGAAAAAGGGTCTTGACAGACAGATAGACAGACGGACAACAAAGTGATCCTATAAGGGTTCCTTTTTTTTATTTTGAGGTACGGAACCCTAAAAAGACGTACTGCCGTAGATATTTACAGTAGGTAGCCGTGACCTACAGCTTAACGTGCCTTCTGAACCAAGAACCATGATGATACATTATCTGTAATTTCCTAACCGAACTGAAGAAGTCTCACAAAGTGATCGTTATTGTGTCCCCACCGAGATCGAAGCCAGGACCTCCGCTTTTAACCACTTGACCAACTGTACTGTACTTAAACAGCCTCCGTGGCCTAGCGGTTAGAGCGCTCGGCTCTCGATCCGGAGGTTCTGGGTTCGATTCCCGGTGGGGACACTGTCAAACAAAAATCCCTTTGTGCGACCTCCCCAGTTTGGTTAGGACATTGCAGGATGAATCACCTGATTGTTCGAAAAGTTAGAAGATTCTGTGATTCGGAAGGCACGTTAAGGCGTTGATTCCGACTACTATCTACTGATGTAGTCGTTAATGAGCCATGTCTAAGGCCTTTGGCGGCTCAACAACTCTGACATCAGGGTTAGTGAGGTCGGTCATCGTCCTTGCAATGCAACCCACACGATATAATGATGATGACCAACTGTACTGCCTGTTGATCTAACTGTACCAATATCTAGGGGAGTTGCACAAAACATTTCTTTAGTTGAAAAGAAAATTCTTCGGAAATTTCTTGGGCCAAAGAAAAGAAGCGACGGAAGCTGGAGAACCTTAAAAAGCGGTCAAGTGCGAGTCAAGTGCGCCGAGGGTTCCGATATAATTTTTGTATTTTTGGAAGAACTAAATTTAGGACCGCAAAACTAAGTTTGTTTGTAAAGGTTATTTGCAGATTTCTAAAAAAACTGTGCAACTTAGAAAGATCGTTTTATTTTTGCTGTAATGTTTACATAAATTTCTGTCAACTGTAATTAATTCAGATTTTTCCTTTTACAAACATCGGAGATATGGGGGGTTATTTTTTTTACATTTTTCATCATAACTTGAAAACTAAGAGACGTAAAAAAAAACAAAAATGTATTTTAGAATGTACAAGTAAAGTTCTTTCATATGATACCCCATTCAACCTAGTAGCGACAATTTTTATTGGGCCCCTTTACCGCGTTAGCGTAATATTATATATTCTTTGCCTTTACATTAATAATCATATTTTTTTCAAAATTCTTTCATGTGCAATTAAGATGGGCAACCATATACTAAAACTAGTATTCCAAATTTCAAGTCGATAGCATGAGTGGTTACTCAGATATAGAGGTGTGACAGACAGACGGACAGACAGACAGACAAAGTCGCACCATAAGGGTTTCTTTTTTTTACCATTTTGGCATCCGAACCCTAAAAATCGCAGAGATTAAGCTTGTGGTGGTCCCGAACAAAATCGGAGAGACGAAAGCGCACAGACTCCGTCGACTCGGTCACGTAGCGCAGCGCGTAGAAAGGATGGGGTAGGACCGGTACGTCAAGAAAGCCTTTGAGGGTCGACCTATAGGACGCCGTCCGGTTGGCCGCCCGAGGTACCGGTGGGCCGATGTAGTTGGTGCAGACTTGCGCGAGCTACAGGCTGGCGACTGGCAGGCTGCGGCATAAGATCGAGACCAGGGAGCCAATTCTTGAAAATTACCGGGTGATAAAATATCACTTTTGAGACTTTAAAAATTCAAATTCAGCCTGATAAACTGTCAAAAAAATTGTAAAAAGATCCAATTATACAGCACTTTATATTTAACGAATATCAATCTTCACTTTTGAAAAGAAAAATCAATGATTTTGAATTTTTTGAGTGATATTTTGTCACCCGGTGATTTTCAGGAATTGACTCCCAGTGGCGAATTCGCGTATCAAGATTCACTTTGGGTCGTTGCGCCCGAGGAATAAGTATAGTACCTACTTAGTTAAAATTCCTATTGCTGATACGACACTTTCTTTTTCAAAAGACAGAGAACAAAGAATACAAAAAGTATTAAAAAAAAATATAAGCACAATTTTAGCCTGTTATAGACCATACAACTGCACCAACTTCCTATAAGGAACATCGGTCGAAATACGAAAATAATTTCTTTTCCATCGAAATTGCACCAGCTGATTACTCATTTTGTACGATAGATGTAAACATTTTTTTTCGTATGTCGACATATACAGGATGTTAATTTGATTGCGTGCCAAGCTCAGGGGCAGGATCAGTATCAGTAACTGAACAACTTTTCCCAAGGAACATAGGTCGAAATACGAAAATCAATTTTTGACCTATCATAGAAACTGCATAAGCTGATAGCGCATTTTGTATGGAAGGTCAAATTTGATTTTTTTGTATTTCGACCTATGTTCCTTGGGAAAAGTTGTTCAGTTATTGATACTGATCCCGCCCCTGAGCTAGGGCACGCAATCAAATTAACACCCTGTATATGTTCCTTAGGGAAATTTGTTCAGTTTCATGGTCTAAGTAAAGGACTAAAATAGCGCTTGAATTTTTTTTTGTGTGAGCATAAAATTCAAATTTATTTTAGAATATTTTAAATAATTTTAAGTAACATTAAGTAAGTAAGTAGTAGTTTATGTAGTTTTAGGTAAGTTTTTTGCATTTGGCGGATAGTCTCTTTAAAATAAATCATACTCGTAGTAGTGTAGGCAACGAAGCAGTTGACCCCAACATTAATTTCTCAGGCAGATTTTATTTTACAGGATGATAAAGACTCATGAATAAAATTTAAATTCAAAATATCCAAAAAAAATGTTACAAAAATTTTTTTTCATACATTTTTTGTAATTTTTGTATGGAAAAATTAAAAGTACCGATTTTTATTGGATTTTTTTATGGTTTGTCTCATGTACTGTAATACCCCAGCAAAGTTTCATCGACTGAGGATTTAATGCGGGGGTCTTCATACAATGATCCGCTTCTTTGCCTAGACTAGGTATAGGGTGTAGGTAAAAAATTTTTTGTTCACGTGTAGAATGTGGCTTTCCAATAAGATTTTTCGTACATTCGTTACTTTACGTTCCTTTGTTGTGTTACTAGGTACATAGAAAAAAAGACAATATCTATTTATCCTATATTTTTTCCTATAGTACTTTCACCTTTATTTCTGACAGAATTTATCCTACAGTGCTCAAAAACGTTTAACAGAGGATGTCCTCCCTTAATTTAATTCAGATTGCGGCAAACTACAATATTTATTGCAATGTGTTGTGATAAAATAATAATAAAAAATATAATAATCTCTTAAAACCACATGAAAACCACATTGCATTGCGGTTACCGGCATACACCATTCGCCACTTGCATATGGTTCATTTTTGAATCTCCCGCCAACTCATTACTTGACTGCCACCTGCGCAGTACTACCAATCATGCAAACATAATTTTTATTTACGATATTTTATATTCCCATATATTGATACTTTATGTATTTTTGCAGATTTTTTTAATTATTTCAATGTTATATTTTATATATTACATGTCATATTTTGTGGAAATTAATAGACATTACAAGAAGTAATACAATAAGTTGCTCAACTACTTATGTCCGGCCGCCTTATTTCGCCACCAGGCGGCGCCTCTTGTACTACGTCACTCGTGTGTATCTATAGTTTCCTTCTGTTTTGAAACCCAAGCTTGGTGATTTAGAAATAATTTATAGGCGATTTGAGAAGTGTTTCAAGTGAATATCTTTGATTTCTGGAAGATGGAGAAGAGGGTGGCTTTGGAGTTGAGGGGAAGGAGCCCCGACCAGGTAAATAAATCCTAATTTCGTTGTATTGGAATGTTTTGTCGATACGTATTTCGTTATGTACCTAAGTGTAAGGCACAAAAAACATGGTTTTTGTTGATAGATCATGTATTTTATTGATTTCTATGCTACTTTTACTATTACGGCATGTAAATACGTATCCTAATTAAAGATGTGGCATAATTGTGTGGAGAAATTAGCCATTACAGATTGTTACGTTTCATTCATGTGCACTTAGGGTTTTTAGTTTATATGCTCTAATTTTTACATAGTTATCTATTCCTTCCGTTCCGATAAGTTTTCCTAAAAAGTACTGCTTGTTTTAGTTTACTAACAGCAAGGGAATCGTTCATATTGTAAAATATTCACTTATTGAGGTTAAGTGTTGAAACGTCTAAGGGTAGGATGTGTTATGTATCATTGAAAAATGTAATTATGTGACTGAAAGGCAGATCTTTTCATATGCTATGATTTAACATTTATTTTACGGTAATAATATAAGCAATTATCATTGAAATTTGGTGCTATTCTAAAATAGGGCTCATTGATTATGGCCTGTCAATGTCAATGGAGTTACACAAAAGTTTATTATTATTTCTTGATAAAATATACAATAAAAACACAGGACTCTTCTATAAGATACTTCTGTGTATTAAGATTAGCACCATTAGTTCAAACAACAGCAATAAACACTTAGTTTTACTGTGTAAGCTATGACCAAAGTAGTCATTCAATTTCGCGCCCTTTCACCTACGGGCTACATTTTGGCCGCGTTTTACTACAACACCGAAGTTGTTCGTGTGCTAAATTAAATTATTCACATATCGCACTAAAGCTGGAATAGATAAAAGCATCATTTCATTGCACTTTGGTAGTCGCATATTGACGCACGCCTTACCGATACAGCGGCCATTTTTATTGCGTCGCGATGATTCGTGTCATCCGCCATTGCAAAATTAAAACGATCCTAATTCTATACGCAACTGTTACACGCCCATAACAATACTTGATAGAAACGAATAAAAGAACACATCCCCTTTACGTTTCAATTGATATTTCCTCGAAATAATCACACATTTTTTGTTTTTCGCAAACTACGCCTTTGCCTTTGACAACTCACACCATTTTGACGTTTTGGTTGGCTTGTCTTCTGTAAAATACTCAACAAGCCAGTTACAATACTTCTATAATCAATACTCTCTCGGTTTGCGCTGTGATATTCAGAACTACTGTAAAAGGGCTATAAAAATAGAACTTGATTTTGCATGATTTTACCGTTCGGCAACATTATTTCCGATTAAAGTCGAGCATGTCTCTAAAATAACCTTGTTGGCACTCTTGAAATGGCATGGCAGGCAGGAACAAGTAGTACTTTATTGCCCATTATAATGATGCCTTTTGACATAAAGAAATGTTGTAGATAGGCAATAGGTAATTATATGCATTCAAAATCTGCAGAGCCTTAACAAAATACCAATAAAATACAAACAAAACACATAAAATGTAGGTACAGGTCCAAGCAGTGTTACTGCATGCCTTCTAACTTTACTGTAGAACACATAGATGGCGCTAGAAGCAACCATTTGAACTTCCTATTCTGGATTGTAGGCCTTATTCTGAAATAAAAATATTTATTTACTTTCATCGTAGGTTCAGCATTAAATGAACAAAATCAGATCCTTCAATTCTGTGCAATTGTGTTAAGTTTAAATGTTATTCTTCTTGTAATAAAAAATATATATTTATTTTAGGTCAAAGAGCTGAACCTTGACAACTGTAGGAGTACCAACATCGTCGGCCTCACAGATGAATACATCAATTTGGAGATCCTCAGTCTTAACAATGTGGGTCTGACTACTCTCAAAGCGTTCCCCACACTACCGAAGCTCAGGAAACTCGAGCTATCTGACAACAGAATATCCAACGGCTTGAACTTCCTCAATGGATGCAAGAAACTGACACATCTGAATCTCTCCGGGAACAAAATCAAAGACCTTGAGACCCTAAAGCCGTTGGAAGATTTTGAGAACTTGAAGAATTTGGACCTTTTCAATAATGAGGTTACTTCCATTGATGATTACAGGAGTAAGGTGTTTGCACAGCACCCTTCATTAAAGTACTTAGACGGGTAAGTTATCTACATGCAATGATTTAATGAATGAACAAAATAAAAATCATTATGAATCTTATGATGTAGCAACACCGCCAAATTTTTAGTTGATGGATGGAGAAAGACTCTTTTTAGGGTTCCGTACCTCAAAAGAAAAAAACGGAACCCTTAAAGGATCACTTTGTTGTCCGTCTGTTTGCATATACGGTGAATTTTAATTAGTTCTTGATAGAAAAAGGTATGAATGTACTAATGATACTGAACAACTTTCCCCAAGGAACATAGGTCGAAATACGAAAATCAAGTTTTGACCTACCATAGAAACTGCATCAGCTGATAGCGCATTTTGTATGGGAGGCCAAACTTTGGTTTTTCTTATTTCGACCTATGTTCCTTGGGAAAAGTTGTTCAGTATCATGAGTACATGTATATCTTTTGCTATCAATAACTAATTAAAAGTCACTCAAGTAAGGCCAACATAAGAATTCTGTCAAGCATATAAAATATTATAGTTGTCAAATAAAAACGAACTGTGCGTTGGTGTTAGGAAAATGTTAAAAGGGCTTCTTACAATTTCCTAACATATGTAAATGGCATATGAATGAATAGCTTATAAGTACTTATTTACAAGCAAAGGCTGCCTTGATAACTTCTCACTGGTCCAGTTCTTATCTCTTTGCTATGTTCCATATTATTGAAACTGCATACAAGGTCGTTGACCCACCCAAGGTCGTTGACACCCCTCTTAAGTTCAACAACCTCTTAAGTTTGACCTTTCGTATTTGTATAGTCATGGATGTTATAGGACAATATTACCATATCTTTTTTCTTCTACCTACCTGTTTATCCACCAGTTGCAGAAAGAGTCTTTAATGTTAAATTTATTGCTAATACATTTTATTTGGTTGACAAAGAAGGTGAAAGCAATAGGTTATAAGGAGTTGGATGAAACACATACCTACTTAAAATATTAAGATGTGAGTTTCATAAACTGTAAAGTCAACAAATTAATTATTGTTATTTTGTGCTACTATGGGCAAAAGTAGTTTAAAGCAAAAAAAACCGGCCAAGTGCGAGTCGGACTCGCGCACTGAGGGTTCCGTACCACCACATAAACATAATTGTATTAGTTGAAATTTCAGTAAGTTAATGTGATAGATTTTTTGAGTCCGACACGCGCTTGACCAAATTTTATTATTTGTTGTTATTTTATAGCCTATGCCCTATAAACATACCAATTTTCAAGTTTGTTAGTGTTCCCGTTTTTAAATAGAACTAAAACAAAAATCGCCTCAGCGACCATCCAACTTGACCCCTCTCTTATATGAATGTTCTTCTGTGGGAGCTCACCACAATTGGTTACCATTAGTTGTGAGAAAAGTTGTAATATTTAATGATTTCAGACTTTTCCCATTATTTGTACTGTGAGACCTAGCTTCTTGCCAAATTTCATAATTTTAGATCAACGAGAAGTACCCTGTAGGTTTTTCATTTTTGAATAAATGTATGGAGATGAGGACATAAAATGCCATATCTTTTGATTGCGTCGTTGTAAAAAATTTAAATTTTCAGATCTTGTGTGGTTCATAGATCCTAATATATGGTATTAATTTCAACCTGATACCTTTACCCGTTCGTGAGATAAAGGGTCTTGACAGACGGACAACAAAGTGATCCTATAAGGGTTCCGTTTTTTTCTTTTGAGGTACGGAACCCTAAAAATAATTTTAGAATATGTGGCCATACGCTTGCATTGTTATTGATACAGTAGAACATAAAAAAAATCACTTCGTGACAGTGCATCTGTTACAGACCCAAGTCATTTATTGATTATTGTTTATAATGACTAGACAGACTTGAATAATGTCTAATATCAGTGGACGTCTTAATAAATGTTGAATTAATCATATTGTCCAGACATTATGAATAATGTCCATCGCCTATTGGACATAGTGATAAAAAGGCATGTCTTACTAAGATTCTTTTAATTTACGAGCTTAAATCAAAATTTTAAGTCGAAGTTATTTGAATAATCGGACGCATAATCAGGGCATCGAAGAGCGAAGACTCGGTTGTCAGTTCAACACTAAATTAAGAAATGGCATACAATACAACCGTCCGTCCTTCTAATTCCTTACTTAAACCTAAAATAACATAACCCAACCAAACCCAATCTAAAGACGTAACTTTCTAATGGATGTAACTATCTTACTGTGTGTGACATACATAATTAACACATTGTCCAACAATTGTAGCATTTATTCATAATGCCCAGACAATATGATCGCAATAATTAATCACACTTTGTCCAATTTGAATATTCATTATTCATAATGTCTGACTATTATTATGAATAATGACCAAATTAATAATCACTTGGTCCATAACATATCCACAGCAATCTGATTAACGACGCAAACAACAGGCAACACTGAAAGTAAATGTTGCCATGTAAAACTTTTTTGGCGTAAAAAGTGGCGCCGTCATTTTTCCCGACCTCTTTCCTAACAAGCCGTAAGATTATTAATCTGTGGGCCAATACGGTCATTTGTAAACTGATATTTGTAGCAAGTGGAAGCGAAAGCTGTGTGCAAAATGGATGATTTTTTCATCATTGCTTGTTTATTAGCAGACGAGGAGGAAAACATGTGGGTGCACGTATTTTTTCTTTTTTCTGTATGCATAATGATAAAATGATGATAAAATAAAATAATACATGTCAAGAAGATATCGAATTGCAACATGGATATGTTGATCGACTTTAGCTCCTATGGCTATTGAAATAAGAATGGTACATAGTCTAGTCTTCCTTGACATGCTCTTGACTAAGCAAGTCTGGTCAAACGGGTTTTGTTACTGGACTTTTTAGAATTGACGTTTGGTTTGTTTATCACAGGTTCGACAAGGACGACCGGGAAGCAGATGACAGTGAAGATGAAGAGGAGATGAACGGGAATAACGATAGTGACGAGTGCGAAGGCGAGGAGGGTAAGAATAGAAAGGATGTAATCCATTTCATCAAAAATCGCGACGTTTTGTAAACAAAATTATTTCAATTTAAATTGTAAAAAAAAATGATTTATCTGACTATACGGCGTGAACTGGCTGTGATCGTTAATGCGCAGAAGTCAAAAATTGAGTCGCGGGGGTGAGCGCGGCAGCTGGGGGGAGGCGAACGAATCGTTCATTGGCTCAGCCAAACTTCCTGAACGCGCTATATCTGAGATCTGACTATAATCCATTTTTAGGGTTCCGATACCAAAATGGTAAAAAAGGAACCCTTATGGTGCCGCTCTGTCTGTCTGTCTGTCTCAGCAACCACTCATGCTATCGACTTGAAATTTGGAATAGTTTTAGAATATAGTTGCCCAACTTAATTGCACATGAAAGAATTTTGAAAAAAGTATGATTATTAATGTAAAGGGGGCCAAATTTCAAATTGTCGCTACTAGGTCGAGTGTGGTATCATATGAAAGGGCTCTACTTGTACATTTTAAAATATATTTTTGTATTTTTTTAAATTTCTTAGTTTTCAAGTTATGATGGAAAAAATCTGAATTAATTACAGTTGACAAAAGTCTATGTAAACTTTACAGCAAAAATAAAACGATCTTTTTAAATTGCACAGTTTTTCAGAAATCTGCAAAAAACCTTTACAAACAAATTTAGTTTTGCGGTCCTGAAAATGGACTTTATTGCTTCCAAAAATACTATAGGTATATCAGATTCCTCGGCGCGCGAGTCCGACTCGCACTTGACCGGTTTTTTTAGTTAAGTCCAACACATTTTACAGCTATGTCTTATTAAAAGCAATTGGTTAAAGCTGAGAGAAAAAACAAATTTGTAAAACAATGTTATTCTTTCCATCAAATATACTCTGGTTTTAGTGTCATGGCTGCGAAATGTGTTGGTAAGCGCTGGAATAAATGATTTTTTTTTTATTAAAGTTGTATGATAAGTTAAATGATAGTAAAAGCAATGTGGTTATGGTTATGAGGCAAAGCTCTGTAAAGCTAAAGCTTGTTTGACCATATATTTAAAGGAGCTCTAACTTTAAAGACGCTTTGAGCAACCGGCGGTAAGTGTATCGTGTAATTAAAGAGAATTCTCCTTACTGAAAAATTATTGTTTACAAAACTTCGCGTTTTCGTGGAATGGATTATATGGGGGCACGTAACTCCAACAGTGACGGGTTATTTTATTGCGGAATGGGGTACCCCGCGGTAGCCACATGCATGATTCACACTCCTGTGCCCCTCATCCTTCCCTCCCTAACTCCGCGATACATATTACTGTTAGAGTTATGCAGGTGAAGCGTTACTAACTTCCAAAAGTAAATGTTCACCAAAAATTTAAACCCCATCACATTTCATTCAAATAAAAATATTTCGTGAAATATTGCTTAAATATCATTCACAGTTCATGATAAAACTTGTGATCTTATTATACAGTGCGTAAGGGACGGTGTACTGAAAACTGAAGGAGCGTGCTCAGGCAACAAAACTGAAAAACTTTCCCAAAGAAACATTATTGGGAAACGAAAATAACTAACATTATTGGGAAATAATGTGTGACCTCTCCATATAAATTGCTCAGTCTGATCAAACAGTTTGTATGGAGAGGTCAAAAATTTTTTTCAGTACCCAAAAATGTTTCTTTGAAAGTTATTCAATTTCGTCATGGAAGAACAATAAGGACTGACCATCCCCTTTTAGAAATCGTAACCTAGAAAAGTATAAAACTTGATAGCGCTAATAATCTAACCCGCGGAGTGGAAGCCTGGTGATCCATAACACAGGTTCTTACCTAGCTTGGACACCAGTCTCCCAACACAGCTATGACTTGTATTCACAACACTGCTATGTCACTTATTGTAAGCTTGTGGGAGAAATAAACTTGATTTGATTTGAATAAATAGTCCGGGAAGTTATTATGATTTATCGAGTATTCTGCTAAAAAAATAAACCGATTTTTTGGCAGAATACTTGGTAGACCATAATTAATTTCCAGATTATTTGAAAGCGTCATCTAGTTTCCATGAGTTTTATGCTTTTCGGGGTTACGTTTTCTAGTATGGGGATTGTCTTATTATTATTTGTCCATGGTTTCGTTAACCCGATAAACTTCTACGAAGTTTGGGAGAAATCAGTAATTTTTGTTTAGTTTAATTTTTGCTTGTTTAGTTTAATTTTTGCTTACGAAAAATAAATTAAAAAAAAAAAACAGCATGCCCTTTCAGTTTTCGCTGCACCGTCCCTTACACCCTGTATATGGGCTCGGTGGGTTACAGATCTGGACATAGACCTGGCCTCTCTGGTAATAGATGACAGTATAGACCCGCGGCCCCGGGAGAATCAATCCTCGCTACTAGTCTCCTTGTACACGGTCTATGGTCTGCTTTTCCACATGGGCTACCTATTGAGAAGTAAGCATCGGGAATATTGCAGGGTGCTACGTTACAACCCGTTTGACAAGCAGTGCCTATATACTAGACGTTTCAATGACAAGGTGGCTGCTCTGTGAATGCGCCCATGAAATGTGCCTGCCAATAGGGCAGGGGGAAACACAACCCATTTAACAAGCAGTGCCTACATACTAGACGTTCCAATGACAAGGTGGCTGCTATGTGAATGTGCCAATAAAATGAACTTGACAACTGCCAATAGGGCAAGGACACAATAGATAGGATCAAAGAGCTCTGAAGTCTACTATACAGAAACTCGGCCTCACGTCATAAGATACGATGTGCCCATGGAACTGAACAACTTTTCCCATGAAGCGTATAAATGTCGAAATACGAAAAATAGTAGTTTATGCAACTGTCATATAAAACAGGTTATTAAAACACGAGTTTGGGTTTATCACATGAGGCGTAGCCGAATGTGATAATAGCATCAAACGAGTGTTTTAATACCATATTATATGCAGTTGTGTATACTACTTTATCTTCACTCATGCAATAGGTTTCTTTACTTATAAAAATGATAAAAATTAAACAAAAGTAAGTAAACAACAATGGTAACTTATATTATGTATATTACAGTTCTGATATGAGTCTGAAGAAGCCGCCTTAATATATCCGCTAGGTCTTCTTTGAAATATACAAGCAGAACATTTTCTTAACAAGACATGGTTTTCTTTTCGATTTTCATTCTTTCCCAATTCATTGTAGGTTATGTCATAAAATGTCCTAGACTAATATGGGAGAAGATCATAAGTTATTGAGTATCTTCTGGTGTAACTGCAGTATCCTGACTGCACCACTTTATCTTCTTTTTCAATAAACTTTCACATTACTTTCAAGGGCACAAAAAACTTGAAAAAGGTAAATATTTTAAAATGGCGGCAAATCTAATATCTATTTCCTTCTAATTTCAGGCTGCGCGCGCATATTTTCCACTACAGATAAAATAATTGTAACTATAGTAACTGCTACTGTAACTGCTCCAAAATAATAGGTTGTTTATAAGGCACACTTTGTAAATATGCTACTAATATTTGACAGCTACTAAGAAAAACTGTTACATTTATAACCGTCTCTCTAAAAGACCTTATATTCAGTCTTCTTTAAAAAGGTTTAGGTTCAAGAAGAATTTTATCCAAGTGTTATGTTATGATTAAAAAGTTAAATTACGTAACACCTTTGCAAAATTTTCATACAAAAATCTCTACGTAATGGTAACTTTTTAATTTTTTATGCATACTCTGCGTAATATTCAGCCTTATGTACCAACTTTTTGAATCATAATTCAAAGATTACGACATGAGTGTAGATAAAAAGCTTTACAGATGACAGCGGATTTTAGAAAGTAAAAAGTTATTTTCTTGTATTTTAACCTACATTCCTTAGGAAAAGTTGTTTAGTTTGATGGGTATGGAGGGATTCACATCTTTCAGGCCTGTTGTACTCCTTCTATTACATCTTTCATTTTGAACAGGCAAAATTGATATTGTTTTTGTTTCAGCATCTGATGTGGAGGATGAAGACGACGAAGACGTCTCGCTGAAGGCAATCTACAATGAGGATCTTGGTGAGCTTCATTTATTTTACTAAAGCGTTTTCCGTAGAAGTTAAACCATATTTTACCTCAATAGGTGCCTTGAAAATACTAACGACAAGGCTAGGCTTGCCACCGGCCTGACGATTTCTTTACGACAACTTATTATTGTCATCTGTACATTTTATGGTGGGCCTGTGCCACTGATCTCAAATATACTTATAGTACACTCAACCGCTCATCAGTAGAAACACTTTTGGACCTTATGGCTTTGTAATAGAGTTGAAAAGGTTTCTACCGACGAGCGGTTGACCGTACCATGTAGGTAATTTTGGCGATGTACGTAATTTGTGATGCACGTGAAAATAGGTGTACATACATACATACATAACATCACGCCTCTTTCCCGTTGGGGTAGGCAGAGACCACAGTCCTCCACCTGCTACGATCTTGACATACTTCCCTTGCTTCCTGTACTTTCATCAATCCTTTCATACATGCTCGTCGGTTTAGGGTACTTTTAACCTGGCCTTTATTCAGAACGTCCTGAATTTGGTCCTGGTACGTTCGCCTAGGCCTTCCCCTTCCAACGTTTCCATTCACTCTCGCCTGGTAGATCTCTTTCGTCAATCTTCGTTCATTCATCCTCTCTACATGACCAAACCATCTCAGCATCCCTTTCTCGATTTTGGTCACTACGTCTTCTTTTACGCCACACCGTTCTCTTATCACACTATTTCTAATCCTGTCACTCAATTTAACACCAATCATACTCCTTAGCGCTCTCATTTCCACTGCATTAATTTTACTTTCATGCTTCTTCTGCCATACCCAGCTTTCACTGCCATACATCAGTGTTGGTACCAAAACTCCCCCATGAACAGCCAAACGAGCCTTGTGAGACACCTTCTGACTCCTCATAAAGGCGTGCAGGGCACCATTCACCATGTTTCCAGCATTCACTCTTCTTTCAATATCACTTTCACACTTTCCATCTCTCGTAAACTTTGAGCCCAGATACACAAACTCCTTCACTTGTTCGACTTGTTCACCATCTATTAATATAGTACACTCTGTCATACATTCCTCTCTTTCAAGTACCATTACTTTAGTCTTGCTTACATTTACTTTCATTCCTTTCCTGTCCAAAGCCACATTCATCATTGTTACCATCTCCTGCAACTCGTCAGCAGATGACGCAAGTACAACTTGGTCATCAGCGTAGAGAAGACATTTGATGAGTAACTCATTTATTCTCAGTCCACACATACTCTCTTTCAGATCAATAGGTGTACGTGACACAAATTGGGGCGCTTTTAATAGGCACACCGTATACAACGTGTATAGTAAATCGCGCATAACCTCTCTGAACAACCTTTGTTCTACGACTTAAAAGTTCGCAAAAATAATTTTGCTACTTCACGCAAATCCATCAGTATGAAAAAACAATTATTTTAATTGTGAATTTACTAGTAGAACAAAAGTTGTTCAGTTTCATGTTCAGAGCTATCATTATAACACCCTAAAACATCTGACCTAGAGTGTAACTGTTAAAGTCAACACTCACACTCCATTCACACTCGCACTCTATTGACACCAGATAAAACTTTATATGAATTGTTCGTTTGTTTCAGATGAGGAGAGCTCAGCAAGCTCTCTGTACGAGGGCAGCGACATAGAGGAGTCGGAGGAGTCGGACGAAGAAGAGGGAGATGGCGAGAACGACGCTGAGCACAACAACAAGCCGCAAGGTAACACAAAGAATTGCTAATAATATGCAACCGCCAACCACGCCCTACTATCAACAATAAATATTCTCCCTGGTCATACTAGTAGGACTTTTCAGTATGACCACCGAGAAACACCCTAACATACTATCGAATTGCTCCCTCATACTCCCAATCGCAGCACATCTGCCCCCAATTTTACTTACTGCCCCACTACACCCATTATACTGTTCTCAAGCTCCCAATATACTGCCCCCAAAAGCTTATCCGATATATTTATCTGAGCCCCCAATATAATGCTCTCAAGCCCCAATTTACGGCTTCCAAAAGCCCAACGTACTATCAATCTCCCAATATACTGCTCTCAATCCCCTAATATACTCCTCTCAATCCCCCAATATACTGCTCGTAAGGCCAAAATACACTGCTCTCAATCCCCCAATATACTCCTCTCAATCCCCCAATATACTGCTCTTAAGGCTAAAATACACTGCTCTCAAGCCCCCAATACACTGCTCTCAAGCCCCCAATATACCCCTCTCAAGCCCCCAATATACTCCTCTCAAGCCCCCAATATACTGCTCTCAAGTCCCCAATACACTGCTCTCAAGCTCCCAATACACTGCTCTCAAGCCCCAAATATATTGCTCTCAAGCCCCCAATAAACACGGCAATTTGAAAAAGTAGGCCCTCTTAAATCTGAATCCACGTTTCGAATGAAACAAAGAATAATTATGTATTTTCTTTTTTCAGATGGCGAAGCAGATGGAGAACCCGAGGAGAGCACTCGGGGTAAAAAGCGGAAACATGAGGATGAGGACGAGAATTGAGAGTTGCCTTACACACGGACATAGCCAGTAAGTGTACAGCTCCCCACTCCGGACAATAAACACACAACCAACACACAGCACCAACGGGCAAGAAGTTAGAATGTACAACGGTGGAACCAGATCCTTATACCAACCAAACTAGCAGGGAAAGAAGATTTACAGTATGTTATACAACGTGATTTTAAAATGTCTGACTATACTTGAGTATGGTACTTAGGACATGAAACTGAACAACTTTTCCCGAGAAACATGGGTTGAAAACTATTTTTTTTTTCTGGTCGTCTCATACAATTTTCAGTATTGACTGCGCAAGGTTTGTATGGGGAAGCCAAAAATTTTTTCACTTTTTAACCTATGTTTCTTGGGGAAAGTTTTTCAGTTTCATGTACTAAGTACCATACTCGAGTATAGTCAGACATTTCAAAATCACATTGTATAATGTAAATTTTCATTGGTTTTGCTCCCAAAGCGCAGTAATTTTACTTATGAAAACGAGCAACTTCCCTGAAGAAAATAATTATTTTACTCGAAATAATTATTCAACTCCCATACAAAATGAGTCGATCATGTGACCTACTTTAGTATGAAGAGTCGAAATTAATCAAGTAATTTTTTTTTTCTTGGGGATAGTTTTGTTTTCTGGAGTAGAATCGTAGGGAGCAAAATCAAGGAGAATTCACGTTGTATACAGCAGTGGAACTAAAACCTATCAGAATTAGAAATGATGTTATGATGTGTACGATGGTGAATCTAAAATTATACCTAAACTATCAGGGAAGAAGTTGGAACCATAAATCTACTGAACTTAATAATTCAATAGAGTAGAGCTTATTATGGATAAAAGACAAGAAGAAATGCAAGCTTATTTTAAGAAACTCGAAAATTTTCCTTACAAAAAAAAGGTCCGAAATAAACTACATTTCAGGAAATAGGTGATTAGTTTCTTAAGGAAAGTTAATCATCTTCGTTGAGAAAGCGCGCACCCTGTGGGTATGTTAATGTTTGCTGCTAAGAAAATACGGATTTATTTTTAAAGTTGGCCGAAACTGAAAACTGAACTTTCCCTGAGAAACATGTGTCGAAAATATTGATAGTGTTTGCCTTCCTCATATAAGAGTGGTTGTCCTCCAGAGCTGTGAGCTGGACAATTCAAGATTGCTCCATTTGACAGCGCATTTGACAAGCTAAGAAAATAAGCAGTGCTTTAATTGATTGGAATTTTTCAAGCTCACATTAGACCGTGTCCAGATGAGGCGTTTTTAGGCAATCGCGCGTTGCCGAGATACTAGAGCTGTAAGAAACTGTCCTGGACGCAATCGTCCAGGACAGTTTCTTACGCGCGAGTGAGAAAACGCGCGGCATCATCTGGACGGAATATATGTTGGAAGGGTAAAACGCCTCATCTGGACAGGCTCTTAGCTCCCTCGCACAGCACTGGTTGAAAACTACCCTAAATCTGACTCCAATATAAGCAATATTTGTATGAGACGAAAAAAACTCTCGTCTTTTGAGCCATGTTTCTTTTGCAAAGTGGTTTCGTTTTATAGTTTTATTTGAAACCATAAAACTAAACAACTTTGCAAAAGAAATTGATAAAAATAACCTTGATACTGATAGCAAGAATTGAGCTTCTTGGGCAGTTTATATAAGGCCGTGCAGTCACTGATAAATGGGCGTTCATTTGCTTAACTGTCTAACCGCCGCACTCAGAGACGTCACTTAAAGTTAATCGTTAATTAAGTATCGTGTTGTCACTTTCCTATTCAACGAAACTGAAAAGGACAGCATGAGACTTAACTTTAAGTGACGTATCTGAGTATGGCACTTAGAAAGGTTAGGGGTCGGCATTTCTGTTTTTGTGCCGTGTATTCTCCAACTTCGACACTGGCAAAATTGTCCATGTTGACAGAAGCCATATTACAAATATTTGATTTGATTTGGATCTCAGTGTCTTCTACATTGACATATCAATGTGCTGTTAAATCTGTCTTTTGTTATATTATAATATTGGACCTGCCGACCTCTATACTCGATTACGGATGATGGAATGTTTTTATAATGTTAAATCATTAAATTCATCATTTTTCTTTTTATTCCTTCGTAATCGGGCATTTTCATGGGTATTGCTATGATGAATCCGACAATGAAGACCATATGACAATTTCAGTGACCTCAGATTCTTATCTGGAAATTTTACATGTTACAAAAAAAGAGTATAACAATCAATAGTGAAGGATTTACAAATCTGGCCATCAAACTGGTTTATCTATTTCTCGAAGATCTTTGATTCGGTTGACGACAAAATCAACTTCCCATTAGATCTATCACATGTTAGCACATTTTGTGTGATTCAAGTTTTTTTTTATTTCGACTTATTTTCTCTGGAAAAAGTGATTCAGTTTCGTGATATTGAATAGGTTCACATACTTCAGTATCTATTGTTATACTTTTTTGTATAAAATCCCATTACACTTGTGAATTAGTTTGGTGTAAATTATTTCTGTGTCATCTGCATTTGATCCGCCTACGCTGCCTTTTCATGCATATGACGCGTCACAATAAAATGGATGTATGAAAAGGTGTATAAAAAGAATATAACGAGCCTGAAGGGTGTTCATCTGCTCATGGAACGGAACAACTTTTCCTAAGAATCATTGCTCCACGATACGAAAAAATATTTAGACGTCCTATAATACAAATTGCATATTCTAGGATACATTTTCTCAAGTTAAAACTTTTTCTCGTATATCGTGTCGACCTGGCGTCAGGGCTGTCGACTCAGCCTACCCTGAAGCCTTCGACCTATGTTTTTTAGGGAAAGCTGTTCAAATCCATGGGCAGATTTCTTTCACGGTTGTTATATCCTTTTTTTTCACGTAGATGTTTCTGGTGTACGTAGTCTAAGCTTCTCTTTACTGTGCAACTTTCCCATCAAATAGTCTCGTGTGAAACTGTAGTTTGTTGTCCGAAAAGTTGATGTTACGATTAAATTGTTTATGTAATAATCATTTTTTATTCTATTGACATGCTTAATTTTAGTCTAATCATTGAAAGCGGCGCATGATTTAGGATTAAATTTAAAATTTTAAAAATAGCTCTCGAAGTTTCAAACCAATCACTTGGTGGAATATTAAATAGATTTAAGTGAGTGAACCCTATGTGTAATTTTGTTTTTTGGGCACCGCCTCAATAATGACCAAGTATTAGGACTGATTAAACATGGAAAATACAAAATTTACAGACGATCGTGTCAATTTTCTTATAGAAAAATTATCCGTCTTTCGTGGACGATTTACAAGTTTATAAAAAGTACAATTCATACTGCTGAGTGAATTTCCTGGCCATGTGATTATAGGTCCATTCTTTTCGCCGTTAGAGGAGTTTCCTAGATAATTAGAATGAACCTATAGAATGTTTTATTTAGGAAAAACTACTTCCTAATAGGAAGTTTAAATAATTCTAAAAATAATTAAATTAAGATTTTTGGCTTCAATTAATTTTGAATGTGAGATCACTGAGGGTGACGCTGCGTTTGTTGGCAACGATTACCATTCCGATATTTCTATTTCTCTCTTTCGCTTGGAAACGACTTTCGTTAGAGCGAGAAGTCCGAAGTGCAAATGATTGTAGTTTAGCCCTCAGAATATTTAATTTGGTAATCTCAATAAGGATATCACAAGTTCAAGAATATTTTTTTTTAGTAGATATAACTCAACGGGCGTAGAATAAAATCCATTTAGACCGAATTTGGTGTCTGATGAGTTCGAGAGAGTATTTTTCTACAATCTTTTTAAATTTTAAAAGAGCAATTTATGCAGTAATGATATCAATGGAAATATGAATGTGTTTGGTTGATGCATCTTGGTGACTGTGCCAGATATGGGACCGTCCATACATTACGTCACACTTTCTTAACTCCACGCGGTTTACTGGATAAGTCAAAACGATGGCCTGGCTGAAAACCACAGCAGAATCAGCTTTTCCTTTAATGACACCTATTTATACTGCGACTTTTTGCATCAATACAGTTGCGATGCTGCATCGATACTGCGTTGCTAGTGTACTGCGGAGCAAACAATCGCGTGGTGAGCTTTGCGCACGTCAATTTGTATGTAAAATCGACTCTGCGCAGCCAAGGTTATTGTTCAAGTAGTTTGCTCACACTCCTATACGCTCCTTTGTAAGTTGAGTCGAGTCGTTATCCTCATCCTACAAACAACAACAACACCTAAATCACTGATGATGAGAATATGGACTCGACTCGACTTACAAAAGTAACGTACTGGCAACGCTGTCGATGCAAAATGTCACAGTGTAAATAGGGCCTATGAGTAAATATAATAATTTTTATAACCAGTATATTTATTTCATTCCACAAATCAAATTTTGGCTCGACGGTTATTTTATGCGCATGGGTGACAGGCAGAGAGCCAATGAACGATTCCCTCGCCTTCCCCTCCTGCCGCGCTCACGCCCGCGACAGACGGTCATAGCCAGTGTTATTTTTTACGACGTACGTGACCATAGTTATGCCGTTTTCGTGGTTTTTTATCACTGTTATCACCTCATGCCGTTTCCTCATACTATTGGACGGGTCCGTAGTATTTTTATTTTCTCTTATGACTCAACCTTGCTTTAAACCACATACCAAAGGAAAGATGTGAATTAAAAATAAACCTTTAATGTTTTCTGTGTGACGTAATAAATGGACGACCCTTATGTTGAAGAGAATTTTAGTTAATAATTTTATTATATTGTGTAAGTCATTAAGTTTAAGTAATTTACAACTTGGCCTGTTGATATATATTATATTATAATCCTATTAAGACTATTTCCGGGATTGTAAAATAAAAGCTAAACATAACGATTTGGTTTTATTTATTGCTATATTTTAGTAACAAGATTCATTTCTCACTAGTTTTACAATTTTATCAATAAAATAAATTAGGTAAGAAAAATTACTAATGAGATTAACTTTTAAAACATGAAAGAAAAAACCTTTGATATAACCAACCTTCAGATCCTACGATAATTTAATTGGACAAACATACACCTGAGTCCACGAAAAAGTCTTGGTCTTTAATTGGCAGTAAGACACTTGGAAGAGGTAAGACAAGATATCACTTAAATCACACGTTTGTAACCATAACACATAAACAGAAAACCCTTTGGATTGTCGTTTCAATAAAATATCACCGTTATGAAATCTCCAAAGTACACTACATTCAAAACCGTATTCTTTCGTGGAAACCCTTTTTTGTAGATCAAAAAGAGCGAAATCAAAAAACTGCTGTAGCAGCACACTGTCGATACGTATCGTTTTTCTAAGTGCCATCTGGTCGTAAAGGTAGACTTTGACAAGCTTCATTTAATATTGACAAGCTTCATTCAAAATATTTACAAGCTTCATTCAAAATTTTCACAAACATCATTTAAATATTGATAAGATTAATCTTGAGTCTCCAAAAACTGTTGTAGCAGTACATTATCGATAGGTATGGTTAAGTTCTCGCTGCCGTCGCATGTTCTTTCGATTGCGACAGGCTTCATTTAATATGTTGACAGGCTTCATTTAATATGTTGACAAGCTTCATTTCATATGTTGACAAGCTTCATTTAAATGTTGACAAGCTTCATTTAAACATTGACAAGCTTCACTTAAATATTGCCAAGCTTCTTTTAAAAATTTGACTATCATAAAGAGTCTTGAGTCTCCAAAAACTGTTGTAGCAGTACATTATCGATAGGTATGGTTAAGTTCTCGCTGCCGTCGTATGTTCTCTTGATCCTGACCAGTTTGTGGTCGAGGAATTCGGTCAGCTGTGCGCGGAGGGCCACGTCCGAACTCACGAGGAATTGTTCACGGGATTTGGAGTACAGGTCTTTGAACGGAAGGCCTGGAAAATAAACACCTAGTTATAGCGCGTTCAGGATAAGTCTGTCTATGAGGGTTATTTTCTGCGCACGGGTGACAGGCGGAGAGCCAATGAACGCAACACATGCCGCGCTCACCCCCGCGACAATTTTTTTGACTTCTGCGCATTAACGGTCAAGGCTAAAGATAGTTTGCGCCCCGTATAGCTATCGTCCGTGTAATGCTAGGTAAGCAAAGCCTTCTTCAGGCGAAAGTGTCGCAAAAGGCGACTAAGTGATTTTGTACCTGAGGATGGGCAGCAACGTCCTGCGGCGTATCGCACCAACTTACATATTGCGGTCACCAATCGACGCGATCCATGGTACCAGCCGAAACACTTACCAGCGTGGTATATACTTCCCCTCCAAAATGTAGGAATTATGCGTACCTTGATAATGCGACTGCTTACAATTCTCCAGTTGATGTTGTATGATAATATTATATATCCCTCTAGCATTACTAGTTAACGATTGGAACACGCTTCTAAGGGAGGATATCTGTAGGGCTCCGCCCCTCTGAGACAGGAGAGAGGTTTCGAAGGAAGTCTCCACGGAGTAGGGTAGAAAGGTGGTTACATCCCACCATGTAAAGTTGAACTTGCTTAGCTTTGAATGGTCCCATACTGAAAGTAGAATAGAATTTACTTGGTTATTTAGTCATTCACCACCATCACATCACTTAAAGCCTATACACACTCCGTCTTACTACAAAAAAGTTAAACATCTGTTGAACACTTGATTAAAAAAATCGTACAAAATAACTCTGGCTATGTCATTGATGCGCAGAAGTCAAAAATAACTTATTTTCTTATGACTTGACTTCTGCGCATCAACTGGCTTATTTTGTGCGATTTTTTTGATCAAGTGTTCAACAGATGTCAGAGACCCAATGAGTCTTACTACAACAAAGTTAGACATCTGTTGAACACTGCCGTTATTCATAATCTAAGGTTGAACACTTGATTAAAAAAATCGCACAAAATAAGTGAGTATGTCAGTTGATGCGCAGAAGTCGAAAATAAGTCATTCTTGCTTTTGCGCATCAATGACATAGCCAGAGTTATCTTGTACGATATTTTTTCAAATGTTCAACAGATGTCTGACGAAATTGAATAACTTTCGGGAATTAAAAAAAAAAACATCGGCCTCTCCATACAAACTGTTCTATCAAGTCTAAAATCTTCGATGGATAATGGATAAGCAGCTTTTTTTATCATTTTCTGAAAGTTTTATTCACTGAAAGTTGTTCAGCTTCATTGACTGATCATGCCCTTTAAATTATCAAAAAACTATCAATTACACTTTTAGAGGATCATGCCTTTTCAGTTTTCAAACAGATGTCCTTTACAACCTTTATAGCAGAGGACTTTTATGGGATGGTATTTTTTTATGGTCAATGACTTACTTTTAACCTCGATCTAGCCCTGAGGACAGAGATGAGGTCGACGGTGGCACCAGCTCGCCCAGAAGAAGCCTATTCACTCGCGACTTAAATAGATCATGAAATGGTTCAATACTTACATAACGGAGCATTGATGTGATCAATACTAGCAATGGTATGCACATTTTTTATCTGAGAAATGGCAGCTAAAATCGCTTGAGCCTTGCTATTCCTCAACATAGTCCCATCTATATTATGAACTATCAAAAACAAATCCATATTCTTCTTTCTCAATTGACCATCAACTAAACTCACTACATCACTTAAATTCGACGGCACACTTGTATTTCCCAACAAATCTATAATTACAGTTTCCAATACGCTTTTCATTGTCAAACTTGGGAAGTACCCGTTAATGACTACGCAAGGGAAATCGTCCAATTTTTCCGCTTGAAATTGCTGTAAAACTGATCGCTTTGAACCGATCCCGTATAGAATTATGTTGTAGTTTTCGCTAAGAACATATATCCATTTGTCGAACAGTTGTGAATGGGATCGGTTGAGTTCTTTTATTTTAGTTCTGTGTTCTTCTGTGATGTGAGTTTCGTCGTCGACGGTTTCGTTCAAGTTCATGTTTTTCAGTCTTGCTAGGGTGTGGTCTGACGTTGCGATCTGAAATTACAAAGTTTTAAATGTGATTAAACTTTATAGCGATTCTAAGAGTAGAGTTTTGTATGGAATATACAATGTTATATTTTTGTACCTGACATCCGTTTGCCAACTTATGAGTGAGGTCAAAAGCAACAGCTTTTGTTCATCAACTTTGCTAACAACGCACAAAAAATTTTCAATTTCCAATACAAAATGTGTATGGGACTGAATGTTTTTTTGTGTTATTAGCAGAGGTCGGAATCTACCGGTCATTCCAGGTCCGAACTCAAGTGATATGATTGGGGCCCTCTAATTAAATTTATTGTGTCAGTGGTCAGTGGGAGGGGGGAGTTACTATGGATTGGCTTTGTTTAGAATCTCAAAATAACAAGGAATTCAGTATTATAAATATTAGAACTTTTTGCAAAGTCAATAAAGTAGTACAAAAGTTGTTGCTTTTCACCTCACTGATAAGTGGGCAAATGGAGGTCAGGTACAAAAAAAACCGGTCAAGTGCGAGTCGGACTCGCGCGCCGAGGGTTCCGATATACCTATAGTATTTTTGGAAGCAATAAAGTCCATTTTCAGGACCGCAAAACTAAATTTGTTTGTAAAGGTTTTTTGCAGATTTCTGAAAAACCGTGCAACTTAGAAAGATCGTTTTATTTTTGCTGTAAAGTTTACATAAACCTCTGTCAACTGTAATTAATTCAGATTTTCCCTTACTCAAACTTCGGAGATAAGGGGGGGGAATGGTATTTTTTTTGACATTTTTCATCATAACTTGAAAACTAAGAAACTTAAAAAAATACAAAAATATATTTTAAAATGTACAAGTAAAGCCCTTTCATATGATACCCCACTCGACCTAGTAGCGACAATTTGAAATTTGGCCCCCCCTATTTTGGCCCCCTTTACATTAATAATCATACTTTTTTCAAAAAAATTTCATGTGCAATTAAGTTGGGCAACTATATTCTAAAACTATTCCAAATTTCAGCTCGATAGCGTAAGTGGTTGCTGAGATATAGAGGTGTGACAGACAGACGGACAGACAGACAGACAGAGCGGCACCATAAGGGTTCCTTTTTTTACCATTTTGGTATCGGAACCCTAAAAATAACCTAGTATATTTATTCAATTTCCGAAAGTTGTTCAGTTACATACGGGTGGAACTACCGAACCGCACAACTTTACAACCAATATTCGGTGAGCTCCCATATTGAGTCGTTCTTTTAAGTTCTAGCATATACGCGGGCGAATATATCCGTGAAAATCAAAAACAGTCTGTGTGAACGAAGAGGCTGGCAAAACCTCGTAATACTTATAAATAACTAGCTGGTGCCCGCGACTTCGTCTGAGCAGAATTGGACAATTCACACAATATCTTTATAAATTGTAGCCTATGTGTTATTCTGATGTATAAGCTATATTAGTGAAAAGTTTCATTAAAATCCATTCAGTAGTTTTTACGTGAAAGAGTAACAAACATCCATCCATCCATACTTACTTACTCACTTTTACTTTGTAGGATCTAGAGTTTCACAAATGTACAACAATTTACCTTTTTGCTAGAATTCATCATGAAGTAGTTATCAGGTGTGACAATGTATTCAGAGTCTTTCTGCTTGCGGCCATCTTTGTTCTTCACAAATTGCAGTTTCTTTGATGTTGATTTTTTCACAACTTCTTTTTCTTCTTCGTCCTCTTCTTCTTCAGAACCACTTGCTGATGATGATTCAGACTGAAAAATAATAATTGTATTTAGTTTTATTTTTGATCAGTGCAATTTTTTTTATTGTCGCTTCTTTTTTTTTCCACCATGGCGCCACTTTGTTTGTGAAGCGATGAAATTTAGCTGACGTTATTAAGCATGAAGGAAAAAAAAATTACGCGCCCAGATGGAGTAGTAATCAAAACGTACTATGGGTGCCGGCTATGATACAATTTTGTAACTCACACACACATTCACACTTTTCTTCCAAATAGTCGTTCACGGCATGTGACATGGACAACATCTCTGTCATAAAATATAAGAAATAAAATAAATAACACAAAACATTAATAATTGTGCAGTGAAATTGTGCCGAAACCATGCCGCAAGCAAAACTACAAAGCTTGCTGGTATCACATTTTTCTGGTGAGTAGTAAACCGCTTGGTTTTTACAATTTTCGTGGTCAAATTTTTTGTAGCAAATTGTGTTGTTGATTTATAGAGATGTGAAGTAGTCGATAAAAAATAATATAGAATCGAGTCGTCGTTATAATTTTATTTCATTTATTTATCGCAGTTTTCTAAAAGATCCGGCGCAGAAACGGCAATGGGTGCCAACATGCGGGAGAGACCAAAATTGGATTCCAACCAAATATAGCAGAATCTGCTCAGCTCATTTTAGTAACAGTAATTACGAATTAACTGAAGCCCGCAGAAAAAGACTTCATAAAGATGCCATTCCAACCGAGAACCTATGTCACAAGGTAAATGAACAGCTAGTTTTTCCATCCTCAGAAATCCATAATCTCTACCAGCTATCCCATCTGAAAAACAGCTGTATGTACGTTTATAACTCTGTGCAGTGTCTTATTAATATTATTAACTAGCCATATACAAACTTTGGACCCCCGTTTCACCCCTTCAGGAGGTGAATTTTGGAAAATTCTTTCTTAGTCAGCCCTAGATCTCGCAAGGAAGCTAAGTGCCAAATTTAGAGTTTCTAGACCCAGTGGTTTGGGCTGTGCGTTGATTCTTAATCAGTCAGCCATTCATTTATTCATTCAGTCAATCAGTTTCTTCTTTTATATATCTAGATTTGACTATTCGTAACTATGGCAAATAGTTGCTGATCTAGTTTTTCAGTTATTCTAAGAACTGTAAGATTTTTGTGCTTCGTTTAACAGTTAGGCAGACAGACCATACTGAACGAAGTATTGGTGTTATATTAGCTTCAGCATTATCTCTTTATCCAAATAATATATTTTCATTCTTACAGGTTGATGAACAAGTGCTTCCCCCTCAGAACTCAACGATACATGCTTCCGAAGGTAGCTCTACATTGTCAGAAAATACAAAATTGAAGAGCAAAGGAAGAAAATAAAACAATCAACTATGGCATGTGTTACTAATTCTATTACATTTTTAATTAGACTACAAAACATTGTTTTACTTTTTGTTGTTAATAATTTACACTGTAATAAATATTATGTCAATATCAATGGTGATTTACGAGAAAAATAGGTGGTCAAAAGTTATTTTACACGTAATTTAAATACGTTTTACAATAATTTAAATAGTTAAAAATATAAATTAAAAATATTGTTTAAAAATTTGTAATGTATTTTTATTTGTTTATGTTTAATTTGACGTGGTCCTTGCAATTTTATATTTAATTCCGATAAGTGATAGATTTCATCCTCACCACCTGGACGTCTGATCTCGAACTAACGTACGTGGATAACGCTTTTACCGCTCACGTGCAAGGTGTGGAATGATCTCCCTCTCGAGGTGTTTCCTTTGCACAACAATTTAGAGTCCTTCAAAAGGCAAGTCTACAGACATCTCAAAGGCCTGCACCGTATCTGCTCCCCTAAGTTGCAAGATGTCCTAGACGACAGTGACCACCTACTATCAGGTGGGCCGTCTATCCCTGTGCGTCTCTCGGTAGTTCGCTCACTCTAGGAAATAAAAGATATATTTGTATGGAGAAGCAAAAAGACAAAATACCAAATGCCCAAAGAAGTAAGCAGTTCCCAATATTATTGCAAGTTGCAAATTGATCACCATTGTATACGAGTATGAGAGGTTCGATAAATAAGTCCAGGAGCCATGTGATAAAATGTAAGTAAATAATCGATAAATATACATCACATCACTATTTTCAAATTCAGCAACCATGAAGTTTCTTGTATTTTACATGCCAAATAAATACAAATAAATTTCGTACTTTATTGATATTTTGTTTTTAATTGGGCATATCATAACATAAATGTCTCTATCTTTTTCTAACGTAACGTATTCAAAGATGTGTGATAGAGTTAAAAGACAAACCCCGTCTCCCGCTTCCACCTACCCTCCCACCCCTCTGAGCGGCCGCATCGGTTTCGATACAAAATGGGCATGATTACTACTCCATCTGGGCGCGTATTTTTTTTTCCTTCATGTTATTAAGCGATTTTAATATCCAACAATGAATAAAATATTTTGAGTTTGAGATTATTTCGTATTTTACTCAGACATGAGTAAAATGAGCAATCTAGTTTCTTTTTTTTTGTCAAAGAAATACAGAGCGAATATCTTTTGCTTTGCTAGTTCTGTTTACTTAAAACAATCAATACATAGGATTTTTTGCCCGTGGTACTACCGCGTTGTACTACCAGTACCTAGTGCAAAAACGAATTTGTTGAAGGTTCTCCATGGCGTTGTGGCTATTTATTAATTAAATATTATGTAACACGAACGTGGCAACTGAATTTATTTACTATTGAAAATAAAACGTGTATCAGAATTTTTGAAAAAACATCTCCCAAGGGGGTGAAATTAGAGAAATTAAAGTTTGCATGAAAATCCTAAAGTTATGACAGAAGATACAAAAAATAGAGCTACTGAAAAGCGAAAAAAAAAACGTGAATCAGTATTTTTGCAAAATTATCCCCCAAGTTCAAAGGGTGAATTCGTTCGAAGGGTGAAGGGTACTTCAAAAAGTGAGACGAACAAAATTTTATTAAATTAGGATTTAGGGTAAGTAAGATAAAGAAACACGTGTAGGTATCAGCATTTTTGAAAAATCTTCTCCCAAGGGGGTGAAATGAAGGATGAAATTTTGTATCAAAATCCTACAGGTTTAAGATAAGATGCTCGAAAATTTGGATTTAATCTAAGGAAAAGAAAAAACTAAATATTTTTTTAACTGATCGGTGCGCTAGTGGACGGCAGGTAGCCCCTTAATAATAATTACTTATACCTCGTTTTCCGTTCACGTACGTGTGGTGCCGGCAAAAAATAGTACTGTGGAGGTTCTTAGCAGCAGCTATAACTGTCTGTCAACGCACCAAATTCTTCACTGCAACGCTATGCTCCGACAGAAGAAACTCAACCCAGGAGCCCTAAACTTATTTTTGAATCAAGCTTTATCGAAAATTTTTCAGCCATTCTATCTGCGTCCGCGCTACGAAGTGTATCGTTTTCTCTTATGTAATTTCCTTGCGTTCTACTTTTATACGTTATCCGACGTGAAAAGCTAGTAAAGCTTCGCGTATGATTTATGTGTAATTCTTTTCAGCTGTGTTTAAATATTTAATATTAATTTTAAATATCAAATAAATTGGAATTCTTGAATTTAATCCTTGAGTTTAATTGTTGAGGATATAAACTGGTAAGATCGTCATAGGAAGTTGATCAGAAGAAACTCCCTCGTGAGTTTGCTAACCCCCAGGAGCCCATAAGGCCCACTATATTACCAACCCATCTCTACCCGTGGGTGTCGTAAGAGGCGACTAAGGGCTTATGAACCAGATATTTCTGTGTATCGTACCATCTTATATACTGCGGTCACCAACAACAGCGGTCGCCAGCCGCAACGCTTACAAGCGTGGTGACCTGCTGACCACTGGTGACTATGGTAAATCCCTTCCACGTGTTTTTGCTGGAGTCCTGGAGGGAGCTCCCTCTCTTGCAGTGGACGTTTCATGGGATGTTATGATGATGATATACCTCATTTTCACTGTCATGGTCCTCTTCATCAGGCACAAAGTCATCACTGCTGCCGTCTGAGAAGTCACTGCCACCGCTGTCACTGTCTACTTCCTTTATTATTCCTGAAATGTTAAAGATGTTTTAAAAATCCATAGGATTAGGCTGCGGTTCTAACAGGCTAATTCAAAATTCAAATTGACTTATGTTTATTGTAACAACCCTGTGCATTCAAACATATTTAAAAGAGCGCGTGGGTTTTTATTGTCGCTTCTTTTTTTCCCACCATGGCGCCCATTTGTTTGTGAAGCGATGTAGTTTAGCTGACGTCATTAAGATATTTTAATATCCAACAATACTATTTTGAGTTTAAGTTGAGTATATGATAGTAAACACGTTTAAAAGTACGCGGCAGCCCGAATGTGCTAGCTAAATGTATGGCGCGTCATACTTATGGTAATTCTCATTTTAATGCTTAAGTCTCCGACTTCATATAACCTAGGCTTCTTCTGGGCAAGCTTGTTTCATTGTCAACCACATCTATGTCCTCACAAGAACAAGAATGAGTTCAAGAGCAATGACAAAAATAGATTTCCCTTTAGAATGTATGCCAGTACTAAGGAAAGATTTTAGAAAATCCGTCCTTAGGGGGCTGAAAATTTGTATGGAAAACATCGAGTTATCCAGGCTAATCTTGAAAAAAATATATATCTTACTCTTCTTCATAATATCCTTCACATGCTTGGGAGTATTCTCAGCTTTGCTCATAGGGCTAGCAAACGATCCTCTATGGAAACTCTTTCTAGGTGTCCTGACAGGCGAATTTGTGACCTTGGGTGAACTACTTATGGTTGCTTTTACTTTGTTCTGTAGATCTAATTTGGTGTGACGAGTCTTGAATTTGAACATGTCTTGGCCTTCAACATCATCATTGCTGAATAGAGCTGCAAAAATATAAATAATTACAACAAAGTGGACTGCATAAAAATCTTCTCTATGAAGAAGGTTTTTTTTTTAACCTTCTAAACACCATTTTCTATTATAGGGCAGTTGTTTAAAGGAAAAGCCTTTAAAAATACTGATTTAGTTTCGAAACTTGTCTCTGATGTTCATAAGGCTAAAAGAGCCTGATTTAGATTTACAACAACAATGCATGCTCTATCAATTGTCTTTTTTCTCCAAAGTTAAGATAAAATGATATAGATCTACCTGTGCCCGCAATGGGGTTTTTATCCTTGCCAGACCTTAGGTTTGCAATAAACATAAAAACATGAGTAAAATCGAAATTAAACCAAGTAAAAAATTTTAAGTCACTAACTATAAAATATTGTGCTCCCACCTGATGGTTTTTGTATGCATTTATCTTCATTGAATATTTCATCTTCTGAACTGTCCGAGACTAATGTGCTTCTGCGTTTTGTAGGAGATTCTTCAACAAATTCACCATATTTCTGAGGCTTGTTCCTTTTTCTAACTGCTCTGCGGGGAGTGTCAATGCTGTCTTGGCTCATGGCTAAGCAACCCTGCAGTTTAATTAAAAAAAAAACATTATTACGTACTGAGCAAAGAACCCTGTCTCCCGAACTGTAATAAGATCTGTGTCTTGGCAGACAAAACATTACAGTAAAAAATAAATGGTACAGCAGCACTGCACTTACTTTCTCGCAATACTCAAGGAAAAACTATCAACCGCAAACTTAAATTTGTAATGCCATACACATAGTATGGAAATACTAACTTATATTTATGTTTTTCCAAAAAAATGTTCGAATGAAATATACAGATCAATTCAGAATTCAAATTGTCAAACATTAAAATAAACAAACCTCAAACGATTTTGAGTAAATCACATGTTTAACTTTTAGTAGTACTGGAACACCTTTTATATGAATTTTCACAGATCAATGGATACTACCATCTACCATAGAGTAATAAATACTGATACTACCGTAGGATACTTGCATGGAGATCTTTTTAATTTCCCAACACATGATCCTTATGGATAATTGTTCAGTTTAGTCTACTGAGCAAGACCTTTCAGTTTTTGGTACACCCTGTGTACAAAATTTTATTTAAAAAAAAAAATCATAAAGAATATCCAGTCAGATAGACAACCAATCCAGGATTAATATTATAGAAAATTTTAATGAACTCAATGGAACCAATTTTGGGTAAATCACATATTTACGATTTGGTGGTACAGGAACACCCCTTATATGAAATTACACAGATCAATTGATACTGGCACAAAATATCTTACATGGAGATGCTTAGTCATGCAAAGTTTCATCAAGATTCTATGAGCCATTTTTGAGAAAATTTTTCATTTTCGTTGTATGACAGCTACCCTCAAAATGAGAGCCAGCAAGAAACCACTTAAAACCCTTCGATGGATTTGCATAAAACTCCTAAATTCAAAATATGGTGTCAATCGGACCATTCGTTTAGCCGCTAGGCCAAAGCGTGACGGACAGACCGACCGACGGACGGACATTTTTGGGAGACTTGTTTTTTATGATGTGTAAGTAATATAGAACACATTTTTAAGAAAATTAGAAAAACTGTTTTTCACGAATACAATACCTTTCTCGCTCCGCTCGAAAGTAAAAATAAAAAAGCTGAAATAAAACATTATATTATTTATTTATTTTAATTTATTAGCCTTTAAATTAGATACAATCATATTATAATCCTACAGTTTATTATCTGTCCTGTGTATCTGTGTGCCTATTGGCAAAGGCCTCCCCCAGCCTTCTCGATTCTCTCTCGCCTGCAGCTACCCTTGTCCAGGTTCTGCCTGCAGCTCCAACAATTTCATCTTCCCAGCGTCGAAACTGTCTTCCCCTTTTTCTTTTTCGATTTCGTGGGTACCAGGTAGTTATAATTTTGCTCCACTTGTCTGGACCTCTCACAGTTTGGCCTGCCCACTTCCATTTCAGGTGCCTTATTTTTCTGGTGACATCGGTCACCCTTGTATTGCTTCTTAAATCTTCATTCCTTATTCTGTCTAATCTTCTTTTTCCTAACATACTTCTTTCCATGGCCCTTTGAGCTACTTCAAGTTTCTTTCTATGTTCTTTTGTGAGTGCCCAAGTTTGACAACCATAGGTGAAAATTGGTAAAATGCATACATTGTGTAGTTTACTTTTTATCCTTATGCATGTGTTTTTGTCTTTCATTACCTCCTTAAACGACCAGTAGGCCTTCCAGGCATTGCCTATTCTTCTATCAATTTCTTTTGATGTCAAATCCTGTGTAGAAATCAGTTGGCCCAAGTATAAGTATTCTGATACATATTCTATGACTTTGTTATTTACTTTAATGATTGGCTTGGTTTTGGCGTTTGTCATGGCCTTTGTTTTTAGAGTGTTCATTGTAAGACCGACATCTCTGCTTGCCTTATCTAGGTCAATTAGCATTTTTTGTAGTTGTTCTGCAGATGAGGCCAGAATCACAATGTCGTCGGCAAATCTCAGGTGTGAGAGCATTTCACCATTTACATTGAGGCCTATTTGGTCCCATTCAAGCTTGCGAAAGATTTCTTTGAGGACTGCTGAAAACAGTTTTGGAGAGAGAGGGTCACCCTTTCTTACTCCTCTCTGTACGTCTATGGTCTCTCCTTCTTTTTCTAGTTTTATTTTTGCTTTAGCACCAGTGTATATGTTTTTAATTATTCTTATGTATTTGTGGTCAATTCCTTGATTTCTAAGTGCTTCCCAAATTTTTGTGTGATTTAATGAGTCAAAAGCCTTGCAGTAATCTATAAAACAGCAATAAAAAGTTGTGTTGTATTCTTTGCTTTTTTCTATAATCTGTTTAATGACATGAATGTGGTCAACAGTTGAATAGTTGCTTCTGAACCCAGCCTGATCCCTTGGTAGGTTTTTGTCGAGAGTGATGGTGATGCGACTCAGGATTATCTTAGAGAAAATTTTATATAAATTTGGTAATAAGCTTATTGGTCTATAGTTGTCACTTTTGTCGCCTTTTTTGTGTAATAGAGGATTGTTTCCATTGTTCTGGTATTTGTTCAGTTTTTAAAACCACATTAAATAACTCAGTCAACACATTATACTAAAGACATTAATTATTTTAAACATACATAAAAGAATAAATAAAATTAAATAGTGTATGTGACAAAAATCTAGGGATTAGCTTGCTTCCTCTAAATTATGCCACTCAGTTTTGTTTTTTGCAGATCAGGTCAACTTCCCACATTTTAAACATTATAATACTGTAACTCCCTAACTACATTAGAAAAGTAAAATAAATGGAAAAGAAATAGAAACAAAGTTTAGTAAGTTTATCTCACACCTTATTATACCAGCATGGGAAGATGAAAGGAGTCTAAGGTTCAAAATGTGGGGTTTATATTGGTTTGTATGTGTTATTAAGAAATCCCTTGAAAGTGTCTGATTGGCCTCAAGACATACTTTAAACATGAAATTTTTTACAGCTTCATCAGTCATATTGATCAATTCCGTAGGTAATGACAGACTTGAGAGGAATTGATCAATTTGACCCTAAAATATTTCTGAACTGATTGGAACAGCACTGTCAGGCAGGATTAACAGCACACATAGATACATTCCGTCTTATTACAAAAAAGTCAGACATCTGTTGAACACTTGATAAAAAAAATCGTACAAAATAACTCTGGCTATGTCATTGATGCGCAGAAGTCAAAAATGACATATTTTCTTATGACTTGACTTCTGCGCATCAACTGACATAGCCAGTTATTTTGTGTGATTTTTTTGATCGAGTGTTCAACAGATGTCTAAATTTTTTGTAGTAAGACGGTCTGTGTTTAGCCACAATAGTTACTGCCGTAGAAGAATCACTTTAATATCCCATTGCAGAAAACTTCTTGAAAGATAAAGCTCCTTTAAATCCATTACCATTGTTTCCTTCATCAATAGAACAGAAAGAGTCTGCAAGAACGTAAGGTTGGTTTAAAATTGAAGAAGCTGTCTGAAGCTGCTGGTCAGGCCGTCGCATTACACCAAATCGCACAACTACCCCAAAATCCATCTCAGTAATGCTTGCTAACCTTGTACTGCACTTTGTTTGCAAAAAGGAGTTTCATAGGTGGCTAATAGGTTAAATGGAAGTTATAGACTGGTTCTTTGGAGTGGTTGGTAGTGAGCCTACCTTTTATGGAGTGGGCCTCAAGATTGATCCCCTCCCAGGGCCTAAACATTTGTGAGATGAACACGAGTGTTTGTACTGTGTCTGGGAGTTACTTACCTATTTATGTACATTATATATATCACTCTCTGGTACCTAAAGTACAGGCTTTGCCTAGTTTGGGATCAGATGACTGTGTGAATTGTCTCCCCAATATTTATTTGTTTTTAGATTACAAGCATATCTTAATATTTCTCAGGCTAGTTACGGGAAAGAATCTTGAAATGGGCTTTAAGGTAGAAAAGCATGCTCTTATTACCTGAAAACGAGGGTTCCTGAAGAGTAGGTTCCGTTTTAAAGGTGCTAGGATATCGGAGCCACAAAACTGGAATATCTTCAAGGAATTAATTTATTAGCAGTTATATTGCTCGCTGTTGCTTTGTTTATATCGAGAATTAAATTAAATCCGAAACCAAAACAATAAACGCCGGCAGAAACCAAGCGGGAGTTTCTCGCTATGGAAACGTCAGTGTAAAGTCAGTGGATGTTATTCAATTTATTTAACTCCATTCAATTTTAGTTTATATGACTTAGCGATTAAGTCTAAAATCGGCTGCTCAAAATTTTAGTACCACATCGTGCAATACCACGGCGCTAGTGTTCACCAAAGAGAATTTAATAAAAATGTTGACGTAAGAAAAACGCTCATCTTTAAAAAAGAAACGCCCTTTCGTTTTTCATACGTCAATGATTTGCCGCATGACATGACACTACCACGTCTGGCATGACATCTTGCATTTCGCGCTTGTTTATTAACCCCCGACGCAATCAGAGGAGTGTTATAAGTTTAACATGTGTATATATGTCTATATTTCTGCGACATCGTAGGTACTTTTTCATTTAAATGGGATGGATTTTATTCAATGAAAATCTGTATAGCTGTTTTGAAGTTATGAGCTCTTTTTCCAATTAAATCTTCAAAAAATAATTATTTGTGAATGTTTAGATGCCGTACGCTGCCTAAATTATGATAGACTAGCTGTTGCCTTTGTCCGCGAGGGATTCTTTCTATCATCCATCCTTCCGTCTATCTGTCGTCCGTCCAACCATCTGTCCAACCGTCCGTCAAACCATCCCTGTCCCTGCCCCTCTCCCCCTCCTCCTCCCTTTTCCTCTCCCTGTCCCTCTCCCTTTCCCTACCCCTATTCCTATCCCTTACCCTATCCCTACCCCTAACGCCATCTTAACCGCTATCCCTATCTTCATATAAACATAGAAACGACACCCATATTGGTTTTTACACATTTCAACCCTATCGCACCCCAATTTCACGTCCACCACGTTGGATTTCAAAGTTGTTGTAGTTTTTGTAATCAGCGACCCGATAAACCATACAAATGACACCCATATTGATTTCTAGACATTTCAACCCTATCGCACCCCAACCCCATCCCCAGAGGATGATGGTATATCACGTCCACCACGTTGGATTTCATAGTTGTAGTTTTCGTAATCAGCGACCCGATAAACCATACAAACGATACCCATATTGGTTTTTAGACTTTTTCACCCCATTTCCCTCTTTCAGGGGTTGAATTTGGGGTGGAATTTCAATAACAGCGATGTACGTTCCACAGAATTACAACCCTAATGCCTGAATAATAAATTTAGTGGATTTTACTTTGAAAATGAAATTATAGACCAACATACGGGAAAAAATCATCCCCTTTTTCACCCCCTTGAAGGGTGATTTTTAAATAATGCTTAAACACGTGTTTTTTATTTTTTACCAAAAGCATAAAGTCAAATTTGTGGGAATCTAACTCAAGAAACAAAGGATTTTCATACAAACTTTCATCCCTTATTTCACCACCTTAGGTGATGAATTTTGAAAAATTCTTAAATACGTTCTTTTTTATTTTTTACCAAGAGTTCAAAACCACATTTCTATAATTCTACCTTTAAAAATGAAAGACTTATAGACTACCATACGGAAAAAAATCATCCCCTTTTTCACCCCTCTAAGGGTGATTTTTAAGAAATGCTTAAACAAGTGTTTCTTTATTTTTTACCAAAAGCTTAAATTCAAATTTGTGTAAATCTAGCTTAAGAAACAAAGGACTTTCATACAAACTTTCATACCTTATTTCACCCCCTTAGGAGATGAATTTTCCAAAATCCTTTCTTAGTGGGTAGTTTTAGGTGCATAGAACCTGTGTACAAAATTTCAGATCTGTATCTATAGCGGTTTCGGCTCGGCGTTGATGAATCAGTCAGTCAGTCAGGACAAGCTCTTTTATATATTTAGAAGATTATAGTAGGAAGGATAGGATACTGTGGTGTACAGCAGGCAGTGCTAGTGGCCAGCTTGGACAATGGCTGTCAACGTATCAACAACGTCCGAGACGATGACGATTCAGTCAGTCTCTGTTGGGCCGTGCTACGGGACACACGTCTAAATAAATTAAGAGTTATTAGTTATGGCATTGATTTGTTACTTTAACTATCAATATACGATATCATCTGAAAGTTATGGTGTTGTTTCTTACAAGACCCTGTTGTTGACGAGTCCCCACTTTTGGAAAAAACGGCTCCTTCTCAGGAACAACCCCTTTTGCGGCGGTCGACCAGGACAAGACAGCCACCTGGGTACCTTAGGGACTTTGTATGTGAGATTTAAGGGGGGGATAATGACATGATTGATGTCAGGTTGTCAGTATGTAGTAGAATTTTACGCTGAATAAAGCCAAGATATTCTGGTTATTTCTCTTATTTATTACAGAATTTGCAGCCTACTACGCACCAAAGTTTTGCAACACCAAAGAAATAGTGGTATAACATAGGTACCTACCTATTCTATACCGCTAATCGTTCCTTTCTTATAGCTGCATCCCTTTTTGTTAATTGTGCATGCTGGATGGTGCGTAACTATGATGTTATACTTTTTGGCGTATGTTTCACCTTCGGCGGTTGTTTTAAATTTTAAAATTCATTTTTTTGTCCGTTATCTATCTCACTTATCAGTTATCAGATAATAAGTATTTTGGTTTTGATTTATTTGTAAATAATGAGTGAAACTAAACTGTGTGTGTAAAAATGGGTGTCTTTAAGTGTTGGGTTCCTAGCTGTGGAACCAAAAGTAATATCAATTACTTAGTAAAGCAGTTTGTGCGAAACATTTCGAGCGAAAAATTTTATGAACATGGGCCACCATGCCACTAAATTGGCTTATTGCGCAGCCAACTTTGTTTACAGTGGCAGATATTTGCAGTGGATTTCCAAAATGCCCAAGTAAGTACCTAGTTTCCTGTCTTTAATAAACTGTTTTGGCCAAAGATTTTATACGATTATCTAATAAATTGTGGTAGTAGAGTATTTAAAACATAGCAGAAAATAAGGATGTGCTACTATAAATTTGTATTATTTATCGACTATCGATGTTTTAACAAATACGTTTATAATTCATTGATACATCATACAACATCATCATCATACAACATCCACATGAGGCGAAATTATTGATTGGTAATGTTATGACAAATAATGTGCCACTTCATTTTGAAAACTAAGTACATACCAATTTTAGATGGGTCGTTTGTCAGCATTTGAAGATGGCAGTCATGTATATGTTGTAATTTTTATTCTTCCTGTTTATTTAAGAGTTTAATATCAAATTTTGCTAGGATGTTATCCAGACTTTTATAGTGAACGTAACAGGGAAGATTGAAACACATTCATTTTACTGAGAGTTTCGAATGGTGAAAAGCGGCTGTCATTTTGGCTTCAATAACTTTCCCTATCAATTATCCGAGTCCTTATAATACACAAGACTTTGTCTTTGTGGTGTGAATTCCTGTGTAAATCTTCCACTAGAAATTGGCGACATCGCCATAATTTTGTAACAAATTATTTACTTTGACATTGGTGAAATTGGACTTGTAATAAGATGCGACCGCTAATAAATAAATATAATAATACTAATTTTAATATTTTATCATTTCAGGTGATGAACTGTTCAATGTTTGTGAAATACCATATATCATATTTGGATAAAAGAACGCACAGATGATACACTGAGACACAAGCTCCACCCGAACGAGGTTGTCGATGCAGCTAGTCTTACATACGTATGTGTTAACGAACATATGAATATGATCATGTAATAAATTATATATGAGAAGGTAAATACTTAATAAACAAAGCATCAATTATAGTTTCATTTCACGTTTACCAGGAATAGGTATGGTATGTTTATCGATGGTTGTAGTACATCACTAGCAACAATGAGAAAGATAGCACCATATATTCGTCTCTTTCTATGAACACACTAGCGATGCCTTATTCCCTTACATAAACTAAAATTAGCATCCACGGCCGTGATTGGCCCGATTCCTATCTGTACTCTGTACATTAACTTACTAATCTGGGGGGAGTTTTAGCAAATTCGCTTATCTTTTTCTGCTACAGCTGCAAAAGCAGACACACATGAAACCCATAGCTATCATTTTGTATAGCGTTCTTTCTTTCTAGCATGTCAATTTGATCAAGCCCGCACCGCAAACAAGCGCGATCAGCTGGCAGGTGACATCCGTGACAGACATGTTGGCCAACGTAACAAAATCAAGGCATACATTCGTTTTATGGTAAAAAGTACACGAAAACTAACAACAGATGAAACGAATGTTACTCTCTTTAAGATGTCCGGGCCATCTCTTTGTACAGTCAACAACAGGTCAAGCTTGACACTTGCAGTGAGACTGGCCCGTACGTCTATTAAAATAAGAAGAGTACAAAGTCCAACGTGTCAAGCTTGATGTGCTCTTGACTTTACACTGCCGTAGTTTGATTTGACTGAGAAAAAACATCAAAAATACGCTCACTCGTGCGATATATCGCAGGGCTGTTCATGCCTCAGTGATCCCAGATCTCATTCCTCCAATTTTATTTTTATTAGTTTATATATATATATATGTTAGTTCAATCAAAGTCTGTATTGTAATTTGAATACTGGTCCTTCAAGATACAGGCTTTGCCTAGTTTGAAGGCCTCTGGTGTTTCCGTAATTAATGAACCTAATTTTACTAACTAAATAGTGTGTATTCTATGTTAATTCGGTTACCAATAAACATTTTTCATTTTCATTCGTCCAAATGAGCAAATTATTTTTTCGTCTCTATAGTAAAGTGGTCACGTGATCAACTTATTTTGTATGGGATGGCGATTATTTATTATCGATTAAAAAAATTCTTGCTCAATGTGTAGACTGTAGAATCAATAAACTGGGTTTCGGGAGCAAAACCAATAAATATTCACGCTGCGCTGTATCTATAGACGTGCAGCTGACAGTTGACTGAGAAAAATCAGTTCAACGGTTCCTAATCTAAAATGTCTCCTTTGAAAAGGAGGGTAGGTAGATATGACGCTACTTGGGTATTGATCCCAGGAGTTACTTGGAAGAGAGTGTGTAGGTTGTTTCCTAATTTATCATCATCTTCGGCTCTTAGCATCCCATTAAAACATCCGAATAGGGCTCCCTCCAGAATTTAAGTTTTCCTAACACAATGTGGAGTGGAAGACCATAGTCACCACGCTCGTTAGCGTTGCGGCTGGCACCATGGACCGTGGTTGTTGGTGACCGCAGAATGTAAGATGGTACGATGCACAGAGGGATGCTGCTGCCCATCCTCTGGTTCATAAGACCTCCGCTAAAGATGGATTGGTAGTTTTCTTTGCCGGCACCACACGCACGCTTGATAATTAAATGAGAAAATTTGAAAATGTTACTTGGACCATAACACCGAATAACTTTCTCAAAGAAACGTAGGTTGAAAATGACAAAAGTTTTTGCAAATGTCCCTAAATACAGTTCTATTTCGAGTAACATACTGAAAGTAACGCAGATGATTGGGAATCACTCTACGGAGTTATTTTTTTACCACCCCAGAAATTTTAAGAGATAGTTGGTTGGTTGCCCATGAAACTAAACAACTTTTCCCAAGAAATTTACCCAGGTCGAAACTAAAACAAAATTTCAACCTCTCATACAATTTTTTTTTTGTATTTCGACATAAGTTCCTTGGGAAAAGTTGTTCAGTTTCATGGGCAGAACCACCTGTTAAAATTTCAGGGGTGATAAAAAAAATGTCTCTTTTAGTGCCGGCAAAGAATAGTACCAACCCATCTCTATTCGTGGGTGTCGTAAGAAGCGACTAAGAGGTTTGAAGCGGAGGATGGGCAGCAGCTTCCTTCTGTGTATCGTACCATCTTACAAACTGCGGTCACCAACAACTGCGGTCCATGGTGCCAGCCGCAACGCTAACAAGCGTGGTGAATTTGGTACTTCCCCTCCACATTGTTCCGGCAAAAATTGGAATCCTGGAGGGAGCTCCTTGTCCTGAAGTGAACGTTTTATGGCGGGGATGTTATGATGATAAAAAAATAACGTTCTAGAGTGCTTCCCAATCATCTGCGTTACTTTCACTATGTTACTCGAACCATAGTACCTACTGAAGTACCTATTGAAATATCCGGAGTGATAATAAGTTTAATTTTATTTATTTTCCTTGCCACGAATAAAACAACAGACTTGTTTTCTAATTTTTCGTGTTTTAACTGCTTATTTTCTTTGAGTAGATAATCTTTTTTATTTTACCTAAATCATAGTTAACAGAAAAGCTATAATGCTTAAAAATTATCATGATAATCAAATTTGCAGCTTGCCATTACATTACACTTTAGTGCCGGGCACGAGCGTCAATGCAAAATGCTTAATGGGTTGGAAACTGAATGAACAACTCGCAATTCAGGAGTATCCAACCTTTCTTTCAAGTATACAGGATAATTCTTGTTCCTGTCCCGTGTGATGCCGGCAAAGAATAGTACCAACCCATCTCTACCTGTGGGGTGACGTATAAGGGTTAATGAACCAGAGGATGGGCAGCAGCATCCTTCTGTTTATCGTATCATCTTGCATTCTGCGGTCACCATCAACCGCGGTCTATGATGCCAGCCGTAACGCTAACAAGCGTGGTGACTATTGTACTTCCGCTTCACATTTCTTCAGCAAAAGCTGGAATTTTGGAGGGAGCTCCCTGTCCTGTAGTGGGTGTTTCATGGGATGTTATAATGAGTAGGTATAAATACCAGAGCAAACGAACAGATGGCGCTGTAGGGTTTCCTGATATCTTACGTATATTCTCAAAGTAGAAACCTTTTTTAATCAGATAAAATTCCTGTATCGTGAATGCCGGCACACCCACCAGCAGACTTTTAAACAAATATCGGGTGACTTTTAATTAGTTCTTGATAGAAAAAGTTATGAATGTACTCATGATACTGAACAACTTTCCCCAAGAAACATAGGTCGAAATACGAAAATCAAGTTTTGACCTCCCAAAGAAACTGCATCAGCTGATAGCGCATTTTGTATGGGAGGTCAAATTTGGTTTTTCGTATTTTGACCTATGTTCCTTGGGAAAAGTTGTTCAGTATCATGAGTACATGCATATCTTTTGCTATCAAGAACTAATTAAAAGTCACCTTATATACATACTCACATCTGCCACTGGGATCTGCCAGCCCAAGCTATGGGAATGTAAGCTCCGAACCTTCGACTTTCGTGCTTGGAACGGGACTTAAGTACTCAGTCACAGATTATTGACTTAGCACTCAGTGTATTGATACAAAAATGATATACACTACCTATATAAAATCTCGTCCTTCTACGAAACGCGCGTATAGCCCGCCCGCAGCCGCAGAATACCATAAATGCCTACAAAAGAACGATGCTGACCGATATTTCTTGCGCACGTCATTCCAAATTCAGTCGGACTAATGATAGAAAGATGAGTAAAATAACACTTATATGATGTACTTTTTTCTTCTAATGTTTTGCTACCCCTGGCAAATGTAAAGGATAAAAACTCGCGCACAGTGAAACGGATTCATTTTGTGACGCGATCTCGGACTGGAATCCACGATGTTGCTGAGGTGCTTCGTGTTGTTCATATTTCTCAGCGTCATCCTCGCTGCAGAGTCGTGGAGGAAACCAGGGTGCCATCGCGTAGGTTAGTTCAACTGTGGTGAAACTATACAGGGTGTAAAAAGTACGATGATCCTTCTAAAGGGTGATCATCACTGACAGATTGAATATAAAATATAAAATTATATTTAGGGGGGGTAATGAATGTTATTTAAATGGTGGGGCGGAGCGTGAAGTGTCCTTCCGTGTAATTAAAATAAATGAAAAAGTACTATAAGTAGGTACTGCAACGTCATCTGATCCCAAACTAGGCAAAGCGTAGGTACTATAGGTAAGTACCAGAGACTAGTATAATCAAATCAAAATCGTTTATTCATTGTTGGATATTAAAAATCTCTTAATGACGTCAGCTAAACTACATCGCTTCACAAACAATGTGGCGCCATTGTGGGAAAAAAAAGAAGCGACAATAAAAACCCACGCGCTCTTTTAATAGAAAAATAGGTAATAGGTACATAAATAGAAAAATACCACCCAGACCACAAATTAAATGATAGTAAACTAACGTTCAGACACAGATCCCAGGGCGGGGATCGAACCCGCGACTCACGGCGTAGCAGCCATGCTCACTACCAAAAACGCCAACGCAACGGGCCGGTCTGAATAAAGTACAATACTTTTTGCAGCCATTCATTACACTAAAACCAGAGTATATTTGACGGAAAGTGTAACTTGTTTTTTCTGACAACTTTAGCCAATTGCTTTTGACATAGCTGCAAATGCGGTGGTAAGCGTGGAATAAACAAAAAAAAAAGGATCTTATTGAACTTCTCAAACTTTTTCTGTGCAGGTCACACTCGGAACATCAGCATCCCGGACTGCCTACCGTTTAACATAACGACGAACGCTTGTCGCGGGTTCTGTGAGTCGTGGTCGCTGCCAAGCATCATGCTAGGCTTCAAACGGCATCCCGTCACCTCGCTGGGCCAGTGCTGCAACATCGTGGAGGCTGAGGATGTAAGTTATCTTATATTTTCGAAGGGAAAATCCCCTGCTGATCAGTATTTACAGGCTTAGGTACACACGGCCGCACGTCGTCGGTGGAAACACTTTGACTTTGGTTTTCTGGTGTTTAGCGTTTGTAGCGAACTGCTGGTTCAGCTTATGCCTACTGATTTTTTTTCCACTTGTTTGCTTCTATGAGCGTATTAACCTTGAACTTCTAACATTAAGTGCTAGGATTCAAGCGATTTCCAGGTTACCTCACTGGGCCAGGTTAATCATAAAGGCTGCAAAGTGCAGATATAAGCTAATCAAAGTATAAAGCTCCGATGTTCCAATGGATTTCCGGCAAAGCGTTTGCAAGCACGTAGATAAAAAACCAGAATAAGCTGAACCAAACTACAAACTCCCGAAACCAGAGACTTGCTCAAGGTCAAAGTGTGTGTACCGTGCGTGCACCATCTTAAGACACGGGTCCTCTATTTGGCGACTTTTCCGTGCACTAGTGGTCAACCATGTCAAAGGCAATTTGGCTGCTTGAGAAAAGGAATGTCACTGTCCCAAACGTTCAATATAAAAAAAAGTACTTTATTTCGCGAAAAAATACATTTTACAAGCTAAATTAAAATATTAGGGAGGTATTGATTTGTTTCATAAGAAAAACCCTGTCTCCCAAACTAGAAAAATTCTGTGTCTTGGGAGACAGTTACAATGCTACCACAGTAAATCCAGGGGTTTTGTGAGTCGTAGTCACGCGAGCATCATATATATACTAGCAAAAATTGATACCTACCTACCTACACTAAACGCTAATGGTTATACTAAGATTCTCACGCCTTCTACCACGGAGACCCAGTCTACCTGCCATGCGCTGCCCCGCGAATATATTTTCGAGTTCTGCACAATAACGGTCAGGGTTGAAGTTTCATAAATCCATCTGTATCCTAATTTTAAATTATGGCTAGTTAAAAATAGTTTCTCAATAAAAACCGTGAATCCCTCGTGTCGTGCCCTCTTCAGCGTTCTAAACACGCTGTCGCAAAGTGGGTAAGTAGGTATCTCGTGATTCCTGCACACGTACTTTACTGTCTGACTGTTACTGAACCGTCGTAACTCTGAATCGAAGAAACATCCGTAAAATCACTCACTGAATGTCACCGCACGAATTGCCTCCACCATCCCTTATAGCCATCCCTAACCTTACGCCTTGTTGTAACTCTATTACGAGTGTCACAACGAATGTGCGAACGTGAATTCTAAAATTTAACATTGTTGCTCCAATTTTATCAGTACTAATGTTACACAGCGTGTACTGTGTGTATTGTTACAATGTACTAAGTTTTACAGCGTGTTCAGAACAAGTTTGTCTATGACGGTTATTTTCCGCGCATGAGTGACAGGCGGAGAGCCAATGAACGATTCGCTCGCCCCCTGGAGGGAGCCGCGCTCACCCCCGTGACTCATTTTTAGGGTTCCGTACCTCAAAAGAAAAAAACGGAACCCTTATAGGATCACTTTGTTGTCCGTCTGTCTGTCTGTCTGTCAAGACCCTTTATCTCACGAACGGGTAAAGGTATCAGGTTGAAATTAATACCATATATTAGGATCCATGAACCACACAAGATCTGAAAATTTAAATTTTTTACAATGACGCAATCAAAAGATATGGCATTTTATGTTCTCATCTCCATACATTTATTCAAAAATGCAAAACCTACAGGGTACTTCCCGTTGACCTAAAATTATGAAATTTGGCAAGAAGCTAGGTCTCACAGTACAAATAATGGGAAAAGTCTGAAATCATTAAATATTACAACTTTTCTCACAACTAATGGTAACCAATTGTGGTGAGCTCCCGTTTCAAGAACATTCATATAAGAGAAGAGGGGTCAAGTTGGATGGTCGCTGAGGCGATTTTTGTTTTAGTTCTTTTTAAAAACGGGATCACTTACAAACTTGAAAATTGGTATGTTTATAGTGCATAAGCTATAAAATAACAACAAATATTAAAATTTGGTCAAGCGCGTGTCGGACTCAAAAAATCTAGCACATTAACTTACTGAAATTTCAACTAATACAATTATGTTAATGTGGTGGTACGGAACCCTCAGTGCGCGAGTCCGACTCGCACTTGGCCGGTTTTTTTCACTTCTGCGCACTAACTTACACAGACAAAGTTATTATGTACGCAGTATACCAAATTGAATCGCGAGTATTCGCGACACACCATAGGATTACTTCGGAAAACCACAGTTTAATCTAGCTTTTTCTGTTTCAGGTACAAACAAAAGCACTTTGCCTGGACGGTGTGCGCAACTTGGTATTCAAGTCTGCTGTCTCCTGCGCATGTTACCACTGCCAAAAAGAATAGGCTGCTAAGCTGGTGACTGTCATCCTAGAGGCCCCACCAACTATATTTCAGTAGTAGTGTAACTGTACAAGATAGCTATGACTTTTTAGTCTATTCGGAAAGAATTTTAGTGTAGGTAGTGTTACAAGATCTTAGTTACTTATAAGACTTTCTTTTGGTAAGAATTTTCGGTAAAAAATAATTCGATGAAAGATCTCTTGGTAAAATGCATAGGAGACTCATGGTACGCAAGGCAGTAAGTGGTAATAAGGTCAAAGCCGACTGTATAAATTGTAAAAGGTTCTTCATTTTATCGATATGAAAACAAAAAAACTGAGGAAATCCAATTTCTTTGCATACTGGTATCCAGAGAGAAGGTATACATACAGACAGGCATGACGAATCCATAAGGGTTCCGTTTTTTGCCATTTGGCTACGGAACCCTAAAAATTATGTTTGAATTTTATTCTTATAAAAACATTAGCGATTACTCCACCGACAAGAGCGAAGCTCTTAAGTTTAAAGAAGAAGAAAAACTATAATTTTCGCAATACCGCCTACACTGACGAAATGTCTGCCGTCTGCTGTGCCCCTTAAAGACTTTCCAGTACGATAGTTATTTTATGATGCTTCACGGTTGGAGACAGTCACAAAGATATGCTGCTTGGCGGCGCGATCTTCTCACTGCGTGGTGGCATTGAAAGTACACTCAATCAAACGTCATCAGTGACAACATCGCCACAAATTCCAGTCTACATACCATTGATGATGTGTAATTGACTGTACGTATTAGGCAGTATTAGCTAAATAAAATTGTAGAATACTTTGTGCAATGTACCTACATTTGTATCTGTCGCACAAAATAACTTTAGCTATGTCAGTTGATGCGCAGAAGTTAAGTCATTAGAAAATAAGTCATTTTTGACTTCTGGGCATCAATGACATGGCTAAAGTTATTTTGTGCGACGTCTACTTGTACTAAGGGTATATCGGGAGTGATTTTTATGTATTACAGCCTATGCACGTAAAAATAAATAAAATAAACAGTTTATTTACATCATCTCATTTATTTGCTCAACTTATTGACAATTTCGAAAATCACAGTTATTACTTTTGACAGTAGTTTGTAACTAATTAATTACATTATAACACTGCCTGCTATGTAAACGGGAGACGGGTACAAAATGCTACTATAAATATTATTTTATTGGCCACAATACATTATTATTAATACAGAATTGTTTTTGGACCCTGGGCCAAAGTTGAGATGTTATTCAGAACATAAATACGATCAATTTTCATAATATACATGACATGGGTCGGAAAACGAGAAAAGTTTTGATTACCCTACACAACAACATAGCAGTGCAAGTTTTTTACGGAATAACAAAAAAAAAACTCGTTTATGACCCATGTTTTTTGTGAAAGTTGTTCAGATTCGTGCACTGACTAGCATACAAAATTTCGCTTGACGTCCAAAAAAAAAACCCGGTATTACGTACTTATCTAAAACGGGTAGAACTTTCAGAAATTTCTGAGAAGAAAAAGTAAAATAAAAGAAGTTAAGACAAAGCGAATTAAAAGTAAAAAAAAACAAATTATAATATAATACTAAGAAATGTTTTATAATTTAAAATATAAATAAAATAATGAGAATAGTACAGTGAAGGGCGAAATAAGTCGACTCTCGTGATAAAAATTACAATGAATAATAAAACACACGCTTTTAATTAAATGAATAGAAATAAAACAAACGGTGCGTGTGGTAAAAATCTATGGGGATCCAATACAATGCAATTGGAATAACACCTAAAATAAATATGTGCATCACCTCGGCTAGTCCATGATACGTGTAACAAAAAGGACATAACAATACTGAAGGATTTGAATCAACAACAACAACCAAGGAACATAGGGAGATACAAAAAAGTGGACAGCGTATTGCGGGATGTAATTTTTTTTTACTACGACTTAATATGTTCCTTAGAAAAAGTTGTTCAGTTCAAAGGCAGATTTAAATTCTTCAATATTATCATATTCTTTTGTTGTCATAAGTTGTATTTAACAAGTCATGAATACTTAATTGTTACCTCAACCCTGCGAGTCACAATTTCGAGAAATCGTGGACTAGTACGTTAAAAACTAAACCAACGCTCTAAACCTCGCAGGACTATCATTATATACTTTTTTGCTAATACCATTATAAGATGTTTAATAAATGTACTCATAAACTTTTTGACCTTATCAAACAATATTTTCAGATTCTGGGCAAGCTCGTTCTATCGTCGACCTCATCTCTGTCCTAGAAATAGGTCAAGATCCCATTAACAAAAAAGATAAATCGTCAATCAAAGCAAAAATATTTCTGTACAACGATTCACATTTATTGCCAAATATTTTCAAGTTCATGAGTACATATGCCTTAACGAAAGAAGTGTGCATAAAAGTATACATCTTATCAACGTCAAAACAAGACTAGACTAGCTGAGGTTACGCACACAAAATACAATAAAAAAAATGGTGTCATGTCACCTGTGATACCACTTACGATTTATTTAATAAAATATTTTAATGGTGGGATCGTAGCTCATCTATTTACAACGTACCAACTGTTTTAGACTTCACTCGAGTCACCTACACTGCTACTTGACATAGTTTTGTACAACGCTCTAACTTGACTACCACGCGGCTGGCGTAGCACTGACGAAGCACGCTTCATGTTCAAGGGGTATGTTTAGTAATCGTATTCCGGAAAGGCATAAAACTAGATGGCGCTAATAAACAGCCTGAGAAGTTATTACGATTTATCGAGTATTCCGCTTAAAAAACATACAAAATTTCAATGTAAGCGTGTCTTTATATTGAAACTATGTTGAAATTTTGCATGATTTTTTAGCAGAAAACTCGGTAGTTCATAATTACTTTTCAGGTTATTTGAAAGCGCCATCTAGTTTTAATGAGTTTTATGCTTATCCGGGGTACGTTTTCTAGTATGGGGATTGCCAGTCTTGTTATTATTCGTCCATGACGAAACTGCATAACTTTCCCAACGTAACATAGTTTTTTTTACTTACCTGTACTGTCACACAGCTGGGCACAGGCAGTTACGAAATAAAAAAAATATTCCATACAAATTGACCGGAAAATGTGGTAATTTTGAAAATAGAGCTACCGTTTTATTGTTTTTTTTTTAATTATTCGTAATCGTGCTCACGAAAAGTGCCCCGATTACGATGATATTTACAAATAAGGGATTTACGGGGGCGACAAATCGATCTAGCCCTGTGTAAACCAAATTTCGATCTCATTTGGTACGGAGATAATATAAATGAATCCCTTTTTAAAGCATCATACAAAACTATGTTACAAACTCGACAGATTTATTTCATTCGTAAACCACACTACTTCGAAATATGTTCAAAAGTGCTACTTTTAAACGTCTACCATATCATTTTGTAATATTTGCATTTTCTAGTTTTATAAATGTAACACTCAATGCATTCGGGAATGCATCACCCTCGTACCTTACAACTTTACACAGAATCTTGGAGAAAAAATTCCATGAGCTTCAAATATTTATACATAGTAATAATTTACATTTAAACATAACCGCAAGAAAACGTTCACAGAAACGGATTTCCTATGTATTTTCGAAGCATTAATCGATAAACGTTACTTCGAAAACGATTTGTCGAAACGAAGATAATTCAAAAACCAAAAACAAAGCAACTGAAAAAAAATCTTCGAAAATACATAAAGAACCCCAAAGAATGACGTACATAAAAATATTATAATCGAAGCCTACACTCAACTACATTAACGCGCAAAAAGCGTCCAGCATATTAAAATACACATTAAAAGTAATCATTAGAAGCGGCACACTAAACCGCGAGAGACAAAAGAACATTAGGATCGAATATCGTGTTGAGATCAATCATAGTAAACGAAGGGCCGGGGCCGCACACATCACTAAACAGAATTTTCATCACATTAAAACGTTCGACTCGAATAAACGTTGGTTTTCAGTAATTTCTTGAAAATCACTTCCTAATCACACAACTAATTTTCTATTGAGCGTTTTCGTTCAATCCATCATCAGTTTGGTTAACGCTAAAATACAATAAGGAACAAAAAAAGTATAACAATAGAAAAACATTTTCCAAGAAAAATAGTTCAAACAACATACGAAAATTAAACTCTTTAAACTAAATGTGCTAGATGTTGAAATCTTTTTTCGTATTAAGGCTTACGTTCCATGGAAAAGTAATTGAATTTCATGTGCTGATTATCATAATTCATTACTGTCATACTCTATTTGTTACACATTGTTAAAGTAATGAATTTCGACCAACCGATCACAATAAAGCCATCTTTGATGTCTTCACTCACACGACGTTGCTGTGGCTTTATAAATGTGTGTGTATGTGCGTGCCCCTCATCTATGAACACGCCCGCGCGTGTGTGAGTGAGCCCGCGTCGAGCTCGTGCACGTGCGGGGGACGTGTCTTTGGTATACAGGGTGTCGGCGAGCCGAGGCTGACCTGCAAATAAACAAAAACAAATATTAATATTACATACCGGCTAAAAACAGTATCAACCTTCCTCTGGGTGTCATAAAAACCACTAAAGGGTATTAAAACCGGCAGATGGGCAGCAGCTGAATACACACCTACGAGGCGGGCCTACGTGCAGTAATGCTGTTATATTTGTATATACTCCCGTGCTTGGCAGCCCATGGGAGGCTGCAGTACTCACCTCACTACGCCTGCTTGGCACGCTACTGCTGTTATAGCTGTATATACTCCCGTGCTGGGTCTATGGGAGACTGCAGCAGCGTATTTCACCTCACTAGGCCTGCTTGGCGCGCTTGTGGGGCGGTACTGCAGTTATACCCGTATATACTCCCGTGCTAGGCGGCCTATGGGAGGCTGCAGTAAAGTACTCACCTCACTAGGCCTGCTTGGCGCGCTTGCGGGGCGGTACTGCAGTTATACCCGTATATACTCCCGTGCTAGGCGGCCTATGGGAGGCTGCAGTAAAGTACTCACCTCACTAGGCCTGCTTGGCGCGCTTGCGGGGCGGGCCTATGGGCGGGATCTGCTGCTGCTGCGTGGCGAGCGCGCGGAAGGCCTCGGCGATGAGGTGCGGGTGCGACGAGATCATGTTCTTCCAGCCCGGCGTGTCCATCACGTCCGTCGCGTGACTCCTGCAATATACCGCAATCACTCACTATTCTACACTGCATCGAGATCATCATAAGAAACTCACAAAAACTGCGACATGACACAGTATCGCAAAAATTATAAATTTTATCTGGATCAAATTCAAACTTTTTGAATTTGCACCACGTTTTTAACCAGAAATAACTATCAAATTGAAAAAGGACTAACGTGTTGATAAAGTCGATGGTCTGCGCCTTGAGCTGGTCCGCCGAGTGTAGGTCCGCCAGTATGAGCGTGTCGGCCGCTGACTCCACAGATAGCGACACACACAGCGCTTCTTCACACATCACTTTGAGTCGCTCTAACGCGTACTGAAATACAAAAAGAGACATTGTTAGTTTTATATCAAATTTTGTTTTCCGAAATATACACGCAGCAAAAAGTCTGCGGACGTTTATGTTTAGTCATAAACTCATTACATATTAGGTCTTTACCTATGAAATTGCCGTTTTGTATGGCGAATTTTAGGTAAACTCAATTTTCAGTACTAACATTTTTGCATTTTTCTTAGGAATTATAAATCCAATTTTTTAAAAAAATTTTAAGCATTATTGGGAAGACATTAGGCTAACAGAAGCTTAAATTTAATTTTCGTAAAATATTATCTGTAAAAAAATATAACAAATCTAATGATGAAATCGGACGACATTTAAGACGAACAATTTTCAAACCTTTAATTTTATATATCAAACTAAAAATAAAAACTTTATTTTATGCGTAAATTGATAACCTTGAAGTCAACTTTCAAATATAAATCAAATGAAAAAAATAGCATTAGAATTATAGGAATTATGATCTCATTAATATGTAAGAAAATTTCGGCAATTTCATAGGTAAAGACCTATTATACTTCGTCTAAGCTCATATAATGTTTTCGTAAATATACATAATCTTGGCATGTACGAAGTTACTTCTTTATGTTCGAGTGAAGCATTTGATACAGTTCGGCATGTTAAATTATTGCCTATGAAGAGTTTTTAGGATAAAAAACATTGTTAAGGCTTACACAAGATTGATTAATTAATATGGTAGAGGAGCCGAATGAGAATTATTTTTGCTGAACATCACGTTTTTTTGTCCTTTTTCATTTCCAGACAATGGCCTCCTGAACACCGGGCTCCGGTCTGGAACTTCATACATAGTTTTTCGTGATCCTCTCATAAAGCCCCATCTCCTGAGTCATCTCTTTGTCGCCCTAATTATCACTGACGGAGAAGACGCAGGTTCGAATCCTGCCTGTGGTTGTAAAATTAATCGAATTTCTCCTTTGTAAATTTATCTGACCACAAGAAGTGTTAAAATAAAGTATTTTATCATAGTGACTTATAATCTAACAGTTGAGATTATCAAACTGTTTTTTGTATAAACGAAATAAGTAATAATAGTAATCACAAAAGAAGAACCGATAGGTATGCAGATTATTCTGACTAGCAAATGTCTTCCAGCAGCTTTGGAAAACGAAACAAGAAAGTTACTATTTTCCGTTTACAATTTGTAGGTAATGTTTTAGTAACAAAATACCTACCTTATCCGCAGCGGCTAATAGGTCGTCCGCCATCTTATCTAGGTTGGGCGCTCGGCCGGTGTATATGAAGCGAAGCATCTCCCGCAACACTTCGTGGTCCACGTCGGTAATGTCTACCCGGTTGCGTTTCCGCTCCTCCATCTCGTGTTCAAACATCGCTGCGAACACTGGACTCCGCGCTGGAATTTAAACAAAACATTCTTTGAAAAAATAGTCAGATTTGATCAAATATAAAAAAGCTTTTCAAAAATTTGGTACAGTATTCACTAAAGAGATTTAAACAACTCGAAGTATTAACCGCCTACACTGGCATGCCTAAGACATACTATAATAACATTGGGTTGATAAGGTTTATATTCCAACCAGAATTTCAAATAGGACTCGGTCCCTTTAACGACTTAACATGTTTTCATAGTTCGAAGAAACTATCAGAACATATTTTTAAACAATCAAGGGATTTCTGATTAGCATTTTGTTGTTTTATCCATCCATATCGTAGTAAGAACCCGTCATATTGTGTCAATCTGATTGCTAAAAAGATGTTCATAGTATCTTTATTTCTTCGCGTGCCTTTCGTTGGCTACTGTTGTAGTAGTATTTTGTTGTTTTATCCATCCATATCGTAGTAAGAACCCGTCATATTGTGTCAATCTGATTGCTAAAAAGATGTTCATAGTATCTTTATTTCTTCGCGTGCCTTTCGTTGGCTACTGTTGTAGTCAGTTCATAAATAGTAAAACACCTATACTATCATCAAATAGTTAAGCCCAAATGCAAAACATAAGTATCTTACGACAAAATCTGTTGTCTTATGACAAGTTCTAACAATTACAAACCAAACAATGTAGTCATCTTAGTCTCCACCGCAATAAAACAAAACCTACTCAACTAAGTTCTAATAAGGTCGCATGAAGATCATAGAGCCAATTCTATCGTAAAGTCTAGGTGACCGAGACCTACCCATTATTACCAAGGGCAAGAGCTACTCGTATTTGAAATTTTGATATTTAATCTGCTGATTATGATATAGTTGCTAAAGTATTTAAATACTAAGCTTAAACCCGCAGTTTTAAATCGACCTTCATTATTCTTCACTTCTCTGAAGGTTAAATACTTAGACAATGATAAACGATCAAAATAACAGAAGTCATACAAATTGCGCTATCAGCTGATCGACTTACGACAAGATATTGATATAATTTTCAAGTTTATCATAATCGTAAAAGGCGATTTTACAGACAGGATTACATCCTACAGAACTATTGTTATACCATCATCATAACATCCCATGAAATGTCCACTACAGGACAGGGAGCTCCCTCCAGAATTCTAGCTGTTGCTGGAAAAATGTGGAGGGGAAGTACCATAGTCACCTCGCTTGTCAGCTTTACGGCTGGCACCATGGGCCGCGGTTGTAGGTGACCGCAGTAAGTAAGATGGTATGATACACAGGAGGATGCTGCTGCCCATCCTCCAGTTTATAACCCTTATTCGCCTCTTACGACACCCAAGGGTATGTATGGGATGGTAATATTCTTTGCCGGCACCACACGGGACACCATTATACCATTGTTATACCATTTGTTACACAAAATTTTTGTTTTGTTTGTTGATTCTAAATTGTATACAACGTTTTTCGTTACAAATTACAAACCTGAAGGATGTGGCTCTGCTCAAGAATCTGATTTCTTTCCCCATAATAGAACACAGACCGATAGAGTCTGTGCGGAAAGAGAATGGGCATAAGAATTGAGGTCGCAGCTGTGCTTAATTACCGTATTTGTCGTGCTGTCAACACTGATAAGTCACTCTCGTTCATTATAGAGCGACTCTAACATCTTGATATTTTGAGGCTGTGATGGAATGTTTTTAGATTGACAGCACGACAAATACGGTAATTAAGCACAGCTGCGACCTCAATTCTTATGCCCATTCTCTTTCCGCACAGACCCTACGAAAAAGAAAACGCGACAGCGCTTTTTAAAATGGGAGGTCAAAAATTATTTGTCGTATTTCGACCTATATTCCTTAAGAAACATTCAGTTTCATGAGCAGATTCACCTCCTTAGTATTGTAACAAACACATTGTAAAAAAAATTGCAACAGAATTTCCAAGTCAATTTTCCATAGTCATAAAGAACATTAAATGAAAGTAACTTTCAAACAATTTGAGAGATGTAATTACAGTGAAGACTGTATTTTCCCACTAGATTTAAATACTACATTTCACTAGAAAGCAAATTGCAAGTAATGTTTCTTTTTATAGGGCTATAAAAATTCTAAGTCATCAAGTTAGTTGCGTCACAATCACATGTTCAAGATTGGATTGTACATAATCTTGATTGAAATCTTTCATCAAATGCAATTAGCAAGAATGAAAGTGATAAACTAAACATGTTTAGAACTGCATTAGACTTTATCATAGAATGAAACAACCAAAAATAGTTGAATTGTTGACTCGCTTCACCTAATTATTTTATTTATATTCATTACTTACTATTTCTTTTGAGTAATTCAATAGTCTTTGATAAAATTACTTCGCATTAGCACAACTCTACCAAAATAGCCATTCCCATTTAAGCTTTCTCACAAAAAATAAAATCACTCTCTAGGCCTGGCGCCTTGGTGATCTTGGAAAATCGAAAATAATAAACAAACAACCAGACGAGTTTGCAAACAAGAAGACAACAGGACTGGAAAATAATATATAAAATACTAGCTGGTGCCCGCGACTTCGTCTGCGCAGGTTTATTAATTGTAGCCTATGTGTTATTCTGATGTATAAGCTATGTTATTGTAAAGTTTCATTAAAATCCATTCAGTAGTTTTTACGTGAAACAGTAACAAACATACATCCATATAATACATGTTTGCAAACTTTCGAGTTTATAATATTGGTAGGGTGATTACATTTTTTGTTTCCTAATTGGCGAAAACCTTAAGTAGGTAAGAGGTTTCTGAATTCAATGACTAATTCGGCATACATTGCTGGGAGAAATAAGTCGGTAAATTCCAATAAAATTCAACAATTCGCAAAGGAAACTTATATGTAAGGTACCTTGAAACTTGGCTCATAAACAGGAATAGGATCATTAAAGATAAATAAAAAATACCAATTTTTTTCGGCCATAAATGATGAAGTTTTAAAAAAAATCGTTTTCGTCAAATATCGATAGGTCGTATGGCAGAATGTGATGATTAGTCATTGCCTATCATAAAAAAAAAACTAACAGCTGTATAAACCGACCACAGACTACTTAGAACAGCTGTCAGTTTTGTTTTTTTTTTAAGACTGTCCATGGCTACGTTTCATTCTGCCATACGGATAATCGATATTTGACAGAAACAAAATTAATTTTTAACTTACCACCGAAAAAAAATCGTATTTTTTATTTTTACTTATTGACCTTATCCCTGTCTATGAGCCAAGTTTCGAGGTACCTTACACATACGTTTCCTATGCGAATTCCACTTAAATTAGGAAAATTCTCAGCTACAAGCTTTAAGGGGCTACCTGCAGTCCACTAGCGACTCCATGCCTCCATCAGTTAAAAAAATATTACTCGCTAAAGACAAAACTTATCGAAAATCCGGAAAGACCATGGAGCACAATAGGGAAAGACAGATTAAAGATAAGATGCCCTTGTTTATTTAGAACCCATCAACTCTGTCAAATGATTCACTGTAGTTACAGATACAAAAACTGCTAAAAGTGGCCGTATTTCGCAATTTTGGTATCTGTAACTACATGAACTATATTTTAAAGAATTTATAGGTTCTAAACTTAGTTCTAAATAAACTAGGGTACCTTCACTTTAATCTGTCTTTCCAGATTTTTGATAAGTTTTGTATTTAGCAAGTAATATTTTTTAAACTGATGGGGGCGCTAGTGGACTGCAGGAAGCCTCTTAAGACGCTTCTTACACTAAAATTAGCAGCCACAAGCTCGTCAATGCAAATGTCGATCTCATGTACACGTCAATAACGTTCGTATTAGAGTGCTCTGCAACGTGGCTGTTACGATTGTCGTACAGAGACTAATTGGTCAAGAAAAATTTGGATTTACGTATCAAGACATTGACTGATTTTAAAAAGGTACGAAGTTATAACAAATAATTTCCTGCAAAAATTTTGTAAATCCATCTATCCGTTTAGGAGAAATATCGAGTTTAGTGTGATTTTGGAAGCAAAAAGCTCTTTGCTTTATTATTTTTTTCTAAGGTATTTTAAATTGTGTCGAAAAGATATACGTACAAATTATAGCCTAAACATGGATAATCAACATACCTATATTTTTTTCATATTTATTTCTTGAATAACGACCTAAATTTGCAAAACACAGAGAGAATCGCCTTAATAGCTAACATTAAAGATTCACCTAGTTGAACTTGAAGGACACGAAACTACACTTGATTGTTAATACATTACATATTCCACCCCAAGGTACGCCTATAGCTTATCCTCATCGATCAACACAACGGCCTTGCGCTTTAATGAAACCACAACGTAAGCTTGCAACATAATCTCTGGGAATCTAAGATATTCCATTACGTTTTAGCACTTTGTATGTATATGGCATTTATGTATTAACTTCTATCATGTGCCGCGAATGACCCGCAAGCGATATACATTGGTGTTTATTCAATTAATTTTTCATAAACAGCCATTTTTCTTTTATTGTAAATGTTTTCTATACTATTTCCATACTATTCCCCGACGGGAAATAGGCGTGATGTAATCATACTCGTATAGCAGAATGTCTTGTAATTTATCGTGTAAGTAAGTATAGCTTAATAACTTTTCTCTTTAATAATAACAGCATTGTCAAATCCGCCTTTTGTAAGAGCCATTCCCGGACATACATACATACATCGAGCGCGAATTTGAAATAGTCGCGTATTCCTGCATATTCAGTACAAAAAACCCTCAGGTGATGAGGTGAACCACGAGAATCTCGCGGGCGGGTGTGCGCGGGGATGCGCTTTGGATTGCAAAGGGAGCGACTGACCATCCCCTTTTTGAAATCGTAACCCGGAAAAGTATAAAACTAGATGGCGCTAATAAATAGTCCGGGAAGTTATTATGATTTATCGAGTATTCTGCTAAAAAAATAAAACGAATTTAAATGTTAGCGTTTCTTTACATTGAAACTATGTTGAAATTACAGAATACTCGGTAGACCAGTAGACCATAATTAATTTCTAGATTATTTGAAAGCGCCATCTAGTTTCTATGAGTTTTATGCCTTTCCGGGTTACGTTTTCTAGTATGGGGATTGTTAGTCTTATTATTATTCGTCCATGCTATTACTTTATTCTGTGCCTCTAAGTCACAACTAACAAAAATCTCTAGAAAAGATTACATGGTACTAGTTCTTCAAAACGTTCTTTTTCCAACGATTACATATTTTTACCATCTGCTGTGCATCAATGTATTCACCGTTCGACCGACACTATTTACGTGTATTTAATAAATGACGTGTTGAGTTTAGATAAAGCATCAGTTCGTCCTATTCGACCTTAGCAGGAAAACGAACGCGGAAATACCACACTTGTCACGTTATCGCGACTAACGCTAGGATTAAATTGTAATCACTACTTTTATCACTCATAGTCATATTCTTATCGAAACGGTGTAACGTGAGTTCGTGTTTTATTGGAAAAGATAGTTATGCCATGCCTTTATAGGCATTTTTGTTTGTGCAATAGTGCATAGCAACTCTTTTAGTTACAGTTTTTATATGGTTGGTGTTTTATACAGCTAAATGTTTACAGTTGATTTAGAATTTAGTTTTGGAATACACTTTCATCCAAATCACTTGCGCGATTATTTCTCTTGCGCACATTTAGGATGTGGAAAGATCTCCCCCCTGCGTTTTTCCCTGGTAGTTACGACATGGGGTCTTTCAAAAAGCGGGTTATCAAACTTCTCAAAGCTGGCAACGCATTAGTACCACCCACCCCGGGTGTTGCAAGTGTCTGTGGGCAGTGACACTTGCCATCAGGTGAGCTGTCTGCTCGTTTGCCGGCTCTTACATAAAAAAAAACTCATTTGTCATTTCATTATGGCATTTTGGTGAGCAAATGAGACATCCGAAACCCAGAGGAAAAACTATACCCTATTTGGTCAACTTTACCGTTAGAGTTATGAAGCCGCCAAATACCCTCGGATTTGGCTTTCTGAAGCACGGAAAGCTCTCTTGTCGTTACGCTAAATGGTCCCTCGTTCAAGTTCGGACCACGGCCAATGCTCTTTTAATTTCTTGATTGTTAAGTAAGAGCAATACTTACTTTAAGTACTAATACTTTAGGTAGTTTTTTCTCTAGCCGGTAATGTCCCACTGCTGGCAAAGGCCTCGATGGTTGGAGCAGCAAAGACGAGGCATCTTTGCTCCTCCAACCACATAGATTTATATAGTCAAGATAGATCTTGGGAACAAGCGGTTCAAAATTTCCCCATACAAGGAAAAATAGCGCCATCTGTGAAAAATCGCGTGAACTACGTTGTGTAGTACTTCGGTCGGTGCTAAATACACGGAACGGAAATAATATGGCGGGAAAAAACAAAACAAACTTTTTACTGTTTATATGTGATTTAGGCCTGGTTTTTCAGTTTCATTAATTGGATTATAGTCAAAAACAATAATAAGAAATAACAATAATAATAAGAGTATATTGTTTCTTCAACTAAGAGCATTCCATTTTGTTGGTAAGTTTATTTCAAGTATTTGCATCCAGTGTTGACAATATGACTGACAACGACTGACATTTGTTGGTCCTAAACGTCAAATTTCGGACCAACGAATTGGGGACATTGTAACGTGCCGATGGGCTAGTACTTATATATAAGTAAATGTCCAACCATCAAAGTTTTGAGCGAATTCCCTAAAACCGCCTTTGTAAAATCATCACGTTATCTATTCATTGAGTGAGAGAAGACTCAACGACTACCGTTGCGGATGCATGCGCTCACGGGCCTAGTTCAGTCCAACTTCGAGTTCATATTACCCGAATCTATTCAAGTCGCGAGTAAATAGGCTTCTTCTGGCCAAGTTCATCCCATCGTCGACCTCATTTATGTCCTCAAGACTACATCGAGGTGTAAGCCCATTGACAATAAAAAAAAATAGAAACATTAATTTTAAAAATACACACCTGCTAATATAGCTTTATGCGCCTGGAATTCCCTGCCTCCAACAGCGAGCGTGACATCCGAGAACCGTTCGTTATCGAACAACGCCCCTAGATCGTCAGACAGTCTGCACTCTGGCACTTTGAACTGCACTACGTTGCTCTGCCCACTAATATTGATGCTGTCCGCCACGACTGACACTTCACAGAATATCGTCAGTTTGTCTTCTGGGAGGAGGCCGTTCGCTTCGTCGAGCAGGAAATCTCTGGAATTCGATAAAAAATTAGTTAGTTTGGATTCTGATTCTTTCACACTATACCGGGTGTTAATTTGATTGCGTGTCACAGCTCAGGGGCGCGCCGGCAGCGCCGGGATCAGAATCAGTATCAGTAACTGAACAACTTTTCCCAAGGAACATAGGTCGAAATACGAAAATCAATTTTTGATCGCCCATAGAAACTGCATCAGCTGATAGCGCATATTGTATGAAAAATAAAATTTGGTTATTCGTATTTCGACCTATGTTCCTTGGGAAAACTTCTTGAGTTACTGATACTGATCCCGCCCCTGAACTATGGCACACAATCAAATTAACACCCTGTGTGCACGTTTGTATTATTACCGCACAATTAGCAGCGATCACATTTATGTAAGTAGGTAATTAAATTAATGTTTCTTATTAAATAAATCATAATATATTACCTATATTTCTTTAATTTAGATTTATTAATTCGTAACTATATTCCTCATTTAATTGCGTACTAGCTCTATTTCACAAGTGCTAACAGAATAACAGTGCTGTAGCGCGCTGCTGAGTCAGGGCCTATTACGGCACACCATCTCTATAGCCATGGGGTCCCATTCCGTACTACGGTTTTTTCGACGGAGTAAATAGCCCGAGTTCATTTGGCCCTTTTGTTTCTAATAATTAAACTAAATGTTACTACTAGGTTGGTAGGTAAAGGTGTAAACTATGACATTAATTCAATTTTAACATCCAGATATCAATTTATTATAAGAAAATACCTTATGGAAAAAATAGCCCGAACAATTTTCGGCACAAATTCGTTCTATGACGTGAGGCATCTGTACTAGTATAGTATTATATTATCTGTGCTATAGCTTACATTTAATATAGCTTACATTTAATAATTGATTGTTGTTTACCTTTTTTCTATAATATTATTAATTTTTCTTTATTATAAATATTACTTACTACAAAAACGCGTAGTACTTAGGAGGGGATTTACCATAGTCACCACGCTTGCAAGCGTTGCGGATGGCGTCCGCTGTTGTTGGTGACCGCAGTACGTAAGATGGTACGATACACCGAAAGATGCTGCTGCCCATCCTCCGGTTCATAAGCCCTTAGTCGTCTCTGACCACACCCACGGGTAGAGATGGGTCGGTACTATTCTTTGCCGGCAACACATGGACGGGACTTTAATAGTTGATGTTAATTCCGACTTGATACCTTCATCCGTTTGTGAGAAAAAGGGGTTTTGAAGGACAACGAATTGATCGTAGACGTGTTTTTTTTGAGGTAAGGAACCCTAAAGATCAATATTTAAAGAACGCCAAACACTTATAGAAGCTATTACAATCCAAAGATATTACGAGAAGAAAAATGTTCTTAGAACTTGGCTAGTGACATAATCTTTGTATTAAAGTTTGGCAGCGGTCCAAATCAAACTTGCAGAGCGTCTTATGAAACTTTGGAGGTCACCCGAACGTAACATTTTGAACTCTACAACTTATACTAGTAACTATTATTTTTGTTCTGAAGCTTTATTAATTCTTCTTATTCTTTATTATTTCTCCTGATCAGTGGACAGTGGGGACTGTCCACTGATCAGGAGTATGATCGATAGGTGCAGATCTCTTTTAGTTATAGATTACTAACATAGTTTTAAGGCTTACTACGAGTAACCCATATGGATCATGTTGTCCGAAGTAATTTTTATTTTTATTTTATTTTATTTAAGAAACAAACAGTCGCAAAGTTAGACTATGTAAATAACATATATAAAACATATATAAATATTTGTATAATATTTGTAACAGCATTACATATTATAACGTACCCATCTCTGCCAGTGGGTGTCGTAAGAGGCGACTAAAGGCATAAGGACCGGAAGATGGGCAGCAACATCTTTCTGTGTATCTTACCATCTTACATACTGCGGTCACCAACAACAGCGGTCGCCAGCCGCAACGCTAACAAGCGTGGTGACTATGGTAAATCCTTTCTAAGTATCTACCACGCATTTTTTGGAGGGCGTTCCCTGTCCTGCAGTGAACGTGTTATGGGATGATATGATGATGATAATTATAACTATAACTAGTAATTATACTAGTAACTACTATTTTTGTTCTGAAACTTTGTTAGTAGTAGTTAGTTTTAGTACTATTGTACTGTGGCTTTTTTGGCTAAATAATAAACATTTTATTATTATTTATTATTAATAATACTTCTTAACCTATATACTATTCGAGAAATATTTGTAATAGCGTTCTCTAAAAATAAAATTAAGCGGTTTATAGGGACGAAAAGTTGATAATAATATGGTAAAAATTAGTTGTCACTGTTTTTTGAACAATGCTTCGGAAATGATCTCTACAAGGTGTCACAGAAAGGGTATATCAACCCTGACGGATGTGATTCTGTCCATGAAACTGAACAACTTTAAAAAAAAAAAAATAGGTCGAGATACGAAAAACTTTTTCGTCCTACCGTACAAAATGCGCTATCAGCTGATTCAGTTTCTATGTGAGATCAATTTTTTTTTCGTATTTAAACCTATGTTCCTTAGGAAAATTGTTCAGTTTCATGGGCAGATTCACATCTCTTAGGCTTGGTATACCCTTTTTTTACACCCTGTATAGTGCGATTCAGACACTTGCACAGTGATACAGCGCCATCAGGCTGCCTTTTTTCGCCGAAGACAGGCCGAAGAACACGGATTCGATCCTCTCTCACAACTAATATTTTAGTGTAGGCCACGTAGCAGTTGACCTCAACATAATTCTCTCAGGCAGATTTTATTTCACAGGATGATAAAGTACCATTAATTAAATGTACCTAAATGCAAAATATCCATAAAAATATTACAAAAAAAAATTACATACATTTTTGTAATTTTTGTATGGAAAAATTAAAAGTACTCATACCAATTTTTTTTTTTGGATTTTTTTATAGAAGGTTTGTGTCATATAGTGTACTCGTAATACCCCAGCAAAGTTTCATCGACTGAGGATGTAATGCGGGGGTCTTCATACAACGATATGCTTCGTTTCCTAGACTATTTGTAGATGAAGGTGTTTATTCTGTTTGAATGTTATTTATCTGTTTATACTTATATGCATATCAATCTACGAGATCCATATTTATCTAGTTTGGGATCACCGATGACATTGTGCGAAATATTCCCCATATTATTATTAATAATTATTCAATAGGGCTTATTACATTGAAATAGAGTTGAATATTGAATAAAATTTAAATGTAATGAATCAACATTTGCATACGTGTGGATTCTTAAAAGGGGTAGATTTCAATAGATATTAGATACCAAATCAGTCACAGTCCAAAAGACAATTAATGTACTAGGTAATCAAATACAATTGATTCTTTTTAGTTTCTTTGCATATCTGGAATCTGAAGTACTGAATATCTGGAGTACTGATGGGTTAGTCCCATAGGATTAACAAATGAAAAACGAAAAAATGATACAATTAGTTAGCCTTTTAAAAATTAAAATCGGACCACGACTGGGTACGGAGATACACTCAAACGAAAATTGTGAAACTATTCGGAAAAATAGAACACGTGACCATTTTTTTTAAACTCCTATAGGTGTTTTGAAAGACTGGCCCGTTGGTGTGATTCGCAGTGTGCGAGCCTTTTGCGCCGTGGGCCGCGGATTCCATCCCCGCTCAGAGCAAACATTTGTGTGAGAAACACAAGGTTTTTATCTAATTATTATATTCTTTATTGCGCACAAATAACAAAGTTTTAAAATGAAAATTGTTTACAAAGACGAGCTTATGTGTGTTTGTCAGGCTCTGATTACCAGGCTCTGCCTAGTTTAGGATTAGATGACCTTGTGTGAAATGTCCCTTGATATTTATTCATTTATTTTGTAACGTGCATAAAAACTGCGCTACTTAGAAATATCAATAAAGTCGGGTAAACATATTCTAAAACTATTCCATTCCGTCGATAGCGTGAAGAGATACTGAGACAAACAGGTTTGACAGACAGACGGACTTTCCGTTTGCCGGGTTCCGTTTTTACCATATTGGTTCGGTAACCTTAAATGTGGGATACGAATGGCATATGAGGTATTGCCCGTTATAAGCCCTTTTTACTGCGGGAAAACATTTAATTCTCGCGGGAAATATATCACAAAAAAACAGCTACACAGTATTTTCTATAAAGAAGCGACACGTGTCACCCAAATTTTCCATTTTTTATACGCGCTTTCTATATTTTCCTCATGACATTCGATTTACGGGACGCCCTTATAGGTTGGAGGGGTAAACTTTAGGGTAAAACCCACGGTTGTCGACATAGTAAGGGAACGAAATTATATTTAAATGTGGGGTCTTTCCCCTGGATTATTCATCAAAATATCAAAGTGAAACAGAAATTTCGTATGTACTGCTAGAAGTCAATAACCCGTGAGTTTGATAGTACAAATTGGTCTAAATACGTTACTTTCCAAAATAGTAACTAAATGGTAAGTAAACTAAAATACTTATATTTGTTGAAAAGAACTGTTCTCTACTGTCATTAAAATAAGTACCTAAGATAAAAATATTTCATACCTACTTATTACATCATCTTATGATTCATAACTAGTACATGATGAGATTTAATGGTGCCGATTCCGGCAGACACAAACTAAAACTAAACTAAATTTGACAGGCCTAAAAGTATTGCTGTCCTTGTTACCCCCTATAGGTTCGAAAAAAGACAACAACACTTTTAGGCCTCTCAAATTTAGTTTAGATTTAGTTTGTGTCTGCCAGAATCGACACCAGTGTCTTTCAAAATTATGTCACAAACAAGTTCATAATTGTATCGTGATATCAGCCGAATGAAGTCTACCGAGGTAATACATTATTAGATTTTGCAACCAATTACTGTCGAAATAGTATAACTTGATGACATCAGTGTGAGAGCAGGACGGAGCGATGCGTAAGATATTGGAGCGACAGAGATAGATAGATAGATAAAACATTTATTCAGTGCCAACAAATACAGCAGAAGAGAAAAACATTTCTAAATTTACTAAAACTTAAAACTTTAAATTAAAAAACACAAAATAAATAAAAGCACTGAAATGGGCGACCAGCTCAGCGTAATGCTGCAGCTCAAGGCCACAGCGCAGATTTTCAGCTGGACCCTTAAGACCAGAGAACTTGAAAAAATTATATAAATTAAGCCAGTCATAGAGACACGTACCGCTCTGTCCTGCTCTCACGAATAGCTCTATCTTCCTATCATTGTAATAAAGCCACATTATTTTGACTTTTAGCTTTTATATGAAATAAACAATGAAGAGGAAGCTTACCTTCTGATAAATTTTTTGAACCCCCAATCCTTTCCTTGAACAAATCTGTATGCTCTCTGTGACTCCATCGCTTTAGTTTCTTCCCGTTTCGCGTTCAATATTGAAAATTTGAACTTCGCACGTACTTCTGATTTGTTACACGACACTAATAGTAAATATAGGGATAAATAGTCTTTACTTTCTTCGTCTAGTCCTTTGGGGTTAACGCGAAGACACCACTTAAGTTTATCACTAGCACCGGCGGAGAATGTCGATGATTTTAGCACTTCACCCATCTCTTCCCTACAGAAACTAAAATTGTTTATCGTCCACATGTAGCTGAATTTCACCACTTTGACCTGGAACAATGGAAAGTTTTCAATTTTAGTAAAAGTTGCATTACACTATGCACTGAGTGTACATGTTACGGGCAATGTGATAAGCCCGGGCACTTTTAATAATGACCGGTCTGTATTAATAATGCCTGACTCAATGGGGCCATGTGATTAAAACAGCATGATTAATCACTTTGACCGGCCATAATGAATAGTGCAAATGGGCAAAGTAATAAAAATAACCTAACCTAGGTTAGGTTAGGTTATTTTTATTACTTTGCCAATTTTTTTTCTTTTGTCTTTTTTTTGTCTAGGGTTGACGTAAATAAAATATTAATTAAAAGGTTAGTTTAGGCTAGATTTGGGTAGGTTAGGTTAGGTTCGTTTTGGTTAGGTTAGGTGGCTTTTATTACTTTGCCCAAGATGGGTCGGGCATTATTCATAATGACCGGCCAAAGTGATAAATTAATCACTTTGCCCGAAGCTCTTGGGCATTATTAATAATGCCCAGTTAATCACATTGCCCGTAACATACACAAATTGACTCGTAAAGCTATTAATCTCATTCATGGAACTGAGCAAAGGCACTTGTTTGCAAACAAAAGCTACTGCATTCTCAATTTCTCATACTCCAGGAAGGATATAATTGCAGAGCAAAAAGCAAACAATGGACCACTCATCGGACGTCAGCAGAGTTATAAATAATGTATTGGGAATCTATTAGCGGCTGGGCCCTTGCAATAAATCTTGTGAATGCAAGCGGTGTAGGTACGGTCAACCGCTTGTCGGTAGAGACTTTTTCAACTCTATTACCACGCCATAAGGTCCAAAAGTGTTTCTACTGATGTGCGGCCGCGTGTACGTCGGTCGGTCGGTCGGTCTTAGTTTAAGGGATGCCTTTAAGTTTTAGGGGACATTTCGGCTGTTTTCATAGCATTTGAGGAATTAGTGATGTTTCGCTGCGAGTTTTTAAAGGTATATATTAATACATGCATCTCATCGTCTCTTTAGCTAAACGAGTCAAAAATAAGGAAAGGTATACGTAAAAATCGTTTTCTCATATGTATTAATTTATATCAATATCATATTTTTATTTCCACCCACACATCATAATTAGGTACTTATAAGCTAGAAACATTATATTTTATGTACACTCAACAGCACGTCAGTAGAAACACTTTTGAACCTTACGGCGTGGTAATAGAGTTGAAAAAGTTTCTACCGACGTGCGGTTGACCGTACTTGTGTTTATAGAGAATAAACGTTTTTCTATTCTATTCTACACCATAAGAAGTGTAAATACATACAGAAGGACTGCATAAGAGTATCAACCACTGAGGACAACAAACTTATTATTTCGCTTATATTGGCCTGTTGTTGTTTGTGAAATAGTTTTAAATCAGCATGTTTGTGTATTCATATGACGTCGTTCGTTATAAATAAAGTTTGAACAAATTTTAAATGCAAGTGTTTTCATAGATTTATTTCTACCTATTTGATAATAAATTAGAATTTACCGCATGAGCTGCATCACAGCCCCTGATTTCTTAGTAATCCTACCCTACATACGTGGGACACTCAGAAATATTTGCGACACTAAAAAAAATTGTTCTACAGGTACATATATTTTTATTAAATCTTTTCAAAGTACTCTCCACCAGCCTCTATACAAAGATTCATGCGTCTGAACCAGTTTTCAAAACACTTTTTCCAGTCCGCCGTAGACACCTCGTTTACAGCCTGCTCGAACGCAGCCAGCGCATCTTCGGGCGACGAAAATTGTATCCCCTTGAGCTAATTTTTTATTTTTGGAAATAAAAAGAAGTCACACGGTGCTAGATCAGGGCTGTAAGGAGGGTGACCCAGGAGTTTGACTGGTGTGCTGTCCAGGAAGTCCCTCGTTTTGAGCGCGGTGTGTGCAGGCGCATTGTCGTGGTGGAGCAGTAGTCCGCGGAGCCCTGTGTTTGGTCGCTTGTTGCTCACAACAGAAAAAACTTCTGGTAAACATTTGGTAGTATACCATTCGGCGTTGATGCTTCTTTGATCTCGTAAGGGAATTGAGGCCAAGTGGCCAGTCAAATTAAAAAAGCTGGCGATCAAAATCTTCCCCCCGCTTCGAGATCGCTTCACTTTGGTAGGCGTTGGTTCATTTTGAAACACCCAAACTGTCGACTGGCGCTTGGTTTCTGGATCGTATTGATAAATCCAGGACTCATCACCTGTTACGATGTCGTAAACACGCCGAGACGAGCCTGCTTCAAATTTGTTCAGCATATCACGGCACCATTCCACCCGGGCCTGCTTCTGAGCGTCGGTGAGGTAGTGCGGCACCCAGCGCGATACTATCCTCCTCACGCGAAGATGCCCGTGTAGAATCTCGTGAACGCTTCCCGATCCAATCTTTAATATGTGCTGAATCTCCTGATATGTAATTCGCCTATTATCTTGGATTAAATTTTTCACTGCTAGCACGTTTTCTTCCGTAATAGCCGTCAAAGGGCGACCGCTTCTTTCTTCATCCCCCAAGGTTGGTCGACCGCGCCTAAATTCGTTATACCAACGATACACGGTTGCCTTGGAGGGGCCTTCATCCATAAATGCCATTTGAAGTCTATCGAACGATTCATCCGGTTTCAGGCGACACTTGAAATCGTAAAAAATCATAGCTCTAAAATGTTCCCGGCGCAGATCCATTTTTCAGTAAGACACGATACTTTGAATTGGCTCGCAAAAAATGTGGAGGGAAATTTTGAAAATGGAACACACATATTTTTACTTACAAGTAATCATATTTTCGAAAAAGATTCTGACCGGCCAGTCTCCCATATATAAAAACTATTTTTCGCAATACTTTCTGAGTGGCCTGGTATAATAGGACGGTTTTCGCTGAATAGTTCGCACCAACCCTAGCACATCCTTTTATGCCTATCTGGGTAATAGCCTCGCTGACGGTCATACAACGGTCGTCAGTCGTCGACGGCTCGCGCCACGCATTGACGACTAAATTTATGGCATATAAAATTTAAACAAAACCACTTATTTAACAGCTTGCTCATATTGCAAGGTCGGGCCTTTGTAAAAGTACTACTACCTGCCTCGGGTGTTTAATATTCACTGAACGATGTTTCGAACAGTTACTTTATGGGACAATGCCCTTGTGCTAATTAGTTTGAGCAACAAAAGTAATAAGACGACAGCCATTTGTCTTGTCGTTCTTATTTTAAACAGTTTAAAAGGAAGATTTTTGCATTAATAAAAAAACTCAAAACCACAAATAGAGCAGGCTCCAATGAGATGTTCGTTTGCAAAAATTGCGGACCGCGAATTGTTTTGTGATTTGTCTACCTGAGATCCTAGACTTTATAAAAAGCCATGTTGCCCCGCGGTTGAACGGTCCGTCTGTTTGTATGTCTGTCCAATTTTTAAAGGCTTGTATCTTTTGAACCGTACTAGCTAGCTGGTTCAAACTTTCACATAATATGCTTTATTATAATGGCTATCTTAGCAAATAAAAAAAACATAAAAAATGGGGGTGTCCCCATACAAAAAGAAATTAAAATATTTTTTTGACGTTTTTTGTTTTAGCTCTATCGTTGAGACGGTAACATACTCACGTGAAAGTTGGTACGATGATATGAGCTATAGTATAACAATAAATAATCAAAACTGGTCAAGTGTGAGTTGGACTCTACAAAATTTGGCACAGTAATAATTGTTTCAACCTATGTCCTATGGGAAAAGTTGATCAGTTTCATGGCTGTATTCACATCTGTCAGGGTTGATAAACCCTTTTTGTTAAATGATAAAGTACTCGCACAATTAATTTAGTATTCTTAAGTGTGTATTATAATGATACATTTACCATAGGACGTAGGTCTAAACAATTACTACTCTGCCTAATTTTGTTGAGTAAAACTCACACTTGACCAGTTTTGATTATTTGTTGTTATACTTTAGCTCATGAACTACAATCGCACCAACTTAAACCGGAGTATTTGCAACAGTTTCAACGATAGAGCTAAAACGAAAAATGGCAAAAACATCACGTTTTTGTATGGGGTCCCCCTATTTTTTTACTTTTAATTATTTTTGTTATTTGTTAAGAAGTCCACCATAATTACACATATTATATGAAAATTTAAACCAGCTAGCTATTACGATTCAAAAGATACAAGCCTTTAAAAATCGGACAGACAGACAAACAGACGGACCGTTCAACCGCGGGGCAACATGGCTTTTTATAAAGTCGAGGGTCTCAGGTAGACAAATTACAAAAAATTTCGCGGTGCGCTATTTTTGCAAACGAAATATCCTTCAGAGCCCGCTCTAAAACCTCGTCACCCCTCGTCGAATCTATGACTCTAAGCTAGGGCAATGATATTCTTATAAAATAATATTTTTTTACTTCAAATAGTCGACTAAATTTATATTCCTTTCATGTTATACAACCAATTTCTATTACCACTTTCTTGTATAAGCGATCAAACTATTTTGCTACGATATTTCCCGGTAACTTACTTTGTAGCTCTAAAGGTCACACGTGGATGTAGCTGGAGTTCTATTAAAATACAAAGTGCAACAGGTAGAGTAGAGAACTTTCAAATCAAAGTGAAGCGGCAACTTCATTTTAATACCCATTCATTTTATAGCGACCTCGGAACGGAAAGTTTGATTGAACTATATTGCTACATTGTCAGCAGAGCTTTGCTACGATTAAAATTACTATGTTATAAAAACAATGGTCACCTAAAATATTGAATTAAATATACCTCAAAGCAGATGCATAAAACTTCTTTAAAAGTAGAAGCTGAAATTCTATTGTTGTTACTTTCTGTTTTGACGACAAAGAAAGTGGCAGCAATAGATTTAAAGGACATTTCACTTTAAAAATGCTTTGTGCTACTGACAGTTAGTATGCTTCACTCAAACATATATCTTTTAAATATGTTTTTCTATACGATAAACTTGATTGTATAAAAGAGGTGCAAAAGGACCACCCTGTTCAATTGCGAACTTTACATACACTGATTAACCCATGCCTTACCCGATCAAACAATACAGAATATTTTTTGAATACATATTTAACACTCAGACTATATCTTCATTTTCCTTAAATTTCTCGACAACATAAAAGAAATTTACTTATATAAGTCGTACGCTCAAAGGTAATTCGTTTTATACGGTCTACGCTTTCCTGATAAGGAGTATTACGTACCTAAATCACAAGGTTAGAGGTTTAAGCGACTCACATGACTGTTCTTTTACAGATCTTTAAGAACGTAGAACTAGAAGTCTTTGTGAAACATTCCATCGCCGGTCTTAACTATTAGTATTAGACACAAGAGGCATCCATAGTAGTATCTAAAGCTAAAGCAGGGTAATTAAAGAAGCCAGATCGAGATAAAGAATCGAAGAGAATTTTTATTCCCCAAGCTATAAAACCTCACGATCTAGCGGTAGTATGTAGTAACGTGTAAGTTTTTCCGAAGAACTCGCCAGTCCGGAGAAGGTTAATGCTACCGATAACATGTTTGAGCAACGCGTCACAAGCTAATGAAGAACGATTGAAACACGTGGATGCAAAGGCACGTATCCGCAACGCAATCGACAAACACAGAGTATGTACTGGGATTGGTAATGTCTTTGTCAGCAATTATAATCAAAACCATGTGACTTCACGCGTGAATATTAAAATTTTTGTTCCGTTATCATTAACGGTGTTGCGATCATCACATCACCGAACGAGCCTTAATAAGTATACGTGCCGGCGACCAGCAAAGCGAAAAATACCGTTAACGTTCGCGAACTAAATAGATCTTTTTTGGTAAAAAGCATCAAAAAATTTGACGCCGGACGAATAAGTCGTCCAACGGTCGGCCCGATTGTTCTGAAAGGCGACCACAGGAAGTGACCAACTGACATTCTATAAGGGGTGATCAAAAATTTGTGAGAATGATCCAGAAACTAAACAACTATTGATAAATTAATAATGCAATTCTTTTTGCAGCTTTAAAATTTCTTCAGCTTCGATCGCTTTGAAAACAAAGCTATCTTTGATCCTCCAAACAGCTCTCCGTATAAGTCCTGAAACTTCGATTTTGCTTCTGTGTCAGGGTGTCTACTCGATACAATACTATTCGAAATGCAAATTAAAAACTTCGTCCCTTGACGATAGAGTAGGATATTGGTTGTATGCTGACAATTCATCCAATCAATCATCATCAATTCATCCAAACAATTCTCTATTGTCAGTGAACGAAGTTATGGATTTGATTGTATCGAAGTAGTATCGTATCGATATATCGAAAATTGATAGTAGACATACTGTTTCTCCTTCGATGTTATTTCGATTGTCCAAACGGCGATTCCCGAGCATGGAAGCACACTAGTTCTTACGTCACTAACAGCAACTCATCCAGTAATCTCCAATCTCTTTCCAGGAAGAGATCAAACTTATCTATCTTACTAGCTAAGAGTGTCCCACAGCTGGGCAAAGCCCTCACTACATTCCCTCAAAGGTCAAACAACACAATAAACTTACAATATAAAATATATGTATTGGTATATCTACTAAAAAATAAAATTGCGCGTCAAGAATTCAAAACCTTATGAATATAAGGTCAACACACTTGTTCCTGAACGTTTTATACGAAATGGGACAATCTTGTTTTTATGATTAAGTAAACAAGCTTAGTGGTTAGCCACTCACGTATCGTGTGACGCTACTGATTCATTGGAAATATACTGGACAATTAGTAAACTCAATTACGGTCGCTATATATTTCTTAATGTTAATACAACATCGTAGCAGGTGGAGTGGAGGGCTGTGGTATCTGCCTACCCCGACAGGGAAGAGGCGTGATGTTATGTATGTATTATAGTCCAGTCGCTTAACGTCTTATATCGCCTTTACGTGGGCACGCCTTACAAATGCACCAAATTTTTACCAGGTATTGGTTAGGTAAGCTCTCAATTTTTGATAGGAGCCAATTCCATTGAAAATACAAGAATAGGCTTTTATCAAAAATTGAGAGCTATGTACCTAACTAGTACCTCGAAAAAATTAGGTGCATTTATAAGGCGTGCGTCCACGTAGAAATACTAAGTGGCCGCAATATTATATTCGAGAAAGGACAAGTTCGAGCGCGAACCTCCAGCAAGATGACAGACGCTGGGGAGGAGAGGTAAGGACAATATTAGGTAAGACAAAAAAATTGTTTAGTCTGTTACTGAGACCATGAAACTGAACAACTAACAAGGAATTGAAAATGTATAAAACAACTGATATTTTTTTATATTTCCGTGTTGGAATAATAAAAATAATTAAAAATCATGAGTAGAGCATCTGACTTCGATATTGTCAACTTAAACAAGACCTTTTTTGCACGTGGTAGGGCTTTTTTGCAAAGTTCGTGTGGGGAAGTACCACCCCCTTGCCTATTTTTGCCGTAAGCAAGGGATCCAGTAAAATTACTGGCACATGAGACATAACATCTTAGTTCTCAGGGTGGGCAACGCGCTTTGCTGTCTTATTAGCGTCAAAGTATGTCACTAATAAGACAGTGGGTGCTGTGGGCGGTTGAGACCACTTACCATCAGGTGGCTCACCTGCTCGTTTTCTCACTTGTTACATAAAAAAAAAACCTTAAATAAAAGCTCTAACGTCGCGTCTCGGCTCAAAGCTTCTTCTGAATAGTAATGCGTTAATAAATCAGCTCGCGTCTCCACATAAGGCTCGGAGCGTGGAATCTGCGAGGTATCTTCGCGGGGATGATGCGGGCGGCCTTGGGCCAGGTCGGCGACCGGGCACAGACCTCGGGTCCGCAACAACCAACGGTCGGGGGCAACGCCCGTCTGCGCCCGCGCACCGCTCGCAGACACCCTATCCTCGGCCCCGAAGCATGACCCTGACGTCCGCTGGACTTCCACGTGTGTTCAATCAAAGTTAAGCCATCATTAACGTAGTTTTTGCTTATAAGCACATGTTGCCATAGGAGCTTGTGTCATTGTAACAAGTTCCAATTTTAAGTACAAAGAAAGCATGACCAGCACACTGCCTTTATACCTTTGGCAATCTATAGGTCATCGACATTTTGACGTGTTAGTAAAATTTTAGGTTTTTATTTGTACCCAAACCCCCAAAAACACGTGGTGCTTTATGAGCTTGTGTCATTGTAATAAGTTACAGTTCAAGTCACTCCACTTCAAAAGATTTTGAGTTCTAATATTTTTTTTTATTCATGTAACAAATCAAAATCAAAGGATTTTTTTTGCGTTAGACAGATTTTGTTCTACGAAATGTAGAGTAGTAGAAACAAACTCATCTTCTATAAAAACGTTATGTGACTTAACGATGTCGTTGCCATAGTTTATTTGTATCTAATCATAATTAAACATGAAATCTTCTGTATCAAAATGAAGACTGGATTTGTTTAAGGTCCACTAAACTTTCTTCCTGCACAAACTACAGGGACCATCCATCCAAACTCAAATTATTTTAATAGTAATTTTACCCTTATAGTAAGTAAACTTTATCAGTTCCAAGTCCAAAGTAATTACAAAACAGTTCGGAGATCATCATGACATAATAACTGCGAATTTACACTGAGTTTACTAAGAAGTTGGTTATAACCCTGAACACATCACGTCTTAGTGTGTTGTTTACTCAACGTACCGTACACAACTCTTGAAAAGATGTTTCTTCCGCGTTTTACACGTCATTAAGTTTACTTATTACTTAGATGTTGCGATTCATGGGCAAACGCCGACTTTGCTTGTAGAGGATCGCGTAAAAACGTCTAAAATTGTGTGCGTACGCACTGGACGTTCAGATACACGTAGGTGCGTAAGCAGATGCGTTATCACAGCTTTACGCTGCTGGAGCAAAACTGGCGATAGCGTGAAAGCAGAAGAAAGGATGGACTATGTGAAAGATGATAATGAGCAAGAAGTGAATGTAGAGATGACGGCCCTTTGAGAGAAACGGAAGCAACGTACGGTCAACCGCACGTCAGTGAAAATATTTGTAAATCCATTACTATCTATGCCATAAAGTCTTAAGTGTTTCTACTGATGTGCTGTTGGGTGTGCTACAAATAAACTTGGATAAGGTGAAATCATAATAAGTGCAGGTGAATGAGTGGCTAGTTTGGTGTCCTGCAGAACTCTTCGGTTCTCATTCAGTCCCACTAACAGAAACTCCGAAACTAAAATAGCAATTTCAATCCTTGAAAGTTCACGAGTACAGCTTCTGGTAAACATACAAACTGTTCGAGCAGAGTGAGCAATTTGTATGGAGAGGTCAAAAAATTTTTACATTTCCCAAACATGTCTCTATGGGAAAGTTGTTCAGTTTCGTTGGCTGAGCACGCCCTTTCAGTTTTCGGTACACCGCCCCTTACACCCTGTATTATCGCAAGTGCTATCTGATGATGTAAAGATGACAGCCCATTGACAGAAACCAGAGTGACGTACTACAAACAAACTGGGATTAGGCCCAGATGCAACCATAACCACAATAAGTGCAGGCGAATGAGTGGCTAGTTTGGTTCTTCTGCAGATCTCTTCATTTCTCATTCAGTCCCGCTAACAGACTCCGAAACTAAAATAGCAATTGTAACCCTTGAAGTTCACTATAGTACAGCTCCTGGTAAACAATATTATCGCAAGCGCCATCTGATGAAAGGAATTACGAGTCCAGGTTTACGAGCACTCAATTTGATGCCCGCCGGCTGTTAAACTCCGAGGTCGGTGGATACTAATTTGGTTATTAAGGTTCCTATTGCGAAACTTCTCTGAAAACTAGGCTATGTCCCTAACGGTAATTTTCAAGAAAATATCTTGATGTAAGTAAATAAAAAGATCAATCAGGTTACGTTAAAATTCGAAAATATATTTAGACAAAAGTTATGGAATAAGCACATGAAATTGTCAACCATGACAGAGACTTGCTAGACGGCCAACATGATGATTGAGAGACGCTTGAAAATTGGCAACAGGTTGATTTACCATCAGGCGACATTTTTCCCGTGCTTTGGGAGGCACGTTAAATCATCAGTTCCATGCCATGTCAGAGGCTTTTTGGACGCTTCAAAACTCTTGACAAAGTTTATCAGTCAGTCTTATACGATAAATTATTTGTAAATATTGAATTTAACCAAAACATTGGTAGAATACGTCTCTAGCATATAAATTGAACGCCATTTAAAAAAAAAATGTATTACCATCAAGTTAGACTCTGGTCTAAATTTGCCGATACGACACTGTCCAATACTTGAAAAGTTTGCTAACACGACTGTTTATTAGTTCTTGACCTTAATATAATTTTAGGCAGTGTAAAGGTTCGCACAAGTTAGTGACAAACTTCTATGAATATAAATCAAAGAGCAAATTGTTCGACTTTGTTGTTTAATTTGAATAAATGATCCAGTCGGTTTGAACTGGGTGACCTCTGGTTTAGGTCTATATTATGTACGTTACGGATTAGAAAAGGTTTACAAAGAAACACTTGACCAACTACACAAAAGGGACGAAAAACTATGAGTGGATCTTGGTGTTACGGAATCAATACCAAAAGTAAATTCCAAGAATCGGAAGATAAAGGTTATTCCGATATTATTGCCATACTTATTTAAAGCGTGAAATGCTTAAGATGATTTCTAGACCAGTCATGGGAGAGTCCAAGACAAAGCAGGTCACTTAACAAGTAAACAATACTGATGACCTAATTTATTGTATGGCATGTGCCGATTACGATAGATCTTCTTTACTCTATTCTGTAGGTAGTGGTTAGACTATAATACTAGGAGCTAGCGTTGCTGTCGACATGCAGTGGTCTAGCCAAGTGGTCTAGCTAAGGGCTCACGTCCATGCTACCATCGCCGTTCATTTGGTGCCCACTTATATACCATTGGCTATTCGCTTATTTGCAGGACTCTCTGATGGAGAGCCTGCCTGTGTGAAGCACAAGTTTTCTCCGTATGGCGTTTACAGTCGTGAAGCGCGCACGCGATTCTACCAGTTTCTGAGAGACTACCGCTGTCTATACTCAGGAGTTTTGGAACTAAGGCGGATCTGTGGTGAAGTGCCTGTGTGAAGCACCAGTTCTGCAACGGGAGTGTTTAACGAGAGGGCCATTGTCATGCAGTGGGCTGGAAACGCAGCTCATGTCCAATAATGTCCATCCCTCTGGGACGGGCGAGTTGCCGTCGTGCAGACGGCTGAGCACACGGCCATGCCGCCGTCGCCTACGTAGGCGCCTACTATCAGACTCAGTGACATAAGAACCTAAGAAAGAGCCAAAAGGAATCTGTAGTCAGTTATTTCATCTGTCTTGTGGTGGAGTGCCTACCTGTGTGAAGCACCAGTTCTCCGCGACGGGTGTGTTCCCGTCGTGTAGCGGGCTGGGCACGCGGCTCACGGCCATGCCGCCGGCGCCGTTTGAGGACACGCGCGCCGACTGCGGGGCCGGCGCGCCGCCTGCGCCGCCCGACCCTCCGCCGCCGCACTCGCTGCCTGACCCGAGCCTACGACAAACACGAACATCCTGTTAAAACTTGTTCATTCACAAATTTAAAAGTATGCATCAAGAAGAGAAGGGTGGTCAATGACGAAAATATGTAGGTGTTAAGATTGGCTGCATCAAGAAGAAAAGAATCTCCTTGGTAACTGCTCTTTTTGCCGATTACGAAAGAACTCAAGCGTGTTCCGTACTTCGAAAGCCGTTAATCGCGATTTAAATCAGTACGAGTATTGTAGTCGTTACATCAGTTCATAGGCTAATTCGAGTTTTGAAACTTCTAACAACCTGGTTAATCAAACAAATGTTTTGGTTTGGACACTGAGTTTTAGGTTGTTTATGTAATTACCATAATATAAGGTATATCTTGGGCAACAAGTTGCTTGCTTCCATTTGTCTATATCTGCCGTCATATAAAATTTGGCACTGAGATTTAGGTTTTAAATCTCGAAGGTTTGAATAAAAACTTATTTGTCCCGACCTGCGACATCTAACTTATCTTGAGTTCTCATTTTACATTCCTTTCTCACATTTTACAGAATTATTTCTTCCTCGTCCTCTTAAGCCATCGACATTCATGCTGGTCATTACTCCTCATTACAAGTTAAACTATAGGTACATGCAAATTTTTATTAATTTAATAAAAGAACAATGTCCGATGTGGCCTTTACGTCGAAAGGCAAATTATTAAGGTTACATTTTAAAACAGAAAGTCAGGCGACTGGCCCTCGCATCATGAAACCTCCAAGACTTCCGTACAGCCATATTGACGTATCGTTCAGTATGATATACCGGTTCAAGTAACAAGTGACAAAGGCCTTCTTGTAACCGCAACGGATAAACGAAATAAGGACAGCAATGAAACAAAAAGAGCTAACACTCATATACCTAGTTAAATGTAATAACCCCGATACGCCAGCGCGTGACCTAGTGGCCGAAAGGCAATAGCTGCAACTTCTCATGGAATTGAATGCAAGGCGAAAATGTAGCAACGTCGTAATACGCCAATCAACGATCGCAATTTCGCTTCCCAAATGTGGGCCGCGAACACAATACATTTTCAACTGACACATTTACAATACGCATAGTAGGTGAGGTACTGAACAATTATATGACGAGTGAAAGAGTGGCGAGTTATGTTATTAAGTAGCTTTTAGGTTTCGGTGCCGTCAAGAGACTGACGAAGTGTGCCGTGCACAATGAGAAGAGGCCGTTCTGAGACTTTCACGAACTGTAGTTCGATTACCAAATACGCGTTAGAATCTGTGTCAGTTTCATCACCGCTGCATCCGCTCACGACGAGCGGTTTTGGGTTGAGTTCTCGTATCTCACAGTGCCATCTGCCGCGAGGTCTCTCGGTAGCCTGACCTGACCGCTATATCCTGCTTTCAACCCAGAGAAGCCCCAGAAATGTTTCCAGGTTGACAACCGCAGCCATTTACGGGTTTTCTTAAAAATGCTTTCTATTATTTTTGCTGTCGTTATTTCATCAATCTTCAGACATCAAGTTGCGTTATGGCTCACACACAACGGACTGCGTCAATGATGTTCATTAAATTAGATACAGTAGGCTTTATTTACGAAATCAATGACGACACATGTACAGAATTTGCATTAGTATATCACATTTGTGGGCGCTTGTAGGCGGGCGGGCACGTTTTACGTACTCATCAATTTCGACCGCGTTTTGCGTTTTTTACATGGGAATATTGTTTTATTTAAACCCCTTATCTGTACGTGCCAGAGCTATACAAACAAGCTCTATGAGTGGACATGGCCTGGTATGCAATATGATAATGCCGAGCTCTGTACGCGAGTAAATACCCTATTTTCAGATCACGTACATTACCTACGATACATTACATATTCATATACTTATGTAAACAAGCTTGTTGATATACATCCCGGAGTTCAGTTCGCAATATTGATAAGATACAGCAAATAATGTTATGTTTCAAACAAAGTCCGCAAATTTGACAAAGAAAAGTAATCAGTTCAAATTAAAATCGACAAGGAAATAAAAGCATTCAAACTCCAAAAAAAACGTAAAATATGAAGAGACCCAAATAGCCAATGACTCAGTTGGTCAAGAATTGCAAGTACAAGAATAATGAGAAAATCAGAGCAGCACAATCGAATCCAAGTAAATTATGTCAAACATATAAAAAGTGTCACGGCGACTAAAAGTAGGCTAAGTGAATTTAATCGGTAAGTTCGACCCAGAAACTGACAGAGACGAGGTTTACTTATGTAAGTGTACTGATGTTACCAAACCCATCCACTTCGTCTTTTTCATTTAATAGCTAAATGAGCAGCGATAGATGTTGCAATTATTAAAGAACATCATTTACAGCACTTTTGATATTGAAACTGGACATCTTTTTAGATTTGTGAAAAGGAGGTTTTAAGAAAATTTGCACAACAACTCTGTGCCAGACTTACAATTTGAATAAACGGAATAATTATTAGAAAAATAATGACAATAATGACATTCAGATTAATGATGATGATAGCAAATAAACTTTTAGGGATTGCAACATCTTTTAAAAGATCAAAATCTTGGCTTATTATGAGTAACCAAGAAACAAATTAAAGACTGCATAAATGATGCAAATACTGAATACGATCGTAATGTAAACGATTTTTTTTATACTTATGTTCTTGCGCAATTCGTATCAAAGCCATCACCACAATGTGTGTGTATCAAATCTGCAACAGTTTCTATACAGTACTTTCCACACCAATAACCAAATAAGATAGACGGCGAGGTCGATCAACAGTTTGCCATACACCAGTGGCAAATGGAGCAAACGACCTACTTTCAGCATGAGACCACTCCTATCGTGATTAACAATATGTGAATCATGCCAGAGTAGTAGTTTAGGCCAAGCGTCACGCTAGCTGCTAGCTATTGGAGTGACAATCGTTGAGAAAGGAGAGCAAATACGCAGTGCGTTTCCTGTCTGCGTGTTGTTTTTTTTAAAGTCAGTTCTTTTTATCGTACAGCCTAGTGGCATATTGCTCTTTCATGCCAGTCACGAAAATATAGCAAAATCGATTGTTGGGTGACCGCTAGTTTTTTTTTTACTGTCAATGCGCTCCCTCTTGACCTCAGTCTGGCCAGGACAGAGATGAGGTTGATGATAGTACTAGCACACCCCTGACACTACATACATCGAGCGCGATTTTGAAATTTGAAATTGGAAGAGCACCACGCGAATCGCGCGGGCCAGTGTGCGGGGGTGGATTGCAAGGGGGGCGGAGAGTCTCTGATCTATATGATCAATTACTTTGTCCGATCTATTACTTTATTTTGCGGTACTAGCTCAAACAGAAGAAGCTTGAGAATCGCGGAATAAGTTTATTGAGCTCTTGAGCAAACTCATAGAAGCACAATCTGTAAAAGACCGCCAGGCACGCAACTATGCGGCAATGAGTCGAGCTATGAAGCTTGGGGTTTCAAGAAACTCTCGTCACCAACAATCGCCAAGCAACAAGTTGTATAGCAACTAAAGAGTTCAAGAAGTTACTAGTTATGGGTACTATTTTATTAGTGATGTAATCCGTCGAAATTTGTTTTGATTGAAATATGTCAGGAAGTGTCTTTTCGCTACCTAACCAATTTTAGCTTTGTATCCGTAAAATTAGTACAGCCTAGGATATTCATGCAAACTTGCGAAATCAATAACATGTAAAACAGATATATCAAACCCATTTGCAAAATGTTTATTCGGAAGTCTTTAATCTACCTCTGTTCTATGGCTCCGTTGACTACGAAATAAAACCCTTTGATTTGATTACCAGCTGCCCTCGCTTACATTCTTTACAATCTGTTCACAATTTATAGTTTATTTACGGTGATATATGTATGCAAAGGGAACCGACACCACCTTTGCGGTGGACCACCCACAGTAAAATCACGTCGAGCTCGGGCCTACCGCGAAGATGACAAAAAAAACGCGCACGCTTCGACAACGATACGCTTTGACTGATTGATCATTGAAACGAGCAGTTGCAGAAACGAAACGACTCAACATTAAATTAGCAGAGCCCGTAGACAATCATAAACGCTTGTAGAATAGTTTAAAAATGTATGGGCTGACGAAATGTTGCGTGACAGCTAATGTCAATCCCTTATATTTTCTATTCTACTAGAGATTACGGTAATAGAAAGCCACTTGTCTCTAGGCCGAGTACCATACAGATTCATTCTATACTTCTTATTTTCGAGTCAAAGGCAAAAAGTGACTATAAAATCTTAGCCCAAAACGAGGCTAAATCAATACCCTTGAGGTGCAAAAAAGATGCCTCCCTGCGGTGCAGACTGGAAACAGCTAGACACGGTAACGCAGTGTCTAGGCCGGCTAATCCTTTCAACACAACAACAAAACCCAATTATATACTAATGAAGCCAGATTATAATTGTTATTATGAGGTCAACACTGAAACATTAAAATATTCATTCATGAATGAAACAATCCTACCAAAACTGTCTTTATAGGAAACGTTTGCAGGTTTGACCACCCTGATGGATGTGAATCTGCCTAAACAACTCTTTACATCATCATCATAACATCCCATGAAGCGTCCATTACAGGACAAGGAGCTCCCTCCTGAATTCTAGCTTTTGCTAGAAAAATGTAGAGGGGAAGTACCATTCACCTTGCTTTTTAGCGTTACGGCTGGCACCATGGACCGCGGTTATAGGTGACCGCAGTAAGTAAGATGTTAGATATAAAGGAGGATGCTATTGCCCATCCTCCAGTTTATAACCCTTAGTCGCCTCTTACGACACCCACGGGTATGTAAGGGTTGGTACTATTCTTTTCCGGCACCACACGGAGCACACTCTTTACATACTTCAAGTTTATTATACTCTATGTTACACATTATTGCAGATTCATATGTAGAGGAAAATCATACCACAAACTGAAAAGATGACCAAGTATCGATCGATACAAAAATAACTGCAGAATTGCTCTTCCTCCCACACCATCAATTGATAACACACAACACAGCGACGATCTGCAAGTTCCATATTTAGTAGAATCGAAGGACAAGCGGCCTTGTTTGCGAAGAATCGAGGTTAAGCAAAACCAATACATTGTGATATTTCTAATGAATATCTTTTACAAGAAGAAAACTAAATGTGACTTCATACTTTACTGCAAGCCTCATAAGCTTGTGTGATCATGCATTTTGGGCAACAAAGCTTGATAATTGTGAGCAATTGACAATCATTAATTATGACATGTATCCAATTTCATTGGATTATCTGTAAGATTACAGAATAATAAAGGACACATCTTTTTAAATTTTCTTAAATTTTCATCCTTAATTATATTTTTTTGAGTCTCAAAAAAGATTTTTTTTTCAAACTCAAAAACGTTAAAAACAAAATCGATAACCGTCGAGCTAAATCTCAAAATGGTTTTGAAATTTTAAGTGGTAACCGAAATATGAGCGGTTGTCAATTAATTTGCTTGCCCTCGCAGTCTGCTTTTCCACCACTACTGTGCAAGCAAGCTAAGCTATGAGCTGGGAAAATTCCAACCATAGGATTGCACCATTTTCTTAGCTTGTCAAATGGAACAATCCTACAGGTTAGAATTTTGCAGCTCACACTTTTGCTCTCATGCACAGCACTGGTGGAATTTCACCCTTGGTTTCGTTGTAGCAACTAGCTTTCCGCCTGCATTCGCATTAAATGCGTTTTCCCGTGGGAATAAAGTGTTTTCCCGCGGTAAAAAGTAACCTATGTGCTATTCCAGGACCTAACCTATATGTGTGCCAAGTTTCAATAAAATCCATTTAGTAGTATTAATTTAAAAATTTAAATTTAAATGTTTTAATTACGTAGTGAAGATCTGTAATTGGCTAATGTATAGATTACTGTATTGGTTTATATTGTATGTATTAATGCTGTAGATCTTAGTTAAATAAATAAAATATAAAAAAATATAAAATAGTAGTTTTTTCGTGAAAGAGTAACAAACATCCATCCATCCATCCATAGTTACAAACTTTCGCGTTGGTTAGAATTTTGCAGTTCACACTTTAGCTCTCTTGCACAGCACTAGAAGAAGTTCACCCTAGTTTCGTTTTATGTAGCAATTTTGAGAGGATATGGCAAAAATAAAGGTACAGAAGTTCAATTGGTGAACCTTGTAATGGGATTTGGTCTGCCCTTTGTACGTCCCAAACAACCTCTATCTAACAATGGATTTTCAAATTAATTTAGCGTACATTGAATTTTAAATACATACTCAGATATTCGAAAAGCTTTAGGCTAGATAAAATTTATGCCATTCATGAGAGGAATGATATTATGTATAAATAAATAAAAGATCTTTAGTGATTTGAAGACGGTTATTTTAAGCACAGAATATATAATAGAAGATTATGTATAAATAAATAAAAGATCTTTAGTGATTTGAAGACGGTTATTTTAAGCACAGAATATATAATAGAAGAGTCAAAGAACATAAATAACATATGAAGGATGTAGATAAACATCTCCTAAAACAGTAACCGCGCATGTAGACCACGAAGGTGACGATCTTCCCCAAGGAAGATGGGTCGATATACGGAAAAAAAACATATTGACTTTCCAATATTCCCATACAAAATGCTACGAGATAGAGTAATACGTAATAGTACACACGGCAGCTCGTCGGTGGAAACACATTGACCTTGACAGGGTCTCTGGTTCAGCTTATACTGGTTATGTTTCTACGTAATGCAGTTTCTATGGAAAGTATAAAAAATGTATTTCGATTTATATTCTTTGACACATTGTTCATATTCATGGTCTGATTCCACAGTTTTACATTGCAGGAGACGTCTTTTAAGACTGCACTCCGCGCACACTAGCGCCCTCATCAGAATTCAATTAATTTCTTTGAATTGGAGACCAAAATGAAAAATTGAAGAACGGCTAAGTGTTCCTTGTCAGGATAGCGTTAAAGAAATTAATTAAATTCTGATGAGGGCGCTAGTGTGCGCGGAGTGAAGCCTTAATTTAGCTTTTTATCCCCTAGATCTTCAACCTCCTTTATTTCAAGGTTCGAGAAATAGACAGAGTTTGTTTAAAACTATTCCAAATGAAACTCTTTCAAAAGCAAATAAACTCAACGTTTTGTTTAAGAAAACTGAAGATGAGAGTTCCATTTGAGTCGTGTTAATTCGTTCGTAGTGTTAAATATATGCGGGCGTTGCTTTGGCCGAAGTCAACGTCCCTTGAAGCTTGGGCAATCGAGTATCAACGGTCTCCTCTCCCGTCGTCTTATTATAGATAGATGTCATCCGACCTGCTTGCATCCTTTTCTGTATCTATATCATCTATATTTAGGTGCTGGCGGTTTGGCCGTTTTCATTCTTTAAGTTGTGCTTGTCAGAGGTTTTAAAGACAGACCACAGATTATTTTTGACTAGGCGTGTGACTTTGTAAATAAACTTTTTTCAAGTATTGAGGAACAAATTTTCAAAAATCCTTTCTTAGTTCTTACATCATGCTTCTAGAATTCTGGACACACCGGTTTAGACTGACCGTTGTCTGTTAGTTGTTATCATCGTAGTTGAGATTTATTACTATTACGTAGATACTTAGAAAATTAATATTATAATAGATACTTTAAACAAACAGGCTGTATAAGAGTAAACAATAAACTTGAAAATTCAATAAGCAATTATAACGAAGGACGTTAAGCCCTTTGAGAGCACATAAACCCAAAAAACTGACAGCAAAAAAAATACCTGTCCCAAAAAACAATTAAAGAAACAAATGAACTCATCATACTAAAGCTCGTACACACGAACGGACTCATTGTTATTGTATTGAAATCCATTGACATTATTTTTCCACCCTTATAGTCTAAATGAGACAAAATGGGTGCTGCGTTCCTTGTAACGATCGCCTGATAAGGGTAACAATACATGAATACACCTTACTGAATAAATTTGCAATCAATAAATATTGCGAATAGAGACAATGAATTTAAAATGAGAACGGAAAACGATTACGCTTGTTCTACTTCATATACTGATGTTGTAATTCACGGGCTACCAACAATTTTTTTTGAGATAGCTCCTTTATGTACGGTCGGACAAGAAAATGAACACACTTGTGAAAAACTTCTCGTATAACCAAAAAATTGCTAAAGCACGCGGCCACCTTAAGAAGCTCGTTATGACAGCTGTCAATATATTTGACTATTTAAAGAGAAAAATAATGATCTGCAAAGAAAAATGAATCCTGTGTGTTGATGTTAAGGAAATATAAAAGGGACTTCTTACGATGGTTTAAGTTTAAGCTTATGTAACTGCCACAAATATTATTGTTAGGGAAAATCCAACTAGTTGTTTTATGACGTGCGAACGAACGTCAACCACAGGGTGGTAGGTACACCTCATTTCCCTCACCAAATGCCCTATCTTGAAATTTTATTTTAAACAATCATAGAAACAGGATATACATCTATCGATAAAATGTTAACACAAAATTCCAATGCCTAGTAAACCTGACAGAGTCATACATGTTGCTTGTCTTGATATACATAAATAAATAACTAAACAAGAGTCTGTTGACAGTAAACCGTCGACTTATATTTGTTTGTTAGACGCCAATAACACAACAGTAGCTAAGCCACAATGGCAGCACACTGCATAGTGCATAGCTGTCAATGATCTCTTATATCATGATGGCTAGGGCTGTAATAAAGTTAACGACTTCTTGTAAAATGAGTAAGCACCGAGAAGAATTTCTTGTTAGCTATGAGACATATGGCCTGAAAAACAGCAGGGAATGAGAGAGATGATTCCTCTAATAAACAGATGCTTAAGTGAAATTCTGAATCACAGGACAGCTGTTCAGTAAGATATGAAAATGAGTCATGAGTTTAGAAAATTGGATGTCCTGGAAAGATTAAACACGAATGACAGCCCTAAGCATAACACGATGATAGTTATAGTTCTTGCGCGGGCGCTTCGTTGTGCAGTGAGCAATGCCCTCTTTACGACGTCACGTGACTCATTGCCCAGAGGACGGTGAGGTCCTCGACTGGGCTTAAAGGACACAATATCTAAACATACTATTTACAGAGCTCGTCCTATCGGTCACATTTATTGAAACGTTTGCAAACGTAAGTGGTTTTAATGTCGTAAATTATGATGACATTTGCAGACGATGTAAATCTTCAGTGCGTTCAGAGAGTAAATTAAATATTCGAATGGCATATAAAAATCTTTATTAGCATGATATTCAGCTTTATTTAAACTCTTTACTTGGAATCTGAATTGATCAATTTATGACCATTGTCTTTTTAAATTATGTTACGCTAGAAGAAGCTCCAAAAATATTAAAATCCGGCAAAGTCTATCGTTTCATCTTCAAAAGACATAAAATTTATTTTGATTACCAAGATTGAAAATGTAGTCGTTTAAAAGCTGCATCCGATTCTATTAATATCTCCTAATGCATTATAGTTAGGTGAGCACAATATGCTATGCGATTTTCTCAATTCGCAACATCTGGCGTTGTATTGATAATGGACGTCAAGTGGACGCGAGGCCAACTCTTTGTGCATACAAGCAAACCATGTCCTGTACTGTGCTAGTTAATAATGCTTCGTTGTGTACTCAGTTTACTGCTCATGTCAGCACCGTGACATATTTTTTGCTGTCAACAAAGGCACTTGATAGTATGCCCTGCTCTACATTAGACCTTTACTGTCACTTTCTTGCTTCTGTTTTATCTGCTCTACTCGTATATGCTTCTGTCTTGATATTTACTTTGAGGCCCTTAATCTTTCATTTTAAATGTAGCTCTTACGCGTAAGGGTGCTCTTCCACCAGAGCACTGCTAAGCTGTGAGCTGCAACATTTCAACCAATAAGATTGCTTCAATTTCCTCGCTTGTCAAACGCGCTGTCAAATGGCGAAATCCTATTGGTTGGAATTTCAAAGCTCAGCTTAGCTACCTTGCAAAGCCCTCGCACTAATATAGAAAACAATTGTAAATTTGGCGTTTGAAAAACGAAATCCTTGCTTAACTATTACGTGGCTGCGCAGAAGTAAGCAAACAGACCATTTCCAAGATCTAAATAACGCATAAAAGCAGATGCAGGCCTTGATAATACCTATTTATTATAAGATGATAATAAAAGACGAATGGTCTCGAGGCCAAGTCTTTATGCATAAGCAAACGGTGGCTAGTCCTGTACACTACTTAATAATGGCACTATTGTGTGGTGTCCGGTCCGTGACACATTTAATAGCAAGGCCTAGTGTTGAGTTTAATACTTTAATGGATTGTCGAGACATCGATAGTCGATGAACACAATTATTAAAAAAAGGTGTAACTGATAAATCGTAGCAGCTATAAATTTGAGAGAACGAAAAATACTATCAATCGCAGGCGAGTCATAAACTCGCGTCTTTACAAGGAAATGCTAAAAATAGAAACAAAATCCAAGCAGTTTAGTGAAACAATAGTTTTAAGGTAGCCAGCAGTAGTTCTTGCACTGTTGTTCGCAGGTTCAAAGAGTCAGACATTTGCTCATGAGACATTTGATTCTTAGTCCTCAATGTTGGCATCGCGCTATTGACATCGTATAAGTGTTAAAATACAAATAGGACATTAGATGTAGGGGCTATATGTACAGCCAAGAGCAGGTAAAACTTGATACTCGCAATACGACTACAGCTCTAACAGCTATTTAAATATGGTGGTGAAAATTTAATTTACCATCAGGTTACCCTTCTGTTTGCTTATTCACTTGTAAACAACATATTTTTCTGGAAAAATATTACGAACCTAATAAGTTCCTGAATTCGAACGAACATATCGATAAACCACGCAAACTGTCGACTAAACCGTTCGATAAATCAAACATCACTAAACTCGAGGTTAACTATCAGAAATTCCAAATAAACAGGACAAAACGGTAACCTAATTTCGTTGGTCTAAATTGCGTTGTTATTTATTCAGCTCCGAATAGAAGAACATTCGGTTGCGAGGCATTCTGACCTTGGCGAAGACAATTTGTTAGAAAGATGTCCTCAAACAGTAATGAGAGCCTTTATAGGGGATTTGTAAAAGGAAGCGTATTTAGATCGGGTACATTTTATTGTACTTTATTATGTTTCACTTAGGTGTGATTTTTTCTGAATAAATCGTGGCCTGGCAATGCTTAGAAGTTTACTATTATCACTGTCTTAGATAACGCAAGTTAAGCATCTCAGCAGAAATATGTAAGGTGACCGCGTGATCGTCATTATGTAACATTATGGAGGGTGTAAGGCTGTCTGTCCATTGCGACGATTCCGAGCCGATACCGATTATAAGAGAAAGCGCCGACAAAGTTACGAGCAAAAACAGTACTTATTACTTACTCATAGTGTCGCTTGTATCAAGCGCTGTTTTTTTGTATTATCGGTTACGGCTCGGAATCGTCGGCGTGGACAAGTAGCCTAAGGTACTGGTTTCCGAAGACTGAAAGGGCATGATCAGTCAACGTAACTGAACAACTTTCAGTGAGCAAAACATTTACGGGTTTGAAAAAAGAATCGGTCAAACTTGATTGCCCAGTTTGTATGGAGGCTGATTATTTCTCTTTTGATTTCATGTTTTGTTTACTAAATCATTTACGTTGGCTGATCATGCCCTTTCAGTTTTCCAAATCCTGTCCCTTACACCCTGTATCACGGTATTCATCATCATCATATCAGCCTAAAGACGTCCACTGCTGGACATAGGCTTCCCCTAAAAATCTCCATGACGACCGGTCCTGCGCTGCTTGCATCTTGTGGCTTCCCGCGACCATGACCAGATCGTCGGTCACGCGGTATTTGTCTTATTGAATTAAGACAAGTCATCAATTTCTAGCTTTTGGGTATACATATTGGATTTATGAAAAAAAGTTTAATAACATTGGGTATGGCATTGTTAGTATTTTTCACATGCTTACATGCCTGTATAACAGCATTATTCACGCAATGAAATATCAAATACGTTTATTACAAATATTACAATTCCGAAACCTCACCGCAATACAGCGTTTTATCTTATATTTATGAGTTACAAATGGCTGTTAATATTTTATTAAACACTTTTATATTAACAAGTTGCTTGTTAATCTGAAATGAGTGCATGTTTATTGAGAGCAATTTTATTGATAATAGCGCTACGAACCTAACGAAATGAGCCCAAACTCGATGGGTATACTCGCACCGTTTACAGGTGCCGTTATCAACCTATGATCGATTTTTCTTTTTGCAGCCATGACACAAAAACCAGAGTATATTTGACGGAAATTATAACATTGTTTAGCAAACTTGTCTTTTCTGACAGCTTTAACCGTTTGCTTTTGACATAGCTGCAAAATGTGTTAGTAAGCGTTGGAATCCCATACATACCTGTGGGTGTCGTAAGAGGCGCCTAAGAGTTATAAACTAGAGGATGGGCAGCAACATCCTCCTGTGTATCATACCATCTTACTCACGGCGGTCACCTACAACCGCGGTCCATGGTGCCAGCCGTAACGCTGACAAGCCAGGTGACTATGGTACTGCCCCTCCACATTTTTCCAGCAAAAGCTAGAATTCTGGAGGGAGCTTCCTGTCCTGTAGTGGACATTTCATTGGATGTTATGATGAAGCGTTGTAATAAACGAATAAAATGGATTATACCAGCTATACCACCATAATTACATTCTATTGTATTGTCATCAGAACAACGAACAGTTGCAATCTTTCAAATAGACTATAAAATAAAAGTATCAGACAGAAATACAGATTATTTGATTCTTTTACACACAAATTACAGAAGACATAATACATGAGATGTCAAAAATATATATGTAATAATAAAGGATGTATGTTTTAGAAGTATGGTTTTAAAATTTAAATTAATCACACCAAGGGTATAGGTTGGCATCGCTGGAAATGTGTTGGTCTGCCATTTGTGTTTTAACATGATTTCGTGAACAATCATCAAAGGGCACTATCTCTAGAAGTGATATTATCACTGATTGGGTTCTGCTATCAATTGATTACGTCAAGCTCTGAATGATATGTTGCACCTTTTAAGCTCTTTCACATCACTGAATTTTATCTGAGGAACCAAAAATTCAGCAATCATGGAAACCAAATTTCACAAACTTATTGCCGATTTATAGCCCCAGTTTCAGATTCCGCTTCATTTGAGTCAGCCCTGGCGTCATTAATGGCATAAAATTATATTTTAAATGAAGCCAACACTGCGGCCATCAACATTATTTTTACGCGAAGTAGGACTTAGATAACATTTGAATAGAGCTAGGTCAGGAACTATATTCGTTCTACATTGAGATGAGAAATAGAGTAATGAGTATGAGAAGTAAATAAAAATGCAAAATAGTTGATATGACAAGCAGACCATATGATTAACAGTATTTTATTAAAAATTAATAATTGTAACCAAAAGATATATTTGAATTCATTACCACGATGGCACAACAAGTCATTTATACAACATAGACGAGGAACATGGCTTCCGAAACTAAATTGCTTACATCTGTCGCTTGCACTTTTAGCTGATCATCCGGAAATACCATTAGTTCCTGAATTAGCTATTAAAATAGTCGACGAACACTCGACGAAGCAAAGAGCACGTATTACCGCACACGCGCGGTCTAAATCTGAATCGTATGACGCTCGCTTTTTACAAATTCGCAAGGTTTTTATGATGGCTTACGTGAGTTTACTCGTATCTAGAATTACGACTGCGGCATGTGGTATAGATAGGTACAGTACTGTAGATGGCAACAGCGCGAATTATAGGTGTGACGTGCAGAATAATCAAACAAACAATGCGCCCAAGGCTGAGGCAGTCGTCACCGCCATCTACAACCGTAATGTGTAACAATAAGGCTCAATGTCAAAGTCAGCATACTTCCGCGATCGGTACAAAAACACGATTTTTCTATACGCTCATTAGGTAACGTTATTTGAAGAGTACTGTTAAGGTACTCTTATCTACTTTTGTTGGAAGTGAGCCAAGATCTACGCGTGACTCTGTCGCTCCAATATATTACGCATCGCTCTGTCCTGTTGTTACACTGCTGTCATTTTAATCAAACTACTTTATTTCGACTTACTACTGTAAATAGGTATTTGTAATTGTAAACATATTTTCTATTTCATCGTCTACACTGCAATAGTGGTAGTCATCATCATCATATCGTGTGGGTTGATAGTGCCTGCACAAACCCTGGTGTCAGAGTTGTTCAGCTGCCAAAGGCCTCTGACATGGCTCGTTATCGCCTACATCCGTAGATAGTAGTCGGGACCAACGGCTTAACGTGCCTTCCGAAACACGGAATCATTTAACTTTTCGGACAATCAGGTGATTCATCCTGCAATGTTTTAACCAAACTGGGGAGGTCGCAAAAAGGGATTTTTGTTTTACAGTGTCCCCACCGGGAATCGAACCCAGAACCTCCGGTTCGAGGGCTGAGCACTCTAACCACTAGACCACGAGTGGTAGTAAAGATGACGAAGTCGGTCCCACAGGTCCAAAATAAACCATTCCGTGCCATAACCGTTCTGTCATTTACAATTCAGCCGGAGAATTAGCCCTTATCGCCACAAAGGGACGGGAAGGTAACCTTCAAGTTCCCGAGGCATGTTAATGTGGGTGCGTCAGTAGGCTCAAGTAGGGTTAGCGACTGCCTTTTCGTATTTAAGGGTGGTGGTGTAAATGGAAGCTTCAAAAACATGTGAATACAACCGTTAATGCTGTCAAATAGTTTATGGTTGACCGCCATATTGTAGTATACAAATTTTTGTTGAATGTTTGACGAGCGCGTATGAAAGGGTTGATGGAAGTAGAGGAAGCAAGCGAAGTATGTCAAAATCGTAGCAGGTGGAGGACTGTGGTCTCTGCCTACCCCGACAAGAAGGATGCGTATGTATGTATGGTTGACATCGATCAAGTAAAAACGTAACGCCAGCCCATGCAGCATGAACTTCTAGACAAAAGTTTTATTCAAGACTAAATATATTTTTATATGTTTTTTATCAGTTTTATGTATACAGCTATGTACATTTTGACGCGCAAGTGTAAATAAAGTGTTTATCTATAAGCTTGTGCTGCACGAGGCGGTGCGGAAAAAGAAACTAGAAAATAAAAGCCACAAAGACGTTTGAATACAATTTTTTCTCAAAGACATAGTCATGTGTCAGCCCTCTTCCGAGGGCCAGAAGGACAAAACCGTCCCTTTCTGTCTTCTAAGAACAAAAAGAGACAGAAATAGACGGGGAGGAAAGGAGGCCATGATTCACTCATATTATTTATTATGATTTGCCTTTGTTGACCGAGCGTGTAATGCTGTGATACCAATACTTGTTTAGGTTTACATCTTTGGAAAATAAACAGTTTTAGTAAAGGCATTTGATACTCGTAAGTATACTCTTACTCAATAAATCTCTTTCACTGACTGATGACTAAAAGACAATGCACAGCCTTATATCCACCAGTTTAGGTTCTGGAAACATGAGATTTTGCACAGTAGAGCTTTTTAGAGCAAATTTTCGCCCAAGTAGGTCTAATAGACGATGAAGTTTAGTAAGTTCACACGGCCGCACATCAGTAGAAACACTTTTGGACCTTATGGCGTGGTAATAGTTGAAAAAGTTTCTACCGACAAGCGGTTGACCTTACTGAAATTCCGGACATAAGCTAAAAACATCTCAAAATATATAGGGTCCTACTGAGATAGCGAACATAATTTTAGCACGTTACTTAGACCATGAAACTGAACAACTTTCCCCAAGGGACATAGGTCGAAATACGAAAAAACTAATTTGACCTCCCATACAGAATATGCTATCAGCTGACAGCAGTTGCAGTTTCTATGGGAGGTCAAAAATTTATTTTCGCATTTCGACCTATGTTCTTTGGGAAAGTTGTTTAGTGTCATGGTCTGAGTAACATACTAAAATTATGTTCACTATTTCAATAGGACTTTATATGGCTCTGTCTGCCTTTTGCCAGAAGATTTTACGTATTTTGCAATTATATTTTGCGTTGTTACAAATTATAGGTAGATGGTAGAGGTTTAGCACAACTATGTTCTAGTTCTAGTAATAGAATAGGTATTTGCAAACTTATAGCAGCAACTATACAAAAAGCAGTTAAGTTTTATGAGTTACTGCGGTCACAAAGTTTTTAAAAACAATACGACATGGGCAAATGAGGAAAACGTTTAGTGCTTCGACCTTCGCTTGGCAAGGTTAATAGGAGAATCGATATCTAATAGTACTAGTCACTAAGTACGCAATTTGACGCCCTTGCAAGGACTAAATCTAAAGCACACAAGCAAGTAATCATTGTACCAATCATACAGAATATACATTTCTATTTCCCGCCATTTTGATTTCGTAAAGTCAACAACAGGTGAAGTTCTCCACTCTGACAGCTCTGGCTAGCTTCTACCCTCTTCTACCACACTCCGGATACTATATACTCGTACATCGAGTGCGAATTTGGAATTTGAAATTGGAAGATCGCGTAGGCTCGCATTCAGTACAAAAGACCCTCAGAAGGACCACGAGAATCTCGCGGGCGGGTGCGCGCGGGGGTGCGGGGTAGATTGCAAGGGGGACGGAGAGTGTCCGGTCTGTATGATAGTACTATTACTTTAATCTGTGCTTCTACAGCTATTTAAAGTAACATGGTACGGTCAAGAGCACGTCGAGATCGACACATTGGACTTTAAATGCGCTCATCTTAGTCAGCGTAACAACCGCGGCCATGGTGCCAGCCGTAACGCTAACAATCGTAATGACAATGGTACTTCCCCTCCAAATCGTACCTCTTACTTTAGCTGGAATTCTGGAGGGAGCTGGGAGGGATAATCAGTAAACAAAATATTTGCCCTGTGCTGTGCAGGTATTGAACCCAGAGACCTGTCAAAATATGTCATTTAAATGCATAAATAACTAGTAAATAAATATCTACTCTCATATAAAAACAAGCACGCGACCACAAAACATGTCTACAACATTCATGTGCGCGTGAACGGGTCACCTTGCGAGTTTGCGCATCGGGCGAATAGAGGTGGGAGTTCCGCGTGCTCACGCGCATGCGATGCGAGCATTTGCGGAAACTTTGCTCTATGAAGGATTTGATGCGCAGAAAACATATAGGAAATTAACGACACGGTCGAGATAATATAGCTAGGTTAGAATGATAGCAGTGTGATAGCAGGACGGGGCGATGCGTCAGAGACGATTCTCACGACAGTCCTGGAGACGCATTTTTGAAACATTCGAACTTCAATTTGCATTCGAATTGGCAAGATTCGTATACGAATCTGTAAAATCGCAATTTTTGGATATTCATACCTGTGAATTCTGCAACGAGTGCTCCGACCCACTCGTTTTGCATTTCTACCTATAGTACTTATCTAGTCACTGATTTCTACCACTCGAAAGTATGTATAATCTGTGATGAGAACGACATTGACGTTTCCTTCACACATGACATTGTACTGACATATCAACTTTTTAATTTGCGTTCCATTCCCTCGAAATTCATTACTGGTTTTTAAAATCAATGAGTGATTGCTTTCCGGTTTTTATTTTTTCTGCGTGAAAAGTAAATTGTTTAAAGATTGTAATTTAATGGCAACATTGCTTTCGAATGATTCAAAAATGCGTAAAATCGAGAGCATTAGAAATTAAATTCGTACACGATTCGTTTTCGTATGCAAACTAAAGATTCACTTCGGACGCTTCAAAAATGCGTCTCCAGTTCTTACGCAAGATGCAATATTTCGGCTGTAGGTTTTTTTTCGTTATACTAGGTTATTTTTTGTACCTGACATACATTTGCCCACTTATTAGTGAGGTCAAAAGCAACAACTTTTGTTCTTCGACTTTGTAAACAACGCAAAAATAAATTTCAACTTTCCATACAAAGTATAACGTAAGTGACCAACACATTTTGTATAGGAAGTTGAAATGTTTTTAGCGTTATTAGCAAATATATTAGAATAAAAGTTTTTGTTTTTGCCCTGACTAAGAAGTGGGCAACCGGATGTCAGACAGGTACAAGGAAATAATCTTGTATAAGTTGGGTTATCGAGTTTCTCATCGACCCGTGGGCGTAAAAGGTGGCTAAGGTATCTTAAACCTGGCAAATTCGTCAAAAAATCGGTCTCTCCGTACAGTCAAGCTTGGTTACGTATGAAGAGTCGATAGTTGGAATAATAGTTCAGTTTAGTTGACTTAGCTGGAATGCCCAGTACAGATGTTTTATATCATTTGCAATTTGTAAATTAAGACAGTTTAAAAAAGCCAATTCGTCAGCCTTTTGTTAGTTACACGATGATGTCTAGACCATCCTTAAAACCGTAAACTACTTCAATACACAAAATCGTAACAAAGTGTAATGACTCAAGTTTGATGTTAAGTGTACGGTCAACCGCTTGTCGGTAGAAACTTTTTCAACTCTATTACCACGCCATAAGGTCCAAAAGTGTTTCTACTGATGTGCGGTCGTGTGTACCTACCCAACTTAATAGTACAGTCAAGAGCACCTTCAGCCCAACACATTAGAGCTTCGTAACATACTTATTTTAATAACCGCGGGGGCTTGACCTTTGGACTCTACATACAAACTAAAAAATTAAATATTTTGTAGGTTGAATAGATTCAGGGTTATCACAAATTGGAGGAGAAAAATATTAATGTTAAAACTGCGACTATATGACCTCTTAATACTTGAGTCCAAATTATTTTAGTTTCATCAATATTTATTTAAAATAATTACATAACATTGATTGAATACTTAAAAAAACTGGAGATCTGTAAAATTAAATGTCACTTGAAATTTAAAGTTCAACAAGGCTCACTATTAACAATTTTATTTAATATATTTTTATCACCAGGAAATGATGATATACGTAAAGTAGTTGATTAAAGTATAGAATAGAGAAGACTTGAAAAATTATGTACCGACGGTTTGACATTGAAAAGATAAAATAATCAATAAAAGTCACGTTTAAACCGATAAAAATACATGTATTGTTATCTAACTTATTACGATATTTTTTTAATAAAAATGTTGTGAAATATTATTTAGCGCTATAATAGTTGTAAAGATTTACATACAAAGAACAGGTTATTTCTTATGTTTTCAGAAAGAATCTGAGGAAAAGATAGATAGATAGATAAATTCTTTATTGTCACACAAAAACAAAACAATACACAGGAGACTCTTAAAACTAGGGTGGACAAAGGCGGTCTTATCGCTTAAAGCGATCTCTTCCAGACAACCTTAGTTGCTTGTAGGAAAATGTAAATAGTAACTGTAGTAGTGTGCCAATGCCAATATATAGATAATATTTAATGTACGTACAACTACAATAAAAACAAAATATACACAAATAAATAAATAAAAAAATACATATAAAAATATATATAAAATATATAGACAAATAGATAACATATAAATATATACAAACTCAGTTGCAAACTAAGGTACAATTTTATTAAAAATTGGAAATGGAATGGAACGGAATTTTATGGAAAAGGTGTCGTTCGTTTATCAAAAACTTATGTTTCTCAGAGATAAACACTTCGAAATGGTAAATCTCATACATAATAACATAGGTTACCTAAAAGCTAAAAACAACTAAAGATCTACGTAAAATTATCTATCAGCAAACCACCTCAACAATAATCATTTTGTATTTAAAATTTATTTAGTAATTTTTCAAGTACTTAGATTGTTTGCTCAGATATCAATCTGTCAACCCTGTCCTGTATGTATATTTTTTGCTTTTAATATTTAAAGGGAAAGAAAACGCATATTCAGCAAACTTTCTATTCCATTTTTAGATAACAATGACACCAAATCAAAAGTTAAGCGAAGCAAAAAAGAACAACTTTGGGCTTTCGAAAGAGTTTTGTACAAAAGAACAATTATCGTTATGTAATGCTTGAAACTGTGGTATTTTTGTTGTTATTATGTAATTAATTTGTAGTAAGCAATTAGGTAATGTACCTGCGTAATGATAATACCATAGCATTAGTATTAGGCTGGATAGTTCAGAGCCACGGATATCGTTCTCGCTTTGGCTCCTGTCCAACCACCTAGCGAATGTATTGGAAATAATTTCAAATAGTTACTTGCCATATGAAATAAAACAATTAAGATATCATACAATACAGTATTTAGCAAGCTTACATAATAATATTTCCTATCAGGAAACAGAGTGCCTAAATGAGGTTGTAGAGTTCTTGAAGACAGGGCTATCTGAACAACCGTCTCTTTCTAGCAAACTTGGTACAAATGAGAGGAACTGAGACGGAGGTAGAGTTAGAGACTAACCTTTAGCTAGAACGCTTGGCCTCGTGTGGAATCGAGCGATGGATCGACAGACTTAACTGAATAATGGTGAGACTGAGGCGTTACGTCACGACCTTCTAGGTCGCCGTGACGTCGACGCACGCACGCCTACCTACCCACGTGGTCTTATCAAGACCTAAATTAATAAATCTAGCTAGTCTAGAAACTACTTAATAACATAGGTAATTAATTTAAATTAAAAACTACGGTTTTTAGATAAAAAACTACGTAAAGAATAAAAAAAAAAGATTACGTACTTCAACCAAGAGGAGCGCGCGGTTTGCTGATTATACCTAGAAAGGAAATCAGAAGGTTGATATAGTGTTAAACAATAGACGACACATGTAGGCAAGGCCTAGGATCAAGGCTCGCAACAAAAAGATTATCATGGGCACCTCGAGCGAGGCGAGGCGAGGATAAGCCGAGGCGGAAGCGACGCGCGAGGCCGAGGACGAGCGAACCAATTCAGAAACTGAACGCACAGCTGAAGCGGTAAATGCTCATGGCTATCCGCGAGGTTTCATTATGCTTCAATATAATCATTCACATTTTATTACAACTATAACAATACCGAACTTCGGTTTGACGCACCGCAGACATAAATCAATACATAATATAAGTCAGCGTGAACGTAAATTCTCCAGATCAAAGCTATGAGGCGCCATGTGCAAACAAGACGTTCACGTATCCGCTCACGGAGATTATTTAGAAATTATTACGTGTCGGCACTTAACATGTTTTAAATACAAAGCGGTGTAGGTATGTGAGCAAGCGATATTATGCAACAATCCGCGACACATGTAGTACGTGATGTGGTGTGCCGAACCGAGACAGAAACCGACCTCCGGCGGCAGTCGGCACGCAACACCCGAACATTTGGCAATACGACCGTTGGAAAGCGAAGACTTCGATAGCTGTAACCGCGTGGAAACTCTAATCTAACTGGGACAGATTGATTTATAAATCAAACAAGAATCTGTGCCACCTCGGCCCGACTCTATCTAATGCACCGTGTTCCACATTGTTTTACCATGAATACACAAGCTCGATCGATTTATCATTATTAATATTACACGGGATTACGTGGAAAATGTCTTACGTGTGGAAAATATTGTCGCGGACTTAGTTAAAACTAGTTAAAAGGAGTCGTTAATGTGATGGGTAGACCAATTTGGTGGGCGATGAGTAAGGCCAGACCTGTTCGGCCTCTAATTTTATTGCTCTATGAATTAGTATATGGCTAAAATGATTGGCAAGACCTTGACTTCGGCCCGTATAAATTGTATGACCTGACTTCCTCAAACGCGCTCGAGGGTCGTCACTGTCAATTTGTTTTGGGTAATGCTAAGTATCTGGGGTTTGACGGTCATCGAAGCGAGGGATCTAACGGTACTCTGAGCTCTAGATAAATTTGCAACTGTGAAGGCGAGGCTAGAGACGAGCGATGACGTCGCCATGGTCATATAAACAGCTCCAACCTTGAAGGCTCAATATTTATTACATAAGCAAACAATTACTATAATTAGTTTTGATAGGAAGTGGCCCAAACGGCTCAAGAGTTTGAAATTAAACAGCAAATGAATTTTTAATGAAGATATAGGCGCGAGAAATAGCTTTGATTTCGTGCTATAAGAAATGTTGGTAGGGAATATGCTAAGCTAATTGGAAGAGCTCATGTTACATTTCCGATGTTTGAAATTGGAGCGCCGATATATCATTTGACCTACTCTGACTTGGAATCGTGTAGCATGTTTAATCATCTGTAAAGCCCTTTGCGATCTAGCCCTGACACATTGCGCGGGTGTGGGTGTGTCCATAGTTGGCAAGTCTGGGTGTCACGGATAGTCAGCCGGAGTGTGGCACAGTGGAGCGGCAACGGCTGGTACGAGCAGTACGAGACTGCGAGTTTGAGTACCACATCGAGACCGCGACCCGGTTCGCCGCTCGAGAAAGCATCGACAAAACGCGGTTGAGGCCGCGCAAACGGACGCACAGTGTGTGTTCACAGCGCTCGCAACACGATAGGAAACGACGAAATAGCCATGTTTGCGAAAAGGTCCGCTGTTTGGAATTCTGTCACTAGCTTAGTAAAACGTGCAAACAGCAAATTCAGTAGAGCTGAGCAACTCTTGTTGACACAAAACAATATTTGTGCGACATTGATGACCGCGTCGATTGTACGAGTAGTAGGCAATGCTATAAGCTACAAGGCTAAAAAAACTTTGCTCGTAAATGAACATGCCTGTCTTAAAACAGAATTAGTTCAGCTACGTCCGAGACCTTGGATTTGACGCCCCCGTTCTACTTTCCTACATCTTAACAATGAGTTAATCACTATCTGTCTGTGGTAATAAATTGCTGCACTGTAATGATATCATATCACACGTTGTTAACGATTATTAAAGAAAATTTATTGCTATTAGGGACATGGTCATAAAAAAGGTCTCTAAAAAGAGGACAACGTTGCAGAAGAGCTATTTAGTAGTTAACGTTGTTCCAACCATGACCTACAGCGACAAAAGAATCTTTTATTTAGAAGCTAGCCTAAACACGGCTAGGTTATATCGTCTCAAAGATAATCATAAAGTTCCATTGACTATCTTCTGGCATTGTCATCATAGCAGGTTGACAACATTCGATCACAAATTGCCTTATGTATTCTCGAGTAAACAAAATTTCAGCCCTCGAAAAGTGGTGTATAATTCAGTAGCAAGATCACATTATTAATATAAAATTACATATACTAAATAACTTACAAGTAAAGTCAAACAAAACTTGTGAAAAATAAATAGGTTCGACCTATAAGCAGAACGGTTAAGCCCAAAATAACAATTCATGCCGACGGTGCTCTCTTGTGCGAGAAAAACGGGGTCAAATTTGACATCGTAATGCATTTGACCTACATGGCAAATCAGTGGTATTTGAAAAAATTAGACAAGGCACACGTAGTGTTGTTGCAAGGGCTTGGTTAAATCCGTGGGCAGATGACACGGTTACTTGAGTTGTGGCAATTTGGCGAATTGCTCTTAATTTACTCGTTGCGTAAATTTTCGTAGCAAGTTTATCTGGTACATTTGGATTTAGGATACTTTGTTGATTTTCATCAGTAGGTACTCCGAACAATGTCATTTTCTTTTTCATAAAGTTATTTAAACGAATTTCTAATTTGAAGAATTTTGCTTCATGAAAATCTAGTTTTTGTAATATATGCCGGATTTTAGAGTAAATTAGATTTAATAAACTTACATTTTATGTGAACAAATCTATATTAAGTATTTTCAACAGGTTAAAGTATAATCTGACACGGATTTACAAAAAAATATTAGAAAAAAATGTGAATAAATAGGATTGAATATTATTTATGACAAACTAACTTTGCAACGTGCATGTTCACTTCAATAGCGCCGATGACGTTGGTTTCGGGTCATGCCGCGGTAAGGGGCACAAGGTAAAAGATGGTGCATTGAAAGTGACCTTATGCCCAATAGCAATCTGCGCGCTGCTTCCTATTAGCGCAGGCGACGACAATGCCGCCAACCTGACGAAGGTGACGACAGCGGAAAGGCCGATCAAAGAGGTTAAATAACTTTTTTCTTTATCAATATAACATTCAATGTGAATTTACCAACACAAACAAATAACCTTTAGACCGAAATTAAATAGAAAAACGTGAGGACGTCTATTGAAGTCAAAGTGCCTTTGCAAGGTGGATAGCGCATAGCTACATTAGAACGTCAAAAGTTTTATAAACCCTTGAAAGTTACTTTTGAATGTAAATGAGCTGACCTCAAGCTCAGACAACTTTTCTTCGCAGTGGCGGCCGCCGTTCTAATGTTAAACACTACCACTCATGGAACCGTATGAATAAAGAAAAAATTGGTCAAGTACGCGTTGCCTAAACTAATCCACAATTGACCTATTACGATGCTCAGATAAATGTCAAAGGTGTTTTAGATTTGCTGACATTAAGATCACAATCTGATTATTGCGTTTGTACAATCACTTGTGATTTGTAAACTCGTTACTTGTTGCATGTGCGTTGAGGTAAAGTGGATAAATACCGTTCTTTATCGCTAAAGCTACCCAAAGAAGTGAAAATCAGTGACCTCAAATCATTGAACAAGGGTAGGAAGGTGGAACACAAATACTCGAGTTTTACGAGCGTGCCGGCGGAGCGAAGGGCTCGACGGCTGTGGGTGGTGGGGCGCGGAGGGTGCGAAGGGAGCTCGCGGGGGCGGACCCTGACACAGATCCCAATTCCAAACTCATCAGCGAGCGGGACCTCGAGATTCGGCTGCTTTATCATCGATTCTAGCACCGTGGTGCCGCGGCGTTACGCACAAAATGGGTCAACTCAACACGCTTGCCTCTCACTCGTTACTCGCCCAACGCGATGTCCCCGTTCCGAATTACTCCCTCGGCAAATTAACGCCTTACGTTGCAATCAGCCACGTACAAAATTATAACTTGCCCAACAATACGAGCGTCTGTCGCTCGTTTATAAAATCCGCGAGCTCTATGGTCTAATAACCATCAAATCGAGATCCGAGAAACCTTGCAGATTCGTAACCCCGTTTTTATTTGCATTCATTTAACAAATGGGCCTTCTAAATGTTGTATAAGTGTGTGCGTGTGTAGTGAGCACACATGCAGAAGTGCACACGAATTGAGAGAATGTACGTGACCCGGTCTCGTCACAGTTTCACGGGCCACTTTCAGCTCGTAATGGCGCGCGTTGCTGCAAGCCCGGCCCCACTTGCGCCTTGCGACACTCCTCGCCTCACCTCTACTCCGAGGATATTTCGTGATTTAAGATATTATCTGAAATTAAGCCGTGGGAGAACCACTTTCTAAGGCAAATAAGGGTTAGATGTTATTTGAAATATGTTTTCATTGTTCTATTTTTGCTGGTCAATGTAAAACTTCCTCGGTAGTAAGGACAAAGTAGACGTATTTATGAGAGCGTGTCGGTCCCATAGGCCGCAGTAAACCTTGTACCGTTCGGTCATCGGGTCACAAGTAATATTGCATAAAGCATTTACTTGACGTAACATTTTAAACAATGTCATCTTTACATAATTATTTAAATTAGTAGTTAGCGATATAGCGATACATTAAAAAAATTATGAGGAATGCTGTAGGTAGTCACAATTAACGCACATCACGACTACGAAGCTCCTGTCTAGACTTAAATGTCACAGATGATACTCATATTTCGTTGAGTCTAAATCGACAAAATCTTGGCGACGAGCCCAAAAGAAGGAACAGATATGTAAGCACAAACGTAGTTCATTAACAAAATAATTCAATTGTGGCATTGGTGTCGGCCTTTTATTTAAGATTAAACAACGAATGACGGTCTCTCAATTGCTGTGAGCCATGACATTTTACTTGAGTCTTAGAAAGAGACCCAAGGCATTGAAAGTGGTACCATGGTGAAACTATCGAGATCATCGCACAAAGAGAAGGCGCCACGCGTCTCACCGGCAGAAAACCGACGCACTTTCCATTGACAAAGACGCGATATTCAAATCGTGAAGTTTCACTTGAAGAAAAGAAATGGTCTCACAACAAATTACACGTTCATAAATCATGAGTTAGAAATTTGGAAATTAGATGAATGGGAAATCGTAACGTAACACGTCAATCTCCGAGATACTTTCTTCAGATTTAATCTTTCACGCATTGCATAAGCCGAAGGTGAATTCGCAGTTTCGCAGTCAAACACTTTGGTAAACAGGAAGCAACAGACTAGTAACTGCCCGATACGGAATTAATAGCTTCTAAAATTCACAATACTCCTAACAAGTAAGCGTGTTATGTCGCGTTTTTAAAACAACCTTGGCCTTGTGTTGTGTACACAAGTCGATAATAAGGCTGGCGGAAATTAACGAATGAGCAACTACCACCACTGATGTACCAACCGACGTCATTAGCTTGAACAAGTGGTACCGATCAAATATATTTACCTGAATTCGATGATGAATGCTTTTGAAGACAGACTAAACAAAATAATTTACTTGTTCTTAGACTTTCAATAGCAAGGTTTCAAAATAATATAAATTTAAACAATTATATTTCCTTGCTGCTGTCTTTATTACGCAATGCCTATTTGCAAACATTTCCCGTTGCTAAGATCCTTTGCTAAGTTGCGACTAAAATACGCTCTTAAAACAACATAGATAAGATACAAAGTAAGTACGCACATACATTTTTACTAATATCAGTCTCAAAAGTACTTGCCTTTTAAACATGCTTTCATTTTAGAGCACAAAGTAATGCAAGGAGCGAAACAAAAGCATTAGGTACAGTTGCAAACAAAACAAGGGTCTCCAACTTATCTCGGTTCTCCCATTTGCAAGTACAAACTACAATCCCCCAATTAGCTTCATGTGCCGGCAGCACAGTTTCCTAACGGACACAATTCTGTTTAACTGGGCGTTATCGTACCGAAATACTGTCGACAAAACCCACTTTAGTTATCACATACCGCTGTCTCGGCTCTCGAAACAGGAGCACTGCTCGACCGAGATCTCTTTGTGTTACCAGCTTCACGTGCCAACTTGAAATGGATTCAAATTTTGCTGAACCTATTCGCTCAGGTAACTTTCGGGTTGAAGTACAAAGATTGACCCAAATTGCGCAGCTCGGTGAAGAGAATGGGTACTTATGGAACAGAATTCCTGAAGACCTACTTTCATTTTACTTAAAACAAGTATTATAAACGAACGCAATAAACGAATATGAATATGAATATTATATAAACCTCGAAATGTTATGGGTGCATTTTGCCAGTTACAAGTGTAAGATTTGGTTTAAATTTTTATAAGTTATATATTTATTGCCCCGTGTGGTGCCGGCAAAGAATAGTACCAACCCAGCTCTACCCGTGGGTGTCGTAAGAGGCGACTAAGTGTTAATGAACGAGAGGTTGGGCAGCAGCATCCTCCTGTGTATCGTATCATCTAACATTCTGCGGTCACCAACAACCGCGGTCCATGGTGCCAGCCGTAACGCAAACAAGCGTGTTGACTATGGTACTTCCCCTCCACATTGTTTCAGCACAAGCTATAATTTTGGAGGGAGTTCCCTCCCTGTCCTGTAGAGGATGTCTCATGGGATATCATGATGATGATTATCAAATATTTATTTTGTGTAAAATTATGCAAATATCAAAATTGTGATGGTAGTGAATATTTGAAAAAGTCATTATGATATGACTAGATATTTACATATTTTGTAAAGCTAGAAACAATTCCATTACCTCATTACAATAATAAATATCATAAGTCTAAGTAGCCTCGTTTGATTTGCAAATTCAATTCTAACAGAAAATGTAACCCCTTTGAGCAAGAATATTAAAATTTATATGCTTGGCAACACTATTGAACTGGAAACCGGGCACACCAGCCCTCTCTGCTAAATTGATACACTCTTGCGAAATAACCTCGCCCAACTTATTCAAACAAAGATAGTCCAGTTTCTACTCGGGTTTATCTCCAAACCGAAGGCTATAAGATATTTCTAGGTAACCGTTCTAACGAATAACTACCGGAATGACAAATTTATAGATAAGGATTTTCTAGAAATTCGTTCTTAATTCGTGAATCAAGTAAACAACACTTGAAAGGTGACTTCTAAAGAAACAAGTCTTATCTTTGCAAAACGGACTAAGTTTGCGTATCTATTAACAAACAAACATCTTGGTGACCATTGAATTCAGAAGTTTTTAAAAACTTTGAAAACTTTAAAGCTTTATGGGAGGATAAAATAACAAGTTTCGGAAACTTAAGATTGGGTGAGTCGAGATAAAGCAAGATTTGGAAAAATCACTCCCAGAACCAAGATGTTGAAATTTATAAAGTATTGAGACAGCAAACTTGGCACCGGCAACCCGCAACCTGACTCATAAAACTTGAATTCAGGAACAATACCAGGCCAAAGCGTCTTGGAAGTTAAATATCCGCTGCTCCAAATTTCTGCAGTCTGGGTTGAGGCAAGTGGCCGCTTGAAATAAGAATAAGAGGGTACGTTTAATGCTCCTCCGTGCATTCTCGAGGTTATTGACCGAAGGAAGGCGCATCCCCGCGAATCCTTATACCGACAACTTCGTAGGTATAGCAAGACGAAGTATTGGGGGGAGAGCAGCACAAATACCGGGACTGCTCAAGATGTTAATCTTTAAATCGATATAGGATTTAAAGGTGAAGATGCGGTTATTGCATGTAATCAGGAAGTCAATTTAAAGTCTGTTAATAATGTCGTTGAAGATAATATCTTACTTAAGAACGTCTTTAATATTTACTGCTACCAATTACTCCCGTGCCGTTGAGAGGTGGATTGCAGTTTACTTTATTTTTAATGTTAAATGGCTCCATTTTCATTATATTTAGTTACGTGTTTGTGGTGACAAATTTGTTTATTTAAGCTCTTCTGAACAATTTCAGAGCAAGCTGCGATACTATCAAAACAACAAAGGAAGGTGTATGTCAAACTAATCCCAAAAAGAAGAGCAAGAAAAAAGGTTTGGTTTTTGAAGACTTTCCGGTCTTGAGGGCTTGCTACCTGCTCGGAGGGATCAGTCAGTCCCTATTTATAGCAATAATATACCGGAGCTTGAAGAGACATATGTAAGACATTAATCTCGAAAACGTAAAACAGATGTAAAGTGATTCATTATCGAATTATCATTATTAACAAATTAACGAATCAGATAGTGTAGGATATATAGAGTAGAGTAGGAGATCTATAGATAGAAAGGCCAAAATGATTTTAAATTAGCTATAATGGATGTAAAAATATAGTCTTGTAACGGAAAAAGAGGGACGAAGTAATAGAAAGTGTAATATCAAAATTCGTGAAAGCTTATAATCCGGTGATTCCAAACGACGAACACAATGACACGGGGCGGCGGAGTGGTGGCAACAGCCGGGGGGCCCAAACCGTCTGGGGTTGCAGCACGAGGGTGCGACAAACGAATACAGAAACATACACATAAACTACATTTTACGGGAATTTCGATAATAGTTTTACTACACAAACTGTTGTCAACAAGCAATTTAAAAGTACATTCGTTAGCAAATCGCCAATTAAACAAACGAACGAAACACTAATTGCAAATGTGTTTCGATTTCTAAGTTGCTCCCTCTACCTGTCGTTTGTCAGCTTACACAACAAGGAAAGTTAAATGCGCGTGCGGGCAAAGCAACTTTCGCCCATTGTAGCGAGGCTAAATGAACTCAACACACCATGATGCAGGAAGAAAGATAATGTCAATAAAAGGCAAATTATTCTCAATAATGGCAACACCCAAGATGCGTACCTGAGATCTAAATCAAATAACAGTACGAGGTCCTTCGATGAACATGATAAAATAAACTAGTTCCGCGTTGACTCCAACAACCAAAATAGCTCACCTGGCTAAGGCCATTATTCGTTCGTATAATCCAATTTTCCAAATGATTGGCACCACTTCGACAACACTAAACACAATAAGTCAACGAATAAAAAGTGCAGTTGTAGAATAGAAACGCAATGACACCGGTATGCGCTGTGTATCACGTTTGACAGTTTCACTTCACCACATGGCTGTGAGGTTGCGCGCGTTGGCGTGACAGACGCGCGTTGCGCTCGGCGGCCGGCAGGCGACTGGACGCGAGCGGCGACAAGCGGCAGGCAGCGCTCCTCTCTCCGAACAGCGAGGGGTCAGCGAGGGCGGAGCACCCGCGGGACAGCAGCTGCGCACCAACATACACCGACGACCCTTTCTCCGATCCTCCATTGTGCACCGGTGAAAGCTTGCGTTCAGATGCAATGAAACCGAAAAACTCGTTCAACACCAATTTACATGCTCCAACAATTGAAACAGGACAATGATGTGTGTTTTGAGGAAACGAACTAAAATAAATTAGGCGAGGTTAGGTCGTATGAGTAATTCAACCACTTTTTGTGACGGCTCTGATGTCATTTCACAGACGTTTTATTTAGAGCTATGTGCGTATTCTGTTTCAGACAATGATTTTTGAATACGATTTTGTAGCTCAAGTGTCTACTTTGGGACCATTTTTGACATCATGTATGGATAGTGAATAAATGAGTAAAATTATCCTGGAAAATCCAAATTAAAAGCAACATTTCCATACTGAATCACGAAGGTGTCGTAGCTATAAATCCATGGAGGTGTATCAGACGTTTAAATATTCAGTTGCAGTTTGGTTCAGTGCACGAAGGGAGAAGTTGTTGCCCCCTGGGTAGAGCCTTGAGCCGCCCTCGCTCGACGACTTGCAGCCGAGAGGTAATTTATGTTCAACTCGCTGCGAGCTTTTGAACAAGGGGTTCATATTCACGGTACAACAAATTACAAGTTGCATTAACTATCAACTTAATTATCTAATAATTTGAAATGGGAAATCTACAACTAGGGTTATAAAGTTTATCATCGTTGCATCGTTGGTTCTAGCCAAACTGAATTGGTTACAGTTGCAGCTAGAAGTACCTACATCAGTACGAGCGTTTTTCGTGATCCAGAACGCAAGCAAGACCTTTAGTTCTGGCAACTGTATGTATAAATACTAAGTATATTAGATAGGAGTTGTTAAGCCATGTTAGATGCTATTAAGCGATTTTGTTAAGTGTTTTCAAGGATTCTGCGATTATTTTTTTTACTGGCTCGTTGGTAAAGTTGGTAGTGGGCTTGTCTTCTAGCCCTGGACCGCGGGTTCGATCCCCGCCCAGGGCAAACATTTTTGTGATGAACACGAGTGTTTGTTATGTGTCTGGGTGTTATTTATCCATTTATTATGGGTGTATATTAGTCTTTGGTACCCATAATACTAACTTTGCCCAGTTTGGAATTAGATGACTTCGTGTGAATTGTCGCCTAATCCTTTAAACCTAACGTTTTACTTCGTCCCAGAAACATAGGTCGAAATTACAAATAAATAATCTTTCTCCAACCAATTGTGTTGGTCACTTAGATTAGTGTAGAAGTCCAACAAAATTTTTACCACACACTTTTCCTTGTGTTTGTCAGTCAGAGTCAGATATATACAAAAATATTCGCAAAAGTATTTCAAACTACGTCAAAGCAACTAAGACACAATTCGAACCTTTTAATTGTCTCAAACAAAGAATCACCCTCCAATAAAAACGAATGTCATGGTTTGAATCAATTGTGTCTGAATCGACCGCTACACTTTTCCTTGTGTTTGTCAGTCAGAGTCAGATATATACAAAAATATTCGCAAAAGTATTTCAAACTACGTCAAAGCAACTAAGACACAATTCGAACCTTTTAATTGTCTCAAACAAAGAATCACACTCCAATAAAAACGAATGTCATGGTTTGAATCAATTGTGTCTGAATCGACCGCTGCAGTAGTAACGCGTGCATTGGCTGCAATCGAGTACCTAAATGCGGAGGGTACTTCAAAGTCAGCGAGTCGTCTCCCTTGTCAGGGCTATGACACAAGGAATCGACGGATTCTTAAGCCACGATAACACCTAGCTGAATTCAAAGACTAATTCGGCATACATTGCTGGGAGGCTTGGTTATGTTAATTGCAATATCCTTACTTCAACGAGCAATGTATGCCGAATTAGTCTTTGAAGTCAGCTAGGTGTGATCGTGGCTTTATTTGGTCCCGCATATCCCTGTAATATCCTTCACGCACACTGCGTTGTGTTTCTTCATGTGTAAGAGTCGTGTTAATTCAAGGAGTATATTATTTTCTTTCGCCTCGTGCGTCCACTGGGCGACCTTGGTCGTCTTCAGGGTTAACCTCCCGAAGGGAAGGCCCTTCTGGCCTCGGATTCCCGACTCATCTTTACCTGCGCGGGTGTTTACATTTTAATCTCATTGATTTCTCTTTATTCGATTTTTGTTTAACCATGTTTTGAAATATCTATCACAACAAAGTTTTATTAAAGTATGTTTGAGCAAATCAACAATCAAACAAAATAAACTTAGGTTCGTATTAATAAATCCCTCTCTAGTGAGAAATTGCTCTCAAGATGTACCTTGATTATATATCTTGAGTGCAATCTCAAACTTGAGATGGATTTATCAATACAACCCTTAGACTATTATCAAAACAATTTCCTAATTATATTAATTATGTGCTTTGCTTCAAAATGAACCACGTCGAACTTCATTGTTTAAGCCAATTTTGTTTCGGTTTTCGCATTTTCAGTCACTTCTGGGACTTTTGTACCTTCATCACTTCAGTCCAAATATAATTTTCAGACACGGAAGGAGTCTTCCCCTTATCAAATCAAATCGGATAATAGAAAACATATATTTGCTTTTTCGACCGACGAAGTTTATAACTTTGTTTCATTTGACTTCGATTTTGTTTACAGGAAAAAAGTTAAACAACGGAATGTAAATAGACGATTCACAAATTTTGTAAAAAATACAATTTTCATGTTTATGAAACCTTTTTTGGAACAACAAAGGAATACCTACGGAAAAGTTTAAAACCCATTTAGTAAAACCGCGCTGTCAACAGCAGATAACATTTTAACACGCGAATTTGAACCTTGTTACCGAGACGTAAACTCCGGCTTTGATCTCCTGTTCCTTAATCGAGTGAGTATTAAAAGTGGGTTAGATAGGGTTACCAGCTTAACATAGGACGGCGTTTAAAGAAAATGGGGTTTAAAAAGTGACAAATTAAACCAGCATAAAACGTAATACTGCTTAAAATAGCAAGTAGAAATTAAGGAAGTTGCTGCTGTATCTGTAAGAATCTAAGTTAACTCAAAAGTAACAACTAACGTTCTAGGATTTTTTTGTGTCAAAATTATTGTTTTTGGAAAGTCGCATTGAATAGTTTCACTTTGTTTTGGGTTTCAACCTATTCCAATGCTTCATTACTGTAAAACAAAAAAAAATAATGCTGTTTGAAATTCCAAATAAACATCAAATAAAAACGGCAAGAATAACAATTTAAATGTAGCGTAGAACTTTTTTTGGATCAGAACAGGCTTCAAAAGCTGATAACCCTAAGCGTGGGTGTACTGTACTGTCCCGTCCATTTTGCATATTAGATGTTTGTTTTTAATTCGCTGGGCGCGGCTCCCAGCGACCTGGATACAAGGCCACTGGGTCGCTTGCACCCGGTACCTTCACCCCTCCCCTTGATCAATTGGGTTGGAGCTCTTACGAACCTAGTACGCCTTTTAATAAATGATATCACGCACTTAAGAGGTTGGTTTAGATAGCCTATGATGACGTTAGTTTAACAATGAAAACGTACTAAAAAGAAGCAACGAATCCGAAGTCGTCTATTTTAATTATGATTCGTAAACAGCCAAATTAAGACCAATAATATATATATATGTGCTGACTAAAAAAATCTTACCTTTTCTAACTTCATTAAGTCACAGAATACTTTAAAATAATAATTAATCTAAATGCGTTTATCTTTTATTAAAATTACTAAAACAGAATTTTATCATTATTATCATCTACGAAAAATTTTAATGTCTCAATCATGTTGATTGAGGCTACTTAGGGAATAAATGAAGGGTTAAAACTATGAATAAGCAAAACATAAAAAACAATGCACGAATTACACGACGACTTTAACAGAATTAACTCGGAGGCAACAAAGGAAATAAAAGGAATAAATAAACAAAATAAAAGGAATAAAAATGGACTAAAGAAAAAACTTAAAATCTAGAAAATCATCTTAGTAAAAATATTAGTACTTAGGTAGGTCATGTAGAGAGGATAAATGAACGAAGATTGACGAAAGAGATCTACCAGGCGACAGTGAATGGAAACGTTGGAAGGGGAAGGCCTAGGCCAACGTACCAGGACCAAATTCAGGACGTTCTAAATAAAGGCCAAGTTAAAAGTACCCTAAACCGACGAGCATGTATGAAAGGATTGATGAAAGTACAGGAAGCAAGGGAAGTATGTCAAGATCGTAGCAGGTGGAGGACTGTAGTCTCTGCCGACCCCGACGGGAAAGAGGCGTGATGTTATGTATGTATGTATGTTAGGTAAACGAGAAAATGACGCACAATTTTCGAACTGCAAATACTATTGTTATGGTGATAAGCAAATCAATTTGCGTTTTAATGATCGTTTCAAAGTGCATTTAAATGAGGAGATTATGCGACTAACACCGGTGGTAAAACCGAAACTATGAATGTAGCAACTAAATAATTTATACCGAGTTAACTTGTAAAAATAAAGTTGCCTAATTGTAAATAAAACCAGTAATTTTAGAAGTCACTACTTAAATTATTCTAAAAATATTGAAAATGACTGTTTATAAAATGTTACATCAGAAACGTTTGTACAGTGTTCGAAGCTGTCTTGAAGCTTAGCATGGTCGCCTAACTTTTATAACGTAATTAGGGTTCCGATACCAAAATGGTAAAAAAAGGAACCCTTATGGTGCGACTTTGTCTGTCTGTCTGTCCGTCTCTCTGTCACACCTCTATATCTCAGCAACCACTCATGCTATCGACCTGAAATTTGGAATAGTTTTAGAATATAGTTGCCCAACTTAATTGCACATAAAAGAATTTTGAAAAAATTAAGATTATTAATGTAAAGGGGGCCAAATTTCAAATTGTCGCTACTAGGTCGAGTGGGACCTTATATGGAAGGGCTTTACTTGTACATTCTGAAATATATTTTTGTATTTTTTTACGTCTATTAGTTTTCAAGTTATGATGAAAAATGTCAAGAAAAATACCATTCCCCCCCCCCCTTATCTCCGAAGTTTGTGAAAGGAAAAATCTTGAATTAATTACAGTTGACATACGTTAATGTAAACATTACAGCAAAAATAAAACGATATTTCTAAGTTGCACAGTTTTTTAGAAATCTGCAAATAACCTTTACAAACAAATTTAGTTTTGCGGTCCTAAAAATGGACTTTATTGCTTCCAGAAATACAAAAAGTATATCAAAACCCTCGGCGCGCGAGTCCGACTCGCACTTGACCGTTTTTTTTTTATTTGACTTATCTAACAAGAGAGGGAGACGAAAATAATTTCTCTTTTGACAACTATTTTAATGCTAACTCATCAGTCGATAGAATCTCTAACACACATTCTAATATTATGCTCAAGTAATTCTATCAGTGTATCTCACAGAATAAGAGAACTACTTCCTCTATTATATCGTTTTCACCAACAACGTTTTCACATTCAAAAGGGATGATCTAATTTTGGTTTTTGTTTTAGAGACGAACAGACGTTGAGATAAACTTAGATGTTTAAAGTTGACGCTTCTAGAGGATGAAAACTATTGTATGGAAATTTATGCATGACAAAAGTTATGGTTAGAGTTTATTTCATCGTCATTATAAAACAAAAAGGACCATATCTATCATGATGATGAATTTTCGAGTTCAAATGTGTTGTGTGTTCGTCACCCACGAGAGATTGTTCCTAGTATAAGGTTTCTGTAAAAGAGATCGATGTTTTAAACGAACTTGCGAAAACGGCTAGTCTTTGATAAATCCGTATAAATTTCTTCGGCTCTTTCTACTATTACACCACCGTACTAATAATCGAAAGGTACTTTCATGTGCATGTTTCTTTCACTTTCTTCGAGAGAGCCGCATAAGGTAAGATAAGCATTCCTTTTACTTTGCAAAACTGGGTGTGTAGGAAGATTAGGCCAAGGATTATCATTAAGAATGCATGGAAGAGACGCAAGAGGTACCAGTTTATGAGAGCTCGGCAGTGGTAGAATGGTAGAGATAATAGGGAAGACGAAAATATTAGTAAATTTGTAGCTACATTAATCGAGTATAATCTCTCTCTAATGCTCTCTCTGGGCTGCGATTAATTAGATGGTACTAGCATTTGCCTGCGAATTCGTCCGCATGTTAAATAAAATAATATAACAGTGTTTAAGTCAAATAAGCTAATAAGCTATCAAACAAAAAAGGAATTATTAAAATCGGTTCAGTAGTTTTTGCGTGATGCTCGAACAAACAAACAAAAAGTCCAAAAATCTGTGATTTGGATTCAGAGGCATCAAAACAGCATAACGTGATTTTTTTTATAAATATCTTCAATGTATAGACAAAATCAATTTACGATTTTAAAACAGTATAGATAAATCAGCTACTGTCGATATGACTGACTTCCGTTATGATTAGATGACAATTGAAATTACGTCGTTTAGAGTGTAAGTTTTTGATTGTTGTGATTTTTGAAGCATAAGTAACGAGTATGAACAACGAAGGTCACATTAAGAGGCCTATTACATTTTGAGCGTGTTTTTGCGCAAAATAGCTAATTCCGGCGTCCTTAATCTGAGAAACGGAAAGGCTTTGACAACTTTAACTTATAAAATGTTGAAGAATAGTTATTATTTAAGTTCGTAGCGGCCTCGTTTTTTAATTTTTTTTCTTATATTGGTAGATATAGCCAATATTCCGAAGCAAGTTTTCATAAAATGCGCGAAGGCACTTTTTTGAGATCGTGGATTGAACTATTGGGCTAAGCAAACAAAAATAAAATAATACAATAAAATCTCTTATATAATAGTGTAGTTCGTAGCGGCCTCGGAATTTTTAAAAATATATTGGAAAATCTAGAAAAAAAATCAATTCCGAACGAAAAAAACTACAAAAAACGCTCAGGTTTAACTGCAAATTGCTCTTTACTATATTAATATTATTTCGTAAAACTTATACCATACTAAACTTTGGTATAAATAAAATGAAAATCGCCTACGTTTGTTTAAAAACAATTCGTTTTAATACCTTAATTGAACGTACTTAAAACTGCCAAATTTGTCCATAATCCGATGCGCTGGCCTTTCAAACGCAATAATAGTATCAAATAACTCGAAAATACAAAAAGTATTTATAACGTTTAGTTTCAGCTACAAAACAGTGTCGAAAAATCTGGACGCCGAGTGAGATTTTCCAATTTTCATTTTTTTGAACGAAATTTTGTAATAGGCCTCTTAAACATCACCCCATTTGAAATGCAAGTTTTAGCGTCAGACTCCGCTAACACTGTACACTGTACAGCATTCGGCACCCTTTGTAAATATCACATAGAAAACGTGCTACGTGAATCTTACGAGTATATTGATGAAACGTCAGTTAGTGAAAAAGTAGTTGTTGTTTTTCGTTTACCCCAGATTACAAGTCATACTTGAATTATAGGAACAGTCTCATCCAAACTTATTTGCAGAGGTTAACGTCCAAACGAAATACCGGAGACTGCATCGGCGCAACGCAATATTTTTAGAAACTGTACTCAAAGTGTACTGCAGATACGCTCGCTCACTTTCCACGATTAACTTTCTCATTCATAACGCGGGTTGACCTTTCCTTTCTATCGCGATCGCTCCAAGGGTCAATTGACAATCGAAAATGTTTTGTTTTTCTTTCGAAGTAGATGCGTCGTCATCGCGAGCACATTCCGATGAGAAATGAGGTGCTTGGTAATAGCATTCGCAAGAGTATGAATTATCTGTCAATTCGGAAACACTTTCGAATCGAGCTAAGTCAATAAAAAGAGTTGTGGATGCGGAAATAGAAAGGCATGTCCTCACTTGGATGCCTCAGTCAAGAATTTACCTAAAACTATTCATCTTCTATCTTGAAATTATAACAGAATGCATTCAATGCTTATTGCTTGACTCAAGACATTTCAGTTCAGACTGGATATGTCTGAAAGCATCCGTCCAGCTGACAGTTTAAAACCCTGGTTTGAATTGTTTGTTTCCAATAATCCAACGCCTTTATAATTGGCGACCAAAAATGTGATAGATAAACTATCATTTCGCTAGGTAGTTATCGTATTGTCGCCAAAAATCTTGTTTACTTTAACCAAAGGTCGTTTTGACAATCAGAACCAGCTGTTTGATATCATGACATTAAACACTAGCCAAAGATAACCATATGTTTCACGTGAGGATTTCTCTTACGAAACATCTTAACTCATCACTTAAGTTATTGAGTTTCACAAACATGTCCCAGTTTTGCGGTTTTCGAAATTTTATGCCAAGTGAAAATCTGCCTACTTACAGATGACCTGGAACTTACAGAAATGTGATATGTTTGAGCTACTGGCATGTGGCGAAAGATTCGAAGGTCGAATTTTGACAGCTTTAAGATGAATTATGCTGTCATGTCCTCAATAATCTGATGGTTATTTTGTAAAATCTGGAAGGATTGTATTAACATAAAAACTTCTGAATTTATCTTGACCAACATCAACATTCAAATTTAGCTGATATAGATGAATATTTTTTGCATTATAGTTTGGTGATCAATTATGCACACGCAGAAAGTCTTGGAATTAATATTCGTTTGCATAATTTTGATAAACAAACTCTTCAGTTTTCAAACGTGACTAACCCGTCATGATCCAATAAATAGCTATCCACCCATTTTTAAAATCTCCAAACCTACTTAAATCTCGACCTAACCTGACCCGATTTCTAAAACTGCTGCAGCATATCTGGGAAAAGTTCGATCTCTTCGATCTCCCAGCCAGAGTAGTCCAATCAGAAAGCACAGCAGGGCTGTCACAGAACAGAACATTAATATATCAGCTATCTACTAATATAGCGGTGTCACGGACCACTCTCGCGACGCAAGAGCGAGAAAGCTCCGCGAGAGAAACCCTACGATGTCGCCGCTGTCACGCATGCTCTTAGCTCCCACTTTCAAAATATCCCCACTGTATAAAGGTATTTAAATTTCGTAATAGTCATAACATGTAGATCAAATTGTTATTATAATTTTATGCTCCGATATTCTTTCTATTCTTCTGTTTCGGCGAACGAAATCTATTGACCCGTAAGAGGGGCGTGCTTTTTACGTAAGCTAAACAGTTTGTAGGTTTGTAATTTCAAACCTTTGGTGATTTCGGCTCAAGTCAGAGTATTTTTAACATTTGCTTTTGTTGATGTTCAAAAGGTTTGCTTCATACATATTGAGTTACAAATCGATTCGTACGCGGAAGTACCAGACCAAATACAGCAAATAAAGTATCACGGAGACAGTCAAAAGAATGATCTTATTTCACTTATAACAGTTTAAAGACAGTGCAAAACGAAACGCAACAGTGAAAGTGCATCGGCGCCCGCGCATTCAGAACATTTTTCAGCGAGAGAAACTTAAGAAAGAGCTAGTATTGCCAGAACTGGTATTTTCACAGCATCTAGCGTTCTTGCTAAGTCATCTAATAATATTTTCATACTCTACAATGAAATCATCATACGATTTGAATTTTAAACACATTACTGTTATAGGGCCTTGTAAACCTAATGAAAATTTAAAACCAGCTCACATTAAGCGTAATACATTTTACAAAAGGGCATTTTAGTTTCATTCGAATATTTTTTCAATTTGCTTCTTCTGGGCCAGCTCGTTCCATCGTCGACCTCATCTCTGTCCTAAGGGCTAGATCGAGGTCAAGAGTAAGCCCATAGACAGTAAAAAAAAAAGTTCGCGTTGTAACTTTAAGAATGTTATGTGAAAAAAGTTGTGAAAACAGAAAACTAACGATTCGGATTATCGGATTAATTATCCAATAAAGCGGGCAACACTGGAAAGCGCTGAGCGAAGGTACAGTAAAATTTGAAAGCGCTACACAATAGTGCGTTGTCGAAATTGGAAAGTCGAGTGCCGCGTCTATTATGCAACAGTCAGCTCACAGCTCTTGTGGGAGGCATGAATCGTGACGCTGACGAAAGGTATGACGTCATTGCTGGAAAGTGCATCGCCCTGCCCCCTCTATTGCATAGCACGTGGAGTTGCAGCGATGCTTCCTGCATCGAGGACTTTCTATTGGGAAACCGCCAAGTTGTGTTGCCAAGTGGTGGAAAATTTTACGAGTTTAGCAGAAATTGAGATACCTTTTTCTTCCTTGGTCCCTCACTGATGAGGATCGCGACCATTGAGATATGATTGGATTGATATTACGTCTTCTACGTACGACTCATTAGTTTGATTCTGTTAACCCGGATGAACTTAGTTACACAAATAAACAAAAAATACGAACTTTTAAACAACATAATGAATGAATAAATTTGACTACGATTATTCCAATATAAGAAAGAGAGCCAAGTTCATGCAAACACTTCGTCAGCATTACATCCCATGAAACGTCCACTACAGGACAAGGAGCTCCCTCTAGAATTCTAGCTTTTGCTGGAAACTTGTAGAGGGGAAGTACCATAGTCACCTCGCTTGTTAGCGTTACGGCTGGCACCATAGACCGCGGTTGTAGATGACCGCAGTAAGTAAGATGTTAGATACAAAGGAGGATGCTGCTGCCCATCCTCCAGTTTATAACCCTTAGTCGCCTCTTACGACACCCACGGGTATGTAAGGGTTGGTACTATTCTTTGCCGGCACCACACGGGGTACTACGTACATAATCGGATTCATGATAGTAGCTTTTTCAAAACTACTTCCTAATACCGAAACTTGGTTATAGCTAAAACTATAGCGTAAAGGGAAATGGTTAAGAATAAAGGGTGTGAAACTGTCCATGAAATAGTCACCATCTGGTCATAGAACAAAATCAATTTTTGAACTCCTCCATAGAAACTGCATCAGCTTGTAGCGCTTTTTGATTGGCAGGTCAAATTTGGTTTTGGTATTTCGACCTATCTTCTTAGGGAAAAGTTGTTCAGTGTCATGGTAGTTTACTATTATTTAATCTGTGGTCATGGGCAGATACACGCCCTTCAGTATTAAGACACGTTCCCGTTACACGTTGTATATGATTTGCAGTTACCGCACGACATGTCCTTGTAGAGATCTTTCGGAGAAATCTTTGACTAAAAGTGGACGATTTCGGCTAATATACGATTAGTAGAATATAGATATCTTGGCAGGAGAAATTGCCTATTCAGACCTAAGCTTTGCCCTAGAGATTTTACCATGCGAGTGTTGGCACCACCACCGCACCGAGCCAGCCGCTCTCTTCTAGTTGAGAAATTCGACTCTCTCACGTCAAACGAGATGCATTCGGTTAAGCAATAGTTTACGGTGCTCCACGGTTACACAATGTGTATTCCGTATTCGGATAAGTAGTTTGCTCTAATATCTGTTAGTTTGTTTACATTTACATTAAATTCAAAGACTAAGTAGCCGTGTGCTCTACCTTGTGTGTTAGTAGCTGGTATATTGTCTGGAGCCGTTAAATTATAATTTACCTAAGAAAAAAAAAAAACAATTCAAAAAAATATTAAAATTTTAAAAGTAAAATTTTAATTTAATGTGTATTTTGTAAACGGTAATTTAAAAAGCAACCTAACCCAATACAAACTAACTTAACCTGGACGAACCTAATATTCCGTGAAATTACGGACTTTCGGAGAACTATTCAACTTAATGGTCCTAAAGGCTAATTTCAAAAAATCCATTTTGTGTTTACCAACATTGTCTGAACCATGTAAAATGCCTTTGGCGGCTCAAAAACTCTGACATAAGGTATTATGATGCTGTTCATCGATCTTTCAACCCTCACGATTTAATGATTTGTAACTCAAGCTACTAATGAAACTTTTTAACTCAAGCTGTTTCCAAAAGTCACTTTCCAATCAATGTGACGAAAAATCTATCTATCCTAGGTCTAATGTCTGGAAAAAGCGCGTTTCCGAAAACCTACTGTTGGTGGGCTTTAGATCAAATTACACAGAGCGAAGCCACAGAATAAAGTAATAGTACTATTATATAGAAGTTACAGAACTGACACTCTCCGCCCCCCTTGCAATCCACCCCACGACCCAGCGCGCACCCGCCCGCGCGATTCTCGTGGTCCTTCTGAGGGTCTTTTGTACTGAATATGCGAGCCTACGCGACCTTCCAATTTCAAATTTTTAAATCGCGCTCGATATATTAGTGTCCTAGGTGTGGCAAAGCTTAGTTGCCCAAGTACACACGGCCGCACATCGGTAGAAACACTTTTGGACCTTATGGCGTGGTAATAGAGTTGAAAAAGTTTCTACCTACAAGCGGTTGACCGTACTTATATTAATACTTACACTTTTATAAAGCTCTTGCGGTTTCAGCGTGAATTTCTGAAACAAAACAAAATAAATTTAGATTACACACATAAAAAACACGTAAATTCATTTCATGCATTGGTGACATTTATTTGCATAAAAGCAATAATTTGCCATGTTATTGTATTTAGCAAGGGCCACAAAATATAGTTCATACTTTAAGAGGCTATGGGAAAAGATAGATATTTGACAGTGCGCGCAGTCTTTTCGCTTGAAAGAAAGGGATAAAGTGCGCAATCTGCAACGCATTCGATTGCGACAGATATACTGTGCGTGTTACCAAAACTAAATGACGTAAGCGCCTGATATAAAATATCGACTTTTTGTAAAAACTAAGTAATAAAATAAAATTTTAGGTTGGGCAAACCCTAGCAACTACAAATACCATTCTGTATACTTAATTTCACTACTTAAAATACCTCCGATTCCACAAAAAGAGGAATAAAGGAAAATTGAAGAGGCAACTTTGGATTTTTATTTTGTCGAGTCGATTTTCACTAATCATGTTTTGGTCTTGGTGATGCCCTGACTTTAATGGTCAATAAATACATACCTGATAATCACGGCAAGATATTGGGCTCTTTAGAATACCTAAAAAAACTTACATATCGCCTTAAAGGATAATGCTCAAAAGCAGGCCAAAGATGTGCAACCAATGCGCATGCGCAATCACCATTCAATAATGCCAAAAATATTGTTCTGAATTATGAATTCCATGACTTTATTTTTAGCTCTTTAAGAACGGGGATGTATAAATAAATTATAATAATATCATTGATTGATTGGTTTTGCCAGCCAACCAAAGTTGACAACTTTCAACTGGTTTTTGGCGACCATTTGGTAAGACGCGCTGTATGTCCATCGCGACGATTCCGAGCCGATACCGATAAAACAAAAGATCACCGCCGCTAAAAGCGATTCTATGATTAAGTAATAGCATGGGTAATAGGTACTGTTTTTGCTCGTTACTTTGTCGGCGCTTTATTTTTGTAATCGGTGTTGGCTCGACATCGTCGTCGTGGTCAAACAGCCTTCATCATAACATCCCATGAAATGTCCACTATATGACAGGGAGCTCCCTCCAGAATTCTAGTTTTTGCTGGAAAAATGTGGAGGGGAAGTACCATTGTCACCTCGCTTAGCTTGTCAGCCGTAACTGGCACCATGGACCGCGGTTGTAGGTGACCGCAGTAAGGAAGATGTTATGATACACAAGAGGATGCTACTGTCCATCCTCCAGTTTATAACCCTTAGTCGCCTCTTATGACACCCACGGGTATGTATGGGATGGTACTATTCTTTGCCGGCACCACATGAGACACTATGAGAACGGGGATTTATAAATAAAATATAATAATATCATAGATTGATTAGTTTTGACAGCCAATCAAAGTTGACGACGTTCAACTGTTTTTTGGCGACCATTTGGTCAAGACGCAAGTATAGGCTGATTGTATACCGCGACTATTCCGAGATGATACCGATTCAAAAAAACCACCGCTAGAAGCGACTCAATGAGTTAAGTAATAAGTACTGTTTTTGCTCGTTACTTTGTCGGTGCGTTTTTCTTGTGATCGGTATTGGCTCGAAATTGTCGCAGTAGTCAAATATCCTTAGCCTGACTTGATGATCCTTTCCTAATTAAAATCTAGAATCGCACACCTGTAAAGTTGAGATTCTTTCAACCGATATTTGTTTCGTTTTATTCGGTCCCCGCATTTGTAATGAGATTTTAAATATGAAGGAACAGTACAGGAAGCGTGGGAAGTATGCCAAGATCGTAGCAGGTGGAGGACTGTGGTCTCTGCCCACTTCGACGGGAAAGAGGCGTGATGTTATGTATGTATCAAACACGGCTATAGAAATGATACCTTTCTTATTGCTACAAAGTATATATCACTTCAGGAGCAAGATCTCAAACTCTCAAAGATAATTAAAACCGGCCAAGTGCGAGTCAGACTCGCGCACCGAGGGTTCCGTACAAACCTGTAGGTATATAAGTAAAAGTTATGGTATTTTTATTGCAATTTTTTTTATTATGTGATGTAACTAAAAATTTAAGGTTTTCGGAATTTTTCCATTATGTGTACTATAAAACGTTGCTTCATGCCAAATTTCAAGATTCTAGGTCCACTAGAAGTATCCTTTAGGTTTTGATTCCCTTGCGAGTAGTTGCGAGTTTCAAAATATGCGGCTTATATTGCTGTTTCTTTTGATCGGGTTGACATAGAAGTTTGATTTTGTTATAGCTTAAAGGTATTATAGATTAGAGTATTTGATATGAATTTCAATTTAATACTTTTACGCGTTCATGAGGGAAGGGATAGTAAGTTTAAAATTATATTTTTTTTTTATTATATGACGAAACTAAAAATTTATGCTTTTGCATTTTTCCTTTATCTGTGCTATAAGACGTTGCTTCGTACCAAATTTCAAGATTCTGAGTTCACGGGAAGTACGAGTACCTACCCTGTAGGTTTTAATTCTCTTAAGAGTGTCGAAAAACTCGAAATTTTGTGGCAGAAACAGCTGTATCTTTTGATTGCGTTGGCTTAGAAGTTTGATTTTTTCACAGCTTTAAGGGACAGTAGACCTGAGTATTTGATATGAATTTCAGCTTGATACCTCCACTCGTTCCTGAGAAAAATGGTCGTGACAGGCAGACAGTCGGACAACAAAGCGATTCTATAAGGGTTCCGTTTTTTCCTTTTGAGGTACGGAACCCTAAAAACAGATAACAAGATGCATTTAAACAAATATTATACAATACAATCGTCGTGTTAAGCCATTTGTGCTCATTACAAGTATTTACAAGCTTCAAATCAATATGAGGCACCTTGACACTGTTTGCTTTTACAGGCCGACGGATGCGTGTCCCACTAAATGTTACAATGATAATATAGAAGATGGATTATACGATAACCCTGTGTTTTAATAAATTAGTTTGTGGTATAGTTCCAATTTAGGTTAGATCTATGTTACAATTACGATATGTGTCACACGGTCACACACATTGTTTGAGAGGGTCAACACTTGACTTTTCATCATATCTGTTTTAGGGTTCCGTACCCAACGGGTCCCTTTTAATATGCCTCCGATGTCTGTCTGTCTGTCAGTGGTCTGTATCTCATGAAAGACAGTTGAAATTCTCAAAGATTATGTATTTCTGTTGCCGCTATGAACAAATGCTACAAATTACTCCAGTAAAAATACGGTTTTGCAAAACATGAAATGCTAATAGCTACTTTTTTGTGTATATCGTATTTAAATATGATGTTGACGCAATATTTACGAATCCACCTAAAACTTAAAGCGGAATATTTTTTTCGAATAACAGCTAAGGCAAAAATAGTAATAGACAATTATACTTTATATCATAGATAAACGTATACTTTACATATAGGCATCAAAATCCACCATAAATATATTTAAAAATATCAATTTATTTCAAAATATAAAATCTCCACTTATTTTTACATATAATTTTACATATACAATAAAGTCGAGGTAAAATAATAGCAATAAACTGAGCTAAACTCAACCTTTTTAAATGTAAGTGATTCTTCTTCACAAAAATGCCATACTAAATAAAAAAAAAGTTTTTTGTAATCGCTGGTTTACAATGATTTTGTAAACATTTATGTTGGATTTGCCAAAAATGTGATTATATAGCACTATTTAAATTATAAGAAAGCAAAACGGATCTATTACTATTTTTGGTTGCGAAGATAAGCTGTATTTAAATTTCATGCTATAAAAGTTAAACAATACAAAAAAGCTAATATTTTTAGGTGGATTCTTGTATAATATGAAATTCTGAATATATAGCAAGCCGTAAATAAAAAAAATAATCTATTAAATTTTTTTTCCGGAATTCCATATTTTTTTAATGTTTGGACTGCAAAATAAATAAATAAATGAAGTAAATTTAGGTGGATTCCATTAAAAAGCTTTACACAGAAATATAATCTATCGATCTGAAAAAGAATCACGGCTATTATCAATTATTTCCGTTTCGCCATACAATCTCTCGTAATTTTACTGGAGTAAATAAAAAGAATATAATAAACTTACGGGGGGCTCCCCTACTAAAACGTGTTTTTTTGAGCGATTTTTGTTTTAGCTCTAACGTAAAAACGGGAACACTTACAAGCGTGAAAATTGGTTCGTTTATAGTGTATAAGCTATAGAATAACTAAAATAATAAAAATTGGTTAAGCGCGAGTCGGGGTCGCGAAATTAATATACTTCTGAGTGACTGCGCGTCCATAACTAAGACGGTATTTATACCTTAGTGGAACCCTCGGTGCACGAGTCCGATTCGCACTTGGCTGGTGTTTAGAACGCGGTATGGATCCGACAAAGCTCATCAGAATATCCCATGAAACATCCACTGCAGGTCAGGAAGCTCCTTCCAGAATTCCAGCAAATCCACGCGATAAACACGGCCGCACGTCGGTGGTAACCCTTAGACTTTGAGGGGAGTCTCTGGTTTCGGGTGTTTGTAGCGTAGCGCGCTAGTTCAGCTCATACTGGTTTTGTTTCCAAGTGCTTGCTGCCCTGCCAACTTTTTGGAGAAGAAGTACTATAATAACCACGTTTTTTAGCGTTATGGCTGGCACCTTGGACTGCAGTATGTAAGATGATACGATACAGTATGTAGGAGTTCATAATCCCTTAGCCGCCCTTACGACCTCTACGGGTCCTTTTTTTGGTCGGCACCACTCGGACCAAGGAGAATAATTTTCTTAATAAATCAATCACATAAACAGGGTGTAACAAAAAGGTTATACGAACCCTGAACGTGAATATGCCAAACTCTGCTGAACAACTTTCCTTAAGAAACATAGGATGACATACGAGACTTTTTTTTATGACCAATAAAAAGTGAATCAGCTGATAGTGCATTTCCTATGCGAGTGCAATTTTTTTTTTATTCCGACCTATGTTCCTTAGGGAAAGTTGTTCAGTTTCATGGGCAGATTCACATCCTTCAGGGTTCAAACTCAAAATAGTTTATTCATTGTTGGATATTAAAATCTCTTAATGACGTCAGCTAAACTACATCGCTTCACAAACAAATTGGCGCCATGGTGGGAAAAAAAGAAGCGACAATAAAAACCCACGCGCTCTTTTAAATATGTTTGAATACAGGGTTGATTTGATATACCCTTTCTGTTACACCTTGAATAATTTCGAAAAAGTCCTCTGTTGAATACAGTTTGGAAGCAAAAACATGTCGTACTTATACGGAGGGATGTATTGTATCATAGTCATCACACTTAATGGACCGCGCTGGTTGATGACCGCAGAATGGTGGTAAGATACCTACGCAGGCCGCTGCTGCCAATCTTCTGGTTTAATATCCTTTTGTCGCCTTTTACGACACCCACTACACTAGTATAGAAACAGCAGTATTTTTTGCGATATCACGCAATTTGCTACTATAATAATTTTGCTTGTTGCGACTTGATTTCAAATTTTGATAAGATTTTGTATGTTAAATAAATTTTGGAAGGGTATACTCGTATTTAGGCGAATGTGCTACGACCTTCAGGACGTTTTGTGAAAGGATTGATTCTCAACCTTTTCTGTAGAATACAGGGTATGACCAGACCGGACAGAAGAGCCGTAAGACTAGTAAGAGGAAGAATGTAAAGATCGTAACAGCTGGAAGAAAAAAAAAAGAAAAAGGAGCGAGGGACGGTCGACGAGTGAGGTATAAGTCAATATTAAAATAATATTACGCAATTTACGGCTTGTACGAGTCAAAACTAAACATAGCCCAAATAACGATTTTAAAAATGGCTACTAAGTAAATAAAATTTCAACATAAGTGAGATGATAAAGCAACCGCAAAACCAGCGCAACTTTCAAACCACGTTAGTTAATCAACGCAACACAAGAGAAAAGGCAAATTTTCTAAAAACGCGGACGCATTTTCGCAACATCAGATGGCCCCTTTCAGCGTAACAATGTAGTGGCAACAATTACCTACCATACAAATGTCACGCTGATTGACCAATAAGCGAGAGACTTTAAAAAATTGAGGAGCTGAGCGTGTGTAGGGCGATCCTCAGAGTTCATGGTTGAATGGAACATGTACATGCTCGTAAAACATTTTACAACCAATAAAGAACCTTTAATGATTTAAATACAGTACACAATCGCATGGCAGAGAACATGCTGTTCGTAATTGTAAGATTGAGAACGCCAGTCACGAGATAATGATTTAATCTCTATGCTAAGTGTTTAAAGTCTATTGTCGTGCACAAGAGAACGGCATTCACGAAGTAGGTTGAGAGAACAAACCTTAGGTAGCTCACGTATCAACTGAGATTCATTAAGGCTGGTATTTCACTGGGACACTGGTAGCGCGACTGGTTGCGCCACTGGTGTCCGTAACAAGACACCAGTAAAGACACCAGAATCGCTACACCCTGCGGCCACAGTATTAAGGGCTATATTTCACTGGGAGTGGTAGCGCGACTGGCTGCGCCACTGGTGTCCGTAACTAGACACCAGCTCGGCTGCTGGTCGCGCTACCACTCAAAGTGAAATATAGCCCTTAATACTGTGGCCGCAGGGTGTAGCGACTCTGGTGTCTAGTTACGGACACCAGTAGCGCAACCAGTCGAGCCACCAGTCGCGCCACCCAGTGAAATACCGGCCTAAGGGCCAACGCAAGCTGAGGTGCAGGCCGCAGGACGCAGGCCGCAGGCCGCAGGCCGCAGATTTTGCAGGCCGCAGACGTAGGTGACCAACGCAAGCTGGGACGCAGATACTAAACACATGCGGGCACAGAATACTATTACACACCTACGGAAGGAAGAATGACAACTTATAGTGAAAAAAATTAGACTTTTTTTTATATAATAGAAAGAAGGTTTGAATTCTCCCTTCTCATAAACTGTAATGATATCTTGTACTGTATCTAATATCTACATAGGGATTAAAAAAAAATAGCTGTAAAACCTATTAAAGGCTTATTTAGGAGGCTAAATGCAACAACTTTTTAGGGTTCCGTAGTTAACAAGGAACCCTTATAGTTTCGTCATGTCCGTCTGCCTTTCTGTCCGTCTTTCTGTCTGTCCGCGGCTTAGCCCAGAGACCATTAGTACTAGAAAGTTAAAATTTAGTGTAGATATGTATTTCATCCACGCCGAGAAAGTGGTCAAATAAAAACTTTAAAAATATTTTTTTTTTTGGGTAAGTACCTCCCATACAAGTAAAGTGGGAGTGATTTTTTTCCAACGCGTGGAATATCGTTGGGTAGGTCTTTTAAAAATAATGTACAGTCAAGAGCAGGTCAAGCTTTTCATTCGCAGCGCGACTTTAGCTCCTACAGCTAATTTAATTGTCAATTGTTTAAGTTGTCATCCGAAATGTAGATCTCATCGAGACCTATCATTTGTCTCAGCACACGAATAGTCTAGGGTCAGTAGTTTTCCAGTTATAGAAATTTTTAGTTTGACAGCTCTCATCCGAAATGTAGATCTCATCGAGACCTATCATTTGTCTCAGCACACGAATAGTCTAGGTTCTGTAGTTTTCGAGTTATAGCGATTTTTAGTTTGACAGCTGTCATCCGAAATGTAGATCTCATCGAGACCTATCATTGTCTCAGCACACGAATAGTCTAGGGTCAGTAGTTTTCGAGTTATAGCGATTTTTAGTTTGACAGCTGTCATCTGAAATGTAGATCTCATCGATACCTATCATTTGTCTCAGCACACGAATAGTCTAGGGTCAGTAGTTTTCGAGTTATAGCGAATATCAGTTTGACAGCTGTCATCCGAAATGTAGATCTCGATGAGATCTATTATTTTTCCCAGCACAAGAGTAGTCTAGGGTCAGTAGCTTTCGAGTTATACTGATTATAAATTTGACAGCTGTCAAAAAAATTAGAAAGATTTTAGCCATAGACAATAGGTGCACCACGGGCGATAGTTTTGAATTAGTTTTATTTCAAAAGTGATCAGGTGTTCCACGGGAGAAAAAAATCTTCCGTGGTACTCCCAGGTGAACCACGCGGGTGTACCACGGGCAAAGCCTGCGCTAAAGTACTAACCCATCGCTACCGGTGTCGTAAGAGGCGATTATGGAATTATGAACCGGAGGATAGGCAGCAGTGTCCTTTTGTGTATCATACCACCTTACTTTCTGCGGTCACCAGCAATCGCGGTCCTTGGTGCTAGCCGCAACGTTAACAAGCGTGGTGACAATGGTACTTCTCATCCACATTTGAGCAATTAACCACAATTTTTTTTTATCTGTGGCATAATTTTTTGTTGTTTCTAGTTGCGAGAGTCTGCTTTCACACGCTATAGTGTGTTATTTATTCTGTAGCACACAGAAACAATTGCCGGCAGAAACAAGGCGCAGAAATGTGTCTGCGTACACATGTCTGCATCCCAGCTTGCGTTGCTCTATGAAGGTTCATACATTACAAAAATCTGCTCTGCTCTGCTCTGCCCTGCCCTGCGCCATCTGCGTGGCAATATACGCTAAGCCTAACTCTTAAAAATCTGATATCCAGATGGATTAACTACAACCTACTTCGTAAACGTGACATTTAGAAAGTGCGAACTTCAAGGAAGACTTGTAAAATATTCGGCTCCGAAAAGAACTTTTAGCAAGAAAGGGTAAAAATTGTTTTTTTGTTAATTTACGATGTTTTGAAACAAGCTCACGTGTACGTTAACATAAAACCATATAAAAACACTTTAATTAACTTTTTTATACAAATTTCGTCCACGTATTTTCAACGTGAGCGCAAGTAGTCGAGGAATTTTCAACATAATTAGTTCGGTTCTTGTAGAGCACGTGAAGGAAATGAAAGGGACTTTGAAAGCGTAGTAGATTACCTATTATGTAATACTCAACATCACAAAGATTACCAAGACAATATTCTGTTCCTGACACTAACTCCTGTTTTCTAGCAGCTTTCCTTCCGCCATGAAAGTACTGTATCAGAAATCCTAACAGTTACACAACACAAGTAGGAAATTATGTTGCTTGGTTTGCAACGGATTGCAATAGTCGTAATATTGTACAATACAATCGCGATTTAGTAAAAAAGTACTTTTTAAATTTAACACTACCATTAAAGAAAATAAAACGGTCAAGTGCGAGTCGGACTCGCGCGCCGAGGGTTCCGATATACCTATAGTATTTTTGGAAGCAATAAAGTCCATTTTGAGGACCGCAAACTAAATTTTTTTGTAAAGGTTTTTTGCAGATTTCTGAAAAACTGTGCAACTTAGAAAGATCGTTTTACTTTTGCTGTAAAGTTTACATAAACTTCTATCAACTGTAATTAATTCAGATTTTTCGTTACACAAATTTCAGAGATAAGGGGGGGGGGGGGGGGGGGAATGGTATCTTTTTTGACATTTTTCATCATAAATTGAAAACTAAGAATCGTAAAAAAATACAAAAATATATTTTAGAATGTACAAGTTAAGCTCTTTCATATGATACCCCACTCGACCTAGTAGCGACAATTTGAAATTTGGCCCCCTTTACATTAATAATCATAATTTTTTCAAAATCCTTACATGTGCAATTAAGTTGGGCAACTATATTCTAAAAGCATTCCAAATTTCAAGTCGATAGCATGAGTGGTTGCTGAGATATAGAGGTGTGACAGACAGACAGACGGACAGACAGACAAAGTCGCACCATAAGGGTTCCTTTTTTTACCATTTTGGTATCGGAACCCTAAAAACGTAAAAGGACTTCTCTTGCAGACTGAAGTGTACATTCAGACTATGAAACTAAACAATTTTGCTTTAAAAAAACCGGCCAAGTGCGAGTCGGACTCGCGCCCTAAGGGTTCCGTACCTATCTACCATATGATATACTAAAAGCTTTTGCTCTTTGATTTTAAAAACTACGCGACCATCCAACTTGACCCCTCTTTTATAGAAAAGTTCTTGAAACGGTAGCTCACCTTATATAATTGGTTACTATTAGTTGTGAGAAAAATTTAAATATTTACTGATTAAAGACTTTTCCCTTTATTTGTACTGTACCCGGGAAGTACCCTGTAGGTTTTGCTTTTTTGCATAAATGTATGGAGATGAGGACATAAAAAGCCATATCTTTTGATTGCGTCGTTGTAAAAAATTGAAATTTTCAGATCTTGTGTGGTTTATGGACCTTAATATTCGTTATCAATTTCAACCTGATACCTCTTCTCGTTCGTGAGAAAAAGGGTCTTGACAGACAGACAGACGGACAACAAAGTGATTCTATAAGGGTTCCGTTTTTTATTTTGAGGTACGGAACCCTAAAAAGACGTCCTATACAAAATAAGCTATGTCGTGATGCATTCTCTATGGAAAGTCACAAATTCCGTTTCTTGTTCTAGAATATTGACTCTCTCTCCACAATTTCAGTTTTCGCGACATGTCTCTTTACACTGTTTGTATCATACATAATAATGGATCTATTTCTACTTAAATACAAATTTAAAGTTCTTAGTTGATGAGCGCAACTTTAGGAAAAGGAAAAAAAATTGGATTGTCCGGAACATAGAAAAATTCGGTAAACACTGAAGTGCTATGATCTTACAGGTTAAACCTTCAGAGCGCGTATGGTACTTCAAGTTTGACACATTGGAGTTTGTACCGTTCTTATTTCATGTGTCGTAGGAGCTATAGTTGCACTGCAAGAATCAAGCTTGACCTGCTTGTGACTGTACGATACGAAGTTGCGGGCGCAACCGGCACATCTAATCAGAAATAAAGGTTAAATTGATACAGCTTTATTAGAATCTACCTTGAAAATAATGACTGTTCCGTTATAAATCTTCGTGTCCTACATACTTAATCCAGGTTTGTCCTATTTTCGACGTCAACTATGACAGTGAGTGGACCCATCTCGAAAGATTACGACATTACTTCAGCCGCTTTTGAGCCGTCTTTTTAGGTTACGTTATTTTTAATTTTATAGGTCACTCAATATTTTCAGTTAAGTGACTTTGTGGTGAGGTGCTGAATGTAGTCGATCTTAAAAGTTAAAATTGTGTTAAAAATTTAGTACCAACCAAGACCATGTATGTATGGGTGTTTGTTTCTTTGTTCCATTATCACGCCTAAACGGCTAAACCAATTTCGATGAAACTTAAGTAGGATGTAGATCAAGCACTGGACTAACACATACGCTACAATTTTATCCAGGAATAATTACTAAAAGACTGTATAACGCGAGCGAAGCTGCGGGTAAAAGCTAGTGTCAAATATGTTAAATCAAATGCACCCTATTTTTATCACCTACACTTGGTTGATATTCCACACTTTCGCACAAAGCGCTTAGAAACGTCTATTATAATGCACACGGCCAAAGAGTGGAATTATCTGCCTGCGTCTGTGTTCCCGAGTTCATATAACCCGAATCTATTCAAGTCGCGAGTGAATAGGCTTCTTCTAGGCAAGCTCGTCCCATTGTCGACCTCATCTCTGTCCTCAAGACTGGATCGAGGTCAAGAGTAAGCCCATTGACAAGAAAAAAATAATTTAAAAAAAGAAGCCTACCCTTAACAGAAGCTTAGTGCAAGTGCTTTAATAGTATTAGATTTTTATTGCTTAATCTGACTCTCTCATCTCATTGCAGTAGCATTGCAATCATATCTTCGATATCTAGCGTGACAGCGCGACGCGTTCCACAGCCACGGAGTTAACACCGGTTGGAGGTGTGGCCCGCTTGTTCGCTTGTTTGCCAGCAATGAAATACATTCGAGTTAATTTCCAATAGCGTTTCTCGTTTCTCTAAACTGGAGAGCGCGTTCCGCCACCGCGCCACCGTTTGGCATGTATCTCGCCACGGCCAATTGTGCGCGCCGATTTCAAAACGAAAGTCCGCGCGCATCTAGGACGGTGAGCGTATTTCTCGCTGCGATCTCTTGCAATTTGCCAGCCGGTGTTGCTGTGTCGTTGGTGCGAAATTTTTGCACGGATTTTCAGTTTGTTTCAAAGTTTTTTTATTTTTATTTATAAATGAAATAATGTCAGGAAAATCGATTGAAAAAGGCGGCAATATGAATTGTTTCTTGCTTATTTGACATTTCTGAACTACATTTAGACACTTTCAACCGATAAGTTATTGCTTATAACCATATCCTTTATACAAAATGTTCCTGACGAGCAAGTTCAGTTAACGAAACTGCACAACTTTCCCTAAGAAACATAGGTGGAAATTACGAAAAAAATAAATTGCCCTCCTAAACAAAAAAAAAATATTAAGCATTAACTTTAAGAGAACGTTCAGTTAACGAAACTGAACAACTTTCTCGAAGAAACATGAAATACGAATAAAAAGAAATTATAGGAATTTTTTTTTTACTTTTGCAACCTATGTTTCTTAGGGAAAGTTGTGCAGTTTCGTTAACTGAACGTGCTCTTAAAATTAATGCATCCTCAGGAACACGGTGTATACTCGTATTCTATGCAACATTTTCAATAAGTTTTAATTTTAAATCTACCTAGCTGAATATTCTATCCAACACTAAGCAAAGGCCTTAAGAGAATGCTATAGCTATTAACTCGCTCGCCTTTTGATTAATATTCATAGCCTCGGTATATCTCAGTTCCTTTTAGAAGGAGAGCGCGCTGTTGGCAACCCTACCTCATCGGGTACCAAACAGCGACCTATCTAGGCTGCTGCACAATTAAATGGTCAGTCTGAAAAAACAGGGTTGCCTGGGCGCAACCTGGCACGTTTTGTACAGACAACAAAAAACTGGTTATTTTTTTTACCCCTTCATGTTCCAAGTAAGTACATATTACATGCATAATTACTAATTAATATGTACCAAAATAACCCGGGTTGTCTTGACTAAACCCGGTAATTAAAAGAGTTGCGATGTCATTTCTATGTTATATCAACTCACTAAGTATCATGTTTGAGCAAAGCAATCCTGTTGGTTTTGGTACCTCTTAATCAGTACTTTTGCATGCATTATGTGGTTACTTAGTGCAGCAGCCGAGGCAGGTCGCTGTTTGGTACCCGATGAGGTAGGGTTGCCAACTGCGCGCTCTTAGTCTATTTATTATCTTTCAATATCAACCAACGATCAGCAATCTGGTTTTAGTTGAATTTGATTGATTAGATCAGAAAATGCATGTCAAGTATCGTCTGTCATTGTGTTGCATTCTAAATTTTAGAACGGTTTACAGTCCCCAATTAAAGTTTTGGTGGATAAATTGTATTCAGTGCCTTATTTATTATACAGTGTTAAAAAAGTATAATGATCCTTTTAAGGGGAAAATTCTACATCACTAATAGGCATACAAATTTAATAAATACCTTTTTTTTTAAGTAGTTTTAGCTCAAGAAAAATGCAGCGGGGTGAAGGATCAAATGACCTCTATGATCAGCTGGTGATGCAAAGATGCTTTTGTTGCTTGGTTTACTAGCAAGTACCTATCCATTTCAATAAGTTTCTGTCATGTAATTCTTAGAAAAAGCAAATTCCATGATCACCCAAAATTAAAGAAAAAAATGTTTTTTTTTCACAATTTGTAGAATCAACCCTTAGAAGGATCGTACTTACTTTTTTAAAATCCTGTATATACTGGATAATATCTTGGGTGTCACTTCATTACAATAAAGACGATACAATATCTTCAATAATATTGTACGTTTTAGTTTTTTTATTTCGTTAAATTATAAATGCTATGGTGTGTGGTACCGGCAAAGAATAGTACCAACCCATCTCTACCCGTAGGTGTCGTAAGAGGCGGCTAAAGGCTTATGATGGGTAGCAGCATTTTTCTGTCTATTGTATATATATTCTTTATTGCACAAAAATTTGACAGAAAAGACTATAACTAAAGGACATACACAAAGGCGGGCTTATCTCTAAAAGAGAGAGTATAGCGTGTGCAGGATAAGTTTGGCGAAGAAATAATCAAGGCATCGTGCAAAAATTTTATAAAAAAATCTAAATAATAAATGAGATATTGTTGGTTTGACTTTCATTAAAGATAAGCTCTTTTAACTATGCAGCATGTGTATGTAATATGTATGTGAAACGTGGATTGGCAACCCCCTCAGCTATCTCAAGCGGTAGTTCACTGGGCTAGAATGCTCTAACCAGCCCAGCTCTAGATAACTATTCATAACTTGCAACAGCCAACCCAGCAGCGCGGTTTTGCAAGTTTCTACTTGCCGATTTATTTGCGCGTACGTCGTTATGGAAATGTTATGTCTGTTTAGATTGTAGTCTTACGATTTCTAATTGAATAAGGGAAGTATTTAACTGCAAAAAAAACTTCTTTCTCAATATAAATAAAATCCAAATGCTAATAAAAAATACTGATAGCACAGCAAAATAGTTACCAAAAAATATTATTATTTCAGCAACGATTTGAGTTCGTGACGCATCGCTATTAATATGTCGCAGACATATCGTATAACACGCCGTATTACAAAATTCCAATAAAATTTTAATCGCCGTTTTACATAAAGGTGGCGGCAGTTTACAAAACGGCGTGTAATTCGTTTCTGGCACTCACCGGCCGCTACTGCGACACTCTTGCTTCGCTCGCTCGGCTCGTGCGTTATGGTGGCGAATGGCGATCCCTCCTCGGGATCGATTTGGTTGGATTTAGTTTAGCTAACGAACCTAAAGTTTTTTGATGCACAATCATTATTTTTGATGTGCATTTAAGTATTTCCCTTTACAAAAAGCAATTAGCTATTTTTGATGCACAGTCAGTATTTTGATGTGCAACCAGTATTTTTGATGTGCAGCTGCAATACTGGCGCAGCAGCTGCAACACTGGGACACACAGACAGAATTTTAAAATCAGATTCAGTCTTATTTGGTATCAAATAAGACTGAATCTGCTCGTTGCCTACTTGTCACTTAACAAAAAAAAACATCATTAAAAGCCAAAAGCTTTAACTGAAAAAGCTATAATTGATGTGAACAGATTATATTAAATCAACCAATAATTTACAAAAACATGCTTATGTTCTCAATTCAGACTATTTGACTGTTCTCTTGTTACAAAGCAATAACTTTAAGTTTCTACGAAGGATAAAAGATTTATCATAAAGTAACAGCCGTCCAATAAGTATTTCCCGCGTCGTGGAAAAATTGCTGCAAACTGAGGGACATAAAACAAAGGTTTACAAGATTTACGCTTAGCCGCGTGTAGTTTACGAGTAGTTTTCGATGAGGAACTTTGTAATAATAAATAAATAGTTATAATCCGACTAAATTTAAACCGGGGGATAGGCAGTAGCGCTCTTCAGATTATCTTATTATCTCATATACTGCGGTCACCTACAACCGCGGTCCATGGTGGCAGCAAGGTGACTATGGTACTTCCCCTGGGGAGGTCGCACAAATGGATTTATGACTCACAGTGTCCCCACCGGGAATGGAACCCAGAACCTCCGGATCGAGAGCCGAGCGACAGCCACGGAGGCACTTCTTGAAATGTCACTATCGCTCTCCCATCCAGGATCTATCTGTGGCTAAAATTGCCAAACTTTTTTGATCGTAAAGAAAGCACAATCACTACTAGATAATTACCACATTGGCCAAGACTAAAGTGCGTCCACGAACGTGGTTTTGATGAGGAACTTTGTAACAACAATAAATAGTGGTAGGAAAGCGAATGTCGTGTACTTTCTATTGGAGCAAAGCGGGGCGAGTAACGAGCAAGAGTTCTGTTACGATATCTAGTATGATATAACCGCCAACCAACGCCTCCGATTTCATTTCCCATTCCATTTGGTCTTTCTCTGATGGTGCATATTTCTTAACCGCCCTCTTTCTCAATAGAAAACGGTACTATCTATAGCTAAGAATATACATAACTTCTTTTGGCTTAGAAAAGGTTTGTTTTGAGATACTCACTAAGCCAGCTTTGACATCGCATGTCGCATTAATGATAATGACATACTACAAGCTAAATTAATGAATTATATTTTGGCCGAAATTAACGTAAAGAATTAAGATAAAAGCTACTAAGTTTCGTACATAAACAAAAAGCCTATTTTCTGTAGGTGCGGCGGCAGCGAACGGATCTTTCCGCCTGCTACGATCTTGACTTGACACACCATCTTTCCACTCTCATAATTTTTTCATACACGTTCTTCAGTTTGATTCATCATCATATAGTGTGGGTTCAGTGGGTTGTAGTTTAATTAAAATACCTAGTTGACTTTCGTTCGCTTATAGCTCTTTGATGACCCTATTTATTAGAGAAAAGCGACAATAAGTGGCTGCATTCTTAGAATCAAACAAATCAATTTAAGATTTTTCAGATTGATGGTTACCTGAAATGAGGTTCATGAAACCCCGAAACACCAATCTAGAAATAACCTCAACATCTTTGAAAGATACTGGTGGCCAGTCTTCCACATACAAACAAGTGTTTGAAGACACAAATGATCTCATTTAATTAGTTGTAAGTTCATCAATGACACTTTTGTGGTGAGATAATAAATATTTGTTTTTTTATTCTACGAGTATAATAAAATGGAGAAATGGTCCCTGAAGAAATAAAAACGTGAAATTCACCGGAACAAACACCTACTAACTGCAACTACCTAAACTGTGTCAATTCCTTGCATACGCAATTCTGAAAACAGTTACCGAGTAATACTCAAGTTAAAGTACCATAAGGCTAGGCAATTTCGTCGCCCTACCAGTTAGCTACTCCATAACATGAGGCACTTTACCTATGTGCCAACACCTAGATTTTGTGTCGCCAGCTACGCCAAGTACTTAGGCAATAATAATGTTGCAAAATCCTGGGGTTACTTAGAATTTAGTGTCGGGGAGTCAGTGCTGCTGTACTGAAGTTAATGAGATTTGTAAAAAGGTTTTTGGGAGAAAGGAGAGAGAATAAAAGTGTGATGCAACGAACATAATAATAATATGCAGAATACTGTATGTATACCTAGCTTTAAAGTAGGTTAGGAAGAGTATGGCGCAACACAGGACTTTCTATTTGAGGTATCCGAAATTGACTAATGTTACAAAATTCAAGTTAAAACATTTCTATGGCTTTTTAGATGTTTTTAGTAAAACTCCACACAATAATCATATATTTTTTACCGAATAGCATTTGGTAGCACCGAGTAGCATTTCATGTTGGGGCTGCCCCGATATTGTAGCGCATCAGGGATGTTTGCTGAAGCCCGCGTTAGTTGTTTCTACACAGCGATGCGAAAAAGATGCTCTTCCCTGGTGCGTCGCGTACGGGCCAGCACCAACAGTATTCTGCAAATGATTGCTGAAAGGCTAGATTTTTATTATGTGAGACATTGCTGCTTAGTTTCCCACGGATTGCTGGGCAGCAGTGTTTCACATTATAAAATGAGACGAGGTTTCATTACCTAAAATATTATGTTTGTGTTTGTTTTGATTTTAATTTTGATGTTAGTTTTAATTTTATTCAATTATTTCACGTATTTATTTATTGATTGGTGCTTTATATAATTTATGGGTCTTTGTTACTCGAAATAAAGTTTGAATTTGAATTTTGAATTTGATCAAAAATATAAGAACAGTATAGATTAGACTCATTTATTTCACTTTCCGAATACTGAAGGGGCATGATCAGTCAACGACACTGAACAACTTTCAGTGAACAAAACATTCAGGAAGCGAAAAAAAAATCAGCTTCTCCATACAAACTGCCCAATCTAGTTTACAACTTTGTATGGAGACGCGAATTTTTTTTTTTCGTTTCCTGAAAGTTTTGTTCACTGAAAGTTGTTCAGCGACGTTGACTGATCTTGCCCTTTCAGTATTCGGAAGGCTGTCCCTAATACCCTGTATAAATTAAATGTCATACCATGTCATGGTAAAGTGATCGTCATTATAAAATAAGAATTAAAAAATAAAAATTTAAATATTGACAATTAATACAATATACTAAAATCTCAAATAAAAAATTTCGTTCACAGAATATAGTTCTATAACCAACAAAAGGTTTTTAAGCCGGTGACAAAACGTGTCGTCATTTGGTATATTGATGACGATAAACGTGGGCAAATATGAAGGCACGTCCGTAAGTAACACAGAACTGTAGTTATAAGAAGAAAAAGAGTAATAAAAGTGACCCGTGTGTTGGAAATGAGGCCATGACCCTCGCAGAAGTGTCTTGGAGCTCGCTAACAACTGTTCTGTTGTATATGGGTCGTACCGTCGACCTGATTACTCCACTGGAAAATAATTTTTGAACTGAACACTTACGCTGACCTTAATTTTTGTAACTTTACCATAACGAACTAATTAATAAGTTACAAGTCTGTTTTTAAAGAACTGAGTCAGCTGTCATTTTCTGGAAGAACCTCTTCGACTAAGAGGTGGGGGGGTGCGACCCCAGGGGAGAAGCAAAATCACCCTTGTTTGAAAATCAGAAGAGAGTGTCTACTTTGGTGTCTTCTTTCATTATGTCAGGCAAAAAGTGGAAAAGCTGACCTCTCTGGCGTGTTAACAAAATCTGCACCGGACACGGCTGCTATGCGCAGTACCAAAACTAATATAGCAGGACCAGCTCGCCCGCCTGTAAACACGGTGCTGAAATACAGTCAGTGCACCAGCTAGTTACAGAGTGTCTCCTTCGGAAGCACCCTGGCAACCTGCACGATTTTGTCACTCTTACAAACGACACAACTGACTGGTTAAGAAATTTAGATTTGAAATTATGATTAAGACAAGCTACGAACCCAGGGATTTGGTTTTTACACAGAGCGACTGCCATCTGACCTCCGCAGCCCAAAGGTTTAACCAGAGCCAAACCGGAGTGATCACACCTAGCTGAATTCAAAGACTGATTCGGCATACATTGCTGGGAGGCTTGGTTATGTTAATTGCAGTGTCCTTATTTCAACGAGCAATGTATGCCGAATTAGTCTTTGAATTCAGCTAGGTGTTGCCAGGTGGCCAATCTGACTATCAGAGTTTTTAAGCCGCCAAATGGCCTCTGAATTTACTTAAGAAGAACTACCATTGATAGTAGCCGGGTGGGACCAACGGCCACGGCTTAACGTCTTTCCTAAGTACGGAAACGCTCTTTTTGTTGTGCCACTAGCGGTCACCCATCCGGGTTCTGATCACGGCTAAAGTTACTTAACTTTCGTGATTGGAAAGAAAGAACTCCTACCACTCGGCAACGAGCGCTCCAACTGAATAATGCTGATTATGCAAAACTGTAGTGGCTACCATGACCGTGAATTGGCACGTAAATTCGTTTAAAGCGAAAAAGCAATTAAGACGAGGACATTTAATTTTCTTGCGGAAATAAATGCCTTAGCCATTTGCGTTTACAACGAGAGATAATGTTGAAAGCAAAACGTGATTATACCTAATTTTTGTTGAATATATACAAAGCGTAAAAAAGGGTTAAATATTATAGGAGGTATCATTCAATTGAATAAGAACGAAGGTAATAAAATGCGCTTGTTAAAAAACGTAGAAGACCTCAGGCAAAATGGCATAACCTACCACGGAATCTGAAGAAACAGAAATCAATACCAGATTTATCAGAAGTTCAGAATTGCAGAAATGCGACATTTTTTAGGGTCACCCATTCACCAAACTTCTTCAAACATTGGCATTTTTTATATATATGGCAACTTCCTTCAAGAAAAAGCTGGTAGAGAAGTTATTCTACTTTCGAGTTAACGAACTCAAGTTCTTAGTTTATTTTAGGTTAGTGTTGTAGTAGAATTTCTTTTTTAAATTTAATTTGTGATCACCGAAATTTTAAACATTTTTGTTTAAGTTTTTTTTTAAGTTAATTTAACACTTCCTCTTGTACTCAACTTAATTAACTTTTCTTTCTGACACGAGAGCTTATAAGAACATTGTTTTCTTTTTACATTGTTTCATTTATGTTTTAAGTTTTTTTTTTAAGTTAATTTAACACTTCCTCTTGTACTCAACTTAATTAACTTTTCTTTGTTTCTGTCACGAGAGCTTATAAGAACATTGTTTTCTCTTTACATTACGAGAGAGAGACTTCAGGTCTATTTAGATTCACAGTTTATTTTAAGAAATTTATTTACGACTGTGTGTTGTGTAAAAAAAAATAAAATAAAATATCTACGATAAATGAAACATACTCGTAAATAAAAGGTATACAAATGTTATCTACATAAAATAGCGTATTGACATTAGATTTTTTACCATTGCGCAAATATGAAACAGTTATCTAAGCCCGAATGGAAGAGCTACCGAACGGAACCTAATAAAAAAAAGTAATTTAGTTAAAAGCAATGAGACGTAATAAAAACTCAGACGCTTCAGTGTGAAATAGGGTTTTCGGACCCGAGTACCCGGTTCGGGTATACCCGAGTATTTCATGATTTTCGAACCCGGTTAATTTTTGACGACATACTCGGGTACCCGGGTTTTACAACAAAACTTTGTTATTTACAAAAAAAAAACGCCTGGTGTTTATTAGAAAGCAAATGCATCCTAACACAATTTAGTTGCTCAAAAGCCTAGTAGCCAAGCCAATAATTTTATTAAAAAGTTGTCGATCAGCTGACGAATTGAGGTTATTTTGGTTACAAACCGGCGACTGCAAGTTTCACTGCAATAAATATTGAGTTTAAATCAAGAATATAGTTATTTAGGTACTGTATTGTGTGTAGAGGTCGAGAAGGTTGTGTATCGATATACTCGTCAAAGATTTTTGGTATAAGTTAAGTAGTAATTTTTGATTTTTTTACTCTGCAAAAGTTGATTTTTTTACTCTGGAAAATTTGGAAGAGAAAGCCCATCTGAAATGTTGTTGTGCATGAATCACGCCATACATTTGGCTGTCATGGATGTCCTTTATACAAAACAAGACCATCGAGAAACACGAAACAATTCTGACGTTTCTGACTCAGAAGAGTCAGAAAATGAAAACTATGACTTATCATTCGATGTCGTCCAAAACGAAGAGTGATGTCGTTGTCCGGCCAGATTTAAAGGACGTTTTAAACGAGACTCGTAAAGTTGTTAAAATGTTCCGAAAAAGTCCACTTAAAAACAGCATTCTTCAGGAATCCATAAAAGCAGAAATGGGTAAGGAAATGCAACTGCTTTTGGACGTTAAAACGCGCTGGAACAGTTTGGTTACTATGATTGAACGATTCTTGAAGATTAAAAAGTGTATTAAAAAACTCTTAATGATATGAATTACGCCTGGAATGAACAAAACGAAGAAGTTTTACAGAATTTGGTGGATATTTTAAATCCTATTAAATTGGCAGTTGAAGCGCTCAGCCGAAAAGATGCAACAATACTCACATGCGACGCTATTATATCAGTTCTGTTGAATTCGATGCAAAGAATCCGAACTCCATTATCAGACGAAATGTATTCTGCACTTGAACACCGAATTTTGGAACGAAGAGATACTAAACCACAGCAATAAATGTGATTTGAAACGTTGATTGATCTCTTTTCGATAATTTAATTTTTTTTTTGTTTTTAAGTTCAACAAGAATATGTTGTTTTGTTTTCTAATTATTTTTGAACCTAGTTCGTCGACTAAAAATAATACTTGTTTAAGATAGTGGTAATCACTAAACTACAGAAATAAATGTGATTTGAAATGTTGATTGATCTCACTTCGATAGTTTAATTATTTAAGTTAATTGATAGTTATTTTTTTGGTTTTTAAGTTCAACAAGAATATGTTGTTTTGTTTTCTAATTTTTATTAACCTAGTTCGTCGACTCACGACACAACTGTCGCACTTGCTCGCAGTCTCATTGTTTTTTTTTTCTATCTTAATAATAATAAGCATGTTGCTAAAAATTATGTGTTGTTTTACTTAAATACATTGTGGTACCCGGGTACCCGGGTATCTTAAAAAAAAAATACCCGAAACCCGGGTACGAAAAAAGTCCGGGTACACGAAAACCCTAGTGTGAAATCGGAGAAAAAGTCTCACCGTAGTCTCGTCCAAGTAGGGTTACCACCTCCCGTTCGACTTTGTTCAGACATGACTGGTCTTTCAACCGTCTAGTCTGTTGTTTAACTTAAACGAGTAATAAAAAAATCTCAACTTTAGCATGAACTCATTTTAAAGAAATAATAAGTAAGTGTTATAATTATGTAGTACCTGGGCGACCGAGCTTTGCCGTGTATAATCTTAACCAAAGTCCTCTAACAGATGGCACTGTAGGGTTTCTGCAACGCGTTATTTCAAAAAATGCTCGTAATTCGAAGACAACGAATTTTCCCAGACTTGAGACCTAACTGAATCGACTTTTTGACCCTGAAAATCCCTGTATTTAATATCATCGAACTACTTTCGAGACAACGATCACAACATAATAAACAAATATTGCTCCTCTGTATAGGATGAAACTGTGAATAAATATTAACCAAAGAAATTAATCTTACAAAAAAAAAGAAATATCCATTATTTTTAATTATTACTGCAATGTCCGAACATTTACTGAAATATTTGACATTTTGGCCGAGCTTTAGATGGCAACCCTAAGCCCAAGACAGGTGGTTTCGTTCGTAGCCGATAAGTTTGCAGTTGTTGCCTTCGTTTTGCAGGAATTTGTGCTTCTCTTTTTTTTGTAAGAGTGCAACAGTGCCTTTTCTTTATCTTTTCTCTATTGTATTGAAAAGGTTTTGGTATAGCAATTTAATAGCCAAATTTTGGGAGTCCCTAAGTCCATTTTCTTTGAGTCTTACTTTGAAATGATGTCATTATGTTCCAAATAGACCTAAAAGAAAATGGGTTGTATTTAACTGCATTTAAAAAAATCTGAATCAGCAAATCAAAGAAAAGAAAACCCCAATCCTAATCAAAAATACTGATTGCACAGCAAAATAGATACCGCAAAATATTATTATTTTAGCAACGATTTGAGTTCGTGACGTAATATGTCTCACCCATATCGTATAACACGGCGTATTACAAAATGCTGAGAAACTTTAAATTCGCCATTTTTTTTTATTGAAAATGGGCTTACTCTTGACCTCGATCTAGTCTTGAAGACAGAGATGAGGTCGACGATGGAACGAGCTTACCCAGAAGAAGCCTATTCACTCGCGACTTGAATAGATTCGGGTTATATGAACTCGGGAACACAGACGCAGGCAGAGAATTCCACTCTTTAGCCGTGCGCATTATAAAAGATGTTTCAAAGCGCTTAGTGCGAATGTGCGGAATATCAACCAAGTATGAGTGATATCCTGCAGTGCGTCTGGACTCCCGATGGTAGAAGGGAGATGGTGGAATAAGCTCGTGGAGCTCTAGGGCACACTCTCCGAAGTACAATCTGTAGAAGACCGACAAACATGCAACTTTGCGACGGTGGGCCAGACTGTGAAACTTGGTTTTCACCAGCATCTCATCACCAACGAGCTTCTTGGCTCTGCGATCGATTTTACATAACGGCGCGTTATTCCCGGCGATCCCTGCTCGGGATCGTTAAGTTTGCTTTTAATTGAGCTAACGAACCTGAAGTTTTTTTTTATAATAAAATAAAATATAAATAAATAAATAAAGATTTATTTCAGGTGACAAAGGATCCATATCAAAACAGCTGAAATCCAAAAATACAATTTTAATATTATAATAATTACTTTTTGTTCCCGTTTTGGTGCACAATACACAATCATTATTTTTGATGTGCATTTAAGTTTTCCCTTTGCAAGTAACAATTTGGTATTTTTGATGTGCAATCAGTATTTTGATGTGCAAATGTGTGAATATTTTAAAACTGGTATATAAGTGATATGTTTAGAAAAGAAAGGCCTCGAATTTGTCGCCTATTAATTTGCATAAATTTAACACTTTCGCGGTCATTATCAACGCATTATAACTTCTAAACTGACTTCTAAACAATATTTAGCATATGCCGACCATTTCTGTAAACATTAGCTCATTGAATATACTCTTATGTCGCTTATATTTTTTCCCGTTCGAACAGTATCTTTTTTTTTTTTAAAATGACTTGGTTTTGTTGATGTCAATAGGTGATCGATATCATCGTCCTGCCCCGTGTGGTGCCGGCAAAGAATAGTACCAACCCATCTCTACCCGTAGGTGTCGTAAGAGGCGACTAAGGGTTAATGAACCAGAGGATGGGCAGCAGCATCTTTCTGTGTATCGTACCGCCTTACATTCTGCGGTTACCAACAACCGCGGTCCATGGGGCCAGCCGTAATGCTAACAAGCGTGGTGACTATGGTACTTCTACTCCACATTTTTTCAGCAAAAGCTGGAATTCAGGAGGGAGTTCCCTGTCCTGTAGTGGTCGATTCATGGGATGTCATGATGATCATCATCATCAAGTGGTTGATCGATAAGCGCAATAATGTCGATATCTCGGCATAATATTTTTGTCATTTTACCAAGACTATCACAGGACTATTCACTTAAAACTGTAAGAACCGTGTTACATTCATATGTGGACCAATACTCGTTGAACAAATCCGTGTCAATCTCAATACGCTCTCAAAGATTATCATCTCGAATTGTACACTGAATAGTCCAGTCTGTATATGGAGAAAACGATTTCACAAATTTCTCTGCATCCGCATACGCCCACTGTAGGTACATTAACTACACATTGTTTTATTAATCTGTAGCTTAGAATCTTCTCTACGTACTTTATGAGGTCGTCAGCCGCCTAACTAGCCTTTGAGATGAGTAAGTAGTCAAAGTTTTAACATGCCTTTCGAAACTCAGAATCTTTGTTATTTACTGGATGTCACATCACAGCATTTGCTGTGACATAGGGGTGCCAAAATAATTTTGTGATTTGATCGATCATTATGTTTTCTGTGTTGTTTAAAAATAATAAGTAGTTTTGATTTTTTGAGTAGATTCGTAGCTACCATCTTCGGTTAGTGGACATCAACTCACTCCGCGTTTGTTCATATTCAACATGATGAGGAAGTGTCATAGGGTAATAGAGAAGAATGCAAGGGGGTCTAGTATTGTGAAACTGACTAATAATAAAATTTAAATATGTGACATTGATTTTGACATTTATGTATATTTAAACATATTAATCTTTTAAATTTGACATTTTGTAATAGTAATTAGTATTGTGTAATATTATTTACACTAATTGTACTTAGATAACTTTAAGTATAACGCTTTGGTCCTGGACTGGCATGTTATTTTTTTTTTTTTATGAATAAATGAATTATGAATTGTACTTTGACCCAACATAGCGGAAACCATTGGTGCCGGCTAAAAATAATACCTTCTTATTTCTACTCGTGGGTGTCGTAAAAGGCAACTAAGATATTTTGAACCAGAGGATGACCGGATCATCCTTCTTCTCTGCCTACCACTTTACTACAGTCACCAACTACCGCACTCCATTGTAGCAACCGCAACGCTATCAAGCCGATATTACGAGTATTTGTAGCTTCTGATTATTTCGAGACATTGTGTAATTGTTATGAAATAAATATTATGAATAAGCGTGATGACTTAGAGACTCAGGTATGCGTCTCCCCCAAAAAATACTACGTATATCTTTGGGGGAAACTCATTGCCCAGCAGTGGAGTTTATATTGGATGTAATGATGAATGAACAAAGCGAATATAATATAAGGTCCTATTGAAATAGTGAACTAAATTTTAGTATGTGACTCAGACCATGAAACTGAACACCCTTGCTCAAGGAACATAGGTCGAAATACGAAAATCAAGTTTTGATCTCCCATAGAAACTGCATTAGCTGATAGCGCACTTTGTATGGCAGGTCAAATTTGGTTTTCCGTATTTCGACCTATGTTCCTTGGGGAATTTGTTCAGTTTCATGGTCTGAGTAATATATTAAAATTATGTTCTATATTTCATTAGGACCTTAATTATTGTTACAAAGGCAAATGAAAAATAAACAATACTAAGCATATAATACCTACTTTAAAAACGACAATTTACTTTTGTACGACTTACAACTCTCGTACATGCTTATTTTTATTGTGTATGTGGGTTTTAAGAGATATGTACAGTTTGCAAAACTTTCAAAGCCAATTGACAATATTTGGCATGCCGTCAAAAAACATTGCTTCTCCTTAACCTACAAGCAGTATCGAAAACGTATTTCAATATCCGCGTAGATTTCACAATTTCACAAAATTTCTCTCAATTGACCTACAGTCAGTCCAAAATTATTGCTACAGGTACAATTCTTTTCGACAGAATTTTAGTGAAATAGATAGATAAGTGAAATAATAAAATAATATTATTATTATTACTTGTACATTTCAAAATTTTAAATTTTTGTATTTCTTTCCGATTGAATTACAGTTGATATAGGTTTATATAAATATCACAGGAAAAATAAAGGGTATATCGGAACCCTCGGCGCGCGAGTCCGACTCGCACTTGACCGGTTTTTACTAAACTCGCACTTGACTTTTCCTCGACTACTAAAGTGACAGTCTGGGATGACGGCTAGGCCACAGATAATAATAGTAAGCTAGGATAAAATAAAAGTTCTTTCCAAAGCGGAAAACACTCGAAATATTTTCCCACTAGTGGTCACCCATCCAGGTTCTAACCTTTTTCAAGATGGTAGGGCTTTTGTGGAAAGTCCGTTTGGGGAAGTACCACCCCCTTGCTTTTTTCTGCCGTGAAGCAGCAGTGTTTGCACTGCTGTGTTTCGGTTTGAAGAGCAAGGGAGCCAGTGAAATTACTAGCACATGAGAGATACTTTAGTTCTCAAAGTGAGCAACGCGCATTGCCGTCTTATTAGTGTCAAAATATGCTATTAATAAGACAGTGGGTGCTATGGGCGGTGGTGACCACTTACCATCAGGTGGCCCACCTGCTCGTTTGCTCACTTGTAATATTTAAAAAAAAAACTACAGCCAATCGTTTGTAATCGGAAAGAAAGTGCAACTATCACTTGACAAACGCATACATACATAATATCACGCCTTGTTCCCGTGGGGGTAGGCAGAGACCACAATTCTCCACCTGCTACGATCTTGACATACTTCCCTTGCTTCCTGAACTTTCATCAATCCTTTCATACACGCTCGTCGGTTTAGGCTACTTTTAACCTGGCCTTTATTCAGAACGTCCTGAATTTGGTCCTGGTACGTTAGCTGAAGCCTTCCCCTTCCAACGTTTCCATTCACTCTCGCCTTGTAGATCTCTTTCGTCAATCTTCCTTCATTCATCCTCTCTACATGACCAAACCATCTCAGCATCCCTTTCTCAATTTTAGTCACTATGTCTTCTTTTACGGCACAACGTTCTCTTATCACACTATTTCTAATCCTGTCACTCAATTTCACACCAATCATACTCCTCAACGCTCTCATTTCTACTGCATTAATTCTACTTTCATGCTTTTTCTGCCATACCCAGCTTTCACTGCCGTACATCAGTGTTGGTACCAAAACGCCTCTATGAACAGCCAGACGAGCCTTGTGAGACACCTTTCTTTTCAATTTTTTTTCCCTAAAAATTTTTTTGGATATAAATCGTGTAAAATGGTGTTTATTTGCTTTCAAAACCAGGCAGTTTACGAAAGCAATGAAATATTAAGTTTCCTTGTGAAATTAAGCTCCGTAGTGCAGCTTCAATCTCGGTTATGAAATGTAGTTTGAATGGAGTTGCGGGCCGGTTGCACGGTCTTATCTAACTAAAGTTAGAGGCACTCAGAGACAGGGTTGCCAAGCTCTTATTAGCCAAGTTTACTGGCAAAATGGTGGACGATTCCTTGAGCGTCTCGCATCGCTCTGAATATGATAAGCCGCCTAAACATATTCGCATCAATCGAAAATTGATTTGACATACATTGCTGGTGATATTGTATGAGACTAACGAGCTGTCTTATCCAACTATAGACGCTCAGAAATCAACTAACGCTTTGCATTGCGGATTTGAAAGAAATCAATATTTCACTGCTAATCGGACTTGCTACGGGAAGTAGGTAATAAACGGATTTCAATTGTGTCATAATAATATAAGTTACGACCTAATCTTACGAGATTGATTTAGCTACAAACTTGATTTTGCGGAGAGCTTGGCATACTATTACGAGTATAACTAGGCAAATAGTTTCGTACTTAGCGGCGCAGATTTACAAGGTGTAACTGAAGGATGTGATTCTGCCCATGAAACTGAACAACTTTCCGTGAGGAACATAGGTCGAAATACGAAAAAAAATGTTTGAACTCCCATACAAAATGCGCGATCAGCAGTTTCAGTTTCTATGGAAGGTTTTTTTTTTCCGTATTTTGACCCATGTTCTTTAGGGAAAATTGTTCAGTTTTATGGACAGAATCATATCTTCGGGGTTGATATACCCTTTCTGTTACACCTTGTATACGCAAATACTTGTACAATTTAGATGATTTACTTCTAAGTTAAATAATTAAAAAAGTAAAGAAACTACACACAAACACTTATTTTTAATTAATAGAAAAATAAAGTCTTAAGTTTTGACTCGAGTGCTAACCTCTCTCTCTTTGCTTTGATCGTATGTTTTTGCCAGGCTAAACAAAACAGATTTTCAGCTTACCCACATTTCTATATAATCTTGTTACCGAAGCATTTCATTTATGCAGTCGGTGTGCGCCAGATTTCATAAGCGATCTCTCCTCACCCTGATCTAGGTTAGGTGGTCGCCTCGGAGTGAGCAAAGGCACTGCACTGTAGTAGTGATGCCTGATGGTATTTTTTTTTTACAATTGAATTATTCGAATGATATCCAAACTAGTAATCGAATGACCGTTCATGTGAAAATTTTCATATGAATAATTTTTCTGTTTTCAAATGTTCTTGTTACTCTGTTTTGTTTTCAATTGACCAGATTTATTTATTAATTGGATTCTTTACAGAATACTTATTGAACGTAACTTAACTTAATATGCAGAATACAAAGCAAATTGTGTTATTTTTTGGAATAAAATAAATATTTTTTTTGTTAAACACATTCCCATATTTTTACTTATATGCAGTATCGATTGCATAGATAATTGTTTTACTTTAATTTGACCGAAGAGTGTGTGGAAAAAGGTGTGAAAATAAAAAGAAAAATGTTTAATAAAACTGACTGTCGTAAAGACGTACCAACAGGGCAATTTCATATAATCTGCCGAACAAACGAACTATAATTATATTTATTTGAAAATTTCGATCAGTTGTCTTTCACAATGAGAAATTCGAATGATGATGCGAATAAACCATTCGCATTTGCCCATCTCTACAAAGTATAGAGGCTTGTATCGAGCGCGTCCGATAGTAACCTACATATTGTGCCACTGTGGCACACATTCTCTGGGTCGCGGGCTAGTGAATTTTGTGACCCACCCTTTTAGGGTCACCGTTGCATAATTTTAAGTGCCTATTCTAACCCAGTTTGCATGGGAATGGCCTAATTCATACAAACATCTTTATGTTTCTTAGTCGAAGTGAACAAAGCTATGTTTAAAGGAGTGATCACACCTAGCTGAATTCAAAGACAAATTCGGCATACATTGCTCGTTGAAGTAAGGATATTGCAATTAACATAACCAAGCCTCCCAGCAATGTATGCCGAATTAGTCTTTGAATTCAGCTAGTAAGCGTGACTTTCGACCAGAGCTATGCTATAGATAGCTAACCTTTGAACTGGAAAATTCCATCGAATAGGATTGCTCCATTTTGGAGCGTAGTTCAAAGCTAGAAAAAATCTTAGCAATCATATTAGTTGGATTTTTTTAGCTTACAGGTTAGTAGTTACCTAGCCCAGCTCTTGTGGAAAGCCCCCTTATGCCCATTACGACGCTTCGTATGTCCTTAGGGAGCCAGTGATCACCCTGGTCACAAAACATATACCATAGTCCACAATCCAGCCTCCAGGTGGCGTTCGTACGACATATCCAGCCCAGTCCCATTTCAATGCCTCAGCCTTGTGGGCCGTTTGTTATTTGTGTTCTTAACTATTACAAAAATAAAAAAAATATTCACAAAACCAGTTAAGAATTGATTGATTCCAAGCGAACATTGTCCGAAATCGTTTAGTGTAAAATTAAAATTACTTAAGAAAAGGAAAGGTAAACTTTCACAGTTTGTCATGAAGAGAAAACGATTTAAAACGATACTTACGGCGATAGTGGATAAAAAGAGGTACGATTCACTATTTCATTGTCATGCCAAGTTGAATTTAATAAACAACACGCCTCAACAGCGGGCTTGGCATATTTTGGCGTACGAGAGATAGTTGTTATTAATTTTGTAGCTGATGAAGCTATCTCATCTCACTAATATTATAAATGCGAAAGTATGGATTGTTGTTTTATTTGTTTGTTTAAACCGATACACGGTAAACCGATAAACGGCTGATCCGATTTCTATGAAATTTGGGAGGTAGATAGATCAAGTAAAGACAAAGCGAAGCAGCAGGTAAAAGCTAGTATGTTATAAATTCCCAACGGCAATCATAGAGAAAATTATTGAGGGAACAAGACAAGAAGGTAGATGTGGCGATCTAAGTAAAAAACCCTTAAATGCAAAACAGAAAAGGAAGGAAAAGGTAAGAAAAAGGAATAATTAGAAAATGGACCATCTTCGTAGGGCCATAGCTTGGAGATGGTCCCTATAGCGTTTATAGAGCTGCGGTTAGGCTTAAACTGTGAATTTTTTTTTTGTTATGCAGCGAACACAGGTTTCTCGAACTTGCAAAGGAATAACTACCCTAACCGTTCCAAACAATATACTAAAATTATAGCTATTTTGTGCTTGGCGGTTTAGACTTTTTTAAATGTCGATTTCTACGGGACTAACCGTCAAAGTTTTTTCGGGATTCCCCGACTATGACGTCATAATTTTTTTTCGTGTACGTACAAATTTCTTAACACTTTATTCGTCACATAAATGTAAAAAACTACACACACTAAACCTAGAATGGTTTGTTTTTCATCAATTTTACACGATTCTTTCTAAGATGGGAATAATATTCTATATTTGACTCAGGAAACATCTGTCATTAAATCTTAATAAATAGCAAGGGAACAATATCATACAAGATCAAGTAAAATAAACAGGACTACGGAAAATAAATTCGCTAGGATATCTTATGCATACTTTTACCACACATGGGAAAGGACATTCGCTGATAGCAAGCTTAGCAGTTTTACTTGAAAAATATGTACAGGCAGTGTCGCAAGTTACATAAAGAAATTTAGATAAATGGGCGTACTTAAGTGCAGTACAGTTTTTAGGGTTCCGTACCTCAAAAGAAAAAAACGGAACCCTTATAGGATCACTTTGTTGTCCGTCTGTCTGTCTGTCTGTCAAGACCCTTTATCTCACGAATGGGTAAAGGTATCAGGTTGAAATTAATACCATATATTAGGAATCATGAACCACACAAGATCTGAAAATTTAAATTTTTTACAATGACGCAATCAAAAGATATGGCATTTCATGTCCTCATCTCCATACATTTATTCAAAAATGCAAAACCTACAGGGTACTTCCCGTTCACCTAAAATTATGAAATTTGGCAAGAAGCTAGGTCTCAAAGTACAAATAATGGGAAAAGTCTGAAATCATGAAATATTACAATTTTTCTCACAACTAATGGTAACCAATTGTGGTGAGCTCCCGTTTCAAGAACATTCATATAAGAGAGGGGTCAAGTTGGATGGTCGCGGAGGCGATTTTTGTTTTAGTTCTATTTTAAAAACGGGAACACTTACAAACTTGAAAATTGGTATGTTTATAGTGCATAAGCTATAAAATAACAACAACGAATAAAATTTGGTCAAGCGCGTGTTGGACTAAAAAAATCCAGCACATTAACTTACTAAAATTTCAACTAATACAATTATGATTATGTGGTGGTAAGGAACCCTCGGTGCGCGAGTCCGACTCGCACTTGGCCGGTTTTTTTTAATTATGACAGTACCAACAAATCACTACAAATGAATCGTCATAAATAAGTATATTTGATAATATGAAACAAGAAATTGTTGTACGCACGGCGGCATGCACGTAGAGACAAAACTAGTATAAGCTGAAGCAGCGCTACGCAACAAACGCCCAAAACCAGAGACCCGCTCAAGGTCAAAGTGTTTTCACCGACGAGCGGCCGTGTACGAAAAACATACTGCCACAAATAGTCTAAGACCGATCGGATTTGCTTGTATGGGGAGCGAGAATTTGATAATTACTAAACGATTTCTGTAATTTGAGCGCAAATGAAAAAAAAAAAGCATTACGGAAAAAACTAAAAGTTTCAACTTACATTCTCAAAGAACCAAGAGCTTTATCGAAATAAGTTAGATACCAAATTGTAGAGAATTAAATGTAGATTATTTAAGTCATAGACAGTTTTATCCTAAATCCTTTAATTTTTCCAGAAAATTAACGAAACCTGGGTTAGGGACACTAATTCCAGCATTTCCAGCTGCTCCCACCTGGGATCGCCCGGGACTTTTTTACATATCATCTCTAGGGGTATCTGCATACATTGGCACAGAAATTGTTTAGTAATTATCAATTTCTCGACAAAAGTGGATCTATCTTCAACTAAAACATACTCAGTCTTGTTTATCTCATCTTTAACTAAACCAGGCCCTTGTACATGGAGTAATTTAAAGTCTGTTCCTGCACCAGAGTCTTCGCCCTTGTCTTTGATTTATTCAAAGTAACTAACTCACTGTCACACATCAGAAAATCACGTCTAGCTTCTCTCGATCCGTTTTGCTGTCTAGCAAAGGGATACAGCAGCGAGAATGTAAAGACAAAGCTCGAACCTTTTTAATATTGTCCGAGGTATAGTGTATACGGGATAATAGTGTTCTGGTCCCCGCAATACAAGCTTCGCTTATTACTTAGCTTACTATTATTTAATCTGTGGCTTAGTGCAGGATCCGCTGTGTATTTTATAACATTAATATCTTGCACAATTTAATTTGATTGTACTCAACTGTTTAATAATTGTAAATGTTTATTGGAAGCTTACTGTTTAATAAATTATTCTTATTCTTTTTCAGCACTGAGTCTTAATAACTTAATTTGTACCTGCTGGCTTTTAATGTATAAAGCAAACGTCAATTTTGTCGCGTGAGTGAATAAAAAGCGTTTAGCTAGTGTATTCTAGAGGCTCGTACTGAGCCAGCTGGTCATTGCCATAAGCCATGGGGATCCCCCAGCTAGAGATCACATTATTTCTGGCTATGGCTGGTAGCAAAATAAGAACTTTGCAAATGCTAAATTTTGCTACGGCAATGGATTTGAGATCGAAGATTCCTATACAAGGTTTAACAGAAAGGGTGTATCAACCCTGAAACTGAACAACTTCCAACAACGGTCGAAATACGAAAAAAATATTTTGGCCTCAAATAGAAACTGAATCAGCTGGTAGCGCATTTCGTATGGGAGGTCAAAATTTTTTTTCGTATTTCGACCTATGTTCTTTGGGTAAAGTTATTCAATTTCATAGACAGAATCACATTCTTCAGGTTTGATATACCTACTGTTTCTGTTTCATCCCCTTTCTGTAGAACCAATGGCAACACGAACATTTTTGTTTGCAATTCTCCATAGAATCAGTCCTTAAAAGGTTTTACACGCACGAATTTATTAAAACTCTGTAAGTGACATAGAGGACAGACATAATACAAAGGGTCAAGCGTTTGCAGAAGCTAGGTCGACGCCCTGCTTAGTGCATCAATCGATAGCCAGTACTGAACACACCTTTTGTCATTCAAATTAGTTTGGTGTATGAAATGAGAGGTAGGCATGCATTGCGGTGGCGTAGAACCGGGGAAATTTGCGAGTTTCAGTGTAATTGTGTTCTGTTTAACAAGGAAGCATAAAATTGCAAAAATAAATCGCCCTTGTAAAAATCCCTAAATTGCTAAAAACCGGCCAAGTGCGAGTCGGACTCGCGCACTGAGGGTTCCGTACCACCACATAAACAAATTGTATTAGTTGAAATTTCAGTAAGTTAAATGTGCTAGATTTTTTGAGTCCGACACGCGCTTGACCAAATGTTATTATTATATAATAATAATAATAAATAATAAATAATTTATTTATTTCTCCACATAACATTTTTCCATACTAGGTAAGTACAATGCTAGAGGTAAAACTTAAAATTCAAATGTTGTGGGAGACTGGAGCCTGAGCTAGGTCATCCCTGTATTACAGGTCTCCAGGACCCACCCCATAGGGACTACATTAGGTAATGTAATACTACTCAGTATTTAAAAATTTCAAAACACTTGTTGTTATTTTATAGCCTATGCCCTATAAACATACCAATTTTCAAGTTTGTAAGTGTTCCCGTTTTTAAATAGAACTAAAACAAAAATCGCCTCAGCAACCATCCAACTTGACCCCTCTCTTATATGAATGTTCTTGAAACGGGAGCTCACCACAATTGGTTACCCTTAGTTGTGAGAAAAGTTGTAATATTTAATGATTTCAGACTTTTCCCATTATTTGTACTGTGAGACCTAGCTTCTTGCCAAATTTCATAATTTTAGGTCAGCGGGAAGTACCCTGTAGGTTTTTCATTTTGGAATAAATGTATGGAGATGAGGACATAAAATGCCGTATCTTATGATTGCGTCGTTGTAAAAAATTTAAATTTTCAGATCTTGTGTGGTTCATGGATCCTAATATATGGTATTAATTTCAACCTGATACCTTTACCCGTTCGTGAGATAAAGGGTCTTGACAGACAGACAGACAGACGGACAACAAAGTGATCCTATAAGGGTTCCGTTTCTTTTTTTAGGTACGGAACCCTAAAAACACGAGCTTTTTACGCGAAAGCTTTTAAACCCATAATTCGATTCGAGACTGCAGTTTAGGCGTGGATTAGTCTCACTCTAATTTTAAAAATCCAAAAGAAAAGAGAATTAATTTATATCTAACTTATATTAGAATTGTGTTTACGGTTCAAATGAAATGAGAAATAGTTGAAGGGTAAAATAAGTCTGCAGATTTGCAGGTCGTTCAGGTCAATGCCTTAGGTTAAAAGTGTAAATATTCTGTAAATTTTGAATAAATGTCAATCACACCTTTAGCGAGGTAATACTATTTTATCTTAGATCTAATCTATACATATACAGGCTGTTAAGAAAATTTGTTTGGAGTCTGAAGGATATGAATCTGCTCATGAAACTAAACAATTTTCTTCCTAATATTATTAACGCGAAAGTTTGAAAACATGTATGGATGTATGTTTGTTACTCTTTCACGTAAAAACTACTGGATGGATTTTACTGAAACTTTACAATAATATTATACATCAGAATAACACATAGGCTACAATTTATAAACCTGCGCAGACGAAGTCGCGGGCACCAGCTAGTCTATAAAAACTTTTTAACAAAAAAATTAAACCGCCGAAAAAACTGAAAAGCAAAATATAACAAAACTTTTTTATTTAACTTTAATAACAAAGTTCTTAAACTAATGTAAGTACACCCGAGTAATTTTGAGTCGGCGCCGCCGCACGCCGCGCTGTCGTGCATCATGCTTTACGTAATTAATTAATTTGCTTGCGTGTTTGCTTGGCGCCGACTCAAAATTACTCGGATATACTAACATTAGTTTAGGAAATTTGTTGTTAAGGTTAAATAAAAAAGATTTGTTATTTTTTGCATTTCAGTTTCTTCGGCGGTTTAATTTTTTTGTTAAAAAGTTTTTATTTTACATTTTTTTGTGACTATAAATTTTCCCACCCTTAGGGTAAATCGGACTACTCTGTAAAAAGTTATGCGTGGTCATACATTACAATCAGTCAGTGAACAATCAATGATCCCCTGTTTTCCTACCCTTAGGGTAGGATTTTTTTTTTCAAATTTTTATGGGACCAACTTCGGGGTATACCCTTTCCAATAAAAAAGAATTATTAAAATCGGACTACTCTGCAAAAAGTTATGCGTGGTCATACATTAAAAACAAATATATATACGCGTCGACTTGAGAACCTCCTCCGTTTTTTTTCGTCGGTTAAAAATAAAAATCAACGTCCCATACAAATTGTGTTCGTAACATAACTTTCAGGACATTACGTTACATTCTAAGTACACTCAACAGCACGTAAGTAGAAACACTTTTGGACCTTATAGCGTGGTAATAGAGTTGAAAAAGTTTCTACCGACGTGCGGTTGACAGTACCAGCCGCAGTTAGGCTGTTTTTCCACTAGTGCTGTGCGAGGGATATAAGCTGTGAGCTGGGAAAATTCCAACCAATAGGACTGCGCCATTTTCCTACCTTGTCAAATGAAGCAATTCTATTGGCTGGAATTTCCCAGCTCACAGCTTAGCTCCCTCGCACAGCACTGCTGGAAATTCACCTTTAGGGTGACTTTCCAGATCTGTGATAAGTAGCTAGACTGACAGCTGGAAAAGTTCCAACCAATAGAATTGCTGCATTATCCCAGCTTCTTCTTCGTTTGAAATCCAGCTCACGTTAGGGAACATGCATGATGTTTTTAGGGTTCCGTACCTCAAAAGAAAAAAAACGGAACCCTTATAGGATCACTTTGTTGTCCGTCTGTCTGTCTGTCTGTCTGTCTGTCTGTCTGTCAAGACCCTTTATCTCACGAACGGGTAGAGGTATCAGGTTGAAATTGATACCATATATTAAAGTCCATGAACCACACAAGATCTGGAGGTTTAAATTTTTTACAACGACTCAATCAAAAGATATGGCGTTTTATGTCCTCATCTCCATACATTTATGCAAAAAACCAAAACCTACAGGGTACTTCCCGTTGACCTAAAATTATGAAATTTGGCAAGAAGCTAGGTCTCACAGTACAAATAATGGGAAAAGTCTGAAATCATTAAATATTACAACTTTTCTCACAACTAATGGTAACCAATTGTGGTGAGCTCCCGTTTCAAGAACATTCATATAATGAGAGGGGTCAAGTTGGATGGTCGCTGAGGCGATTTTTGTTTTAGTTCTTACAAACTTGAAAATTGGTATGTTTATAGTGCATAAGCTATAAAATAACAACAAATAATAAAATTTGGTCAAGCGCGTGTCGGACTCAAAACATCTAGCACATTAACTTACTGAAATTTCAACTAATACAATTATGATTATGTGGTGGTACGGAACCCTTGGTGCGCGAGTCCGACTCGCACTTGGCCGGTTTTTTTTTTTAAATTATCTTCATTCATGTAATAAACAGTTTAGTAAAACTATTTTTCGAATAACTATGAAATTAAAAAAGATATAAGCCATCGAAGATTTGTTTCTGTCTCTTTCTAGCAAAACGAAATTCAATACGAAGTTTATATGGCCGTAGTGGCATGTGTCGTCACATGGCATGTCGGATCTCTGTGTGTAATCGGCGCTTATATCAGCCCTATTTCTTAGCCGATTTAAATTTTAATTTCACTTTTTGTCATCTCTACTACGGTTTTTCATATTTTGTTAATAAATGCGACAAAAAAAAATGCATATTCCCTGAGATACTAATTCGGCATATATTGCTCGTTGAAGTAAGGATATTGGAATTAACAAAACCAAGTCTATCAGCAATGTATGCCGAATTAGTCTTTCCATTTAGGAAGATGTGATAGCGGCTTTAGCATATCTCGCATAGCTCTGGTGGAAAGCTATAGATGGAATAGGTAATGTACCAGTCGCACAAAATACCTTTGGCCATGTCATTGGTGAACAGAAGTCAAAAATTATTTATTTTCTTATGACTTAACTTCTGCGCATCAACTGACATGGCCAAAGTTATTTTGTGCGACAAGTACATTACCTATTCCATCTATAGATTTCCACCAGAGCTATGCGAGATATGCTAAAGCCGCTATCACATCTTCCTAAATGCGCTGACGGTTATTTTTTGTGCATGGGTGACACGCGGAGAGTCAATGAAAGCTTTGCACTCCTCCCCGCGACTCATTGTTAGGGTTCCGTAGTAAACAAGGAACACTAATAGTTTCGTCATGACTGTCTGTCTGTCCGCAGCTTAGCTCAGCAACCCTCAGTACTAAAAAGCTGTAATTTGGTATGGATATACACATTAGCCATGCCGATAAAAAAAAATCATTATTAGGCTATCTCCCCTATAAAGTGGGGATGAATTTTTTTTCTCGTCAACCCGTTAGGTCTTTTTAAAATATTAGTTTACTGAACTACTTTTAGAATTTGGGTGGGTGGTATGGTTGGGTGGGGTTTAGCTAAGATGAGGTCAAATCTGAAGAGGGGCAGGGAGTGTTCATGCCTTAGTTTCAGTCATTAACGGTCAAGTATGTTGTGTTTTCGAAAGTGGTAGGGCTGACCACTACTATTACGTGGTCCATTTGCTAGTGGCATGGCGCTCTTGAGAGTTGAGATTGAGACATAAAAAACAAGAAAAGGTTTGTGAAGACTGTCTGTTAAATTTTACAGGGCTTACTAAGAAATGATCTTTATCTTAAAAACCGTTCTTGGCTATCTTTCATTTATAAAAATTGATAGAACTTCAAATTTTCCAAAACGAATTTCATCAGAGGATAAAAAGGTGAGGAGGGCTTGCACCGTTGCATGTCGAGGTGACTTATCGCTGACATAATTCTTGGGGGCAAAGTCCTGAACGACCGCAAGATTCTAGCTTCGACAAAGGGCATAGGGGGCTTGGAGGGTTTAAATTAGTTGATGCCAATTAGCAAACATTTATGGACATCAACTTGAAATACGAGTATGCCTTTAATACTGCTGAGCTAGTTTTGGATCCCTATTCAAATATTAGTATTATCTAACCCTATTTGACCATGGCTTACATCTTTTGTAGTTACTGTTAATGTAAGTTGTATTAATTAATGACTGCACTTTGCCCTAATGCCGCACTTCCAGAAAAGCCCCAATATCAGAGACACTGGGATGATTTATGGGCTAAATCAGTAGTCGCGGATCTCATCGGGTTGTCGTCAGGGGCGGATTTGGCCCGGTTACGTGCGGCTACCTGCCCTGAGACGGGAGCATGGCTTCATGCTTTGCCTTCCCCGCACGTGGGTACCCTCCTGGACGACAACACGTTGAGGATAGCGGCGGCTCTCCGACTAGGGTGCAGGATGTGTGAGCCACATAGGTGCCGTTGCGGGAAGTTGGTTGACTCCAGTGGGCGGCATGGTCTCAGCTGCAAAAGATGTGCGGGGAGACATCCTCGTCATCACGCACTGAACGAGGTTATTCGCCGTGCACTGGTGTCAATTGACGTCCCGTGCAACTTAGAGCCACCGGGTCTGAGCCGCACAGACGGTAAAAGACCCGACGGACTCACACTAATCCCCTGGGAACGAGGGCGCGCCCTGCTCTGGGATGCAACCTGCGCGTGCACTTTTGCTGCGTCACATTTGCCTCGTACCACGCAGACTGCGGGGGCGGCTGCGGAGTGGGCCGCAATCCAAAAGCAGACGAAGTACGCGGACTTAACACGGACCCATCACTTTGTCCCTTTTGCTGTCGAGACTTCGGGTGTGTGGTGCTCGGCGGCAAAAGATTTTATAAGGGCTATAGGGAGGCGCTTGAGAGTCCGCGGCAGTGACCCCCGCGCCGGCTCGTACCTGGTTCAACAAGTATCCCTGGCCATACTGCGCGGCAACGCGGCCAGTATAATGGGAACTTTTGAACCAGGTACGAGAGAAGGCGGGATCTTAGACTGTGTCTGATAAGACTTAATTTGACATAATATTGACATTGATATGTATACTTTTGACGAATTAAAATATTATGATTTTTATAATGATAGTAAATTAATGAATAAATAAATGAATAAACACAAATTTGGACAAATTTTTCGAAAATATATTTTTTTTAATGATAAATGGGCTTACTCGTGACCTCGATCTAGCCCTGCGGACAGAGATGAGGTCGACAATAGAACGACCTTGCCTAGAAGAAGCTTATTCACTCGCGACTTTTCTATAGAGATAGGGTTATTATGATCTCGGCAAAACGGACGAAAGAAACAATTTTTATCGTCCCATACAAACTCCACTATTGCCAATGGGAAAACAGAAAGAAAGGTTTTTCTACCAATGTTTGTTTTGGTGTTTCTTTCAAAAAGTTCTGAGTAACATAACATTAATAGCCCAGTATAAAATGGATGATTATGATATAATTTATTTCTATTTGCGAATACTTGTAAATGGCTTTGTAGTGTTTTCTTTACGTACTTATTTTAATGTATGCTTAGCTGTTAGTGTTCCGAATAAAATAAAATAAAAATAAATAACTAAAATAAATAATGTTATACATATAATAATACAAAAAAATGCCAAATTGCCTATGTTAGTAAAATTCATAATTGGGGTGATTATTATCTTAAAAATGAACCTAAATAAAAAAAGATGCGATTATATGTCTTATTTATAGCAATATTCGTTCGTTCTAAAAGGGACAAAGCAAACTGACGCAAAGGGTCAAGTGGCTTGCATTGCAGCACATAGGTCGTCAACCGACCGACCGAGTTAAAATCGATATCATGATTCGCACTACGCCTGTCATTCACAATTCCAAATTCAAAACCGCATTAATTGGTACATTATTGAGGCTAAATTCTGGTAATTTTACTCTGAATATTGGATCGTATTATCATGTAACCCTAATTAGATTTTAGTTGAGTAATTCAAGTCAATAGATTGAAATATTAATGCTGGAATAATCAAAGATTTTGTTAGACGTAGCTTATGAGGTGTTGTGTGGTGTTACTAAGTTGGAAGGTGAGAGAGGAGTTTGCCCAGGACTTGCCCAGCAGTGGGACAACTAATAAAAACACTATGTCATCAACGTTACCCTAAATATAAGTTTTTATTTGCATGATACGGTGCATGTAACAAGCTTAATAAATACTACTCAATATAGTATAGTTAGTACATAAAGTGAGTGTCTTATCCGCTAAAACTTATAAAAGTTTTTATCTACTCCCATATCGTAAATCCTCAATAATGCGTTCAGAAATTGTAGGTTACCACCTTCATAATATTATCTGTGCCTAGAAACACTCTTAGTAGATATTTTTTATCTGTGCCTAAACTACTATTATTTCTTATACTCATAACATTTGGCACATCGTCCCGAACATAATAAATAGAAACTTACCCATTCCATTTACATTTCAACCGTTACATTAATTCATGTAAAGTGTTACAAAAGTAGATTTCTGAACAACTGTATGTAACACGATAGTCTATCCAAGCATTTTTATGTTAGTGTATTGTGGTTCCAAATGTGAACCTCGTGTAGTTGAAAATAAATCCTTACTTATTTGCAAAATTTTTGTTTACAATACGTCTCGTTCTTTCGTGAAACCTGGTATCGGCTTCGAAATAGGATTCCTTTGGCATCGATTGGCTCTAAAACCTGGTATCGGCTTAGAAATTGGATTACTTTGGCATCGATTGGCTCTAAAACCTGGTATCGGCTTAGAAATAGGATTCCTTTGTCATCGATTGGCTCTAAAACCTGGTATCGGCTTAGAAATAGGATTCCTTTGGCATCGATTGGCTCTAAAAACAAATTTTCTGCATGTCAAAACTGTACTGCAATGAAACTGCTGATGCCCAATGATATCGACATAGACATCCCAATACTTCTAATTGACCAATCGACGGGCGCTATACGATGAGAAATAGAGGTCGATAACCTAGCAGCGGACGCAAGGGATACTGACCCTATACTTGCAACCATTCATATGGTAATGGCACTCTAATCGTAATACTCAGTACAACTACTTTGTATAGAGATTACTTGGAGCTAAGCATTCGTTATTGAAAATATTACACGTGTTTGTATAACAAGGATAGGTATGATTTAAAAATATACCCCACTACTACTATTTAAGTAGTTACCTAAGATCACATTAACAATTCGCTTCGGAATGCCTGGCTAGGCGGAGGTTTCATACATTTAGGACGTTCTGAATATAGGTTGTAGGCCAAGTACAAAATAACCTGAACCTTTTGTTATAGCGGCAACAGAAATATATATAACCTGTGAAAACTTTAACTGTCTACATATTACGGTTCATGAGATAGTAGATAGAGCCCGCTGACAAACAGACATCAGAGGCATATTGAATGAATAACACTTTATTGCACACTAATAAAGTAACATTTACACATAACCAGTAATAAAATGTGGGCAAAAGGCGGTCTTATCACTAAGAGTGATCTCTTCCAGACAACCTTTTGACGAAATCAACATTTACAGAATTCTGCAGTGTAGTGCACTCATATAAACTACATAAATGAAAAACAAAAAAGACATTGTATTTACATAAAATACTCAAAATAAATATCAAATACATAAATACATTACATAAATATACAAACATAATATATAATTTTGTATGTATATACTTACATTAAAATAAATTATAATAGGGTCCTGTTTTTCACCCTTGAGTACGGAACCCTAAAACGGGTTGATGTAGGTACTGTATATGAATAAAGATGAGAGTGGAATTTAAATTAATTATTATTAGAATTAATACCAAGACTATTCCAAGGATTGGAACTTAATACAACTCTTCAATGCGATAACTAATATAAGCATCGCTCCAAACTCCAAGCCCCTTAAACATAAGAAGCCCTTCGAGGGAATTATAAACAAAAAAAGGAAAATTAATATTTTCTGTAATATTTTCAAATAGGTGTTTGTCCGGAGTGTGTGCAACATTTTTTTATATTGGAAATGTGCTTACTCTTGACCTCGATCTAGTCTTGAAGACAGAGATGACGTCGACGATGGAACGAGCTTGCCCAGAAGCCTATTCACTCGCGACTTGAATAGATTCGGGTTATATGAACTCGGGAACACAGACGCAGGCAGAAAATTCCACTCTTTAGCCGTGCGCATTATAAAAGATGTTTCAAAGCGCTTTGTGCGAATGTGTGTAATATCAACCTAGTATGGGTGATATCCTGCAGTGACTCCCGATGGTAGAAGGGTGATAGTGGAATAACCTACGTACCCTAAGAGATTTGACAAGGGCCCAAGTTTTTGCTAGGCACATAGCGACTGTCATTTCTGACCTCCGCCCAGAGGGCAAACCAGACCCAAAACGCTATCGATAAGATGCTAGAAAATTATTTGCGAGGATAGAGGTCAATCTGGCTGTGAAATTTTGTAAGCCCAAATGGCCACTTAGTTGCCTTAACGAGTACAATCAGTTAGGCCGATATTTCACTAGTGGCGCGACTGGTTGCGCCATTGGTGTCTGTAACTAGACACCAGTAAAGACACCAGAGTCGCTACACCCTGCGGCCACAGTATTAAGGGCTATATTTTACTGGGAGTGGTAGCGCGACCAGCATCCGAGCTGGTTGCGCCGCCAAATTGGTTACGCAACCAAACGGACACCAGGTGAGTAACTCTCTATACAGGATGTTAATTTAATTGCGTGCCATAGCTTAGGGGGTGTTTCAGTAACGATAAAGGAACACAAAAAAAATATTTTAAAAAAATCCTACTTTAAAATAAAACTAAAACTCCTTTGATAACCAACGCGGAGGGCAATGACCCGGACGGAGCACCAGTGGTATGCAGTATCAGTGGATAAGGTAGGCACATACATAACTGAAACTCTTTCGCGCGGTTTTGATAGCGCGGTGCTCAAGGTCATTGCTCTCCACGTTAGTTTAGTTTCAATGGAGTTAAAAAAAAATTTAGGTAGGATTTTTTTTTATATTTTTTTTGAGTTCCTTTATCGTTACTGAACCACCCCTTAAGCTATGGCACGCAATTAAATTAACACCCTGTATAGCTGTTATTAGCTGTATACATTTTGTTGGTAGCGGCGACTGGTTGCGCTGCCATGGTGTCCCAGTGAAATACCGGCCTTATAAAGTGCCCACGAAGTTGCAGGGGTAAAATTAGAGACTTAGTCAAATCCCTAAGTGAATTGATCAAATACCGGAAGAACACAAAATTACCAATTCTTAATATTACTAACTTAACCGAATCTTACCTAAACGTAACCAAACAAAATTTAACGTAATTTAACCAAACCCAACCTAAAAAGAGTCAAGATGATAAAATGAGGTACTTGATCAAATCAAGGGATTTGATCAAGTCGCGAATGATTAGGCTTCTTCTAGGCAAGCTCGTTCTATTGTCGACCTCACCTTTGCCCTCAGGGCTAGATCGAGGTCAAGGGTAAGCCCTTCGACCATAAAATAAAAGCTTATAAAAAAGAACTTTTTTTTATCGTCAATGTACTTGACGTCTCTTACTCTTGACCTCGATCTAGTCTTGAAGACAGAGATGAGGTCGACGATGGAACGAGCTTGCCCAGAACAAGCCTATTCACTCGCGAGTGCCGGCAGAAGTGAAAACTTGCATTTTTCGATATTATGCTTTATGTAAGGGTCAATCGCGCCATTGCTCGCGTACTATTTTGATGTCACTGAAAAAAAGCCCGTATTGTAATGACAATACGGTTGACAGTTGACGCTTTTTCGATCAGGCTATGGATCTGACGCGAGATCTGACGCGAGTTTAACATTTTCTAAAAACGTCTAAAAAAGTGCCAAGCGCCGCTAAAGAAGTTTTTACTTCAAAAATCACGTAGGGATTTGACCAAGTCCGTAATTTTATGACATCCCTGCGGCATATGCATCGCCCATCCAGTTAACCACAGGCGGCCTTTCCAGGCACGAGCGCTTCGGCTTTTCGCTCCTACTATTTTCTTTTTCTAAACATAGCAACTGATATAATCCTTTCAAGTGCAAATGTACGCAACACGTGCCGCGGCGATGAGGAAAACAGGATAACATCGTAGAGAACCTAGTTTGAGTTATGTGCCCTACGTTGATGGTAGGCATACAGGGTGTAAAAAAGTATCATTAACGGATAGTAAAAAAATATTTAAAAAAAAAAAAACACTTTTTTTTGGGTCATCGTGAAATTTAATTTTCCTTCGAACTACAAGGCGCTACACTTATTCTTGAGCTTAAACTACTTTTTTTAAGTATATGTATTTTTTTTAAATTACATTTTCTTCATCTACCACAGTCTCATTTACGACAGTAGATTTATCTCTATTTAAGTGTAATGGCTAAAAATTAAAACTAATTATGCTTTTTATAAAAATGCTCGGTTGCGAAAATACCGCTAATATTTTGTAAGCGTTAAGCTGACAACAATCTTATGGCTTCCAAGTTATTTGTTATGCAAAATATTAAATAGTTCCGCTGTGTAAGTCTATTACGAAGGAAGGACAAATTCATTATTCTAGGTCCTACAAATAATCAGAAAATAGTGTGTTTCAGAAACCCTATAGCGCCATCTGTTGGCTTTGGTTAAGTTTATACAGAGCGAGTTTGTACCGTGTGGTGCCGGCAAAGAATAGTACCAACCCATACATACCCGTGGGTGTCGTAAGAGGCGACTAAGGGTTATAAACTGGAGGATGGGCAGCAGCATACTTAATGTGGTCACCTACAACCGCGGTCCATGGTGCCAGCCGTAACGCTTACAAGCGAGGTGACTATGGTACTTCCCCTCTACATTTTTCCAGCAAAAGCTAGAATGCTGGAGGAAGCTTCCTGTCCTGTAGTGGACGTTTTCATGGGATGCGAAGCTAGGTACTGTATTAATAAACGTAGTTAGATATGTATCGTTTAAAAGCGCTTTCATAACTACCTTTCCGATCACGAAAGTTAAACAACGCTGCTCTGGTTAGAATCCGAATGGGAAAAACCAGTGGCTTAACAACAAGAACGCTTCCGTTTTTCGGAAGACACGTAATAGAGGTAAGCTTTGATCCTATCTTATATACAGGGTCTTTGGTAAATATCTGCAAATATATAAGGTGGTTGCTCTTTCCATGAAACTGAAAAACTTTCACTAAGGAAAATAGGACGAAATACAAAAAAAAATGTTCAACGACCCATAGAAAATTTATCAGCTGATAGCGCATTTTGTACAGGAGGAAAAGTTTTATTTTTTTCATATTTTGATCTGTTCCTTAGGAAAAGTTATTCAGTTTCATGGGTTGAGCTACCACCTGAGAGGTTTGCAGACATTTACCAAAGAGCCTGTGGATATTGGCAGAGCCATGGTAGAGGTCCAAATCACTTGAAAACAGGGTAAGGCCGAATTTCCATAAATGCTGTACAAGAAAGCTAACCTGTGAGCTGGAAAAATTCACGGCCATATATTCATTACTTTTCGTTAAAAACCTGCTCAAGTGGAGCGTTTTTAGCTCTTATCAGCCCCGTAATGACTAATGACAGTTACATATGGGCCGTTGTTGTACGCGCTAATAGTTTTATATGGGCGAGGCGTTGATATTCTTATGTTATCCTTATAAAAATGGTCTTCGATAATTTAGTAACAATTGTAACTAAAATAAACACAAAATATTTGATTGTTACGTCAATTTGTACCTCAGTTAACCAGGGTACCGATTCAGATCGAGGGGAGCTGATAAACTAGCGATAACGTATCTAGGAACATGCGAAACTGAGTGTAGGCTCATCAAATGTAGCGATTAGTTTCTGGGTAATCCAGTTAGGCGAGTAGGTCAATATGTGTAGCAGTTAAGCCGCGAGCACACCTTCCTTACTTCAGAAACTAATAAGGCATACATTGCTAGTTGAAGTTAGTATAATGGAATTGACAAACCTAGCCTTCCAGCAATGTATGTCGAATTAGTCTCTGAATTTAGGAAGGTGATTGTGGCTTGAACGGCAGACAACTAGCTAATCGAATATATTTGATTTTTTACCATAAAATGAGCAGACGGTGAAGAACGACCCCTAAAATGACGACTTCGTCCGTCTGTCTGTCTGTCACAACACAACAGAAATAAAAAATAGAATGTCTAGTCAACTCTAATTCCAGACGCCCGTGTGGTTCTGGCAAAGAATAGTACCAACCCCATCTCTACCCGTGGATGTCTTAAAAGACGACTAAGGGAATATGAGCCAAGGAAATTGGCAGCAGCGTCCTTCTGTGCATCGTACCATTTTACATATTGCGGTCAACAAAAACCGCGGTCCATGTTGTGGTGTCAGCCGTAACGCTAACAAGCTTGGTGACTATGGTACTTTCCCTGTACATTGTTCCAGCAAGAGCTGGATTCCTGCAGTAGACGTTTCATGGGATGTTTTGATGAATTACCGATTTTTTTAATGCCAAGTGCCAACCCTAATCAAACCCCGAAGGGCTGATAACACGAAACTTACTAACAGTACGTTCCGTAACCACATTGGATACTTATTTCTGGAAACTTTTACCGTATTGAGGTTAAGGCATCTCAAGGGAGAAATGGAACATAAAATTGCGTATTCAGGACACCATCCCTCCCTGTGGCCTAGAAAGGGAAAGATTTTCATTTATCATGCCCTTAGTCCTTGAAGGGAACTTTTTCAAGGTCTTTTGGATCCCGGAAGATTGTTACCAACCCCGTAGTTACCTAACCCAGTCGGGATGACCTTGCGATCGGATGACAAGTTGCTCGATTGATCCAGCTACGTACGCGACGACACCGAATAAAAATTTATATTATGTATTAGCGTATTTGTTATCATGAGAGTTACATATGCATATTATTTTATTAGTTGAAAATAATAAGAATAATAGAAACGAACGTTCAGACCAATACAAATAGGTATAAAAATAAGCCCGCGTTAATTATTAGATCTATAGACCATCACAGTTTTCCCTCAAAACGTCAGTAGTAACATTTTGGACTTTATGGCATGGTAATAGAGTTACAAACGCTTCCACTGACGTGCAGTTAACGTATAGGTATTTGCGGTTGCTATGCTTTTGTCCTATACTACAAAACGAGCAATATTTATTTCGTAATCGGTTAATATTTATTACCACAACCAAAGTTTTCGCGACAATTCATTATCCTATAATATATTTGTAATCGGTTTCTCGAGATCGGATATAACGATTTTGATGAAATTTTGTATGTGGGGGTTTACGGCGCCGAAAAATCGATCTCGCTAGGTCTTATGTCTGGGAAAATTGTATTTCTCCGTTTTTTAAACATTTCTTGAAAATAGTGCGTTTCAGAAACCCTCCAGCGTCATCTGTTATTGGGCTTTGGACAAGATTATACAGAGCAAAGCTCGGTCGCCCAGGTGATGATCGCATAATAATAATATATCGAAATCTGTGGGGCGTTTCGCCTGTTGGTATCAGTTTTATAGAGACAAATCCACCCGAGGAGTTTCAATACCAACTAGACAGCATTTCTATGTTTTTTTCTTGTTTCCTGTAGTGTAGTCACCGGGTTTTTATTATTTCTAATACCTGGGCGACCGAGCTATGCTCTGTACGATTAAAATATCATCGGGTGAGCAAGCTATGCTACTCAATAACAGATGGCGCTGTAAGTTCCTTGAACGCACTAAAACGCGCTAATAAATATTAAAAAAGACAGTGAAAACGAAATTTCCCAGATATGAGACCTAGCTAGATCGATTTTTTGCCCCCAAAAACCCCTGTATACTAAATTTCATCGAAATCATTAGAGCCGTTTTCGAGAAACCGATTACAAATATATATATACAAATATTGCTCGTTTAATAGTAAAGGATATGTAATCCGATATTCAAAAATGGAAATACGTATCAGAGATAAAAAGTAACATCAGGATTATGTATTATTTTATAAATATATAATCAATATATCGTGTGATGCCGGCAAAGAATAATACCATCCCATACATACACGTGGGTGTCGTACGAGGCGAATAAGGATTATAAAATGGAGGATGGGCAGCAGCATCCTCCTGTGTATCATACCATCTTACTTACTGCGGTCACCTACAACCGCGGTCCATGGTGCCAGCCGTAACGCTGACAAGCGAGGTGACTATGGTACTTCCCCTAAACAGTGGACATTGTTATGATGAATCAATAAAAAATATTACTTTCCGAAATTGTACCTACTGCGATTCGATAGCGAATAAAGTACTTTTCAATTTAAGATAAAAAAATATTAGTGAGTAAATATTTTATGGTCACTTTTCACATTAAATCACATTAAAAAAACTAGGTCGAGGTAAAATAATTGTATTTATTAATATGTGAAATGAGGCCATAGCTGATAAAATCCATCTAAATAAAATGACCATACATGAAGGGTAATAAATATCGATAATCGAATAGGTTACATATAGTGAAACAAATAATTACCAGAAATTTAAAACTATGTTGAAAATGTTTTAGACAAAAAGCTTCACATTTTAGAGTCAACTTTTTAGGATATCATTTATAATATTATAGTCAATCAATCAGTGTAGGTAGAAATTCTAGTACTTAATCAAAATTATGCTAAAACCTGCATTTCATGATAAAATTATAACTAATATGCTGTGCAATTTTAAAATTAGTTTTTGTGTTATAAGGGATTTCGTGTTGTCTTATGAACATATTTTATAGACATCACAAAAATTATGCATAAAATGCGTAAATAATTGTCTTAATTCTAAGTACCTACCTGGGCGACCGAGCTTCGCTCTGTAATAGCCACTTCAACATAAAAATATCATCAGGTTAGCAAGCTATGCTACCCGCCAACAGATGGCGCTGTAGTTTTTTGTCTAAGACGCGGAAAAGAAAAACTAAAGAATACTTAGGTATTTTTTGGAGTTACCAGTCAATTTATTCAATCCAGTGAGTTAATAAAATAGATAGCTTTTTTTCCTCCTGATTGGATTACTAAAGAAAAAAAAAACAAAGTGAACAACTGTATCAAAATCTATTGAATAGTTTTTAAAAGAAAGAATTGAGGATCAGATACATTAATATCATTGTGTCTACTTATTGCAGCGTTTTCTGTGTCTGTCTGTGCATAACTCGTATCGGAGGGGAAGGAGTCAGGATCTACTAGCTCTTCCAAGTTCCAGCACAGATGCGCATAAAAATACACCAGTTTTGCGTGCCATCACGCTTCTTAATTCTGCAATCAATTATGAACCACAATGTGATTTATTCCATAGTAACATAAATTATTTGATGAATGCGTGTACAAAATGTTTTGAAATATTGATGCCTGTGAGCACAATTAGTAATTGATTTATAATGTAGTTAAGAGTTTATTGTAACGCTTTGGATTTTCTGTTATGTTAGAATAAAATTGTATATAAAATAAATAAATAAATTGTACGGCTTAAATAAATCTTCTTATTGAAGACAAACAATAGTACTGATCCCATGAAACATCCAATGCAGGACAGTACCCTCCAGAATTCCAGCAAAAACGTACTGACTTAATTATTTTAAAATATGTCATGCCACAGCTTCGTTGATAATTTCAAATAATGTAAAACATGCTTTCAAACAAAAATAAAAAATAAAACCTTCATAAATACTTTAATACTAGCTGGTGCCCGCGACTTCATCTGCGCAGGTGTATATATTGAAAAAAAAAATTGTGTTATTCTGATGTATTAGCTATATTATTGTAAAATTTCATTAAAATCCATTCAGTAGTTTTTACATGAAAGAGTAACAAACATTCATCCATCCATACTTACCAACTTTCGCTTTTAAAGAGTAACAAACATCCATCCATTCATACTTACAAACTTTCGCGTTTATAATATTAGTAGCTAGTAGGATAGTAGAGGCATCTAGTGGATGGTCTGCATACTTTTTAGGATATAAGAAACTTATGGCTTAGTTCTGCAGTAAAATATAAATAAATAAATATTGTTAGATATTCCACACAAGGTCATCTGATCCCAAACTAGGCAAAGCCTCTACTATGGTTGTCAGAGACTGATATATATATACATACTATCAAGTTTGTTGCTTGGTTGTAGCAATCTTAGCCACCCCTCTCCAGTCTTGTCTCACTCTGCACAAAAATGGGAAATTCATGAAAAATGTATTGTAATTGATACAAAATTATGTTTTTTCGCATAAAAATCTAAGTTTTCTTTTCGATTCCTGTAAATTTTGACATGGGGCTTGAGAGATTAAGATAAGATAGTTTTTTCTTTTAATACGATTTGTATCTAATTTAAAGGCCTTTAAATAAATAAAAATAACTGAAGAACTTTCCCTCGTACTATACCATTCAAACAATTTGTTAGTAGATAGTTTGTTTTAGTTTTCAGTGTGAATTTTAGTTGCATTGTTTAACAATAACACCTGTTTGATAACATGGAGTAGGACCATATTACTCCTCATTCAAGAAGTCTTTCTTTTAGTTTAAACTGGATTGAAATACCTACCTATGAGAAGGTATTTCAATAGAGAAGTTTTACCAAAGCAAAGCAATACTAAGCGAATAGAAAATACAGTGCATTGTAGAAAATTTAAAAAAGGTTCAGGGGATTAATACATTTCATTTTCTACTCGTACTATATTAATCGAAACTGAACAACACATTTTTCTACCACTACAAGATTTATTTTTATTAGTACCTGGGCGACCGAGCTATGCTCTGTATGATTAAAATATCATCGGGTGAGCAAACTATGCTACGCAACAACAGATGGCGCTGTTAGTTTCTTGAACGCAATATATATGCGCTAAGAAATATTAAAAAAGACGGTGAAAACGAATTTTCCCTGACATGAGACCAAGCTAGATTGATTTTTTGCTCCCAAAAACCCCTTTATAGTAAATTTCATCGAAATCCTTAGAGCCGTTTTCGAGAAACCGATTACAAATATATATACAAATATTGCTCATTCAATACTATAGGATATTTTTTATTTACCTAGTACCTACCTACCTTTGTGCTGTAAAAAATATTTTTAGTGTGACCAATCTGATCTGTGAGTGTGATTAATGTGATAGAGACCGGATTATATGCAACATAAAAAGCTAGAAATATGCATGCAAATATGCATGAAAAATGCTTGAAATATGCACGAAAACTGACAGAATATGCAACATTAAGTGTCAATTTTTTTTTTGGTTTGTTTATATTATTCCTTAAGATTTAAGTTTATTGTTAGTAAATACTTGTTGACTTGTTGACTCGTCTGGAATGTTTTGTTTTAAGCAATATTTTTGCAGAAACTGATTGAGGGTAGGATTTTTTAGTTTATGGAAAGAAATATTACTTGAAAGCAATGCTTCACATAAATCAATGCTAAACTGGTTGTTTTGTTTAGAGCTAGAAGTAGACGCAGTTATAAGCTGTTGTCGTGGACCTTTTTTCTGCGATCCTGCGACGTGAACATTTGTTTTGACATGTTGGTCTATTTTAAACTTTTTCGTGCACGAAATATGTTTCTCGCAAACTCGACAATATAAAACAGTTCCGTCGTAAGTAAACGTTTCAGGAAAGTCACTTATTTTATTGGGGGACATTGTACAATTTCATACAAAACCGGCCAAGTGCGAGTCGGACTCGCGCACTGAGGGTTCCGTACCACCACATAAACATAATTGTATTAGTTGAAATTTCAGTAAGTTATTGTGCTAGATTTTTTGAGTCCGACACGCGCTTGACAAAATTTTATTATTTGTTGTTATTTTATAGCTTAAATGCACTATAAACATACCAATTTTCAAGTTTGTAAGTGTTCCCGTTTTTAAATAGAACTAAAACAAAAATCGCCTCAGCGACCATCTAACTTGACCCCTCTCTTATATGAATGTTCTTGAAACGGGAGCTCACCACAATTGGTTACCATTAGTTGTGAGAAAAGTTGTAGTATTTAATGATTTCAGACTTTTCCCATTATTTGTACTGTGAGACAGACTTCTTGCCAAATTTCATAATTTTAGGTCAACGGGAAGTACCCCGTAGGTTTTGCATTTTTGAATAAATGTATGGAGACGAGGACATAAAATGCCATATCTTTTGATTGCGTCGTTGTAAAAAATTTAAATTTTCAGATCTTGTGTAGTACATGGATCCTAATATATGGTATTAACTTCAACCTGATACCTTTACCCGTTCGTGAGATAAAGGGTCTTGACAGACAGACAGACGGACAACAAAGTGATCCTATAAGGGTTCCGTTTTTTTCTTTTGAGGTACGGAACCCTAAAAACGCGACGATCATTTGTCTCTTTCATTTGGCTGCTAAGTGCGCTGTGCTTGAAAAATACTGTAAATTATAGCGATAATATGCATCATCTTAACCTAAAAACATTGTGAAAGTGCAAATTAACATCTGTGGCATCTGTGATAGTGTTATCCGCGGAGAAAACTCTGTTTTTCTACCGAAAATAGTGCATTAAAACCCGCGAGTGACATTTACGGATAGAAAATTATTTCACTACCCACATATTTTCTCTTTTTTTTATTTTTTCACACCTCATTATGACACCTGCCAACTTAAATAGTGTTGCCATAATAGCAAAATAAACCCCCCAGCTAAAAATAAACAACCGGAAGTGGCTACCCAGGCTTCCGGAAGTAAGAATGCTACTGGTGATAAAATTAATCTGGATCCATACAACCAGAGTGAAAATGATGAGAATGATTGGCAAACTACACCAATATTAACCCAACATAAAAGATATAAGCGCATGAGAAAAAGTGATACGCCTCCAGAAATTTCAGTCCCAACCGAAAACAGATTCTCAGCACTTAATGTTGATGAGAAAGAACAAGAGCTTCCTGATAAGGAAAAAGTTAACAAGCCACCACCTATAGTGTTGTATGGTATAACAAATGTCACAAAACTTAAAGAATGTATTGATCAAATTCTAGAAAGGTCCCAATATTCCTTCAAAATTGTGACCAAGAACCAATTACGCGTGACTACTGACAGCGCCGATACATATAAGAAACTGATGACATTGGTTCGTGAAAAAAACCTAATAGGCCACACCTTTATCCAGAAAAGTGAGCGACCATACCGATTTGTCATCAAAAATCTACACCCATCTACACCCCTCGATGCTATAAAAGATGCAGTGGAAAGCACTGGAAATGTTGTGAAGGGTGAAATCATAAATGCAAGGCATGGATCAACAAAGACCCCATTGTCAACCTGGTTTGTAAACATAGAACCCGGTCCAAATAATGAAACAGTAAAAACATTAAAATACATTTATCATACGTCTGTAAAAATTGAAGAGCCCAAACGCCAAAAATCAATTCCACAATGCAAAAGATGCCAACAGTATGGCCATACAAGGAACTACTGTATGCGGCCATACAGATGTGTCAAGTGTGCAGAAAACCACAACACGGCAGACTGCCCTAAAAAAGATAGGAAAGAACCTGCAAAGTGCGCTCTATGCCTAGGAGATCATGCGGCCAATTACAAAGGCTGTAGAGTTTTTAAAGAAATACGTGACCGGAAATTCACCTCTAGAAAACAAACAATTAAGCCAACACCACAAGAACAAGACAAGCCGATAAGAAACCAAGACCAACATCATTATAATATTAAAGTACCCTACAATGCATCAGAGAGAGACAAAACCTCAACTTATGCAGAAGTCACATTAGGAACAATGACAAACCTAGAAAAAATTCTTTCAAAACAAGCTGAAAAGCTGGACCAACTAATTGACCAAATGGGCAACCTAATGGGTCTTCTAACAATTATTGTCACAAAGCTTGTTCGCTAAAATGGCTTTTAGAATTGCAGTGTGGAATATCAATGGCCTGTTGAGTAAGAAACATGAAGCTGAGGTTCTACTAAAAGTTCAAAACCTTGACATACTATTAATTTCTGAAGCACACCTCACAGATAAAACATCCCTGCTTATAGATGGATACACCACATATGCAACTTGTCACCCTGATAACACAGCGCATGCAGGAACTGCAATTATTATAAAAAGCAATATAAAACACCAGCTAATGCCTGAATACAGAACCACTAAAATACAAGCTACATCAGTATTAGTATATGACAAGCAAAGCTCTATCACCATCTCATCCATATACTGCCCACCAAAAAAAAGAAGATGTCCAGAAATAACAGATGTAGATTTTAACACATATTTTAATACACTAGGAAATAGATTTATAGCCGGGGGAGACTGGAACGCCAAAAACACGCAATGGGGCTCACGACTTACAAAAACTAGAGGTCGCAACCTGAGAAAATGTATTGAAACTAATCATCTCAGTATATTGACCACATGTGAACCAACTTACTGGCCTACCGACGACAAAAAACTGCCAGATTTATTAGATTTTTACATATATAAAGGAGTGCAATCGTTTTTTCTTCAGGTAGAGAGCTGTAACGATACCTCCTCTGACCATACACCAGTTATACTGACCATGAGTGAAACTATAATAAAATGCCCAACAAAACCATACTTATATAACAAACACACAGACTGGCACTCCTTCCAACAACATCTGGATGAAAACATAAATCTTAAAGTGCGCCTCAAAAGTGCAGAAGATATTGACACTGCTACTGAGCATATCACCAAGACCATACAAACGGCGGCATGGCTTAGCACCCCACCTGTCAATGAAATAGTAAAAGCTGAATCTAACCTGCCGCTTGTGGTAAAGCAGAAAGTGCTAGAAAAGAGAAGGCTGAGACGAGTATGGCATTGTAGTCGTCATCCCGCTGACAAAAGGGAACTCAATAAAGCTGCAGCAAAACTGAAACAGCATTTGATAGAGATCGAGAATGAAACGCTACAGATACACCTGCAAAATTTATCGCCAGCTGCTCCAACGAAAGCTGAGAATTCCCTTTGGAAAACAGCCAAGTCTCGTGACAAACCTCTGCTAGCTAAACACCCTCTTAAGTTGGAAAATGGAACTTGGGCGAAAACCGACGAAGAAAAAGCAGAAGCATATGGATGTTTCCTCCGAGATGTGTTCACCCCTAATGATGACCTTGGTGATGAAGACATAGACCTGGAAGTACAGACGTTCCTCGAAAGTGATCTCCAGCTCAGCCCTCCAATAAGATGTTGCACACCTGCTGAAGTTAGACGAACTATTATGAACTTAGACTTAAAAAAAGCACCAGGCTTCGAACTAATAACGGCAGAAGTACTGAGAAATCTCACTAAGAAAGCTATCATTTTCATTACGTCACTCTACAATGCAATCCTAAGAACTTCGCATTACCCAAGCGCATGGAAAGTTTCCCAAATAACCATGGTTCCGAAACCTGGCAAGCCTCAACACCTGGCATCATCATACAGGCCAATAAGTCTACTTCCAGTACTCTCAAAGGTTCTCGAGAAAATCATAAAGACACGGTTGAATGATCATTTAAAAAAATGTGGATCCATTCCAGACCATCAGTTTGGTTTCCGAACAAACCATGGAACTATCGAGCAAGTCCATAGAGTGTGTGAACATATAAGAGATGCTCTAGAAACCAAAAAGTACTGCTCAGGAGTATTTCTGGATGTGCAGCAGGCTTTTGACAAAGTCTGGCACAATGGCCTGCTGTATAAACTTAAAAAGCTCCTATCACACAACATGTATTTACTACTAAAATCTTACATTGAAAATCGCATCTTCTATGTCAAGATCAATGAATCCACTTCAAATTTCTATGACATAAAGGCAGGAGTTCCACAGGGATCTGTATTGGGTCCAGCTCTTTACCTCTTGTACACAGCTGATGTACCAGAATCAAACGATGTTATGACAGCCACATTCGCTGATGACACAGCAGTGCTTACATCCAACGAAGATCCTGATATGGCTTCGAGTGTACTCCAAACACATCTGGACAAAGTCCACAAATGGATGACATCTTGGCGTATTAAAGCTAGTGCTCCCAAATCGAACCACATCACGTTCACGCTAAGAAAAAAGGATTGCCCGACTGTGAAATTAGGGCAAGATGTACTACCACACAATGAAGTAGTAAAGTACCTTGGCTTCCACCTAGATCGCAAGCAGACCTGGAAAACTCATATCCAAAAAAAACGTGATGAACTTAACCATAGGTTCAGAACACTAGATTGGCTCATTGGACGGAAATCTAGACTCTCCATAGAAAACAAAGTCCTGATTTATAAGAGTATCCTAAAACCTATATGGACCTATGGCATTCAGCTCTGGGGAACGGCTAAAACATCCAATACTGAGATACTGCAAAGATTTCAAAATGGAGTACTTAAGGCTATAGTGGATGCTCCATGGTTCACGAGAATGGATGAAATCCATAACTACTTGAAAATCCCAACTGTAAAAGAGGAAATAAACACAATAACGAAGGCCTATAAGAGCAAAATAACTCACCACCAAAACAGACTTGCTCATTGTCTAAGTAAGCCATTGCAAACGAGACGTCTGAAACGTACACATACGTGGGACAACATATAAATAAAATTGTATATCTAATTAGATATGAAGGCAGCCTGACACTGGAAGGGCCCGCCTAAAACGCCATCACAACATCTAAATTAACTGCTTATGGTCTGAAGACCGATCGCATGTTAGACAATTAATATTAAATAAAAAAAAAAAATATGCATCATCACTAGATCTTAGGAAAAATATGCTATTAGCGCTGAAAATGGTTTAAAAATGCATAAGCAAATGCAAATGCATATTATCCGGTCTCTAGTGAAAAAAAAAAAAATTATACACCAAACAGAAGTTCTGCAGTAAGTATTTTTCCAAATACAATAACAGAAGTATTTTTCCAAATATAATAAATAAATAAATAGGTTAGAGCAGCTTCATACAAAAGAACAGTTAAAATCTGCTATGAAGCAGAAACAAAGGTACATAAGTGGGTGGGTGGATACTAATGGCAATGAAAATCAGCTGGTATTAGTGACAGTCATTTTGGTAATATTATTACCATTATCAGGTCATTATGCATTATTCAGGTCTAGTAGAAAATCTATTTCACGTAGTACTTTGTCCTGTGTAAAAAGGTGCAAGGAATTATAAAACCTTGATGTGTGAAAGGATGTAAAGGGGACACAATTACAGCCGACTGCAAATGGGTCTAGCTAGCTCCATGTTTCTTTGACGTCACAGAATGCTAGATTGAGAAGACCATAATCCCAAACACATGCAACCATCTGTTCACATATCACCAACCGACGAATCAGCTATGACAATCGAAATAAAATCAAACTTCAAGGACGACAATCTTAAAAATATCGTCGGTCTATTCAATCTGACGTTCGATGGAATGCAACACAAATCCACTTACCAGCAACGCTGACGACTGGATTCTGCTCGCAGCACTCCACGTAGGCACAGAAATTACGGACGAGAAAGAAAATACACGGAAAAGTAAAAAGATTTTGATTTAGAATACGAAATAAAAACAAAAGAAGTCAAAACCGCACAAGCACACTTCGCAGTCGCAGACAAACCATAGACTTTTTTTTTTTTTTTTGGTTTCATTCTTCCTTTCGGAAAGGCAAGGAGTACAAAGCCCATACAGCCATTTCTTATGTCTTCTAATTTCTTCTTATATTCATTTCATTTCTTCTTATTTCTTCGTAAAAAAATTTTTGTCTGCTGTTTCCATTTGTCTTAAATCAAGGATGTTTTCAAGGCCGAAGCCAGTTCTTTTGTAAATAAATCTTATAAGGTCGAAACCATTTCTTTTGTATCGTCAAGGTAATTGAGTCAAATCCGTGTTGTCATATCCAAAAAAAAGGCTGATCAGCCATGTCAATTTTCTTTATTATTATTTTTTTAATTTTCAGGTCAATGTCTGGTCTTGTCATATCATATTTCCTTTCAAATTTCTCCTACAGTCGACGTTACGAAGTCAAAAATAGGAATAAAACAATCTCGATTACTCAATAATTGCTGAAGGGAGCGCGGGATTTCTTCAGCAGTACCATAAATACATTGCAGGTGGTCTACTAAAATCAGTCTAGCCATAGCAAAACTTCTACAATCGAAGAATATGTGATCCAGTGTTTGGTTTTCGCTATTACAGAAATTACAGGTGGGTGAGGACACTATGTTAATTCTATGTAAATGTGCATTAACCCGACAATGACCAAGTCTTAGCCGACAAATGATGGAATAGAACCTTCGATGCCTGTAAATAAACCCTCTTGTAAACCACGGTGAAGATATCTTATCATTGATATCAGAGTACCATTTCCCTTTTGATTGGATAACCTGTTGCCAAAAGCTTTGAAATTCATCTTGAAATTTGCCCTTTACTACTGCCAGAGCATCAAAATCGGGTACATATACATTTTTAATAATATTGTCATGTGAACTATTTGTTATGGCTCGTGCTAAGTGATCAGCTTCCTCATTGCCTGCTACGCCAATATGGGAAGGACACCAGATCATTACTATTTCTTTATTTTGCAATTTTAACTTGTAATATTTCTCCCTAATATCAAATATTATGTAGCTAATATTTGTGTGTAATTTAGGATTGTCTAAAGATGCCAAGACACTCATGCTGTCAGAAACTACTAAAATATTTTTTTATTTTCACGCTCCGTTTCAAACGCAAAAATTATTTTGCTGTTTCTCTTACTCGACGTGGAAAATATATTTCCTGTTCGCTTTTTCCTATGTAGTCGTATGTTTGTTAGCAACGGAACGTTACATTATTGTCTCTGGAACTTTGCAGGTTGGCATCATGGATTGCATTTTGGCGGCAAATTTAAATTTTGGGAATTTGTAGGAATGTTGGAATGAAAAGCCATTCATAATTGAATCTTATAGATAGGGTGCTGGCTGCAATTTGGGTATATGATTTGCTCATGATTCATATTAATAGGGATGATAGATCAGCTCAATATGAATCGATTTGGTCCTTACAAGTTTTTCTGTTAAAGCAAAAAAAAATGAAAATAAGATACTATGTAATGATTTTTTTGTCTGCATTTGTGGCTCCTGTTTAAAATACTTCTGAAGATGTAGAAAATCGAAGAGGCAGACATGCAGGGCTCTGCATTATCACGGGACGAAGTAGTGAATTTTTGCATTTTGAAGCGCTGTAACTTTACGACGCAGGGCTATTATGGTGGCAGACTATTTTTCTGGGGTTTTATACATTGTATTTAATCACACAGTCATAGTCTGCCAGGTGTACGTTTCATTGTCAAATTTCAAAATAGGTAAAACTTAATTTCTCAAAAACGCAGGGGTGTAGATGTCCGCCTATATTTTTTGTATCTTCTAGAGGATGCTCCTTATCATCAGTCAAAGAGGCAGACATGAGCAAATCATATAGAAATTTGTCCTTTATCACCCTTATTTATATTCTTTATTGCACAATTTTACGAACAGAAAGTTATATACAAAAGGACATTAACAAAGGCGGGCTTATCTCTAAAAGAGATTTCTTCCAGCCAACCCATGGGTAAATAAATAAAATAGTAGTAAATAGGTGTCTAGCACAGAATGAAGTACAACTATCATACAGAACGGACACTCTCCGCCCCCCACCCCGTAACCCCGCGCGCACTCGCCTGCGAGTTTCTCGTGGTCCTTCTGAGGGTCTTTTGTACTATGCGGGCCTACTCTACCTTCCAATTTCAAATTCGCGCTCGATGTATGTAGTGTCCGGGGCGAGATATGTACATACATAACATCACGCCTCGTTCCCGTCGGGGTAGGCAGAGACCACAGTTCTCCACATGCTACGATCTTGACATACTTCCCTTGCTTCCTGAACCTTCATCAATCCTTCCATACATGCTCGTCGGTTTAGGGTACTTTTAACCTGGCCTTTATTCAGAACGTCCTGAATTTGGTCCTGGTACGTTCGCCGAGGCCTTCCCCTTCCAACGTTTCCATTCACTCTCGCCTTGTGTCTCTGGCTAAAAGCTGGGCCACACTTGTGGCCACACCACAACCAGTGACTTTGAATATTTGCCTGTGCATTGAATCGACAGCAACTCTTTAGCTGCTGTCACACGACAGCATCGGATCTGTGATCGGATCTGCCATCTAAATTAAGATCGCCAGCGAGTAACCATTTCAATTCGAAGTCACTGGTCACTGCGTATGATCCATTGCTCCTACCTACTTTTTTATTAACTAAGCTTTAATGATTTAAATTCTTAAGTCCTATGAAATAAAATCCATGATACAGTTTTTAGATAAATGTATTGAAATTGTTAAGCCGCAATTGAGTGAGTTATACCGATACATCAGTTCGTTAGTGTAGTCAAGGCCGCAACCACGTCGCCTCTGTGTTCACGAAGCGTTCTCTCAGCTAACGTCCGAGAGATTTCCATCTCTTTCACCTGAAAAAAATAAAACAATAGTTCTAAACTAAATGAAAAACCCGAATCAATTCAAGTCGCGAGTGAATAGGGTTTTTCTGGGCAAGCTCGTTCCATCGTCGACCTCATCTCTGCCCTCAGGGCTAGAGCGAGGTCAAGTAAGCCATAAAAAAAAACAAGTATTTCTTAATGTTATTTGTATGAATAGTTTTAACTTTTGACGCACTATGTCAAAATATGTAGGAATGGGAAAAAAAACTTAGTTATTTAAGCAATAAGACATAATTTTAAACTAATTTTAAACATTTTCTATTTTACTGAAACTCTATGGAAAATTTATACTCGTATAGGGATCAAATGTCGAAATTTTCTGGTGTCGTTAACTAGTTGTAGGTTAGTACATGCTATGGAGGAACCCCTTAATCAAATCATAATTATGTTGTTATCTTGCATACTGAGTAGCCTTGGCAATGTAAATAGTAGTGATAATATTCAATCAGTTCTCATCCACCCACTGCTAGGTAAAACTGGTAAAAGCCTCCTCTTTCATTCTGTGAAAGCCTCATCCAGTATTTCTCCGGCCCATTTACAGTATAGAGTGTAACAAAAAGGGTATACCAACCCTGAGGGATATGATTCTGCCCATAAAACTGAACAACTTTCCCCAAGGAACATAGGTCAAAATACGAAAAAAATTTGTGACCACCCACAGAAACTGAATCAGCTGAAGAAGTAGGTAAATTTTTTTTTTCGTATTTCAACGTGTTCCTTAGGGAAAGTTATTCAGTTTCATGCCAGAATCGAATACTTCAGGGTTGATATACCCTTTCTGTTACACCTGCCATAGGCTGAATAACAGACTGGTGTGTCCACCGTCTTCCCTTTTTTATGTCACAAGTTGTCACCACCGCCTATCACTCCCACTAAGCATGTTGCGCACTCTGGGAACAAAGATGGTATGTCTCATGTCCCAGCAATTTCACTGGCTCCCTTGGCCTTCGAACCAAAACACAGCAATGCAAGCACTGCTACTTTACAGCAAAGATAGTGTAAGGGGTAGTACGTCCCAAGATAGACTTTGAAAGAAAGCCCTACTACCTTCAAGCCCTGTCTCCTGTTTCTTCTCATAATTTAATTTGTTGTTCATGTGGTACACACCTTTTCTCAAAAAGGCAACTAAGGGATTTTGAACCAGAGGATACAGCACCATCCTTCTGTGTATCATACTTGAATACTGTGTTCACCAACATCCACAGTCCATGATGGCAGCCACAATGCTAACAGATGTGACAATAATACATCCATCCATAGGTAACACTTATTTATACTGTAAAGACCTGGACGGATATCCCTGTCCAGCATTGAACTGGGTGAACCAGGACATGATCTTCCCTGGCCCATATGGAAGTCACTTAATAGACTGCGATCGAGCGCTGGCAGGTGCAGAGAACTGAAGAAGAGGTGGGGCTTCTCTGATAACGACAAGTGTTAATGGGGAATTTTGCAATCCATGACACACTTGCTTTCGTGCCCTACCTCCTCAGTTTCTTACACCAGGGAGGACCTTTTTGAAGGCAACGAAAGAGCTATTGCTGTAGCCACATTTTGGGCTAAGTAACTATAAAATCATTTGCCATTGATACGAAAAGAAGAAGAATTGAACTGGGATATTACAGTGAGTTTACTTTACCGGTGGAGACACATTCGAAGGTTTTTTGTACATGCAGCTGCAAATTAATGGTAACATTTAGACCATGAGCTGGTCTATGGTTTGCAACATAGTGCTGGTTCAGCTTATACTCGTTTTTTACCCCTAACTTGCTGCCATGCGTACAGTCAAGAGCAAGTCAAGCTTGACACATTTGACTTTGTACTGCGCTTATCTTAGAGATCTTACAGACCAATGACAAGGTCAGGGGATGACTATGCGTCGTCGAGTGCCATGGGGCTTCCACGTTCATCGCCCTATCCTCTTGCTGATCTGTAAGAGCCCTTAGTCAGCGTAGAGGTGAAAATCTCACTGGGAGTGTCAGGCTTGATCTGCTTTTGAATGTTTCAATGGGTCCTCTAGAATACCAAATTGAATTGAATTACAGGTGTATACGAATGGCCCATTTTTTACTTCTGCACATGAATGATAGCGCCATAGTAATTATGTGCAACGTGTACTAACAATTAATTCTATATCATCCTTTTTCACTGAAACCTTCTGCAGCTCCTTTTCTTTTTCAAGTCGCTCAGCAGCCTCTTTGTTTCTTCTGTCGCCAATCAGAGATAGAGCCTGAAAAATTCAAACAAGAATGGTAAAAAAAAAAACATATTAGTTACATATCAGTCATAATTACCACAACAAGGAAACTTTGATAAAATTTTGTAAAATAACGTAAATAGCCATCTGAGAATTTCGTAGTAAGTCAGCTAAGGGCGAATATTAACAACTACGCATTATTGTACGGGTACATACAAATCTAATAAGTGAAGTAACACCACTTACAAATTCTAACCTCAAATTGCACAATTTTAAAATCATCTCTACTTACTCCTGATATATCCTGAGACCCTATTTCCTTTTCCTCTGCGTAGTCTGTGACTTTTTCAAGATCTGCAACACCACTGTCGTGCTTTTTCTCTGTTTTTTTCTGAGATTTGTCCTTGTCATGTTGGATCTCATCTGTGTCCCCATTTATTTCTTCTTCTGCCATGGCTGTTCACTTATTAAGACCAGAACAACGGAAGAATGTTACGTGAATAATGTAATACACTGTGTATTGGAAAATTGTAAGAAATGCGAAGAATTTCAACAATAATCGAAATTAACCCTCGATGTTTTTGTGAAAGAAGTGTGTCAAATTGAAATAGTGTTGTAAATGTTCGAGAAATCTTCTATCGAGTATTTCTTATCGGCTAAAATCAAAAAGGTTATAGGTAAACTAATATAGACCAAATATGCGTCGGTACTTAGTAATCCATCAAAATAATTTAGTCTATATAAGTAAATGAAATGATATAAGTATGTATATGATAAGCGCATGTATAACAGTATGATATTTTGAGTGCAAAAGACGTTTCTTTGTATGAAATATTTAGGTATTTAGAAGTTAAAGAATATTCTTCCCAAAAAGTATTTGGCTTAGTAAAACCACTTGGGTTTCATTCTTCAATAAATTTACAGATGGTACAAGGGTGTGAAGCAAATTCATGAAATACCAAGATGAAATAAAGTGACAGTCAACAGTGCCAGCCACACAAGTATCTACATAAAGGCAAAAAACGGTTAACAGAAATAAACGGTTACGGTTAACAAAAAACATAGAGCGCTGGTGGGTCATCTCTTCGGTAACCGGCTACGGCTTTAAGTTAAATTTCGAACACAATCTATTTATTGTTATCGAATAAATAATAACAACCTGTTAAGACAATAAAATAATGGTTATCTACCTACTTAAAACAAAGAAGATCCACAAGACCCCATTTTAAGTTCTGGTTTAATTATCTGAAATTATTCGGTTAATCGAAATATCTGTTGACCAAAACAAATTGTTAACCGGATTTTGTATTTGTAAATAGGTTAATAACCGATTTATTTGGTAGGGTTAGGGTGATAACACACTACGTCCGATCCAAAATCGTGAAAATAAGAATCAATAGTGATAGAAGCCGATTTCAGTAGTGATTCTAATTTTCACGGATTCGGATCGGACGAAGTGCATAAACACCCTTAGCCGTAACCGTCCGTTCCCTGCCCAGGTATGCCTATACTTCGGAATTATGTGATCATTTGGATGTAGGTACTTATTTAACGCCGAGTATAGTATTCACTCCTGTAAAAATATATTCAGGCAAAGTTATGGTCTCTGATGCGGACGGGTTTGTACTGGTTTTGTACTTGCGTGCTTGGAAGTATAAAAAACTTGAGTACGTATGTCCAAAGCGTATATCTTTTTATGGCATAATTTTGCTCAAATCGTATCCTAATTTTATAATTCTACTTCACCAATGTGACGTTTTAAAATCTTCGCATTTTATCGATATTTTAGAAGGTTTCGGACAACACTACTATTACGAATTTTGTTGTTGTTGAAGGAGCAGGGAAAGTTTGTATACCTACAGCCTATTCTATAGAGGTATATTAAAAAACGTTTATAAATAGGAACACTTTTTTAATACTTGCGAGTTATTTACGAAACTTCATAGTAGGATTAGTAGGTATCTTGTTTTTTATATCAAATATGAACAGCAGTTTGGTGCGGGGTTTGAATATGTGGCTCTTCTTTTGGCCGTGAGTAAGGAGGCGGAGGTAGGCTGCAATCATGTATCTGTAAAGTAAAGGAACTGTTATAGTTAGAGTATTGATTCAAGGGCTAGTACTATAGTACCTGCCTACGTTGCCTACCCTTTGTCACAAGAAAATAACATTTGTATCATACGATTAGGTAGGTAGGTATAGTAGGTTGATCAGTGATTTTGTACTTACAAATCCAGAATTAAGGTAAACAGTAGCAGGAATGGCGGTGGTTCCAGCCGGTGCCGTTCGTGAATACCTGTAAATATAATATTGTGAATAATTTGTTTGAAATAATTTGAATCTTTGTTTGTAGAGCCATCTACAAAATTGTAACGATAACTATAGGTCCAATTTGTTATCATACATCCACGATCTTAGCAGGCAAGAGGAAGGTTGACGTAGTTACTTGCAAATCACACAGATGGCAGTACTTACCGAATAGGTTTAGCAACATTACGAATAGATATAGCAGCATGAAAAAGAAACAGATTTAGGTTTAGATATGAAAATCTCACGACCTAGATAGGACAAGAATTATATGGTTATTCAAATGATAGTATAAAGCCAGATACGCACCATCGATGCATGTCCAGCAGAGAGAGATGCAGCAGTGTGAAAGAAGGAAATAGTGGTATGGTATGGGTAAAACATTTTTTTTTTTCACTGCTGCATCCCTCTCTGTTGGACGTGAAATCGATGGTGCGTACCTGGCTTAAATCTTACCTTGGTGGCGCGTCTCGTAATCTCTGGTCTACGTAGAGCTGCAAGCTGCCTATGGACAACCTTCCTTCGTAGTTAGCGCTGTTTCCCAGTGGCCTGAAGAAATGAGCATTTTATTATTTAACCTGGCCTCGAGCGAACTGCGAGTCAGACTTATCGAATAATTATTTTTATTATCCATCAAAGACCTCGCCTATCTTTTGTTCCATGCGATCCCACTTAACTATTCTCAATGATATGGCGAGTCTAGGTAGGGAAGTGTTATGTTATGTAGAAGTAGAACGCGACAGCTCAGGGCTGTGGGCGAATTGCATGGAGGATATTATCTAACACTAGTTTTCGTGCAAAGTAGCGTATGTGCTATTCTAGGACCTAACCTATATGTGTGCCAAGTTTCATTAATATCCATTCAGTAGTTTTTGCGTGAAAGAGTAACAAACATCCATCCATCCATCCATACTTACAAACTTTCGCGTTTATAATATTAGTAGGATAGGAAGTAGGATAGGATAGTAGGATAGGAAGTAGGATAGGTATTCTCTGTATGAACATTCAAAAGAATAAGGCGTCGCAATACAGGGTTATTTTTGGTCCACTAGCCAAATTTTAGTACGAGCATATTACTCAGAACACGAATCTGAACAACTTTCCCAAAGGAACATGGGTCGAAAAACGTGAAAAAATTTTAGGCATCCTATACAAATCCCTCTATTGTCGACACAAGATTTGTATGGGAGGAGCAAAATTTTTTTCTTATTTCTCGACCCCAAAATATCCCTGTATAAATTATTCGAAGTATCATTCAGCAGCATATCAGCAAAGAGAACCCAATTAAGTTAACAAGTGTACACACGGCCGCACGTCGGTGAAAATATTTAGATCTTGAGTGGATCTCCGGTTTCGGGCGTTTGTAGCGTAGCGCTGGTTCAGCTTATACTGGTTTTTTCCCACTTGCTTGCTGCCGTGCGTACATTGTATATTTCTAGTACCTGTTAGATCCCATAGTACTATGATCCTGTAAAAAGTGTAACAAAAAGGGTATATCCACCCTAAAGGATGTGATTCTGCCCATGAAACTGAACAACTTTCCCCAGGGAACTTAGGTCGAAATACGAAAAAGAAATTTAAATTAAAATGATGTTCACTATTTCCTTAGTACCCTCACTACCCTATTTTTGATACATCTGTCGCAGTCAAATTGTATAATTCGTCGTTTCCATACGGCTGGCAAATTGTATACGTTCGGCAAATCGTAAAATGGCATTGGCAGATTGTAAACGGGTTTTTTTTTTTTTTGTATGTATGGGCTTACTCTTGACCTCGATCTAGCCTTGAGGACAGAGATGAGGTCGACGATGGAACGAGCTTGCCCAGAAGAAGCCTATTCACTCGCGACTTAAATAAATTCGGGTTATAAGAGCTCGGGAACACAGATGCAGGCAGAGAATTCCACTCCTTAGCTGTGCGCATTATAAAGGATGTTTCAAAGCGCTTTGTGCGAATGTGTGGAATATCAACCAGATATGGGTGATATCCTGCGGTGCGTCTGGATTCCCGATGGTAGAAGGGGGGGGGTTAGATCAGTACTTGTGCATTCTAGGTTTCGGCATCGGTAAGGTTGGTTTAGTTAGGTTACCTCACGATCACAACACCAGAATCGAATTCTTGGTCGTTATGTAAAACGCCGAGGCAATATGTTAGTAAAATGAATGACGAATAAAAATATTTCTCAGCATTTTGTAGAGTGCTAAGGCATTATCTGAAGCGGCGATTTATACAAAATGCCTGCGACACATCGATTAAGTCCACATGATTGTTACTCGATAACGGTAAGCTGGCGAACGGTGGTATTATGTGTTAGGCAGGATTAGTAGTGCCGCTATGTAACCGCGCGCTGCTGAATACTTTTTGTAAGTACATCATTAAGTTTTAGAATGTTACTTAAAACAGCCAACGTGGTCTAGGTAGTTAGACCGTTTGGCTGTTGATCCGGACTTCCGGAAGTTCTAGGTACGAGTACCGGCGAGAACCCTGTAAAAAAAATTGTTATGTTGGAATTCCTAATTTTGTTTAGGACATTGCAGGTTGAAAAATCGAATTTTTCGAAAATTAATACGATTTCGTGCTTCAGGAGACACGTTAAGCAAGCACGTGAAGTAGTCTTCAATGAGATACTCGTACTTACGTTAGTTAGAGGTCTTTTTAACCGATTTTGATAAAATTTACAATCTACCCTAAGTTGAACAATACCTAGTTCAACTAAAAAATAATTATTGCAATCTGGCTCGTAGTTCCTGAGATATGCGTGGACAAACATACATACATGCATACATACTACACTTATGAAATTTGGTACATTTGTTTAGAAGCTTACGCGAAAATTGTGCATTTTTGAAAATATTACATTTATACGGGTCGAATTGATAAACTCCTTTTTTTGAATAAGGTTAAAAAGCAACGTTTTGAGAGCGGGTTTGAAACTATTAAAAAATAAGGAGCAGCACAAAAAGTTTTCAGATTTATAAACTTTCATATTTACGTGATGAACCAGCTAAAAGGCTCAGACTGTCTGTTTCATGCCTGTGTTTGACTGACCACCTATTTAAATTTATTTTGCCGCGTCTTTGTTCTGGCTCTACATGCGTTCAAGCCTGTTATTATAGTGACAGATTATCCCATCGAAAACAAAAACAAAAAAAATGGAAGCCAGTCATTAAAAAGAATGTGCTTGGTTGTTGACATCACCGTCTACCTCAAAAAGGGGTGCCAAGTTCTGTTGATAATCTTAAAATTGTTGTTAAGAACGTACAATATTCTAAAATAAATTGACAACACAATTTATTACTGTTGTGCTATAACAATGGTTGTAATTTAAAAAATATATTAATTTGAAATTTTATAAAAGTGGAATTATTTACACTAAGCAGATCAATTAGGATAAAATTGTAGTTCAAGTTTTGGCTTGGCTATTTTTTACTTTAAGGTTATCTTATATTTGGCTTATCAACTCATCTTCATTATTTTATACTTATGTAAGTGACTATTTATTTATTGTAAAGTCCTTTTAGTTTGGAGGAAAAAACTAGCTAAGTCAAATATTAAACTACAATTTTATCCTAATTTATCTGCTTTAAATTTCAAATTAATAACTAAAAATTTCAAAAGTTTTTAAAAACGATTAAAATCGATATGTGAAAAACATTTTAAAATTTCTCTGTTTTCTGAGTCTTTTCTGAGAATACACATAATTACCGAACTGGATACCAAATTTCAACTTTTTTTTATTACTATTTATGGGCTTACTCTTGACCTCGATCTAGCCTTTACAACCAATAGATGGGGTCGACGATGGAACGAGCTTGCCCAGAAGAAGCCTATTCACTCGCGACTTAAATGGATTCGGGTTATAAGAGCTCGGGAACACAGACGCAAGTAGAGAACTCCACTCCTTAGCCGCGCGCATTATAAAGAATGTTTCAAAGCGCTTTGTGTGGATGTGTGGAATATCAACCAACTTTCCAGGCAATCGTAATAGGTCTGTTCTGACAGCTGTCAAAAGTATGAAAAATTATGACTAGCAAAGAACCCTGTGTGTTGGTGTTAAGGAAACATCAAAACGGATTTCTTACGTTGTCCCTACTTTAGGTTTTGGGTCTGTAGGTCAGTCAGTCAGTCAGTTATAATAATGTCAATTTTTAGATGTTCATATCTCAATAATCGTTTGAGCGGTATTCATCAGATTTGGGGTTCTACTTCATCTAAGGGATCTTATTACATATGTTAAAGTTAAATAGATTTTGAGTTAACAAGGGGACAAATGAGGCTCTAAATGGTTAATGTAATAAACACACGGTTGCTGCTGCGTCGCCACTTTCTTCTTTTTGAACTTGGCTTTGACACGCTACCGCATGTCTAGATTCGATGCAGCTTAACAGCGTTGCTCTAAATCCAGTTGTAAGTGAGTGCTTAGCTATGTTTATCGTTATACCTGTCCGATAAAAACTTAGGATAGGTAGCTATTAGCTACCTATTGATTTGGGATGAGCTGTTGGAATGAGATACGGGAGTGGTATAAAGCAAGTTATTGTTCGTCAGTTACTCAGGGTGTATGGGACAGACTGAAGTGGCATGATCAGTCAACGAAACTGAACAACTTTCAGTGAACAAAACTTTCAGGAAACGAAAAAAAATCGGCTTCCCCATACAAACTGCCCGATCAAGTTTACAATTTTGTATGGAGACGCGGAATTATTTTTCGTTTCCTGAAAGTTTTGTTCACTGAAAGTTGTTCATTGTCGTTGACTGATCATACCCCTTCAGTATTTGGAAGGATGTCCTTAACACCCTGTATTTACTAACTACTTAGATACATAATATACTTATTTAAACAAAAGTACCTGGTCGACCGAGCTTCCCTCTATAATAGCCGCATCAACTTAAAAATTTACGTCATAGATTATATCAACATTAACCATAATGAGGTGTTACCAAAGAAGCGTCTCAGGGGGATACTGAAAACCAGCAGCATGCTGAGTGTCTTTCCTTTTCACCAATCACATATTGTATAACTTAGAGTAAGCATAATTATTTACCACTATATTTATGTTGTGCATTTGGTGAATAAAGTTCTTTTTATTTTATTTATTATTTAAAATATCATCGGGTGAGCAAGCTATGCTACCCGCCAACAGATGGCGCTGTAGGTTTAGGCATTATAAAACGCAGAGAAAACGAAATTTTCCAGACATGAGACCTAGCTTGATCGATTTTTTGCCCCCAAAAACCCCTGTAGGTATACTAAATTTCATCGAAATCGTTAGAGCCGTTTTCGAGAAACCGATTGTTATATTTTAAATACAAATATTGCTCGTTTAATAGGATTTTATGTCGTGGTGGGGAATGCATGTAGGTACAGGACAGGAATTAAGTTATGGAAATGTATTATTTTATGTGTACATACATAACATCACGCCTCTTTCCCGTCGGGGTAGGCAGAGACCACAGTCCTCCACTTGCTACGATCTTGACATACTTCCCTTGCTTCCTGTACTTTCATCAATCCTTTCATACATGCTCGTCGGTTTAGGGTACTTTTAACCTGGCCTTTTTTTACTATGTATATGGGCTTACTCTTGACCTCGATCTAGCCTTGAGGACAGAGATGAGGTCGACGATGGAACGAGCTTGCCCAGAAGAAGCCTATTCACTCGCGACTTAAATAGATTCTACTTTCATGCCTTTATTCAGAACGTCCTGAATTTGGTCCTGGTACGTTCGCCTAGGCCTTCCCCTTCTAATGTTTCCATTCACTCTCGCCTGGTAGATCTCTTTCGTCAGTCTTCGTTCATTCATCCTCTCTACATGACCAAACCATCTCAGCATCCCTTTCTCGATTTTGGTCACTACGTCTTCTTTTACGCCACACCGTTCTCTTATCACACTATTTCTAATCCTGTCACTAAATTTAACACCAATCATACTCCTTAGCGCTCTCAATTCCACTGCATTAATTCTACTTTCATGCTTCTTCTGCCATACCCAGCTTTCACTGCCATACATCAGTGTTGGTACTAAATAAAAATGTGTCATGTAAATAAATTTGCTAAATAAAACATCACACTTTTGTTTGGGCAGTCGGGTAAAATTAATGAATAGGTAGATACATAGTGAAATAAGATTTCCAGAATACAACATCCCATAAAATTTCCACTGAAGGACAGGGAGCTCCCTCCAGAACTCCAGCAAAAAATTAAGAATTTACCATAGTTACCACGCTTGTATGGGTTGCGGCTGGCGACCACTGTTGTTGGTGACCGCAGTATGTAAGACATAGAAAGATGCTGCTGCCCATCCTCCGGTTCATTAACCCTTAGTCGCCTCTTACGACACCCACCGGTAGAGATGGGTGGATGCTGCTGCCCACAAGCCATACCTTACCTTAAATTAGTGGCCGCACAAAGTTTATAAAGCAGCATGAACGTAGCGACTATCCCGAGGACCAGAGCTGTCGCCATCGCAATCTGAGTGCTCGATATTATCAGGATGTGGTCTATCGGTTCTCTGAAACGTGAATACATGGTTATTTTTTTTAACTTGACATCCGTTTGCCCACTTAATAAGTGGGGTCAAAAGCCAACAACTTTTGTTCTACGACTTTTGCAACAACGCAAAAAATCTATAACGCACGGATAAATCAATTCTGGTTTTTGATGCGTTATCTTTGTAGAAAGTTATTAATAAAATTTTGTAAGTGTTTCTTTAAAAAAAAAAAAAAAAAAAGAATTCAACATCCAAAAATGTGTTGGTCGCTTATTTTGATGATGACAGTGATTGCAGCCTGGGCCTCTGGCGAGGGCGTAATGGGGCCGAGAGTGTAATGACCAAAGCGCACGCGCTTCATACGACGTTTTTCAACACATTTGCGAATAAAAACAAATAAAATTTGCTTACATTTTTTTCCCGAAGAAAAATTCGTTGACTACAAGTTACTGTATGTATTTTTCCTTAATGTGAGGAACTACATTAATTACTGTTTTTTTATTTTTAGAAGTCGATACTTTTGAAAATATGTAAGTATAATAAACGACACAAATATTTGTAAAAATGGCGCGTGTATTACCATCTTTTTGCAGGAACAGATTACACATGCGCGCGCAATGTGTAAACCAAAGAAATTTGATTTTGCTAAATAGCTTAGCCCTTGAGTTATTTAAAATGGAATATTTTTTTAGACGAAAGAAAAGAAGACTAAAAGACGAATTTATTGTTAGTAAGTTGATTAATGTAAATATTTTTATGAAATTAATGTTTATTGACCATATCATCGAACATAATTTATTTATTTATGAAAATATTATGAATGTTATAGACATAAAAACTCCTTGCTCATTGCCGATATAAAACACTAGTGCGATAATATAATGAAAAAAGCACGCGTGTTTAATAAGCTGAATTATAGACTTTAATGCAATTAGAGCTGTTTTATGAGCAAATGTGTTGAAAATACAGTAAACTTAAAACTAAACATCAACCCACAAAACTGCAAAATCCGGCAGGTTGTCTGTCTGATCTTTGTCTCAAATTAGAAATACTTTATTAAAACTTAACTTATGGGAAGATTGATGGGAAGTGAAATCTTTTTTGTGCGTTATTGGGAAAGTCGTCGAACAAAAGTTGTTGTTTTTGACCTCACTAATAAGTACATAGGCAAACGGATTTCAGGTCCAAAAAATAACTTTATAATAACATCATCATAATCTTTCCAGCCTGCTTTACAGATATTTTCTTTCTTTAGCAAGAGCAACTTCTTGATAACAATACAAAAAAGATGCAAAAAACACACCATACGAAAAAATCTTAAAGCACAAAATGAGCAGTGCTCATTCAATGTTTATTGGTCCGGAATAATTCCATTGTTAACATCCTTGAGAGCTGAAAACGTGTCAAATGGAAAACGAGGTTGTTTGGACTACTTGCAAAACGCTGTTAAAATTTGGAGTCAAGTAAGTACCTATTCCTCGCTTCAGAAAGTGTGTCAAGCCTTTGCCTCTCTTTACGAATGTCAGAAGCAATTTAAGGGCTTGAAAATTACAACAAATTTAGGCAACTCACTGGCTTCATGGCACCAATTCTAATTAACGGTAAATCTTTTCCAGAGAAATGTTAATAATGATAAAAAAAAAGAAAGGTAAAAAGAAAAAGTGTAAGGTTGCCTGGAGGAAATTGCTCTAAGCAATAAGGCCGCCTTTGCGCGCAATTGTAATTATATTTCGCATACAGTTGTACTGTTAAATGAATGAATAAATAATAATAATAATAATAATCTTTCAATTTGTGAGATATTGATACAGCAGGCGTCCGTTATCTCATCCCATAGCCCAGTACTCCAATCCATAGCCCCTCCTCCATAACCCTAGTAACGCTAGTTTCCTTTTTATTGCAATAGTTTACTGCACCCATCGGGTATTACCTCTGATGCATTTTATGGGTGGGTGTACTTAGAGGTAAGACCCGAAAGGTCAGTTCCATCTCACAATTTAGATTAGTGTCTCAAACGGCCTCTACGTGTTGGACCCATGTCCCCACGCAAGCCTAAGGCCCGGGTTTCGGCCCGTGAACTCCAGCCAGAGACTACAATAATAATAATAATAAGCCCGCAGGGCAGCTTGTGGCGAGCTGTTGGGGAGTAGCGACCCCACGGACCCGAGTGCTCCCGGGGGAAGGTCCTGTTCCTCATCTCCGGCTTGCCTTCCCCGGCCGGCTGGAGTGAACACTGACGAGGAACAGATCCCCCACCTTTGGCTTGCCTTGGCTGGCCGGCCAGAGTGGAGTCGCAAGAGCTTTATGCTCGAAGGGTGGACGTGCCTGCGTAAGTGGCGAGTGGGCACGTGATGCTGGACCCTCAGGGAGCGCGTGATCGTCGTTTAAAGTCCAGGGGCATCTCTTCACCCTTCAGCCGCTCAGCAAATGTTGCCCCCTTGCAGCACCGTGCGTGCAGCCGTTTTCGGGGGCCCATTGATTCGAGTTGGCTAGTCACCGTCTGCCCATTTTTTCCGTGTTATTAACATTGGTCGGGCAGGCGCCATAGTACCTCCCATAGTCCCAGTTACCCAATCCACGAGCACCTCAACCAAATAACCCAATTTAATTTTTGTCCAATTCTTGCAATAGTCCTACACTTACCGGGGATTGTCCTTGGATGCATTAGTATTAATGTAGACAGGGATAATCGCCGGTTGGTGTCACATCACTTTTGTAAATTAAACTGTTTAACGGGCCTCTACGTGTTGGCTTCGGCCCCACGCACGCCTTCCAAAGGTCCGGGACTTAATTGCCCGAGATTCAGGAATGATAAACAACAAAATAATAATAATAATAAGATTTAAACCAGATTTAAATGCAATTATTGTGAATCTGTGTGCAATAAAGAGTTTCTATTTATCCTATACTATTAAACGAGCAATATTTGTAATCGGTTTCTCGAAAACGGATCTAACGATTTCGATGAAATTTACTAGATGGGGGTTTTCGGGGGCGAAAAATCGATCTAGCTAGGTCTCATGTCTGGGAAAATTTGTTTTCCCCGTGTTTTTAAGCATTTGCGTTTTAGAAAAAACCTACAGAGCCATCTGCTGACGGGTAGCATAGCTTGTTCACCCGATGATATTTTAATGTTTAGGCGGCTATTATAGAGCGAAGCTCGGTCGCCCAGGCACTCTATCTATAAAAAGATAGTATATGAGTAGTGCTTCATACGCACGCTTTTGTCTTGCGACCACAACGCACGAGCCGAGCGAGCGGAGCGAGCGTGCCGCGGCAGCGGCCGGCGAAGTGCTAGAAGCAAATTTGGTGTACATTCATCCATTTTGATAGACAAAATTTGGTGAATATTATTTGGTAAAAATTTACTCAAATTTGGTAGCACGTTAGTACACAGCCGTTGGCAAGTAAAGTATTGTACAGTATGTCTTTTGGTGTCGGTAAAACTTATCCTCGTAAGCTTGTTATATAGCCAGAGCTACAAAGCAGGTATTTTTTTTATTGTCAATGGGCTTACGCATGACCTGTATGTAGTCTTGAGAACAGAGATGAGGTCGACGATGGGACGAGCTTGCCCAGAAGAAACCTTACTTTGATATCCTCACCTTCCTTTTTAGCTGTTCATTAGGCGCGACCACCAGCGGCCATCACTTATAATTATGTAAACGGTAGACTCACGTGCTCTCATTGTGCGCGTGAGTTTACAGCAAAAATTGGATATGTAAGTCACATACGGGCACATCAACGCCACACCTCTATGTAGGAGTTGACAGCGGTCGCCATGACAAAAACGGTCGGATGATGATGATGACGATGAAATGCTCTAACCTGCATATCCAGTTGCCGATCTGATCGTAGCACTCCTGGCAAACCCCTTGCCAGCAAGTTAGGGTTGTGTTGCTGCTGCAGCATGGTCCGTAGCATTTGTCTCCGAGATCTGATAAATGAAAAGTTTTAATAAACTTGTTAGGTACAGTGAAGAGCAGGAAGTACAGGAAGTTTGATACTTGCAGCACGACTCCGATTTAAAAAAGAAAGGTACAAAGTCCAATATGTCAAGCCTGATGAAAACTTGACTGTGCGTCATTAGTTATGATCCAGTTTATTCCAACGCTTACCAATCTTTTTATAGATTTTTTTAGTCCGGTCCCTTATAGTCTTATATCGCCAAATTCACCAAATTTTTTCCAGGTACTAGTTAGGTACATAGCTCTCAATTTTTGATAGGAGCCAAATCTTGAATTTTCTATGGAATTTTTTTGGAAATACAAGAATTGGCTCCTATTAAAGCTTGAGAGCTATGTACCTAACTAGTACCTGGAAAAAATTTGGTGAAATTGTAATTCGTGTCTACGTGAAACAGTTAACTGACCGCACTATTATGCTTGCCTACCTTCTTAATGTGTTACCAAGCCGCCCGTATCAAATAGCGAGGATTTAGTTACACACTTGAAATTTTGTTGTATAGGGTGACTTTTAATTAGTTCTTGATAGCAAAAGATATGCATGTACTCATGATACTGAACAACTTTTCCCTAGGAACATTGGTGGAAATATAAAAAACCAGATTTGACGTCCCATACAAAATGCTCTATCAGCTGATATGGGAGGTCAAAACTTGATTTTCGTATTTCGACCTATGTTCTTTGGGAAAGTTGTTCAGTGTCATGAGTACATATTCCTACATTTTCTATCAAGAACTAATTAAAAGTCACCCTATATGTAGTAACATTGTGTGTCGTCTTTAAATAAACTCCCCCTGAGGATGGTTTAACCCTCAGAGGAAAAAAAACTTACCTGGACACTTGATGCATCGGTTCTGGAAAGGGTTCGGTATGTAGCCGTGTGCACAGTAGCATTCTCCATTTACACACTCGTAGCCTCTGCCAACGCATTTTAACGCCTCGCATCTTTCTTGATCTTCTGAAATTGTGATATCTAGATTTACATTCAGATTTCATTCATTTAGTGTAGATTCTAGAATACTCATTGAATGGCGCAACTTTCAGTATACAATCTTAAATTGCAAATAGGACAAGTTTGCTAACGTTTCAGATGCGTGCTATGGCAGCGAAAATAAACGGCAAGAAACGACTGCAGCACGGCCTACGTGGGTTATTCAGTAAATAGTGAGAATGAACAACATTTTTTTAAAAAGTCTTTTTTCTATGCTTATAAGTATTGATAGTTTATTTCACTAAAAAGATGGAATCAAAAACTTAGTCTATAGTATTTAGAAACATATACAGTATTAAGTAAAGTTCAACAGCTAGTCAGCCAATCAAAGTCGCTTACTTGGAAATTGAGAAAAACTAAAGTTTCCTTAGATGCAATTCAACTAGCCGAGTTTGAACAAATTAATCACTCTCCCTACAGTCCTCATGGTAACTTCTATCTGCTCCCCAACACCGAAAGAGAAATAGATACGGAAGCAAAATCGAAATCGTGGATCCCATACGGAGAGTTTTGGTGGGATCAAAATGAAAGCTTTATTTTTCAAGTGATCAAAACTTCCGAAAACTACGGGATTCAGGGTCTAAAGAGATATTGAATTTTCGCAGAAAATTGCATTATTAATTCGCAACAGAAACCCAAATGTAAGGAACCTCGATATTTGGTCCTTTAATACAGATAGAATTATTAAGATAATTTTAAAAATACCAAATTGTTCGATTTTGCATACACTTTTTTTACCGAAATTATTGGAATCTATGTTGGACTGGCAACACATAGCTGCCAACTGTCATGTAGTTCAATGTCAGCTTGAATAGCCCTTTGGTGATACGACACACGGTTTTTTGAATTTTGATCTTTGTTTGTTGAAAATATTAAATATAATAAAATATATAAATTGGGTATGGCAAAAGAAGCATGAAAGTAGAATTAATGCAGTAGAAATGAGAGCGCTAAGGAGTATGATTGGTATTAAATTGAGTGACAGGATTAGAAATAGTGTGATAAGAGAACGGTGTGGCGTAAAAGAAGACGTAGTGACCAAAATCGAGAAAGGGATGCTGAGATGGTTTGGTCATGTAGAGAGGATGAATGAACGAAGATTGACGAAAGAGATCTACCAGGCGAGAGTGAATGGAAACTTTGGAAGGGGAAGGCCTAGGCGAACGTACCAGGACCAAATTCAGGACGTTCTGAATAAAGGCCAGGTTAAAAGTACCCTAAACCGACGAGCATGTATGAAAGGATTGATGAAAGTACAGGAAGCAAGGGAAGTATGTCAAGATCGTAGCAGTTGGAGGACTGTGGTCTCTGCCTTCCCCAACGGGAAAGAGGCGTGATGTTATGTATGTATGTATTTGTTGAAAATACCAATATAACGTTTAATTATTTTATTGTTGCCTATTTTTTATTACGATTTTGTTGTAAAGTGAAAAGACTTTTGATTTACTTGGTAATTGTTGGAGGTTATTCGGTTACCAACCGGCCTCGTCTTTTTTTTTTGGAATGAATTTTTGGGATAGACTTCCCTGGAACATTTCACGGGCATTGGTTTGACGCCCCTTTTGCGAATTGTACGAACATTAATTGTGATTGTGAATTTTGAAAGACATTTGTACCAAGTAGTTGCCGTGCGTATGAAGTGACTTGCTGATGTTGAAGAAAGAAGATTAACTTCTACACTCCCTTTTTCCTTTCCATCCCTGTTTCCTTTTGTTATGAAGAAGAGGACCTCACCACGGGTCGACCTCATCAGCCGAACGGGATACCAGTAAGTGTTAGTATTAAGTTTAGCACTGCGAACCGCAGTTTCAGTATCTTAAATCAGACAGGCTTTGTTGGAGAAAGTCTTCCACTGCGCCTGCTAATTTAGTACCCAGCAAGGCCTGGTCGGTTTACGGTACACAAATTGTTAAATTCAAATTTTAAAAATATCAAACACAATTAACGCAATAACATTTTTTTATTTTCCTAATATAGTCAGTCACTAAATATAGTCATACATAGCCTATCATAGAGTTAAAAACAAAGCTGTCATGTCACTAAGAGTAATTTAGTTTTTTTATTCTATGAAAGGCTGTGATTATGTTCCATTCTACCATACGGGAATCAATATTTTAAGAAAAAAAAGAAAAAAAAATGCATCCGTCATAGTTCGAAATTATATTATATTTTTTTATTTTATCATAATGACTTTATTTCTTTAATGAGCCAAGTTTTGAGGTTTCTTACATTTGGGTTTCAATTACAAAATCGACAGTCGTTTGTTTTCTGGGTCATTCTCACTACTTATTGACATTGCTGTCACATTCTTTTTGGATGACAAGGAAAGCGATAGCAATAGATTTGTGCAACCGGCAGAATAATAATAGTAGGCTGTGTATTAACGTGCCACCAAATTTGAGTAAATTTTTACGAAATAATAGTCACCAAATTTTGTCTACCAAAATGGATGAATGTACACCAAATTTGCTTCTGGCACTTCGCGGGCCGCTACCGCGGCACGCTCGCTCCGCTCGCTCGGGTCGCAAGATAACCTAACACAACCTAACCGAACCGGTTACCCAAATTTGGTGTACGTTCAGCCAATTTGGTGTACATTCATCCATTTTGTCTGAGGTGTATTGGGGTATAATAATTATTTTGGGAATCATTTATTTTGTTGCCATAATAGTATATTTCTTTGACATGGTCCTCTCAGTAGTTGTGAAAAAAAAGAAAAACATTTTAAATACGTGGTTTTCATATGATTCTATTAGTTTTGTTATTTTACCACTTTTGCGAAGTAAGTAATATGGTTTGAAAAGAAAAGTATTGAGCGCACCATACAAAACCCTTCATGGCAGAGTTTACGTATAGCGCAAGTTTTTTTATGAGAGCGATAATGTTTCTCGTGCACTTACGAAGTTTGTCTGATGCACCCAGTTAACATAAAAGTCTTTTGAATTTTTTTAGGCAGATGCTACATGAAAATATTTAGCATGAAATCCGCAAGAAAAATAAAACTGGTCAAGTGCGAGTCGAACTATTAAGTATTTTTGGAAGCAATAAAGTCTATTTTAGGACCGTAAAACTAAAATTTTTTGTAAAGGTTTTTAGCAGATTTCTAAGAAACTGTGCAACTTAGAAATATCGTTTTATTTTTGCTGTAATATTTATACAAATTTCAATTGACTGTAATTAATTAAAAATTTTCCTTTCACACACTTCGGAGATAAGGAGGGGGAAGGTATTTTTTTTGTAATTTTTTATCATTACTTAAAAACTAAAAGTCGTAATAAAATACCAAAATATATTTTAAAATGTACAATTAAAACCCTTTCATATGATACCCCATTTGACCTAGTAACGACAATTTGAAATTTTGCCTCTCCTATTTGGGCCCACATTTACATTAATAATCACAATTTTTTAAATTCTTTTATGTCCAATTAAGTTCCGCATTATGTTAGGCAACCATATTCTATAACTATTCCAAATTTCAAGTCGATAGCATGAGTATATAGGTGTGACAGACAGACAGACAAAGTCGCACCATAAGGGTTCCTTTTTTTACCATTATAGTATCGGAACCCTAAAAACGATAAGACGTTATGATGGGCTCACAGATTACAGAAACTAAAGGGAGATATGGTAAGGGGGCGGGGCCGGTGTCGCTGGAATATGCGCAAAAACAGAACACACCGCTCGTGACAGAAATTATTATGTTCAATTGAAGTTTGACCGTCGGCCGAGTATTTTATGACAATGCCGAGTTGTTCCGTAGTCATTTGTAAAAATCGAAGTGAAACTAGTAACTTTAAGTCAAATTGAATCACATACCATCGATAAAAACTGAAAACAATCTGTTTTTCTTATTAAAACTTCAAAATCAAAAATATGTAAATTGATTTCTTGTTCTCGGAACTTTTGTATTATGTGGATGAACGATATTAAAAAAATATTTGTTAACAGTATACAATGCTTGCTGTGTCCTCACGATTATTCGAACATCAAGTTCTAATACCGCAGTGTATAATTAACACATTAAAGCTAACAAAATACGTTCATTCGCTTGGTATGGCCGCTGCTTACAGTCGTGAGATAATGATGCGCCAGGAGTGTGTCCAAGTCGATAGGATTTTGTCATTTTTGATATTAATGATGACGGTTTAATCATATGCAAATAAATTTCTTATATTTTATTTCTTTATTTATTGGTCGTTAATTGTATACGGTATACAGCGTGATTTTTTATTGGTTTTGCTCCCGAAGCCCAGTGATTCTACTCATGAAAACAAGCAACTTTCCCGAAGATTTTTTTTATTGAAATAAATGTTTCCCATACAAAATGAGTTAATCACATGACCACTTTGCTATGGGGAGACGAAAAAATTTTTTCATGTAAAACATTTTTTCTTCGAGAAAGTTGCTTGTTATCATAAGTAGAATCACTGGGCTTCGATATTACACCTCGTATATGTAACAGTCAAAACTTACAATCGGTCAAAACCAAACCTTTTAATTACTTTATCCAGTTAATTTTATTACTTAGCATAATACATTACAGGTTATATTATATTACAAAAAATGCAACCCAAAAATTATCAAAACGTCAAGTTTTGAATAAGTAGGTACCTATCTACTTTTCACTGGACAGTAAAACATGTTTTGTTAAATCATACATTTTAATTTCACGACAAGCAATACTTGCTAATGGACCTCATCATAATATATCGACTATCGACTAGCAATCACTAGCGTAGGTGTAAAGTTATCTTATGCAGTGTACGCAATGTGTGCGTGCTAATGGGAGCGTTCCGTTCAATGTGTGTTTTGTAAATGTATGCGTGAAACTTGTGTACTTATTTCCGAGTGCATGTAGTTGTGAACTTTTCCATCGACATCGGGACTCGAACAAATTTCGCCCGGCAACAAATCTCCCCTTTCTGATATCTATGGATGGGCTCTAGGGACTCTACATAAGCCTTCCCCAACCAAACAAAATCATCCTCGGTAAACATTTTCAATCACCAACTTCATTTACGTTTCAAAATATTTCATACCTTCGTCAGAATCTCTTGGCTTGGCACTTACAACCGCAAGAAAACACAACACTGTAAGCCAGCGCGGCATTTTATCTTAAAAATATAGTTTTTGCGGAAATCTGATTGAGAAAGTTCATCGTGGAGATATAAAGTTATAAAAAGGTTGTTCCGACAGTGTTTTCGCGGCGAAATAGTGCTATACTGGTGTTATCAGCGATCTGTTGTTATTGAGGTGGGATAAGATAAGGTACGTCAAGATACACTGTCACAATTTGTTTCGGTTTATTCATAACTTGCTTGTAGCTGAGTTAAGGCTGAGAGTAGGTACTTTTTTTTATTGGTTGGATAATATAACCGCATTCTTTTTAACCTTATTCTTTTTAGGGTTCCGTACCTCAAAAGAAAAAAACGGAACCCTTATAGGATCACTTTGTTGTCCGTCTGTCTGTCTGTCAAGACCATTTATCTCACGAACGGGTGAAGGGATCAGGTTGAAATTAATACCATATATTAGGATCTATAAACCAGACAAGATCTGAAAATTTAAATTTTTTACAACGACGCCATCAAAAGATATGGCATTTTATGTCCTCATCTCCATACATTTATTCAAAAATGCAAAACCTACAGGGTACTTCCCGTTGACCTAAAATTATAAAATTTGGCAAGAAGCTAGGTCTCACAGTACAAATAATGGGAAAAGTCTGGAATCATTAAATATTACAACTTTTCTCACAACTAATGGTAACCAATTGTGGTGAGCTCCCGTTTCAAGAACATTCATATAAGAGAGGGGTCAAGTTGGATGATCGCTGAGGCGATTTTTGTTTTAGTTCTATTTAAAAATTGGTATGTTTATAGTGCATAAGCTATAAAATAATAACAAATAACAAAATTTGGTCAAGCGCGTGTCGGACTCAAAAAATCTAGCACATTAACTTACTGAAATTTCAACTAATACAATTATGTTTATGTAGTGGTACGGAACCCTCAGTGCGCGAGTCCGACTCGCACTTGGCCGGTTTTTTTTAATCTAATCACATGCTTCAGGGTAGAGAAACCGTAAACCGGTACATATCAACCCCGAAGGATGTGATTCTGCCCATGTAACTGAACAACTTTCCCCAAGGAATATAGTTCGAAATAAGAAAAAAAAAAATTACCTCCCATACAAAATGTGCTATCAGCTGATTCAGTTTCTATGGGAGGTCAATTTTTTTTTCATAATTCGACCTATGTTCTCTAGGGAAAGTTGTTCAGTTTCATGGGCAGAATCACATCGTTCAGGGTTGGCAAACCCTTTTTGTTACAGCCTGTATAATATTACGCTAACGCGGTATAAGTAAGGAAAACCGTAAGAAAATCATCGTTATTAATGTAAAGGGTACAGCTAGGAATAAACCGTATACTACCTAATTAAATCGTTTGTTGATGTAGGTGCGTTCACCTTGGCTGGAGATCTTGTTTGTACTCACCTACAAAAATTAAATAAGATACTTAAGATACTTGAAGTCACTTTTATTATTGTGTTTTTCCATAAAACTGAAATCTTTTAAAAAAATTTTTTTGACAGTAGACGATTTTGTATGGTTTAACCAAAACATTTTCTCGTTAATTGACCCATATCACTTTGGAAAATTTGTTCAGTTTTATAAACTGTGTAAAAAACAGGATAAAAAATTCAAACCTCATTCAAAGTTCATCTGTACTGCTTACTCCTCCACTATCCCTCCCGCACCGTCGCGCCCCGTTGCTGCAGGACCAGCCTCTGTCAAAATAAGTCCTTATCACCATCACATCGTGTGTGTTATATTATAATATAAGATCGATGACTGATCCCACATACCTTGGTGTCAGAGTTATTGAGTTAGTCTGACCACAACCGCTGTACCGCGCCTTAGGCGCGGGACATATCAATGTGGCGTCGGTCGAGGGCGAGGCGAGGGTATGGCACGGTCGCGCCACCCGTCACTTCGTGTTTCCTACAAAATGTATAGAAGTGATATGGCGCCCGTGCATATTGAGGTGGCGTGGCGAGGGTGGGGTGAGGGCGCAGCGCAGGCGCCGCTTCCCGCCCGCACCGCGCCGCAGTTTGACGTGGCACGCTTTACGAATGCACACAGCTCCGTCCGCAGTATTATCAAAGTTAATGGAAAAATGTCCCGTAATATACGATTACAATCGATCAGGTTATAGTAACAGATGTATGCAGGATCAAGCATGGGAACTTAAAGCAAATAATTATTTAGTTACAAGGTCGGGTTTTGATTAACTTGTATAACTAAATTGTATTCAATAAATTTAACCATTAACGATTTCGATTAACTTGTATAAATTTACATTTACTAATTTTTACTAAAATCGAAATTTAGAATGCCCTAAATACGTCCACTGCCGCCGCCATCTTGAGGCACCGCACCCAGGCCATAAGCACGCCATAACCTCGCCATAACCACGCCATACCCTCACCTCACCCACGACCGACGCCTCATTGATAATTATGTCCCGCCGCTTAGGGGGGCGGGGGCATCGCTCGACATCGCTCACGGCGGCAAGTGCAGCAACTAGCTCTTGCTCTTTCCTTCCCTCTTCCCCACCTCCCCGTGCATACCTATACAGCGGTACAGCAGTTGCGGTCAGACTATAGCATATCTCATCAACGACTTCTGCCGTAGATGGTAATCGATGGCTTCACGTGTCTCCCGTAGCATGGAATCATCTTACTTTTCGAGCAGTCTGAATAATCCTGCAGTATCCTGACCAAACTGGAGAAGTTTCAGCATTAGACCTGGAGGTTCATGAATGAATGAACCTCCGGATCGAGAGTTGAACACTAACCACAGAACTATGCAGGGTATAAGGAAAAGTATCGCCACATGTTCTATAAGTAGAATAAAGAACAATAATTATGTTTAAAAATTAAAAAAGTACTAAAAGCTAACATATGTGTCGTCCTTACGTAGTTTTCTATCTCCTATCTCTGTTGCACGCTTGTGAATGGAGTTCGTTATGAATAGTGGCGGGTGCGCGTTGCGATTCTTAGCATAGGGTTGGCAACTTGAACTTTTTTTTTATAGGAAGTATTTTATTTTTATGTTATTTTTAGGGTTCCGTACCTCAAAAAAAAAACGGAACCCTTATAGGATCACTTTGTTGTCCGTCTGTCTGTCTGTCTGTCAAGACCCTTTATCTCACGAACGGGTAAAGGTATCAGGTTGAAATTAATAACATGTATTAAGATCTATGAACCACACAAGATCTGAAAATTTCAATTTTTACAATGACGCAATCAAAAGATATGGCATTTTATGTCCTCATCTCCATACATTTATTCAAAAATGCAAAACCTACAGGGTACTTCCCGTTGACCTAAAATTATGAAATTTGGTAAGAAGCTAGGTAAGCTTTCAGACTTTTCCCATTATTTGTACTGTGAGCAGTACAAATAATGGGAAAAGTCTGAAATCATTAAATATTACAACTTTTCTCACAACTAATAGTAACCAATTGTGGTGAGCTCCCGTTTCAAGAACATTCATATAAGAGAGGGGTCAAGTTGGATGGTCGCTGAGGCGATTTTTGTTTTAGTTCTATTTAAAAACGGGAACACTTACAAACTTGAAAATTGGTATGTTTATAGTGCATAAGCTATAAAATAACAACAAATAATAAAATTTGGTCAAGTGCGAGTCGGACTCAAAAAATCTAGCACATTAACTTACTGAAATTTCAACTAATACAATTATGATTATGTGGTGGTACGGAACCCTCGGTGCGCGAGTCCGACTCGCACTTGGCCGGTTTTTTTTTATTATCAATTTGTTTTATGTAACTTAATTCTACTTACACAACATGTGGTTAAAAGGAAATTGGTACTTTTTCTTCATCATATCAGCCGAAAGACGTCCACTGCTGGACATATGACGACCGGTCCTGCGCTGCTCGCATCCAGCGGCTTCCCGCGACCATGACCAGATCTTCGGTCCACCTTGTGGGGGGCCTGCCAACGCTTCGTCTTCCGGTACGTGGTCGCCACTCCAGAACCCTCACGCCCCATCGGCCATCGGTTCTTCTTGCGATGTGCCCTGCCTACTGCCACTTCAGTTTAGCGATTCTCAGGGCTATGTCAGTTACTTTAGTTCTTCTGCGGATCTCCTCATTTCTGATTCGATCGCGCAGAGAGACTCCGAGCATAGCCCTTTCCATAGCCCTTTGGGTGACTTTGAGCTTTCTGATAAGGCCCATCGTGAGCGGCCACATCTCGGTGCCATATGTCATCACTGGCAACACACACTGGTCAAAGACTTTCGTCTTGAGACACTGCGGTATTTTGGACGTGAAGATTTGCGGAGCTTCCCGAACGCTGCCCATCCGAGTCGGATTCGACGAGTAACCTCTTTCTCTAAGTTGGTTTTACCCAGCTGGACTGTTTTTCCCAGGTATTCGTACTCATCAACAACTTCGAACGTAGAGTCTCCAACTTTGAGTGGAGTGGGTACAACAAGGGCGTTAGACATAATTTTCGTCTTATCCATGTTCATTTTAAGACCCACTTGTTGTGAAACTCTACTGAGGTTATTGAGCATCGTGCCGAGATATTCCAGGGTCTCAGCCATTACGACAATATCGTCGGCAAATCGAAGGTGGGTCATGTACTCGCCATTGATGTTGATGCCAAGTCCTTTCCAGTTCAGGAGTTTGAAGACGTCTTCCAATGCAGCGGTGAACAGTTTAGGAGATATGACGTCTCCCTGTCTCACTCCTCGCTGCAATTGGATAGGTTTCGAGTCCTGGTCCTGAAGACGAACTGAGATAGTGGCGTTTTTGTACAGATCCTTCAACACTTCAATGTACCGATAGTCGACTTGGCACCTCTGGAGAGATCGTAGCACGGCCCACGTTTCGATCGAATCGAAGGCCTTCTCATAGTCCACAAACGCTAGGCAAAGTGGCTGGTTATACTATTCGGTCTTCTGTATAACTTGCCGTAGCGTATGTATGTGGTCTATGGTAAAGAAGCCTTTACGAAAACCGGCTTGTTCGGGAGGCTGGAAGTCGTCGAGCCTGCGCGCGAGACGGTTCGTAATGACTCTCGAGAACAGCTTATAGACATGGCTCAGAAGTGAGATGGATCTGTAATTCTTCAGCAGGGTCTTATCACCCTTTTTGAACAAGAGTACCACCACACTTCTATGCCATGCCTGTGGCGGTTTCCCTTCGAGTATGACAGAATTAAACAGCTTCTGAAAAGCTTTTTCTTACACCCTGTATATAAGCTAACGCGTCTATATCTGTGACACTAACTATAACCACGGAGGCTGTTGTAATTACGAATAATTAGTCGATAAAATCTTCGAGCATTGACAAATTCATTTTATCCAACCAATCACAGAAGCTTACAGTGACACGAAGCCTGGGAATGGTTGAAATACGATTTCGGCGTGTTGCCAACTTGCAAATCCAGGCCGTCAGTTCAGACCCGGTATACTGCTGTATTAGTAGGCTAGACAAGTTGACACCCTGTATTTGGAAGCAATTTCCTATCGGATTCATGTGTATCCTCAATCTGATGTACAGAATTTCGATTTACAATACTGCAACACCATTTTAGCTAAGGGCCTCGATCGTTGTAATTAAAAGTATTACCAAAACCACAAAACTAAAACGTTTTCCTAAAACCACAATTTTTTTGTCAAGTGACTTTTTAGAGAAATATGTTAATTATCAATTTGAGCTAAAAATTACGGGTTGCGCAATTGTAACTGCTAAACCGATTTTTCATATTTATTTTCTCGTTGACATTGGTACAAAAATACTGTAAGTTGAAATATGAAGAGCGTAACTGTTTTGAGTTTGGCACGTGTTTAGAATGACCAACGAAGAAGAAAGAGGTCTTGTCTTGTGTCTTTAGTTATTTAAATAATTATACCCTGATTTACAACAAAGACGTGCAAATTGTGGTACTAGACGCACCGTGGGATATCACCCACACTTGGTTGATATTCCACACATTTGTACAAAGCGCTTTGAAACATCTTTTATAATGCGCATGGCCAAAGAATGGAATTCTCTGCCTGCGTCTGTGTTCTCGAGTTTATATAACCCGAATCTATTCAAGGCTTCTTCTGGTCTGGACAAACTTGTCCCATCGTCAACCTCATCCCTGTCCTCAAGACTAGATCGAGGTCAAGAGTAAGCCCACTGACATTAAAAAATACTAACTCTGCCTCTCTCCTGACCATCAGTAAGCTCATTTTTGCTTGCACTTGAAAATAAAACTTGATTTTATTTTGATATCGGTCCCATAGAGAATTTTTTATAAAGGAAACTGAGTTACTCTGCGAACGAACACAGTTTTCACCTTTACATACATACATACACAACATCACGCCTCTTTCCCACCTTGACATACTTCCCACGCTTCTTCTTCTTTCATCAATCTTATACTAACCATAACACTCTGTGAAAACCTGTATATCTTAAACCTCATCATCATCATCATAACATCCCATAATACGACCACTACAGGACAGGGAGCTCCCACCAGAATTCCAGATGTTGCTGGAACAATACGAGTATGGAGGGAAAGTACCTTAGTCACCATGTTCGTCAGCGTTAGGGCTGGCACCATGGACCGCGTTTGTTGGTGACCGCAGTATGTAAAATGGTACGATACACGGAAAGACGCTGCTGCCAATCCTCCGGTTTATAAATCATTAGTCGCCTCTTACGACACCCACGGGTAGAGATGGGTTGGCACTATCCTTTGCAGGTACCACACGGGATTTCAAGCCGCTCTGCAAGGTAACACTGAGAAGTAAAAGAACCAATTTTTTGTTTAAAAAAATACAACTCGTTGACATTTTTTACAAACTCCAGTTATTTTACTATCCCCTAGAGATTCTTGAGAACGAGCAGGTGCAAGTTTTGCTACGTGTTTCGAATGTAGAGGGCGCTTTGACGCGACGAGAAGGATTAATGATGTACGGTCAACTGCACGTCGGTAGAAACATTTGCCACTCTATTGTAAGATGCACGTACATGGTATAGAATTTTTTATTATCTGGGTTAATATATTATTATTATTATGTAGCCTCTAATGTGTCCCACTGCTGGGCAAAGGCCTCCCCTTTTTTCGCCAGTTATCGCGTCATCAGCAGCCTGATCCACTAGTAAACATTTGCCATTCCCAAGACTCGCCACCACATCCAGTCCTCCGCCTTCCGCATCCAGCCACTATCCGCCACCTTATTCACGTCAACGGTTCATCTGGCCGAAATTCACTTTACCATACACCCAACTTAAAATATGGTATAGCTGTGAAAATACGCAGGTACGTTGAAAATAATATCTAAAATGAAATACTTTTGAATTTCAACTGATTTCATTTTAGATATTATTTTCAACGTACCTGCGTATTTTCACAGCTATACCATATTTTAAGTCGGGTGTATGGTAAAGTGAATTTCGGCCAGATGAACCGTTGACGTGAATAAGGTGGCGGATAGTGGCTGGATGCGGAAGGCGGAGGACTGGATGTGGTGGCGAGTCTTGGGAATGGCAAATGTTTACTAGTGGATCAGGCTGCTCTAAACTTGGCATTGGATCGGTTTTCAACCCTTTTTTAGGCAAACAATTAGCCGATAGGAACTTGGCCCCCTTTTTAACAGTTATGTTTTTGGTGGGTTTATCATACTACCCTAACTAACACACCTGAAAACGGAATCCGATATCCGACATAGAGGGAACAGAGGCGCCGACACTCAATTACAATCGGAATCCGATATCCGACATAGTGGGAACAAGCTCTTATACCATACTGGTTTTTTCACCACTTACTAGCTGTCGTGCGTCCTATTTTCTATGCATAAGGGGTCACATTCGCCCGCTGATCCTAATTTGAAAAATTCTAAAACAAAAAGTTCTAGCTTGAGAATATTTCAAACGGTTCAGATGAGTTTTGATACAAAAAGCATTTGCAAATTAGATATTTTGAATAACAGAAGTTTTAATTAAAAATAATATTTTATTAATTATAATGACGTCAAATACAGATAGGGCGTTTTCATGATGACGGTAAAAGGTACAGTCAAAAACAAATCAAGGATGACACTTGCAGTGCAACTTCCGTCTCTACGCTTACTAAGATAACCGCGGTACAAAGTGCAATGTGTCAAGCTTGATGTGTTCTTGACTGTACAATATTTAGGAAAATTTACAATCATGACAGTTTCAAAATTGTCTTCTCATCTTAATATCTTCCCATCTCATCTCATTTCTCATCTCATCATCTCAATAATATTATAAATGCGAAAGTATAAATGTTTGTTGGTTTGTTCCACTATCACGCCTATACGTCTGCACCGATTTCGATGAAATTTGGGAGGTAGAAAGATCAAGCACTGGACTAACACATAGGTTACAATTTATCCCTGCAATATTCATGATTCCTGTACGACACTAGGATGACCCAAAGGCTATATAACACGAGCACAGCTGCGGGTAAAAGTTAGTAATAAATAAATCTTTAGATCTATTTACGTAACCAAAATTATATAAGATATAATTTATGATATAAAGAATCATGAATTAAATGTAAATTCAAAATATCCAAAAAAAAATTTACAACAAAAAATTTTCATACATTTTTTGTGATTTTTGTATGGAAATATTAAAAGTACGAATTCTTTTTGTTTTTTTTTTTTATAGAAGGTTTGTCTCATGTAGTGAAATTGCCCAGCAAAGTTTCATCGACTGAGGATTTAATGCGGGGGTCTTCATACAACGATCCGCTTTGTTGCCTAGACTAACTGCAGGACAGGAAGCTCCTTCCAGAAATCAGGCCGAAATGCGTGGTACCATTTGGAGGGGAAGTATACCATAGACACCACTGTCATCAGGTCACCATACTTGTTAGCGTTGCAGCTGGCACAATGGACCGCAGTTGTTGGTGACAGCAGTATGTAAGATGGTACAATAATTATACAGGAGGACGATGCTGCCTATCCTCCACTTCATAATCCCTCAGTCGCCTCTTACAATAAATGAGAAAGGAGATGGGCTATCGCAATCTTATGATAAAATCAGAAATATGAGGAAATCTAGCCTCTATTTGGTTATTATTTCAGACTTTAGCATTATCTTGTTTCACCCCTTTTCAGCAGTTATGATGTCTCTTTGTTTGTAGAAAGAACACAAAATGTACACTCAGAAAAAGCATGTTATTTGTGAAACGATATAAATATTTTATTCTTCAATAGACTGTTAAGAGTGTTGCAGTTTTTACCTTTTCCATGAGCATGAGCATTCCATGTTACGTCCTTCAGAAGACGTCTGTTTCCATAGTTAATAAAACCACCCTTACAATGTTGGAGCAATTTATTTAGATAATCAGCATAGCGCAAAGCTATACTAGTGTGTTTCAGGTTCTGGGTTCAATTCCCAGTGGGGACACTGACAAACAAAAACCCTTTGTGCAACCTCCCCAGTTTGGTTCGGATATTGCAGAATGAATCACCTGATTGTCTGAAAAGTTAGATGATTCCGTGCTTGCGAAGGCACGTTAAGCCGTTGGTTGGTCCCGACTACTATCTACGAATGTAGCCGTTAATGAGCCATGTTAGAGGCGTTTGGCGGCTCAACAAACTCTGACACGAGGTCTGTAATCGACCTTGCAACCCACACGATATGAAGATAACGAAACGTTACATAAGGTCATTTTATTTCAATCACTGACAAGGCTGATTAGTGACGACGTGGCATAGAGCTCTCTCTAACCTAACATTACTCAGCGTGGCGTGACATCTTAGTAGCCTAGTTTCTAGTTTGCCCGTACCTGTATTCTTATCCTGTTTTACGGATTCAGCTACCTAACCTAGGCGACGAAGAGGGCACTATAGCGACTCGACTTAAGGTCGCAAAGGGCCCGAACGTTTCGGATGATGAACCTAGTACCAACTTTTAGTATGTTATTAAACATGATATTACACCTTCAAAACCACCGAGACGAAAGCTGTCAAATGCCTGGATCAGGAGGTATGACGCAATCAATTTTTTGTATGGGATTTCAAAAATATTTTTTTGTATTCCTATCGTGTAGAAAGAAAAATGAAGTAAGATCTCACGTTACCGAAAACTGAACTAAACCAAAATATAACCAAAACTATGCTAATTAAAGTCCGATTTTGTATTGTGTACTACTATTTTCTATTTTTATCTCTTACCTATTATAATGTTCCTTTTTATTCTTGATAATGATAATGTTTTTAGTTATTGAATATCACATAATTCTTCTTAGTTATCTGTATTAATATTGTATCAGTATATATTTGCATCATTGTAATTGTCTCATGTGTAAGTTGTGGTTACCTTACACTTGGATGTACATATATATAAGATCCTTTTTATTTTAGTGTGTAAAACTTTTGTTTGATATGTATTATCTGTTGGTGATCCTAATAAAGAAAATAAAAATAAAAGGGCTTTAGGAGCTGATTCTGGAAATATACTACATTGTCACATTTGAGCATCTGGTTATCTTAAAATCAAAGAAACATTTTCGAAACACACCAAGTTTTAGCTCCTCCAGGGAAAAAACTGAGCTCCTCCAGAGAAATGTGTTTACCTTAAGGTGATCCGATTTCCATACAAAAATTCAAATGTCTTGCATTCTTACGCGGGACATTAAATTCTGTTGAAAAACGAACGAATACTGCTATTTTTAGTTAAATTTTCGCTAATTAATACAAAAATACAGCTAATGTACTAGAAGTACTAGTTTTTGCTAGCAAGTTTTGGTTCAATATTACGATTGTGGGCGTGCGGTCAAAACTGTACGGTTATGCTTTGTGTGCATGTACTCTTGTAAATCACGGACGGACGAGAGTAATTGACTTTAGTGGACATATGGAGATATTTTTGCTATCGAAATTGTAGTTGCACCATGAAATTTACGCTAATCAACTTTTTGCACATATATAGTTGGTACTTATTGCATTAAAAAAATATAATTTTATATTTGCAGCAGTGGCTCCATCTAGTTGCGTTCGGGTCTAAGTGGCCGTCACGATACTATTATACTAATCAACTTTCTCTGCTCCAATATCTAGAAGATGCGATAACCAAAGATTGTTACTATTACTAAGAAAATAATTTCCTTTCACGAAGTATTCCAATTTACCTTCAAGGTTATTATTTGCCAAGCGAAAAATGAGTTGTAGTAATCGCGGTAACTAAGCCCGAACGGTTCTGTTTAGGACCACCGTTTGTACGGATTACGCTGACATTCCAATTTAGGATGGCAACACAGACTAAAGATCGTCTAGGCAGTTGGCAGTCTAGGCTTTATTCGTTCGTGCCGTTTTTGGTGCCGCTGAATAAAAATAATAGACCTTAACGCTCGGTGCTCACAGCTGGACAGGGATTTTTCTACAGAACTTTTCAGCTCAGACAGAGAGCTCCCCAGGCAGAAATTTGGCTTAGGGTACATCTCGCCCCCTCAAAAACTGGCCTATGGGCGAGATGTATCTTTTGAAAAATAGCTAGGGCCAGATTCGCCCTAAAGCAAATTCATGTTCAGGCGAAATTGATCCATATTTCCCGTTTATTCTAACGCTTACAAACTCATAAAATAAAATAAATAAAAATAAAATAAAATAAAATAGTTTTTATTTCTGGAAACATGTTTTCTTAACTATAACATAGATTGGAGCCTCCATTTAAGCAGAAGTTGCCTGTGTTTGAAGGCTCCGCTCCTCCTTAAACGACGCCACAGTTGCAGACGGCATACAGCCCACCCAGCTATGTTTCTTCATCATATTTAGATTAGAATTTATTATAAGAAAATGCAGCTGGGTGAGCTGCATGCATAGAGTAGGTACATAAATGAGGTATTAACATAATTTAAACTTAAAGTAAAATTTATCAACTTAAAATAACAAATAAAACGGTTGAGAAAAACCTAATTGAGCTAATAAACCTAATTAAGCAGGTTAGAGAACCTTATAGCCTAATAAGTAAGTAAGTAATTACCGCACTCAGAGACGCCACTCAAAGCCAACCGTCAATCAAGCCTCGCGCTGTCATATTCTTATTCAATGAAACTGAAAAGGACAGCACGAGACCAGACAAATGAACAACTTCAAGCGACGTCCCCGAGCATGGCAGCACTCACTTAACCTAATAAGTATCTTATAAATTAATAAATTGAGGGAATAGTTGTTTGTATGTGCAAGAGTAAATATAGTGGAAAATGTGTGTGTGCGTGTATGTGTGAGTGTGTGTGTATGTGCGTGTATGAATATAAGGATGGCGGTGTGTGTATTTTGTGTGTGTGAGTATGTAAGTGAAAGTATAGCTATGTAACACGTTCCAATAAAAGTTCAGTTTCTTCATACGATTTAGTCAAAAGCCAGGTCATGATAATTTTCTTTGATTCGTAATATGTTTTATCATAAAAATATATTTCTTTGTTTATTTTATTATATAAGAACGCTGAGCGGGAATTGTATTGCCTGCTAGCAAACGTAGTTGTAATGGATGGTATTGGGGCTAAGATATCTTTACGCCGCTTTTTGGATAAGGAAGTGTCAAATGGTAAGTTCTTATGGGTTTTAAGAATTGTCATTGATATATATATACAATTTCCTCACAGAAAGTAGTCCACTAATCTGATATAACTTATCAGTGGGGAATAGTCTTTTCTTGAAGTACATAACCTTGATTAATGTTCTTTGAGCTCGTTCTAAGTCAATAAATTGCGTTTTCGCTGCTCCACCCCAAATTGGAATACAATAGGTTAATACTGATTGTACAAGAGAAACATAAATTTGATTAAGAATAGGTTTTGGGGAATCCTTTCTATCCGAATGCTCAGGTAGGACATGTCTAAGTGTTTTAAAAATCCATGTTAACTTTCTAGTTCTGTTTATAATATGTTCTAGTTGTGTGTACCATGATAATCTCTGGTCAACGTGAATACCTAGGTATTTAACAGCAGAGACTTTTGCTATAGATGGGCAGCTGCAGGTTGTTTTGTTGACAGTCCCAGAACAGTCATGAATTTTAATGCTGAAGTCGTGCTGTGGCTGCATGTTGTTAAAAATACTAAAACAAATATAATTTGTTTTAGATGTATTTAGTGTCAAAAGGTTTTCTTGCAGCCACAGGGCGACTTGAGACAGACCAAGTTCAGCGCTTACCCTGACTTCTTCCCAGGATGCACCAGCAAAGACAACGACCGTATCATCAGCGTACGACAAGATTTTAGCGTTTGTTATATTCATACTACAAAGGTCGTTGATGTAGATGAGGAATAGGGTAGGTCCTAATACACTCCCTTGTGGCACGCCTTATGATACACCCGCCCCTCCACTAGTGCATCCTGGAAGCCTAACTTTTTGCCTCCTGTCAGTAAAGTAGTTTTCGAGAAGAGCAAGTGGAGTTCCTCTTATGCCAATCTTTTCCAGTTTGTGTACAAGGATAGGGATGGAGACGGTATCAAATGCTTTTTTCAGATCAAGGAAAACCGACAGACACTTTCTTCTATTATCCAACTGCTCTGTTACAAAAGAGCTAAGCTCAGAGATCGCATGCTCTGTCGATTTTCCTTGTCTGAAGCCAAATTGTGTAGGAGATAAGATATTAAATTTATTTAAGTATTTTACTAATCTCGCATTAATAAGTTTTTCTAAAATTTTGGAAATTGCTGGCAAAACAGAAATAGGTCTATAATTACTAATTTCGTCTCTATCGCCACCCTTGTACACAGGGGTAATAATTGACTGTTTAAGAGCAGCTGGGAATAAACCTTTGTCAAAACATAGATTTACCAGGTGTGTTATAATGGGTGCAGCATCATCAACTATCATTTTTAAATATTTACTAGGAATATTGTCCCATCCAGGGGAGCTGTCAGATTTTAAGTTGAGAATGGTACTTTTAACCTCGTCTATGTCAGTGTTTAGTAAAACAAAGGAATTAGGCAAGGATTGTAGATTATCTAAAGTACTAGTATTAGGATGAGTGCCGACAGTTTTTATTTTGTTTGCTAGTTGCATTCCAATATTTGCAAAGTACTCATTTGCGAAATTAGCTGATTCAGCATACGAGGGCTTAATATTTAATAATTCCGTATTACAGTTATGAGATTTACTAGTAAATGTAATGTTTTTAATATTGTTCCACAGCAATTTGTTATTGTGTAGGCAGTTGATGATGCTATCACGTTCATGTTTTCTTTTTAATTTTTTAATCAAATTATTACAGTAATTCCTGTACCGGCGGTAAGTGATACGAAGAATTTCATTATATGGATCCTTTCGGAGCTTATGCTGTAATTTGTTTCTGTTTCTAATGCAACGTAGGATTCCAGCAGAGATCCATGGTTTGATAGTTCGTTTACCACTCGGTACAGGAGTCACTGTAGTATTTGCTTGAAGGCTTTCAGTTATTTTATCTATTAGCAAATTTGTCACAGCAATTGGATCGTCTGAGAATAGAAGTTCAGCTAAGTTTTTATTTTCAGGTAAAGTACCGCTTCTTCAAAATTTATTGTAGTTTTAGTTTTATTTATAATTATTTTATTTTTAATTTTAGGAATTGTAAGAAATGTAGTAAAATGGTCTGTCGTTGTAGTATGTAATACTGCAATCGACGCTGTGTACTCATTTTGCAGCTGTGTCAAAAACAAGTTTGTAAAAAAAACTGTGGTAAAAAATAATTTTTAAAACAAGCTTTTATTAGGTGTAGAAAAATAACAAAAAAGTTATCACAGTCTCAGGTTTTCCCCTGTTTTTTATTTCTCTATTTTCTCTTTTTTATAATGTAACACGCTTTTATTTGAAAACCTGAGACTGTGATAACGTTTTAGTTCTTTTTCTACATCTAATAAAAGCTTATTTTAAAAATTATTTTTTACCATTATTTTATTTTTAAGTATTTATCAAATACTAAAAAACAACTGTCTACACACCCAGATGAGACCAAACCTAAGATATTTTTCTACTTACACCTAACAGCACGTCAGTAGAAACACTTTGGCTTTATGGCATAGTAATAGTGCGGTTGACCATACGTAAGGTATGGTTAAATTAGGTAGTCGACATAAAAAAAAGCGCCACTAGTATGGAGTAGAAGAACTATAGTATCATACAAAACTGATTGCTGCATCTTGCACGGGAAATTTAGTTTTTACTTTTTATGTTAAAAAAGAGAAATTTCCCCAAAAGCTTTAGCTAAACCCAAATATTTTGTAAAGGAACCTCCCAGAGTTGTTTTATCAGTTAAATATTACCAGGTGAGCAAGCCATGCTGCCCACCAACAGATGGCGCTGCAGGTTTTTTGGAATGCGGTATTATCTCACTTTTCTATGGCTATCTTCCGGCTCCATCATCAGATCAGCTCTAAATCGAAACAGTATTGCATTGTCATCAATGATATTACAATTATATAACCGAATTGTCATTCGATTCACATAGGTTTGCAAAATTTGAAACCGGGAAAAGCATGAAGGAAAAAAAAAAAATTACGCGCCCAGATGGAGTAGTAATCATGCCTATTTTGTATCGAAACCTATGCGGCTGCTCAGAGGGGTGGGAGGGTCGGTAAAATAAAAATAAAAATTGTAATAACCAAGCGGTTTACTACTTTGTACTTACTACTTACTACTTTTACTAATTTGTCGAAAAAGGGCAAGAAAGTAATAAAATGAAAGTTTCTGGTTATGCTCTAGGTAGTACTTACTGTAGGAACAAGAAGGAAAAAAGAGGAGGGGTAGGAATACTTGTAAAAAACGGCATAGAGTTTAGAGAATTGGAGTATGTGAAGGATTTAGCATTAGATTTTCATTTTGAATGTTGCGGGGTACACATTCCAAAACAAAAGTTAACAGTGATTTGCCTTTACAGAATACCTAACAACAAAACCGATGTTTTGCATCTTTTCTTTGATAAACTTGATACACTGCTAGCAAAAGTTACAAATAGATCAAATCATACTGTAGTAATTGCTGGAGACCTAAATATTAACACTTTAAAGAGTAACAGGACTACTCAGGAACTATCCGATTTATTAAAATCACGCCGCATGTTTTTTCATATTGTTAAACCTACGAGAAAGGATGCTTGTCTAGATTTAATTATTAGTAATAAGAAAAGCGCTATTGGGGAAGTATTACCTTTTGATATTTCTGATCATGACACAGCACAGATGCTGAGTATACCCAAAAAATACTCCGAACTTATGATGAAGGGATATTTTGTATTTAAAAGAGATTACTGTGATGAAAATATCAACAAATTTTCTGACTGTCTAAAAAGTCTATCTTTCTCTGATGTAATGGCCATGTCTGATGTTAACCTTGCATATGATAAATTTTTTGAGCATTTCTCATTGTTCTATGACCTTTGTTTTCCTATAGTAAAAGTTAAAATAAAGAATAAAAACTCAAGTCATAGATGGATAACTAAAGGTTTAAAAGTAAGCAGTAATAGAAAGCGGACGGTTCGTTTTGATTACTATGTCAATAAGACAACTCCTAACAAGAGAAGGTACAAAGCTTACTCTAAACTATTAAAACGATGTTGTGAATCAGCAGTAAAAATTTCAAATGATAAATTTATTAATACAGCCAAAAATAAATGTAAAGCATCGTGGCAAGTCATAGGAGAAGATGAATTTAATGTGCAAAAGCAATTTATATCTGAACTGAATAATAGTAAGAAAAGGATTATTGATCCAAATGACATCTCTACTGAATTCAATAATTACTTTATTGGTCTCACTAATACAACTACGAATAGCCTTAATACCAATAAAACTAAAGTGTCATCATGTTTCTTTCTTCGACCGTGTGACGATAATGAAATCTGTAGGATTATTAAAGCGCTAAATAATACCAAAGCAGAAGGACTTGACGGCGTTTCTACGAAAGTCTTAAAAAAATGTAGGGACGTAATAGCACCGATACTCTGTTACTTAATAAATCTTTCGTTCCAATATGGAATATTCCCAGAAGCACTGAAATTGACTGTAGTAAAGCCAATCCACAAAAAAGGAATAAGGGATAACGTAGCAAACTATAGGCCTATTGCTATTATTTCAATAATTGCGAAAATCTTTGAAAAGTCAATGTACAATCGAATGATAAATTTCATAAATAAACAGAGAATACTGTGTAAAGAACAATATGGGTTCCAAAGCGGTAAATCCACGACCTTAGCTAGCTTCGAACTTGTGCACAACATAATCAGTAACCTTGATAGCAAGAAAAGAACGTTTGTCATATTTTTCGACATGACTAGGGCGTTTGATTTTGTTCACCACAATATATTGTTGAATAAATTAGACAATTATGGGTTCAGAGGAGTAGCACTTGACTGGTTCATGAGCTATTTGCAAAATAGAAATCAATGTGTAGAGGTTGTTAACATCAATGAAGAAGCCGTAGTAAATAAGTATTACTCCAATTATGAATACAACAACCTAGGTGTGCCCCAAGGGAGTATCCTTGGTCCACTTTTGTTCCTTCTTTACATTAATGACTTGCCTAGCTTTATTTCTCATCAATGTTGTTTATTTGCTGACGACATTTCCCTTATAATTACAGCTGACTCAAATACTGAATTAAACAAACTGGAAGATGACATTAATATTTCTATTAACAAAGTGATAAAATGGCTGAATAACAATAATTTAAAAATTAACCTAACGAAAACTTGCTATATTAATTTTATGAATTATGGAAATATATCTGTTGACATGAATATTCAATATAATAATGAAATAATTAACAAAGTTGACAGTACAAAGTTTTTAGGGTTAATATTGGTCAAGAATTGCAATTGGAAAGATCATATTGAAAACATTTGTAATAGAGTAAATAGTTTTAATTATGTTTTAAGTAGACTAAGAAAATCGGCAGCCATGAATACTATACTTACTGCGTATCATGGCTACGTAGCCTCAACATTAAGATATTGCCTCTTGATGTGGGGCAACAGTACTAATTTTATTAGAGCTTTCAAAGCCCAAAAAAGGTCTATACGTGCAATCGTTGGTATACCTTCAACTGAATCATGTAAACCGTTTTTCCGGAAGCTTAATATATTGACCCTCCCCTCTATGTACATTTTAGAAGTAGCAAAATTTGTAAGGAATCATAATTATCTTTTCAAAAAGAAATCCGATGTTAGTTCTAGGACTCTAAGATATCCTAATAAATTAGTTTTTGATAAATTGCCAAGAACTACACTTTACATGAAAAATAGTCATGCTATGTGTGTCAAAATATATAATGCATTACCAGATGCCTTAAAAACCCTCCCTTACAATATATTTGTAAATAATTTAAGAAAATGGTTGCTGGCTAAAAGTTTTTACTCTACGGAGGAATTTTTGACGAACCAGGTATCCTCCATACATAAATTTTGCATGCCCTAACTGGTTAAATGTGCTTGAACATTATTTATCTTAACATCTTGCCTGCGTGCAACACCACATTTATTGCAAATAAAGTTTTATGATTATGATTATGATTACTCACCAGAAAAATGTGATACCAGCAAGCTTTGTAGTTTTGCTTGCGGCATGGTTTCGGCACAATTTTACCGCACAATTATTAATGTTTTGTGTTATTTATTTTATTTCTGATATTTTATGACAGAGATGTCCATGTCACATGCCGTGAACGACTATTTGAAAGAAAAGTGTGAATGTGTGTGTGAGTTACAAAATTGTATCACAGCCGGCACCCATAGTACGTTTTGATTACTACTCCCTCTGGGCGCGTAAATTTTTTTTTTCTTCATGGGGAAGTGGTTCAATTTTAACTTGCCAGAAACAGTTACAGACAGAGAGACACCGTGACAGGTGAAACTAAATAAAAGCTTTTAATAACAATGTTATTCTTTCCATCAAATATACTCTGGTTCTAAAACAGCCATATTAAATGTCATAGCTGCAAAATAGTGTAAGCGTTGTGGAAAAAAATCACATTGGCTCCAAAATTTCTATTCACTTTTAAATATTTATCATTTCAATTCAGGCTAAAAGTTTTCTAGTCTATGGAAAAACCAGCAACTTCCCTTGACCTAGCTCAATAGCTCCGAAGAAGCTAGACAGCTATACATCGATGGTTACGAAAGTCAAGCTCGTCTTTTAATGTAAGCATAAAAGTCAATGTACGACCAACTTCGCCAATTCGAAGGCTAATAATAGGCGTATGATTGGATTGTAACAAAACAGTTTAGCGGCCCTTTGTGAACACATTAATAAGTTTATTTAGTGTAAACGAGGAAAGTTGAATAGCGTACATAAATTCCAATGTTCCATAATTGTATGGTTATAATTTGTAATGGAACAGTGGATTCTAATTTAAATTACGCACAAAGTGGGAAGTTAATAAATTTTATGATGGCTAAATTGGATTTGTACAAATGGTGTATTTTCAGCCGTTTTAAAGGCCGAAGGTCAATGATTCTTCTAATAAATATTATATTTTTAGCAAATAAACAAATGACGATCTTTAGAAAACAAGCTACTTCCCCGAAGAAAAGAAATCAGTAAAATATGTCGGTCACGTGATCGATCACTTTAGTAAGGGAAGTAAAAAAAAATCTCTAGTAAAAAATATTTCTTCGATAAAGTTGCTTGTTTTCGTGGGGAGAATCACTGGGCTTCAGGCACAAAATAAAATAATAGTACCGCGCCTCCGCGCGCATCCGTCTGCGCGATCCCCGTGGTGATCTTGTGGGTCAGTCAAAGAACATTCGAGTACTACTCTCTTAAGGTCAGTTGTACTGAATATGCAAGCCTACGCACGCTTCCAATTTCCAAATCGCACTCGTTGTATGTTTGAATGTTCAAGGTGAATAGGGTGCTTCCTCGGGTCATGAAAACTAACGCTCTTAAAGAAACATTTGTTTAAAAGTATGAAATGATTTGATTGTTCTTTGTAGATTTGATGCAAATTTAAAGATTGGTACAGTCAATAGCATGATCTTGATTGATTTGATTCTGTACTTTTCTTATTTCAACCGTCATAAACTCAGGGCTTTATGGACAAAAAAATAAATTGTGGACAAAATTATGAAAAAGCCTGTTTAAGTTCTAAATTAGCAAACTGAAAAAAAGAAAATTGGATTTTTATCGATAATTTTTGTCTAATATTCGCATATTTCGTTTACATACATACATAACATCACGCCTTGTTCCCGTTGGAACAATAATATTAATAATATTTGTAATCGGTTTCTCGAAAACGGCTCTAACGGTTTCGATGAAATTTACTATACTGGGGTTTTCGGGAGCAAAAAATCGATCTATCTAGGTCACATAATCTGGTAAAATTCGCTTTCTCCGTTTTTTGAGCATTTAAAAAAAATTGCGCGTTTCTGAAACCCTATAGCGCCATCTGTTATTGGGTTTTGGTTAAAATTATACAGAGCAAAGCTCGGCCGCCCAGGTACTCAAATACGAACTGTATAAAATGTAGTCGGTATCTGCAGATTTATTTATTTTTTAAGACAAACAAGAAAATAAGACCTAATAGCAACCCTTGGGGAAAGCCAAGACCAAAAGTAAGTAATATCAAGATATCTCGTCCCTTATCTGTTCAATTCTTTACCTCCATTATGTTGTTCTATTTCGTAAGCAGTCTTCAAAATTTTTGCTGATAAATCGCAGAGCTAGAACGATTATGGATTGTAGTTCCGAAACTAGGATGAAGAGGAACGGAACTGTGTTATGTCAAATGCTAGCCAAAAGTACAAAAATCTGATACAGGGTTATTTTTACTGCACTTCATATTTTTTAATATATTATTCCAAATGAATAAGGAAAAATTTATATTTGGGGACATTTCCCACAAGGTCAAGGTCTAACTAGGCAAAGCCTTTTAGGTATCACAGACTGATATACATACATAAATAGATAAATAACACCCAGACACAGAACAAATTAGAGTTCATCAAAGGCACGCTCGCTACCAACCACACCAACCACGGGCTTGTTTGCTTGTCTCACACACACACACACACACACACTCCGCATGCACACCTATTCATTTATATTTGAAGTTGTTGAGATTAAAGAAAAACGTATATTTTTAAAAGTTATCGTTAAACTAAAAGCGGAAACTAGAAAAGCGGAATAGTCTTCAACATCCTACGTCTCCCCAAGCTCCCAAGAATCTATAACAACAATTTGTACGAAACACTGAAAGTACTAGACAAAAACAAAGCTGAAAAAGCTTTCGTCCTCCTGTTTTTGTATAAAAAGGCAAAGAAATAAGGGATAAGAGGACCTTGTCAACATCTTACGCTTTCATACGGCCAAGTTGACACTTTTTGTCTAAAGGGAACTTTCATCAAATTCTATTAGACAACTCATTTGTATTCCGAGCGGAGCCCGGGAAACTCAGATATTTTTTGGGTTGCGTACTTCAAAAGGAAAAAAACCGGTCAAGTGCGAGTCGGACTCGCGCGCCGAGGGTTCCGATATACCTATAGTATTTTTGGAAGCAATAAAGTCCATTTTCAGGACCGCAAAACTAAATTTGTTTGTAAAGGTTTTTTGCAGATTTATGAAAAACTGTGCAACTTAGAAAGATCGTTTTATTTTTGCTGTAAAGTTTATATAAACTTCTGTCAACTGTAATTAATTCAGATTTTTCCTTACTCAAACTTCGGAGATAAGGGGGGGGGAATGGTATTTTTCTTGACATTTTTCATCATAACTTTAAAACTAAGAAATTTAAAAAAATACAAAAATATATTTTAAAATGTACAAGTAAAGCCCTTTCATATGATACCCCACTCGACCTAGTAGCGACAATTTGAAATTTGGCCCCCCCTATTTTGGCCCCCTTTATATTAATAATCATACTTTTTTCAAAATTTTTTCTTGTGCAATTAAGTTGGGCAACTATATTCTAAAACTATTCCAAATTTCAGGTTGATAGCATAAGTGGTTGCTGAGATATAGAGGTGTGACAGACAGACGGACAGACAGACAGACAGACAGACAGAGCGGCACCATAAGGGTTACTTTTTTTTACCATTTTGGTATCGGAACCCTAAAAACGGAACACTTATAGGAACACTTTTTGTCCGTCTTTCTATCAAAACCCTTCTTACTCATCATCATCATCATAACATCCCATGAAATGTCCACTACAGGACAGGGAGCTCCCTTTAGAATTCCAGCTTTTGCTGGAAGAATGTGGAGGGGAAGTACCATAGTCACTGCTGACCTCCCTGAAGAAGATCTACGAAATAGATCGAAACCAGTCGGTCCTATGCCGGCAATATAAAACGTGAGTTTATCCGTATCTCATATAAATAATTACCATAGTCACCTTGCTCGTCAGCGTTACGGCCGGCACCATGGACCGCGGTTGTAGGTGACCGCAGTAAGCAAGATGGTATGATACACAGGAGGATGTTGCTGCCCATCCATCAGTTCAAAACACTTAGTCGCCTCTTTCGACACCCGCAAGTATTATATGGGTGGCACTATTCTTTGCCGGCACCACACGGGCCTTCTTACTCACCAATAGAAAAATGAATCAAGTTAATAACAAATATTAAGGTCGATGGTCCAGGTGTAAAAAAAAAAATCATTTAGGGTGAGCTCCCATTTCAAATGAATTCATATTAAGGCTGCTTTTTCACCAGTGCTGTGGAGGGAGCTTAAGCTGTGAGCTGGGAAAATTCCATTAATAGGATTGCGCCATTTTCCTAGCTTGTCAAATGGAGCAATCCTATTGGTTAGAATTTTCCAGCTCACAACTTAGCTCCCTCCCTCCCACAGCACTGGTGGAATTTTACCCTAAAGAGGGCTCAGGTTTCAGTTGACCTTGCACTAGCTAGATGATATACGGTTGGATCACGGAGCATTTGTTCCGTGGGTTGGATGGTAAGATTGTAGTGTACATGTACGGAACCCTTAGTACGCGAGTCCGACTCGCACTTGACTGGTTTTTCCGAAAGAATTTGTTATTCTTAATATCAAATATTCATTATTCTTCCTGCAAGTTTCGGGATGCAGGAATTGCAGAAGTCTTATTAGCAAGACGAAATTGGATTTTGTTTGAGACGTGCCTACTTTTTGTTAAAATACTTTTCACGTTGACGGGAATGAATTTCTTATTATGCTGTTTTTTACCTCAAATGTCTTAGTAAAAGTAAAACTTTGCTGTTTTTAATAGATGTTTTTTAAACCAATTTTTTTGAGCTAAGGCAACCAAACCATGCGAAAATAATTGAATTTTCGCAAAGTAACCCGGAATAACGCCCGGCTGCTAAGAGATCGCATGTTGGCGAAAATTATGTAGAGTATAGTTAAACGATAAAAGTACATTTTGGCAGTGTTGTTAATAAATAGCAGGTGTAGGTTTAATGTATTCGCGCACTGAAGATTCAATCAAAATCAAAAATAGCTTATTCAATGTCGAATTTAACATTTATCAATGACGTCAGCTAAACTACATCGCTTCACTAGCAAATGGGCACCATGGTAGGAAAATAAAAAAACCGGCCAAGTGCGAGTCGGACTCGCGCACTGAGGGTTCCGTACCACCACATAAACATAATTGTATTAGTTGAAATTTCAGTAAGTTAATGTGCTTGATTTTTTGAGTCCGACACGCGCTTGGCCAATTGTTATTATTTGTTGTTATTTTATAGCTTATGCACTATAAACATACCAATTTTCAAGTTTGTAAGTGTTCCCGTTTTTAAATAGAACTAAAACAAAAATCGCCTCAGCGACCATCCAACTTGACCCCTCTCTTATATGAATGTTCTTGAAACGGGAGCTCACCACAATTGGTTACCATTAGTTGTGAGAAAAGTTGTAATATTTAATGATTTCAGACTTTTCCCATTATTTGTACTGTGAGACCTAGCTTCTTGCCAAATTTCATAATTTTAGGTCAACGGGAAGTACCCTGTAGGTTTTGCATTTTTGAATAAATGTATGGAAATGAGGACTTAAAATGCCATATCTTTTGATTGCGTCGTTGTAAAAAATTTAAATTTTCAGATCTTGTGTGGTTCATGGATCCTAATATATGTTATCAATTTCAACGTGATACCTTTACCCGTTCGTGAGATAAAGGGTCTTGACAGACAGACAGACAGACAGACAGACAGACAGACAGACGGACAACAAAGTGATCCTATAAGGGTTCCGTTTTTTTCTTTTGAGGTACGGAACCCTAAAAAGTAGGTAGTATAATCCCATGGATTTTTCTCTTCTAGATAATCTGATATTTTATAATTATACTTCACGCCTCGTCCTTTGAGATTAGTATTCTAGACATGTAGTAGACACTATTTGCTACCACTCTGCACTAAGTTTAGATATTTTTGTATCGTTTTAAAATTTGTTACTGGCATCCCTCACACTCAGCTCTCTGCCGCCATTATATGACATCTTCATTGACATATTAGTGCTCAACCACTCTAGTCACGTATAAAAATTCCTGCCGTGTTTTCACACAAATATACCTACGTTACACGTCAAAATGCCCAAACGGAAAAGTTCAAGAAATTGTGAAGAAGATTTGGACCATTTACTGAATAAAGTTCGATAGTTGGAACGCAAAATTCGCGAACATGACAAAAACAGTTCGGAACATGACGTGTCACCGCCAGGTTAGTCAATACCTCCTAGTACTTACAACTGGGTACAGAATGCATCTCGATCTAGCCGCTGGGGCTACATCAACGCATTCAATAAATAACGGTTGGCGTTCAATCCAGCGGGGATTGCACCTAACATAGATAAGATAACACTCGTTATCTAATACTCAGTGCTTGTTTTTTATTTGTTTTTTTTTTTTTTATCTACCCACATTTTTGCGAATAAAATCAAATCAATTTAAGTAATATGCACTGTTGTACGTTATTTATATGTACCTACCTTCACAATGTATTCACGTTGTAGAAACAGTATATAATCTGAGCAGCTACCAGGGCTGTCTCGCCATATACTTATTGCTACCTACATAGCAAGACTTATTCATGTTTTCAGGCACATGAGTGCTAGAACCAACGGATTGGTTGTTACTAGTCCGAATCTGAACCACCGGACCCCATCAACATTGATGTCACAGAGGATCCTATTGAGGAGACTCCTACCGCCACGGCTGAGACGGTCTAAGCACATTGTCCGGGGCTGCAACTCAGGAAAAAGTAACCGATGTCACTACGTCGGACGCAGATGCTCTCGAGATCCTAGGAGAAGATTCTTCAGTTACCCATACTCTTGGTAAAGATATATTGCAGGAAGTTGATTTCCGATTGCAATACACAGGGGCTTAGCAAAGAATCTCACAAAGAATATTGATCAAAAGTAAGATAAAATCAACCCCAAAATATCGCCAAGCCAAGCGCGATAAAGGTATCAAGTTAAAACAAAAACAAATGACCAACGCTATATCGTGTTTAAGCGAAATCATTTCCTCCCAGATTCAATTGAAAATTAAAGATATGCTCAAAAAGCTTATGGATTTAGGACGCTTGCTATGCGACATACATCATAGTTATTCTTCGGCAAGAAGAAACTTCATTTTATCTCCGCTAAAATGGATCTTAAGGAACACTCAAGTAACACAAAAATTGATAATTTTTTGATTAGAGAATCAATAGCTAAGACAAAAAAAAAAAAAATTACGGCAAAAAGTCAGGAGTTGAAGTAAAACCTGATTCAGGCGTATTCTTGATACAACCAGAAGCCTAAGCCGCCTACCAAAAATTTTAACCAGAAGGCTCCCGGTCCAGCGTACAGGCCGCCGGCCCAGCCAGCGAGGAGCTACGAGCCTGCAGCCCAGCGTGCGCCCCCCCCGCCGCCAGCCGCCGCCTCCCCCGCCGCGGCCCGCGCCACGACGATACAACACGTGGTCGCGTCCACCCGTGCAGGCTGCAGCACCGCGCCGCCCGCGCCGCCGGTACAGTTGAGTATGCCGGCCGTTTACAGTATTTATTAATAATCGCATGATTCTTTCTTGGATTGATGGATATAAAATTAATTTTGCGTGTCCGGTTAATCAAGACTCACTTCCTCCCACACAAAACCTTTCAGATCTGGAAAAAACGCAATTCTACGATGCGATAAACAATTTGAAGCGTATTCGCACAATTTTAGAGTGTGAATCCTGTAATTAGATCAATTTATCTCGAGTGTGTTCCTTACTTCGAAGCCGAATGTTAAGTGGCGTTTTATATTGAATCTGATAAAAATAAATAAATTTATTCAAACTGACCATTCCAAACTAGAAGACTTACGAACAGCACTCAAACTTGTAACACAAGATTGCTTTATGGTAACCCTTAATCTCAAGGACGCTTACTTTTTAATAAAAAATCACGTAAATTCTAAAAAGTACCCTAGGTATTTCTTCGACGGAAAATTATATCACTTCAATGTTTTACCATTCGGCCTCAACACACCGCCCTTTGTGTTTACAAAAATAATGAAGCCAATAGTCAAACTGTTACGATCTGCGGGTATGTTATCCATAGTTTATTTGAGCGATTAGCTTTTATTCGGTCAATGTTACGAATTTTTTTTCCAAAACATTGAAAACACTACAAAATCTCTTTTAAAGATAAGCCCGCCCTTGTATATGTCCCTTATTATTGTAATTTTATTTTTAATTTGTGTGCAATAAAGAACATATAATAAAATTACTTTTTTCACTTGGCTTCATTATTAATGAAGAAAAGAGCGTCCTCCATCCTTCAATATCTTGTAAATTCTTGGGTATGATAATTAACTCCCACGATTTGAACCTTAGTTGGCCAAACGAGAAAATATTACGAATTAAAACAGACTTAGAAAACTTCCTTAAGTTAAAACGTTGTCAAATCAGAAACCTGGTCCAACTAGTAGGTTTGCCCGTGTCAGCCTGCCCTGCAGTAGAAATGTGGATTTCTGCATACTAAAGAAGTGGAACGATGTAAATATATTAACTTAATCACCGATGATGATTACAATAAACTTATGACCATCCCTTCTTCCGTTCATCCAGATATACGTTGGTGGCTTAAACATATCGATCACTCTGCACATCGCATACTGACCGATAACTATAGAGAGAGATCTATTCTGACGCATCAACTACAGGGGGGGGAAGGGGCCTGCAATGGAATGACAGCGAACGGCCAGTGGTCTAATACTGAGCGAGAAAAACATATTATTATTAACTACCTGGAGCTTACTACCTTAGCTAGTTTCATCGCTCTCAAACCTTTGCACACGATCTTTATAATTGTCAAGTTCTAATGCGTATATACAACACTACCGCGATCTCTTACATCAATCGTATGGGGGGGGAGTTCAATATCGCCATTTAACGCAAATTACGAGAGAAATATGGGAATGGTGTGAAATTCGTAAACTTTTTATCTTTGCGTCTTATATAAAATCGTGCGATAATACTAATAATATTAATATAGTATAATCGCAGACGCAGAGTCACGTAAAACTCATCCGGATATTGAATGGGAAAACCGACAGGGCTTTTCAATCCTTAACGCACTCATTTGGCAAGCCTGAAATTGATTTGTTCGCAAGTCGCATAAACAAGAATTGTACAAAGTACAATGCGTGGCAAAGGGATCCAGATGCCATCGCCATTGATGAATTCAATGTGTCGTGGAGTGATACTTTTTTCTACGTTTTTTCTCCCTTCTCAGTTGTCCTGAAGGCTCTTGGAAAAATTATTTCAGAAAAAGCTGATGGCATAATCTTTATGGCCGAAGCAGGCCTAGTACCCACTTTTTCAGTCTCTCATCGTCTCGAAAGTTTTTACATTTCCACCTCACAAACAAAAAGGCCTTAATATCTCATTGCATCTCCCGTCTGATATATTTGACGATTACCCTGGTTGCCGCCGTCTTGTGCGGGCGGCGCTATCAAGACGCAGCATGCCAACATCATCCCTAGACATAAGGCTAGCCTCATTATCGAATAATACTGTTAAGCAGTATGAGGTCTGTTAAAAAAAAAAAAAAAAATGGTGCTACTTTTGTAGATCTCATTCGCTCGATGTCTTCTCTGCATCTGTTCTCAATAAGTATACTTTTTTTTTGACCCAAGTATACGACAATGGTTGTCAGTACGGAACCCTAAACTTGTGTAGATCGGCGTTATCCTAGATAATAGGTTCTCTTAAAGCCAAAGACGACAGAATACAAAGATTCTTTAAGGGTGTATTTCGTCTTAGATCACAGTTACCGGAATACACAAGCGTATGGGATACAAACCGCGTTCTAGAACACTTGAATAGTTGGGATCTGAATAACACTCAATCACTCTATCAATTATCAAAAAATACTATTATTCTATTGGCGTTAACTAGCGCCCATAGAATACAAACTTTCTCAGAAATTAATATTAAAAATATAACAGTTACAATCCCTTATATCATAAAGACCTCCCGACCCGGTTCAAAACAACCCGTAGTCTATTTACCTTTCTTTCCACATAAGCAATACAAGACAAAACAAGACCCTTGAAAAAATCAGATCTTCTGTTCGTTGGCACAAAACAACCACACAAATCAGTTGGCAGTGAAACGCTCGATCGGTGGATAAAGAGCACACCAAACCTGTGCGGGATCGACACAACTGTGTTTGGGGCAAAGATTTCGGACCTCCTTGCTTCGTTCTGTGGTTTGGGGCGCAAAGTACCCGACATGCAAGCAAGTCACATGCGCATTAATTGGGTGTCAGTGTCGACGCTATACGAAATACCGCTGGCTGGAGCGGTAACTCTCGCCAATTTTTATAAAGACCTATATAAATGATGACCGTATGTCATTAGCTCATTCTAAAATTGATAACCGACAATGTAAAGGTTTATTTAAGTTTCCACTGAACATTATATCAAATTCACATAACTGTAATTTCTACATTATAATTTTGGTTTGAACGCTCAGTGTTATAGAATATATTTTATTCTATTTACCATCCTTACTAGCCCATCCAGTGAGTTGTTGATTAAATTTTAAAAATAATAAAGGGAATTCATTATAAAATGCGTTATCATTGATAATATTTCCCTTAATGCATTCTAACTCTCAAAGTCTACATGTCTAGAATACTAATCTCAAAGGACGAGGCGTGAAGTATAATTGATGATTAAACGAACTTACCTGTAAGTGAAGTTCTATCATAATTATGCGAAGCGCCTCGTCCGAAGAGATTAGTATCCCGCCCACCCAAAGCTAACTTTGCCCTATTGATCTAAGGAAATATATATCAATGAATTATATCTCTAAACTTAATGAAGATGTCATATAATGGCGGCAGAGAGCTGAGTGTGAGGGATGCCAGTAACAAATTTTAAAACGATACAAAAATATCTAAACTTAGTGCAGAGTGGTAGCAAATAGTGTCTACTACATGTCTAGAATACTAATCTCTTCGGACGAGGCGCTTCGCATAATTATGATAGAACTTCACTTACAGGTAAGTTCGTTTAATCATCAATAAACTTACTTAAGTTTACAATTTCTCCTTGATAACAATTTTGAATTTATCTAACGGTAAATGCAACGTATTTCGTCTAGTTTTTTTTAAAGTCCCTTATTACTTCCATTGATTACCTCTTTATTTTGTATGAAGTCTTTATTGTAAATTTAAATATTGTTGTTGTTGTAGAACAACAGTTGTTTAGCCTCTAATAAGTCCTTCGAAAAGTTTTATTCTATATAGATTGGAAATTTTAAGAATGTGAATTGGATGAATCCTAGAATTTAAATGAAATGTCTGCGAAATTCCAATCCTAAAAGGTCGGAATCTAAATTGCCAAAAAACCTTTTTAGAAAATTGAAGCACATTTTCGATTCCCACAAAATAGTATAAATAGAATAAACAATCGCAATTTCGTACATGGGAACTTTCGTCAGAATGCTAACAATGCCAATTTTTGTACTGTCAACCACAGAAAGGTAGAAACACTTCGTCTTCAATACCGTCTTTAATTCGTAGCCATAGTGCTGATATTTGTAATGCAAGCATTTCTATGCTCATACAGTTGTGTGTACGGTAAGGAAAGTGTTAACAAGGATGTTCTAGGAAACTTGTCACGTGCCGGATAATTGAAGATTACGACGGGTAAATACAAAGTAAAACAAAAATGGAGCCTTTGAGAAAAGTGCTAGGTTTTGGAAAGTGGCTTTTGTGAATAGTCTGTCCCACTCCTTGCCTAGTCCTGTATTATATGCAGGGTGTAAGGGAAATGATGGCAAATACTGAAAGAGCATGATCAGTCAACGTAACTGAACAACTTTCAGTGAATAAAACTTTCAGGAAATGAAAAATAAAATCGACCTGTCCATACAAAATTGCAAACTTGATTGGACAATTTGAGGCTGATAATTTTTTCATTTTCTGAAAGTTTTATTCACTGAAACTTGTTCAATATTTGCCAACCTGTCCCCTGCACCCTGTATAATAGGACTGAAACACATAAGAACCACCAACTACAATTTTAGGCTAGGTTGTTCCCGTTAATAAATGAATTAGAGAGTAAGAAGACGAAGAGGCTGGATGTGCTCAAAACAAGTAATAGAGAATGCATTTTTTCTACTTCTAACAAACTCACTAGGCGAACGCACAGCCTATACCGGTAGCTATAAACACCTTTAATTTTTTCTTAGCAGTTCCTTAGAATAAATACCAGGTCAAAAGAACATACTCAAATCCGACGAGCGTGTATGAAGGGTTTTGATAGGAGTAGAGAAAGCGAGCGAATTATACAAGAACTTAATTAGCAGGTGAAGGGCTGTGGTCTCCAAACAGAAAGAGGCGTGATGTATGATGATGTATGCGAACGCTAAGAAAGGAGGGATGGAAGAAATATGTTTTTAGGGTTCCGTACCTCAAAATAAAAAAACGGAACCCTTATAGCATCACTTTGTTGTCCGTCTGTCTGTCTGTGTGTCTGTCAAGACCCTTTTTCTCACGAAAGAGAAAAGGTATCAGGTTGAAATTAATAACGCATATTAAGGTCCATAAACCACACAAGATCTGAAAATTTAAATTTTTTACATCGACGCAATCAAAATACTCTATGGCTTTTACAACGACGCAATCAAAAGATATGGCTTTTTATTTCCTCATCTCCATACATTTATGCGAAAAAGCAAAACCTACAGGGTACTTCCCGTTGATCTAAAATTACGAATTTTGGCAAGAAGCTAGGTCTCACAGTACAAATAAAGGGAGAAATCTAAAATCAATTAATACTTAAATTTTTCTCACAACTAATAGTAACTAATTAAGGTGAGCTCCCGTTTCAAGTACTTTTCTATAAAATCAAAGAGCAAAAGCTTTTAGTATATCATATGGTAGGTAGGTACGGAACCCTTAGGGCGCAAGTCCGACTCGCACTTGGCCGGTTTTTTCTTATGTAGCCGATGACAGGTAAGGAAATGAAGCAAAATTTTATAGAATTCATGCTAAGAAAAAAAATATTTTAATTGATTATGAAGTTTACATTCCAGTGTTGAAAATTGACATACTTTTAGTTACAATCAAGCCGAAAACAGCTATTATTTTTCTTAACTGTCATGCGTCTAAATATAACGGTCGGCTTAGTAATTTCGGGCACCGAGTTGGTAGAATAATGAAATCTAGTATCTAGAACATGGAATATAGTGCATTGCTAGAAACATATATAATTCATGCTTCAGAATGCACGTTTAGAGTTTGTCTATGTTTCCCTGAGTGGCTATAAAGGAGCGAGCCGGCACTGAGTTTAACTCTACTACAACTGCCAGTTTACAGTTACTAGGTTATATTGCAATTTTAACGAAATTGTTTTGTTGTACAATTTGATATAAGTTTGATATTTTTCACGATAAATACACGGTGAATTTTCTTCGGTTTAAAGTCCAAAGGCTAGGTGATTTTTCTAATGAAATCATGCTACTTTCCTGAAGAAATCCAGGTTTAAAACGAATGAAAATTATGTTGTTTAAAAAAGCATACTTATAGTTTTTTGAAGGCTTATTCAAGAGACTAAATGGAGTACGAATTAAAAAAATCGTCTAAAATGGATTCCAAAAGGACAGACGTATGAAATGAATTTATTAAAGCGGCTCTCGTACTGCACATGAAACGGGCAACTTTAGTTCTACGACTTTTGAAAATTATAAAAATAAAATTTCTTCTTCATGCAAATTGATCAGGTGACCGAGCCAATTTGTATGAAAAAGCAAAGTTCTTTTTTGCGTATGTACAAAAGTCGTAGAACAGAAATTGTTCAGTTTCATGTTCAGAGCTACCACCAGAGAAGTTTTGCGCATTTTACTTAACAACCTGTAGAAATAGGACAGACAGCTTAAGTAATTCCATAAACTATGATGTTCTGAAAATATGCAAACGCACGCTTGATTCGAGCCTGCGACGGGGAATTTATAACCAATTTAGGCTACCGGCAAATAATACAGGGTGTTAATTTAATTGCGTGCCATAGGTGTTTCAGTAACGATAAAGGAACACAAAAAAAATATAAAAAAATCCTACTTAAAAAAATTTAAACTCCATTGAAACTAAAATAACGCGGAAGGCCACCGCGCTATCACCGAGGCAGCGCGAGAGTATCAAGAAATCCTTTCTCTTTTTGTGTGTGACTCCAATTTTCCCTTCATACTTTAACGGGCTTAGGACCGTCAAAATGTAATACCCGATAAATTATAAAAAAAAATATTGATGATAAAAAACATGTTTTTAGTGGGCTTCCCTACTAAAAACATGTTTTTAGTGGGCTTCCCTACTAAAAACATGTTTTTTATGCGATTTTAACTCGATTTTTGTTATAGCTCTATCGCGAAAACGGGAATACTTACAAACGTGAAAATTGGTGTGTTTATGGTGCACAAGCAATAGAATAACAACAAATAATGAAAAAATATAGTCAAGTTCGTGTCAGACTCTCTTTATTTATTTTGTAGACTGTTGTTACACCTTATGTAAACGTAATTTAAAAAAAAAGCAAAAGCATAAAGTAAAGTAAGCAAACTCAATACAATTCCCGAACTGTTCTTTCGGCGGTCGCAAGTTGGTCACAGGGAGTTAAGAAATTACGACTTACGACACCTTCAAGATTGTTCACTCCCCAAACTCCCGTTTCAGTTTGTCGAAGTCGTCTTGGTATTATTGTTTATTTAGGTCAAATGTGTATTGAATGGCGGCGAGAGCTTAGTGGGTTAATTAGGAAGGATTAATCGAATTCTGGTACAGAAACATTTATTTGAATGTCGACATTTATAAAATTGAAAATTATTTTGTCTATAGGGTGACTTTTAATTAGTTCTTGATAGAGAAAGGTATGAATGTACTCATGATACTGAACAACTTTCCCCTAGAAACATAGGTCGAAATACGAAAATCAAGTTTTGACCTCCCATATAAACTGCATCAGCTGATAGCGCATTTTGTATGGGAGGTCAAATTTGGTTCTTCGTATTTCGACCTATGTTCCTTAGGAAAAGTTGTTCAGTATCATGAGTACATGCATATCTTTTGCTATCAAGAACTAATTAAAAGTCACCCTATATACATTTAATGTATTTATAAAAATAAAAAAACACGTTATGCTATTTTCATGCCCGTGAATCCAAATCACAGATTTTTGGACATTTTGTCTGTATGTTTGATTGGTTCGAGCATCACGCAAAAAATACTAAACCGATTTAAAGGAAACTTTTTCCTTGATAGCTAATAGTTTGACTTAAACACTGATATTTTTTTGAAACGGGTACCGGGAAACTAACATTTTTTTTTTTCATTTTGTTTAGTTTTTGAAATCGCGGACAAAAGCTAGTGTTCTATATTTGAAAGCCTTACTATCAAATTCAAACTGAGTTTTAAAGGCATTCTTGTAGCAACTCTTGTTTGGGTGAACCAATTACGATGGAGCGAATTGTATCTAGCACCAAAAGCCCAGTAATTTATAGAAAACAACCTCGATTGAATCGGTCTAGCTGTTAGCTAGTTTTTGAAGAAATACGATAAAAATACCTTGCGAAATAAAGTTAGTCTAGCTAGGCTTTCTAAGACGTCTATGTAAACACAAGAGACGAAACGTGCGCATGTTTCAAAGCACAAAATTGTGTCAACAATTTTAGCCCAAAAATATGGGACGGATGTAAGCGGGTTGGTTTGTACGGTCAAGAGCAAGCCAAGCTTGACAACCGCAGTGCGATTTCAGGTTGCTATCATCGAAGCAAATATCACTTGAGTGTTGACAACACATTCGCTAATTAATAGAATGAACTTATGAGTTAATATCATGTTAATATCACATAAGTGCTGTCAAACGGTGACGATACTTTTTTGTACTTTAAAGAGAGCGTTTTATTTTAGTATGAGTACTTGCTTAGAATGATAAACAATGATTAACAAACTGGAAACAAAAAGAAAACGCTGTCTGCGTTCTTTGTTTTCATTTGTAACTATTAAGTAATGTACTGTGTAAGTGAATAAATGATTTTATAGTGCCCCCAACAAGTCGAGAAAAAAAAAAGCGGCACGGCAGTACCATCCTTTTCTCGAAGCAGTTCAGGCCATTTTCGACCCCCCTATAACTTCGTTATGGATAAAACTAGAAGCCTGAATTTTCAGTAACCAAGCAGGCATTGTATAAACACGGTATATTTCAAATTTCATGCAATTTGTACCCGTGGTTTAAGAGTTATAACTACCCAAAGTTTCTTAATTCTGTCACTGACTGACCGATCATCAAAACTCTAAGGCACTTCTAGCAGACATAGAAGCTTCAAATTTAGAATAGGGTTATTGTTTACTGGTATTAATCAAGGAAAAACTATAATATTTTTAAATTTTCGTTCAGTTTTCTAGTTTCACCAACTACAAAAATAACTTTGTATTCCCATATAAATATATAAGATTACAAAGTTACATTTGCAGTAAATAAAGTTCTGGCCAATTTCGACCTTCGTTATGGATAATACTAGAACCCTGAATTTTCAGTAACCAAGCAAGCATTGTATAAACACGGTATATTTTAAATTTCATGCAATTTGTACCAGTAGTTTAAGAATTATAACTACTCAAAGTTTTTTAATTTTGTCACTGACTGACTGACCGATCATCAAAACTCTAAGGCACTTCTAGCAGACATAGAAGCTTCAAATTTAGAATAGGGTTATTGTTTACTGGTATTAATCAAGGAAAAACTATAATATTTTTAAATTTTCGTCCAGTTTTCTAGTTTCACCAACTACATAAATAAATTTGTATTCCCTTATAAATATATAGGATAACAAAGTTACATTTGCAGTAAATAAAGCAGTGTACCTGAATATGTATCATCATCATCATATCAGCCGAAAGACGTCCACTGCTGGACATAGGCCTCCCCTAAAGAACTCCATGACGACCGGTCCTGCGCTGCTCGCATCCAGCGGCTTCCCGCGACCTTGACCAGATCGTCGGTCATATGTATAATATAATGGAATTATAGGTGTAGATAGGTACCTAGATATAATTATGTTCAAAAGTAACTTGTTAAATGGTCAACGGAATGAAAAAGCAAGAATGGGACATGTCTTATGAAGTTGTACCAAAATCCCGCAATGTACCTATTAAGTAGACTAAATTATCCTAAATTTCTATGAAAGAAAGAACACTTATAACCATAACCGCGGCCGTCACGGAAAGGCAGCCACTTTCTTCCAGGCAACCTTTGGGTTTTACTGCGATATCGCAGGCATACACACAAACCTCGTTTTATTTAACTTACGAAAATTGTGTCAGTTAGTATGGGTATAAAAATGTCAATAAATTCAAGTTAATCCGTTGTTTGCCCGTGCAGGCAAAGAATAGTACAAACCCATCTCTACCCATGGGTGTCGTAAGACACAACTAAAGGTTAATGAACCTAAGGATAGGCAGCAGCATTCTTCTGTGTATCGTATTATCATATCATCTTACATTCTGCGGTCACCAGCAACCGCGGTCCATGGTGCCAGCCGTAAGAAGCGTGGTGACTATGGTACTTCCCCTTTACATTGTTTCAGCAAAAGCTGGAATTTTGAATCGAGTTCCCCGTCCTGTAGTGGACGTTTCATGGGATGTTATGATGAATCCTTTGTTAAGCTTCATGTTACAATAAATTTTCTGTTTGGTACATTGACAGTATTTATAGTGAATGAGAGAGATAACAATTTTGATAAGGATTAACTTTAACAGAACTTTAACTTTGTCAGAAGAAGCATGAAAGTAGAATTAATGCAGTGGAAATGAGAGCCCTAAGAAGTATGATTGGTGTTAAATTGAGTGACAGGATTAGAAATAGTGTGATAAGAGAACGGTGTGGCGTAAAAGAAGACGTAGTGACCAAAATCGAGAAAGGGATGCTGAGATGGTTTGGTCATGTGGAGAGGATGAATGAACGAAGATTGACGAAAGAGATCTACCAGGCGAGAGTGAATGGAAACGTTGGAAGGGGAAGGCCTAGGCGAACGTACCAGGACCAAATTCAGGACGTTCTGAATAAAGGCCAGGTTAAAAGTACCCTAAAACGACGAGCATGTATGAAAGGATTGATGAAAGTACAGGAAGCAAGGGAAGTATGTCAAGATCGTAGCAGGTGGAGGACTGTGGTCTCTGCCTACCCCGACGGGAAAGAGGCGTGATGTTATGTATGTATGTATTAACTTTAACAGATGTTTGACGAGTGCGGCCCTAAATACTCAGAATAATGACCTCCTTGCTTCGCTCGGTCTAAATTGTAAATATTACTAACTAATGACAAAAGAGAAATATTTTAAAATAAAGAAAACGGCGCGCGCAGAGGTGAATGTTCCCGAACGAGTGACAGCCGCGCTCATAGGCGCGAGTTGGGCGCGAGCGTCCTCTTGCTGTTCGGATGTGCCTAGAAATCTTACCTATAACTTTGCGATTTTCGTTCATACTTTCAATGGCTATATAAGTTTGATGACTGAAATGCTTACTCATTGGTTTACTGATTGTTTGGGTAATTTTAAAATATATTAGTACGTTTTAAATACTAGTAGTAGTAGTCTTGTAGGTTTCGGGGATCTCTTACAGCTTCCGCCGGTAAGAGAAAAGTCACCTTTTGAAAAACTATCAACTGCTGAAACTAACAAGTTGTTAGGTTCCCTCAGTATGCCGAATCTGTGGATTGAACTGTTCATATACGATGAACTTACATAACATGCGACAGGTCAATGATTCTGACTTTGTTGAAATGTTAAATAGAATAAGATTAGGTATGACTACACAAAAAGACCGCCACCTACTGTCGGCTAGATTAATAACTCTCACATCCGATTCAAATGAAAATAGATTAATTGAAATAATTGAACACCTCTCGAAACTTCCTGATGATACCGTTTGCTTATTACCAACAAAAAACATGTGTCAACAATTAAATACTGCAATGCTTAGATCTCTCCCACATCCTGAAATAAAACTTACAGCTGTAGATAGCATAGATTGCCCCAGATACCTAACAAAAAGAGCTCGTGAATGCATAAAAATATATGACGACGATGCTTCTATGACTGCGGGCCTGGAAGAGAATATAATTATAAAAATAGGATCAAAAGTCATGTTAAGGAGAAATATTGACGTGAGTCTTGATTTAGTTAGTGGTTCTATCGGTATAGTGCAAAGAGTAAAGGTTGATCCGGAAAATACAAAAATAATTAAGAAAATATATAACATTTAATAAAGAACATGTTTACGAGCTTGGTCTGGTCAAAACTAAATTTGAAATTATTATCAGAGCTTATGTTCATCGCGAACAGTTTCCCATATGTATAGCCTATGCTATAACAATACACAAAAGTCAGGGCCTAAGTATAAATAATGCACTGATGGATATCGGTTCTGCAGTATTCACATCCGGTCAAGCTTATGTGGCACTTTCGAGAGTTACAAGTCTGGGCGGCTTACATCTAATTAATGTCGACTTTAAAAGTATTAAAGCGCAGGAATCCTCTATTTGTGAATACAATAGACTAAGAAGCATTTACCGTCCTGACTTGTCAACAATTGTTACATCAAAGCCTCTAAGAAATAGCCATAGAGACAGAGAGTGGGCTTTGAGGAAAACTGTAGCTGAAGCTCAAGAAGTAGTACCGGAAAAGAAAAAGAGGAAGACTACCTACAAAAATAAGAAAAGCGCATAAGACAGCCTACCGAAACCTACTCTAGGTTTTAAGAAAATCGGTTGTTGGTATTTAAGGAGTAGAACGTACCGGAGAGAAAAAAAAATAGGACTATCTACAAAAAGAAATGAGATGCCATCAAAAACATAACTTGTAAAAAAAACCAAGTCTCGCAACTCAGTTCTTCTACCGTAAAAAGTTGAGAGATCCATGTAATACCAAGTCCGTTAATTTATTCAGTCCCTACTTAAGAATCCTTCTGTCTTAAGTTATTACGTAATTAGCTAACCTAACAACATCTTATAGTGACCATATCAATATCAAAAATCTTTTATGTTTTTTATAAATAGATTGACTTGGCCATCGCATGGAAACACAATGTATCTCACAAATAATACATATTATATTAAATTAGATTGTTTAGTGCGATTGCCAAGTCAATCTATTTATTAAAAACATAAAAGATTTTTGATATTGATATGGTCACTATAAGATGTTGTTAGGTTAGCTAATTACGTAATAACTTAAGACAGAAGGATTCTTAAGTAGGGACTGAATAAATTAACGGACTTGGTATTACATGGATCTCTCAACTTTTTACGGTAGAAGAACTGAGTTGCGAGACTTGGTTTTTTTTACAAGTTATGTTTTTGATGGCATTATTATTATTTGACGTTTGACGTATGCAGAAAGGACGCCGTACCACAAAGTAAACGCCGTACTTGAGATTGCTAATTATTTATTAATTAGCATGATTTGAGATGCTGATCGCACCTTGACAGCTGATACCTCATCGGAAGGACATTGAAAGTGATTTATTAATATTACCATCAGTCTCTTCGCTGACTATGATAGGCGCTGTACTAAGTCTAATGTGTCAAACTTTACGTGCTCTTGACCTTACGTACCGGCAACGTAATCTACGTTAGCTCATGTCATCGCCCTTGGGCGACTCAACAACTCTGACACGAGGGTTTGCGAGGTCGGTCGTCAACCTTACAACCCACACATTTTGATGATGATGATTACAAAAATGCTGTATTGCAAACAGCTGAAATAACATTCAATCAATCACGTTAAGGGGCTACCTCCCGTCCAGTAGCGCCCTATCGGTTAAAAAAATATTACTCGCTAAATACAAAACTTATTGGAAATCCGGAAAGACAGATTTAATTAAAGGTACCCTAGTTTATTTAGTACCTACAAATTCTGTAAAATATAGTTCACTAGGGACTCAATTCTTGAAAATCACCGGGTGATAAAATATCACTTCTGAGACTTTAATAATTCACATCTGCCCTGATAAACAGTTGAAAGGTAAATCAGAATGAAAATTTACAATCAAGGACTGCTTTATATTTAACGAATATCAAACTCTACTTTTAAAAGAAAAATCTGTGATTTTGAATTTTTTGAGTGATATTTTATCAACCGGTGATATTTGTGGGACTAGGTCGTTGGTTTACGATAGATCAGAAGGATTTTAGGGTTTAGTGTTCGAAAAGACAGTTTGGCAGTTCACGAAAGTCCGAGTATATTGGCACAGAAATGAGTTACAGTTTATCAATTAATTTGTCCTTATGGACCGGCTACTAGGTAGGACACGCGAGCGACGACTGACTCGCTCTGCGAGGCGAGGCAAAAATGCTGACAAATAATTTTACATTAATGTGTGGGTTACACCCCTACATCACACCCCCCTAAAATTTGGTAGGGTGAACTAAAAGTTACCTTCAAAATTTTACAAGTGCTTAAAACTAGCTCGACTGTACTTGTTACAAACAAATTTAGAGCAAAATTTTACAAGTTCTTAAAACTAGCTCGACTGTACTTTTTATCAAATTAAATTAGAGCGAAATCGAACAATTTGAGTCAAAATAATCTACTAACAATTTAAAAATAACATTACATTCGCAGAATTACGCTTGGTATACATAAGTGGGTCATACATGTCGCAGACAATGCTTAAAATTTGTCTTTTGAATAAACATTTATTGATAAGGTTTTTTTTATTTTCCTATAGATAGGTACAAAGTTAGAATTTTTTGACATTTCAAAAATTTATTACAATTTAAACAGTGTTACAAGAAATATCATCTGTCAAAATAAGACGTGGATGGCCAATAATAAAAACTACTTTCGCAAACATTATACTAACTATCTTAGAACAATGCGTCAACCCGCGCAAGCCCGTTCTTGCGCGCGAACATCGTGTTATACTATGCCTAACTACGTAAGTATTACCTTAGTTGGTAATGTAGGCTTTTCGGTACGTGGTGGTGGCTGCTGTCTTACTACAACTTCCTGCAACGTCGCTGCTAACTTCTTATCGATCCATCTGCCTGCGCCTCTATGACATCCCTTGCAGCATAAACAGAGTAATATAAGAAAAACAACTATAGCTACCGCAATCACTGTAGCGCCGTAAATTTCCGATCGTGTTCGTAGCTCTTCCACTTGTTTATTAGTTCCAGCCTGCGCTATAATCACCTCCTCGTTCTTGGTATTGTATTGTCCCATGTTATAGAGATAAAAATTACTGAAGTGTTGTATTAAGAGTGTGTGCTCTTCACAAAGTTATGTAGATGTATGCTCGATACGTACCGAAATTTGCTCACTTAATGTTACGTTATATAAAAGTAATTGCTTACCTAGACTTAACCTACTTAAATAAACCGTACGGGCGGCTTGACGACACGACCGCTGCGCGTGATTTTCGCCGGTTGGTTATTATCGTATACATTGCCTCGTACTGTTTGCTGCGCGTTCTCTGTGCTTGGTGACGCAACCGTGCTATCGGGTACGTTCAATAGGTACGCCGGTTTCAGCCTATCTATCGAGATGTTTGCCCGCCTGTTTGTAAGTTGCAGTTCGAAAGCCTTTAGACCTCTCTTGATGACCAAATATGGGCCGTCATACGGTGTTTTTAAAGGTCTCCGGACTGCGTCATCTCTTACAAACACGTGGGTGCACGTTTGTAAATCTGGGTGCACAAAAAATTTTCGATTACACGAATGAGTGTCCGAAATTGGTTTTAATTTACAAATAGCGTCGCGTATGTTATCTATAACGCTATTTGGGTCACCATGCACAGGATCGCTTGTTGACTCGAAAAAGTCACTAGGTAATCGTAAAGTCTTACCGAATGTATATTGTGCTGGGCTGATGCCATTTTCACTGCGGCCCGCTGCCCGTAAGCCTAAAAGTACCGTTGGTAGCTCGTCAACCCATGAGTCAGAGTCTATACGTGCCCTCAACGATGCTTTCACGGCGCGATGCCAACGTTCTACTATCCCGTTTGCTTGAGGATGGTAGCTAGTAGTTCTTACCTTTTTTACCCCTAGGTACTTAAGCAATTCGCCGAACAGCTGGCTCTCGAACTGCCGACCTTGGTCTGAGGTAAGTCTTACGGGGCAACCGTAACGCGTGATCCAGCCGTCGTATATAACCTTTGCGACCGTTTCCGCGGTTATATCCGTGATGGGAAAAGCCTCTGGCCAACGCGTACCCCTGTCGATGATAGTGACGCAATACCTATATCCGTCTCTCGATATTGGTAGAGGTCCTACGATGTCTACGTGGATGTGTTCGAAACGATCTGCATGTTGAAATTGACCATACTCCGATATAGTATGTCTGTTGACTTTCGCTCGCTGACATTTGATACATGTTTTTGTCCATTTGCCTATATCGATGTTCATCCCTGGCCAAAAAAATCTTTCGCCGATTATTTTGCGCGTCGATCGAATGCCTGGATGGCTAAGATTATGTAAGCTATCGAACGCTACTTTCCTGAATGTTTCGGGTAGGTAGGGTCTAGCACGTGATGTTGACATTTCGCAATAAATACTGCGGTCACAAGTGGGCAAAAATATGCTTCTAATAATCACCTTGTTGTTCGCTTTATCGCCTGCCTCGAGGTACTGAGTAATGTAGGTGTCAGATTTCTGCGACTCTGCTAGTTGCTCGTAGTCGAGAACTGTGGGACACGATATTGTAGCAATGCGCGATAAGGCGTCCGCTACGACATTGTTGCTACCACTTACGTGACGTATGTCGGTTGTAAACTCGCTAATAAATAACAACAGACGGGTTCTTCTTGGTGTTTCAGAATCTGTACCTATTTTCGAAAAAGCATGTACTAAAGGTCGATGGTCAGTGTAGATAACCAATGGTCGTCCTTCGAATAACTTACGAAAATGTTTGATGGCGGCGTATATAGCTAGTAGCTCACGATCGTATGTGCTATAGCGCTGTTGTGTGTCCGATAAGCGTTTGGAGAAAAAACCTAAGGGCTTCCACACACCTTTATCTAGTTGTTGCAAAACGGCCCCGGTCGATGTGTCCGATGCGTCACAATTTAGTGCTAACGTCGTATCAGCATTCGGGTACGACAACGTGACTGCATTCTCCAGTTGCGACTTACATTCTTGAAACGCTGATTCTGCGTCCGGTGTCCAAGTTATCGGTGTTTTGTCGTTCTTTTTTGCGTTATGTAAATAACTTGTCAAAAAAGATTGACTTTTGACTGCGTGTGGTATGTGCTTCCTGTAAAAGTTAACCATACCTAAAAATCGTCGTAGTTCGTTAACATTCTTCGGTTTTGGGTAGTCGACGATAGCCTTAACCTTCTCGTCGAGTGGTCGAATTCCGTCAGTTGAGACGTAAAAACCTACAAACTCTAACTCGGTTTGCCCAAAGCAACATTTGGCTAAGTTGATAGTTATACCGTACCTGTTTAAGCGTTCGAAGAGAAGACGAAGATGCTCTTTGTGCTGCTCCTCGTTGTCACTTGCTATTATGACGTCATCAATGTAACTAAATAGAAAATCTAGGCCTTGAAGAACGGTGTGGTGCATAAACCGTTGGAAGGTTTGTGCTGCATTCCTGAGCCCAAATGTCATTCTCGTAAACTCGAATAATCCGAATGGCGTGATGATAGCGGTTTTCTCTATATCAGCGGGATTAATCGGTATGAAGTGATATGATCTGTTTACATCGATGCGTGAAAATATTTTTTTACCTGATAATATGAAGGTGAAGTCGTGTAGCCGAGGAATGGGGTAACGATCCGGTTTGGTGATGGCGTTCAGCTGCCTATAGTCACCGCATGGACGAATTTCTCCATTTTTCTTAGGTACGACGTGAAGAGGACTCGCTCACGCACTCTTGGACGGTCTGCAAATACCTAGATCCTGCATAAGCTGAAATTCGGCTTTTACCTTATTATATCGGTCAGGTGGTAACGGTCTAACCCTTGCATGAACTGGTGGGCCAGTGGTTTCGATGTGGTGTTGCACAGTGTGTTGCGGTGGATTCCTAAAAGAGACTGGTTTAGTTATTTCTGGGAACTCGTTTAATAATTCCCGATAAGGATGGCCTTCGTCTACAGTTTTGACAGATGGTTCAGAAGAGTCTGTAATACAAGCAATAACATTAAGTTTTGTTACACTGTCGATCAACTTTTTTGAACCTAAGTCTACTAACAATCCATAATGGCAAAGAAAATCTGCTCCTAATATAGGTTGTTTAACACTCGCTATGACGAAAGTCCAACGAAACGCTCTCCTTAGGTTTAAGTCCAGTGTCATTGTATGAGTGCCGTAAATATCGATTTTTGACCCGTTTGCTGCATACAACGTATAGTCACTAGGCCCGCAACTTAACTTGCGCTTCACTGAATTTACCGGTAACACAGATATATTTGCACCAGTGTCCACTAGAAAATTAAGACGACTTACATGATCGAGTACACTAAGACGACGGTTTACTAAACCTATACAGCCTCCCGTCGCTGACTGTACGGCGTCTAGTTTTCCGGCTTGTTGTCGGTCGATTTCCAGCCACACAGTTTCCTGCATTTTTCAGCTTTCGCTCCGAATCGGTAGTGGAAATAGCATGGGCGCTTCGGGTCCCTGGATGAAGAACGTCCGTCGTTCGTGCGTCGACTGCTCTGGGAACGTGACTTCCGCCCCCCAGGCGTCCTCTCACGTTGTCGGCTGTTCCTTCGAAGTTCCGCTACTTCGATGCTTAGCTTCTGCACTATTTCAGCCAAGCTGCTGGAGTCCTGCTGCGATATGCCGGCTACGTCGATCGGTTTGCTCGTTTCCATCACTTTGTCCGCGACTGCAGCTAATTTTTCGCCGTCGGCGAGTGAGGTGGCGGCGAGCACGCTTCTGACCGTAACTGGAAGATGGTTCTGCCATAGAACCAGTAAGGCGTCTGATTTAATTCTGTCGCCCGCTAGGCTCTTCATATGCCGAAGGAGATGCGAAGGCTTTTGGTCACCCAGCTGCATGTCACTTATCAGCTTCTGTATGCGTCTGCTTTCCGACTTGACATCTCGTCATAGTGACATTTTATATCTTGACATAAATAATTTTATTCATTATTTTACTTTAACGCAGGAGACTATGTATCTGCCCCTTAAGTTTAAGAAAGACCTCGCTACATTGATAGCATATAATATACATAATTCTGTTATAGGAAGTAATGTACAAAATATTTCTGTAGTTAGTAACATTACTAACTCAAATTCTTTAAACTAGTTGATACGACAAAAGAAGGTTTTTCTGATCGAATTTTTACTGAGGTAAATAAAAAAAAATCTTCTGGCAAAAAACTTCCTATAGCAAAGACAAAGGAAAAATCTAATATTTTGAAAATTTTACATCAAAATATTCAGGGTTTTTCCAGCAAAATTTTAGAAGTTGAAATGTTCTTAGAAAAAACTAAATTTGACATTTTATGTCTCACTGAACACTGGCAAAAAGATCACCAAATGTTAATTAATTATGATAATTATTGTATAGCCAGTTCTTTCAATCGAAAGTCTGCTTTACACGGTGGGTCACTGATTTTAGTTCGTAACAGTTTTAAAATTAAGAACCGTACAGATATTGTTGGACTTTCGGTTGAAAGATGTATTGAAATATCTTGTGTTGAGCTGGACAAGCATGTTGTAGTATGTGTATACCGACCTCCCGCTTATCAAAATTTTTCTTTGTTTGAGTTAGTAATGGAAGATGTTTTAAAAATAGTGACCAAAGTAAATAAGTTTGCGGTAGTGTGTGGCGACTTTAATGTAAATATTTTAGAAAATACTTCCTATAGTACCAAACTTTTAAGTCTTTTTAAAAGTTATAATTTAGAGCATGTATTTTTTGAACCTACTAGGGTGACGTCATCCTCGGCTACCTGTATTGATAACGTATTTTGTAACTGCGATTATTTTGATAAAAGTATCATAAACTCGCTTCAGTCGGACCACTCGGGTCAAAGTGTTACTTTTAATTATTCTCGAGTAACCCAGAAGATAGATATAGAAACCAGGAGTCTAACGAACGACAGGTTAGAAAAGTACAAAAACACGTTACTAGAAAAACTGCCCTGTCACAATTATAATCCTAACAACCCTAATAACTCATATGAAGATTTATTCACATTGATTAATACTGAATTCAGTAAAATTTTCACTATTAGGAAAAAGCAAATCATTGTAAAATTCAAGTTCAGTGACTGGGCTACCGCTGGTATTCGCAAAAGTAGAGACAGACTTTTTGAATTATATGAGATAAGAAATTATTCAAATGACGACAGTTTCATTGAATATGTAAAAAATTATTCAAAATTGTTTAAATTAGTTTGTTTAAAAGCAAAATCATTTTTCCTACGGAAAAAAATACAGTCTGCTGATAACAAAATTAAGGCTGTATGGAATGTTATAAACAGTGAAACTGGTAAAGTGAAACCGCGTGACAATCAAATCACACTTCATACAAATCGCGGAACCATTAGTTCAAACGTAGAAGTGGCTCAAGAATTTGAAACCTTTTTTACTAATATTCCTTTGAAAACAACAGAGTCACTCAATTCATCATCTTCACTTGCTAGCGGTTTACTTCAAAAGAATGTGGACGCCTGCGAAACTGAATTTGGGTTCAATCATGTCACCCCTAACGAAATTGTTAAAGCCTTTAAAAGTATTAAAATGAAAACTACTGAGGACCTATGGGGAATGTCAGTAAAAGTCTGCAGTGCGATCATTGATACTATATCTCCATATTTAGCTGTTATATTCAATGATTGTGTCGATCATGGTACTTTTCCTGACTTAATGAAAAAAAGTAAAGTAGTTCCATTATTCAAAGCTGGTGACAAAAAAGATCCCAGTAATTTTAGACCAATATCAGTCTTACCTGTACTTAGTAAAATTTTTGAGAAGGTTATACTCAATCAAATGCTTTCGCACTTTAATAGAAATAACTTACTACATGACCATCAATTTGGTTTTACGAAAGGGCGCAGTACAACGGATGCCGGAACTGCACTTTTAAAATACATTTTTGGCGCGTGGGAAAAATCTGAAGATGCTATTGGTATCTTCTGTGATCTATCCAAAGCATTTGATTGCGTAGATCATAGCACATTGTTGTTAAAACTTGAACATTACGGTGTTAAGAATAATTCACTTAAACTACTTAAGTCATATTTGGAAAACAGGATTCAAAAGGTACAAGTAAACAAAACGAAATCACTGGGATCTGTTGTCAAAATTGGCGTACCTCAAGGGTCCATATTAGGGCCATTTTTATTCCTTATTTATATTAATGACCTGTACTGTAGTGAAGAATCTGTCAAAGATTGTGTTATTTGCTGATGATACTTCATTAATATTCAATGTAAGTAGAAAATCACAAAATTATAACGAAGTCAATGATGCACTTGGACAGATTCATGCATGGTTTACTGTTAACAATTTAGTCCTAAACGCCAAAAAAACTAAATGTATTAAATTTGCACTACCAAATGTAAGGTCTACTTCACATAACATAGTATTGAATAATGAACCATTAGATTTTGTAAATAGTACAGTTTTCTTAGGGTTAATACTAGACTCTAAACTTCAATGGGGCCCTCATATAACGGCTCTTTCTGGTCGATTGAGCTCGGCTGCATATGCTGTCAGAAAAATCAGACAACTTACTGATGTAGCTACCGCAAGGCTGGTTTACTTTAGCTACTTCCATAGCATTATGTCTTATGGCTTACTGCTTTGGGGCCGAGCAGCTGATATACATTCAATATTCGTTTTACAAAAGAGAGCTATAAGAGCAATTTATTGCCTGAAGACTCGTGATTCCCTGAGAGAACTGTTCAAGGAAATCAACATAATGACAGTGCCATGCCAGTATATCTATGAAAATATTATGTATGCTAGAAAGAACATTCATCAATTACCTAAAATTTGTGACAGGCATAATTTTAATACTAGAAATAAGCACAAAATTGATCAACCATATACTAGATTAACTAAAGTCAATACATCTTTCGTTGGTCTGTGTGTACGATACTACAACAAAATACCTGACAATATAGTGCAATTACCTGAGAGAAAGTTTAAAGAATGTGTAAAGCAAACGTTATGTAAAAAAGCTTACTATAGATTAGATGACTATATGAATGACAAAGAGGTATGGTGCTCTGATATTCCAGCGAAACACAAGAAACACATTGTAAAAAGCCGACTCTTAAAGTAGGCCGTGCTGCAGTGGTTTCTTGCCGTTTCTTTTACGCTGCCACAGCACGATCCGAAACGGCGTAGACTCGCTCTATTTGAATTGTATTCTGCATGACATTCAATAAGTATTCTGTAAAGAATCTACATTGAATAAAATAATCTGAATCTGAATCTGAATCTGACTCTTCATACACGCTCATCAAACGTTGCTTAAGAGCTAGGTACTTGCCAGTGCTCGGTGGTGTGGCCAGTAAATCCGATACCTGTTGGATTACCCGCTTGCCAAGTTTGGAGATGAGTAGCTGATACTTCGACTCGTCACTAGCCTTTTGAGGCGAAACCGCCGCTTCGTATTGTATGAACCACAATGCCGGTTGATCGGTCCAGAAGTCCGGAATTCGCGAAGCTACCGAAATCAGCACGACGTCAGGTTTCGCGTCCTGCTGTTGGTCCTGGTTCTGGTCTTGGTGCTCGTTCTCGTGGTCGTTCGACATTTTAAAGAACGCGGTAACTGGAGCGCGCCGATGAAAAATATGTGCACTACGTATAGATACGCGATAGCTAGATAGATAGCTAGCCGTAAGATGAGTCGCCCTCGATTACAAACTGCGCACGTTAAAGTCTATTCACACACAGGGAATCACCAATGTAGGACTAGGTCGTTGGTTTACGATAGATCAGAAGGATTTTAGGGTTTAGTGTTCGATGAAAAGACAGTTTGGCAGTTCACGAAAGTCCGAGTATATTGGCACAGAAATTAGTTACAGTTTATCAATTAATTTGTCCTTATGGACCGGCTACTAGGTAGGACACGCGAGCGACGACTGACTCGCTCTGCGAGGCGAGGCAAAAATGCTGACAAATAATTTTACATTAATGTGTGGGTTACACCCCTACATATTCAAGAATTGGTCCCCAGGTACAAAAAGTGCGAAAAACGGCCACTTTTAGCAGTTATTGTATCTGTAACTAGAAGTTTATTTGGCAACCTGGGGGCCAACTTTACGCAAATGCAGCCTGTGGGCCAACTTTACGCAAATGCAGCCTGTGGGCCAAATTTACGCAAATGCAGCCTGTGGGCCAACTTTACGCAGCGGCCGTACAACGCGCTACGCGTACAGTACAACGATGCGCTCAGGATTGTGTTGAAATTGCCGCGTTGTTGTAGCGCCTTTGCAATGTTTGCGGAAGCCCATATAGACGACTTTTATGGTGTCATACGTAAACGGAGCGCTCCATTAATGACTCGCTTATGGGCCAGCCCTAATAGAATCCTGAGAGCACTGTTCGGGCGGTGGGATGCACCGATGATGCGAAGGTGGTTGCAGCTGCATGCCACTGCATCCCCTTTCATTAAATAATTTGTTAATTTTAGTTTAGTATAGGTTTGACATTTGCATGATAATTTCCAATTTTATTTTAATTTTGAATTTAATTATTATTTAATTTTTGTATTTAATTATAATTTAATTTTGTATTTTAATTTTGTCATTTGTTTTTATAATTAATTAATTATGGGTCACTGGCCTGAAATTTATAAATAATTTTATTTATTTATTATTTATTATTAAATAGGTTCTAAAGAAACTCGGGTACCTTTACTTCAATCTGTCTCTCCGGATTTCCGATAAATTTTGTATTTAGCGAGTAATATTTTTTTAACTGATGGGGGCGCTAGTGGACGGGAGGTAGCCTCATAAGAAAACTTTACATATTTTATCACTAAACGACTCATGAGTAGTGTTACACAAAATTATGTACTTCGTCAACTCAACCAAACTTCGCGCAGTACCTGGGCGACCCAGCTAAGCTCTGTATAATTAAAATATCATCGGATGAGCAAGCTATGCTACTCAACAACAGATGGCGCTGTAAGTTTCTTAAACGCACTAAAACGCGCAAAGAAATTATTAAAAACACGGTGAAAACGAATTTTCCCAGACATGAGACCTAGCTAGATCGATTTTTCGCGCCCAAAAACCCCCGTATGGTAAATTTCATCGAAACCGTTAAAGCCGTTTTCGAGAAACCGATTACAAATATATATACAGTACCTGGGCGACCGCTCTATAAGCCGCCTCATCATAAAAATATAATCGAGTAAGCAAGCTATGCTACTCGCCACTCAACAACTCGCTGTAGGTTTGTAAAAATCGGACAAAATGAATTTTCCCAGACATGATCGACTTTTCGCCCCCAAAAACTCCCAGATGTTAAATTTCATCCAAATCGTTAGAGCCGTTAAAAGTAAAGGATATACATTTTCTTCACCTTGTCTGGCACAAAAAGACAGCTCTGCTCCAACATCCATGTTCTAACTTCTAAGAACTCATCATCCGTCTAGATTATTTACACTCTTAAAAGGCTGATTGATTAAGTATGTAGTTATTAGACTCTCTCGACGTCTACATAAATCGCTAAAACCCAATTCGCCCACTGGGTCTACATCGGCGTGAAGATATCCATCTGTCAATGGCTGGAATAGTAGTCCAGTCAATCTACAATATGACAATGCAATACAAAATACAAACTTTATTTATAAATTAAGACTTAGGTTATCTTACATTAATAAAATACGAAAAATAGGCATGGATATATGGTTGGAACCTAATTCCTAAACTAGGTAAAAACCTGTAACTTAGGGATCAGTGATTGTCTGACGTGCAGTCGTGGGACGTTAGTCAACATACCATTATCATGTATGGGGAAATTAAAAAAGGAAGGAAGGAAGGGAAGTTTCATTAAATGCACATTCAGAGAAATTAATTTTAAATAAGGTTATTTGAAGCTGTAAATAATTAAAACCGTCAATTTAGTAAAAACATATTTTTTTGTAAAAGTACCAGTATGAGCTGACCTGTGCTACTGGTAAATATTATGGGTTGAGTTCACTTTATACTGGTTTTGAGAATATCAACGTTATGTTGGGGATTACTGTGGTTTTAAATTTTTGAATGTTTTTACTGGTAATTTACAATCATCCCCTAAAGTGCATTTAATGCAACCCTCTCCATACAAACTTTCGTAGATTGACTGGACTATAGTGCTAGTTTAGGATTAGCATAAATTCAGGTGTCAAATCTGCAAGTCCAATTAGGACCATCGAATTTCGGAGCTATCGAGAGGTTTATTGGCTGGGGAGATCTTTGCAGTCGTTTTAGTGAATTGTAGCGATTGGTGTTTAAATCTATACCGAGTATTAATCGATTAAGGGCCAGTCTCACCGCTTTTTACTAAGTTCCAGATAGCTTATCTGCTAGTTAGTTCGGTCCTACGTTCTATCAGATAGTGAAAATGTTTTGTTTCATAAGTGCCTGATTGCTCTAACTGACAGATGAACACAGGCATAAATTAAGACATATTTAGCTGGCAGATATTTTATCTGTCAGCTTATTATAGTATAGGGAACTATAGCAGCAAGCGGTGAGACTGGCCCTTAATCAGTTAGAAAAATTTGTAGGGCTTTTTGTGTAAAGTCCATCCGGGGAAGTACCACTCCCTGTGTTTCAGTTTGAAGGTAAAGGGAACCGTCAAATTACCGGCACATGAGAAATTTCACTTTACTTTTCAAGATGAGGAACGCGCTTTGCTGTCGTATTAGTGTCAAAATGCCACAAATAAGAAAGTGGGTGCTGCAAGCGGTGGTGATTACTTACCATCAGACGGCCCATTTACTCGTTTGTTGACTAAACTTGTTTACAAAAAATGTAGATTAGTGCAAAAACTAACGATACCGTCTTTTTCTACTACACTCGAAAAACAAAACCCTCCTGTTTTGAGGCTGTCGGGTGCAAAGGAAAAGCCGTTCAGTTGTATGATCTAAGCAACAGAAGTGCGTTTCTTGTGCATGGCACGTTGAGACCTTAGAATAGGCGATAATGGGCTGATAGGAGCTGAATTACCTCCCTTTCTAACAAAGGGCAGAATGCGCGTGCTAGAACGGAGCGGATTCGCGCTGCTTTACGTTTTTCGCTCAGTTTAGCATTTTTCTCAAAATCTGTACCCATAATATTAATTATCAAATAGCTATATGCATAATGTATTGAATAATGTGTAAAAGTTTTGGCATCAATATGGGTACTTAAGAAAAACGGTTTAAATGCAAAAAGCAGAGGTAACTTTGGATTTTTTTTATGGCGTACAAAATATATTTAATCGTGTTTCGGAGTCGGCCATATTCTTGGAAAGATGCTTAATTATCATAGGATTTTTTGTCACGGCCATATATTCATCACTTTCGTTAAAAACCTGCTCAAGTGAAGCGTATTTAGCTCTTATCAGCCCCTTAAGTCAAATATAATACCATCTAACACCTTCACAACTCTTGTCAAGGATTACGAGTTCAAAAGGAAGGTTTGCAGATAGTACGACCATCTTTTCCCTACACTATAAACAATTTCTACCAAGTTTTATGGATCAAGTGCCATTATGCGCCGGGAGGAAAAAATATTGTAGTGTTACATACATACATAATATCACGCCTCTTTCCCGTCGTGGTAGGCAGAGACCACAGTCCTCTACCTGCTACGATCTTGAGACACTTCCCTTGCTTTTTGTACTTTCATCAATCCTTTCATACATGCTCCTCGGTTTAGAGTACTTTTAACCTAAAAAATATTAAAGTTATTATCTAATTGGTTAAGATTCCACATGGGGTGGGAGAAAACAAATACCTAACGTCCTGAATTTGGTTCTGGTACGTTCGTCGAGGCCTTCCCCTTTCAACGTTTCCATTTACTCTCGCCTTATAGATCTCTTTCGTCAATCTTTGTTCATTCATCCTTTCTACATAACCAAACCATCTCAGCATCCCTTTCTCAATTTTAGTCACTACGTTTTCTTTCACGCCACAACGTTCTCTGATCACACTATTTCTAATCCTGTCACTCAATTTCACATCAATCATATTCCTCAAAGCTCTCATTTCTACTGCATTAATTCTGAGTACTTTCATGCTTTTTCTGCCATATACCCAGCTTTTACCGTTAGCGCGCTTTTGCTAGGTCTGTGCGTACATCAGTGTCGGTACCAAAACGCCGCTATGAACATCCAGTAGTGTTATAAAGAAGTAATCCAGCCTTGTAACGAAATGAAACTGCGTGTCTAAAACATGACATGTTAGATGTCTGAAAATCTAGATAGAGACTTTCACATATTTTCTCGGTTAAGTGTCCTCTTACGTAGGCAAATGTACGTCTTTTAGGGTAAATATGCTTTCAATACCTTTTCGGAAATTGAGTGATACCCAGCAGAACCGTGTATTCTGTACTTGAACTGTGACATTTAGGCCGTACATATTCTCCTTTATGTAGATTTTATCTTGAATATTAATTTGGTTACTGGACTGCGAACAATTACATGTGAAAACATTTTGGAACTCGATTTACGCTGTGTGGTTACGATTACTAAGTTGCATTTAGTGCCGGCAAAGAATAGTACTAACCCTCCTCTAGTCGTGGATGTCATAAGAGGCGACTAAGGGTTAATGAATCAGAGGATCGGCAGCAGCATTCTTCTGTGTATCGTATCATCTTACTTTCTGCGGTCACCAACAACTGCGGTCCATGGTGCCAGCCGTAACGCTTATTTCGTTTCTTACATTTCGTTGTGGTTGCAAGAGAACCTTACTCAACCTGACAAACCTATCAGCGACCACAACGCTCGAGCCGAGCGAGCGAAGCGAGCGTGCCAAGGTAGCGGCCGGCAAATGCCAGACGCAAATTATTTTTTCGACTTTAAAAATATTGTCATGAAACTGAACTCGTTAAGGTTTTGGATCAAAAACCTGGATTTATTTAGGTTTGATATTGATTGAGTATTGATATCTGATAAAATAAATGAATCAAGATTTGGTCTTCTTCCGGTTTTTTTTTTCAAAAGTTAAAAAACTGATTTCAATCGTAAAACTGCGTCAATATACATTCAGGTCTTACAGCAATGCGTCTAACCGCGCAAGCCCGTTTTTTGCGCGCGAAAATCGTGTTACTCTATCATTCCGGCTATCCAATGATGATCTTGTAAGTAAAGTATGAGTCCGCGACTGAGGAATCCAGAAAGGTCAACCGCACGGCATAAAGTCAAAAGTACTACCGACTACCTACTGACGTTTTGTTGGGTGTACCACAGGCCTGAAGGAGGTGAATTTGCTCACTGTAATTTTTTTGAGCATAGGTCGAAATACAAAAAACCTTTGTCGACTTCCCATACAATTTGCACTATTGTTTGATGTAAAATATGACCCCCGAGGAAAGTTGTTCAGTCTAATACGACTACGACAAAAAAATAATCTCAAACGAACCTGATAAAATTCGATAATGAAAAATGTTTTTCACCTCACCAGCTCGGAAAACTTTTCTGTATCGGTCGGATTCTGCGTGAAGTCATTTTTATCCGCAAGCGTGGGAATTTATTTAGGAGCCGGTCGTGTCCCGCTGCTGGCCAAAGGCACTCGTTTGGTTTCAATTATAGAACATGGCGGACACTCGAAATTCTAATCTTCATGTTATTCCTTACATTATGTTATCTACTCCACTGGCAACAACTCATCACAATCAAACGTGGAGTAACTGCAAACACATATTTCCTAGGCAGTGCTTCCATCCTTCCACACATCCCGGTTTTGAGCTAGCGTCTGCCATTGACGAGAGTGTTCGTTCAACTCGTCCCGCCATCTCTTTCGAGATCGACCACGACGTTTTCTGGCGTTTGGCTCTCAAGTGGTGGTTAATTTAGCCCAAAGTAGATTTGGCATGCGGGCAACATGACCGGACCAATCCCATTTGAGAAAAGCGGCTTTTTGGGCTACATCTTTGATTTGGGTCTGAGATTGCAGCGTCGTATTTCTAACTCGGTCAACAAGCCTGACCCCGAGTATGCTGGTCTCCATACCCAGTTGACAAACCTTGAGTTTGGACTTCTGAATGTCCGTCAAAGACCTAGTCTGAGCTCCGTAGGTAAGGATGGGAAGAATGCATATGTCCATGAGTAGGAAGTGTTAGATAATCGGTCCAAGTCTGCGTACAAAGGTAAATAATGGCCGCATGCGTGGAATAGATTTTGAAATTAGGACCTAACGATGAATTGGCGCTATTCGTTAGCATTTTCCTCACTGTAGTTGGGTGAAAAATTGTCTATTTTACTCGACTGCAAAGTTATTTAGCGTCTCGTGCCTTGAAATTCTCGCGACGTTCAGGATCCTTTTTTTTGAACCACTCGCTTCGCTCGAGGCTCTATTCTAGAATCTTTCGAAAACAACCATTTTGCTGCCTTGTATAACAAATAAATATTATCGTCTCAGTTTTCGGGAGAAGTCTCTTTACAGGTGTATAATAATACTTAGTCCTACTAATTAATATTATAAACGCGAAAGTTTGTAAGTATGGATGTTTGTTACTCTTTCACGTAAAAACTACGAATGGATTTTAATGAAACTTTTCATTAATATAGCTTATACATCAGAATAACACAATTTATCCTGCGCAGACGAAGTCGCGGGCACCAGCTAGTTTTAAATAATTTTAAAACTATACCTCACGAATCCAGATTTCCATCAAGTGTTTAGGCCATTAGCTAGACGGATTTATCTGCCTGGATACCCGATTATCGATCGACTGACTGGTTGGCCGAATCAGTTCACCGTTATCATCGGCTTACAACTGCTACGGCTGGGCGGTAGTTTGTACCTACTAGAGCTACTTACATGCTCTGCTTTAATAGATAATTTATACATACTACATTCGCATACAAATCTTTCGCCTTTCTTACTCTACCCTATATACTAATAATTATAGCGAGTTAAGGCTATACTCGTACCGTCGCTAAAATTAGCAGCTACACACTCGTCAATGTTAATTTCGACCTCATTCACACGTCAATAACGTTCACATCAGCGTGCCTTGCAACGTGGCTGCTACGACCAACGGTGACCCCGAAATTCACAAAATGAGAGAATAAAATTGTATTTTTTTCTATGTTATTGCAAAAATATTCAAAAAGAAAATGACCACATCATTAGATATTGTTTTGTCTATAATATTGTAATTTTTCATATATTTTTGATAAAAAATGTAGCAGTAAAATGGTTACTAGTGGGAAATAAAATATTAATAAAAAAGCTTTTTTTAAAACAAGCTTTTATAAGAAAAATTGTACTAAAACGAAAAAAATAATTTTATCTACACTCATTTCGTAATCTTTGAATTATGATTCAAAAAGTTGATACATAAGGCTGAATATTACGCAGAGTATGTATAAAAAATTAAAAAGTTACCATTACGTAACGATTTTTGTATGAAAATTTTGCAAAGGTGTTACGTAATTTAACTTTTTAATCATTACATAACACTTGGATAAAATTCTTCTTGAACCTAAACCTTTTTAAAGAAGACTGAATATAAGGTCTTTTAGAGAGACGGTTATCAATTTAACAGTTTTTCTTAGTAGCTGTCAAATATCAGTAGCATATTTACGAAGTGTACCTTTTAAACAACCTATTAATTTGGAGCAGTTACAGTAACAGTTACTATAGTTACAATTATTTCATCTGTGGTGGAAAAGATGCGCGCGCAGCCTGGAATCATAGTAGGCCTTGGAGATAGGTATTAGATTTGCCGCCATTTTTAAATATTTACCATTTTCAAGTAATTCGTGCCTGTAAAAATTTATTGTAAAAGTAGAAACAGCGGTACAGGCAGGGCACATGCAGTGACACCTAGAGATTCTCTTGAAGTGGCTACTAAAATAACTTACGATCTTTTTCCATAGAAGTCCATAAAATTGAACGACAAAACCTACAGTGAATTGGGAAATATCGAAAATCAAAAAGAAAACCACGTCACTTTAAGAAAATGTTTCGCTTGTTTATTTCAAAAACCTAGCAGACAAATATAAGGCGGCTTCTTTACACACATAACAGTAAACAGTAACTGAAATATGTATAGGTACATAATGTAAGTTGCCTTTTTTGTTTACTTACCTTTGTTAGCGATGGCAAACATATTTAAAACATTTTGGCTCTTTTCAATAACTTTTACCCGATTTTATCCAAAATTATTCGTACAAATTTCGTTCCGAGTGGTGGCAACACGAGGACATTCTCCTCTCGACGGGAGTATCGGAACCATTCGAGTCATCTAATATTTTGAAAAAAAGCTGGATACTTTCTTAATTAGTTTGTACGTGTTATCCTACGATCCAGTATTAAAATGTGTATCGATTAAATATATATCTTTTATTGGAATCTCTTGATAACGCTAAAAGTTCAGAAGTGAAAAAAGAATCTGCTCACTGGTATGTATTGCATGATTTTATACCCTACCTACCCACTCTGTTTATCTTGGTGTACCTATAAACTTAAATACTTACTGTCTTTTACTTTCCACGTTGTGTTTTCTGTCTCATTTAATAAGATAAATAAATAATATAAATAATTCTGTTTTGAAATATGTATTTCGAAACAATATTGGTATAGAACTACCCACCAAAAAAAATATATAGTTAGTGCCACACAGGTACGGTCAACCGCACGTCGGTAGAAACTTTTTTAACTCTATTACCATGCCATAAGGTCCAAAAGTGTTTCTGCTGATGTGCTGTTGAGTGTACTCTCGGTCGTTGGACGACATTGCCGGGGACGCTGCTGTCGTATATTTTGCTCGTAACATGTAGAATTCTCAATGCAGCGGTTTTACAAAGTACAAAGTAGAAAAGGTAGTATGTTTTAGTTCCGATATTACCCACCTGACATGATAGCCCTGTTGTACCTACTCTAGTTCTGTGGTCATAAAGGGATGTCCACACACATGGGCGAGAAGCACACGCGAGACTGCTAGAGTAGATTCCTACCCGTCTCGTTCCGGGTGCTCAGCTACGTGGCCGTGTTCTCGCAGTAAATCTTGGTGTAGGCGTGGGGATACCACAGAATAAACAACCACGTACGGTCAGACACATATAAGATTATGCACTAGTGGTCTTAATTTATATGCTCCTAAGGCGTAGTGGTCGGCGACCCTTGACTGTATGTCTTTTCTACTTAAAATGTAATTTATTTGCATATTGTACAATATGTAATGATGAAGTAAATGTGTAAGTTAAAAGTATTCGGTAAAGATACTTATTTAATGAGACAAGTCAATTTATTTTCTGCTACGATGTTTTATATCGACATATGTATACATATTTTATTGTATTTTGTTAAGTGCGTTGGTTATATTTTCACTTATTTTTAATTGTGGTTCTTCTCCCTTCCGTTCATTCCTTTATAATAAATGACTGACTTACTTAAATAAAAAAAATATATTATTATAAGAAGGCGAGATACTAAAACTACCAAAAAATGTCAGAGTCAGATCGAAGTGTTATTACCCCTGAAATGAACAATGAAATCAGGAACAGAAAGAGGGCAAGGAGTGGATCTCCAGTATTAGCTACAAATAACAAGCGCCGGTATCTGTCACGTGGTCGATCCCGAGAAAGGGGTTCGCCAAAGGATCAGAATAATAAACATAAAAATAGACGGAGACGATCGCGAACAGACCATCGCAGAAGTAGACGTATGGGGAGAAGTCGATCCCGCTCAGAACGACAAAATCATTCTCGGAAGACACGTAGTAAGAGTAAGAGAAATAGGAGCACAACTCGTAGTCATAGCAGTGGTTCGAGCGATAGCACCACAAGCAATGATTCCTCGTCAAGTGATACTTCACATTCAAAGTCAAGGCGTTCGAAGCGCCATGGATACCGTAGACGGACGAAAGAAAAAAATGTCGTGGAAAGATTTATAGATGCAATCAGCAACCATGGACGCAACACATATGTAGGCGCACATGACGTAATACCTAATTTTGATCCTTGTCAAAGAACACAATCTGTGAAAACTTGGCTTAGAAAGGTAAACGAGACTGCGGCAATTTACAAATGGACCGACACACAAACTATTTTTCATGCGCTACCCAAGTTGTCTGGCTTAGCTCTGTCATCAGTTAATTTAAACTGGAAGGAATGGCAAAGAAAATTATTACAAACTTTCCCGGATGACCGAAACTATGCAGATAGGCTCTCTGAAATGCTATCGAGACGGAGCCGTAAAGAGGAAACCCTTGAAGAATATTTTTACAATAAAGCAAGGCTTGTGAGTCACTGTAATATAAAAGGCAAAGATGCAGTTGATTGCATTATACACGGAATTTACGACAGTAACATAAAGTTAAATGCCCAAGGTGCTAATTTCAAGAAGACGACTAAATTATTAAAATATCTACGCAACATAACGATACAAAATCCAAATAAGGATGCTAGAAAGCCGAATCCAACATCGAAAATACCCAATACATCCTCTACCAATCAGGACGGCAAAAATAATAAAACTCTTAGCAGATCAGGTCGTATATGCTACAATTGTTCAGAACCTAGCCACACTTCACCTAAATGCAAAAAGGAAATTCAAAAATGCACAAGATGCGGCCGCATGGGACATAAAGTAGAATACTGTAGAATCGACCGAAACGCTGAGAATAACTCATCTACTGCAACTACAAACAACACTACTAACACTAGCAACACTAATAGAGTTCAAAAGATAACAGCAGAAAATGGGACAGGTCATATATACAATAAGTGCGTGGAAATTAACGAGGTTAAAAGGACTGCTTTTGTAGATTTTGGAAGTCAGTGCAGCCTAATAAAGAAAAGTACAGTTGATGAGCTGAACCTTCAAATAAATTGCACAGATTTACCAATTATTAAAGGATTTGCCTTCGGTTCCATGCAGCCAATGGGAAGGGTACAATTTGATATATCTTTTGACTTTGTGAAAACGAATATTGAAGCATTTGTGGTACCCGATGATTATTTAAGCACAGATTTGCTCTTCGGCCAAAATATCACCGAAATGCCAGAAATTATAGTCTACAAAACCAGTTCAAGCTTGATAATGTATTCGAACGATGCTGAGCTTAACAAAATCCAAATATTTAACTTTGAAGATGTAACAATAAAAAATATGCAAGCTATAAAAGTACGCTGCGATGCTGGCTATACAGGACACGTTTACTTACCAGGAAATACATCATTCAAGGAGAGCGAAGAACTCATAACTTTACCGGGTATATACTCTATCACCGATGGCCAAGGATTTGTGCCCATTATAAGCTTTTCTGATAAAGAAGTTCTGCTGAAGAGAGACAAGCTTATAGCTCGAGGACGGTTATTACCCATTCAAAATGACTCTTTACCTACGAAACCTCCAGCAGAATTCGAGGTAAAAAGAATGACCCTTACTAGTAATGATGACTATACGATAAAGTTTAAAAGTGACAAAAATATAACGTTAGATATGTTAAATACTGACAGTGCCATGACACAAAAACAAAAACAAGGACTACTGGACTTAGTAAATGAATTCAGAGACTGTTTTGCATTGGATTTAAGCGAATTAGGGACAACTGACATAACTGAAATGCATATCCAACTACATGACAATGTACCGGTATCCTACAAACCTTATCGGCTACCACAGAGTGAAAGAATGATAGTACGCGATCTGATAAACGAACTTCTTGACAAAAATATTATTCGGGAGTCCTACTCATCTTACGCAAGTCCCATAGTTTTAGTTAGGAAGAAAAATGGCGAATATCGCTTATGCGTGGACTATCGGACGTTAAATAAAAAAACTGTTAAGGATCTATACCCGATGCCCTTAATAGACGACTTATTGGATCGCCTTAGCGGACAGGTGTATTTCACTAGCCTCGATCTTAAGTCGGGATATTATCAAATACCCATGGCGGAGGGTTCTAAACATCTTACAGTTTTCGTAACGCCCGATGGGCACTACGAATATACGCGCATGCCTTTTGGCTTAGTGAATGCCCCAGCGGTATTCCAACACATGATTAATAAAACACTTGGAAAAGATAGGCATGAATTAGCCATCCCTTATATGGATGACATTTTGTCACCTGCATCATCAATCGAAGAAGGCTTACTCAAATTACGTAAGATTTTTGTTTCTTTACGAAGTTCCGGATTGACACTGAACATAACAAAATGCAACTTTTTTAAGAAGAAGCTAGATTATTTAGGGTACGAGGTGTCAAATGAAGGTTTGCGACCAGGAAATAAGAAAATTGAAGCTGTGGCTTCGTTTCCAACTCCCACTAATGTGCATCAAGTAAGGCAATTCGTGGGGCTAGCCAGCTTTTTCCGTAGGTTTATTCCTAGCTTTGCAGCTATAGCCAAACCACTGACGATTCTAACCAAATCTAACATGCCCTGGCAGTGGGGACAAGATCAGGAAGTGGCTTTTCAAAATATTAAATCCAAACTTATGGAAAAACCAATCCTTGCACTATACAATCCGAAGTATTTGACAGAAGTACATTGTGATGCAAGCAAGTTAGGCTTAGGCGGAATATTATTGCAAAAACCTGACGAAAAATCCCCTCTAAAGCCAGTAGCATATTTTAGTAAGCAGACAACTAGAGAAGAAGAACAATTTCATTCCTATGAGTTAGAAACCCTAGCTGTGGTTTTATCATTAAAGAAATTTCGCACGTATTTAATTGGGATCCCGTTCAAGGTGTATACTGACTGCAATGCGCTAAGAACTACGTTAACTAAAAGAGACCTTGTGCCTCGCATTGCCCGTTGGTGGCTGTTATTACAAGAATACAATTTTTGTATAGATTATAGACCTGGAGAAAGCATGCGCCATGTGGACGCTTTGAGCAGGAACCCAATTCGAAGTAGTGATGACTCCGATGACTTAAATGATGCACGAGAGTTTGAAATAATGAACATTACCATCACAGAATGGTTAGAAACAGTTCAAATGACAGATCCAAAACTTAAGTTAGTGAGAGATGTTTTAAACAGTAACAGCAAAGATATAAAAGATGTAATAGATAATTATGTCATTAAAGATAATAAAATATATCGGAAAGTCGGTGAAGATTTAAAGTGGGTGGTACCTAACAATGCAAGATGGCGCGTGTGCCAGCTAGGCCACGATGAAGCTGGTCATTTTTCATTTGATAAAACGTTCGATAAAATTAAGCAGGACTATTGGTTTCCCAAAATGAACAGGTTTATCCGTAAGTATGTTGCTGGATGTTTAAATTGCGCGTACAATAAGGCATCGACGGCTAAAACTAGCGGGTTTCTACACCCAATACCTAAAGGAAACATTCCATTCCATATTCTGCATATGGACCATCTAGGCCCGTTTGTTAAAAGTAGGGTTGGTAATTCATATATATTAGGTGTTATTGATGGCTTTAGTAAATTCATTTTTATCAGAGCTATTAAGAACCTGAAAAGTAAATCAACTATAAAGATCTTGACTGAAATATTTAGTATTATAGGTAGTCCGAAGGTTATAGTATCAGACAGAGGGACATGTTTCACATCGTCAATTTTCAAGAAGTTTGTTGAGTCTATTGGGGCGCGACACGTTCTAAATGCAGTTGCAACACCACGCGCTAACGGCCAGATTGAACGCTTTAACCGAACTATTCTGGAATCGTTAGCAGCATCTAATCACGGTTTAGATGAACGCGACTGGGACAAACATTTAAACAAAGTACAATGGAGTTTGAATAATACCCAAAATAAGACTACGGGAACCTCTCCGTCAGAAATCGTATTTGGGAGACGAACAATTAATCCTATCGAAGGTCACTTGCTAAATTCCGTTCAAAAATCTCCCGTTTCTGATGAAGAGCCACCCGCCGCAAGCACACTTGACAAAACTTCTATTGAAGAACTGAATAATACTAGAGACACAATACGGAGTTTAGTTGAGGAAAGAACCACAAAAAAACAAAAAAATATGAAAGATTACTACGACCAAAAGAAAGCGCCTACTAAGTTCTTTGCGTTAGGAGATCTTGTCATGATACCAAACCATCACCTTCCTGCGGACGGTAAAAGTAAAAAACTGTGCCCCAAATTCAAGGGCCCTTTCAAAATAACCGCAGTACTTAAAAATGACCGATATGAGATATCTACCATTGAGGGTCATTCTAAACGTAAATATAAAAGCATTTATCCTGCTGATGCATTAAAACGGTGGGTTACTTTTGCTACATCTGATATTAGTGACCATGACGATAATTTAAATACTGAAGACTCAAGTGACATTAGTTGTACCGATCAATAGTGACTAGATGCAAAGACTGCTTAAACATTGCACAAAAATATTAATTATTCAATCCTTTCCTTTTCCTTAACCCTCCTAACCCCTTTTCCTATAGCCAATGTTGCAGATAGAAATAACGAATTGATGAATAGCCAACTGCCGTAAAACTTATTGATGTTGAGGCCTTAGAAGGGAATAAAAATTGTAAGTACCTAATATTGTTGTATTATAGTATTTCCTTGTAGAGTGAAATATTCTGCTGAATGCAGTGATCGCTAACTTATTTATTAAAGTGAAATATACTGCTTATAATGCAGTGATCACTAATTACTTATTAAAGTGAAATATACTGCTTATAATGCAGTGATCACTAATTACATATTAAAGTGAAATATACTGCTTATAATGCAGTGATCACTATATAGTTATTACAGTGAAATATACTGCGGATAATGCAGTGATCACTAATTAATTATTAAAGTGAAATATACTGCTTATAATGCAGTGATCACAAATCCATTAATTATGTAATGTATGCTACCTAACTTTGAATTAAATAATTTTATTGTAGCTAGAAATACAAAGTATTACATTGTTTTAATGACAGTGAATAATCACAAAATAATTATAATTTGTTATTCTAACTGAATTAAAATTGCAAATTTTGGTAAGTCGCTTTTTGAAATATCGAATTAAATTTCCTAAAGTCATTCTTTTGTTTTCACAGGAGCCCCACATAACAACATGGAATATATTTTGCGATACGAAGCTCTACGCCCAAGTTTGATTTTTCGTTGATCCAAAAATTAAGAGGGAAGGAAAAGAAGACCTTTTTTTTGGACGACTATAATTTTAGTTAGAATAAATTGTGTGATTTTCATTGAGTCAGAATAAGTACCTATATAAGTTGTGTGATTTTCACTATGTGTGATGTTTAAACATTGCCCTATTTTCTTACTGTTAAATTTTGTATTATTTGGAAAGATTTTAAAAATTATTTGATATTGTATAGAGCCATACAAAAGACTCGAATGGCCGAAACGGAATGAGGACATACCGTTAACAGGACGGCCGTCTGTTAGCGATGGCAAACATATTTAAAACATTTTGGCTCTTTTCAATAACTTTTACCCGATTTTATCCAAAATTATTCGTACAAATTTCGTTCCGAGTGGTGGCAACACGAGGACATTCTCCTCTCGACGGGAGTATCGGAACCATTCGAGTCATCTAATATTTTGAAAAAAAGCTGGATACTTTCTTAATTAGTTTGTACGTGTTATCCTACGATCCAGTATTAAAATGTGTATCGATTAAATATATATCTTTTATTGGAATCTCTTGATAACGCTAAAACCTTTGTTTAATTTATAAGTAAGTACCTACCTATTGCATGAGTGAAGATAAAGTAGTATACACAACTGCATATAATATGGTATTAAAACACTCGTTTTATACTATTATCACACTCGGCTACGCCTCGTGTGATAAACCAAAACTCGTGTTTTAATAACCTGTTTTATATGACAGTTGCATAAACTACTATTATGCAAGGGTCGTTATCATAAATGTTAGTTATTTAGATGAATATAATAAAACACATCGATCGAAATCATGCATAAAACTTTATAATATTATATGACATGAAACGATTTGAAAGTTTGTAGCGCGCATAAAGTTTATTTAGTTTCTATTCCTCTTTTTTAGGGTTCCGTACCTCAAAAGAAAAAAACGGAACCCTTATAGGATCACTTTGTTGTCCGTCTGTCTGTCTGTCTGTCTGTCTGTCTGTCTGTCTGTCTGTCTGTCTGTCAAGACCCTTTATCTCACGAACGGGTAAAGGTATCAGGTTGAAATTAATACCATATATTAGGATCCATGAACCACACAAGATCTGAAAATTTCAATTTTTTACAACGACGCAATCAAAAGATATGGCATTTTATGTCCTCATCTCCATACATTTATTCAAAAATGAAAAACCTACAGGGTACTTCCCGTTGACCTAAAATTATGAAATTTGGCAAGAAGCTAGGTCTTACAGTACAAATAATGGGAAAAGTCAGAAATCATTAAATATTACAACTTTTCTCACAACTAATAGTAACCAATTGTGGTGAGCTCCCGTTTCAAGAACATTCATATAAGAGAGGGGTCAAGTTGGATGGTTGCTGAGGCGATTTTTGTTTTAGTTCTTTTTAAAAACGGGAACACTTACAAACTTGAAAATTGGTATGTTTATAGGGCATAGGCTATAAAATAACAACAAATAATAAAATTTGGTCAAGCGCGTGTCGGACTCAAAAAATCTAGCACATTAACTTACTGAAATTTCAACTAATACAATTATGTTTATGTGGTGGTACGGAACCCTCAGTGCGCGAGTCCGACTCGCACTTGGCCGGTTTTTTATTTGCGCTACAAGCTTTCAAATCGTTTAATGACATACGAGTATAATATTATAAAGTTTTATGCATGATTTCGATCGATGTGTTTTATTATATTCATCTAAATAACTAACATTTATCAAAACGACCCTTGCATAAAATAATTTTTTTTCGTTTTAGTACAATTTTTCTTATAAAAGCTTGTTTTAAAAAAGTTTTTTTATTAATATTTTATTTTAAAATTTTTAGTTTTGTCTTAACTGGTGACATTATGTGAATACCGTCACTGCCAGTCTTCCTGGACTGATGGTATATCCGTTGCATTTAGCTGTGCTCACCGAAAGCAGGGCTAAATTATTCTGGTCACGTCATCATAACATCCCATGAAACGTCCACTAAAGGACAGGGAGCTCCCTCCAGAATTCTAGCTTTTCCTAGAAAAATGTAGAGGGGAAGTATCATAGTCACCTCGCTTGTTAGCGTTACGGCTGGCACTATGGACCGCGGTTGTAGGTGACCGCAGTAAGTCAGATGTAAGATACAAAGGAGGATGCTGCCGCCCATAGTCCAGTTTATAACCCTTAGTCGCCTCTTACGACACCTACGGGTATGTATGGGTTGGTACTATTCTTTGCCGGCACCACACGGGAAAACGGAAATCAGGTTACGTACCGTTCACTAAACTTTTCGTTAAATCACCAATCAAGGTTGCAATGTTTTTAACAGAGTTGCTCTGTCTATCTCCATCTTCGGACCTTCGTAATTTCAGAGTATTTGCTAAGCCAAATCAGACGAACCTAAACACGACGTGTCTATCTTGTTTAGTTTAGGAGTTCGTTTGGCCACCTTCTGACTTTATCATCTGAACCCTAATCATTATCTGAGACCAAAGTGCTTGAGAATACAAGTCTAATGAACACAAACACGACGGGTCTACCTTGTTCATTCTATAAGTTCCTTTGGCCACCGTCCGGCTCCATCATCTGGAGCCTGATCAACATCTGAGACCAAAGTGCTTGAGAATACAAATCTAACGAACCGTAACAGGATGGGTCCACCTTATTTAGTTTAGGAGTTCCTATGGCCACCTTCTGACTTTATCATCTGGACCCTAATTATCATCTGGGACCAAAATGTTTGGGAGTACAAATCCAACGAACCCAAACTCAACGGGTCAATCTTGCATAGTTTGTTAGTTTTATGGCCACCTTCCAACTTCATCATCAGGACTTTGGTGATCATCTGGGACCAGAGTACTTGAAAAGACAAATCCAAAGAACCCAAATTCGACGGGTAGTGTAGGCAACGAAGCAGTTGACCCCAACATAATCCTCTTAAGCAGATTTTATTTGACAAGATGATAAAGTATCATGAATTAAATGTAAATACAAAATATCCAAAAAAAAATTACAAAAAAATTTTTTCATACATTTTTTGTAATTTTTGTATGGAAAAATTAAAAGTACTGATTTTTTTGGATTTTTTTTATAGAAGGTTAGTCTCATATGGTGTAATACCCCAGCAAAGTTTCATCGACTGAGGATTTAATGTGGGGGTCTTCATACAACGATCCGCTTCGTTGCCTAGACTAGGGTGTATCTTGTATAGTTTCTTAGTTCCTATGGCCACCTTCCAACTTCATCATCAGGACTCTGGTGATCATCTGGGACTACTTGAAAAGATAAATACAATGAACCCAAACTCAAGGGGGTTACGCTATTCCGTTTAGAAGTTCCTATGACCAGCTTCCGTGTCCATCAGCAGACCAGCTCGCTGGCGATCATCTGGTACCAGAGTACTAGAAAAGACAAATCCAACATACCCAAACTTGACGGGTCTATCTTGTGTAGTTTATTAGTTCCTATGACCAGCTTCCGTCTCCATCAGCAGACCAGCTCGCTGGTGATCATCTGGTACCAAAGTACTTGAAAAGACAAATCCAACGAACCCAAACTCGACAGGGTCACGCTGTTCCGTTTAGAAGTTCCTATGGCCAGCTACCGTCTCCATCAGCAAATCAGCTCGTGATCATCTGGAACCAGAGTACTTGAAAAGACAAATCCAACGAACCCAAACTCGACGGGTCAATCTTTTATAGTTTATTAGTTCCTATGGTCACCTTCCGACTTCATCATCAGGACCTTGGGGGTCATCTGGGACCAAACTTGAAAAGACAAATTCAACCAACCCAAACTCGACGGGGTTACGCTGTTCCGCTTAGAAGTTCCTATGTCCAGCTTCCGTCTCCATTAGCAGACCGGCTCGATGATACCATAAGATTGTATTGTCACTGAACTTACATAAGTATGCCAAATTTCAGCCCGATCGAATAAGAATAACTGGTCTCAAATTCAGTTTCAAGATTTGTCCCACACAAACTAACATACTAACAAGGCAAGTTAAATAAAAGCTTGTAAAAATGGACAAAATAAGGGTAATTTCAGATGTTTGTTCTTCAGTTATACAGATTAAATTAAAATTCTATCTCGACCATATCACTTCTCTTGTCTTGTTTGTTACTTTTTCTTTGTTAAGATAAATGCCATATTTAATGTAACAAGTGGTTACGAAGTTACTTAGCCGTAACGTCATTCAGGAAGGAGTACCCTTAAGATAGTTTCGTCAAAGAATATATACAATATTACCTCGTCCGTAAGTTACGAAGATGACTGCGGAACTGCGGATGCCGGATTGTCTTTATAATACTCCGACGCACAAAATTCAAGGACACAACTATCTATCTCGCTAATAGTACAGTGAGAAATAGCATATGCGAAACGCTACCGCATACTGTATACACCACGCAAGCTAACTCTAGCGCTGGAGGGGTGAGCGGGGTAGGTGAGAATTGTACATTACATTAGCTTTCTGCCTGTCACCCATGCGTAGAAAATGACCGTCAGCTCCGCACTAGAGTTAGGCAGAATTTACATTGGGTAAGTAAAAACAGGTCAGTAGATATACATTGCTTACTGCATTCATGTTATTTCGTATGGACAACATATCAAGCAAGCAATGTATGTCTACTGACCTGTTTTTACTTGCTCAGTGTCGGCGGAGGCAAAGATAATATTTTAGGTGTAGGTACACACGGGCGCTCGTCGGTAGAAACACTTTGACCTTGAACAGGCTTCTGGTTTCGGGGATTTGTAGCGTAGTGTTGGTTCAGCTTATACTGGTTACGTTACCACTCGCTTGCTGCCGTACGTACTAAAGGCTTCAATGCAAAGTTTTGTATGAATCGGCAAAAAACTTTATTCATTTTCAAACCATGTTTTTATCAATGACTTTTTGATTCATAAAAATAAACATGTTTAATATAAAGTTTAAAACAAACGTGTTTACAATAAAGTTTAAAACAAACCGTAGATTCAACAGGGTGTTAGGGACAGATTTCCGAAAAGTGAAAAGGCATTGTCAACGTAACTGAACAACTTTCAATGAATAAAACTTTCAGGAAATGAAAAAAAATCTGCCTCTCCATACAAATTGTCCAATGAAGTTTTCAATTTTGTATAAAAAGGGTGAATCACTGAAAGTTGTTCAGTTACGTTGACTGATCTTGCCCTTTCACCTTTCTGAAACCTGTTCTTTACACCCTTTTATCATAGCATCTCATTAAACTTCCACTGCAGGACAGGGAACTCCCTCCAGAACTCCAGCAAAAACGCGTGGTAATTTGCAGGGGATGTACTATAGTCACCACGCTTGTAAGAGATGCGACTGGTGACCGCTGTTGTTAGTGACCGCAGTATGTAAGATGGTACGATACATAGAAAGATGCTGCTGCCCATCGTCCGGTTCATAATCCCTTAGTTGCCCTTTATGACTCCCACGGGTAGAGATGGTTATGCCTACACCCTTTATTGCCAGATAATTACTACTACTACTACTACTACTACGCTGGCTCAGCGACCCAAAGTGAGTCTTGGCCTCCAATACGAGATTTCGCCACTTCTCCCGGTCTCGTGCGGTCTCTTGCCAGTCGCTAGCTTGGAGCACGCGTAGGTCTGCTTCCACCGCATCTTGCCAGCGATACCGGGGGCGCCCAACCGGTCTTTTGCCTGTTGGACATCCTAGATAGGCTCTTTTGACACCACGATCGTCATCCATCCTAATAAGGTGGCCAAGCCAGCGCAGTCTGTGCGCCTTAAATTCGCCTATGATGTTGCAGTCAGCCAGGAGATCTTCGACTTCGGTGTTCTTGAGGAGTCTCCATGTTCCATTTTCCCTCTGTCTTTTCCTTTCGGCTACCAGGAGTTTATTCTCCTCTTTGAGAGTTAGTGTCCAAGCCTCACATCCGTACATGAGTATGGGTCTAATGACAGTTTTATAGACTCTGATTTTGGTGCTTTTACTGAGAAGCTTGGACACTAAAACCTTGTGTAAGGCGGCGCTACATCTTAAAGCGTTCTGGATGCGAATATCGATTTCCTCGTCCCGCGTATTGGTATCAGTCACAGTACAGCCCAAGTATTTGAAATTAGCCACTCCCTTGTACTCAATATCTCCAACTTGTAGTCCCTTAGGTCTTACGCGGATATTATAGCGTCTCATGAAGAGATATTCGGTTTTTCCGTGGCTAATTCTCAGACCAACCTTTTGAGCTTCAGTTTCCAGGACTGCTACTGATTTCTTCACTTCTTCACGGTTTTCTCCTAGCAAGGCCAGGTCGTCTGCGTACCCTATCACCTTATGCTTTCCATTTAGTTGCACTCCTACATCTTGTGCTAACACTTTTCTGAGGGCATATTCTAGCACAAAATTGAAAAGCATTGGTGACAGGGCGTCACCTTGCTTCAGACCCGTGACGACAAAGAATTCGTCCGATAGTTCGCCTTCCACTCGGACTCTCATTCTGCTTTCCTTTGTAGCTACCTGGATCATATCAACCAGTTTTTTCGGAATATTAAAGTTCCTTAGGATTGTGAATAACGCACTTCTGTCTATGCTGTCATAGGCCTTGGCAAAATCCACGAACACCGCATGAATGCTTTGGGCGTACTCCCATCTCTTCTCCATTATCTGCTTAAGGAGGAAAATCTGGTCAATAGTGCTGCGATTTGGTCGGAAACCACACTGGTAGTCGCTGATTATTTCCTCTGCGTACGGTTGAAGCCTTCTGAGAAGCACGTAAGCTAGTATTTTGTATGCTGTTGGTAATAATGCTATACCGCGGTAGTTCGTGCACTTCTTTTTGGAGCCTTTTTTGTGGACAGGGCATATGACACCAACATTCCACTCACTAGGCTGTAGCTCAGTTTCCCAGATCCTGAGTATCAGCTCATACAGCTTGGATTGGACTGTTCCACCTCCGTACTTCCACACCTCCGAAGGTAATCCATCGATACCCGGGGCTTTGTTGTTCTTAAGCCTCATAATGGCTCGTCGCACCTCCTCAAACGTAGGTGGCGCGACTTCCTCTTCGATGTCTTCTGTCAAACGAGGAACGGGCTCTTCGATAATTACAACAGTTGATAATTAAAACTTTCTTTATACAATTTTGTAAATATGTATTAAATTTTAGTTCGAAAAAGAAACTTTATAAGACTTTTTACAAGTCTCTTGGAGTTAGTTGAGTTCTTTGTTTTTTACAAGTTTAGAAATCATGTTTTATGCATACTTATGGATATTATTCCATTATCACTTTCTGACTTCAGATTTCATTTCAGATTTATTTATTCAATGTAGATTCCAGATATAAATAAATATGGCTGTGTATTAACGTGCCACCAAATTTGAGTAAATTTTTACCAAATAATATTCACAAAATTTTGTCTACCAAAATTGATGAATGTACACCAAATTTGCTTCTGGCCCTTCGCCGGCCGCTGCCGCGGCACGCTCGCTCGGCTCGTGCGTTGTGGTTGCAAGATAACCTAACACAACCTAACCGAACCGGTTACCCAAATTTGGTGTACGTTCAGCCAATTTGGTGTACATTCATCCATTTAGTCTGAAGTGTATTGGGGTATAAAAATATTTTGGGAATAATTTAATTTGTTGCCTAAAATATTGTGGGGACATTTCACACAAGGCTATCAGATCCCAAACTAGGCAAAAGCTGTACTAGGGTATTAGAGACTGATATACATACATGCATAGATAAATAACACCCAGACACAGAACAAACACTTGTGTTCATCACACAAATGTTTGCCCTGGGCGGGGATAGAACCCGCGGCCCGCGGCGTGAAAAGCAAGCTCACTACAATGGTTACTACCAACCAACCACACCATTAGGCTTGTCAAATTGTATTTGTTGAACGCCATAACATGCAGAATACATTGCTAATAGTGCGAATCTACTACCGTTTCAATTATACTCTCACTTATGTTACTATCAGTCAGTTGCCGAAATCTTCTTTAAAGTTAAAGCTTCTTTAAATATATTGTTGGCACTTTATTTGTCTGATAAAAAAATAAGGAAGTTTCAACATAGATTTAACTACAAAGACAATTTTTGCTACTGGCGGAAAGAGATCCCAGTTTTTAAAAAGTTTTAGTACGGTCAACCGTCAGTGGAAACATTAGCAACTCTATTACCGTCTCATAAAGTGCAAAGTGCTTCTACTGACGTGCTGTTGGGTATCACTACGTATGTCAGAAAGATCACGGGTTATCATGAAAATGAGATGCAAAACCCTCTACCAAAGTTCAGAATGTTCGTAGATACTATAATAAGCATAATGTTGGTATCTGCATATGGGGCCATAGTCCAGAGTCACAGTTTATGCAAATCCTGGAGCGCAATAATTTGGGTCGCTGCTTTGGCACCTGGGGCGGCTCTAATCCTCACCGGGGCTAATTTGTAGGTACCCTCACTGGCGCCGTTGCACAACTAGCCAACCTAACCCCTCTTAGGTTGCATTAATACTTTGACTAATCACCTGTTTGATAACTTTATTGCTGCTTTCTATCCTGGCGACTACGTGTGATAAAGAGAATGTAGAGAAGAACTCTTACCTTATTTATGAACGAAACTCAATCAGGTATGCCTTAGTTATAATTATAACTACAGGCAAAGACTCCGAACATCACATTGCAATGTAGATAGATGTACTGTTATGAGTGAAAATTTTTGACATTTGATCTCTAATTGAAAATTTATGTAAATTGTTTTTAAGTTTATTCAAAAATATACCTTATTACGTAAACAACTACATTTTCTTTTTGGTTCCTTCAAATTTCAATTCAAATTCCGAGGTCAAAGGGCGAGCCTTAAAGATACCTCTTCGAGCCAACCTCTTGATTGCTACCCTCACAAAAAGTTTTTCTAAACGATTCAAATCTTTAGCCTTTACTATAGACACGTATAAGGATGTCTTAAAGTACAAGTGCAGTCAAAAACAGGTCGATAGAATTACTTGATCTTGAGTGCGTCTTTGTTCTCATATAAGTTCACGAGCAAGTTTCAAAAGATTACGTCATGCATATTATATTTACAACGTTAGAAATCAGACAAAACTACATTGATCGAGTCAAATATTTCTCAGATCATTCGTCCAAGACGCAACTTAAAATAAAAAACCGGCCAAGTGCGAGTCGGACTCGCGCACTGAGGGTTCCGTACCACCACATAAACATAATTGTATTAGTTGAAATTTCAGTAAGTTAATGTGCTAGATTTTTTGAGTCCGACACGCGCTTGACCAAATTTTATTATTTGTTGTTATTTTATAGCTTATGCACTATATAATAAACATACCAATTTTCAAGTTTGTAAGTGTTCCCGTTTTTAAATAGAACTAAAACAAAAATCGCCTCGGCGACCATCCAACTTGACCCCTCTCTTATATGAATGTTCTTGAAACGGGAGCTCACCACAATTGGTTACCATTAGTTGTGAGAAAAGTTGTAATATTTAATTATTTCAGACTTTTCTCATTATTTGTACTGTGAGACCTAGCTTCTTGCCAAATTTCATAATTTTAGGTCAACGGGAAGTACCCTGTAGGTTTTGCATTTTTGAATAAATGTATGGAGATGGGGACATAAAATGCCATATCTTTTGATTGCGTCATTGTAAAAAATTGAAATTTTCAGATCTTGTGTGGTTCATGGATCCCAATATGTGGTATTAATTTCAACCTGATACCTTTACCCGTTCGTGAGATAAAGGGTCTTGACAGACAGACAGACAGACGGACAGCAAAGTGATCCTATAAGGGTTCCGTTTTTTTCTTTTGAGGTACGGAACCCTAAAAATCAATAAATCGTGATTATCGCTACATTATATCATTCACAGCAGGACACAAACTGATTCTTAACTGTAGTTATTATTCTAACTTGTACATATACATTTAAATAATAAGATATACTTCTTAGAAGAATAATGACGTATAACGAATGTTATCAAATAAATTATCATTATCATTAAATAATAACTATGTGTTACACTCACGAGTCGTTTAGTGATAAACTAGTTTCCTTCCAGAAATGCCGTGGACGAACGGGCTCAAGTCTCACTCATAACGATGAAATGTGCAGTAATTTTGGACCTACATTGAGACCACCTGCGCTAGTCGCTAACTTGCACACTAGTTAAATAGTTACTTAGTTAAGTGAGTCCCAACAGCAGCTTCCGACAAATCGCCGATTAAGAACTTTCGCTATGACTGACCTAGTTTTCTCATAATGTAAGCTCGCTAGAAGCGAAATTTTGTTCTTCTGTGATATTCAAAGTCGGCTACCACAACTAAAGTATGTAGCTTGATAATAGCACGACAGCTGCCGGCTTAGCACGCTGCCCGAGAGAAAATATATCTCGGAGAAATGTCACTTTATTTGAGGTATTATGTCATCTAATCTCTGACGCTGCCCAGTAAGCATCACTTTTTTAACTCTGCATTAAAATATTCGTATAAAATTGAAAAATTATTGTGTTTCGATCAAAATTTTATCAATATTATTTTAATATCAGTTGTGAGTGATAATTCATAAGTGAAACGAAAACTTCTAAAGTGAATTGAGCCCATAAAAACAGCTAGTGCATTGTGACGGTTATAATCGAAACAGTCAAATTTTAATTATTGTTTCATTAACGGCAGTTATTATTGATAATCGTAAGTAAAAAAACACTAACTTCTAAAGTGAATAAAGCTAATTAAGGCACAAAAATACCGAGTGCATTGTGACGGTTACAATCAAAACAGCTTCATTACGGCCGCGAGACATCCATACGATTTGCATTGTTCTGTTGGTGGCACAGCGTCGACTTTCCGGTGCGCGCTTACCCTGCAGCGTGCGGACTTACTGACCTTGTCACGCCGGTCATGCGATCGTAGATAAGGTCGCGCAGAAAAGACACGTAATTGTACCTTCATTGATATTTCGCCGAGAGGACTTTAGGTAACTGCCAATTACAAAATATGCCTACATCACCGTTCGGGATTTGCACTGGATGTCTGGCAAGTATTCCTGATAAACAATACTTGAACTGCCATTTGTGCAATAATAGATATGATATAATATGCGCTAATATTTCGGAGAAACGTTATAATCTTATGGATATTGAGCGCAAAAAAAGCTGGAAGTGCCAAGCATGCTTAGCTAAGCAGCCCAAAACTGGTAATAGCAACACGCCCTTGAGATCTTTTGCATCGGTGGATAGCCCATCAGATCAATCGATTCCATCCACCAATACAGCATCTTGTTCGAGCGGAGGGCGCGAAAATGTAACAGTTCGCCCCAAGTCTTCAAAGAACCAACAAGTCCCCGAAACAGAGTCGGAAGGCAAGTTTGCTCCATCATCAACGTTGGAGGGCCAGTCTGCTCCATCATTGTTGACCAAAGAGGACATAAGGGACATATTTCGTGAAGAGTTCACAGTGATGAAAAATGCTCTTATTCAAGAAATGAATCAGAAGCTTAAAGAAATGGTAAGAGTTGAGCTTACATCTATGAAAAATAATCTCTCTGCTCTAGAAAATAGTGTTCAGTTTATGAGTGATGAGCATGATTCAGTGAAGAAGGCATTCGAACTACAAAAAGATTCTGTGTTTTCACTACAGAGGGAGAACGGACAACTCATTACTCGGGTAAGGGAACTTTCTGGACGTCTACAGGTTATGGAGCAGATAAATAGATCGTGCAATTTAGAAATACAATGTGTTCCAGAACATAATAATGAAAATCTTTTGACAACAATCATTCAGATTTCTAAGGTCGTATCATGCGAGATTAAAGAGCAAGATATTCACCACGTCACACGCGTTGCAAAAGCCAATAATGATAACAACAGGCCTAAATCTATAATAGTTAAGCTGGCTACCCCTAGACTGCGTGATAATTTCTTAGCCAGTGTTATTAAATTCAACAAAGACAACTCTAATGACAAAATTAACACTAGTCATATTGGCATGGGAGGACCAAAGCAGCCTATATATATCTTGGATCATTTGTCACCTACTAATAGAAAGCTACACGCAGCAGCTCGAAAGCTTGCAAAAGAGAAACGCTACGAATTTGTATGGGTGAAACAGGGAAGAGTTTTCATGCGTAAGACAAAAACATCGGAATACATCTATGAGAAAGATCAAAGCACATTGGACAATCTTCCGTAGTTTATTATGCTGCCTTTTGCTAATTAATTGTTACTATGGTGTATGAATTGTGACACTTATCAGTAAAATTCGAATGTTTAAAAATTTACTACCAGAATGTTAGAGGTCTCCGTACCAAAACACACGACTTTTATTGTAGTATTACTGGAATGGATTATGATGTCATCATACTCACGGAGACATAGTTGAATTGTTCAGTCAGAGATTCCGAGCTCTTTGATCATCGTTACGTTGTTTATAGGCGCGATCGGGAAAGTTCCGGTTTTGTTAGTAACAAAGAGGGTGGCGGAGTATTGATAGCAGTTTCCACTAGATTTACTTCATCCCGATTAAAAGACAAGGAAAGTCTTTGCGAAGACCTTTGGGTGAAGGTTGACATATCAAAAAATGAGAGCACGTTCTTCTGTGTTCTTTACCAACCACCGCCCGTGAAAAAATCAACCCTTAACTATTTTATTGATCATTTCAATTGTGTTTCCGAGGGTATGAGTAATTTGTGTACTGTGGGAGATTTCAACCTAGGTTCAATTGTCTGGCCTGATCCTGGATCAGGAGCTTTACCTTGTAGTAATGGGTCTTCATTGGGACAGCTCTTGATTGATTTTATTGCTTTAAACAACATGACTCAATACAATCTAATCCGTAATAGTAGGGACAAAATTTTAGATTTAGTTTTATGTAATTTAAACAATATAAGTGTTACAGCCTCTCCGCATCCACTTGTGAAAATTGATCCTCAACATGTGCCGCTTATTATTTCTATACCGTTTAAGAGAGACAAGTTGCTCAAGGTCAATGAGAGTGAAGTAAAGTTTAACTACTGTAAAGCAGATTACGATATCATAATTTCAGAATTAGAGAAAGTGGATTGGCTGGCTTATTTATCCGACTATATAAGTGTAAATGAAATGGTAGATAGGTTTTATGATGTGCTTTATGACATTATAGGTAAATTTGTCCCTAAAACAAAATTTCGTTCAAAGAAGCATCCTCACTGGTACTCTAAGGATTTGATTAAATTAAATAAAGAGAAACTAAAGATTATTCACAGGTTCAGAATCTACCAGAATCCATTGGACGGAATTTCATTATCTATCTTAAATAAAAGATGTAAGGCGTTAACTACATTATGCTACAATACATATGTATGTACTATCGAGGCCAATATTAGTAAAGACCCCAGGTACTTTTGGACTTATTTAAAGCAGAAGAATAATTCTTGTAATCCCTATCCAAATAAAATGAAATTTAATGATATAGCAGCTGAAAAAGAAGAAGATATCAGTAACCTCTTTGCGTCTTACTTTTCTTCATCGTTTTCTAGTTCTTTTTTGTCTGGAAGCACTATGTCTGGCAGCAAACAGGATATCAATAACAGTATAGGCATATTTAAAATCTCACGCCAAACTATTTATAAGAAGTTAAAAAGACTTGTTTGTAACAAAGGAGCGGGGCCTGATGGTATTCCTCCTTACTTTATTTTCAGATGTTCACATGTTCTTTGCCTGCCATTATACATTATATATAACAGGTCTCTGAACACTGGAGTATTTCCTCAGGCTTGGAAAACTGCTAAAATTGTTCCGATACTAAAAACTGGTGATTTAACGATATATCGAACTATAGACCTATATCCATTTTATCTGTGTTTGCAAAAGTGTTTGAATCGTTGGTGTATCCACACCTGGATAGAAGTTTTAAGCAGTTTTTAACAAATGACCAGCATGGTTTTGTAAAGTCTCGCTCTTGTAATACCAACCTGGTGACATATTCTCAATATCTAACTGACGCTGTTGATGCAGGACACCAAGTTGATGCTGTCTATACAGATTTTACTAAAGCCTTTGACAGGGTGTCTCATAACATTTTAGTTAGAAAGCTGGAGCATTATGGCGTAGGTGGCAACATGTTGAAGTGGTTTTCTTCTTATTTACATGATAGACAGCAGTTTGTAGTGCTTAAGGGGTTTAAGTCTTTCTCTTACATAGCCACTTCAGGGGTTCCGCAGGGTTCCCACTTGGGTTCGTTATTATTTAACATTTTCATAAATGATATTTGTAATTGTATAAAACACAGTAAAGTCTATCTTTTTGCGGACGACTTGAAACTGTGTAGAATCATTGACACTGCTGATGACAGCCATTTACTCCAAAAGGATTTAGATAGCATTGTAAATTGGTGTTCTGATAATGGCATGGATTTAAACAGTAGTAAATGCAAACACATAAAATTTACACGTGCACACAATTTCCTTAGAACTTGTTACAATATATCTGGCAATACTTTAATAGAATGTGATAATATTCGTGACCTTGGAGTAATATTCGATACTAAATTAACTTTCATTCCCCAGATAGATCACATTGTCAATAAGGCTTCAAGAATGCTTGGATTTATACTCCGAAACGGAAAACTGTTCAAGAAGCAATCTACCAAAATTTGTATCTTTAACGCGTACGTTAGAAGCATCTTGGAGTACTGTAGTCCAGTGTGGTCACCTCACTATTCTGTTCACCAATTGCGTATTGAGAGGATTCAAAAGAGATTCTTACGGTACCTATCCTATTGCTGTGGGGTAATAAAAAGACTGCCATCCTATTCCGACAGACTTGAGCATTTTGAAATTGATAGCTTGATTGTTCGTAGACAAGTTGCTGACATGATTTTTTTGTATAACATATTGAATAACTGTGTAGATTCTCCTGATTTACTATCTGCTATATATTTCCGTATTCCTCGTCGTATTCCACGACAACCGCTAGGATTACTATATCTTCCAAGTTCCAGAACCAACCTTAAATATAATTCCCCTTTGCCCAGAATGTCTAGAGATTACAACAAACTAGGTCAGACTATTGACATCTTTAATTGCACTATGCCCGTCTTCCGTACAGAAGTATTAAACCTTCTTAGAAGTTAGCGTAAATTATGTTTAGTTTAGTTAACAATTCCAATTTATTTGTTATATTGTTGTTATATTGTAAGTTTATTTTTATATATTCATTTAATTAAGTGATGTTGTACTGCCAATTGCATGCTGTGGCACCTAAAGACAGTGCATTTACCTTTAATTTATATCTAAGTTTTTGTGGTTTGTACTAATGTAACTGTTACTGGTTGTCCTAAACAAATAAAATAAATAAAAATAATCTATCACCTCCAAGCGAGAAGAAATGTAAGTGAAGGAAAATGTTTCGCAAATCCACAAATTATGTTTTTGCTATTTTAGATAGAGATAGCTTTATACACTAATACTTAGATTATGAATAACGGCAGCTATGCACTAATACATGTAGCCGTCCTTGTCTTTCAAAATATGTCGCACTGCTATGATAAAAAAACGTGACCATGCTTAAAGTCTTTAATCTATGGGCCTAGATAAACTGACAACTGCAGCGTGCTAAGCCAGCAGGACAGCTCTATGCGTCATCATCATCATCATGACACCCCATGAAACGTCCACTACTTGACAGGGAACTTCCTCCAAAATTCCAGCTTTTGCTGAAACAATGTGGAGGGGAAGTACCATAGTGACCACGTTTGTTAGCGATACGGCTGGCACCAAGGACCGCGGTTGTTGGTGACCGCAGAATGTAAGATGATACGATACACAGAAGGTTGCTGCTGCCCATACTCTGGTTCATTAACCCTTAGTCGCCTCTTACGACACCAACGGGTAGAGATGGGCTGGTTCTATTCTTTGCCGGTACACACGGGGCACGCGTGTTGCGCTGCACGTAAGAGAGGAGAAAGCGATATATATGTCTCTGTCGTTTTAATATCGCTCCGTCCTACATGTTTTTATTGAAGGCGATTTGATTATGACTGGTCTGTAAAAGCTGATTTGAACAGTTCTAACAGGAAACCTTGTTTTACGAAAACCTTCAATATGTATCTGTTATCGGTAAAGTGTATAATTCGGGCATTCTATATAATGCCTAGGCATTCTATATAATGCCAACCACATCTAGGCAATGTATAAACTATTGTTTATATCGTTTATAATTGTGCACATTGCCTAGTCAATGTATAGAATGCCTTGGCATTGTATAGAATGCCATGTGGAGATCAGGTAAAGTATGAAATAAGACAAATAACATTACTCCAGTAAAATTACGAGAGCATTGTATGGCGAAACGGAAATAATTGATAATAGCCGTGATTCTTTTTCAGATCGATAGATTATATTTCTGTGTAAAGCTTTTTAATGGAATCCACCTAAATTTACTTCATTTATTTATTTATTTTGCCGTCCAAACATTAAAAAAATATGGAATTTCGGAAAAAAAAATTAATAGATTTTTTTTTATTTACGGCTTGCTTTATAACACAAAATTTTATACTACTTTTATAACACAAAATTTAAATAAAGCTTATCTTCGCAACCAAAAATAGTAATAGATCTGTTTTGCTTTCTAATAATTTAAATCTATATAATCACATTTTTGGCAAATCCAACATAAATGTTTACAAAATCATTGTAAACCAGCGATTACAAAAAACTTTTTTTTTATTTAGTATGGCATTTTTGTGAATATATATAAGAATCACTTACATTTAAAAAGGTTGAGTTTAGCTCAGTTTATTTCTATTATTTTACCTCGACTTTATTGGACTTTATATTTAAAAATAAGTGGAGACTTTATATTTTGAAATAAATTGATATTTTTAAATATATTTGTGGTGGATTTTGATGCCTATATGTAAAGTATACGTTTATCTATGATATGAAGTATATAATTGTCTATTACTATTTTTGCCTTAGCTGTTATTCGAAAAAAATATTCCGCTTTAAATTTTAGGTGGATTCGTAAATATTGCGTCTTAACATCATATTCAAATACGATATACACAAAAAAGTAGCTATTAACATTTAATGTTTTGCAAAACCGTATTTTTACTGGAGTACATGTGTTTTTAACTAACCTAACCTAACCCCAATTACATCCCACTTACCGCGTATTCTATACATTGCCGGCTGAACATTGGGCATTGTATAGAACGCCTAGGCAATGTGTAAAATAAATTTTATATATCATTCTTTGCCTGAACGTTTTAGGCATTGTATAAAATGACTAGATATTCTATAGAATGCCAGATTTGACACATTGCCTGTAACATATCTACGGATCACAAACTACGTAGGTTGGAGAAACATTCTATTTCAATGATAAAAGCTTGACGGAGTATCTGATTGAAATTCCTGTCGCCGACGCCCAAAGTAAGAGTGCCTACTCAGACGTCCCACCTGATCAAATAAGTTTGATAGGTTTCTCATCTTAGAAGAAAAAAGATAAGATTTTGCAGGATCTTCAGGATTTATACCACCTTTGTATTTGTTAAGAAAACAAATTCGACCGATCTTAATTCAGATTTAGCTTTACGTGTGGATTCTTGGAATAGAGATCTTTTTTAGTCCTGCAAAACACTCTGATCATACACTGAATAACTTTTCCGAAGAGCCATGTGATAAAAATGAGAAAAATTTTGGTCACATACGAAACCACGGTGTAAGATTTGTGTAGGATTCAAATTTTTTGATCTATGTTTCAGGAAAGTTGTTCAGTTTTGTGGAAATCACCATAATCCCTCTGTTTTATTGTCTCAACCCATTCTCCTTGAGGAAAGTTTCATTATCTGAATCCACAGTTTTAGTTTTTGGGCGATGTTTTTATTAACATTCTGTATAGGACAGAAGAGTATGAGGCTCCGCAGACGAGAGCGAAAATTCCGCCACAGTGGCGAAAATTATCTTTTTTATCTGAATAAAATCTGAATATAAACTTTTTGAAATTGCGCTATAAGTTTTGGGACTTAAGAACTCTTTGTACCTACTCCTTGCTTTTATTGACAATAGGCTTACTCTAGAAGTCGATCTAGTCTTGAGGATTGAGATGAGGTCGACGATGGGACGAGCTTGCCCAGAAGAAGCCTATTCACTCGCGACTTGAATAGATTCGGGTTATATGAACTCGGGAACACAGACGCAGACACAGAATTCCACTCTTTAGCCGTGCGCATTATAACACGTGTCTACTTCTACTAATTTCTAACAAATTCTAATACTTCCTAACGACTTCTACTACTTCCTAACTATGTATACGAAAAATTTTTTACTAGATACTTTTGAAAAGTTTGGAAATACTGGCTACTAAAGTTTAAAATACGTAAGTCTTTTCGTTAAATTTGTATCATGGCTGAAACGGTCTCTGCGATACAGGCTTGCCTAGTGTGGATTTCATTTGTAAATCTACTTTTGTATATTTTGAACTTTTAAAAATAAAGATATTTTTATTTGTACTGGCAGCACTGCCGAACTTTTAAGTGCCTGATACATGGTCGGCAACGTGGGTCCCGACAGAGGTGACCTTGGCTGGCAACCATTCGATTTCTATAGAGAGTCGGTTGTAAACTGCGAACTACACGGTCAGAACGCGAAATACACGGTCGGAACCGACCATGGTCACCTTTGTCGGGACCCCTGTTTCCGACCGTGTATCAGGCACTTTAGTTTGGATATTTGTTACGCTTTTACGCCCTAACCACTGCTGAATTTGCTGAAATTTAGCTGGGTTGTGTGCTGGCTAGTATGGGCTCAACCATAGATATAGGATTAGCGCGCGCTTTTGCTAGGTCTGTGGTCTCAACACAGATGTCAAAGTGTCATACGGCTGCGGAGTAGGATAAGGGATGAAAGTGGCAGGGTGATGCTGTAAATAATTAAAATCCAACCGTAACTTGTAACCTATGCTCCCTTAATTCTAAATGATTAAATACTAAATACTTTTAGAACTCGTCTGCGGAGCCCGTAAGTGTAAGGTGAGTATTGTAACCGAGCGATCAGGGCAACGGGAAGATATTGGCAATATTGGTAAAGTTTGGCAACAGAATAGTTAAGTGACTGTTGCTGACCAGGTTACCTTGCCTAGTTTGCTGTTTAGAAGTTTATGCAAATTATACAGGGTCCTTATTAGGTCTCCGAAAACCACGTTTGAAGCGCTCGTAGACTAGCGATTGATCTTTATTTCCAGTAAATTTTTGGTGCCATTACTTTCACGAAAGTTTTCCCCTGGGATCTAATTCTTGAATATCAATATCAATTCGGAGGTTCTGGGTTCCAACTGCGTGTAAACGCGTTTCTGAAGCGCTTGGCACTTTTTTAGATGGGTAAAAAATGTTAAATTCACGTCAGATGTCGCGTCAGATGTTTAAGTTTTGAAGTGAAAACATCTTTAGCGGCGCGTCAGATCTGACGAAGATTGTCTATATGTAATTTAATATAAATTGTCATGGTTGTCTACGATAGCGGAATAAATGAATATTGTATGTACTTTAATACTGATAAATAAAACAATTCGTGCGAAATTATTCCTTAACCATTCCAAAATATTCAAAAATGCACAACGTTGATGTTTAAGTTTTCACTTGTGCCGGCACTCCCGGAGTGCAACCGTCCTCTTTTTAATGTAACAAGTGAGCAAGCGAGCACTGTCTTATTAGTAGCATAATTGAAACTACGAGTAACAAGAAAGAAATGCACGTTGCCCACCCTGAGAACTAAGATGGTGCGTCTCATGTGCCGGTAATTTCACTGGCTCCCTTGCCCTTCAAACCAAAACACAGCAGTGCAAACACTGCTGCTTTACGGCAGAAAAAAGCAAGGGGGTGGTACTTCCCCAGACGGACTTTGTACAAAAGCCCTACCACCACTATTATTAAAGTAACAAACTTGAACCTTTGTTTGCCTCAACGAAACATTTGAAAAACGTTTTTAAATGATTTATGTTCGGAACTCAATATATCCTTGCGATTTTAAAACAAATTTTTAGGTTGGTTTAGCAAAAATTTCATTTGTAGAAACTCGCGCAAAATTTTAACGCTTTTAATTTTTGTCCGTTGTACATTTTGTCGATTTTCACCGCGTTTCATTTGTCGAATCCAATTAACGAAGCATACATGTTAGTATTTATTAGGTATTTGAAATGCTAGAAAATATAGGGTGGTAATTAAATGAGTGAAAGTTAAAAGAATGTACGAGTATGCAAGCCCGTTGGTGTGGTTGGTAGTGAGCCTGCCTTTCATGCCGTGGGCCGCGGGTTTGATGAGCACAAGTGTTTGTTCTGTGTTTTGGTGTTATTTATCTATTTATGTATTGAGTCTCTGATACCCATAGTACGGTCAACCGCTTGTCAATATAAACTTTTTCAACTCTATTACCACGCCATAAGGTCCAAAAGTGTTTAATTCTACTGATGTGCGGTCGTTTGTACAGGCTTTGCCTAGTTTAGAATCAGATGACCTTGTGTGGAATGCTCCCCAATATTTATTTATTTATTTTATTTTTATAAGGCAAAAGTTATGTAAAAAAGCTTACTATAGATAAAATGACTATTCTAATGCTCTGATATTGCAGCGAAACACACACAAGAAAAGATTGTAAAAAGCCGATACAGCAATAGTTTCTTTTACGCTGCCATAGCACGGTCCGAAACGGTCTAGACTCGCTCTAATTACAATTCTATATGCTATGAAATTCAATAATTATTCTGTGAAGAATCTACATTGAATAAAAAATCTGAATCTGAGATAAATCTTATAGCCTAGTGGCCAAATAGCGGCTTTACAAAAATCCTTAAAATATCATCATCATAATACACACACCGGCATAATTCTGTAAGTGTGACCATTTGCTCTCATTTCATTTGCCCTTACGATTTCTTGCGGTGTTAAATCAGGCATTATTAGCCGCTTGTAATCCAACAAGAACGTCGCAGGATAAGAAATAAGAAAAATACACTATACGATATTTTTTTTACATTTCACTATAAAGCAAAACTATCTCAAAACAGTCGAAAAAACCTTTTTAGCGGGAAATTAAAGTCAAAAGTTCAAGTCAAAATCGTTTATTCATTGTTGGATATTAAAATCTCTTAATGACGTCAGCTAAACTACATCGCTTCACAAGCAATGTGGCGCCATAGTGGGAAAAAAAGAAGATTAAAACAAATGAATGAAAAAAGTGGCTGTCAGCCATAGATTTATATAGTCAAGATAGGTTCTTGGGAACAAGCGGTTCAAAATTTCCCCATACAAGAAAAAATAGCGCCATCTGTGAAAAATCGCGTGAACTACGTTGTGTAGTTCTTCGGTCGGTGCTAAATACACGGAACGGAAATAATATGGCGGGAAAAAACAAAACAAACTTTTAACTGTTTATATGTGATTTAGGCGTGGTTTTTCAGTTTCATTATTTGGATTATAGTCAAAAACAATAAAAAGTACTAACAATAATAATAATAAGAGTATGTTGTTTCTTCAACTAAGAACATTCCATTTTGTTGGTAAGTGTATTTGCATCCAATGTTGACAATATGACTGACAACGACTGACATTTGTTGGTCCTAAACGTCAAATTTCGGTCCAACGAATTGGGGACATTGTAACGTGCCGATGGGCTAGTACTTATTAAGTAAATGCTGTCAGCTTATATTCTTTTTTTAAATTAGACATTAAACAAAAAAAGTGTCATAACTGGCCAGTCTTTACCATAGAAACTTTTTAAATCGTACTTTTTTTCTGTTCCGCTAATTGTGCCGGTGTGTGTATCAGGCGAAAGACGTCCACTGCTGGACATAGGCCCCTAAAGATTTCCACGACGACCGGTCTAGCTCCTCTCGCATCCAGCGGCTTCCTGCAACGCTGACTAGATCGTCGGTCCGACTTATGGGGGCCTGCCCACCAAAACCCTTACGCCCCATCGGCCATCGGTTCTTCTAGAGATGCACCCTTCTAAAAGCTATGTCGGTTACTTTCGTTCTTCTGTGGATCTCCTTGCCTCTGACTCGATCCCGCGGAGAGACTCCAAGCATACTTGTAAAAAACTGTTATCTTTTCTGTGACCAGTTTGAACCCTATTTGTGACATTCTCTACTACTAGTACAGAATACAAAATGGCACACATCGGGTAATGAAAGGCCTAGCGTTTGGCCTCTGATTGCATTGATTGAAGCTCTCGACAAGGTAATTATCAACTCAGCTGATACGCAATCGCAATAACAATTATTGCTACTCGCAAACATAATGGCCTGGTGGAAAGGATTCAGGGGCGCTAGCATGTAAACGCAGTAGGAATCGTCAGATTGAAAGCTATCAAACGCAAATAGAATAAAGCTGGTTACTATTTTAATTTTTTTTTGGGTAAGCGCCCGATATAAAATATATACTTTTTGTAAAAACTAAGTAATAAAATAAAATTTTAGATTGGGCATGAGATAGCAACTACGACTACCTTTCTGTATACTTAATTTCACTACTTAAAAAAACCTCAGATTCCACAAAAAAGGAAAGAATGAAAATTGAAGAGGCAGCTTTGGATTTTTATTTTATCTAGTCGATTGTCACTAATTATGTTTTGGGCTTGGTGAAAATATCACTTAAATGATCAAAAAACACATACCTGAAAATCACGGCAAGATACTGAGTAAATAAAATTATATTTGTCTTCATAATATCAAAAAAATTACATATCGGAAGGCTTGCGCGGATCCGACACGCGTTGCTCGAAGAATGCAGCAGATTCAGAACTATTCAGATCCAGATTCAGAACTAGACTCTTTGTGACATATTGAATATTGTAACATGCAGAATGCAAATAGAGCGAGTCTACTAAGGCACCATAAAGCTTTGAAAATGCACGCTACAATTTTAAACTGATTAAAGAGTTAATTAACTCTTGTATAGTTTAGAAGGCGATAACGGAAACTTTGTGTTGACGTCACGCGCAAGACTGGAGGGTAAATAAAGGAAGTTTGTTGACGACGAATAGGAAATTGAGCCACAACTATTTAGGAACCAACTTTGCCAATATCCTCGACGGTGTTCTGATCGCTTCACTTGTAAACCACTATTATAACAAGATGGCCGAATCGTAGATGGGTGACCGGTGTTGTATAGTTAAGAGAAAGGAAGCTCAACATATTAAATTTATGACAAGATGGCTGAATCGTAGATGGGTGACCGATATTGTATAGTCTAAAGGGAGCTCAACATATTGGATTTTGTACAGTTCTTATTCCAAAGTCGTAGGAGTTTTAGTCACGCTGCGTTTTCAAGCTTGATTTGTTCTTGATTGTACTTTTATATCATTATATTAACTTATCATTATTTATTTATTTTTGAATTGTCATCACCTCATTTTAAATTTTTGTTTAGTTGACTGTTTTTTTTTATTTTCTTTTTGTCATCATTAATTTTAAGTAATTTTTGGTTAATATTGTCCGAGATATTTAGTGCACGGGTAACAGTGTTCTGGCCCCTGCGATACAAGCTTCGCTTAGTGCAGGGTCCGCTGGGTATATTAGAACATTAATATCTTGAACAAATTAAACTGTATAAGTAACTGTGTATGTAACATAAGATTGTTAATGTTATTGTAAGCCTTGTGAATAAAATTATTCTATTCTATTCTATATCGTCATCATCGTAACATCCCATGGAATGACCACTGCAGGACAGGGACCTCCCACCAGAACTGCAGCCAAAAAGCGCGGTCCATGTTTGGAGGGGATTTACCATAGTAACCACGCTTGTAAGCGTTGCGACTGGCGACCACTATTGTTGGTGACCGCAGTATGTAAGATGGTACGATACACAGAAAGATCGCCTCTTTCGACACCCACGGGTAGAGATGGGTTGGTGCAATTCTTTGCCGGCACCGGTGGTGGTCGTTAAGTTAAGTAATAAATAGTAAAAACTATTATATTCTTTTTTTTTCATTAGTCTTAGCTACACATGGGGGAACAGGTAAGGGTAATATACTATACAGGGTGTTGATTTGACTGCGTGCCATAGATCAGGGGCGGGATCAGTATCAGTAACTGAACAACTTTTCCCAACGAACATAGGTCGAATAACGAATATCAATTTCTGACCTCCCATGGTAGTCCAGTCTCTTATAGTCTTATATCGCCAAATTCACCAAATTGCATCAATTTTTTTTCAGGTAATAGTTAAGTACATAGCTCTCAATTTTTGATGGAAGCCAACTCTTGAATTTCAAAAAATTTCCATACAAAATTCAAGAATTGGCTCCTATCAAAAATTGAGAGCTATGTACCTAACTAGTACCTGAAAAAAAAAATGGTGCAATTGTAAGGCGTGTCTACGTGAAACAGCTAACTGGCCGCACTATAGAAACTGTATCAGCTGATAGCACATTTTGTATGGAAGGTCAAATTTGGTTTCTCGTATTTCGACCTATGTTCCTTGGGAAAAGTTGTTCAGTTACTGATACTGATCCCACCCCTGAGCTATGGCACGCAATCATATTAACACCCTGTATTTTTTTGCAATTCTTTATCTAAATTAAAGGAACTTTTATAGCGCTTCGGCAATCGCCAAACTCAAGGGGCACATCGCTTGAAAAACATCGGGTCTTCCTATTAGCCGTCACTAGGCCATTGGCCAATGACAATTCTAGAAAGACTTTAGGCTTTATACCTATACTGTAGAAGACGTCTTGCAGCTGATATAATGATGACAACAAAGTAACTAACCAACTACCTAGTTATCTTGTATTATAAACTTGTTCATGCCATACTTGAGTAATAACTTGCTTTAGTGCACACACCCCCACGCACACACACCTACACCCCCACACACACACACTCACCCACACATACACACACACTCACCCACACTCGCACCACTCAATCAGTAATAATCTAACCTTACCTTTTTCTCTTTTGTCATAAATTATATTTTGACTTGTTTGAATTTAAGATACAAGCAAAGTAGGCTTGACATCGGGCCTGTTACTGTTATTTTTCATTAGTTGTAGAGGCTAAAGTCGGGCCATCTGTCAAGCTTGACTTGTTGTATACTGTAACTACGTAGTCGGTTATGGAAGAGCGGAGCCTCCTGACACAGGCATAAAAAGCTTAAAAGGAGGCTTCGGCAACTAGATGGTAAGCACACTTCTGGTTAATGAAATAAATATTTTGTATTTGTATAAAGGGTGTGAGGAACAGACTTCCGAACTTTTCATATCCTGAAAGTTTTATTCACTGAAAGTTGTTCAGTTGACCTGTCCTTTACACCCTGTATTTTAGATAGTGCTAGTGATAAACATAATTAGATTGTTACTGTACAAGCAAATTCAATAATTTGCTTTCCATTTCAATAGGAAATTAGTTTCTTTGCCCACTTCATTCTCTTTGTAAATTCTTTCAATTTGCATCGAAAGGCGAGTACTGAAAGAGAGGAGCAACTAAATTAAAACTCAAAGTTTCGTTATGGCCATTGAAATAAATTAGTTTGCAAAATAAAACTGGAACATAAAAGCAACTTAAGTATAAAATCATAACTCATTTTGCTTTTTAAATAGTCTCGTTTTTATTCTAGAAGTACATTTTATTGCTTTTGCGATGGTTATCAGCTACTTATTAGGGATCCGTACCCGAAGGGTCCAAATGGACCCGTACTACTAAGCCTAAGTCGTCTATTTGTTTGTCTGTCCGAGGCCTGTATCTTTTGAACCGTTTAAATCACAGATTAAATAATAGTACCGTAGTAGCTGTTAATATGGTTGTAACAGAATACATGTTAGTATGGCGGATTAGCGAGTAATAGTACGGAGTAATAAAAACAATGATTCAGATTCAGATTCAGATAATTTTATTCAATGTAGATTCTTTACAGATACTTATTGAATGAAAAGTTTTAAGGGTAAATCCCATACAAGAAATACGTGTTTTTGGTGTTTTTATTTTAGCTTTATCGTAAAAACGGTAACACTTACAAACGTGAAAAATAACAACAAATAATAAAAACTGGTCACGTGCAAGTAGGACTCGCGCGCATTTAACACATACGTGTATATTCTGCGCGACTGCGCGTCCCGGATGAGACGGTATTTTACATGAGTGGTACGGAACCCTCGGTGCACGGATCTAATTAGCGCTTGGCCTGTTTTTTTTTTTTTGTTTTCGAAAAGACAGAGCCATCTACGAGTATCTTCGACTTTTAATAGGATTATAACATCATGATTAAAATTGGCCGATTTACAGTAAAAGTCCCATACAGCTTCGTTCTTGTTTTACACACAAGAATGTTTTTATAAGAAAATAATATTCAGGGTGAATATCAGTCAACCAACATATTTCACTGAATAAAACTTTCAGGAAATTCAAAAAAAATCGGCCTCTCCATACATGCTCCATACCAACTTGACTGGGCAGTTTGTATGGAGAGGCTGAGTTCTTTTTCATTTCCTGAAAGTGTTATTCGCCGAAATATGTTTAGTTACGTTGACTGATCCTTTAAATTTTTGGAACCTTAGTTGTCTCTTACACCCCATATAAATTTCATTATGAACCCTAGTAGTTTTTAGTAAAGATTATCAATGTATCATTCAATCAGTCCCATTGTCACTGTAACGAGTTTGAACCGGATATCAAATCAAACGCCCGCGGATCAGCAAAGCCGGGCCTCGCTCATTATGCAAACGAGTCTAAAATTATATACAGACGATCGAATTTAGTACGACATTCCAAGTCCTATGCTTTGGCACTATCGTAGTTCAATACAGCGATATTTACTGACCAAAAAAAGTGATTCTGGAAATGAAACAGATTTTTTTCACCTTCCATATAAAATGCACTATCAGCTTATGCAGGTTCAGAATTTTAAATTACACTAAACATGGAGAAATTTTTGTTATGATTAAAACTTTTCCTCGTATCTGTCGTGCTGTTCTTAGATAAAGCAATGAAAAACCAATCCAACTAGCACGAAATTGATTCGGTTGATTAGGTTGGGTTGCTGTTGGCACCTAAAATTGGCCCGTGGCGCAACAGGACTTTGTTTTACCTCCGACCAATCAGCCAAATAGTTACCCGAAAATTATGTGACTGATTGACAGTGTCCTCTATATACGGACACGAGCAAAGGCCATGCAAGAAGCAGAGAGTGCGGTGTCGTCGATATATCGCAGCCAACTGGTTTAATCAGGCAGTTAATTGAATGCCTAGGCGGTTGATTGACTGCCGGCATTCCATTGAATGCCTAGGCCGATTGTTGACTAAAACTACTATCGCTCAAAGTTTAACAAGTTGGGTAATTGATAGCTAGCCCGAAAGAGACGGCTAACCCTGAATCAGCAGGGTGGTCGAATTCAAGTTAGTCAGCAAATTATGATCAGCAAAAATCCTGATTGAGCAGCTCTAAATTTATTAGTCCAGCAAAATAATTATTTGTGCTGCAAAATAAAATACCACCTATTTGCACAAAGCGATTTGAATCTTCATTCTTAATGCGCACGGCTAAGGGTTGCTACACATATGTTCGGCATATTCGGTCCGGCTTTTTTTATGCAACAGACAACTCATGTTCTAAGAAAAAGCCGAACCAAACATGCTGAATCGAACATGTGTGTAGCAATCCTACGAAGTGGAACGGGATATTTTCCCCGAAAAATGGCATTATCTAGATAAGCTTGCTATATCTTAGATCCTATCGTCGCATACCACCAGGTGATATCGGGGTCAAATGCTCACCTTGTATCAAAAATCTCCTTACATAAAATCTCCTCGTCTGCCATACCAAAATTCAATTCAACACCAACTGAAGTCAAAAGGCAGAGTCCGCGCTGCTTTATTCGCTGGCCAATCACTTGAGAGGGGCAGAAAAAGATTAGATTTTCCCTCATTTGAAGCGTTACGTGATCCCAATATCAATTGACATTGTTACACGGAATGCAGGGAGGTAATGTTCGTTATCCCCTACGTGTTTAGAACGTAATATTCGTATTGTTCTCTGTGTTTCGTATTTGTATTTGAAGCTATCTATTGCGATTATTTTCGATATAGAAGGTTGCGGCTTTTTGTGTATTTTGAAACCTTTCTGCCTTTTGAATGTTCTTTTGTGTCAAATAAATTAAATAGGATTTTTAAGGCTTAATATTCATTGTTAAGAAAATTGCGCTGGATAATAAGTAACCCCACTGACAAAAGCGAAGCTCCTCTAAATGTTTTTTTCATTTTCAATAAATGTGTGAATGTATCTTGAAATGATTAACAACACACTAATATAACAAAACACACACAACATACAACAATATGTGTTAATATGTGTTTTAAAATACTAAAATATGTGTTCCGACTAAAAAATAGCCCTTAAAATAGGGCTATTTTTAGGCTACGCTCGATATTAAATATAACTTTTAAAGTGCAAATATCAACAAAAGACCTTTGAAACGTTTTGGCGACATCCCACCTCGACACGATCCCATCTCGACACGAAAAAATTTGCTTACCTAAAATCTTCAAAAGTACTGTCAGAAGCAAAAGTAAAATGGTCTTAAAACAACTAGTTGCGTGGCGCGACCTTTAATTTTCAACTAATATTCGCTTCTATTCTAAAATAATATTCGCTTCTCTCCTATCCTACTAATATTATAAACGCGAAAGTTTGGAAGTATGGATGGATGGATGGATGTTACTCTTTCACGTAAAAACTACTGAATGGATTTTAATGAAACTTTACAATAATATAGCTTATAAACCAGAATAACACATAGGCTACAATTTATAAACCTGCGCAGACGAAGTCGCGGGCACCAGCTAGTTCTAAAATAAAGGGTGACTTTTAATTAGTTCTTGATAGCAAAAGATATACATGAACTGAACAACTTTTATCAAGGAACATTGGTCGAAATACGAAAAACCAAATTTGATCTTCCATACAAAATGCGCTATCAGCTGATGCAGTTTCTATGGGAGGTCAAAACTTGATTTTCGTATTTCGACCTATATTCAGGTAGCTCGACACTTTTCTTGGGATATTAATTATTTAAATCGATTGAATGTTTTTCGTAAATTTTTGGGATAGGGTGATATGATTAAAAAGAAAATGTGCAGTGATCTGCACTTTTTCTTTTTGTTTATGATTTACAATTTTTGCCTCAATTTGCTGAAAATTTGGAATACACTGAGAATTATGTTTTTTATTTTAATATTTGTCAAATCACTTTGATGGTTTACTGTCATTGTTCCACTGCATTTATGTTGTTTTCTTCAGTTCACACAGGTCCAAACTGTAGTATTTCTATTCACTCTATGTGAGTAGTAAAACGACATGTAGTAAAGATTCTCCCCGAATATTACTGACAATGTGATAATTTCTTGAATTTCCCATAGAGCACCCTTCCGAGATGATTGTAACGCAACATAAGATCAAGATAATGAGGACATTCTTATCAGTTTGCAACTGTAAACCCTTAGTTCAAGGTCAAAGAAACATGGCCCACCAATCAGACGATAGAATCTAACCAGAACAGAACTGGTTTTATGTTCGCCCCATCCAGCCGCGCCGCGCCACTAGTGTGCCAAATAAGTGTGAATAAAAATTACTAATTAAGTATTCATTATTTAAAGTTAGTTTTTAGGGTTCCGTACCCAAATGGTAAAAACGGGACCCTATTGATATGCCTCCGATGTCTGTCTGTCTGTCAGTCAGCGGGCTGTATCTCATGAACCGTAGAAATTTGCAATGTTCAACAATTGTGTATATTTGTTGCCGCTGCAACAGCAAATACTAAAAATAAAAAAACGTTAAAAATTAAGGGGGCCTCCCAAATAACTTGTGGCGCGTGACTGAACTCCTTGGTTCAAACTCTGTCGCGCGCTGTTTTGTTTTTTCAAGCTGTCAAAAAAAGAGACGACTTTCACGACGCTAAAAATTTCTCCGATGTAAATTGATTTTATTAAATGTGCTAAGTAAATGTAAATACCTCTTCAATGTTACGTGTACATTGTATTGTAAATAAACTTTGTAAATACATAGTATGGGTTTTATATCACATACCCATAATTGGTGACCTAAAATTTACGACGTGCAAAGACGCCGTGTGCCCGTGTGTGGATCGGTGTATTTTTCTTCGTGTCCTCGGCGTGTACGCGCGACAAGGGGAGTTCTCTGAAGCTGCAGCAGCCTGATCTGCTAATCATCCTCAACACTGCTCCGTGCTGTCTGGTGACGCGTGCTGCCTGTTGCCGCGCGCTGAGGTACCCCAACTACGTCGCGATCATTTTCGAACCTGTCTCGTGTGAGGCCGATGCCGCCGAGGTATTTTACTTCATTTTTTTCCCTACGCCTACGTCACGACTACGTCTTCTTGGGAAAGTGACAAGGACGGTGACCGTCCGCGTACGTCCCAGCTCCGTGCTCACTGCTGCCTGCGTCTACTCGCCGCAAAGAACGCTCGCCCCCATACTTTTATTTTGTATATAGTGCAGTGTATTTTTTGTATATACAGGGTGATATGTGTATTTTGTGTATACAGGGTACACAAAATACACATATCACCCTGTATATACAAAAATTGTTTTGTAAATATTTTTTATTAAGTGTAAATTTTATTTTTATAGCGTTTCGGCAGAGTTTGGACCTAGGCATATTAGGCGTTATTATTATTTATTTATTATTTCAAGATGGAACAGCTAGAAGCTCAAATAAGAGCCTTACAGGAACAAATGGAAGCGTTGCGTCCTACCCCTCCTCCTATAGTAAGTGCTGTATCCGCGAAATTACCGGCATTTTGGGTTGATAAAGCAGCCCTTTGGTTTGCGCAGGCGGAGGCACAGTTTGAAGTTGGTGGTATTACTCAAGATGCGACGAAGTTTGGTTACGTTCTCTCTATGCTCGATACCCGTGTTGCTGGCATGGTGGAGGACATTATCACAAGTCCACCTACTGCGGGTAAGTATGATTTACTTAAAGATCAGCTGACTTTGCGCCTTTCTGCTTCGAAGGAGCAGAGAATCCGACAGCTGTTGAGTGAGGAGCAACTAGGCGATCGGAAGCCATCTGTTTTCCTTCGCCACTTGCGCTCACTCGCAGATTCTAAAGCTGACGAGGGCATCCTCCGCGAGCTGTGGATGCGCCGTTTGCCCCACGAGGTGCAACGAATTCTCATGGCACAGAAGGATTTGGCTCACGATAAAGTCGCGGAGATCGCAGACGCGATAGTTGATACTCCGTTTTTACCGACATCGTCTTCGGCAGTTCATAGTACGAGTAGTGTGCCGTCGACTAGTGTTTCGCCGGAAATAGCCTCTCTTGTTAAGTGCATCGAGCAGTTGACTAAGAGGGTAGATGCGATGAGTAGCAGCCGCTCGCGATCAAACTCGCGCTCTAGGACTAACTCGCGTTCTCGATCGAAATCTCGTTCCAGCATCTTATGTTGGTATCATCGCCGCTTTGGTACTAAGGCAGTTAAATGTATCGTTCCCTGTAACTGGAAGTGTCCAAACCAGGGAAACGCAAGCAGCAACCAGTAACGGCGGCAGCTGATTGCTCAAATCCCGACCGTCGTTTGTTTGTGACAGATTCCGTCTCAGGTCGTCGAATTTTAATTGACACCGGTTCGGATATATGTTGTTTCCCGCGCCGTCTGGTGAGAGGTCATTACAGTGCCACTACATTTGATGTGCGCGCAGTTAACGGCAGCACTATTAATACCTATGGCTCTTTACCTCTCAGGCTCGATTTAGGTTTACGCAGGGATTTTGTAATAGCAGACGTTAGTACACCGATCATTGGCTCCGACTTCTTGGCTCACTACCATTTATTACCAGATTGTCGTGATCAGCGTTTAGTTGATGGGTCTACTAAACTGTCTACTCCCGTTCATGTCGCTCACACCAACCAGCTCAGTGTGAGAACCATTGCCTCAGACTCACCTATTGCCATGTTGTTGCAAGATTTCTCGGATATTACACGACCACCCGGACTCCCTAGAACTGTCAAGCATTCCACTGTTCATCATATCGTTACGACTGACGGTCCTCCTGTTTCTTGTCGTCCTCGTCACCTCGCTCCACAGAAAATGCAGGCGGCTAAGAAGGAGTTTGAGGATATGGTGAGGAGTGGGATAGCAAGACCTTCTGACAGTCCGTGGTCGTCTCCGCTGCATATGGTTCGGAAAGGAGAGAATGGCTGGCGTCCTTGTGGAGACTATAGAGCAGAGGCGGCTCGTGACATTTTTTAATGGGTGTGCACAAAAAAATACATACATACATACATACATAACATCACGCCTTGTTCCCGTCGGGGTAGGCAGCGACCACAGTTCTCCACCTGCTACGATCTTGACATACTTCCCTTGGTTCCTTCATCAAACCTTCATCAATCCTTTCATACATGCTCGTCGGTTTAGGGTACTTTTAACCTGGCCTTTATTCAGAACGTCCTGAATTTGGTCCTGGTACGTTCGCCGAGGCCTTCCCCTTCCAACGTTTCGATTCACAAAAAAATTAAATAAATTTACTTACCTACCATTTATTGATGAAATATTTTTTATGGCTTTATTGTTACCTACATATTATGCGCGCCAGCGCCAGCTCCAAATACCAGACACGGGAAACAAAACAATTTAATTATAACCGCACATCCAAGGTGTTTTTAAATATTGTTCTGGTTTGAAAACACGATTAAAAGTGAATTTTTGTACTACATTTTTGAACTAGCGCGATTTCAGTTTGTGGCGGCCCCTTTTCATTGAGTTCAAGTCGTATTTGTAAAGTCTTTTTCGCATTTTTAATGTAAACGACACTGTATTTGTCCATTTTTACAGTAATTAAGCACGTACACTATTAAAAACAATTATTTCTAAATTTTCAAGCAAAATTGCGAACAGTAACTGAAAGCTGTATACGAAAAGTTTGTTTACGTATGATCGGCAACAGCGCTTTGTCACCAAACTGCATGGCATCGCGATCTGGCAACGTAGCCTTGAGCAGCGCTCCTGATTAGGCTAATTTCTCATAGAAAATCTTTTGTTTCACGCGCTCGAGCGTGTTGATGTTTCTCTTTCACACTCATTGAATTCTGTATAAGGAATTGTACTGAAGATTTCTTCATAGGAGCGGAATCGCTGGCGATCCACTTGGTACAACTTGACTACGTATTTGTTGCGTAATTATTTCTTAGGCTATTATAAATGTATACAACGTATAGGGTTATGAAAATAGGTATGTAATCGTATGTAACTTAACTAGGTAGGTAATACATCCTAAGTTTGAGTTTTGTGAAAGAGGGAGTGCACTGCACCAGTGCTCTTTAGGACGAGCCGCCTCTGCTATAGAGCTCTAAACGCTAGAACTGTTCCTGACCGCTATCCTGTACGCCACATTGCGGATTTTGCGAACAACCTTGCTGGTTGTACTGTCTTTAGCAAGATCGATTTGGTCAAGGCGTACCATCAGATTCCGGTCCATAAGTCTGACATTCCGAAAACGGCAATTACAACTCCGTTTGGTCTCTTCGAATTCCCGTTCATGACCTTCGGGTTGAGGAATGCGGGCCAGACGTTCCAACGGTTTATTGACGAGGTGGTGCGTGGTTTAGATTTCTGCTATCCCTACGTTGACGATATCCTAATTTATTCACGTGACGCTCAAGAGCACGCTGTTCATCTTCGTGCCGTTTTTCAGCGACTCTCTGACTTTGGTGTCGTCATCAACACTTCAAAGTGCGTTTTTTGTACTGACGAAGTAACTTTCTTGGGGTACAGGATTTCCAAAGATGGTACGCGCCCACCTCCTGAACGAATCGAGGCCCTGCAGGATTTTCTTTTGCCCAAGACCATCGAAGGACTTCGTCGTTTTCTGGGCATGGTAAACTTTTACCGTCGTTTTCTTCCCCATGCAGCCGAGTTACAGGCGCCATTGATTGATGCCCTAACTTTGGCTCAAGCAAAGGGTGCCAAACCTGTTCCTTGGACGCCAGAGCTCGAGCTCGCCTTCCAGAAGTGCCAACAGCATCTTGCTAGCGCTACTCTTTTGGTGCACCCTGTGGTTGAGGCGTCTCTTGGACTTTTCACTGACGCGTCCTCAACGCATGTCGGTGCGTGCTTCCAACAGATGGTTAACAATGAGTGGCAACCGTTAGCGTTCTTCAGCAAAAAGCTGAATAGCAAGCAATCTGGTTGGCCTGCGTACTATCGTGAGCTCTTGGCGATCTATGAAAGTATGCAACATTTTCGGCACATTCTTGAGGTTGAACACGTGACAATATTCAAAGCCACTGGTTTATGCTTTTAGTCAAAAGCGTGAGAAACTTCCGCCAGTTCAGCTAAACCAGTTGGCATTCATCAGCTAGTTCTCTACTGACATCAAACATGTCAAGGGTGCTGAAAATGTCGTTGCTGATACTTTGTCGCGTGTCGAGACTATTCGCCTAGAAGAGAATTATGCAGCTCTCGCTGCCGATCAAGCCAAAGACAAGGAATTGATTAAGATGTGCATGCACTCATCTCTCAAGCTCAGAGTGGTTTCAGTTCCTGGCACTGATGTGTCACTATTTTGTGACGTATCTACTGGAAAGGCCAGACCTTATCTGACGCCTTCTTTTCGTCGACCATTTTTCGAAAAGCTGCACAACCTCAGTCACCCTGGTACGCAGGCCTCTGCGCGTATGGTGGCTGAGCGCTTTGTTTGGCCTGGCATTCAAAAAGATTGCCGGATATGGGCCCGGAATTGCATCGCGTGCCAACGGAGTAAGGTCACTCGGCATACTGCTACTCCCTTTGGCGTTTTTCCCGCCCCTTCCAAACGTTTCCGGCATGTTCATTTGGACATTATTGGACCACTTCCCCATAGTAACGGTTTTCGGTATTGCCTTACTGCTGTTGACCGGTTTACCCGTTGGCCCGAAACATGGCTTATGGTAGGTATCACGGCGGAAGAGGTCGCGGAAACTTTCCATCGAGAATGGATATTCCGTTTCGGGGTACCTTCTTTAGTGACTACAGATCAAGGACGCCAGTTTGAATCGGCACTCTTCCGAACTCTCCTTGATCTGTGTTCAATCAAACGTGTTCGGACCACAAGCTATCACCCTTGCGCCAACGGCCTAGTTGAGCGCATGCATCGCCAGCTGAAGGCTGCCTTGATGTGCCATCAAGATTCTTGGCACAAGGTATTGCCTGTTGTGCTTCTTGGCATGCGTGCTGCACTCAAGGAGGACCTTCAATGTTCTCCGGCTGAGTTGGTGTACGGTGAGCCTTTGTGTCTGCCTGGCGAGTTTATCGTTCCTGATACAACTCCTATTAGGTCCGAGGACGTCTCGAGTTTTGTGTCGCAGTTGAGCCATTTTATGGCCGATCTTCGTCCAGCTCCTGCATCGTATCATGGACTTCAGAAGACGTTTGTTTCGAAGTCATTGCCTTCTGCAACGCATGTGTTTTTACGAGACGACACAGTACGACCATCGTTGAAGCCGCCTTATTCTGGGCCTTACAGGGTCTTATCTCGTAACGATAAAAATATCGTTATTACCATGGGAGCGAAGGATGTCCGAGTCAGCTTGGATAGGGTAAAGCCAGCTTTTGTGGATGGTGACTCTGCCTTGCCTGTGCCACGGGTGCGGATTCCATCTCATCCAGCATCTCCAACTGGCCTTTCTCCGCCAGTTCTTACAGATGCTCATCCACCTGTTTCTGGCCCTTCTACACTTTCTCCATCAGTTGATGATACTCCATCTTCCTCTTCTTCTGTTCCTCCTTCTGACCCTGCATCCCAGTACACAACCCGTTCTGGTCGTAGGGTCCGTTTTAGATATCCATGCGTTATTTGACCGACAGACTGACTGACTTGTTTTTTCTTTCCTCCTCACCCATTTCCTTGAAATATAGAACCGTTTTTCCCCCGAAGGGTAAAAAACGGATATTTAGGTTTCTGCCGAAGCTTGAACCATATTTGAGATTACACTCCCGTATCTCAGCCCGTTTCACTCAGATTTCATATCTTGCAGCGCCCTCTGGCGACTGTTTTGGTTACTAAGGTCCCCTCCCCACGCCCGTCACAAGCGCCCGTCTGTTCTTTGATCAGTACCTTTAAATTAAGCCGGCAAGGCCTTAAGGTATGGTTCAAGCTTCGGCAGAAACCTAAATATCCGTTTTTTACCCTTCGGGGGAAAAACGGTTCTATTTAGGTGTTCGTGCCTTCGCTTGAACCATATTTGAGACGTGTTTAACTTCTGACGGTGCTTTGGCGGGCGTACTGTGACCTGTCTCATTTAGTAAAATTTGTCTTTAATGCGTAATTTATAACAGAGTTAATTTAAGAATTTTAAATTAGTATTTTTAAATTTAATCAAACAGTCTTGTCGAAACTTTCTTCATAATAAATAGGACTCACGAAACCAATTAGTAAAAGAAAATCTAAATATTTCATTTTCTTGTTTAGATTTTCTAGCGTTGCACACGGTAGCAATACTTTATTTTTAATACTAATAATAATAGATTGTATCGATAATTTCGAATAATTGTAAGATTACAAACAGCAAATATTGAAAAACTGCAGGCAATTTGAGATGATGCTAACAAATAAATCTGTTGACCTATCAAATCTTTCTTGGAAGGAGTTGAGACTCTCATCAATGCTCAAAGTTTTTCCTGCGTTCAGTAATCAGTCACTACACCAGACGCTTTGCGACGATGAGTAGGGCTCGTTCATCTTATTACCTACAAAGAGTGATTGAAAAATAGTATATTGCAGCTTAGTATGTAAATATGCAGTATATGTAATTTCTCTTACGACAGCTCTTTGATTGTTTATTTTTTGGAAAATTAAACTTTTGGACTCACAACTTGTAAAAGTTACTTAGGTATCGCTTGCAGATTACAACCAGTCTGAGCATCCGACTTGTTTGCGGTGGTAAGTGCTCTAGACGGTATGCGTCAGATTATTATTAAATAAAAATTTGGGTCTATATCCATAAATTGAAGTAGTCTGCAGTGGGAGCCGTGTGAATATTCTAAATGTCTAATTCAACAACTAATTCTCCCTTCCAAAAAAAAATAATAAATATAATAGCAAATACTGAGTATAAACAAGGTGAGGTCCACTTACAAAATGAATGAAAATCACAAGTGATTTCGTGTTGATCTCATGTTAATATGAGAAGGGACAAAACGGCTGAACAAAATGATCGATCGATCAATTCATTTATTTTAATTATTTGGATTTTGAATATTTATTTTGTAAGGTTACAACCAATTCTGTGGCGAGGCAACCAGGTGTTATAGCGATGTTGAAAACTGGCTGGTCTAGTCCATATGCAGAATATAACAACAAAACAATTTCAATTTGCCGAAGTGACTTCTTGTTTTAATAGTCTTATCATGCTAAAGGAGCAAAGAAGATTCGTCGAGAGTTGAGATAGTTAGGGATCAAAAACTTCTACTTTACTATGTCATTGTACTTACAAAAGTATTCTAGAATGCTTAAAGGTAACAAGGATTTTTGTAAAAACCATCAAACCACGATAATAATATAGTGAAAAGTTATTTATGTTAAACTATTATGGTTTTTTAAAATTTACAACAAAGGCCTTATGGCAAAAGGTGTCGAAGTCTTCATTGTTGGTGCATACAAGTTGGAAGTAGAGTATTGGGATTTTTGGGATACCAACAAAATACGGGTATCCTTGATCTTACCACAAGTTCATCAGAACCAGCTGTTGCTGTTATAAGAAAGCAAACCGATCAAAAATTGTTTTTCGAAACTAACTCTGTAGCGGAATAAATAATTTTTTGGACTGTTCAAGAAATCTTTTTACTTTACAGCGGAAAAACAATCAAACTGAAAAAGTGCATTTTTGAAGCTACTGAACTACAAAACTACAGAACAACTAAACTCCAGAGCAACCGAAGCAAAGTTTAAATTAAATATGAACATTATTGCAGATTTAACAATAATTTGTCAATTCTAACAGGCCGAATTCAAATACTTTTAGCGAGTCGTGATAGCTATCAGATAGTCCTGATATTATTATTAGCATGGGTGTTTCCCCTTTTGTACGGTTGCACTTAGGATGTGAGCATCATCTGGGAAATATAGCTATTGATTAATGTTAGCAAATACATAAGTCTGGGTAAGGTTGACTGAGGCATCTGAAGATCTTCGATCTACGACGTCATCTTTTGGATCTGAAAACTCATACAAGCAAGAAGTAAATAGTTACTGCTGCCTACTTGATTGCATCTGCTTACTTAATAGCAATGATTTGACGCTTAGCTTACTATAGGTAAGGTTCGTTTTAGACTTTCGCACTTTTCCTGTGCCAGACAATAACAATTTTAGTTTACCCTCACAATAATATCTTCGTAGTTCACCTCTCTTCAGTCTACCCGTGACCACGGCTGTTGCAACGCAGCCGAAACGTCGGGAATAATAAAGTAATTTATTTTGCCTAATAACTATTATCGGGCTAAGACCCGGAACAAAATAAACATTACTATGGTAATATGCAATTAAGGGTATCACAAATCCAGCTGTAAACATGTTGGTTACCTATCTAAAGCCTGTAGCTTAGTTAATAAGGTCCAAAAGGTCTATATTGGCGAAATTTACCTACTTTTTCTTACACGATGACCTTTAAATACCACCAATGTGCTGGCTGCTTGTCATGTGTGGTGGAGTATTTTGTTTGCTCAATAAAGTATGCCTTAACGTATCACGCCAGAATCGGCTCGAAAGAACAACACATTTTAGTTGTATGTTCATTATTTACTTGCTGGAAAAAGCCTTCGTCAAATGCTCAAAATTTGGTGAAGAAAGTACCTACTAGATCCTGGCATCGGATAATTTAATACTGTTTTTGTAAGCACAAAACGATGGTTAAGAAGCTTTTTGACAAGAGAAGCTAAAGTTGCGTGTACTTGTCTTAGTCTTTAAGTGCAATATTATTTAATCTTGCGACTCGTGAATAATAGCATCATATTCACAGAAACGGTTATAGCTTAGATGAATTTTCCTTACAAATAAAGAAAGTTACGCAACATAAGTTCTGGGTATGGTTAACTGCGGCGGCTATAGCGTTTTTTGTGCTTCGGAAGGTCGCAGTTGTCTTCTTGGTTAGTGGAGACTTAATCATCTCAGAGGCCAAAATCTTTTGATGTCAGGGTTGTCCTGCTTTGGCTAGAAAGTGTTGATACGCTTACTGGCTATCACGCAACAAGCAAGCTTAGGAAAGCTGGCAGGAACTCAGATTTATTAGCTAAACTCGTCTTTGTATACTGCGTGCAAAATAACTCCGTCTGTGACCGTTAATGGGCAGAAGTCAAGAGTCGCGGGGGTGAGCGCGGCTCCCCCCAGGGGCGAGCGGATCGTTCATTGGCTCTCCGCCTGTCACCCATACGCAGAAAATAACCGTCATAGACAGACTTTTCCTGAACGCGCTGTAATAACCTCTTACTCTTTGTTTGTATGTAAGCGTTTGTGGACATTAAAGAAAGAAACGTTTAGAAGTAGTTTTAAAATAAATTTGACGTGAATAATGAATAAGTATTTTGTGTAGCTATTGTCGTCAGGCTGCAGCTGTGATTAAAATTGTAAGTTTTACTTTACAGAAATTCACTTAGACGGGGAGCAGATAGGTGAAACCGTTTCTTCCCCTCGCTGAAAGTGAGGCTGTCTTTGTCGGACTGGTAGTTTTTATTGCCCCCCCCCCCTCTCATTCCATCTACCAGAAGAAAGTGGGAACGTACTTCCCAAGGTAGGTGTGCTGTGTTATTATTATTCACAAACTATTAACATCAATCATTATGACCATGCAAGCAAAGATATAATTTTGTGGGGGGATAAGGAAATTCATATTTTCTTATTAGTACTTTTGTCCCAACTTGTCGAGGAATCGTTCTGTGAGCCACGTATAAGACATTAAATTTTCGCTTGTCTGTAAGAACAAAGGAATGAAGGAAGGATACGTTACAATTACTTCGGCGCAAGTGGCTAAGAATATTTTGTTTTTCGTCTCTCATATGGATAAAAAGTGTGTGGTTTAAGTATGAACCGTGTCGGTTTTGAAGCGCCACACTGTGCTACTCTGGATACAACGTCCTTTGAGGCAACAAAATATCTTCTTAATTTTGAGGTTACGAAGTGACTTTTTAATAATAAATTACCTCCCTTGTCGTGTAGTTGTTTGTTTGTTGGCTACACATTTATTTGCGGACAAGCAAGCTGTAGAAAGTGAGTGCATGGCATCTATTTTGGAGGTTGCTACATATTTTCCATAAATTGTAATAATGGAATTTCGAAAGGTAACGTCTGATGCTATTAACCACATAAAGTTCTCTCAATTTTAAGAACACCGGGTAATCTGACCTCTCACAAGTCCAAGTCATCAAAACAAATGATTTTGTTTGAAGAGAGAATAGCTTCTAGCGGAGATAAGCTAGCTTGCCCTGGTCTGTTTTGATTATAAATCTCAAAATGAAAGGATGACCATTAGCTGACAACAAGTTTTGTGTTAGGCGACAAGGATCATTGATTGAGGCAACATGCATAGGCCACTTAGACTGCAGACCGTCCATAATTACTGTGGAAGTACTTGCCATGTTCTGTAATTAACGTGTAAGAGAATCGCTCGTGGTCGAGTGGTAGTTACTCTTTCTTTCTGATCAAGAAAGATAAGCAATGTGGGCCATGGTCAGAACCCGGACGGGAGATCGCTACAGCCAGACTATTGTGGCACAACAACTAGAGCGTTTCCGTGCTTTGGGTGGCGCGTTAAGCCGTTGATCCCGGCCTGTCAATGATAGTAATTTAGCCAAGTCAGAGGCCATTTGACGGCTTGGGGCTCTGACATCCAGGCTGGCCATTAGTCTTATACAACCTTGTCTAGGTTTTGATTTGGTTTACCTTCCCTCTGGGTTGCAGAGGTCTGATAACAGTCGCTCTTTGAGAATACCAGTGCTCTTGTCAAATCCCCTAGGATAGGTCGCCTAGAACAAAGCTAGGGCAATGATGATGATCGGCTTGTAAGATTAGTTTCAAAACTGGCCACTGTTCCTTGTCGTGTCATGAGCCAACACGCGTCGTCTCGTGAGACGACGCCGGACCCGCGTCGTCTCGTGAAACGACGCAGGCCAATGAAGCGACACGCGTCGTCTCGTGAGACGACGTCGATGAGTGAGGCGACATACGACGTCTCGTGAGGCGACATGACGTCTCGTGAGGCGACACGTCGTCTTGTGAAGCGACACGTTGTCTCGTGAAGCGACACCCGTCGTATCACGCAAGCATGGCATTTACAATAACGGTGCTTAAGGGAGGCAGCCGTATGTGGCAACATACGTCGGTCAATGAGACGACGGTTATGACGGTGCCTAGAGAGGCAGCTGCGTCTCGTCCTTGGACCCAAAAGTCCGAGCGGAATTTACAGTGTTGCACGAAAAATCATTTTACAATGTCTTCGGTAATGACGGTGCCTAATAGAGGCAGCTGCGTCTCGTCGCTGGGCTAAGAGTTCGAGCGGAATTCACAACAGAAAAACTTAAAAAAAATTATTTCACTAGGCACGTGTTACTCGGCTGAGATACAAAAGCGTACTGTTCAAAGAACAGACGGGCGCTTGTGACGGGCGTGGGGAGGGGACCTTAGTAACCAAAACAGTCGCCAGAGGGCGCTGCAAGATATGAAATCTGAGTGAAACGGGCTGAGATACGGGAGTGTAATCTCAAATATGGTTCAAGCGAAGGCACGAACACCTAAATATACTGCTTTTGTTTCATTATCGGTTTTTCTTTCTTCGTGGGGGGGTGATGTGGCGCGTGACTGAACTCCTTGGTTCAAACTCTGTCGCGCGCTGTTTTGTTTTTTCAAGCTGTCAAAAAAAGAGACAGATTTTTCACGACGCTAAAAATTTCTCCGATGTAAATTGATTTTATTAAATGTGCTAAGTAAATGTAAATACCTCTTCAATGTTACGTGTACATTGTATTGTAAATAAACTTTGTAAATACATAGTATGGGTTTTATATCACATACCCATGAACTAAAAGGGGTAGCGTAAAAAAAAGTTTGACCTACCCCATCGAGTGGGGTATCGTTGTTTAGAACCCGTTAAGTAGATAAATACTGTATTTCTTGTTTAAAAAATATTGAAAAAGAAAAGAATTCGCATAGAAACGTATGTGTAAGGTACCTCGAAACTTGGCTCATATACAGGGATAAGGTCAATAAGTAAAAATAAAAAAATCTGATTTTTTTTCGGTTGCAAATAATAAAGTTAAAAAATAATTTTGTTTTTGTCAAATATCGATAGGTCGTATGGCAGAAGGAAAAGTAGCCATGGCCAGTCTTAAAAAAAAAGTGACAACTGTTCTAAGTAGTCTGTGGTCGATTTATACAGCTGTTATTATTTTTATGATAGGCAATGACTACTCATCACATTCTGCCATACGACCTATCGATATTGGACGAAAACAATGTTTTTTTTAAAACCTGGTCATTTATGGCCAAAAAAAATTGTTATTTTTTATTTATCTTTAGTGATCCTATTCCTGTTTATGAGCCAAGTTTCAAGGTACCTTACATATAAGTTTCCCTAGCGAATTAAATGCCATCAACGTCAGCTGTATTTACAAAAATTTGTTTTATCTGTATCTCATGAACAGTAACAGCTAGACAGTTAAAATTTTCACAGATTATATATTTCTGTTACCGCTATAACAAAAAATACTCAAAATAAAATAAAAAATATTAAATTAAGGGGGGCTCCCATACTAAAGAATTATCTCTATCTTGAAAACGGGATCACTTACAAACGTGAAAATTGGTATGTTTATAGTGCATAAGCTATAAAATACCAACAAATAATAAAATCTGGCCAAGCGCGTGTCGGACTAAAAAATCTAGCCCAGTAACTCACTGAAATTTCAACTAATTCAATTATGATTATATGGTGGTACGGAACCCTAAGTGCGTGAGTCCGACTCGCACTTGGCCGGTTTTTAAATAGTTATAATTTTTATCGTATCACTTTTTGTTCTTACTGTACTTGTAGATTATTGAGGTAAAATTATTTCGTGTAGAGATGGGATCGTGTCGAGGTGGGATGTCGCCAACGTTTTCACTGTCACCTTCATACAAACAAAGTAACCGTTGAAAATGAAATAGCTTCTCTTTTCAAATTGAAAATTACTGACCTCCTTTAATTTTATTTTTCTTTCTCCTGTTAATTTTATTATTTCATTTCATTTCATCTCATCTCATCTCATCTAATCTCATCTCATCTCATCTCATCTCATCTCATCTCATCTCATCTCATCTCATCTCATCTCATCTCATTTCATTTCATTTCAGTGAGATGAGACGCGATGTGTTGGCTAAGATGATGAGTGATTGTGATCGAAGAGTAAGCCTTTACAGCCATCTAGGACTATCGCCAATGTCTAATCACGACATACTTATATTCTAAACCTGTATAACTCACGGACCTGGAGTGTCCACAAAAGATCTAAGTAGAAAATTAATAATCGTAAGTTAAGTTATTATACCTAGCTTTATACAAACTAAATAGACAAGAGAAAAAAAAGTCTTTCTCAGAAACATAGAAATGTATTGAATGAAATCAAATGTTAATTTCTTTTATTTTAAATTCATGAATTTAAATTTGTACTTTGTGACATTTAAATTGTGTTTTAATTTTACTTTTATTTCACTTATTTTGAAATACAAGCTGATTTATTCTACTCCCATTTGTTAAAGTTCGAAATACGAAACCGGAAACAGTATCACAAATATTGCCATTCCGACAACAGTTGCGTAATATTTATAAATGCAACTGTCTACAATACGGTAATATACTTTTTTTCACCTTTTTGATAAGTTTGGCAACAAAATTACGTTAATACTATGTTGTATTGGATGCCATCAGCTAATATGCTAGTTTCCAAACCATAAAGGACAACTTCAAAAAAAATCTTGAAAAAAACTTGAAAAAAAGAATTCATGCACTTATGCACTGAACCCCCCCATACACAGTATTATATGATGGCTGGCCGAGAGGAATTCGCGCCATTCGCGCTTATTTAATCTGTGAAAAAAATAACTTTTAATTTATAATTTAACGATAAACATCTTGGTTTCCATTCAAAATTTGTAAATATGAGTAAAATATTCACGCCGACCGAAATAATTAAAGCAGCGTACGAAACTCAAGAGGACTTTATTGCCAAAAAAGTTGAGGTGTTCTAGTGCTCTAGTACGAGTACTACGGCAAATGTAAACAAAGGGTACGTTATTTTCTTAATGATTTTTATGCTCGTAGAAAAAGTAATGTATGCCACTGATAGAAAACTAGTCATTGTAACATTCGTGCTGTCTATTGTGACATTCCGCTGCACCTCATGTCACAAACAAGCACTCATGTTACAATGACTATCTTTACCTGGCAGTGGTATAAACTACTGTTTTTGGACCTGATTTGCGTATGCCCACGTTATTACAGGGGTCAAAAGCAACAACTTTTGTTCTACTTTTCTAACAACGCACGAAAAATTTTCAACTTCCCACACGTGAATTTCGTCGTTGTATTTATTTAAATATTTATGTACATATTTTTATATATCTATTTATATGTATTTATATTTATTATATATATTATGTATATAGTGTTTATATACAGGTATTAATTATTTACTATGAAATTGTAGGTATTATTTATTTATGTTTTTTTTTCCATTTACATGCACGATTGTATCCCGCTATGAATATTCTCTCTCACAACCATGGGTTGGCTGAAAGAAATCTCTTGTAGAGATAAGCCCGCCTTTGTAAATGTCCTTTTGTTTGTTTACTTTCTGTATGTTAAATGTGCAATAAAGAATATATATACAAAATGGGTCGGTCACGTGACCACTTTAGTATGGGGAGTCGAAATTTTTTTGTGTATTAAATAATAATTTCTTTGTTAGACACCAAGGTCTGCTGGAAGAAATTTCCAAGCTGAAATAAGCAGCACCTGTTGTGTCTGTTCTCTAAATGTTTGTTTTATTTGTATTTTTATGTGTACAATAAACAGTTAAATAAATAAATAAATAAATAAATAAATAAAAATAGTTAGACGTAATTGTGTGCATCCTGTCTTTTAATTTCCGTCACAATGTAATAATATGGAAAAAATAAATTATAATCATATCTTTTTTTTCTGTATTAGGATAGTGAATAAAGAGATTTTAATTTTTCTGACGTCATACGTACCCCTGAAAAGAAGCAGAAATTTAAATTTTCTATAGAGTCTAATATCCCAACCTTCCAAATTGAATTTCTACAAATAGCTGTACTTACCAATTATATTTGAGTTTTATTAAAGAATTTTGGTACTTACACCAACCGTAACATTTAATATAATTTTTATTAAGTGCAAACTTTTATGAAAATGGTAGAAAAGCGTAGCAAAAGCCTACGGCGTAGCTTCGTAGCAATATAGTTTTTATTTTCATTATAGTCATTATAACATCTCATGAAACCTCCACTGCAAGACTGAGAGCTCCCTCCAGGATTCCAAAAATACGCGTGGTTCAAATTTAGAGCGGCATTACCATAGTCACCACACTATGCTTGTTAGCATTGCGGCTGTCACCATGGACCGCCGTTCATGGTGACCGCAGTATGTAAGATGGTACGATACACAGAAGCACGCTGATGCCCATGCTCCGGTTCATAATTATTTAGTCGTTCACCACACCCACGGGTAGAGAAACTTTTATGAAAATGGTAGAAAAGCGTAGCAAAAGCCTACAGCGTAGCTTCGTAGCAATACAGTTTTTATTTTGCGCATATCTTCATATTCCTTTATTTTGTATAGGGTTCCGGATAAACAATGTGATCCTTTAAGCCACATGTTCTACCCACGGAACTGAACTTTGCCTGAGGATCATAGGTCGGAATATGGAAAAATGTTTTTGACTTCCTATACTAAATGACCGACGATAAAGTTTGTTTAGAATTTTGTTGTCGTATTTCTTCCTGCTTAAGCAATATGGTTCAAAATTCTGCTGTAAATATCATCATAACATCCCATGAAACGTCCACTACAGGACAGGGAGCTCCCTCTAGATTTCTAGCTTTTGCTGGAAAAATGTAGAGGGGAAGTACCATAGTAACCTCGCTTGTTAGCGTTACGGCTGGCACCATGGACCGCGGTTGTAGGTGACCGCAGCGGGTATGTAAGGGTTGGTACTATTCTTTGCCGGCACCACACGGGACAAATATAACATCCTGTTATTTATTAGGTACACAATCATAGCATCCCATGAAAACGCCCACTAGAGCAGGGGTGTCAAACATATTTTTCTAAAGGGCAATTGAGAAGGTTTAGAGTGTATTAGCGGGTCAGAATTAAAAGTAAAATACTTACATAATCTTACTTAGTTTAAATCAATAGATCAAAGGTAATAAAAAGGGTAAATTATCTTGAAATTGTGGATCGAGACACCTGAGGTTTACTGTATTTGATAAGCTCATTGATGTCATTTGAGGTGGTTATTTTCAAAATAGATTGGAAATGTAAATAAGCCTTGTACGATGTTTGTTCTTATTTGTTTTCATGACAGAAAACATAATGAATACTCGTAAAATACGTAGTAACATCGAATGCCGTCTTAAATCAAACATTTCTTTCTTTTAATTCCTCACTGGATAGATTCTGGTCGCGGGCCGTATTGAGATGGCTTGAGGGCCGGTTGCGGCCCGCAGGCCGTATCTTTGACATGACTGCACTAGAGGACAAGGACTTCCCTTCAGACTTTCAGCTTTTGTAAAAACAATGTAGAGAGAAAATACCACATTCACCACGCCTGTTAGCGTTGCGGCTGGCACCATAGACCGCGGTTGTTGGTGACCGCAGTATGTAAGATGGTACGATACACAAAAGGATGTTGCTGCTCATCCTGTGGTTCATTAACCATTAGTCACCTGTTACGACACCCACGGTTAAAGGTGGGTTGGTACTATTCTTTGCCGGTACCACACGGGCAATATTGTAACTATAATAATAATAAAACAAATAAATAATAATAAGTACGCAACTGTCTTTTAAAAGTAATAATATTTTATATCTGCTGATCAGAAAAAAATACATAATAGCCGATGCCGACATAAGTCTACAAAATCAGGTTCATATAAAATACTGCTGAGTGCGAGTTGTCTTATGCACTGAGGGTTCCTTACCACCAAAGATTACATGTGTTAGATGAAATTTTAACGGTTGCGTGTGTTCCCGAATTCATTTAACCCGAATCTATTCAAGTTGCGATTGAATAGGCTTATTTCTTGACAAGCTCATTACATTGTCGACCTTACTCTGTCCAAGATCGAGGTGTAGATCAAACCCTTTGCAATAAAAACGTTCCAAAATTACTGTACTTAAGTACGGTCAACCGCACATCAGTGGTAGCATTTGCAACTTTATTACCATGCCATAAACTCGAAAGTGTTTCTACTCTCGTGCTGTTGGGTGTACTTGGGGTCCAATTTGGTAATGGCCGATTTTTGTTATAATTTGTTGTTTTAGTTAGGTTAGATTAGGTTTGCATTCATCACAGTTTTCTTGATAGAGCTGAAGCATAAAAAAAATATCTTGGGACTGAGCTTATTTTTTTTTATTTTTGTTGGTTTTAGGTTTCCGTACCTCCAAAAGAAAAATAAAACGGAGCCCTCATAGAATCAATTTATTGTCCGTCTGTCTGCCTGTCAATAATCTTTTTCTCATGAACGCGTTAAGGTATCAAGTTGAAATTAACAGCTATTATTAAAATCAAAAATATTTTGAAGGTGTAAACATTTCAAGCTTCTGCGACAATACACTCAAAAGATATGGCCATTTGAGTAAACCATTTAAGTATTATTATAAACCAAACTAAAACCTTATACGATACTTTCCGTTAACCAAGAATCATGAAATTTTGGCAAGGTCTCACAGCAGAACAAAGGACAAATTCTAAAATTATTAAATATTACAACTTTTCTCACATCTTATTATAACACATTAAGATGAGCTCCCGATTCATGAACATTCATATTAAAGATGGTCCAGGTTTAAGTGGACGCGGAGTTTTAAAATCAATCGGCAAAAGCTTCTAGTATATCATATGATGGACAGGTATGGGACCCTTAGGGCGCAAGCCCAACGCGCACTTAGCCGGTATTTTAACTTTATTTCTTACAGTTTAGAATCGGGTTACTCAAAATTCTGTTTTTTAAAGTTTGGACTGACATACACACGACGTAGTCTAAGTAACAGGATCCTGTTGATACTCTTTGTGTATGGAACCCTAAAAATATTGAAAGAAAACTCATAAAAGAAAACTAATCTTATAGCAAAGGTGTGGGTCGATAGTTCGGGAGCGTGTCCCACAAAAATAAAGTTTGGAGGACATGCCCTTATAACCCGTACTTAAGGGAAGTTCTTTTTTCGCTTCGGGCTATGATGGGATGAGTATATTGATAACATCCTAATAGTACATATAGCTCGTAAGGTCCCGAGTTTTAAATATGAGACATTTTGCTTAACATGAAGGAAACTTATTGTTATATGTATTTATAAAATACATAAAATCTCTGCCAGATTACTTACCGCCCTAGGGCTTTTCTAGCTACATTATTACCCTATAGCGCTAATTGGTCACCTACAATTTGGTGGTAATAAGGACCTACTTACCTCACAATCGAGATGTAAAGCAGAGAAGTTAGCTCGGGTGTAAGCAACAATTGCGCCCTCGAACTATAGGCGCCCTCGCTACGCTCGTGCGCCTAAATATCTCGGGCTGCAGTTGATGCCTTACAGCCCTTGGCTACTAATCTACTATTATTATTTCCATCAAGCCACAAGGACAAGCAAATGGCAAAGAGACATAAGAATCCATATAACCGGAATTGCCCCCGTACCACAATTTTATTGTAAGTACGAGTATACACTTTTCGGGCAATATCACGCGTGGTATCGCTCCAACAATATTCGCCGGCAAAAACCACCAATGCGAATGGCTACTAAAAAATAATAACCCCAACTTCATAACTTTTACAAACACAATTCTCGGCCTATTCAACCGGGTGAAAAGAGGTGCCCTAGTAAAATTCGCGTAATTTTTTTCACTGAGAACAAAAAATGAAATTGGGCCCTGGGCGCGTCCCTCGTATAATTTCAAATAAGCAACGGAAGGGAAAGTGAGGTTCAGGTAAAAAAAATCACTTTGTATAAAAGGCCTTGCCCAAGCTGACCGCAAGCGTTGTTATTGGATCATGATTATAATATGATTATGTTCTCTCCGCTCAGCCTTTTGTGTGGAAAATTTGAAAAGCAACCTGTATATTAAAGACTAGTACTTTTTTACGAGTGAAATTTCTTCTTTTTTTCTCAGTGTTTCTATGTTTTCTTCGAGATGAAAAATTGCAAAGAAAAAGTGAGTGCTAGCCTCAGAAAGGATTATAGTTAGGGTAGATAGTTAGTTAGGGTGGGGTTAGGGTTAGGGGGGGGGGGGTCTTTAGAAATAATTCGTCACATAGGGATGTGTGATATAAAGTGACAACAAATTACATAATCCTAACACTTTGTAAATGCAATGAAGGCGTAGTTTTATTAATTTGGCACGGTTATTTTGAATATTTCATAATCATCTATGATGATGTGACATTATATAGCAAAGGAGATGTGACATGCTGGCAGACGTCATTCCATAGTAAAATAAACTGGCACCGTTTCTATTCCGAGCGAAGCAAGGAGGTCCGAAATCTTTGGTGCTAGCTGATTAACTTTTTTACTTAGGTACTTAAGTGTTTATTTACATGCCTATTTTTTCAAAATAAAAAGAAAAAGTAATAAAATGTTTATGCGTGAAGCAGTTGACTGATCTACGTAATAATAAATAAAGACTGTTAGATTAAGAATTGTACTTTTTCCCAACCTATAATGCCACACTGTTGGTATTTTTTTTATTATGGTCGATGGACTTACTCTTGATCGCAGTCTAGCCCTAAGGGCAAAGGTGAGGTCAACAATGGAACGAGCTTGCCCAGAAAAAGCCTATTCAGTCGTTTTGAATAGATTCGGGTTATATGAACTCGGGAACCCAGACAGAGAATTTCACTCCTTAGCTGTGTGCATTTTAAAAACGTTCGCCAGCCGCAACACTTACAAACGTGGTGACTTTCCCCTAGTACCATGCGTTTTTGCTGGAGTTCTGGAGGGAGGTCCCTGGCCTAAAGATAAGCGGCTATTAACTATCGCAAACACTGTAAGAATAGAGCGAAAATATATGGGATGGACTAAATTATCTAATGAAATGTTGCGTGACGACAGCTAATGTCAATCTCATATATAATTATTATATTCTGTAGCGTTTACGATTGTAGAAAGATACTTGTCTCAGGGTCCTGCAGTGGATGTAACCGACGGTGATGTGATGATACATCCAATGTGATGATACATGAATACAAAGAAAATATTAGGTCTTTACCTATGAAATTGCCGTTTTGTATGGAGAATTTTAGGTAAACTCAATTTTCAGTACTAACATTTTTGCATTTTTCTTAGGAATTATAAATCCAATTTCTTTAATTTTTTTAAGCATTATTGGGAAGACATTAAGCTAACAGAAGCTTAAATTTAATTTTCGAAAAATATTATCTGTAAAAAAATATAACAAATCTAATGATGAAATCAGACGGCATTTAAGACGAACAATTTTCGAACCATTAATTTTATATATCAAACTAAAAATAAAAACTTAATTTTATGCGTAAATTGATAACCTTGAAGTCAACTTTCAAATATAAGACAAATGAAAAAAATAGCATTAAAATTATAGGAATTATGACCTCATGTAACTGTAAGAAAATTTCAGCAATTTCATAGGTAAAGACCTATTATTAGAATATATTAGTGGTAATAATAAAAAAAATAGACAATCCAACTGAAATTGCGTCGCAATTCAATAATCATTTTTAAATTTGCAAACCAAAAATCTCCATCATTATTAACAAACAAGTGTGACTTAAAACTCTTGAAACGAAATAACAAAACAATATTTCTGACTCCCACTGATGAAACTGAAATAGTCAAAATCATCAAATCATTAAATAACGCAAACTACCGGTCGTAACGATGTGTGTACTAAGAACATTAAAGCCTTTGTCCACCCTAGTTTTAAGAGTCTGTTATGTGTATTGTTTTGTTTTTGTGTGACAATAAAGAATTCATCTATCTATCTATCTAAAGCGTGCGCTAGAGGATTAGCCCCTTTGCTTACATATCATAAATAAATAATTTTATTTCATTTCGTTTCCTTGCATACAAACTTTGCGCCATTAATTCGCTGATATTTGTATGGAACGAACACAAATTTTTCTCACACCTATGTTTCTCGGGGAAAGTTGTTCAGTTTCATGTCGTTCCATACTCGAGTATAGCTGGATGTTTTTTAGTATCACGCTTACATTTGGTATGAAAGTAAACCAGTCAGCATGTTTACTCTTTATAGATTGAATAAGAATATTTTATTAATATTCAGACATTTACTAACAATTATGTATACGGTACCCATGAAATCTTTTCATAATGGAAATTCCTTGTACCAAATATTATTCTCGGCCAAACAGTGCTCGATATAAAACGATCCTAGATTGTAAGCGACTGTTTTCTGTAATAATATTTGTACGGAGGGATGAAGGACAAGTTTGTGGACCGTCAAAATATTGTTGGATCGGCCCAAAATGCGAGTTGTACCAACTGAGCTAAAACTAGACATCTTTAGTTGCTACACAGAAAATTGTACGTGATATTTCTAAATAATAAAACGTGGGTACCATGAAAATCAATGTTTTTTAATTAAAAACAAAATATCCGACTGCGTTAAAGAAAAAAAACTCTAGTATCTTTATTATTCATTTATTTATTTATTTATCCAACACATACAAATTACAATTTATTATTTAGGAGCTGGTCGTCTCACACTGCAGGGCAAAGGCCTATCTTTCCACATATTATCCTGGTTTTAAGCTAGCGTCTGCCATTTGAAAAAAAGAAACTATTTATTTCATTAAAAAAAATACTTTTTAAATTATTTTTACAAGACTAGGAATCTTAAAAATTAAAGATTATATTTAGTCCTGCGTAGTTACTCGCCAGCTTTCATTTTATTAGCTTACATTGACGTGCGTGTTCATTCATTTAGTATCTATAGGATATGTTAAACTTAAATTTGATGAGATATTGCAGTTCGGGACAGAAAATAATTTTCGGTGGTTTCCTCTTTTCTGTAACGCAGTCGGGTTTATATTTTTAATAATATTTATTTCAAACTTTTTAGTTTTCAGATCTTCAAAATATTCTTAAACATATAAGTTAGATAAATCCTTTATTTTTGTAACCCTACTTTATAGGTTCGATCATTCATTACCATTTTCTTCCTTGAGCAAATCCCTCTTGAGAGGGAAAATGAAAATTCTAGAAAAAAGGTCTTGTTATATTTAGAGTAAACATGACAGCCAAAAATGACACTTAATTTTAGATAAAATATTTATCTAGGTCGTCGTGCTGTGGCTGGAGTGCTGGCGTGGCGAGCTGGAGTGGAGAAGTGTTCTGACCCTTTCTCCTCTTCTTCTTTTGAGTTCTTACTAGTTAATAGCTCGTTTCACAAGTTGCAGCCATTTTTTGATGACTGCCTGAAAAATCGATCAACTGCACGAGACAATTTGTATAAACAAGTCATTTTTATTTGCGAATTTACAAAAGTTGTATAGAAGGATAACCCGGTAGACTCGTGGATGCCAAAATCTATACTCTGGAGTATTACTCGTATTTACTCGATGGATACTTCAGCTCACTACTTACATATGGCATTGACATATGGGGCGATGCCGCTGAACGCATCAGACCTTTCAGGATGCAAAAACGTGCCATTCGAACAATCGCACGGGTTGCCTGGGATCACCCAGCCCGTGACTTGTTCATTAAGTACAACATTCTCACTTTCCCCTGCCTTTATATCTTAGAGGTAGCAAAGTACGCAAGGTCAAATCTGGACAGATTTTCAATTAATGCTGGAAGCTGCACTAGACGTCGTCATATGCTCATTGTACCTGCAACGAAGCGTGCAAAAGCTGACAAGCAAATAAGTGTTATCGCGCCTAAGGTCTATAACAAGCTTCCGGACGAAATTAAGGCTGCACCCAGCCACCCAATTTTCATCACTAAACTTAAACAGTTTTTGATTAGTAAAGCCTTTTATTCAGTAAAAGAGTTTTTTGAAGACAAATAGCTGACCTCATCTATCCAATCATAAGTATTGTTATAAAATTTATAACTATTTATGTTACTTAGTTCATAAGTAAATCTTTGATTTTATGAATTTTGTTGTAACCATGACTGACATGTAAATCTTTATTTACCAATAAATTTTGAATTGAATTGATTTGAATTCTACCCAATTCTTTGTGTCTTGTACAAAACTGTACTTTGGACGATTGAGGACAGAGCCTACTTCATCCGAAGTTCTTGCAAAACAGAAGCATTTGTGAGGAACTCAGTTCGCGATATTTCGTAACTCCTTCCTCCACTACCATATCTCAAAAACACCTGTTACCTTCCTCAAGTAAGTGTTTGCTTAATTTCCTTGCGCAAAATCCATTTTAAAAGTTCACTCTTTTAATGCTATAAATGCCTACTTACGATTTTTTCTCTTCGCTTTCCTGTGAACAATAAATAATACGATAAAGGTGTCGCTGCCGTAGGGGTGGCAAGGAAATAAATTTTGGGTGACGCTTTTTCTAATGCGTTTTGTAATTACGTACTTAAAGAAGAGCACAGAAAGAAGGGTTTTACAAAAAGTAAGAAAGAATTTCATATTTTTTTCTTAAAATGGTCTTTTAAACAAGTTTTTTTTGGTAATGGTAATTATACTATGTCTCGTGAGAAGTTGTAAAGTTCACGAGTCATGTTGAGTGATGAGATGAAATATTATTTTGCTTTTTCAAGTTTGTAAAACAATGTTATTATTTCCGTCAAATTTACTCTGGTTGTAGTATCATGGCTTCAATATGTGTTTGTAAGCGTTGATGAAAAGGCACCCTAAAACTATTCATGTGTTTTCTTTGAAAAAAGCTCACATTACGGCATTATCTTTTTTTACTGCACTCTAAAACTTTTGTTTGGAAATAAGAATTCGAAGCCACAAAAAATCACAAAACATCTTTGAGTAACGTTGACTGTCCAAACAAAATAGACAATTTTTCAGATTGACTTTTATTTCTTACCCCGCACATTGGGATTCTTTTGAATTCAGGTGAAATAGGTTGTTTTCCCCTTAATTGTTGTTGGTTGGTTGTTTAATCCTAAAAAACCGGCCAAGTGCGAGTCGGACCCGGGCTCATAGGATTCTGTTCTATCACACAGTACTGCGTGTTAGTTATAATGTACTTTGTCAAATTTAGTTGAGTCCGACTCGCGCTTGATCTGTTTTACAGTTTTTTGTTCTACTATATCCGAGACTTTAGCTTATGCACTACAATCAAACCAAGTTCAACAAAAATTCAACTTCCCTACCATCATTTACATAACAGTTTAGAAAAAAATCGTATTTAGACCTATGTTCTTAGGAGAAAATTGTGCAGTTTAAAGTCTTGTGCAGTTGCTTTTCTTATCAAACATGAAGTGCGAGTGAAACGTATGGCATCAATTTTCCTCCAATACTCATTTAGAGTTTTGCTTTTTGTAGGTACATTCAGCACATCAAACTTGACCCTTTTAGACCCGAATCTAGCACGTAGAGCATTTGAAACAAGAACGGTACAAACTCCAATGTGTCAAGCGTGACGTGCTCCTGACTGTACACACCGTCCCACATCGGTGGAAACACTTTGACCCAGAGCAGGTCTCTGGTTTCGGGCTTTTGTAGCATAGCGGTGGTTCAGCTTAGACTGGTTTTGTTTCTACGTGCTTAATGCCGTGCGTACAAAGCGGTATACCTACAAATTACGCGGTCATAGTAGACTCGCCTGAAATACAAGTCTAACACATGAAACATCTTTTATAATGCGCACGGCTAAAGAGTGGAATTCTCTGCCTGCGTCTGTGTTCCCGAGTTCATATAACCCGAATCTATTCAAGTCGCGAGTGAATAGGCTTCTTCTGGGTAAGCTCGTTCCATCGTCGACCTCATCTCTGTCTTCAAGGCAAAAAGTAACGGCAAAAAGTAACGCAAAAAGTAACGCAACATTAGGCAAAAAGTAACGCAACATTTAATTAATTCATTTATAGAACAAAGATAAGCAAATGACTGGAAATAAAAAGGTGGACATTAAAAACAAGATCTCATTAAGAATCCTTTAATTAGAGATCTTAAGATTCTGTCTTATTCTGCCTTGTTGAGCTCTCCGTTTCTTTATTTATTTGTTTCTTTATCACGAAAAACTTACCTTACTTTTTACCATTTTAATGTAGCTAGAGATGACAACATCTCTAACTAAAACTGTGTTCAGTGACTGGCCGGCAACAAAGGCTTTTTACAATATTTTCTGGGTTGTGGAGCGGTCGATTTTTTTTACCAATTTTCAAATTCAATTTTAGGCTTTCGCACTACAGATGGCTTACTTAACGGCTGAGGCCTAGTAGTCGCCTGGTTTCTTGCTAGGATTACTGGCTACACTTGAGTCACTTGGAGCATATACATACAAAACTTTTAGACCCCTTTGTCCACTTACGCTACAAACCTAGGTAAAGACAGCGCAATTAAAGCTCTTACGGCTATCGTAATAGGAATGGTACAAGTTCATTGTGTAAAGCTTGATGTGCGGTTGACTTTACTTCGCAATTCGTAATGAAGTTTAGTATTCCTCCTTGTAACCTAAATATCTATTCAATTTGTCATGCTTAAATAAATACCTGGAATATTCCGTTCATTTCTTTTCGTTAACTTTTATTGGGGCCATTTTGTATAATAACTGTAAACATCTATTAGAATGACCCCTCCCTAGCATTTTCCAATTATATCAAACTTATGCGAGGAATCCAAGGTATTTATTTATGTTCACGGGAAAAAATAAGCCGTAATACGTAAATAAATAGTCCCCAGTTTGGTTACGACACTGCAGGTTAAATATTCCAGGCGGTTATCTTACGAGTATATCGCCTTTATGTGGACACGCTCTATAACCGCACCAATTTTCTTCCTGGTATTATTTAGGTACATAGCTTTAATTATTTGATAGGAGCCAAAGGAAAAAGCCGCCATCTTGGATTTTATAGCGGCCATTTTAATTAATACAGGTACATATACATACATACATAATATCACGCCTTGTTCCTTAATTAAATTAAAATGGCCATCGATAATTAAATTAATTAATTTAATTTTGTTCTTTTATCCATATCTCGGCTTCTAAGTCACATAAAACCACAAATTTGGTATCTAAATGTACATAATTAATTAAAATGGCCATCGATAATTAAATAAATAAATTTAATTTAATTTTGTTCTTTTATCCATATCTCGGCTTCTATGGTATCTAAATGTACATAATTAGGGTCAAGGAATACAATTACATAATTTTTAAAGGTGTCAAAATGAGTAGATTGATTGAAAAGTGCTCCGGAGGCACGTTATGTATAATCCATTTTTTTCGTTTATCAATCTATTTTCCAGCCATAAAACCAGAGTATATTTGACAGAGAATAACACTGTTTTACAAACTTGTTTTTTCTGACAGCTTTAGCTGATTGCTGTTGTCATAGCTGGCAAAAAATATTGATTCTAGTCTAAATAGGCTATGTCACAGATTAGATAATAGTAAACAAATAAGATAATAGTAAGCTATGTCCATATTAGAAATTGGGAAACAAATTAGATAATAGTAAGCTATGTCACAGATTAGATAATAGTAAACAAATTAGATAATAGTAAGCTATGTCACAAATTAGATAATAGTAAACAAATTAGATAATAGTAAGTTATGTCACAAATTCGATAATAGTAAACAAATTAGATAATAGTAAGCCATGTGACAAATTAGATAATAGTAAAAAAATTAGATAATAGTAAGCTTTGTCACAAATTAGATAATAGTAAACAAATTAGATAACAGTAAGCTATGTCACAGATTAAATAATAGTAAACAAATTAGATAACAGTAAGCTATGTCACAGATTAGATAATAGTAATCAAATTAGAAATTAGTCCCGTGTGGTGCCGGCAAAGAATGGTACCAACCCATATATACCCGTGGGTGTCGTAGGAGCCGACTAAGGGTTAACTGGAGGATGGGCAGCAGCATCCTACTTTGTATCTTACATCTTACTTACTGCGGTCACCTACAACCGCGGTCCATGGTGCCAGCCGTAACGCTAACAAGCGAGGTGACTATGGTACTTCCCCTCCACATTTTCTCAGCAATAGCTGGAATTCTGGAGGGAGCTCCCTGTCCTGTAGGGGACGTCTCATGGGATGTTATGATGAAACAAATTAGATAATAGTAAGCTTTGTCACAAATTAGATATTAGTAAACTAATTAGATAATAGTAAGCTTTGCCACAGATTAGATAATAATAAACAAATTAGATAATAGTAAGCTATGTCAAAAATTAGATAATAATAAACTGGCTATGTCGAAGAACTGTGGCGGCTCATTAATTCTGACACAAAGATGTGAGGTCAGTCAAGCGCCGCGACGCGAAGCGAATTACATCAATGGGTCGGCCATACCTTGCAACTCACTTGGTAGGTGATAATAATACTGAGAACGTGACATTTTGCGCCTGGAGGTTATTATCAAATACATGAACAACCGAAACGTCTACTACAGGACAGGAAGCTCCTTCCAGAATTCCAATAAAACTGCGTGGTACGGATGGCACGGACAAGCACGTAGAAACAAAACCAGTATAAGCTTAACCGGCGCGACGCTACAAACGCTCGAAACCAGAGACCTGCTCAAGGTCAAAGTGTTTCCACAGACGTGCGGCCGTGTGTACAATTTGGAGGGGAAATACTATGGGGAAACACTACACTTGTTAGTGTTGCGGCTGGCACCATGGACCACAGTTGTTGGTGACTGTAGTATGTAAGATGTTATGATACTTTAATATACAACGTGTTAACGGAATAAGCGAAACCCTCATACACCCCAACTGATTTTTATTAAAATAAATCCATTCCTGTAAAAAAATATTAAAAAAGTTTTTTTTTTTAAATCTAGATATTGTTATTTTCATCGCTGTTCTAGTCCGCGCACTATGCGCACGCCGTGCCCACTTTATATGTGCGCGTATCCACAGAAATGTTTAGAATAGAAGCGGCTAAAATTTTAATAATAAAAAAAATACCTGTATTAAAAACCTGTGAAATTGATTCTACTCTCTATTCAGAACAAAATATTTTCTCTGTTTCGCTTTTTCCGTTAACACGTTGTATAAGGACGTTCGCTGCTACCCCTCCTCCAGTTGATAATCCCTTGGTCACTTCTTATGATGTTTGTTTTAAACTGTCGCACTTCTCATACATGTTTATTTTATTCCGGGTCTTAGCACGATAATAATTAGGCATCAATTACCTTACCTTATCTTCTTACGATACCCACTATTCGTGTTGCTACTATATTTAACCACATGGGGATAACAATTTTGTGATCGTGACATTTTGCGCTTCGAGGTTATTATCAAATACACATCTCTTCATAATGCACAAACTTTGATAATCTTATTTTGAAAGTTAGAATAGTGCGGAATTCGATGAAGTTTTCTGAAGCAAGGTTAGAAATTCAGGCGCAAACTTTGAATTCGCAATGATATGAGTGGGCACATTTCAGTCCGTGATATAAGATTCTCGTTTCCACGAGATTGAATAAGAAATAAGGATACCCGCAACACAGATCATAATAATACTAGTAAACAGCAAGAAAGATAGTTCAAAATATTGTCAAGTTCGGAGCATATGGTGTAAGGGACGGTGTACCGAAAACTGAAAGTGCGTGCTCAGACAACGAAACTGAACAACTTTCCCAAAGGAATATTTCTGGGAAATAATTTTTTTACCTCTCCATACAAATTGCTCTCTCTGATCGAACAGTTTGTATGGACAGGTAAATTTTTTTTTATTTCCCTAAAATGTTTCTTTGGGAAAGTTGTTCAGTTCCGTTGACTGAGCAAACCCTTTCAGTTTTCGGTAGACCGTCCCTTACACTCTTTATACGGTTTATTTCTCGGGATGCTAAGTGCAAAAAAATCTTCAAAGCAAGGGTTTCGGCCACTGAATAAAAATATATCTTTAAATTGTAGAAGTCGATACTTTTGAAAATAATTACGACAAACACTACAAAAGTTTATAGAAATGGCTCGCGAATTACTTTTACACCAAACACAGATTATAATTAGAGCTCCACGAGCTTATTCGCACGCACCGCAGGATATCACCCATACTTGGTTGATATTTCGCACATTCGCACAAAGCGCTTTGAAACATCTTTTATAATGCGCATGGCTAAAGAGTGGAATTCTCTGCCTGCGTCTGTGTCCCGAGTTCATATAACCCGAATCTATTCAAGTCGCGAGTGAATAGGCTTCTTCTGGGTAAGCTCGTTCCATCGTCGACCTCATTTCTGTCTTCAAGACTAGATCGAGGTCAAGAGTAGGTAAGTCCATTTTCAATTAAAAAAAAGGTATAAATGCGCGCGCAGGAGACACGTTGACTAATTTGCACACAGCCTAATCCTTAAATTATTTATTTAAGAAAATCTACATGAAAATTTTATGACTGTTATAGACATAAAAACTCCTTGCTCCTCGCCAATATAAAAAAAAACCGGCCAAGTGCGAGTCGGACTCGCGCACTGAGGGTTCCGTACCACCACATAAACATAATTATATTAGTTGAAATTTCAGTAAGTTAATGTGCTAGATTTTTTGAGTCCGACACGCGCTTGACCAAATTTAATTATTTGTTGTTATTTTATAGCTTATGCACTCTAGACATACCAATTTTCAAGTTTGTAAGTGTTCCCGTTTTTAAATAGAACTAAAACAAAAATCGCCTCAGCGACCATCCAACTTGACCCCTCTCTTATATGAATGTTCTTGAAACGGGAGCTCACCACAATTGGTTATCATTAGTTGTGAGAAAAGTTGTAATATTTAATGATTTCAGACTTTTCCCATTATTTGTACTGTGAGACCTAGCTTCTTGCCAAATTTCATAATTTTAGGTCAACGGGAAGTACCCTGTAGGTTTTTCATTTTTGAATAAATGTATGGAGATGAGGACATAAAATGCCATATCTTTTGATTGCGTCATTGTAAAAAAATTAAATTTTCAGATCTTGTGTGGTTCATGGATCCTAATATATGGTATTAATTTCAACCTGATACCTTTACCCGTTCGTGAGATAAAGGGTCTTGACAGACAGACAGACAGACAGACGGACAACAAAGTGATCCTATAAGGGTTCCGTTTTTTTCTTTTGAGGTACGGAACCCTAAAAAGACAAAAATTAAAGACTAGTGATTATGTACCTGAATAAACTGCAAATAGAGTTGTTTTAATATAAGCAAATGTGTTGAAAACTATATTAGAAACAAATTTTCTGTTTTTTGTTCTGACATTGCTTCCGAGTAATGCATTTTTATCATCTAAGAAGAAATAGCTAGGCTTCTAGTTTCGAACAATTTAAAACAGAAAACTTCTAAGGTTTTTAAAAAGGCTTTTTGTTAAAATCGAATTGAAACCCTCTTAAAAGCTTCACAGTCTCTACCAAGATCACAAAGAGGGGAAGACCCCATAAATACTTATTTAACAAAATGTTCTTGCCCAGGTAATAAATGAGGAGTCAGCCATGAGAAGTAACGGGCGAGTGATAAGTTGATTCGATTGAAGGAAAGGAGGAAGATTAGACTCTTAAATAAAGTACAGTAATATTTTATAGGTGGTTATGGTCACTTGAAAAGTCATCCATCATCATCATAACATCAGATGAAACGTCCACTGAACGTGGAGCTCCCTCCACAGGACGTGGAGCTCCCTCCTGAACTCCAGCAAAAACGCGTGGTACTTTGGAGGGGATTTACCATAGTCACCACGCTTGTGAGCGTTGCGGCTGGCGACCGCTCATGTTGGTGACCGCAGTTATGTAACATGGTACGATAAATAGAAAGATACTGCTGACCATCCTCCGGTTCAGCCCTTAGTCGCCTCTTACGACACCCACGTGTAGAGATGGGTTGGTACTATTCTTTGCCGGCGCCACACGGGTAAAACCACACCACACCACATTTGAAAAGTACCTACCCACCACAAATTTCCACTTCTTCTCTTCTCTGTCGTTTCGATCTTGGCAGAGCGTTCGTGGTCACGTTGAGGTATGAACATCTGTGAACGTGAACGATCGTGGCGTGAAATAGAAATCACGCCACGTCGGTGGTTAGAGCAAGAAACAGCTCTTTGCACTATCTCCCGCCATCTCTCCCTGTTGGCAGATTGTCTGGCGCAGTCAGAATCAGTCAGATACCCGGTTTCCTACTGCGGATTTAACTTGGTCAGTCCAGCGCATAAAGGTAACCTGCCGCGTGATCTGGTTCCCTCCACTTTTTCCTGTACAACCAGCCGCTCTATGGAATTGGTATCCCGCCTAGAGACATGTCCTAAGTACTGCAGCATGCGTATACCACTTCTTACATGAGTATACGTATATTGTACGAGTATGAACTCGTATCAGCAAAAATGCGTTATAAATTTTGAATCATAGCATTGCGGCTGCTTGCATCAAGGACCGTGGTGGTAGATGACCATAAATATAATAATTAAGTAGGTAAGTAGGCTAGTTTATGGCACAAAAGAAAGGATCCCCTGTCTTTCACGCTAGGAAAACCTGTGTTGTGAAAGTCAGTGGTTCGGTTCTATCCAAGGTGTTTTAGGCGCACCACCATACTCATAGGTTCGGGTCGGGCCGTTGTTGTGAATATTCGTGTAATAAAACGTACATACATACAGTTAGTATTATACATATTTTAGATACCAGCTGGTATTAACGAACTAACTCTCATTATCCTACTTCCACCTGTGCCTATTATAACCGGGGTTATCCATATAACACGACTTTATCCGTACACCTTTTGCCCATAATCATGCGCATTAATTCTTGTGATTTACGCGTATGGCTTAGAAGCCGAGCCGTAATATATTGTGTTTCCCTTTTCTTATGCATTAAGTATTATGTTTGCGGCTCATAAAATGCTCTTGTTTACTTTGTTTTGGTGACTTATGAAGAAAACTACTTATGTTTTGCAGTGATATGGGATTTAGTTTATAAAGTGGAATATTCTAGTTATCCTATACTATTAAACGAGCAATAAGTATTTGTATATATATATATATTTGTAATCGGTTTCTCGAAAACGGCTCTAACTATTTCGATGACATTTAGTATACAGGGGTTTTCGGGGGCAAAGAATCGATCTAGCTAGGTCTCATGTCTGGGAAAATTCGTTTTCACCGTCTTTTTTAATATTTCTTAGCGCGTTTTAGTGCGATGAAGAAACTTACAGCACCATCTGTTGGCGAGTAGCATAACTTGCTCACCCGATGATATTTTCAGGTTGAGGCGGCTATAGAGCAAAGTTCGGTCGCCCAGGTACTTAAAATAATATTTGCAGTCATTGTTCTAAAAGAGCTGTATAGTGGGTTGGTGTAATAGGAAAAATTAAGGAATTTCAAAGAAAAATCTGATTTATCAATATACTGGTATTTTAGTATATGTTAGTAAATTATAAGTGTGTAATAATAAACATTATTACCACATTTCAAGTTCATAGATCAATGGGAAGGGAACAAATTGTTCAGAACAAAATATTGTAAAAAAGATGATTTTGGTGGCTTCTCATTCCTTTGTGCGACGCAACGGCACGCAACGGTATGAGCAGCCATCGGGTCTAAAAAGCTTGTGGCACTGTACCTACCCTTTGTTATGTTTCATGGGTTTTTTATTGACCTCGATCTAGACCTGAGAACAGAGATGAGGCCGACGATGGAACGAGCTTGCCCAGAAAAAGCCTATTTATTCGCGACTTGAATAGATTCGCACGCATTCGCTGTGCGCATTTAAAAAAGATGTTGCAAAGATGTTTTATAGCTTCTGGTGCTAATGTGTGGAATATCAACCAGAAGTGATGTCCTGCGGTGCTTCTGATGCAGGATAAGCTTATGGAGCTCTTCACCTGCACCTTACTTGGACCTTAAGAACCTGAAATTTCTTTTTATCTATGTTTTGATAAGAAACCAGCAGTGTCTACACACTCCTAGTGCTTTATTTACATTCGCAAGTAGACGTTTGCTCGGTACAATAAAAGTAAAAAAATACATTTGATTTTATAAATTTTCACTTTTGTCTAATAGTAAGGATGATAAAGGACAAATTTCTATATGATTTGCTCATGTCTGCCTCTTTGACTGATGATAAGGAGCATCCTCTAAAAGATACAAAAAATATTGGCGGACATCCACACCCCTACGTTTTTGAGGAATTAAGTTTTAACTATTTTGAAATTTGACAATGAAACGTACACCTGGCAGACTATGACTATCTGATTAAATACAATGTATAAAACCCCCGAAAAATGGTCTGCCACCATAATAGCTCTGCGTCGTGAAGTTACAGCGCTTCAAAATGCAAAAATTCACTACTTCATCCCGTGATAATGCAGAGCGCTGCATGTCTGCCTCTTCGATTTTCTACATCTTCAGAAGTATTTTAAACAGGAGCCACAAATGCAGACAAAAAAATCATTACATAGTATCTTATTTTAATTTTTTTTTGCTTTAACTCAAAAACGCAGCGACGCACAGAAAAACTTGTAAGGACCAAATCGATTCATATTGAGCTGATATATCATGCTATAATATGAATTATGAGCAAATCATATACCCAAATTGCAGCCAGCACCCTAACTATAAGGAATCATGCTGCCGCTGCAGAAACCGTTCAATAGAGTGATTAAAAAGTACATTATGAAGTAACTATTTATTTAAAGCATTAACATTGTTTTTTTTATTTATAGCAGCACGTGCCGTAGTTTTGTGGCACAGATGCACAGCAAAACGGTACATCTTTATTATTTATTTTTATTACTTTATAATAACTGGCACGTTCCCTGAATGGAGTTGTTTACGAGATACCGTATTCGTCTTATCAAAAGTTTTTAGGGTTGTAACTTAAATTAATTTTGGATCTATTTTGTTCCTTTTAGATTACTTCTATACAACATGTTATGAAAAGAGTAAAGAAATCCTATGAAGCGTGTGAATCTGCCCATCTTTGAAAATTTCCCGAGGGTCTTAGGTCTGTATCCGAAAAGACCACTTACACAAAATGCTTTATCATCTAGTGCAGTTTCTAAGTTGAATTCTTCTTCTTCGCCGATTCCTCATGGCTGAGGGTCGTGATCACCACAAGTAGTCTTTTGAACGATAGCTCTCCACGCCAGCCGATCTTCTCCCAGACGAATGGATCCCTAAAGATTGACGTGGATAAAATAAGTAGATGATGCAAATGGCACGGGTCGCCAGTGTTGCCATATGGAAACTGTAAAGAACTCTTTCCATAACTTGTTAAAGCCAAGCTGTCGAATACCGCTGGACTGGTTTCGGCTGGGTATTTGTGAGGAAGGACGATAGCTCCAAAACAATTCAAATTCAAAATGAAGCTCAGGTTCATCAATTTTTGTTAGGAAAGTGACTAGGTATTAATAATTATAAATTGGTGATATTTCCTATGTCTCACAGTTTTACAAAGAACTTTGTCGCTTTTTCAAAACTGATATATGTACGACTCAGGCGAGTTCGATATAATTGTCATCGACATATAACTCGCTGTTACACAAACTTACACAACCACCCACCAACTTATACATCCAAGCATACCCACGCACTCACACACCTTATATTCACAAACTTTCATACAATGTGCCTAACCTATTTAATTTCCAAATCATATAAAAACTAACGTAACCTAATGATACTCGTAACTATGTACAACAATCGATTTGACTTTTGTTTTAACTTCCTCTACTTCTATGGGTAGTTTTAATACAATAAGGGAATTAGATCAAGTGCAAGGTGCCGACTCAATGAAATGTAACATTTAAGATTTGACGAATTACATAAAAATATCAAATAATAATTTAATTATTATTACTCAAAACATTAGGAGTATCTATAAGAACATTGATGATCTACAAGTAACTCTATCGCAATTATTATATAAAGTAGATATTTTAATACTTACAGAATGCAGATTAAACTCTTTAAAACCGGTTCCACTTCTTCAAAACTGTACATGTTACCACTCTTCCAGACTACTCAATCAGAATGATGGGGTAGTTGTTTATGTTAAAAATAAATATCATGCTAAAATTACTGAGTCTGACAGTTTTTCTGGATCTGAAAAAGGCCTTTGATACCGTTTCTGTCCCCACTCTTGTGCAGAGACTGGAAGGTATTGGTATCCGGGAGACTCCTCTAATCCTATTTAATAGTTATCTTCATGATAGAACACAAGTAGTAAAAATTGATAAATTCCTGAGTCAGGAAGAAAACGTTACTTTTGGGGTGCCACAAGGGAGTGTCCTCGGTCCGACGCTCTTCCTCATTTATATCAATGAGCTGTGTAACCTTCGGGATGTTGGAGGGAAGATATTCTGCTACGCCGACGACACGGTCATTGTTTTTGCTGCTAAATCGTGGAATGCTGTAAAAAGGATTGCTGAAGGTGGCCTAATGAAAGAATCAAAATGGCTAAACGACAATTTTTTAACATTGAATATCCAAAAAACTAATTTTATCTGTTTCTCTCCTTACTCTAACACGCAACCTGAAACAAATTTTCAAATTAGAATACATAGCTGTGTTAATAGGGACCCCTTGTCTAGTGATTGCCCTTGTTTAGAAAAGGTAAGCTGCACCAAATATCTTGGCGTCATGATTGATCAAAGAATTAGCTGGCATTCTCACCTAGAATTGATTATGAACAGGACAAGAAAGTTAATCTGGATCTTTAAATCACTTAGGCATGTCATGTCTAAAAAAATGCTCAATAAAGTCTATACTGCACTTGTGGAATCAGTCATTGCCTACTGCATCCCACTCTGGGGAGGAGCCATTAAGACCAACTTTTTGGAACTTGAACGTGCGCAAAGGTCTCTTGTTAAGGTTATGTACTTTAAGCCCTACAGGTACCCTACAGATACACTATATAAAACCAGCAATCTCCTATCGGTTAGGAAGCTTTATATACACATCATCTTAAAACTCCACAGTTCATTAACATTTGACCACAACTTACTTAATAAAAGAAGGAAGGACATTGTAGTAACATCTCACCCTGTTCGTACTGCTCTTGCTAGCCAGCAATACGATTGTCAGTCCGCATTTGTATACAACAAAGTCAATCGTATAATATATATCCCCTGCAATTGCACACATGTAAAAAAACTTTAAAAGAATAGTATAGGTTCTGACTAGGATAGTATAGGTTGGTGCAAATACTACACTGATACCTATATTTATTTAAATATATTTCTATTCAGCTATACACCTATATGCGGACAAAAGTTTGTTTTGTGTTTGTTTTACAGGTGTATAAAAACAACATTTCTTTTTTTTTTCTTCTCGTAAATATGTGTCGTCTTTATAACGAATCTGTGGTGGATAACAAAGACATTGACATATTTGAAACTAAGTATTTTAAGTTCCATAAAATCATAATGTTGTATTCTCCTTAACAATCATAATACTAATTCTCACTCAAATATATTACTACCCGCAATCCAAATCGATACGTTAGTAGTTTGTTATTTTGTTGTTTCGCTACTGTCACACACTAAATTGTTTTGTTTTTATTTACTTTAAGGTTTTTTGTAAGTAATATTGAATAAAAAGTGAAAATATTCCTTGAACGTTTGTTAGAAAGCACTTGTTAGTACTGCAAATATGCTATGGACACGCGTTTGAAGTGCAGTCAGGCACGAAACAATGTTTTCATTCTGTTTATAATGTAATGATTGTACTTTGTTGTGTGTTCTTAATAAAATAAAAAATAAATAAAAATAAAACGTACCGATCCTAAGGAGCCTATGCATCCGTAAGGCATATTTAACCTTGTAATTTATTTATTTATTATTATTAATCACAACGGTATACCCAATTACAGTAATTAATTAATTAATTGTATAAAAACAAAACAAATTAATATACACTAAAACACATGAATGTGATAGTAAAAAATGTCAATAAATTAATTAAAATATGTCAAAAATTACGTCAAATCACTATAAGAAGAGCATGCTTTCAATAATTGATTCCATGTTGAAGCAAAAATATCAGATTCAGGGGCATGAATAAGGAGTGAGTTGATGCCCTCTAGCATCCGGCAGATTGGAGACTGCTGGTGAGAGACAGTCTTACAGTGAGGAACGGCAAGTAAGCAAAGTTTACGTGTAGCGCGTCTTTTTATGCAATTGTTCGGAACAAAAAGCCGACACAGCAGGTTATGGAGCTCATTACTATCAATTAGTCCGCGAATAATTTTCAATGCAGTCAAAAGTTCTGCTTTTCTGCGCCGAGTTTCCAAGGAGTTCATACCTAAAGCCCCGAGTAGAAACTTCGATGGGTATAGAAAGGGATAATAACCATTAGTTCGTTTGTACAAGTACCTCATGAAAGCTTTTTGGACTTTTTCAAGCACTAATGTGTATAAGGCCTCATGAGGGTTCCAAACGCAAAAACTGCTCTCCATTTTACTTCTCACCAGGCTGTAAAATATAAGTTTCATAACAGTAGGATCTTGGAGATCCCGCATATTACGCACAACAAAACCGAGGCGTCTGAAACATTCCTTGGCAAGAGCAGATATATGCTGGTTGAAGGTAAGTTTTTGATCAAATGTTACTCCAAAGTCTTTGATAACTGCAGTTCTAGGAATAATTTTGTCATCCAGTTTGTACTGATAAATTATCTGTTGCTTCCTACGTCCAAAACTCATAGCATAACATTTGGTTGCATTGAGATCCATATTGTTTTCATTGCACCACTTGAGGATTGCATTTATATCGTGCTGAAGACGCTCACAGTCTTCGGCAGTTGTCACTTTCATAAATATTTTCAAATCATCTGCATAAAGTAGACTTTTTGAAAATTTTAGTACTTTGACTATGTCATTAACCATAATCAGAAAGAGCAGAGGCCCAAGGATAGACCCTTGGTTCACACCAGATCTGGTATAATATGGCTGAGACGCATAACAACCATACTTAACATACTGCATTCTATCTCGGAGATAGTCTGCAAACAAGCAGATTAGCTTGCGGTCAAAACCAAGGGCTTTTAATTTACCCAAAAGAATGTCGTTATCGACTCTGTCGAAAGCTTTTCTAAAGTCGAAGTATAATACGTCAACCTGAAATCCATCATCCATGCTGCTTGATATAAAGTCGACCAGTAAAAGTAAATTGGTGTCAACTGATCTACCAGGTCTAAAGCCATGCTGCTCCTCGCATATGTTGACTTGGGTGTATATCGCATTATGCATGAGCTTCTCAAATATTTTGGCTGGTGAGGAGAGCACCGCAATTGGACGGTGATCTTCTACAGCTGATTTTCTACCACTCTTGGGGATAGGAGTAACTCTGGAGTGCTTCCATTGCTCGGGATAAATACTTGTTTTGAGAATCAGGTTATAGATGAAGGTTAAAGGCTTAGACAAAATTTTCCTACAGTCTTTTATGATGTAGGCAGGAAGATTATCCGGACCAGGAGAGCAGGTGGATTTTAATTAAGGATGCAGCGTTCGATGTCTCTAACCGCAAAGTCAGATACACTAACATAGTTATTTGTCGGCAATTTTTGCGAGGAAGCAGAAGGATCAAGACAAGGGGCCATAGAGAGATAAACCTTGGAGAAACAGTCAGCAAAGGCAGTGGCCGCTTCTGCCCCCGTATATTCCCCTCCTTCGTATTGTACTGTCGGTTCGAACCCTCCACAGGATCGAATACTTGTCATATGCTGCCAGAAAGCACGCGGGTTTGCTTTAAGGTTGCGTTCCAGTTGGCTCATGTGGGAGTTATAAGCTGCTGGGATTCGTATTTTCAACTCTTCACGCAGGCTGCAAAATTGCGAGTAAGTAATTGGGCAATTTGTGGTTTTCCATGCATGATGGAGTGTCAATTTGCATTTAATGTCATTAATGATGTCTGGCGTGAACCATGTAGGATAACGTTTATTCGTCTTATGAAGTTGCCTTTTTTTCTTAGGCACAAATAGTTCAAATATGTCATACATAATTTTATAAAAATGTTTTGTTGCCTCATTCACGCTAGTTGAATTAAAGACTGGCGACCAATCAACATTATAAATTGCTTGGTACATGCCAGGGAAGTTTGTCTTTGAGAAGTTCCAGTCCTTCTCGGTGTCAATATTACTAGGTGGGATAACCCCGCCTTGCTGACGTTTTGCTCTGATTGCAACTACTACGTCTAAAGGAGGGTGGTATATGTGTATTACTGTCTTATATACATATATACTCACACACACACACAAACAGACACACACATCAACATTTACTCCTGCACACAGGAGTAATTTAATGTATTTGTTAGAATATGTTTAGGTTTAAGTGATAAATTAATTATTTTTGCTTAACTTATTGAGAGATAAGTACCGCATCGTATTGTAAAATAAACAACTAAATGTTTCTCGAGTTAAATAATCAAATTAAATTAAATGTTGAACATCTAATTGATAAACTATGTACTATTTGTGTTGCATCCTGTCGTGTATTTTACCACCTGCATGTACGAGTATCTTATGTCATCTTATGCTATGTTTCATAAGTTAATAAATCTATTAATTTGTTAATATCTTAAGTTCCACAAGGGAAGTTGCGAGGCATTCCCGCTACAAGTATCTTTTGATTACTTTCTGGGAAGTCTCCTTGTTTTATTTTATTTATTTATTTGTCGTGTATACTTCCGGGTCATGAGTACGGTTCTTGTAATGACGAGCAATTATTTGAATAGCGACTGACTTCTGAGTGGTGTGACTGGGAGTGCGCGCCCCCACATCGCACCCCTCCCCTGCTTCCATTTTTGGATCAGTCTACGTGAGGCAGCCGAGCAAGTTACTTGGGTCCTGACTTGTGCTAGATATTAGATCAAACTGTGTGTCTGATATGAGCCATTAGGAGAAATACGCAAGTCTGACTACAGTGAGATGAGACGCGATGTGTTGGCTAAGATGATGAGAGATTGTGATCGAAGAGTTAGCCTTTACAGCCATCTTTTACAGCTATCTAGGACTATCGCCCATGTCTAATCACGACATATTTATTATTATAAGAACTTAATTGAGGTATAGAGAAACACTCGTGTCAGTTAAAGATTGAAGCACCTATACTGCATAATAAAAGGCCGACTTCCTCTATCTCTAATCCCCCTTACAACTACTCTTAGCATACTCGTATCTTATATTCTAACTTATAAAATAATCTTTACGCGCTGAAGGGAAGTAATGTCTAATCGGCGGGTATGTGAGGGTATGGTTCTTAGCATACCACAAGACTAAGTTACACAGCTTTTTAGAAATCTTCGAAAAACCTTTACAAACTAATTTTGTAAGCGCGCAAGTCCAACTCGCACTTGACCAGTTTTTTTTATTTTTTTATTTTAGTGTTTCTCGTTATAGCGCCGACATAAGTACATAATCTGAGAAAATTCGAACTGTCTACCTATTACGGTAGGTACAACCCGCTGACAGACAGATAGGGTCCCGTTTTTCACTCTTTGGGTACGGAACCCTAAAAAAGCATTGTAATTAACAAAACGTGTTGTTATTCCTCTTCTTATATTTTAGAACGCGTTCTTGTCTGTGGAGCAAGCTCTATTTATCTAGGTATGTCCTATACCAATAATTTAACAACCTGATATTTTTGTTATTAAACAGTAAATAGTAAACAGCTTGAACTCACTTACGAATTGCCTCGATCAGTCTCATATTTGCGATAGTAGTTACCACGCTTGTTAGCGACCACGGTGATTAGCGGCCGCCCCATTATTTACAGTTCTCTTTTTCGCCGGCGTACGGCACCCACTGGGAGGTGGGTACTGGCAGTGCTATTGGAAGACTCATCCCTAAACATCAAATATGAAATTATCAACGGCTGCGGTAACAACAACTTTAAGGCTGTGTCAATTTAATAATGGTGTGACAAATAGGTACCACGCAGTTCCTTGAGACTTTGGCGTAAACAACACGTGACTTGTGAGTTCTGTCAACAATTAGGGGTTTAATTAATTTTGGATTGGAGGTAATTATCTTTGAAGACAATAGGTGGAAAATATGGAAATTATTTATTATGTTTGTTTTGACTGTTCTGAACCAATACAGGCAGTGATGTTGATTTTCTATTATCCCAGTGGTGTTGGTGTCGAAGAAAGAAGATGACATAAGCCGACTTAAACCAATTCGGCTTACATTGCTCGTTGAAGTAAGGATATTGCAATTAACATAACCAAGCCTCCCAGCAATGTACGCCGAATTAGTCTTTGAATTCAGCTAGGTGTGATCGTGGTTTTAATCAAATAATCGAACATTGACACGCGAAGCAGTTCGAGCACAGCCGAACAGGCGAGTAATGTTCGACTGCGGCATTAAGCCACGATCACAACTAGCTGAATTCAAAGACTAATTCTGCATACATTGCTCGTTGAGGTAAGGATATTGCTATTAACATAACCAAGCCTCCCAGCAATGTATGCTGAATTAGACTTTGAATTCAGCTAGGTGTGATCGTGACTTTAGCCCGCGAGCTCTTTCCCAGGGTCGTACACGCGAGCAATGCTCGACCGCGGTAAATTTTAACATCATCCAGCCGGCTTAGCACGCTGCCCGAGAGAAAATCAAACAAATTGAAAGCTGCAAACCACATTTCATCGACAAAAAATTTTTGACTTTACCATGCATGTACATATTGCAAACTTGCCAATTTGTTAGACAGCACAGAAATTTATTTAAATCTAATTGTGAATTAAACCCGGAATTTAAACTGCGTGGCAAAGAACGCCTGGTCCAACCAATAGAACCAAAACTAGAACTTACAAAAAAGAGCCCAAACTATAGATTTATTTCTATTTATAACAAAATACCCGATCATATAAAAAACGAGGACAAAGACACTGTATTTAACAGAAAACTAAAATCACTTCTACAAGAAAAGGCGTATTATACGGTCAAAGAGTTTATGTGTGACAAAGATATCTGACATGCACGTTTTAATTTTTTTTTATAATATTTGATTTTATTGTTATTATTTGTTCTAATATTGTTTGACAAAACTTGAATTTAATGTGACATAGATAATTGTAAATAAATGTATTTTAATTTGACATAAAGGTTAGGTATTAATAATTTGACAGGCACGTTTTTAATTTTTAATCTTAATTTGTATTATTTGATCTTGTTGTTATTATTATTATTCTTCTTTCTTTTTTTTTTATTGTATGGACATAATTGGAATTTAATTTATAAGCGTGGCCTTGACACTTGCTATGCCCTAACAGGGTACATGTATTGATCTTTTTATTAATTATAAGACCTATGAATGTAACTACATGTAAACAAAGATATCTGACATGCACGTTTTAATTTTTTTTTATAATATTTGATTTTATTGTTATTATTTGTTCTAATATTGTTTGACAAAACTTGAATTTAATGTGACATAGATAATTGTAAATAAATGTATTTTAATTTGACATAAAGGTTAGGTATTAATAATTTGACAGGCACGTTTTTAATTTTTAATCTTAATTTGTATTATTTGATCTTGTTGTTATTATTATTATTCTTCTTTCTTTTTTTTTTATTGTATGGACATAATTGGAATTTAATTTATAAGCGTGGCCTTGACACTTGCTATGCCCTAACAGGGTACATGTATTGATCTTTTTATTAATTATAAGACCTATGAATGTAACTACATGTAAAGCAATGAATAAATGAATAAATATGTCTCGGAGAAATGTCACTTTATTTGAGGAATCACTTTAATAAGGAAGAAATGTCAGTGGAGGAAAATGTTTAGCAAATCCAAAAATTACGTTTTTGATATTTTAGACAGAGATAGCCTGATACACTAAAATACATATAGCCGTCCTTGTCTTTCAAAATGTGTCGCACTGCTCGGAGGTCAAAAAAACGTATCCATGCATAATAAAATAAATACAAAAAATACAAAAATCTTTATTAAAAAGTCCACATTTCTTTTATATATAAACTTAAATAACCACACTAGGCAGGGCCTGTGACGTGGCCATTATAACATATTAGTTTCACATAAGGACTTATTACCGGGATACTTAGTTCATGCAAAAATAACTTAATTGATACATTTTCAGACTTAATTGATAGAAACTAACTTAATTGATACATTTCCAAAGGATGATAATAAAATGAGCAATGAACTATAACAAACCAAAAACAAACATGTGTGTGTGTGCGAGTGTGTGTACGGTGTGTGCGTGTGTGTGTGTGTGTGTGTATGAGTGATGGCTTTTACTGTATAGGAATAAGAATTGCTCCAATTTCGTTGTAAGTCATATTTATTAATTCTAGATTCAATTTACTTTTTATTTCATGAACTGACAAGTACCTTATATCATGAAGTCGTGATATTCTGTTATAAATAAAAGGAAACATGAAAGGGGGAAAACGCTGTGCGAAAGAACTTTTAGCAGGTATTAGTTTGGCTCTAAAATTCCTTTTTCTAACCAAATCGTTATAATCTGCAGCGTTTAACATAGTTTTGTGCATGCTTGTTACAGCTCACAAAACTATGTTAAACGCTGATTAAATAATAATTAAAGTTTTTAATCTATGGGCCGGCCAACTCAGTGTTGCCGGAGGCTCGTTTCAGTTTGTTCCGCTATCCTCCCCAAAAAGATCCGAAAAGTTCCGATTGAGTAAAAAATAATTACGATTTTTTTGGGTGGCGCCCATAAGGAGTTTTGACCACATTTTGAAAATTTTAAATTACACTTGCGAGCCCACTAATTAGGTTTTTTAAACTTTCGCACCTTTCATAGGTATATATTTGACTGAACTTTAGCGTCAACATTGGGTCAAAAGCGCAAACTACGGCAAAAAAGCTGGGTATCTTCAACAAGGTTAAGCGTTACTTCATTCCTGGACAGCTTCTAGTGTTCAAATAAAGTACAAGTCCGATTCTGCATGGAGAATTGGTGTCATCTTTGAGATGGCTCAGCCAAATACCAACTAGCCGCACTCGACTCAACATATCTCAGAACCTTGGTTGGAGCTTCTTGAAGCTCGTTGGTGATGTGGTGCTGGTGAAAACCAAGTTTCACAGTCTGGCTCACCGTCGCAAGGTTGCATGTCTGTTCTGTCGGTCTTTTACAGATTGTACTTCGGAGAAAGTGCTCAAGAGCTCCATGAGCTTATTCCACCATCCCCCTTTTATCATAAGAGTCCAGACGCACTGCAGGATATCAGGACAGGACAGAATCAAGATCATTTCTTTGATCGCCCTTGGCCCCAGAAAATATTTTGTAGATTTTTAGTTTTATAGTCTAACATAGTTTTAAGTTATTACTAACATTTCTATGGACCTAGGAAGTTTGAAATAATATTTTTTTATTAATTATGTGTACAATTTTTAAAAATAAATAAATAGACGCTTGATGAATGTTTTAATCTACATTGTAAGCCCGACAGTTTCTGTTCCATAGCGAGGCGACCCAGTTAGATAAATAAAAACAAAACAATTACAAAAATATTATGTACCTACACGCTATGTACTCGTACCTACTAATATAATTTGTTTACTATAGTTAAGTTGACACAGCCATCCGGCTGTCAGCTGTCTATGATGAATGTTGTTTGTTTATATTTAGTACAGCTGATAAGTTGTGATAAGAATTGTTGCTAAGTGCATGGAGTATGGAACTAATGGTCATGTTACATACGCCCTATGGGAGTAGCTGAAAAGTAAGAAAGTCAAGAAAATAATTTAAGCAAATCATCTAAAAGTTTGGTGCATAAGGGAGTTTTCCTTGACGTTTGTAAACTACTTATTTTTAAGTATCGGTGGATGGTACTTAACTTTTGAAGTGAAAACTTCTTTAGCGGCGCTTGGCACTTTTTTAGATGCGTAATAAATTTTAAACTCACGTCAGATGTCGCGTCAGATATCGCGTCAAATCTCGCGTCAGATGTTTAAGTTTTGAAGTGAAAGATCTGACGAAGATTGTCTATATAGGGTGACTTTTAATTAGTTCTTGATAGAAAAAACCGGCCAAGTGCGAGTCGGACTCGCGCACTGAGGGTTCCGTACCACCACATAAACATTAGTATTAGTTGAAATTTCAGTAAGTTAATGTGCTAGATTTTTAGAGTCCGACACGCGCTTGACCAAATTTTATTATTTGTTGTTATTTTATAGCCAATGCCCTATAAGCATACCAATTTTCAAGTTTGTAAGTGTTCCCGTTTTTAAATAGAACTAAAACAAAAATCGCCTCAGCAACCATCCAACTTGACCCCTCTCTTATATGAATGTTCTTGTTACCATTAGTTGTAAGAAAAGTTGTAATATTTAATGATTTCAGAGTTTTCCCATTATTTGTACTGTGAGAGCTAGCTTCTTGCCAAATTTCATAATTTTAGGTCAACGGGAAGTACCCTGTAGGTTTTGCATTATTGAATAAATGTATGGAGATGAGGACATAAAATGCCATATCTTTTGATTGCGTCATTGTAAAAAATTGAAATTTTCAGATCTTGTGTGGTTCATGGATCCTAATATATGGTATTAATTTCAACCTGATACCTTCACCCGTTCGTGAGATAAAGGGTCTTGATAGACAGACAGACAGACAGACAGACAGACGGACAACAAAGTGATCCTATAAGGGTTCCGTTTTTTTCTTTTGAGGTACGGAACCCTAAAAAGGTATGAATGTACTCATGATACTGAACAACTTTTCCCAAGGAACAGGTCGAAATACGAAAATCAAGTTTTTTTTTCATATTCCAATATATGTGTCTTTGGGAAAGTTGTTCAGTTTCGTTGACTGAGCACGACCTTTCAGTTTTCGGTACACCGTCCCTTACACCCTGTATAAAATACAAAGGAGTAAAGCGAGCAAGGAGTCTGCGACAGCCGTCCATCACCGTGATGCGGATATTTCTTGCGCTGCCGTTAAATTTTTCTACCAAAATATTTTTCCTAAAAAAGAAAAATACTTTTCGTCAAACATAAGCCTTCATAATACGGTCTGAATGATTTATTTCATTCGACCCCAATAATTTTCGTTTTAATAGACTATTGAAAAGAATTCGCAATTTTAAAGATCTGCCATCAATTCATAATAACAATTCCAACCCTCAATAAGGGCACATTTTTATCGGTTGATAACAATAAAATTCATCAGACATTGCACTGCATGCGGGGATCTCCGAGTTTTTAGAAAGTTCGCATGGAATGTCGTTCCTTGACTGTAGTCTGTCTTCTGTCAATGCGTCTGTATGTCCGGTATGTCCGTCCTTTAGAATAGCTCTAGCTAGCCAGTTGATTTCTTACAGAATGTGTGTTAATATAGCATATTCTGGTATTTTAGAAATTGATAAATTAATAAAAAGTAAAAAAAAATAAGTGTCCTTGTAAAAGTTTTTAGGGTTTCGTACCTCAAAAGAAAAAAAACGGAACCCTAATAGGATCACTTTGTTGTCCGTCTGTCTGTCTGTCTGTCTGTCAAGACCCGTTATCTCACGAACGGGTAAAGGTATCAGGTTGAAATTAATACCATACATTAGGATCCATGAACCACACAAGATCTGAACATTTAAATTTTTTACAATGACGCAATAAAAAGATATGGCATTTCATGTCCTCTTCTCCATACATTTATTCAATAATGCAAAACCTACAGGGTACTTCCCGTTGACCTAAAATTATGAAATTTGGCAAGAAGCTAGGTCTCACAGTACAAATAATGGGAAAAGTCTGAAATCATTAAATATTACAACTTTTCTCACAACTAATGGTAACCAATTGTGGTGAGCTCCCGTTTCAAGAACATTCATATAAAAGAGGGGTCAAGTTGAATGGTCGCGGAGGCGATTTTTGTTTTAGTTCTATTCTAAAAACGGGAACACTTACAAACTTGAAAATTGGTATGTTTATAGTGCATAAGCTATAAAATAACAACAAATAATAAAATTTGGTCAAGTGCGTGTCGGACTCAAAAAATCTAGCACATTAACTTACTAAAATTTCAACTAATACAATTATGATTATGTGGTGTTACGGAACCCTCGGTGCGCGAGTCCGACTCGCACTTGGCCGGTTTTTTTTTAGTGTTCGTTTAGCTTCATGGTACAAACGGTAATTTGTTCACTAACTACTTTTACTACTATAGTATAACGTATAGTAAAAACCGGCCAAGTGTGAGTCGGACTCGCGCCCTAAGGGTTCCGTACCTATCTACCATATGATATACTAAAAGCTTTTGCTCTTTGATTTTAAAATCTCCGCGACCATCCAAGTTGACCCCTCTTTTATAGTAAAGTTCTTGAAACGGGAGCTCACCTTAATTGGTTACTATTAGTTGTGAGAAAAATTAAAATATTTAATGATTTTAGACTTTTCCCTTTATTTGTACTGTGAGACCTAGCTTCTTGCCAAATTTCATAATTTTAGGTCAAAGTGAAGTACCCTGTAGGTTTTGCTTTTTTGCATAAATGTATGGAAATGAGGACATAACAAGCCATATCTTTTGATTGCGTCGTTGTAAAAAATTGAAATTTTCAGATCTTGTGTGGTTTATGGACCTTAATATTCGTTATCAATTTCAACCTGATACCTCTTCTTGTCCGTGAGAAAAAGGGTCTTGACAGACAGACAGACAGACGGACAACAAAGTGATCCTATAAGGGTTCCGTTTTTTTATTTTGAGGTACGGACTCCTAAAAAAACGGCCAAGTAAGAGTCGGACTCGCGCACTGAGGGTTCCGTACCACCACATAATCATAATTGTATTAGTTAAAATTTCAGTAAGTTAATGTGCTAGATTTTTTGAGTCCGACACGCGCTTGACCAAATTTTATTATTTGTTGTTATTTTATAGCTTATGCACTATAAACATACCAATTTTCAAGTTTGTAAGTGTTCCCGTTTTTAAAATAGAACTAAAACAAAAATCGTATCCGCGACCATTCAACTTGACCCCTCTCTTATATGAATGTTCTTGAAACGGGAGCTCACCTCAATTGGTTGCCATTAGTTGTGAGAAAAGTTGTAATACTTAATGATTTAAGACTTTTCCCTTTATTTGTACTTTGAAGGACATAAAAAGCCATATTTTTTGATTGCGTCGTTGTAAATAATTTAAACTTTCAGGTCTTGTGTGGTTCATGGACCCTAATATATGGTAACAATTTCAACCTGATACCTTTACCCGTTCGTGAGATAAAGGGTCTTGACAGACAGACAGACAGACAGACGGACGGACAACAAAGTGATCCTACAAGGGAGCCGTTTTTTTCTTTTGAGGTACGGAACCCTAAAAATAAAGTGTCAGTCAGACTACAATATATGGCATAGTAGTTTTGACCTACATCTTCTAATTAAATTTCGTCTATCTTAAATATATTGTGGTGGTATGATCGGTGCGGAGTTCGGTCTTAACTCGACCAGTTTTGAAATACTCCGCATCCCGCATGCTTTCTCTTTCGACCAATGAAAACGAACCCTTAGTCTAAACAGAATTTCTGTTTATATTTAGGTGTCCAATACAAATAATAAATCAATTTGTTCATGGAGAGAATCTCATTATCTTATTGTCATGGAGATGTTTTGTAATCGCTCTCGATTCTACTGCTTCATGAATTGTGTTTAGGTTAAAAGTAATTTGTCACAAGTAAAGATTTGCATTGTCCATGCAAAGCAAAGAATATTACATACCATCCCTTTTAAACCCATGGGTGCCGTAAAAGGCGACTAGGGATTATTAAATGGAGGATGGGCGACAGCGTCCTCTTGTGTGTCCTACCATCTTACATACTGCGGTCACCAATGACCGCAGCCCATGGTGCCATAGTGGTGCCAGCGTGGTGCCAGCGTGGTGCCAGCGTGGTGCCAACCGCAACGCTAACAAGCGAGGTGACTGTTAGGTGGTACTTTATGTGCGTTAGTTTAGTTTTATATCCGTGGCATCCTGTCATTGTCTGTGGTGTCCTATCAAAAATGAACATGTTACACCCTAATAAATAAAATAAATGAATAAACTATGGCACTTTCCCTCCACATTGTTACAGCAAAAGCTGGAATTCTGGAGGGGGCTCTCTGTTCTGCAGTGGACGTCTCATGGGATCTTATGATAAGGTCTACATTAATGTTGAATCGCTTGTATAGATACATATTAATTTTGATCACGACTGTTAATCTTTTTTTTTATTTTATAATTGTGCTTTTGTATTTACATACATACATAACATCACGCCTTGTTCCCGTCGGGGTAGGCAGAGACCACAGTTCTCCACCTGCTACGATCTTGACATACTTCCCTTGCTTCCTGAACTTTCATCAATCCTTTCATACATGCTCGTCGGTTTAGGGTACTTTTAACCTGGCCTTTATTCAGAACGTCCTGATGATGATTCAAATTCAAAAAATTTTTATTCACGATACACAGGTACATAAGTGTCTTTAGCATGGTGTTTTCATTTATCAAAAAAACCGGCCAAGTGCGAGTCATACTTCCGTACCTATCTACCATATGATATACTAAAAGCTTTTGCTCTTTGATTGTAAAAACTCCGCGACCATCCAACTTGACCCCTCTTTTATAGAAAACCTAGCTCACCTTAATTGGTCACTATTAGTTGTGAGAAAAATTTAAATATTTAATGATTTTAGACTTTTCCCTTTATTTGTACTGTGAGACCTAGCTTCTTGCCAAATTTCATAATTTTAGGTCAACGGGAAGTACCCTGTAGGTTTTGCTTTTTTGCATAAATGTATGGAGATGAGGACATAAAAAGCCATATCTTTTGATTGCGTTTTTTTTAAAAACTGAAACTTTCAGATCTTGTGTGGTTTATGGAACTTAATATTCGTTATCAATTTCAACCTGATACCTCTTTTTGTTCGTGAGAAAAAGGGTCTTGACAGATAGACAGACAGACAGACAGATAGACAGACAGACAGACAGACGGACAACAAAGTGATCCTATAAGGGTTCCGTTTTTATATTTTGAGGTACGGTTTAATTGAATCTAGCTTAAATAGATACATACTTATTGAAAAGCTGAGGACCTAGATTATTAAGCTACTTAAATAAAAGATGCTTATTAATTAAGTAATATTGTACACTCAAAGTTTATTATCATTTGTTAACATGCTCGTTCATTATCATTACAGCAATTAGTTTACAAAAGAGTGATCATTATAATTAAGCCCCATTTATCGACGTAAACAACTTTTGAGTAATAACGAACTGATTTAGAGAGTTTATTTTTAGAATTAACACTTTAAAGACCCCATTCTAGTAGCTCCTCTTGCACTGACCAATCGAGATTATTAGTTATTTCATTTAGTTAACTTATTAAACAAAAATGTACTTAAGTGATAGAATAAGTACAAAGTTCTGTGTAAGTATTTTTAAGTAATTATTTGTTTCAAAAACCTTTGTTAAAATTCAAAGTTTGATATCTTTTTGTACTTCCATATATTTAAAATCCTTTGGAAATAGTATTTTTGTTGTTATTGAGTCGATAAAACTTTCCCGAATCAAAGAGAAAATGTTTTTTTTTTACAAAACTATGAGTTGCTGATGTTTTTGTTAAAGGAAACCATTTTTTCTTTTTCTCTATCTCTTTTTTTCGGAAACGTTGTTCAGTTACAAACTGCACTCTTTAAGAAGGAATTTATGCAATTTGTTTTTTTTTTACCCTTGAAGCCCAGTGATTCTACTAATGAACTTTAATCTTTACAAAAGAAATAAAATTTATCGATTTTCGATACGAAGACCCCTATTAGGAATTATCTATTTGTTACCAATATTTTTTACGAACTACTTTTCAAGAAAAATTTTTGATAGTCATCGATAAAAGCCTGTGGTAAAATTACTAGGCCAAACAAAGAGAAAAGGAATAAAATCTTACTTTTTTAATCACCTAACAAGCTCGGAAAGCTTTGCTTTATCAATCGAAATCTGCATGCAAACGTGGAAAAGGTTTTTGAAATTTTAATCGGTCAAAGTTTGCGTGCAGAAGTAGTTTTGGCAGTTATTTCGCGTTGCTTACCTTGAAACCCACTCTACACTCAGGATTTATCATCCTAACCTTATTCCGTTTTGGTTTGATAGGAGTAGGCTACCTAACCTAGGGGATTTGACGAGGGCATTGGTTTTTACATAGAGCGACTGCCATCTTACCTCCGCAACCCAGAAGGCAAACAAGACCCAATCCTAGATCAGACTTTGCCAGGTTAATGGCCACCCTGGCTGTCAGAGTTTTCAATCCGCCAAATGGCCTCTGACTTGGCTTAACGACTACTATCATTGACAGTAGCCGGCTTAACGTGCCTTTCGAAGTACGGAAACGCTCTAGTTCTTGTGCCACTAGCGTTCACCCATCCGGGTTCTGACCACGGCTAAAGTTACTTAACTTTCGTTATCGGATAGAGAGATCAACTACCGCTCAGGATTTTTATCCTATAATTCTTCGCTTGCTCGAGTTTAAATGCGAATTTCTCTCGCCCAATAACAATTTTGCTGCCTTACCTAATAAATAACTATTTATGTCGTTTATTTTGATAGCTGTGCGTAGTGATGGTATTATGCACGCACGCATGTGCACAGGAAGAAAACACAATCAAGATTACGGACAAGGTGCTAAGCTGCAGTCATTGGCTGTCCTCACTGATAGATAATCTGTGCAATAAGGTTATCAAAGTGGTTAAGAGAGATACTTCACTTATGATGGGTAAGCGCATCTTAATTTCTACGATTAATAGACATATTTCATGTGAAAACAGATGGCTAATAAATATGTTTTTTTTATGTCACCTTTGGGCAAACGAGCTGGTGGGCCACCTGGTGGTAAGTGTTCACCAACGCCCATAATACCCACTGTCTTATTAGGGAAAAATTTGTCACTTATAAGACAGTAAAGCTCGTTACCCACCCTGTGAACTAAGATGTCATGTATGTCTCATGTCATATTTATGTTCCATAATGCCGACCACGAAGCCTCGCTTATCCCTACCACCTTCGAAAAAATAGATAAGTAACGAACTCACTTCCTTGCTGAGAAAGGCACACGCCGCTGGTCCCGGCTACTATCAGGGGGCTTTTGGTGGTTTTAAGACTTTTCACAATATTGTTTTTTAGGCTTCACACTGAATACAGCAAGTTAGTATGAAAGGTTATGTTAGGTTATGAAAGGATCTAAAAAGAAATCTCTTGAAAATTGGAACCCTGATTTAAGTAAGACATTGAAGCTAATAGCTTAAGGAATATAAGTCAAACAAAGGATCTTTATTTATTTCCATACAAAAAGCACTGCACTTTCTATGGGATCTACCTAAAACAATATTCGTGTTTCGACGTGTAGTTTCAGTTTCCGATTTAACCGATCCTGGGCTTAGAGACAAGCGCCTTTCTATCATCGCAAACGCTATAGAATAGAATGAAAATGTATGGCATTGAAATAAGCTAACGAAATGTTGCATGACAGCTTATGCTTATGTCAATCCCATACGTTTTTAGGGTTCCGTACCTCAAAAGAAAAAAACGGAACCATTAGTTGTGAGAAAAGTTGTAATATTTAATGATTTCAGACTTTTCCCATTATTTGTACTGTGAGACCTAGCTTCTTGCCAAATTTCATAATTTTAGGTCAACGGGAAGTACCCTGTAGGTTTTTCATTTTTGATTAAATGTATGGAGATGAGGACATAAAATGCCATATCTTTTGATTGCGTCGTTGTAAAAAATTTAAATTTTCAGATCTTGTGTGGTTCATGGATCCTAATATATGGTATTAATTTCAACCTGATACCTTTGCTCGTTCGTGAGATAAAGGGTCTTGACAGACAGACAGACAGACAGACAGACAGACAGACAGACAGACGGACAACAAAGTGATCCTATAAGGGTTCAGTTTTTATATTTTGAGGCACGGAACCCTAAAAAAGTAATGCTTTAGTCTAAACGGGATAAGCCAAGCATATAATAGTCATACTCAAACACCCTCTTGCAGTAATCGCCACACTTCACTGCTCGCTTTTTGACCTCCTTACACACCACGATTCACGACATTAATCTTTTCCTTCACACTAAGACCACTCACCTTAAGTACATTACGACCATTACTGCATTTAGTGCACCTATCTTGGAATGAAACACGATTAAACGCACCCTTATTATCCAACTCGAAATGGAATACCGATCGCTTTTGAATAACTTCAGTCACGGTCACAAAACGTATGGTATCAAAAACTTAGGCCAAAATATTACAAATTTATAAATAATGAGGTAAAGTTCAACAAAATCCAGCAAAACCTCTCAAAAATTAAGAAAAACGTAAATTACATTTGATGCCATTCTAAGAATGAAAGAAGAGACAAAAAAAGATAGAAAGAAAAAAGAAATAATAACAAGTTCGGGCAAATTCGGTCAGGGTATCATTTTCTATGTTACTCTGTTCAAAAGTTACTCGCACATAAAGAGTCGGGTTGCCTGTACCGACTAGTGAAGTTGTCAGAACGGGGCCCGAAGTTTACCACTTCACCACCAATGATATTACAATTATTGTTCACCACTGTTAACTACTGAATGATTTACATGTTTCTTTATGTTAGTTGTTCTTGATTTGTCGGTCTCTTTTTTGTCTTGACTGGTAAATTATGTGATGGTTCATGTTTTACCTTACAGTTACCACGACAATTAATAAAAATCTGAAGTAAATGCATCGATTAAAAGTAAAACCCAAGCATTTTGTATTACTTTTAAATTACATGAGGCAGTGATTCTGCTTGGGTGTGCATTGAAACAGATTAACAATTGACTTGAGTATTTTGAATTCAGTTCTGGGCAGGATCAGCCTACTAGCATATCAAATCAAAGGGGATCGAGATTCCAGTGAAATTAGTAAATAGGTTTCGTTGTAACTGCACAGTTCTTTACAAAAGTTGAGCGTAAGCTGGATTGAGGTCGGTCTATCGAGGTATCCAACTCGCTGATGTAGGAATTCCCTCACTTGTTAGACAGCTGCAAACAAAAAGAAATCCTTTTCGGAATCGGCGAACCGCAGCTTTAAAGATGAAAATCCGTTTTAGAGGATTTTCTTTTCAGTGTAGGTTTTCTAGAATAGTCGTTTTGGGTTTTAGAAGAATAGGTTTTAAAGGAAAATCTTTTTCTTAGATTTTCTGCCCAAGTTCAGTCATTTTCTGTACGACAAATTATTGCCATTTAATAAATCAAAACCTTTATAGATTTTTTGATTCTTAAGGAAACAGAGAATCCTATATCATTAAACGAGCTATATTATTTATATATATGTAATCGGTTTCTAGAAAACGGATCTAACGATTTCGATGTAATTTATCATAAATAAATTACATGGGGTGTTGGGGTATAAAATTCATCTAGCTAGGTCTTATGTCTGAGAAAATTCGGTTTCTCCTTGTCTTTAAGCTTTTTTTTTCAAATACCGCGTATTAGACAGAAATCTACAGCGCCATCTGTTGGTGGATAGGATAGCTTGCTCACCCGATGATATTTTAATGTTGAGGTGGCTATTATAGAGCGAACCTCGGTCGCCCAGATACTTTAAATTAACCACGTTCTCACCGTCTCACCTTACCCTTAAAGGGATGCTTGCTTAATGGAATGCTTTCTTTTATGTTACAAGATAAGGAACTTACCTATACCAGGAAATAATTTGATCTAGATCTCACTCCAATCTAGCCCGCTCCCCGCGCGCACCAGCCCGCGAGATTCTCTTGGTCTTTCTGAGGGTCTTTTGTATTGAATATGCGAGCTAGTTTCCAATTTCAAATTCGCTCTCGATGTATGTAGTGTCCGGGGTGTACACACGACCGCACATCAGTAGAAACACTTTTGGACCTTATGGCGTGGTAATAGAGTTGAAAAAGTTTCTACCGACAAGCGGTTGACTGACCGTACCGTAACCGAATATAGGGGTCTTGTTCTCTCCACCAAAGCAAAGTCGAGATTTCCAAATAACTTCTGTATAAAATATTTCAATCTTTACAGAAAAACTGGTGCCAAAAGACCTCCAAGACCACATGAACAAGCAGCGCCTATTATCAACAGAGCGATGGAGGCGAGTGCGAAGACAAGTAGCAACCGAGTGCTGTGAACGAGCCTGCACAGTCGGAACTATCATCATGTACTGTCCTGAAGACGCCAAACTTGTTTTAGAAGACCCGGATATATTCTACAAATAATAAACAAAATTTCTCGGATACGTTCAAGAACTCAGAGGCGTGGTACTCTCTGATGTTCTGAATTCCACCACCCGGCCATACCCCATTTTATACGAAACTAGTTATAAGGCTAGTTATAAGGTTATAACACGCGTGAGTATGTGCTTATGACCACCAGAGTTATGCTAGGCAGCTAATAATAATGACTTGGGAGATGGGAAAATTCCAACCAATAGATATGTAAGATATCAAACGAAGCGTTGGCAGTCCCCCCACAAGGTGGACCGACGATCTGGTCAAGGTCGCGGGAAGGCGCTGGATGCTAGCAGCGCAGGACCGGTCGTCATGGAGATCTTTAGGGAAGGCCTATGTCCAGCAGTGGACGTCTTTCGGCTGATATTATGATATACAGGGTGTAAGGGACGGTGTACCGAAAACTGTAAGGGCATGATCAGTCAATGAAACTGAACAACTTTCCCAAAGAAACATTTCTGGGAAATGAAAAAAAAAATTTGACTTCCCAATACAAACTGCTCGACCAGACTGAGCCATTTGTATGGAGAAGTAAATTTTTTTTTTCATTTCCCAGAAATGTTTCTTTGGGAAAGTTGTTCAGTTTCGTTGACTGAGCACGTCCTTACAGTTTTCGGTACACCGTCCCTTACACCCTGTATATCCTATTGGTTCGAATTTTCCAATTCATAAGTTTCCTCCCTTGCACAGCTCTGGTGTAAAGCTACCCTAAGGTGGCAGCGATGATGAGACTGATGATCATTTAATTCATCCGCGATAAGGCACGCAAGGTTTTAGTATAAAACAGCTAGCTGAGATCTCAATATACACCGTGAACTTTCATTGGTTTTGCTTCAAAAAATATTTACTCGAAAAAAGTTTTTCTACTTTCTTTAGTAAAGTGGTCACGTGATCGAACTATTTTTAATGGGAAGTCAAATTTTTTTTTTTTCGAGTAACTATTTTTTTCCTTTGGGAAAGTTTCTTTTTATTATTAGTGGTACCTCTGAGCTTTGGGAGCAAAACTACTAAAAATTCACATTGTATTGCGCAGCGCAGTAGAGCACCAACCATTGAATAGTTATTTCTGTGTTATCTCATCGGCCACACGGGCCGCAAGGCTGATAACCTAATGATTCGGTTATTTCAGCGCCAACGTAAAGGACTTCCTTCGAATCGGCCAAAGTTCTGCCTATACATTGCCTTGTGAGGGCAGACTTCTGACACAGTAAAGAGATGGGCTTTAGTGCTTCTGATGTACGAGTAGTAGCAGCAAGGTGTCCCGTGGGTGCGATGAGATGGGGCAGAAATAACTACCCAATGGTTTGCTAGGATAGATTAGGTCCTAATCTAAATCGAACCTAGTAAACTCCTATCGTCCTAGTAGGATTTGTTTTTTGTAAAAAGGGGCTGCGTTTAGCGGTTTAGCCGCGGGTAGCAGTTTAGTCAATACTAGTTTGGCCTAAATTTGGGTTTGGTCGGTACCATTAAATTGCAAAGAGTTAAGCATAGTATATTCTTGAACAAAATAATTATAAAGTAAGGTGCAAGAGGACTACAATATTTTCAATAATAGCTTTTTTAGCTTTGTGTTACTTATTTGAATGTTTTTCAACAAATTGTCGTTCTGTAAAGTTTTATCAAGGCAACATATTATCAAAAAGTAAATGCTTTCATAACATTTGCGCTTGCATTAGTTTGCGTATTTATACCAGATTCATTAGTTAATTCATCCTACTTCATCCTACTTGTATTGTGGTAGATATAGTCTAGGCAACGAAGCGGATCGTTGTATGAAGACCCCCGTTTTAAATCCTCAGTCGCTGAAACTTTGCTGGGGTATTACACTACATGAGACAAACCTTCTATAAAAAAATCCAAAAAAAAATCGGTACTTTTAATTTTTCCATTCAAAAATTACAAAAGATGTATGAAAAAAATTTTTTGTATTTTTTTTTGGATATTTTGAATTTACATTTAATTCATGATTCTTTATCATCCTGTCAAGTAAAATCTGCCTGAGAAATTTATGTTGGGGCCAACTGCTTCGTTGCCTACACTAATAATAAACAAAAAAAATATAAATATACTTTCTGCTAGAATATCATATATTTTAAAATACTTGTACAAGTAAGTACGATACCTTTACGACGCTTTAAATGTTTAAATCGTGTTGGCAATCTGCTTTCAAGCATAAAGCTATTTATTGAGAATAAAATATTTACAAAATATTTTGTATTTTTATTTTAGAAGAAGATCTAAAGGTGAATGACATATTTATATAAATGGATTTACATTTTTATTAGAAAATATTGTCAAAGAATTATTCATGTAACTTGAAAATCAAATTATGAGATTATTAAATAGACGATGTCAACAATCGTATTAAGAAAATGGATACAGGGTGTATAAGAGAAACATTCGTCATATCGTGTGGGTTGCAAGATCGATAGTAGGGCTTTAAGAGGTGGTGGGGCTTTTGTGTAGAGGTGGTGGGGCTTTTGTGTAGAGGTGGTGGGGCTTTTGTGTAGAGGTGGTGGGGCTTTTGTGTAGAGGTGGTGGGGCTTTTGTGTAGAGGTGGTGGGGCTTTTGTGCAAAGTCCGTCTGGGGAAGAACCACCCTTTTGTTTTTTCTACCGTGAAGCAGCAGTGTTTGCACTGCTGTGTTTCGGTTTGAAGGGCAAGGGAGCCAGGGAAATTACTGGCACATGATACATACCATCTTAGTTCTCAGGGTGGGTAACGCGCTTTGCTGTCTTATTAGTGTTTAATTATTTCACTAATAAGACTGTGGGTGTCATGGGCAGTGGTGACCACTTACCATCAGGTAACGTCCTGTCCATGTCCTGTCCAAACTGGGGCACAAACGAATTTTTATTTGACAGTGTTCTCACCGGGAATCCAACCCAGAACCTCCGGATCGAGAGCCGAGCGCTCTAGCCACTAGCGACTGTTATAGGCTGTTAAGAGGCTACCTGCGGTCCACTAGCGCCCCCATCAGTTAAAAAAATATTACTCGCAAAATAAAAAACTTATCACTTATTAAAATAAAGTTTGCTGTAGTTACAGATACAAAGACTGCTAAAAGTGGCCGTTTTTGGCACTTTTTGTGTCGGTAACTGCAGTCAACTACATTTTTCGGAATTGATAGGTTCTAAATAAACTAGGGTACCTTTACTTCAATCTGTCTTTCCGAATTTTCGATAAAGTGTTTAGCGAGCAATATTTTTTAACTAATGGGGGCGCTAGTTGATTGCTGGAAGCCCCTTAAACATTAAAATCAGATCATGTTAATCTATGAATGTAGATTGAACTAAACATTTTTTTACTTCCCAGTTAGACGGTGCAAAATCTGTCTGTTGAAGTTCTACCCACTAGCCTACTTCTGCCGTAAAGCAGCAGGTATGCACTGATGTGTTTCGGTTCAAAGGGTAAGGAAGCAGTAAAATTACTGGTCTTATTAGTGTAAAATGCTACTAAAGTGGGTGATGTGGACTGTGGTCGCCACTTACCATCAGGTGGCCCACCAGTTCGTTTGCCCACTGGTGTCATAATAATATTACAAAATGCGCTATCAAGTGACGTAATTTTTTTTGCAAGTACTTTTTTAAGTACGAGTATTGTCTGGTGGTCTGCATCCACAGTTTTCGGGACATCCTGTGTAAAGCATTTGAAAGTCCAAATAAAATAGTGAACAAAATTTTTGCATGTTACTTGGAACATAAAACTGAACAACTTTTCCCAAGGAACTTTAGCTGGACGTCCGAAAAGAAATTTTTGTGCTCCCATAGAGACTGCGTCAACTGATCGCTCATTTTGTGTGGGAGGGCAAAGCATGTTTTATTTTTATTTTCGACCACGTTTCTTGAAAAAAGTTGTTCAGTTTCATGGTCTAAATATGACGTGCTAAAATTATGTTCACTATTTCAGTAAAACCCCATTATACGTATCAATGGTTACACATATTTGTAAGCAATTTCGAGTACCTACCTAATATAATTTTAATAATATTGAAAGGAGATACGGGCTGCTTTGTTTATGTATAAAGATAATCTAATTTACTTGAATAAACTTTGGCCGAAACCTAATCTATCTAGACGGTTGGGTACAGGTTTTTAGGGTTCCGTAGTAAAAAATGAACCCTTATAGTTTCGTCATGTCTGTCTATCTGTCCGCGGTTTAGCTCAGAGACTCTTAGTACTAGAAAGCTGAAATTTTGTACGGATATACATTCTATCCACGTCGACAAAGTGGTAGAATAAAATTTTGAAAAATATTTTTTTTAGGGTACCTTCCATACAACTAAAGTTGTTTTTTTTTTCTCGTCTACCCCATAGTGTGGGTTGTCGATAGATAGGTCTTTTAAAAATAATTTGAGTTTTAAAGATCATTTTTAGGGTTCCGTACCTCAAAAGAAAAAAACGGAACCCTTATAGGATCACTTTGTTGTCCGTCTGACTGTCTGTCTGTCTGTCAAGACCCTTTATCTCACGAACGGGTAAAGGTATCAGGTTGAAGATATGGCATTTTATATCCTCATCTCCATACATTTATTCGAAAATGGAAAACCTACAGGGTACTTCCCGTTGACCTAAAATTATGAAATTTGGCAAGAAGCTAGGTCTCACAGTACAAATAATGGGAAAAATCTGAAATCATTAAATATTAAAACTTTTCTCACAACTAATGGTAACCAAATGTGGTGAGCTCCCGTTTTAAGAACATTCATATAAGAGAGGGGTCAAGTTGGATGGTCGTTGAGGCGATTTTTGTTTTAGTTCTATTTTAAAACGGGAACACTTACAAACTTGAAAATTGGTATGTTTATAGTGCTAGCTATAAAATAACAACAAATAATAAAATTTGGTCAAGCGCGTGTCGGACTAAAAAAATCTAGCACATTAACTTACTGAAATTTCAACTAATACAATTATGATTAAGTGGTGGTACGGAACCCTCAGTGCGCGAGTCCGACTCGCACTTAGCCGGTTTTTTGGATTTAGAGATCCGTTTGCGAAATATTAAGCTTGAAAGAGACGAGAGATGGAAAGTGTGAAAGTGATATCGAAAGAAGAGTGAATGCTGGAAACATGGTGAATGGTGCTCTGCATGCTTTTATGAAGAGTCAGAAGGTGTCTCACAAGGCTCATAGAGGCGTTTTGGTACCAACACTGATGTACGGCAGTGAAAGCTGGGTATGGCAGAAAAAGCATGAAAGTAGAATTAATGCAGTAGAAATGAGAGCGTTGAGGAGTATGATTGGTGTGAAATTGAGTTACAGGATTAGAAATAGTGTGATAAGAGAACGTTGTGGCGTAAAAGGATACGTAGTGACTAAAATTGAGAAAGGGATGCTGAGATGGTTCGGTCATGTAGAGAGGATGAATGAAGGAAGATTGACGAAAGAGATCTACAAGGCGAGAGTGAATGGAAACGTTGGAAGGCGAAGGCCTCGGCGAACGTACCAGGACCAAATTCAGGACGTTCTGAATAAAGGCCAGGTTAAAAGTACCCTAAACCGACGAGCATGTATGAAAGGATTGATGAAAGTTCAGAAAGCAAGGGAAGTATGTCAAGATCGTAGCAGGTGGAGAATTGTGGTCTTTGCCAACCCCGACGGGAACAAGGCGTGATGTTATGTATGTATGTATGTATGCGCAATTTTTTGTTGGAGTCGAGTGTCCCCGCCCCTTGCCGGCTAAACGGTTGTTATTAGAAATGTGAAAAAATTCGCAGTATATGATGAAACTAAAAGGAAAACTATCACAGTTAAGTAGACTTAGCAGGTTTATGAGCTATAGCCGAAAAACTAAAAATGATAAAAACAGCAATAGCAATCAGGCGCTAGGACCTCGCTGAGCGTTAGGAGGTAAAAAGTTTATGTTATAAACGTTACGAAATACTTACTCGAAACCCGACTTGCAGTACAAAATTTAAAAAAAAACTACGGAACCCTATAATGCACGTGGCCCGACACGCACTTGGCCGGTTTTTTTTCAGATAACTTGTCAATCAGTTGCTACGGTTCCATATTCGATACATAAGTAGTGTGATTTCAAAAGTTCTGGCTCAAAGAACAGGCTTTATCTAGGTAAGTATCATCTTCGACCCCACCTTCACTTAGACCCCACCAGGTGATATTGGGATAAAATGCTCACCTATTTCGCATCATAACATCCGATGAAACGACCACTAAAGGACAAGGAGCTCAGTCCAAAATTCCAGCTTTTGCTGAAACAATGTCGAGGGGAAGTACCATAGTCAATACCCTTGTTAGCGTTACGGCTGGCGCCATGGACCGCGGTTGTTGGTGACCGCAGAATGTAAGATGATACGATATAAGGATGCTGCTGCCCATCCTCTGGTTTAATAACCTTAGTCGCCTCTAATGAAACCGATAGAGATGGGTTGGTACTATTCTTTGCCGGCACCACACCTATTCCACTCAGAAGAAAAGAAATATATGCTGGGAGACTGGGTCGTTAAAGGTTCAGTAACTTTTTTTCAGGATGTCTCTAATGTTATGTATTTTATGTACTAAATTTACTCAATGTAACCAAAGAGTACTATTTTCATGTATGCATGAATTTGTTGACACGTCAGCGGTTGCTACACATACTCAGGGGTCACGGAAGACCAGCGCTACAGCAGCGCGAGGTGCTGTAGCATAAGCTGAGTGGCTACCTTTTTTAGTTGGTATAACTAAAATAAACATTTATTTCTTTCTAATCTTATACTATATAATAAGAATAACGCCGCCATCTTGTTTTCAGCTTCATAAACGCTGTACTAAAACCGAATGCAGCATGTCCGAAAAGCTCGTTATACAGCGAGTAGCAAGACTTGAGAATTTCTGAAATTTCTCAGCACAGCGCGACAGCTTGCGGGAAACGTGACTAGCCGATATGGATAATATGAAATCTATGTATATCTAGAAGTTCTATTTAAGAATAATGTCTTAGAGCAGGGTTTCCCAAACTTATGGCTCCACGTACCCCTGTTAAAGATTCCAGATGACAGAGAACCCCTAAACCCCTAAAAAATATTACTTAAATTGGCTGTTGAAGAAAAAAAGCTTTTTATTTTGGGTAACAAATACAGTGCCAAGAAGAAATGTCTTTTTAAACGTTGATATGTGATGGCTAGATTTGTTTCGTGTCGCAAATCAAATCAACTTCGAGAGATATTTTGGACAATTTTAAATTTTAACCTTAATTCTGACTCAGCATCAAGTTGATTTCTGTTTTTCGTTTTTATCATGACCAGGTGCGAAAACCAACTCTCATATGTTGTAGCAAAGGATAAAAGAAAATTCCCCGGTTTGCGTGAGAGTAGCGAACCCCAGTTTGAGAATCTCTGCCTTAGGGAACATTGACGTCTGAAATATACCAAATTTTTTTAGCAAATAATATGGCTTACGGCATGGGTCATTTTAATCATCATCATTTCATGTGGGTTTAGGGGTCAGAGTTGTTGAGCCGCCAAATGCCTCTGACATGGCTTATTAACGACAACATCCGTAGATAGTAGTCGGGACCAACGTCTTAACGTGTCTTCCGAAGCATGGAATCCTTAACTTTTTGGACAATCAGGTGATATATCCTGCAATGTCCTTACCAAACTGGGGAGGTCGCACAAAGGGATTTTTCGTTTGACAATCAGTGCGGTTCAATAAGGAAATATTTTACCAACGCTGTAATCGGCGCATTCGGGTCGGATCGTTTTCGTTAGCGTGCAAACGTCGAACACAATCGAATATCTAAACGATCCGATATGACTGAGCTTATGTCAATGTCACTGTTCGAATCAAAGTACTTTTCAGCCACAAAGTATTTGGACCCTGTGAATTGTATCCATTTCTTTAGTTTGCTTAGGAACTCCAAACAAACCGAAAAAAATCCCACGAAACTCAACCAAAATTAATTTTGACGTTTAATTTGACGTATCGCACACGCTGCACTACCTCATTTTCGTATGCAATGATAGCGCGCTAATGTGACGTCACTGATGACGTCACGTTGCTTGAACGAGTGAATACGAGCAAGATTTGATCCGACTCTGAGCGCGCACACACCGCACACAGTGCTCATATGCGGGTGATGAACCGTAGTGAATGTCCCCAACGGAAATCTAACGCAGACCCTCCGGATCGAGAGTCGAGCGCCTAAACCACTACACCACGGAGTTTCTCGTTTTAATGATTTAACTGTAAACAAGCTGTAAAGGAAAAAAGGATTTTCATCATCGTATCTGTACATCCCTAGAAAAGCCTTTCAAGAAATAAATCTTAACACTCAGTTGATAAATTCATAGAAAGGTATTTCAAGACGGACAACGATACCGAGAAAATACTTACAAGTAAAAACATTATACCGAGAAATCTATTGACCCAGATCTTTTGGGTGTCCTCCGAAGAATTAAATGTTAGAAATCGTAAATATTTATTTCTCAAATAAAACCCAAATAATAAATACAAAAAAGTGTAAAAATTCAATCCCAAGGCACCTATCAAAAAGGAATCTCAAAGAATTTCCAGCTACTTAAATTCTCGTTATTTTTGTGTAGATCGGTAACCTCAAAAGGTATCTGTCGTCATCTAATATGAAAATGCTTTCAACACTTAGTAGATTCGCATTTACATGATGTTTCAATGGCATGAAATTAGTAGGTACAAACAGCCGCACGTTAGTAATAACATTTTGCCCTTGACCGTGTCTCTGGTATTGGTAGCATAGCACTGGTTCAACTTATACTGGTTTTTTTACCACTTACCTACTTAATCACTGCCGTGCATGCCTTGCGCACAGTTAGGTCTCTTTAATTTTTTTTTGGGCAGAAAGAGTAAAGCCACGATCACACCTAGCTGAATTCAAAGACTAATTTGGCATACATTGCTGGGAGGCTTGGTTATGTTAAGTGCAATATCCTTACTTCAACGAGCAATGTATGCCGAATTAGTCTTTGAATTCAGCTAGGTGTGATCGTGGCTTAAATGAGAGGACAGCTAATCTGTTGGTCTGCCGCCCATGGACGAACACTTATACCATTACGATGACATGGTGAATGGTGAAAGCCTTCATATATACCGGGTAAAGCCGCAGAGAGAAATTTCTCTACGCATAAGAATTTATCGCGAAATGGCATGGAGCTCTGCGGCGTGTAACTTTTGATATTTGAGAGTCCTGCGAGGCCAGGCTGCACACGTGGCTAGCAGCGTGAGAAAACATTACTTGCAAAGAATAATAATTATTCATCATCATTACAACATTCCATGGAACGTCTACTACAGGACAGGTAGCCCACTCCAAAATTCTTGCAAGAACGCGTGGAGGGGAAGTACACTCAAAAGCTCGTCAGTAGAAACACTTTTAGACCTTATGGCGTGATAATAGAGTTGAAAAAGTTTCTACCGATGTGCGGTTGACCGTACCAATAGTCACCACGCTTGTTAGCGTTGCGGTTGGCACCATGGACCGCGGTTGTTGGTGACGCTGCTGCCCATCCTTCAGTTTATAGTATCTTAGTCGCCTCTTACGACACCCACGAAGAGAGATGAGTTGATACTATTCTTTGCCGGCACCTTGGATGGCACCATACGGACTATAATAATTATTAAGCGTAAAAGTCAAAGTCATTGTCAAAGTATACTTTTTTCATCAGGATTCTTTGATCACTTTATGACGTCAATTAAACTAAAAACTACGTCACTTCATAAACAAAGTGGCGCCAAGTGGAAAAAAAACCGGCCAAGTGCGAGTCGGACTCGCGCACTGAGGGTTCCGTACCACCACATAAACATAATTGTATTAGTTGAAATTTCAGTAAGTTAATGTGCTAGATTTTTTGAGTCCGACAGGCGCTTGACCAAATTTTATTATTTGTTGTTATTTTATAGCTTATGCACTATAAACGTACCAATTTTCAAGTTTGTAAGTGTTCCCGTTTTTAAATAGAACTAAAACAAAAATCGCCTCAGCGACCATCCAACTTGACCCCTCTCTTATATGAATGTTCTTGAAACGGGAGTTCACCACAATTGGTTACCATTAGTTGTGAGAAAAGTTGTAATATTTAATGATTTCAGACTTTTCCCATTATTTGTACTGTGAGACCTATGCCATAATCATGCCAAATTTTATAATTTTAGGTCAACGGGAAGTACCCTGTAGGTTTTGCATTTTTGAATAAATGTATGGAGATGAGGACATAAAATGCCATATCTTTTGATTGAGTCGTTGTAAAAAATTGAAATTTTCAGATCTTGTGTGGTTCATAGATCCTAATATATGGTATTAATTTCAACCTGATACCTCTACCCGTTCGTGAGTTAAAAGGTCTTGACAGACAGACAGACAGACGGACGGACAACAAAGTGATCCTATAAGGGTTCCGTTTTTTTCTTTTGAGGTACGGAACCCTAAAAAAGAAGAAATGACAAGAAAAAAAACCACGCGCTCTTTTAAACATGTATGATTGTATACAATGTTAAGGATAATACACATATTTCAATTTGAATTGGCCTGCTAGGACCGCAGTTTACTCCAATGAATTGTAAATAAGCATAATCTTCTTACCACTAGCATTAAGCTCCATAGCTGCCTGCACTCTGAGAGTTCACCTGGGTATGACCTGGGGGCAATCACACAGCCATCGCCGCCGTAGATTATACATCAGCTACCGTCTTGACATTGTTAGTAAGGGACGGAGGAAGGGAAAGTGGAGGGAACCAGATCGCGCGGAAGGTCACCTATGCGCTGGACTGACCAAGTAAAATCCGCAGTAGGAAGCCGCGTATTTGACTGCACGAGACTCTCTGCAAACAGGGAGAGATGGCGGGAGATCGTGCGGAGAGCTCTATCCGCCTCTACCACCGATGCCTCGACGTGACCACGACCGTTCTGCCAAGAGCGATACGACAGAGAAGAAGAAAGGACGGTGTATCGAAAACTGAAGTGGCGTGCACAGTCAACGAAACTGAACAACTTTCTCAAAGAAATATATATGGTAAATAAAAAAAAATTTACCTCTCAATACAAATAGCTCACTCGGATCGAACAGTTTGTATGAAAAGGTCACAAAATATTTATCATTTCCCAATTATATTTCGTCGCTTCATTCTTCAGATATAATTTGTTTACAAGTAGTAGTCCTTAATTCGCCAGGCAGACGATGCACGCATTTAAGAGTAATTCATTTGATTCTCTTATTTAAAACGATTTCCGTCCGTGTTCACTTCACCACTGTAGCTGACATTCGCTTCATTCCTTTTTCGTGCGGGGCAGTGAACGCACGCGTCCCATGCCGAAGCGCAATGTTCAATAAGAAGTAGATAGATTATACCTGAAGTTGTAATATTGAAGTTAAATTACAAATATTTAAAATTATTTTCGATAAAATAAGTTTTTGCTCCGTGTTTTAGTGTAATTGTACTGGATTCAAAACTTTTCAGTAAGTGTTGTTTTGATTATTAATTCTTTCTAAGAGAGAAAAATTTTCAAGATTACCCACATGTTCTATTCTTAAATTTGCTAAACAGAAGCCTACGAGTATCTTGCGGCCCGATACCTCCAGTTACTTGTTTTGTATACAAAAACGTAACATGACAACGTAACAACCATGATTATGACCTATCGGTCGCACCCAGAACTTTTACGAAAATGATGGAAAATTTAATAAGATAGACGTAAACCATATAATGACATTTTGTTTATGATAATTCCGACAAATGTTAGAACATTGTCTAATCGAGAGACTTTGAAACCTTTTCAATATATATTTTTTTTGTAGTTAATTACTACAAAATTTCATTACCACCTACACAGGCTTAAAAATTTTAGCCTTCGTTTACGTCATACAATTTTATCTTTTCTTACCTTCCGACAAACAAAGTAAAAATAAAGGAAAGTAACAAAATTAAACGTTACCGACGTATTAAGTATACGTGTGTATGATGTGTGTTAGATGTTTTTTCGTCTAATGGCGAAAGTTACGAGGGTAAGTAAAAAATGAAATATATTTTCTTTTTTTTTGTGTTTTAAACATTTACCAAGTGAATCATAGAACAACTTACGTCGGAATGGACTGCGAGTCAATTGCGACGGCAGTAACTTCGAGTTACCGCCTAATATTATTTACGATGTGTTACGTGAATGGATATGATGGAATGCGATTGTCTATCTATTATTATGTCGGGATTGACTGCGAGTCAATTGCGACGGCGTTAACTGCGAGTTAAGGCCAAATAATATTGACAATACGCGATATCTACGTAGATATGAACGGTGGGTTACCAAGTATCTATTGCTTGTCGGGATTGACTGCGAGTCAATTGCGACGGTGTTAACTGCGAGTTAACGCCACATATTATCGAAAATACGTGATGTATAAAGTTGCCTATCTATTATTATGTCGGGATTGACTGCGAGTCAATTGCGACGGCCCTAACTGCGAGTTATGGCCAAATAATGTAGACAAAAATCGACATCTGAATATATTTTTACTGCGATTCAACTATCTATTGTCTGTCGGGATTGGCTGCGAGCCAATAACGACGGTGTTAACTGCGAGTTAACGCCAAACTATCTGTTGGTTGTCGGGATTGACTGCGAGTCAATAACGACGGCTAAACTGCGAGTTATGTCAAACCATATCAGCATAAATCATGCATAAAAATACAAGTTATCTATTTTCACGTCGGAATCGACTGTGAGTCAATCTTAACGGCGTTAACTGCGAGTTAAGGCCAAATAATGATTAAAATATGCGATATTAAAATTGCTATTGACTGAGAGTCAACTTTTTATTGTTAAGGTCGGCATTGACCGAGAGTCAATTGCGACGGCGGTAACTGTGACTTAACGTCAAAATTTATCGTCAATGAAAACAATAATATCAAGTTCATCTATGTGTGTCGTCTGCGATACATTGTCTTTAGTTTTCACAACAAGCCTTTTTGTTTGTTAACCATAACCAGAATATTTTTATTGTAAAATACCCACCTACTAAAATTTTTTTTTTGGGTGCCAGTAATAGTAAAGAGAACAAAACCGTCCACGAGGCAAAAGATCATGCCAGCCCTGGACCAACCGACATCTAAGGTCTGGACACCTGAGGAGTCTTCGAGACACCTTAGGCGTCTACGTTTGATACGCCAAACTTGTTCTCTATCATATTCACGACACACTGTCGAACTTTTGTACGCCTAAGTATATTGAAAAAAGGCATGCCTATAGACAAGCATATACTTCTCAAATATCACCTAATACCGGTTTATTGTAAATTATTACAAACACCGATACTAAATTGATAATTGAATTCCAGGCTTAGATAAAAATATCTCCGCTTGCATGTACAAGTATCTGTAAAAGACAAAACTTGTTTTTATAAAAAAGTTTAAGCAAATAAAACTATTGAGAGATAAAGATGCATCTTTTCAAACGTCGGGAGCTCGTTTAACCCAGAAGAAGAAGCCTTGGTCGGGTCCTCATTACCCGTCAAATGGGGGGGGGGAGCGAGGTTACAGGCAGGCTCTGGCCTTATCCCCAAGCTCAAGCAGCATCGACTAAAAGTTACAATCCATCCAAAACTAATGCTCCAGCACAGAACCGTAACACAAGTACATGCTGGTATAATACAATGTTTTTTTTCAACACTTCCTGTGTCCGGATAATTCTACGAAGTAGAAAATCGCAATATTTCATAACCACAATGTTGCTATAATACATGCATAAGCATGAACCCTAAACACCACAGTATCCTAGTGTTACTTGGGAAAAACGAGGAAATAATATTCCGTGTAACGTGAAATCCACGTTTAAAATTTACCCTCAAGAAAAGCCAATATACAAAGTTTATATTGATTTTAACTGGAGAATAAGTTCCTATTTCCAGCGTTACAATCGTTACGAGTTACATTCCATTGGAATTTATATTGGATACCTAATTTTAAAGCACCAAAACGCAATAGTTGTAACCGATTTATTCTAAATCCAAGAAATAAATGTACCTATTGCAACGTGTCATTCAACCGCCTCAAAAATTATGTTTTGAAAAACGGCTTCCTTGCTACGAAAAGCCCATCTCTTAATTTATGTTTTTAAGATGACCGAAAATTTCTACATTTAAATTTTCAACATAATGTATGAAAGAAGTCACGCTATATAATTCTTTACGATTTTACAACCGTGCCTTATGAATATTATGATATTTTAGAAGATCTTATCTGATGGTATGGTAATGTTTCTACAAATTCCTGGCCATCACAAGATACTTGTCTTACAGAAAGAAATTAAATACAGACAACTCCCTAACTAGTACCTAGTGTGGAGCAGTAAATAAAACCAAAGGCTACGAAGAAGGCCGAAGAAGTAAAATATTGGTTTTAAGGTTACAAAAAAAAAAACAAAAGAGTATGTAGGTACCATACCATATTGTACAAATAACTTGTCAAAATTGGCAATGGTACGATTGGCACAATATTTATTTATTTAAATTTTACGAAACACAAATTGCCGCAGGTGCCAGCTGAGTCAATGAAAGTCACTCCCGGGCTCTGTGTGCAAACTTTTAAGACACAGCTTTAAAGTTCGCTGTACTCTTAGTTTTGCTCTTAGCGACAATCCTTAGCGATTTATGTATTTTTTTTTTTATGAAAACTAGATCCAGACGCTGTAGCTATGGATACTTTATCCTTTGACCTGGACATTTTACGCGGTTCCGGTTCCTTTTATATTTGGGATAAATTACTGATGACGAAGGCGAAATTTTGTGTTTTCACAAGGCCTTCTCTGCCTTTTAGCCCATCTTAATTATTTATATCATACAAAATAAGTGTCCTTCAACACTTGAAACTTTTATAATCCATATCAGAGATTATCAGAGTATACTGTTCCTTTTTAACTAATCTTACAGGTCCTGCGGGTAGCATTCACGCACCACTTGATCCTCTCGCTTGCACTGATGTTCTCTTGAGCTTCGCTGTCTGAGGCTCCTATTTAACAATATATGTCAAAATACGCTTTGGGTAACAGCTTGTCCCCAGAAAAAACGCAAACGTGTTTGATAGTCCTACAACCAACAACTACTGTTATTTTTAACAAAACAACGTGACGAGATGTTTGGTTCGTATGAACAGCTGTACAACGGCTCTCTTGACAATCATCGTTTGCCGTAATCTTTGCTACTTACTTATTAGGTGATAGAATTGGAACCAATAATTGGTTTAAAACCTTCTTCTACTTACAATCACAAGCCTAATCGGCCTAGTACTCGTAATAGTTACTTGGGACACACAACTAATAAGTAAATAAGTGTGTATCTAAATAGTCCCTTAATTTAGAGTTAATGATATAAAATAAAATGAACAGATCAGCGATTTCACTATATGCTCATGGGGCACAAAAATTTTCAATAATAAAAAGTGAATACTTATATTATTTTGCAAATAATGGAGTTGAGATAGCCATAACGTATTTAATCAAACGTCCACTGCGGGCTAAGATTAGCCGATATTGTTCTAATATTATTTAACTGAATATATTTTACACTCGTGTTCTGTCCATATTTTTGTTCAAAAAATAAAATCAAGAACTGCCAATGTAGGAAAATTGTAAATATCAATTAACATCCACGTTAATCAGCTTAAGCAGCTGTGATTTATAAGCTGGTTGATTTACCAGAAACACTATCTGAGAGAAGACTTGTCGACACATGCATCTTCCCCGCTTTGCAAAATTGCAACTCTCTCAGCCTCGACTCGTGAAAACAGCTGGCTGGACCAGCACGTCTAGCACTTTTATTAGTTTGATATATTAGACCAGTAGGTAGATGATTTTATAATATCAGTTGTATCGAATGAGTAACTTATTATATAAGTTGATTTTTGTTGCATACTTGCTTTTGGTATAAATCAAAGGTTATTTATTATCTGCTTGGATCAGCAAATTACAGATTTTTTCAACGAATTACTATTTGTAATTCGTTGGCTTAGATAGTTAAACTAGAACATCTTGTATATACAGTTGTTTCACAGTAACCAAACAAAACTTTGTTCTCTAAACATCTACTTGTAAACAAATTATATCTGAAGAATGAAGCGACGAAATATAATAGATGATCAAACGAACTCCAGGAGTGAAGTTCGATCGTTATTATATGAGTCGCTTCATTCGAAGATATAATAATATAACAACCCTCCCTCCCAAAAAACCAAACACTGTGTCACAAGTTGTGGTTTCCACCCAAATGCAAAGTTTTGTTTAAAGGTTCATAGGTACAGACTCTAAAAAATGAAGCGAATGTCAGCTACAGTGGTGAAGTGAACACGGACGGAAATCGTTTTAAATAAGAGAATCAAATGAATTACTCTTAAATGCGTGCATCGTCTGCCTGGCGAATTAAGGACTACTACTTGTAAACAAATTATATCTTCGAATGAAGCGACTCATATAATAACGATCGAACTTCACTCCTGGAGTTCGTTTGATCATCTAATATGTTTCTTTGTGAAATATGTTAAGTTCCGTTGATTGAGCACGCCCTTGCAGTTTTCTTTATACCGTCCCTTACACCTTGTATGCTTATTATTTATTTTATCAAAAAAGCCAATATCAACGATATCAATCTAGTAATATTTCATCTGTGGTAACGGTCGTTGCCCCATTCATAACGATGCTCATTCATATAACGAAGAATTATGACTTTATGAGCGAACTAGTTTTTTTCCGCGACTTCGTCTGAAAGTATTAAAAATAAATAAATAAATAAAATAAAAAAACAAATGTTTATTTAGGTGTATGTGGTTTAATGTATTTTCTCGTAGGTGTAGTGCTTCCACCCGCGTAGAATTTTGTGCAAGAACGAATTAAAGTTGACATCCCATACTGTGAACTTTCTTGAATAACGTCGAGCAATTTTTTATGGGTGGTAATCACTGCAGCTTCTTTTTATTGGAACTGCACTTTAAATTTCACATTTTTAGTCGGAACACAAAATATTATGGTTTGTTACACATACCAAAATCTAAACAACCTTTCCCAGCAAGCCCAAGGTCTAAATAGGAAATAGTAAAGTTGTTTGTATTTATTTCATATTTCGACCTTTGTTCTTTTGGGAAAGTTGTGCAGATACATGATCTAAGTACTAACCTACTAAAACTTTGTACTTCGTAAAAATAACCCTATAGTGGTTTTACACATTTATACTTCGTAACGAAAAAATGTTATATCTTCCGTTTCCACTATTACACTAAAATAAAATATATACCAATATTTAAGTCAAACTGCTATCCATCAAACAAAGAAGTTTTATTAAAATCGGTTCAGTAGTATTTGCGCGATGGTCGAACAAACAAACAGACAAAAAGTCAAAAAAATCTGTGGTATGGATTCAGTGGTATCAAAATACTGTAACATGATATTTATTTATAATATTTTCGATGTACTGACAAAATCAACTAAATTTTTTATGATAGCAGAGCAAAAGAGATATCGATGCTCATCAATTCATTCAGGCTCGTAATATGCCGAAAACTATCTTAACGATTACTTTAATATTAACGATAAAAAACCTTCTGCAGTTAAACAACGTCTGCGGGGCGAATATTAAAATTTGTTTTTTAATAAAAGTTAAAAACTTAATGTAAACTCTTGGGAAAAGAAACAAAAAACTTTTGGAATGAAATTGCGAAAATTTATTAGAATTTTCTTAGAATAAGCGACTTTGTAATTTTCTAAGCAATACTTAGATGTACAGGCTGTTTATTGGTCAACAAAACTGATAAATTTTTAGCTAATGAAGAAATTAAATTAAGAATAAGAAAAAACGTCGTAAGTTTGGATGAAAATTGTATGTGCTACAAGTATTGCACTCTGTATTTTAATTATGTAGCTACCCATTTCTGATGAGAGTATAAGCTTCAACCGGGGATATCCAACTAAGGAAACGCGTTCTTGGAAAATTAAACTATTTCTCGCTGCAGAGGAGATGGAGAGCTCAAAAGGAATTACCCGGATCAAATTCGCTAGCATTGTTTAAGATGCTATAATTTTAATTTATGCAGTATTTTTTTGCTGGATTGGCTTACGATTGGCTGTTAAAGTTTTTAATGTATCCGTTCCTAAATAATATGGCCTAAGTTTTAGATACCCTCTTTCGATACTCATAAATATCAAATGACTTTAGAGTCAAAATGTTGTTCATTATAACTACTTATTACCCCTCGTGCTTAGGCAAAGACAATGATAAATCCATGGGATTAGGCTACGGTTCTAATACGCTAATTCAAAATTAAAACTGACTTATGTTTATTGTATATCAACCTTGTAAAACATATTTATAAGAGCGCGTGGGTTTTTATTGTCGCTTCTTTTTTTACATCATGGCGCCACCTTGTTTGTGAAGCGATGTAATTTAAGCGGATGTTATTAAGAGATTTAATATTCAACAATGAATAAACGATATTGATTTTTTTATTTCAATTTAGCTTGGGTAACGTCACAAAAAGGGACTAGATAAATGGAAACAGAAATGTGGTTAAAAATTATAATACAGTAAAAACATGAAATAATAAACAAAAGGGCTTACGATGTCATGCAGGGTGTAAGGGACGGTGTACCGAAAACTGAAAGGGCGTGCTCAGTTAACCAAACTGAACAACTTTCCCAAAGAAACATGTTTTGGAAATGAAAAAAAATTTGACCTCTCCATACAAATTGCTCACTCGAACGAACGAATCGAACTCTTTGTATGGAGAGGTCAAAAATTGTTCACTCTGATCGAACACTTTGTGTCGAGAGGTCAAATTTTTTTTTCGTTTCCCAATAATTTTTCTTTTGGAAAGTGGTTCAGTTTCGTTGACTGAGCACGCCCTTTCAATTTTCAGTACACCATCCCTTACACCCTGTACAAAATTTCGTAGTTTTTAGCCACCCTGTATCTGCCTGACTCTCCACGTCTCTCCGAGAGCATGTCACAGGACCGAGTGATCTAACGAGAGCACTAATGATTAATTGCCGTGTCCACGTCTAGTCTAGCTAGAGCGCCGTACACTGAAAATGCCATGTGATTAGTTCTAGTCACCATATGGCGGATTTTCACGTGAAATTCATACAGCCTACCTATAATGGACTAACCTTGTTATATGTATGTCCCACTGCTGGGCAAAGTTCTCTCTCTCTTTTTCCACTTTTCGCGGTCTTGTGCGAGCGGGAGCTGGTGGAACCAGTCTTTGTGGAAGGCGTCCAGATCGTCACCATCGCCTGGGGTTACCACTGGGTGACGATCCTCGCTCATTGTTCAAGTTTACAATAATTACTTACTTATTACGATGGCTCAGCGACACAAAGAGGATCTTGGCTTTTGACACAAGAAGGCGCCAGCTGCATCGATTTGGTGCTGTTTGAAGCTCGCGCAGGTCCTTCTCAGCTTCATCCAGCCAGTGATATCTGGATCGACCAATCAGACGTTTGTCGTTCAGAAACCGAACGGCTAGTTTCTAATGGCGATGATAAAATAATAAGTAGCTTAGCTGGGGTAGTAATTTGGTACACCTTCGAACGTTCTTGCCACGGAGAAGAAGAACACGACAAAGCCTAAGTAATTTTTGGCACGCTTAGCAAAGATTTTGAAATTGCTAAAATACGCAAAAGCACGTTAGGTAATGCTGGTTTAAGCCGCTATTACACCTTCCCTTATTCAGAAACTAATTCGGTATACATTACTCGTTGAAGTAAGGATATTAGAATTGACGAAACCAAGTCTATCAACAATGTATGCTGAATTAGTCTTCCTAAGAATGTGAGATTGTAGCTTTAGATAAACTTTGTTTTTCCCTATTTCGTTATGACCCGCGCCAATCTACTTAGGTACCCATGCAAATTTTCTTCTAATTTAGTAGCCTGCCATTGCATACAATCCAATATCCTAGACAACTTAGTTCCGTCTAGATTTTGTTGAACAGTTTCTATTCACACGTAAATTTACTAATTTCCGTACAAAGTTGGACAAAGCTGCTGCGGTGAGTGCAGCCACATTCGGGAATGAATTGGTTGAGCTTAGCATACGTACAGTTAAGAGCGCTTCTAGCTTGACAGACATTGAACTTTGTATGTACATAAAAAATCAAAAGGTACAAGTATACGTAAAGTACGACAAGGGCAAAATATTAATATAAATATAATAGTAAATTAAGTGTTTCTTAATAACTTTTTTATCTTTAATAGTCAAATCATGTAGCGAGAAGTTAAATTTATTAAGGGCTAAGAAAGGCATCACTCAACTCGAACCTCGAAACTTTGCCCATAGAGATAAGTCTTTAAGTTATTACGGACAATTTTTTTTTTTTAACACATTTAGTATATGCGTCATCACAGTTAATTTTATTATTTTCGTATCCTTTATGGTAGAATGGAACATAGCCTTCGTCTATTATCTATATATATAAAAGAAGAAGGTGACTGACTGACTGACTGACATATCAACGCACAACCCAAACCGCTGGGTCTAGAGATTCCAAATTTGGCATTTAGGTTCCTTATGAGGCCTAGGGGTGCACTAAAAAACATGTACTATTTTGACGTTGATTATTTAACAATTTGACTAATATTATATTAAATTCTATTTTTTTAAATTGTTTTAAAGGACTTTTATGCAACACCTACAAAGGTATAAAATGTGAGACTATTTACATGTAAGACCATTGTTACATTATACCATTTGAATGCAATAAATGAAATATGAAAAGGGTTTTACAAAAGCTATATATATAAAAGAAGAAGGTGACTGACTGACTGATTGACTGACTGACTGACTGACATATCAATGCACAGCCCAAACCGCTAGGTCTAGAAATTCCAAATTGGGCATGTAAGTTCCTTATGAGGCCTAGGGGTGCACTAAGAAAGGGTTTTACAAAATTCCACCCCTAAGGGGGTAAAATAGGGGATCAAAGTTTGTATGAAAGTCCGTCAGTTTTGAAGTTAGGATCTTCAAAATTTGTATTTAGGCTGACGATTAAAAATTAATATTTACGTGTCTCAGGGTTTTTGAAAATTCGACACCGTTAAGGGTGAAAAGGGGGATGAGGTTATTTTTAAAGTAAAATCCACATAATTTATTATTAAGGCATTATGTTTGTAAGTCTATGCAACGTTCATCACTGTTATTGAAATTCCACCTCAAATTCAACCCCTAAAAAAGGGAAATGGGGTGAAAAAGTCTAAAAACCAATATGGGTATAGTTTGTATGGTTTATCGGGTCGCTGATTGCGAAAACTACAACAATTTTCAAATCCAACGTGGTGGACGTTAAATACCATAATTCCCTTGGAATGGGGTTGGGGTGCGATAGGGTTGAAATGTGAATATGGGTGTCGTTTGTATGGTTTATCGGGTCGCTGATTACGAAAACTACAACATTTTTGAAATCCAACGTGGTGGACCTGAAATACCATCACCCCCCTGAATAGAGTTGGGGTGCAATAGGTTTGAAATGTCTAAAAATCAATTTGGGTGTCGTTTGTATGGTTTATCGGGTCGCTGATTACGAAAGCTACAACAACTTTGAAATCCAACGTGGTGGAAGTGAAATACCATCATCCCCTGGGTATGGGGTTGGGGTGCGATGGGTTTGAAAGGTCTAAAAATAAATATGGGTTTCGTTTCTATGTTAGGGATAGCGGTTAAATTGGCGTTAGGGGTAGGGATAGGGGCAGGGATAGGGAGAGGTATAGATAGAGAGTTAGAGAGGTAGAGAGGTAGAAAGATAGAGAGGAAGAGAGGTAGAGACCTAGAGACGTAGAGAGGTAGAGGGGTAAAGACGTAGAGACGTAGAGAGGTAGAGGTACAGGTACAGGTAAAGTAGAGGGAGAGGGAGAAGGAGGGGAAGGGGGAGAGGGAGGGAGAGAGGGAGGGGGAGGGGGTGATGGAGAGGGAGGGGGAGAGGGAGAGGCAGGTGAGAGGGAGGAGGGGGAGAGACAGAGGGAGGGGGAGAGGGAGAGGCAGGGGAGAGGGAGGAGGGGGAGAGACAGAGGGAGGGGGAGGGGGAGAGGAAGGGGGGAGAGGGAGAGAGAGGGAAAGGGTTTTGGTTTTTCTCAATTACTTCTGCGAATTGGCTGTTTTGAAATATTACTTATAGGTGTCTCTCATCTCTCTCTTTACATTTGTTAGAATACTGCTACTAAGTTCCTCTGTTCTGAGTAATTTATGGGTAACGTCTGTATATTATATAAAATTCAGCTGGGTCTTGAATTATACTCATTGATTTGCGAAGGGATTAGTCCTGTTTTTCCTTAGTTTAAAATTACCTCGAAATGATGGGATAAATAATAATTTCCCTGGACTAAAATATCTCATTGCTTCGGAAAACCGGTAACAACCTAAATACGAAATCCACGCGAGCGAAGCCGCGGGCAACAGCTAGTAGAATTATAAAACCAAACTGTCACTTAGCTTATTTTTTCATTCTGAGTAATGCTACAACTAAATTCCATTCTGCCGCACGGGAGATGACTGGTATCGATATTTCACGAAAATGACAAAGAAAATTGTAACTGCGTTATTTGCGTTAACAACTTAATGACTACTCTATTTATAGACCAATTTTAAAGATTCCTAACATTTAGGTTACTGTTGTGAATTTCTTCCCGTGGATGTCGGAAATGGTGACTAAAGGAAACCGGAAAATGGGTAGCCGTGTTCTTCTTAGGTAATTCTATACATATAACATCACGCCTCTTTCCCTGTGGGGTAGGCAGAGACCACAGCCCTCCACCTGCTACGATCTTGGAAAACTTCCCTCGCTTCCTCTACTTTCATCAACCCTTTCATACATGCTCATCAGTTTTCAGGGTTCCGTAGTAAAACAGGAAACCTTATAGTTTCCTCATGTCCGTCTTGCTGTCCGCGGCTTAGCTCAGAGACCCTGAGTACTAGAAAGCTGAAATTTTGTACGAATATAAAGTAAGTAAAGGAGGTATGAAATATGTTTTTCTAATCTACCCCATAGTGTGCGGTGTCTTTGGATAGGTCTTTTAAAAATTATTTGAGTCTGCAAAGATTATTTTTCGATTTAGGGATCCTTTTATTAGCTTGAAAGCGTAATGTTTGTTGGAGGCAAATGTCGACCCCATACATGTATTCTATGGTCGACCCCCTTCCCCTGCCAGCTAAACGGTTGTTATTGGAAATATGAAAAAAAATATTTTGATGAAATTAAAAAGCAAACTGTCACAGTTACGAAGGCTTCACATAATAACGAGCTATAGCCGAAGAACTGGAACTTATAAACGTTATGAAATACTTAATCAGAACCCGCTTTGCGATGAAAATCGTAAAAAAAAACGGAAACCTATAATGCGCGTGGCCCGACACGCACTTGGCCGGTTGGCTTTAGCTCGGCCTTTATTTTTCCAAACGTAACGTGACGTAATGATTATTTTTGCATTAAAATGTAGGTCGCCGTCTAACGAAAGTGATTAAAGGGGAAGTCTTTGTGAATTCGAGATAGCTGAAATGATGTAAATAAATAACTGGGGGTAATCAATTACTCTTTGAGGGAAAATTTTAGGACGGTACACTGTGCGACACGATAACTTTATCATTTATAAGTATTTATTACAAAAAGAGCAAGACAAATCTTGTTTGACATTGTAAAATGCAAACGAATAAGGTAGGCCGCCGTGCTGCAGTGGTTTCTTGCCGTTTATTTTACGCTACCGTAGCTCGATCCGAAACAATAGTGGACTCGATCTTTTTGCATTGTATTCTGCATGTTATGACTGTTAATAAGTTTTCAAAGAATCCTATACTATTAGACGAGCCATATTTGTATATTCGGTTTCTCGAAAACAACTCTTTGATGAAATGTACCATACGAAGGTTTTGGGGGCAAAAAAGGTCTCATCTCTGGGGATTTTTTTTTAAATAGCGCGTTTCAGAAACTTACAGCGCCATCTATTATTGGGCTTTGGTTAAGATTATGTACACAGCAAAGCTCGGTCACCCGGTACTGTACATTTAATTATATAATCTGAATCGGAAGGATGTAAAGTAAACCTTTCACTTCAACTTTAAAAAATAACTATGTTGACGGGCATTTTCCATAGAAAGTTGAGTTTTTTTTTTCCTTTTCGACCTACGGGAAAAGTTATTCAGTGTCATGAGCAGTTTCACATTCTTTGGGGCTGATATACCATTTCTGTTACACCTCGTATTCTTGTTAGCACCAGCGGAAATTCCGACGCGAAAAGTTCCGCGACCAAAAAGTTCCGCAAACGAAAAGTTCCGCGACCGAAAAGTTTCGCGACCGAAAAGTTCTGCGACCGAAAGTTCCGCGACCGGAAAGTTCCGCGACCGAAAAATCTGTCAAGTATGACATCAGCAAAAATTCCGCCAGATAGTGTAGGCAACGAAGCAATTGACCCCAACATAATTCTCTCAAGCAGATTTTATTTGACAGGATGATAAAGTATCATGAATTCAATGTAAATTCAAAATATCAAAAAAAAATAACAATTTTTTTTTCATACTTTTTTTTGTAATTTTTGTATGTAAAAATTAAAAGTACAGTTTTTTTTTTATAGAAGGTTTGTCTCATTATACCCCAGTGTAATACCCCAGCAAAGTTTTATCGACTGAGGATTTAATGCGGGGGTCTTCGTACAACGATCCGCTTCGTTGCCTAGACTAAGATGAGTCATGGGCAACCTAAAAAGCGTTGTGAGCGTAATGCGCGGAATGCTCCTCGTCAGAATTATCTGCATGTGTGTTGCTACACTAATAAGACACCAAAAGCAAGTTGCCCTCCCTAAGAACTCAAATGGAAAGTCTGACGTTTAAATAAGGAAAGTAATAAAAAGCGTTGTGAGTGTAATGAGTAGAACTCTCCGCTTTGAAAAAATCTGCTGGTGTGAAGCTACACTAATGAGACAGCAAAAGCGAGTTGCCCTTCTTGAGAACTCAAATAGAAAGTCTAAGGACTCTAACGTTTAAATAAAAAAAGTAATTTAATGTATATAGAGTGTAATTTAGTTCAAAAGTAGCCTTTCAAAACGGAATTCAATTTAACTTTACTCTCAGAAATAATACGATCTAATTGATATTCGAGCTCGAATTTAAGTGTTTCTGAAGAAACGAATTAGATATGATTTAAAAAGGAACGATTCAGAAAGATTATTTAACTGACAAACAGTTTCAAAAATCTTTTTTAAAGTTGAAAACTCTATTAAATCTATTTTTGTCGCGCTTTTTGTTTTGTTGAGAGAGAGAGTCACAGCAGTAGATTTGAGAGAATAATAAAGAAAAATTGTCTCTTCGCTTTGTGTTGGATATGACTAAAATCTTGAGTCAGATACCTATTTTTAAAAACCGGTCAAGTGCGAGTCGGACTCGCGCTCTGAGCGTTCAGATATACCTATAGTATTTTAGGACCACAAAACAAAGTTTGTTTGTAAAGGTTTTCTGCTGATTAGTGAAAAACTGTGCTACTAAGTGTAATAAATGGTACAGCAGCACTGCACTTACTTTCTCGCGATATAGGAGAGTCATCATTCGACAGTGTCCCCACCGGGAATCGAACCCAGAACTTCCGGATCAAGAGCCGAATGATCTATTTACTAGATTATAAAGGGCTGCGGATAGTAAAGAGTAAATAAGGACCAAGTGCAAACTTAAGTTTGTAATTTTATACAAATAATATGGAAATACAAACTTACCTATACTAGATGTATGTAAAAATGTTTAAATGAAATATGCAGTCAGGTACGTAACCAATTTAGAATTGCAATTTGAAGTATTAAAATAAGCTTATTGAAACCGATTTTGATTAAATCACATTTTTAAATTTTAGTAGTAAGGGAACACCCCTTATATGAACTTCCACAGACCAATGAATGCTGCCGAAAGATACCTTGCATGGAGAATCTTAGTCATGCAAAATTTCATCAAGATCGTTCGAGCCGTTTTTGAGCAAATCGCAATTTTTCATTTCCATTGTATGACAGCTACCCTCAAAAAGAGAGCCAGCAAGAAACCACTCAGTATCCTTCGATGAATTCACAAGAAAATCTTAAATTTAAAATATGGTGTCAATCGGACTATTCGTTTAGCAGCTAGGCCAAAGCGTGACGGACAGACCGACCGACGGACCGACCGACCGACCGACCGACCGACCGACCGACCGACGGACGGACATTTTTGGGAGAATTGCTTTTTATGATGTATAAGTGATATAGAACACATTTTTTTTTAGAAAAACTTTTTTTTCACGAATACAATACCTTTCTCGCTCCGCTCGAAAGTAAAAAATATAAAATCTATTTTGGAATGTATATATGAAGCCCTTTTTGAAATTTTGCCCCCCCCCCCTCCCCCCCCCCCCTATCACAGACACGTGACAGACAGACAGACCGATGACAAACAGAGAGAGAAGTCGCAGTATAGGTTCCGTTTTTATTATAAAAAAAATCTAATTTAAGTCGTAATACAACATTATACATCACTGTATTACATAAATACATTACATCACGCTTCTTTCCCGTCGGGGTAGGCAAAGACTACACCACAGCCCTCCACCTGCTATGATCTTGACATACCTACTTCCCTCACTTCCTCTATACAGGGTGTTAATTTAATTGCGTGCCATAGCTTAAGGGGTGCTTCAGTTACGATAAAGGAACACAAAAAAAATATAAAAAAAATCCTACTGAAAAAAAAACTAAAACTCCATTGAAACTTATCTAACGCGGAGCACCGCGCTATCACCGAGCCAGCACGCGAGAATCAGTGGATAAGGTAGGCACATACATAACTGAAACTCTTTCGCGCGCTTTTGATAGCACGGTGCTCCGGGTCATTGCCCTTCGCGTTAGTTTAGTTTCAATGGAGTTTAAAACATTTTAAGTAGGATTTTTTTAAATATTTTTTTTTGAGTTCCTTTATTGTTACTGAACCACTGCCTAAGCCATGGCACGCAATCAAATTAACACCCTGTATACATTTCAACGCTTTCATAAACGCTCGTTGGTTTAGGTGTTTATTAACCTTTATTCATTGACTAACGTACTTCTTTGAGAGAGAGAAATGCAAAAAATATTTTTTTTTTTATATCAAAGTGGCAAATAAAACACCCAGTATCAAAAGATGATCAACAAAGAGATAAAATTTATTACAGCAACCAAAATTAAATTCTCTTTGGTAACAGCAGTTGAGGGTTCATTTATTGCGAAATAAAGGTCATAACTATTTTCGGTTTGTTTGTAAGCCACAAATGAGATCTCGCGAAGTCAATCCAACCCTTTTTAGATTTATCGGCCCGATTCTGTTGGGTAGTCGACAAATGGTTGCCACAGACTGCAAAGTTATGTAGAAGCGGTATCGACGAGGTAATTTACTGAAAGCGTATGATCAGTAACATACCTGAACAACTTTCAGTGAATAAAAGTTTCAGAAGTCAAAAGAACAAAGTAGTTGTTTTTGACCTCACTATAATGGACGAATAATTATAAGACTGACAATTCCCATACTAGAAAATGTAACCCGGAAAGGCATAAAACTTATGGAAACTAGATGGCGCTTTCAAATAATCTGGAAAAAATTTCTACCTAGTATTCTGCCAAAAACATCATTCAAATTTTCAACATAGTTTCAATGTAAAGAAACGTTAACATTAAAATTCGGTTTATTTTTTTTAGCAGAATACTCGATAAATCATAATAACTTCCCGGACTATTTATTAGCGCCATCTAGTTTTGTACTTTTCCGGGTTACGATTTCTAAAAGGGGATGGTCAGTCCTTTTTATTGTTCGTCTATGCTAATAAGAGGGCAAACTATAGATAAGGGACTCCGAAAAATTTTGATTTTTTTTGTATGGATTTCGGTCTTGAGGTTTTTTCTTTGTGGACTTATTTTTTTTTTCATTAGTTTTATGTATTTCGTATAGTAGAAATTTTTCGACTCTCCATAGTATTGTGGTGATCGACTCCTTTGTAAGAGAAGGCAAAAAAATGTTTTCTTTGAGAAAGTTGCTTGTTTCTATGAGGAATATCACTGGGCTTCGGCAGCAAAACCAATGAAAATTCACGCTGCATGTTTGCACTCTTTCCTTTAAGCTTAAAGATTACAATACTCAGAGTAAAAAACTATATAGTCTGCCATATACATATTCTGTATGAGCTAGTGAAGTGTAAAGCGTCTCACTGTCGCCCATGCTAGTCGGTCAAAAAACTCAGTTAAGTTTTACAAAAATCAAGATATCTTAAAAATCTAATGTTTTAGTATATACTTTGTTTGCGAAAGTGAAAATATATCGTTTTTTACTTGTGAATTGATCATTAATACGAAGAACGGAAGCGTAAATAATATCTAATAGCCATTATATACGTGATTTTTACTACTTACTTACTCCTCTGGCGCAACGACCCAAAGTGAGACCCGATACGAGAATTCGCCACTGGTCTCGATCCTGTGCCGCAGCCTGCCAGTCGTCAGCCAAACAATCAAACAATCAATCAATCACCGATTCCGTAAATTTTTAACACCGTTTTTTTCCTGAATAGTAAGTAAGTGTTTTCACCAGAAAAACTGTAGTAGTAGCATTTATTAGTCCCATGTCACATATTTCTCAGAGAGAAAGAAAAAAGTTTTACGTTTTTAGAATTTGAAAAAAATCCATACATTTTAGTATGGAGGTCCCTCGCAAGAAAGTTATACGCTTATGGCTCCCTCCTTATCAGAAAGAGCTGCTACTTAAACCTCCTTGGTTCTACTATACTGCTGTGGGCGGCAAAAAATACAGGATTTCCACATATCTATATTTTCCCAGACCGATAAAAAGTATGTAGGAACTTAAATTGATATCCTTTTGGCGGTTTTTTTAATTCGAGTGAATTGATAGAGCATCTGAAACTCTTTGGAATAGCATTTAAACTAAAAAATCGTCAATAAATGACTTACGCTGTGTTGTTTTTATGCGACGTTATATGATTTATGACTTATCAAAAAATAGTATATTATGCAATTAGTGAATCAAAGACGGATTTAAAGCGAGGGCCAGAGATAAATCACGATTAAGTGAAGGGTTCTAACTACTGTTACTACTACTACTACTACTACTGTTGCTACTGTTAGAATCCTGAGCGACGCGAGTGATTCATGGCCCTCGATTTAAATACCTTTTATTCAAGAGCAGCATACTATACTTTATACCATAACTACGAGAAAAAGAAAGATTTAAGCGAAAATATACATTTAAGGAGGTTGTATAGCATTGAGATGTAGGTCGAATATATTCATGTAACAAATATTTGTTAATAAGGTGCGCATCGCATTCTTTCTTTTTAGCGGGCACAGATTGTACGCGTGTTTGAGAGGTACAGACTAAACTTCCAAACAGCCATCAAAAATTTATATTTTGTTACTTAAATGACAAATTTATTGTTGATTAGTTATAAATGAATATACATTCATCCTTTTTTCTCGAATACAGCTTAATCTGATGACCACATAGAGTAACACGATTTTCGCGCGCTAAGCTTGCGCGGTTTGACGCGTTGCTCTAATGCTGACCACCCCGTTTGCTGACCACCTCTCTTATTTTTATGCTCTCCTGGTAGGTACTTTTTATTGTATGCCCGTTTAAGTCTGCAGTCGCTGACCTCCTCTTGAAAATTCATGTTCTCCTGGTACTTCGTATTAAGTCGCTGCGCTGCTCTTAAGGTTGTGAGATTGAGGTCGGATATTTGATGTGTTCTAAATTCAAACACCAAAATCGTGATTAAAAGGCAAAGATTTTGGAAACTACGCCAGGGGGCAGCGTTTTTCTTACGTCAATGTTAAAAGGGCTTTTTTTCACTGTGTGTCACAGTGAATAAAATAATCTTTTTAGAGGGGGAATGGTAAAAAACAAACTGTTTTTAGAAATGTTTTTGAAGCCGCAGATATTATCAGGCAGAAATGTTACGTGACATAACAATTTATGTCAATCTTATTATAAATATTAGTATGTTCTATAGAGTGACAAGGATTTTTTGGCTGGGGATAAAATTGGAACAAATCGAAAATAATGCCTCTGCCTTAAGCCACGATCACACCTAATGTACTGTAGCCCGTGGACATTTAAATTACGAAAAAGGTTACCGTTTGTCTTAAAGATCGTAACCCGCCGTAACCATATATAGTGACCCTAGTATAAATAATTCTTATGTTAGTTTTTATTTTGTTATGTTAATTATTATGTTAGTTATATACATTGGTAGTTTACCGCATTGTTTCGTTATTGTCATGTTGTACAGCTTTATTGAATTACCATACGTAATAGTAAGATTATGGAAATTAGCCAAAAACAAATTTAAGACCAAATGTATGTAACCTTTTTCGTAATTTAAATGTCCACGGGCTACAGTACTATAACTGAATTCAAAGACTAATTCGGCATACATTGCTGGGAGGCTTGGTTATGTTAATAGCAATATCCTTACTTCAACGAGCAATGTATGCCGAATTAGTCTTTGAATTCAGTTAGGTGTGATCGTGGCTTTAGGAATTTGCTACTCTACAAGCAAAGCACGGTCAACCGCACGTCGGTAGAAATTTTTTCGACTCTATTACCACGCCATAAGATCCAAAAGTGTTTCTGCTGACGTACATGACATCGACGCCCTTCACTCACCGTCATCCCACTTTAACGTAACAAATAACAAGCTAGCAGGTGGGCCACCTGATGGTAAATGGTCAACACCGCGTAGTGCCCACTTTCTTATTAGTGGCGTAATTTGACACTAATATAATAAGACAGCAAAGCGCGTTGGCCACCTTCAGAACTACATTTTTTTATTGGTAATGTGCTTGCTTTTGACTAGGATAGAGATGATGTCCACGATGGAACGAGTTTGCCGAGAAGACGCCTATTCACTGGCTCTCTTACCCTTCAAACCGATACACAGCAGTGCAAACACTGCTGCTTATTGGCAGAAATTGGCAAGGGATCCCATGAAAAGTCCACAGAATTACAGAGAGCTCCAGAACTCCAGCAATAACTCGTAGTATTTAAGAGGGGATTTACCATAGTCATCACGCTTGCAAGCGTTGCGGATGGCGATCGCTGTTGTTGATGACCGCAGTGTGTAAGATAAGCCCTTAGTCGCCTCTTACGACACCCACAGATAGTGATAGGTTGGTACTATTCTTTGCCGGCACCACACGGAAAAGTGTAGTACTTTGCACAAAAGCCCTACCATCTTGAAAATTGATCATTGTCGTTCTATACCAACCTTAAGTACTATATAGTAGTTCATGGTAGAAACTATAAAGCCATTTGTCTGTCCAAATCACTTTCTTCCCTGTTTAACTTAGTGGAATTATCTGCCTGCGCCTGTGTTCCCGAGTTCATATAACCCGAATCTATTCAAGCCGCGAGTGAATAGGCTTCTTCTGGGCAAGCTTTTTCCATCGACGACCTCATCTCTGCCTTCAAGACTAGATCGAGTAAGCCCATTGACAATAAATGTTTACATAAATTTATATTGACTGTAATTAATTCAGATTTTTCCTTTCACAAACGTCGGAGATAAGGGGGGGGAATGGTATTTTTTTTTACATTTGCCATCACAACTTGAAAACTAAGTGTTGTAAAAAAATAAAAAAATATATTTTAGAATGTACAAGGAAAGCACTTTCATATGATACCCCATTCGACCTAGTAACGACAATTTGAAATTTTGCCCCCCCTATTTGGTCCCCCTTTACAGTTATCTATATATATGTAAGAAGAAGGTGACTGACTGACTGACTGACATATCAACGCACAGCCCAAACCGCTGGGTCAAGAGATTCCAAATTTGGCATGTAGGTTCCTTATGAGACCTAGGGGTGCACTAAGAAAGGGTTTTAAAAAATTCCACCCCTAAGGGGGTAAAATAGGGGATGAAAGTTTGTACGAAAGTCCGTCAGTTTAGAAGTTAGGATCTTCAAAATTTGTATTTAGGCTGACGACTAAAAATTAATAATTACATGTCTCAGGGTTTTTGAAAATTCGACACCCTTAAGGTTGAAAAGGGGGATTAAGTTGAAAATTCTTTAATTTTAAATTAAAATTCACATACTTTATTATTTAGGCATTAATGATGTAATTCTATGCAACGTTCATCTTTGTTATTGAAATTCCACCCCAAATTCAACCCCTAAAAAAGGGAAATGGGGTGAAAAAGTCTAAAAACCAATATGGGTATCGTTTGTATGGTTTATCGGGTCGCTGATTACGAAAACTACAACAATTTTGAAATCCAACGTGGTGGACGTTAAATACCATCATTCCCTTGGGATGGGGTTGGGGTGCGATAGGGTTGAAATGTGAATATGGGTGTCGTTTGTATGGTTTATCGAGTCGCTGATTACGAAAACTACAACAATTTTGAAATCCAACGTGGTGGACGTGAAATACCATCATGCCCTTGGGGATGGAGTTGGGGTGCGATAGGTTTGAAATGTCTAAATATCAATATGGGTGTCGTTTGTATGGTTTATCGGGTCACTGATTACGAAAGCTACAACAACTTTGAAATCCAACGTGGTGGACGTGAAATACCATCATCCCCTGGGGATGGGGTTGGGGTGCGATAGGTTTGAAATGTCTAAAAATAAATATAGGTGTCGTTTCTATGTTAGGGATAGCGGTTAAATTGGTGTTAGGGGTAGGGATAGGGGCAGGGATAGGGGGAGGTAGAGGTAGAGGGGTAGAGAGGTAGAGAGGTAGAGAGGTAGAGAGGTAGAGAGGTAGAGAGGTAGAGAGGTAGAGAGGTAGAGAGGTAGAGAGGTAGAGAGGTAGAGAGGTAGAGAAGTATAGGGAGAAGGAGGGGAAGGGGGAGAGGGAGGGAGAGAATGAGGGGGGGTGAGGGAGAGGGAGGGGGAGAGGGAGGGGCAGGGGGAGAGGGAGGAGGGGGAGGGGGTGTGGAAGGGAGGAGTGGGAGAGAGAGGGAGAGGGTTTCAGTTTTTCTCAATTACTTCTGCGAATTGGCTCTGTTTTGAAATATTACATAAAGGTGTCTCTCATCTCTCTCCTTACATTTGTTCGGATACTGCTGCTAAGTTCCTCTGTTCTGAGTAATTTATGAGTAATGTCTATATATTATATAAAATTCAGCTGGATCTTGAATTATACTCATTGATTTGCTCAGGGTTAGTCCTGTTTTTCCTTAGTTTAAAGTTACCCCGAAATGACGGGAAAATATCTCATTGCTTCGGAAAACCGGTAACAACATAAATACGAAATCCACGCGAGCGAAGCCGCGGGCAACAGCTAGTAATCATATATTTTTTAATTTCATTCATGTGCAATTAAGTTGGACAACCAAATTCTACAAATATGCCAAATTTCAAGTTGATAGCATGAGTGGTTGCCGAGATATACAGGTGTGACATACAGACAGACAGACAGACGGACAGACAGACAGACAAAGTCCTTTACGGTTCCTTTTTTTACCATTTTGGTATCGGAATCCTAAAAATAAAAAACTACATCGCATCTAATTAAATATTTACTCAATCTGTTCTCAATCTACCTGCCTGAATGGCTGAACGAGCTGAATTAATTATTTAAAACAAATTAGCTACTTTCGCCTATAAAATATTCAATCCATTCGTTTCCGACAACTACGCAACTAAAGATTGCTTCGAGCCTTTGTTTAAATTTTCGAACCTATCTATCAATTGCAAACTTCTTAGCAAGGTTCGGCGAGGCCGCAATGAGAGGCTAGTCCCCATAGATTTAGTACTTCGCGGCGGCAAGTCCCTAATTCATTGCCCAAGCCACAGATTAAATAATAGTAAACTGACGTTTCCCAAGCCTTGTTCCGTTTATCGTCGTTTAAAAAAGAAGTCAGGTCAATAATGACTGAAGATAGTTATTATTAATTTCTTCTGCAACAGCCTATTCCAAAAATCCAAAAGATAAATTATTCACTTATGTAAGTTTGTTTTATACATCCTCCCTTAAAAAGCTCGGTTTATTTAATTTAATATTTCTATATAATATATGTATACATATGTATATATTAAAACTATTTAGTATATATTTTTATTGCAACCTACACTCACTCATACTCACTCACCCAGACAACACACAAAACATACACACACACACATAAAAACGACACATTATAATTGTTTTTAACTTAATTGCTAATTGTTTTTCGAACTTCTCGACATTGTACGCTCTTGCGAGTATCATTAGGACCTCACATAAGTTTTTAAATGATATATGTGGATAGCTGTAATTGGCCTTTCTATCTTAAGTTTTGCTTTGTTATTCTAAATACTATACTTAAGGCTGTTGTTATCCCAAAAAATAAATAAATAAATAAATAAATCAACAACTTTGACACCTGCGTTTGTGGGGTCTGTCATCACAAGATTAGAGAAGGGCTCAATTTTTATACAAAGACAATGCCATTTGACCCAAAACTTAGATGAGTCTTTTCCAGGTTAGTGGCCGTCCTTCGAGTGATTTTTAGGGATTTTAGGGTTTCGTATTCTTATAGTTTTGTCATGTCCGTCTGTCTGTCCGCGGCTTAGCTCAGTGATCCTTAGAACTAGAAAGCTGTAATTTAGTATGAATACACATTTAATACGTCGACAAAGTGGTAAAATTAAATCTTGCAAAAACAATATTTACGATACCTCCCCCTACTAGTAAAGTGTTGATGATTTTTTTTTATACAATAATATTCAATCATCGTTCTATTAGTAGCAATCATTATCCTTTACTTTGTTTCAATGACAAAAGTACCCTATTGCCATTGCATTCTATTTAATGCAGTGAAAATAACAGTCATTAAAGTGGTACTTACTTAGCTAACACAACGAACAATTCCTTTAGAGCTGCCGCTACATAATGGATTACTGTAGAGTCTGGCGACCAACAATCGTTCGTTGGTGGTTGCTAAATCGTCCACACCATAGAAAACGATCGAAGACAACCGATCGCCTATGTTGGTCGGTGTGAACACAGTGTTAAAAATACGTTTTTCTCCTTTTTAGGGTTCCGATACCAAAATGGTAAAAAAAAGGAACCCTTATGGTGCCGCTCTGTCTGTCTGTCCGTCTGTCTGTCACACCTCTATATCTCAGCAACCACTTATGCTATCAACCTGAAATTTGGAATAGTTTTAGAATATAGTTGCCCAACTTAATTGCACAAGAAAAATTTTTGAAAAAAGTATGATTATTAATATAAAGGGGGCCAAAATAGGGGGGGCCAAATTTCAAATTGTCGCTACTAGGTCGAGTGGGGTATCATATGAAAGGGCTTTACTTGTACATTTTAAAATATATTTTTGTATTTTTTTAAATTTCTTAGTTTTAAAGTTATGATGAAAAATGTCAAGAAAAATACCATTCCCCCCCCCTTATCTCCGAAGTTTGAGTAAGGAAAAATCTGAATTAATTACAGTTGACAGAAGTTTATATAAACTTTACAGCAAATATAAAACGATCTTTCTAAGTTGCACAGTTTTTCAGAAATCTGCAAAAAACCTTTACAAACAAATTTAGTTTTGCGGTCCTGAAAATGGACTTTATTGCTTCCAAAAATACTATAGGTATATCGGAACCCTCGGCGCGCGAGTCCGACTCGCACTTGACCGGTTTTTTTACTTCTGCGCATCAATGACAGGGCCAGAGTTATTTTATGCGTCGTATACACACACCATTTTTCGGTTATCATCTTTTTAGGGTTCCGATACCAAAATGGTAAAAAAAAGGAACCCTTATGGTGCCGCTCTGTCTGTCTGTCTGTCTGTCTGTCCGTCTGTCTGTCACACCTCTATATCTCAGCAACCACTTATGCTATCAACCTGAAATTTGGAATAGTTTTAGAATATAGTTGCCCAACTTAATTGCACAAGAAAAAATTTTGAAAAAAGTATGATTATTAATATAAAGGGGGCCAAAATAGGGGGGGCCAAATTTCAAATTGTCGCTACTAGGTCGAGTGGGGTATCATATGAAAGGGCTTTACTTGTAAATTTTAAAATATATTTTTGTATTTTTTTAAATTTCTTAGTTTTAAAGTTATGATGAAAAATGTCAAGAAAAATACCATTCCCCCCCCCTTATCTCCGAAGTTTGAGTAAGGAAAAATCTGAATTAATTACAGTTGACAGAAGTTTATATAAACTTTACAGCAAAAATAAAACGATCTTTCTAAGTTGCACAGTTTTTCAGAAATCTGCAAAAAACCTTTACAAACAAATTTAGTTTTGCGGTCCTGAAAATGGACTTTATTGCTTCCAAAAATACTATAAGTATATCGGAACCCTCGGCGCGCGAGTCCGACTCGCACTTGACCGGTTTTTTTCGTTTCATTTTTTTGTATAAATAGAAATAAATTCAGTACCTACGGTCTGCTGCACTTAGTAAAGCAACTCTTTTACCACGCTATAAAGTATAAAGTCTTTCCACTGACGTGTTGTTGGGTGTACGAAACGATAAAAATATGTTCGAAAAACAACGAACAAACAATTTTATAAGCGATATTAATAGAAATTTGAAAAAATCATATAAAAACTGTATCGGAAATTGCAGAAGACACCGGATATTAAGGAGAAAAGGGGAAAATATTTCGATATCTTTGAGAGCGCCGCCGCCGCCGCGCCGTTTGGCGATGCGATATTCACAAAAGAAGTAACCCGACCAAAGAGATTTTATTAATTTTCTGAATTTACTAAATCTGCTAGTATTATCTACAAATAAGTACTGGGTTATTTTGGACCACTTGAGTACTTATGATACTTATAATATCTGAACAATTTCTTCAAAGGAATATATGTAGATAAACCAGTTTTGTTGTGGTTTTGTTACACAAACCTTGCGCTGGCGATAGTTGAATACGCATGGAATGTCATTTATTTATGTAGTTTTTCGACCCATGTCTCTTTGGCGAAGTTCATTAGTTTTATGTTTTTTATAGCATACTAAAAATCTCGTCAGTCGCTCTGTGTGAAAACCTGTGCCCTCGTCGCGTCGATATGTTCTACGTAAAACGGAGTAATGCTAGGGCAACGATTTTCTTAATCGAATGCTATCCCAGCTTAGTGCGTTTTGTTCACCTGGGGGTGAAGTAAGGGCAAATGTAGATGTTAGTGTTTAGATGTGAGTAGGTGCCAGCTGCCTTAATTTTTTTCATATTGATGGCTTTTTAAATATTTTAAATTTGCTTCAATTTTCGATAGCGAGTGCTGCGTCAGGTAAGTGCATGCAGTCACCACACGCAAAAGCTCGGTTCATCCCATCAATGAGCCCCACCAATCTGTGTCTGTTGTCGGTGCACCTGCCTACTTAACGCTGCAGTCTGTTGAGAGGCTTCCAGGTAATCTAGACAAGTAGCTTTCTATTTATTAAACAATAGTAGAATAAAATTAAAATATAAGGAATTGATATTTTATATTATGTCAATCCCTTAAGGTACATTTTCATTCTATTCTAATGGGTGTAAATCAAAAGTGTGCATCAGCTCAAGAAGGGTGTGCTCAGACAACGAAAATGAACAAGTTTTCCAAAGAAACATGGGTCGAAGTCGGAGATTTTTTTTGGCTTCTCCATACAAAATGCATTGTCGACTGTTGAAGGTTTGTATGGAGAAGCCCAAAATAATCTTCGGTTAGCTTAGGCGACATTAAGTGATCGAGTTCAACAGATTTAAAACTATACTATCTATTACTTACCAATACACAGTTTAAGGGTAGTTCGCAATAGTTCTGTTTTTCCTGCTGTAATTTAAACGAAAGATGGAAAATTCCATTTATATAATGCTTACCGAGTACTAGTATTAGTACCGAGTTTCGCTCTATAATCGCCGCCTCAACGTTAAAATATCATCGGGTGAGCAAGCTATGCTACACGCCAACAGATGGCGCTGTAGGTTTCTGTCTAAAACGCTGTAATACTTAAAAACACATGAGACTCAAATATAATAGGAAATTGCATCGATAGTTTTTGAGAAACCGGTTATTTATTCCAATAGATGGAGGACAAAATCAAGAAGCTGATGGTGTGGTAATATACTTACAAATTTATATGTGCAAATTGTTAAAGTTCACATTTCCGCCATTAATTATTGTTTTTATGGTTTTACTGTACTATGTACAGTCAAGAGCACATCAAACTTGGTGCCTGTAACGTGACTCTTAAAGAAGAACGGTACAAACCAATGTTCTCTTCATTGTACTAAGTTATTTCATCATAACATCCCATGAAATGTCCACTACAGGACAGGGAGCTCCCTCCAGAATTCTAGCTTTTGTCACCTCGCTTATCAGCGTTACGGCTGGCATCATGGACCGCGGATGTAGGTGACCGCAGGAAGTAAGATGGTATGACACACAGGAGGATGCTGCTGCCCATCCTCCAGTTTATAACCCTTAGTCGCCTCTTCTTACAACACCAACGGGTATGGGATGGTACTATTCTTTGCCGGCACGTAGGAGAAATTAAAGGTAGGTAGTAAATTTAAAAACACACTCTAGTAACATTTATCAAGCTCTTTATATTTATAGTACGAACAGCACTGCATATTGATTAATTTAATAATATCTACTTAATTTAGACTTAAACATAGTTTACTCACAATACAGGGTCTTAAGGATTTGAGTAAAACTTTTAGACAGCAAAAAAAAAAAATTCCAACAAACCAAAAATAAAGAAAACGACATTAAAACTTTGTACAACAAATACGTCTAAAGAGTTACCCTAACTCCAAAAGACCCTGGTTACCTCACAGTACTCGTAATGTTTACAACATGCCGGCCACATCACAGTTTGACAGCTGTCAATTATAGCTGATACGCCATTACAATTAAGGTGACGCACTGCACTGACAATGAAAGTTTCGGCGCGGAGGACCACAGCGTCCATTCTGGAGTTTCTTCCGGTCACGAGGTCGGGCGCAAGTCTAGAAAAAAAAAATTTAAAAAGTTATCAAATACAATAGATTTTGAGGACGCTTAGGGTGGTTAAAAATAAATCCCTCCAAATAATTAATCTCTCAAAATGTACTTAACACATAAAAATCTACATCTTACAAATTTACATCTTGAGTACAATCTCACACTTGAGAGGGATTTACGAATACCACCTTTATTCACGTGGCGTTTTTTTAGGGACTTAAACGGCAGCAAGTGGTTCAGCATAATATACCGGTTTTTTGTACTGACAAAAACAATTTAATAATATTGCGATTCACAGAATGATCAAATCTAGCCAGGTGTGCTTCCTGGGAAAGTTTGTTTCCTCCATGTTTTCAGCCATTTGTCCTTATCAGAGTACAATCTCACACTTGAGAGGGATTTACGAATACCACCCTTATTCACGTGGCGTTTCTTTAGGGACTGAAACGGCAGCAAGTGGTTCAGCATAATATACTGGTTTTTTGTACTGACAAAAACAATTTAATAATATTGCGATTCACAGAATGATCAAATCTAGCCAGGTGTGCTTCCTGGGAAAGTTTGTTTCCTCCATTTTTTCAGCCATTTGTCCTTATCAGAGCTCGATATAATTGCCCGATCTCTGGTTGTAGCGTAGTGCTGGTTCAGCATAATATACTGGTTTTTTGTACTGAGATGACACTGATTGTTTTTTGTATATCAAGCTCTGATAAGGACAAATGGCTGAAAACATGGAGGAAACAAACTTTCCCAGGAAGCACACCTGGCTCGATTTGATCATTCTGTGAATCGCAATATTATTAAATTATACCACGTGATTTTGTAATGTCTGACTATACTTGAGTATGGTACTTAGGACATGAAACTGAACAACTTTTCCCAAGAAACATAGGTTGAAAAAAAGATTTTTTTTTGTTGTCCCATACAAATTCCGGTTTTGACGGCGCAAGGTTTGTATGGGGAAGCCAATTTTTTTTTTCATTTTACCTATGTTTCTTGGGAAAAGTTGTTCAGTTTCATGTACTAAGTAACATACTCAAGTACAGTCAGACATTACAAAATCACGTTGTATATAGCGTAATTTTTTTATTACTCTGGATATTTGGGGCGTCACAATTAATTACACTTAAGACCTACCTTCTCATCTTGTACTACATTAACTGTGATATAGCAATAAATATTATGAATATTATGATTATTTTAAGGAGTGTATCTGCCCATAAAACTATTCCGAAAAAAATTCTCGGCCTCCCGATCAAAAGATGCAGTTTGTATGGGAAGTCGAAAAATTGTTTTCGTATTTTAAGCTATGTTTCTTGGGAAAAGTTAGTCAGTTTCATGGACAGAACCATCTCTTAAAATATCCGGAATGACATAAAAATAAGGGCGTACAAATATCGCTCGAGTAAGTAGTAAGGGAAGAGGTACAATGATTGGCACCTTAAGGTGATCCGTTTTCCATACAAAAATTCAAATGACTTGCATTCTTACGCGGGACATAAAGTTCTGTTGAAAAACGAACGAATACTGCTATTATTAGTTAAATTTTTCGCTAATTAATATAAAAATACAGTTAATGTACTGAAAGTACTATTTTTGTTAGCAATTTTTGGTTCAATATTACGATTGTGGGCGTGCGGTCAAAACTGTACGGTTGTGCTTTGTGTGCATGTGTGAGTGATCGTACTCATGTAAACACGGACTGACGAGAGTAATTGACTTTAGTGGACATATGGAGATATTTTTCTTATAGAAATTGTTGTTAGGCGTTGAAGTTGCACGATGAAATTTACGCGAATCAACTTTTTGCACATATATAGTTGGTACTTATTGCATAAAAAATAAAACCTTGTATTTGCAGCAGTGGTTCCATCTAGTTGCGTTCGGGGCTAAGCTGGCCGTAACAGATCCCCTAAAGCAATCTTTTGACTTTGAACTCCTGTATAAAATCTGTTGTTTATGACATCAACTCAAACTTAATGGCATAGGATTCTCATATTATTTTAAAATGATTCTAAACCTAGATAATAATATTAAAATACGATTTAATGTGAAAAATATAAAAAAACATAAAGGATACATCAACCCTGAAGTGCGTGAACTTATTCCAAGTTACATAGGTCGAAATAAAGAACAAACTGTTTTCCATACAAACTACACTGGCTGACAGTGCATTTTGTATAGACAGTTAAAATGTTATTTCAGTTTTTTGACCTGGAAAGAGTCAAGTCCGTTTTCAAACACCATTTCAGAGTTCAAATGGATGGCGCTGCAGATCAGCATATGGAAAAACTATCAGTATGAAAATGCTTAAGTCAGTATGATTGCTGCTGTCTAATGATCGTAACATTTTTGCTTGTAAAAAGATTTCATCTTTTACTAAGCCTAAAAAACAGAAATTGCCAACAGTGATTCAGATCAAAATACATCATCCATCGACATTCACTACAACGTAGTTGACAAACATCTTATGCCAGTCATACTCAAATAAATCTTTTTCTCACTTCAATCTTTGGGCCGGACCATACGCAGCCTATCTTGCGCAACGGAACTTGTGCCGTGTTACGCGCCGACATTGCGTTTCATAGAAGTCAACATACCGCTCACACCACGCGCAAGATACACTAGAGCACTGTATTCGCGCTCGCTACTCGCCTGGCCTTTCGACGAACATTTCACGTACTAGTGCCAACGCGAATTACCGTTCACACATTCGTTGTAAAGCTCGTACACGAATATGGAGAATGTATAAATAATGGTGTGTACGTAAAATTTATTGAGTACATTTAATTATTTGAATATTAAACGCACTAAATAACAAAAAAATTGTGCATTGATCCATTATTTAGCTTACACCTGTTTTGGTTGGGTGCTGGCTGTCGACTGAATGCAATCGAATGTGTAAACGGTAAGTTCGCATCTGCCACTCATGCTTGATTCGCGTCGAGTAAGAGTCGTGAGGCGAAATGCGAACGCACTTTCATTATGCGTGTTCGCACGAATATGTAAATTCAGCTTTACGCGCGAGTATGCATAACTTTAGCTACAGCCGCATTGAACGTTGATGCGCCGCGTATCTTACGCTATTACGCGGCGTAAGATACGCTGCGTCTGAACCGACCCTTACTCTTCAGCTTTAATATCACTTTCACAGATCACGATTTGAATTCTGAATGAGTCATTCGCCGGCTTGAATATATTAACACCGTTTTTAGTGCCACACGAATGCAATTTACTAAGATTAACCAAAACTTAGGCTTCAAAGTCTTTTGAAGTTCAAACTCTGGTGTACTTTTGTAACTTTACAATAACAGAGGGTGTTACAAAGGCAAAACTTAATTAGAATACAGCGTGAATTTTCATTGGTTTTACTCCGCTCATGAAAACAAGCAACTTTCCCGAAGAAAAACATTTTTTACTTTTTTAATTTTCGCCTGTACGTACAAAATATATCGACTACTGTAAAAAAAATCTTTTGGAAAAATGCTTCTTATCATGAGTAGAATCACTGAGCTTCGGGAGCAAAACGATTGAAATATCACGCTGTATTTCGGGGCCAAAATTTTTAGTTTATGTTATATTCATTCTTAAGATTCACATTGTTTCTGCAACACCTTGTATGTAAATTGTAAACTTTTTTGCATCACATCCTTCAGCAAGATTGTTGCGCTTTTCTTTTCTTAATTGTGGACACGGAAGATCAGCGTCTCGGGCTTTAAAACTCGAGACAAATTGCTGAGCGGTCACCAATTTGGTAGGTAACTTTGTACTTACCTTTAGCGTACTTTACTTTAGTTTGTACCTAATTTTAATTTGTCAAATAAATTATTTTCTATTTCTATACAACAGACTGAGGTACACGCGCCTCAGATGACCTCAGAATTCAAAGAGTAGAATTCTCTGCCAGCCTCTTTGTTTCCGAGTTCATATAAACCGAATCTATTCAAGTCGCGAGTAAATAGGCTGCTTCTGGGCAAGCTCGTCTCATCGTCGACCTCATCTTGGTACTCAAGACTAGATCCAGGTCAAGAGTAAGCCCGATGACAATAAAATTTAAAAAAGGCAATTGATTATGACGCACCCTTTAATACCATAAACAATACCAAAATTACATATCTAACTTTATAGTTGCTGCATTTTGGGCATATGATTTGCTCATGATCCATATTAATAGGGATGATAGATCAGCTCAATACGAATCGATTTGGTCCTTACAAGTTTTTCTGTGCGTCGCTGCGTTTTTGAGTTAAAGCAAAAAAATAGGAAAATAAGATACTAAATAATGTTCTTTTTCGTCTGCCTTTGTGGCTCCTGTTTAAAATACTTCTGAAGATGTAGAAAATCGAAGAGGCAGACATGCAGGGCTCTGCATTATCACGGGACGCAGTAGTGAATTTTTGCATTTGGAAGCGCTGTAACTTTACGACGCAGTGCTATTATGGTGGTTGACCATTTTTCTGGGGTTTCATACATTGTTTTTAATCAGATAGTCATAGTCTGCCAAGTGTACGTTTCATTGTCAAATTTCAAAATAGTTAAAACTTAATTCCTCAAAAACGCAGGGGTGTGGATGTTCACCAATATTTTTTGTATCTTCCTTCTTCTCTATCTATCTTTTTGTATCGGTCAAAGAGGCAGACATGAGCAAATCATATAGAAATTAGTCCTTCATCAACCTTACTATTAAATCCTACCAAGACAGTTTAAAATAGGTCAAATTCTTACCCAAGTTCTGCATTTGATGTTGGCTCAGCACCACGACGTAGGTGTCTTCATCGAAAATATCCTTTCCTTCGCCGAGATTGTCTAACTCCAACTCAGCATCTGTGTAAAACATAGAAGAAGTGATTAAAAAATACGGCCAAGTGCGAGTTCGACTATACAGCGTGAATTTGTATTGGTTTCGCTCCCGAAGCCCAGTGATTCTACTCATGAAAACAAGCAACTTTCCGATGAAATAAATATTTTGCTCGAAAAAAATTTTTCGCCTTCCCATACAAAATGAGTCGATCACGTGACCACTTTACTATGGGGAGACGAAAAATTTTTTTCGATAAAAAAATTTATTTCTTCGGGAAAGTTGCTTGTTTTCATGAGTAGAATCACTGAGCTTCGGTTTAAAACGGATAAAAATTCACGCTGTATAATACAGGATGTTAATTTAAATGCGTGCCATAACTCAGGGGCGGGATCAGTATCAGTAACTGAACAAGGAACATAGGTCGAAATACGAAAATAAATTTTTGACCTCCCACAGAAACGGCATCCGCTGATAGCGCATTTTGTATTGGAGGTCAAATTTGATTTTTCGTATTTAGAACTATGTTCCTTTGGGAAAGTTGTTCAGATTCATGGTCTAAATACCGTGCTTACATTATGTTCATTATTTCCTTAAGACTCTATATGTATATCATAGGGTGACTTTTAATTAGTTCTTGATACAAAAAGGTATGAATGTACTCATGATACTGATCAACTTTCCCCAAAGAACATAGGTCGAAATACGAATTTCAAGTTTGGACCTCCAATGAAAAAAAAAATGTAAAATTTAAAACTGTTTATTTCAATCAACAACATAAATAAAATCACAAAAAACCATGCGCTTAATCTTTAAATTAAAACATAATCTTAATACGGGAAAGAGGGGGCGAGGCCGACCCGCAGCCACCTGGAAGAGCACTGTCGACAAAGATATAAGAGCTATGGACGTGGACACAACGACAACACAAAATAGAACATTGTGGCGAAATCGTACGCACGGCCGCTAGCACGTAGAAACAAAACCAGTATAAGCAGAACCAGCGCTACGCTTTAAACGCCCGAAACCAGAGACCCGCTCAAGGTCAAAGTGTTTCTATCGACGAGCGGCCGTGTGTACACGGAGGGCTGACTCAAAGTGAAATGGGACCAAGCCAGGAGAAAGAAGAAGAAGAAGAAAAGATTATGTGCGCAGGAAGAGCTCGCATCGCAGCGCGAGTGTAAATATTAAGCCTAAGGTACATCGTTTCCACACTGCTGAATAAAGTGCCATTTTAAGATAGCCTTAGTTTGCTTAACGTTTTTAATTTCAATTTTTAACAGCATGTCTTTTGGCAGTTTATTCAGCAGTAGTGGAAGGATGCACCTCCAGTGTCTTTTGCCGTATACATTGTTATGTTGCGAAACATTAAAATAAGGCATGTTAGGTACTTGACGGAGTTGACTAGGTCTTTCATATTTAGTTAAGAATTCCGTCTTATTATACATATTATTGTATTCAGAGATAACTGCTAACTTTATTTTGTCAAACACACTTAGAACTTTACAGTGCTTAAAAAGGCTCTCATAATTGTTTTTAAATTTATAGTTGACTTTTAAGATTCTTAATTCTTAGTTTTTAGGATTCTTAATTGTAATTGATATATATTTTTTGAGTAGCTTTTGTAGGAAACTGAAACTGCATCAGCTGATACCTGCTGATACCGCATTTTGTATGGGAGGTCAAACTTGGTTTTTCGTATTTCGACCTATGTGCCTTGGGAAAACTTGTTCAGTATCATGAGTACATGCATATCTTTTGCTATCAAGAACTAATTAAAAGTAGTATTTTAAGAAGCAATAAAGTCCAATTTTAGGACCGAAAAACTAAATTTGATGGTAAAGATTTTTAGCAGATTTCTTTAAAAACTGAATTACTTAGAGAGAACACTTTATTTTTCTGTAATATTTACATAAACTGTTATCGACCCTCTATACCTCTGATTTTTAGACTTTTTGTCTGTTTGTTTGTCTGATTGGTTATTTGTTTGATCTAGGGCTTGAATAACCCAAAAAAATATCGGTTTAAAAATTATGATTATTGATGTAAAGGGGGCCCAAATAGGGGGGGGGGGGGGGGGGGCAAATTTCAAATTATTGCTACTAGGTTGAGTAGGGTATCGTATGAAAGGGCTTTACTTGTACATTCTAAAATATTTTTTTGTACTTTTTGACGACTCTTAGTTTTCAAGTTATGATGAAAAATGTCAAAAAAAATATCATCCGTCCCCCCTTATCTCCGAATCTAGGAAAAATCTGAATGAATTACAGTCGATAGTAATTTATGTAAATATTACAGCAAAAATAAAACGATCTTTCTAAGTTGCACAGTTTTTTAGAAATCTGCATAAAACCTTTACAAACAAATTTAGTTTTAAGGTCCTAAAATGGACTTTATTGCTTCCATAAATACTAAAATACTCGTATATCGGAACCCTCGGCGCGCGAGTCTGACTCGCATTTGAGCGTTTTTTTTTTGGTTTTTTGTCTGGTTTTTTAGGTACCGAAATAACTTCGGCGAGGTACCAGCAAAATAAAGGCAGATCAATACCGTAAAAAAAAAAGGTACCGTTTTTTAATAGCGGTAGCATAACCATAATTCTAAACCTTAAAATCAAAGCGGTACCGTAATTTTTTACCGAGAGCGTAAGTTTTTACCTTAACCGCTTTGAAGCCCTAGTTTGATCACACAAAAACGACTCAACCAATTTTAATAAAAAAAATTTTGTTTGATAACTAATAATTTGACCTAAACGCTGTATAAACACACTGGTACTTAAACATATTTTTAGGGTTACGTACCCAAAGGGTCAAAAACGGGACCCTATTGATATGCCTCCGATGTCAGCCTGTCTGTCTGTCTGTCAACGGGCTGTATCTCATGAACCGTAATAGTTAGAAATTTGAAATTTTCACAAATTGTGTATATCTGTTGCCGCTACACAACAACAAATACTAAAAATTAAAAAAAAGTTAAAAGTTTAGGGGGGCTCCCAAACAGCTAAATGGGGGAGCGAAAAAAAAAGTTTGACCTACCCCATCGAGTATCGTTGATTACAGCTCGTTGAGTAGATAAATACTGTATTTTTTATTTTATGATAATTAACTTCAGTTATTGCATAATAATAATGTTCAGTGGGTCTCACAACCTGTTTGTGATGTCCTATTCAACATGGTATAATGCCACCAACTCTTTCGGTTTGTGGAACTATTTAAAATTGGCTGTAATGCATTAATGACCATCGTTGTTATTTGCATTCAATAAACACATTTAAATTTTATTTATTTATTTTAAAAAATATTAAAAAACAAAGGAATAAGATGCCACCAAGGACAGCTGTTTTTACAAAGTTTTGTTTGAGCTGTATCTCAGAACAGTAATAGCTAGACAGTTAAAAACTTTCACAGATTATTTATTTCGGTTACCGCTATAACAACAATACCTGAAAAAAGAAAAAAAAAATTAAGGGCGGCTCCCATACTAAATACCTATTTTTAGGCGATTCTTGTTTTAGCTGATACATCGTACGACGAATGACGTGAATAGCAAACGATTGGTACCAAGCGCTCTGCTGATTGAATGACGGTGCACGGATAAATCTAAATAGGTTTTTGTTGCACCGTTTAGTATATAAATTTGTATTTTTATTGTTATAATAATAAATAAAAAAAAAGCTCTATCTTAAAAACGGGAACACTTACAAAAGTGAAAATTGGTGTGTTTGTAGTGCTTAAGCTATAAAATAACAACAAATAATAAAATCTCGCGCGTGTCGGACTCAAAAAATCTAGCATAGTAACTTACTGAAATTTCAACTAGTAAAATTATGATTATTGTGGTGGTACGGAACCCTCGGAGCGCGAGTCCGACTCGCACTTGGCCGGTTTTTTATTTATAACATTCCGATCAAGTCGCTGATGTTCGATTTCCACAGCGTGAATTTGTATTGGTTTTGCACCCGGAGCCCAGTGATTCTACTCATGCAAACATAAGCAACTAACCCGAAGATGTTTGATATGCGCTGTGACGGTTTGGCCGTCAGCGATTCCGAAATATTCAAGTTTAGGTTAATGTTACTAATATTCTCGTTGAACTTGGCTTTGACACGCTACCGCGTGTCTAAATAAACTTTTGATCAAATACATTTCCGATTAAATTGAAGTTATAAATACCCAAATAACTCGTTGTAAAGTCAAACTATGATTAAAAAAGGAAAGATTCGTTTAGAACTTAAAATCAGCTGGATGGATTAAAATCGTAGTTTCGGATCGAAAAAGACATACTAAAACCCATTTCAGACTTAATTTAGACATTTAGTTCTATGAATTTGAGCTTAATTAACACGTTTTCATATTCAGAAGAATGCGTAGGATTCGTTTTCAGGTGAAACGATACTTCGTTTCAAAAACCCAGACTGGCTGGCGCCGGCCGACTGAGGAGGTAGCGTACTATTGCGTGCCAGCGCGCGGGTGGCGACATTCACTTTGCTAGTAAACCATCAATGTATGCCGAACCGAATTCGTTATTGCGTTATCAGCTAGGTTGAATGCGATATTGCGTCATCGGCGGGGGGACGTCGAGTGTATAAAAGCAAGAACGCTGCCCTGAGGCCCCACCTTTTTATTTGAATTTCATCGCGACAACGTTACTCTGCCCGAATGCGGAGCGATCTTTCTCTTTAAGCTTTTTTTTTATTATATTGCGCGGTGCGTAAATTTAAATTCGTTCGATCTTTCGGCACGTTCGGGTTTCGTGATTTCGGCGGCTAAACACGTGTGCGTCCAGGTTGCCCGCGAGCACAGAATCTTACGGTTTCGGGCGTCCCACGATTCCTCGAGGAACGTTTCGGTCAGCGCGACTGTAGGGAAGGCCACCATGTCCAGTTGTGGGCAATCATCAACAAGGCGCGGGATGCTGGAGGGACGACTCATGGCCCGTCGTTCTGTACCAACATTCCGAGCGAAGACTTTGCCCAGCAGTGGGCACTCCTCCAGCCGGGCGCAGGCCTGTGCCTAAGCGGACGGTTCGGGACCGTTCGTTCTGCTCTGGCTGTCTGGAAGGGTCCTGGTCCAGCAGTGGACGTTCACCGTTCAGGTCACGTCAAGGTTTGATCGAAGAAAAACCGTGAGTAATTCAAAATCTTCCTTGTCGTGTTTTGATATTGTGATAATATTTTAATATTTTGTGCTATTCATAAAATTTGTGCGATGTGTTTAAAATGCTTATAAAAGCTGTAAAAATCGTCCTAAATCCAGTGACTTTATTAAAAGATTTATAGTACAAAAATCACGCTAGATTACCTACTTAAAATTTGATATTCCGGTATATTTTACGGAAACCTGTACTCCCAAATACGTTGTGTGGAAGCACTTTGGACCTAATGTCTCGGTAATAAAGCTGAGAAGGTTCCTTTTGATGCGAGATAGACCGTACAAAATGCTTAAAGATTCCAAGAAAGTGTTCATAAATTTCTGTGACCATGTTTAGCACAAAATCTAGCTTGCTTATCTAAAAGATAATAATTTTATGATGTAGGTTGCCTAAATAAACTATTTTCCTTGGCTGATATGCATAGTCGGGTGTTGAACGCTATATTCTAGTATAAAAGTAGCTTCGTAATCTAGATCAAATGAAATCTAGTACTTTACTTGTTCAAATGAGATTTCGAAGGGTCCCTTTGTTGTATAGTGGACGTCTCTGATCTAATATTATAATATATCTGGGAAAAATATTCTTACCTACCTTCATCTACCTTTATAAATTCATCTAATTTTGATGAATGAATGAGATAGGAATGTGTCTTGTTTTAGTACCTACCTACCTTGGCTAAAATTGCTGTGTGATGGAGTAAGACATATTAAATCATACTTTTCTTAAATTTAAAAAGGATTTCCTACAAGCGAAATTAATGCTTGATAATATTTGGTTCTGCAAGGTGAAGCAAAAGCAAGCCTGTGGTCCACTTTTGTACTAGTAAAGGCAAAATGTCCACATTGAGCAGATCGAATTATCATTAAGCTATCGAACTAAATGTATAGTCAGATGTGCGTATGGACGTACTAAAATAATTATATCTCAATAAAATGCAATTGAGCTGAGAGGACGGGAAAGATAAGTAACATTCCTTGATCCTAGCGAGATCCTAAAATAATGTTTCTCGGGTTCGAAACAAGAACTAAATCACTTATATTTTACTGATTCCTTCATTGTTCAGATTGGGCTAAGATTAATAATGCTGACCGTTGATTAGCAGTTAAGGCGACTCCTGACTTACTATCCCGACTTAAAATTAAATGTAAATTGTCTAAGTAGGTAGTCGATCATCCTAAGGCCCCGTCCATCGAGTTTGTTTTGCTGTAAGAAAAACGATATCCTGTATCTATGTATATATCCTTATATTCTGGATTGCAGGATGAGTCCGGAATTTGTCTCCTCCTTCCCTTTAGTTATGACTGTACAATTTACTAACCTACTTACAAACTGAATTTGACTTGGAAATAAAAGTTCCCTTACTATCATTATAAAATATTAATGTTATAAAGGTATGTATGTGAATAGAGTAAAAACTCAGGCATACCTGGGGGCAGTCTCGGAGGGAGGTCGTCCGCAAGTGGTATGAGACCTACTGGAGGGTCCGGAGGAGGAGGGGGGCCCTCCCCCTGAACAGGGCAGGCTTACAGGGCAGGTCGTTACAATCTGGTGCCGTGACCAGGATGTGAAGTCAGGCTTGCAGCTAGGTCGAACTGTTACAATCTGTTGCCGTGTCGACGGATTCGAATTTCTAGGTTACTACGGATATTATTGTTAACAGCGGCCTCTTATTTTTTCTATTTTAAATATTTATTGATATATTAGTACTGTTACTTAAGTTTCTGTTACTATGCATATGTAAAGTTTCAAGAAATAAGGGTCTCACACAATTTATAAAATATTTAAACCTTTTATGTATAACCAAACACAACACACTTACAATATACTTACAAAATACTATACATGACATAACACAATAGCTGCCTTTACATTTAGGTTACAGTTACACTTGACATGTGTCTGGACACGGACACTCATAGCCGTTACTAGTTGTTCGGGTTAAACTTGGAATTCATTTCAAGGGCCGATCAATTTAGTGATGGTTACAGACTTTACGGCGATACCTCCTTCGGGGAATACCTGAGGAGCTGGCCACATCAGACTAAGTCCTTGCTTGTAGCTTGAACGGGCGCACGCCCTAGGCGAGCCGACTATCCGTTCGGGAGACACTCTGACTTTTTCTGTACTGACACACGCTTAACTTTATAATTATGTTGTGTATCTTATTCACTCTTCATAATAGACATATATATTACATATTCTATCATAATAGACAGTTATACATATTCTAATTTCATTCTCACTTAGTTTTGCGCAAAGGTTATATCACTGTTTTATTGGCATATTTTCACTTAACACTGTAGCAAGTTAATTAAAAACGGGGGGTCGCAGGTTTGAGCTTCTTTAGGCCTAAAACTAGGTATGCGTTGAGAATCAGGGCACCTCAGGGTCCTCATTCTTCAATAGGTATGCTTAGTTGACAACAGGAACATTGCTCTTTGTACCAGCAGGTAGACTGTTCCTCCGGTGTAGTCATTCTGTAAAACAAACAAAATTTGAGGGTTATTACAAGGACCACATAGACTAAAGTTTTCCAATTTAAATAAACCTATGATCTAGAATCCATTTTGGGAACCCATGACTTCTTGTAAACAAAACTGATCATTTTCAATTTACGTATCAAGTCCGAATACGAGTATCAGTTAGGTATACTTGCGTTATTACTTATGTAAGTTATGGATATTGCTACGTATTTAAATAGGACTTACCATTACAAGCTTCCAAATAGATAGATAGATATTTATTTAATGGCGTCACATCTCATTAAAAGTCATAGTTTCAGAGGTTATTTTTTCGATATGACTTCATCCGTCCGTCACTTGTCGCCTGACAGGCAAAAAATCGCGAGCGGCTCGTTCGTTCGTTCGTCCCGGGTCATTCGTTGGTCCGAGAGTCATTCACTCACTCACGCGTGAAGGAACATTAAAGCGGTCAAGCTGAGAGTCTGACTCGTGCGCCGAGGGTTCCGTATACCTGGGATATTTATTTTTAAGACAGTTGGGTACATTTTTGGGACCGCGGAGCTGGGTTGGTTTCTGGGAGGAGATTTGCATATTTCCAAGGAGAAAAAAAAGGGAAACTGTTCTATTTGGTAACTTTATTTTGCCCGTAAGATTAAACATGAAGCTCTAGTGACAGTAGTTTTTCCGGTAGTAACGAAGTCTAAAGAGTGGTAAAATAGTACAGCTATTTGGATTGTACAATTAGTGGGGCACCTTCGTATCTTTTAGCAAAGACTTCAAGTTTTGACCCCTTGTTTGGCTACCAATTACGATAATAGTGGTAAGGTTACCTTCTATTATTAAGTCGGGAGTCGATCGCGTGAGTGGTTGCTGAGATAATCGATTGTGACGAGCGGGTCGGGCGGACGAAGTCGCACCGTGAGGGTTTTTCATTATTTGACAACTGCGTCGGGACCCTAAAAATACTGAACGGTCGGGGCGCGGATGACGGGTGAATGAATGAATGAACCGGTTATTTCTCAGAGTAAAAAAAAACTATAAAGTCCGTCATATACATATTCTGTATGAACTAGTGAAGTGTAAAGCGTCTCACTGTCGCCCATACTAGTCGGTCAAAAAACTCATTGAAGTTTTACAAAAATCAAGAAATCTTTAAGAATCTAATGTTTTAGTATAAACTTTGTTTGCGAAAGTGAAAATATATCTTTTTTTCTTGTGAATTGATTATTAGTACTAAGAACGGAAGCGTAAATGATCCGTAAGTAATAGCCATTTTCTGCGTGATTTTTAGCACCGTTTTTTTTTCTGAATGGTGGGTGTTTTCGCCAGAGGAACTGTGGTAGTAACATTGGTTAGTCCCAAGTCACATGTTTCTCAGAGAGAAGGATAAAAGTTTTGCGTTTATTAGGATTTGATAAAAATCCATACATTTTAGTATGGAGGTCCCTCGCAAGAAAGTGATACGCTTATAGCTCCCTCCTTGGCGGAAAGAGCTGCTACTTAAACCTCCTTGGGTTATTTTATATGCGTTCCGTTCTTTTGGGCAGGCTGAAGCCTTTCGCCATACAGCCTGTTGCCTAGCACTTTTGTAATTAGGATTGCAGTTGAAGTGAGTTGTACGCGCACCTAGGAATCTAGTAAGGTATGCCAAGAATCGATTTGACGTATATTTGAGGTCCAAACTTACTTTGAAAATGGGTGGTATTGTGTAAAATATTTTTCATCATCATACATACAGAAGATTCGGTGGTGGTTTTAAATTTCAAGAAGGTCGTCTCGTCAAGGTACACCGAACGCCATCTTCCGTCGAATAGTGGTACTATTAGGAACAATCCACGTAGTGCCGTTCCTTTGTTGGTTATACGGAACTGACTCAAGTCATCGTGTTGACATAAGACATTCCGTTCGGATATTCGGATGAAGTTCGGTCTTCCCGGAACAACACTATAAACGTCAACATTAAAAAGTAAACAAAGAGTTTGCGGTTACGTTTTTAGTTTATTTTTAGATAATTACTCGTAATATTAGCTAAGTTTTGGTTAATTTTAGTATAGGATAAGTTTTTCCAAAGACATATTGCATTTTTTGTTAAGTTTTATGAAAGTTTTACGAATTTTCTAGACTAACAGAACCATTCCAATTTACTTCAAACTTTTAAATTTATTTGGTGATTGTATGCATAATTTTGTGAACAAAAACACCTCACTGCATGTTGCGGCTGCAATACAGTGTGTTAAGTGAAATGTTCACTAATTTTATCAACCATTCCACAAAATTTTTACGAATGTAAGTTTCCATATCACACTTTTATTTTAGTACCTGTTTAGGATTTTGAAACCAACTTGCATGTGATATATGCCTTGGTTTCGTACAATATTATCATGGTTAATAATTTTAAGGTAGGTTTAGTGTTATTTTACCTTTCGTGGTCATACCTGACACCCCATACTTAACATAACTTCCTCCATACTGGGACCCAGCAAGAAAGGGAAACCCATATCAATGTTAGATCATTGGGCTATTTCGCGAAACAACAAACAATTAAATCGAACTGTAATATTTCTTGAATATTTCGTGACATAATTTTCTCTCTCATATTTATTTATTTATTTATATTATTTATTCGTTGTAACTTTTTCAGTTGTGTCTTCTGAGGTAGGTGTGAGGTAGGTATAAACTGTAGTGATTTATTCAAATACCATATTGTAGGTTAACAAATTATTTCAAGCCGCTAAGGTGATGTGGTCATACACACTGTGGGGATGTGATGAATCCAAACATGCGATTTAGGTGAAAAATACTCTTATTAGCTGAACTGTGAAAACTTTATATTCACTAACGGTACCTATTTACATTTGCTTTCGTGGTTTGAATAGATTCGTTTGTTTACGTTTCATTCCTAGTAGGTCATAGATACGAGTACCTCTACCAATAGTTGTTAAATGTTAGGACACTACTCGTTACGGGGGGTTGGGGGGAAGACTGTGATTGGGTTTAGGGAAGACACTATTATTATAAGCTTACTAGGAGATTAGTATGTGGGTATTGTAACCTTGATAATATGGTATGTTCTAATAAGATGAAAGGTTGTCGCGCTTAAGGAAGTGGGTTTAGCTCTTTACGATAATAGGACAGAAGACGTAATCTGCTTTAATGGGGCCTATAATTTTATGAACATCCAGTTTAAAACTATAGTGGGTAAGAATTAAAACACTTTGTGTACTTTTTCGTGAGGTTACTATACTAGGAGCGGTGGAACGATATTGTGAGTTCACGAAACAATACCAGGTTTTATAGTCATGTTTGCGGTTACAGTTGGTTTTCAATAACGTGAGGTGCGAGGTGGAAACCACATACAATACTGAAGTGAATGCTTAGGTTATAGGTTAGTATAGGAAGAAAAAAAAATCAAAGCACATCCAAAGGTTAATACATTCTTGTTAAATTTACGAATCGCCACGGTCTTTCGTGAACTCAGTTGTGGTTGGGTGACTGAACGTTTCCTTTCCTTAGAGATACAGTAGGGAATTCTATATTTTAAGTATTATCATACTAAACTAAAGTATCCGTTGATTTATTAGCATAAAAAAATATTTTGCGTTGAGTGGTTTACTTGCCTTGACTGTACAGTCGATGACACCATAATGTAAATAAAAGTAGCTAGTCTAATGCTGGGGTTCGAAGATTAACTATACTTTAATTATACCTGTTCTTCTTACGTATGAAAGGTAAGGTCATCGACCGACCTGACTAGCCTGGTGTTAGATTTCTTTTTCTTGGTATTGTTGTGCGTTCGACCACGTATCTTGTTAGCGCTTACAATGTAGATATTTTTCATTTTTACTTTAACTTATACTGCTTTGGTTATCCTTACTTGCTGCCGAGTGTACAATTGTGACGTCACCATATTATTGTAGAATAAGAGACGTAGTGAGGTCTGGGGGTTGACTTAGGTTATAAAACAAAACAAAACAACTTTATTTTTACATATCTTCATATAATAATTTTATCACGTTGTCGTAATCTATTCACCTACGAGTACATCGTATATTAACAATGAGAATGTGTTTTGTTTTTCGGTTCGTTAATAGATGGGCATATTTGAGCTGGGTTAATAGATAATCTTAGGCATTTCGCTGCATTTTAAAAGAAAGGGAGTGAAAGTTTGGTTTTGGCTAATTGTAAGTAAGCATAAATACATACATACGGCACGATTACACGATACACAATTTAATAGCTTACATAAAACATTTTAGGTATCATGCTAAACAGATAATTAACGGAGTAAACGTAGATCATTATCATACATCATACGTATAACCACTGTCATTTCGTTACTTTAGTGTTTTCAATTTTTAAATTTTTGGGTTAGTATTTTCGTAAAATAACATCGTTCGGTTGTAGGAATATTATACATACAATATTATATTATACAGTTAGTTCTTTCTCATATTTACTTATTAGGTCATCATCATCATCATCATAACATCCTAGGAACGTCCACTACAGGACAGGGAGCTCCCTCCAGAATTCTAGCTTTTGCTGGAAAAATGTGGAGGGGAAGTACCATAGTCACCTCGCTTGTTAGCGTTACGGCTGGCACTATGGACCGCGGTTGTAGGACTTATTAGGTAGTAAGATTAAAACCTTCTTTGACGTATACGGTCTGCTATTTTGTGGGCATAAGGCATTTTGTTTTAATGATGAAATAGGTTAAAGACCTAAGAATGGTCTCGACGCATAATGCCCTAATTTCTAATTTTCAATGTGCGTAACCTTAGGTCTGTAGGAAGGAATTTCCTTTTTGCCGCCTTTCAAGATCAAACGTTGCATATATTTTCGCGGGTAAGATTATTTAAATGAATAAATAAGTGCACATAATTTTAAAGATCCCGCCCTTTAAAAAAAAAAGTGGTTTAAAAAAGTTTTCCAAAAAAAAAAAAGTTCAGTTTTCAAAAAAAAAGTTGTTAAAAAAAAAAAGTTTAGTTTTTCAAAAAAGTTCCGAATTTCCAAAAGGCTCCGAATTTCCAAAAGGCTCCGAATTTCCAAAAGGCTCCGAATTTCCAAAAGGCTCCGAATTTCCAAAAGGCTCCGAATTTACAAAAAGATCCGAATTTACAAAAAGATCCGAATTTCCAAAAATAAATTTCCAAAATACATTTTCAAAAAGTTCCTAATTTTTAGTTCCTAATTTTTAAAGTTCCTAATTTTCAAAAAGTTCTTATTTTCAAAGTTCCTAATTTTCAAAAAGTTCCTAATTTTCAAAAAGTTCTTAATTTTCAAAAGGTTCTTAAGTTCCTAATTTTCGAAAAGTTCCTAATTTTCGAAAAGTTCCTAATTTTCGAAAAGTTCCTAATTTTCGAAAAGTTCAGAATTTTTTAAAAATTTCAGAGATTTCAAAAAGTTTAATCATTTTCGAAGCAGCGTATTGATAGCGGGCATAACGGGAATAATTCGTTCAAATTTCTCATAATGATAAGTATCGGCCTTCGGCATACGTAGTTAAGTTGACTTGGTTAACTTTTGGGGAGTAAGGGTTTACTATAGGTTGGAGGAATGGTTACGTTCAGATACCTTGATTACTGCTGGGATAAAAAAATAATAATCATATAAGGTATAGGACATGCATCTGTATGTAAGCCACGTATGCGTATAGCCATAATTCTCACATTATTATGTGTAGGTAAAGCGCAGGGTGTAAGGAGTAAGGTATTGGTGTGTGTAAGACTATGCGTTAGTTACGATGCAAGACACATTGGCACGTATGAGTAATTATAAATTTTATTAGTACAGAAGCTGGAGTTATAATGTCACCGGACGTTCTTAGGTAATCGTACCGAGCGAGGGATTTTGTATACCTTTCGTGATTCGGGAAACATTAGCTGTATTATTTAATTTCTTCATTTTAGGGTCCTGTTTTTATTTTACTCGGAGGACAGCTCATTTAGAGCATACACATTTCTGAATTTTATTAGGTAAATATTTTTATTTCTTTTTCTTCTCTTATTATATTTTTGTGATAAATTTTAGTTTTGTGTAGAGGCTTTTGAAATTTATTTGGATTGTGTTGTTTAGGTACGAGTAAGCTCCGCTGTGGGCAGGTAATGATGGCTCAGGTAAACAGTGAATTTCAATTGAATAGTAAAAAGTTTCGTAAATCATAGTCAAATTCTCGGTCAGTTATATAATTTACCAATGTAGACACCTAGATTGCGTTGGAGATTCAGTTGCCCAATGTGAAAAATGAGAAAATCCATCACTTTTGAAGTTTCATTAAACAATTTTGATTGCGTAAATAGAGCTCAATAGGAAGGTTTTGAGAGAGAGTTCGATGATTCACCTTTAAAGTATTGTGCAAGATGACTTGTTTACAAGTTGACGAGGAGTTTTATTTGAAGGGATCTTTGGGGGACCGACTCGTAGGTCCTTGGAAAGAAAGATGTTTTCTTAAGAATCATTTTGATTTGTGGATGGACTTATAGCCGCATTCCCAACTTTCCTGGCAAAGTACTTCTTCCATTTTCAATAAATTTTGTACGGTGTAAATCGAGGGTTGATGGGGTAAATTTACAATTGGTGTTGTATTTCTCTCTTGTGAATTATTGCATCAGTAGACATTAAAAGTGATTAGGCCTATGGAATCAACTAAGAGTTTTTGGAAATTATTATTGCGCGGCGCCTGTGCGTTTGCTTGGGCACTTTTCACTTAGTATCATAATCGATTGCTTTATCGAGCGCTTCATTGGTCACCAGTGGTTCATAGTAACAGCATAAAAGAGGGAGGAGAGGATGAAACGTAAGGTGATATGCATATTGAAACAAAATAGAGGGAATGATTGGATGTGAAAGAGGAAACATTGGTAATATTAGTGATCTTGCTAATATTGGTAATGGAGTATTCGTTGATGAATGAGTATAAAATATGGAAGAAACGAGAGTGGAGGGTTGCAATGAACCAATGGATATTCGACCAGTGGAGCGAAATTTATTGCCTGTTGAACCTGTACACACTACATTTACAAAAAGTAATTTATGGGAACTTAGGTGTCAGGTTTCTTGGAGGACATTGGAAGCGATGTTTATTCTGGTGTCCAGAAGGAGTGTTTATACAGCCTGTAAATTGCTTTTACTCTACCAGTGGGCACAGCTCAAATGCAAAACCCTACACTGCACATGCTCCAAAGGATGAAGGAAAGCAATGTAGAATCAAGTTTTAGACTGGGACTATTGGTCAAAGAACGGTTTTACCTTGCAGCCACTAGAATTGACTTTACTCTAACAGGGACATATATGTCTATCCTGGAGTTGAAATACAAAAATAACGATTTGCTCAGCAGGTGAAATGACTTTATGTTGTCATTAGGGCAGGCTGGATTCACAACCCAAGCTCCTTGTATTGAGTGGAGTTCGTTTGTACTCGGTATTGACTGGAAGATGAGCAATATGTAAGCGGTCTGATTCTTGAATTCAGGTTGAAGACATTTGTCCTTTGGTTTAAAACTTACACCTCATATCAACGTTACAGGTATGGGTTAAAAGTAATATATAGTTTGAGTGTAGTTTAGACTTTTTAAGAGTGAATATTTGCGGAATGAGGGGGTGAAAATTTGCTCCGGGTGGCACATAGCTTCTGCACAAATTTTGGGGGTTGGCTGTGACTGTTTGGCCGTCAGCGATTCCGAAATATTCAAGTTTAGGTTAATGTTACTAATATTCTCGTTGAACTTGGCTTTGACACGCTACCGCGTGTCTAAATAAACTTTTGATCAAATACATTTCCGATTAAATTGAAGTTATAAATACCCAAATAACTCGTTGTAAAGTCAAACTATGATTAAAAAAGGAAAGATTCGTTTAGAACTTAAAATCAGCTGGATGGATTAAAATCGTAGTTTCGGATCGAAAAAGACATACTAAAACCCATTTCAGACTTAATTTAGACATTTAGTTCTATGAATTTGAGCTTAATTAACACGTTTTCATATTCAGAAGAATGCGTAGGATTCGTTTTCAGGTGAAACGATACTTCGTTTCAAAAACCCAGACTGGCTGGCGCCGGCCGACTGAGGAGGTAGCGTACTATTGCGTGCCAGCGCGCGGGTGGCGACATTCACTTTGCTAGTAAACCATCAATGTATGCCGAACCGAATTCGTTATTGCGTTATCAGCTAGGTTGAATGCGATATTGCGTCATCGGCGGGGGGACGTCGAGTGTATAAAAGCAAGAACGCTGCCCTGAGGCCCCACCTTTTTATTTGAATTTCATCGCGACAACGTTACTCTGCCCGAATGCGGAGCGATCTTTCTCTTTAAGCTTTTTTTTTATTATATTGCGCGGTGCGTAAATTTAAATTCGTTCGATCTTTCGGCACGTTCGGGTTTCGTGATTTCGGCGGCTAAACACGTGTGCGTCCAGGTTGCCCGCGAGCACAGAATCTTACGGTTTCGGGCGTCCCACGATTCCTCGAGGAACGTTTCGGTCAGCGCGACTGTAGGGAAGGCCACCATGTCCAGTTGTGGGCAATCATCAACAAGGCGCGGGATGCTGGAGGGACGACTCATGGCCCGTCGTTCTGTACCAACATTCCGAGCGAAGACTTTGCCCAGCAGTGGGCACTCCTCCAGCCGGGCGCAGGCCTGTGCCTAAGCGGACGGTTCGGGACCGTTCGTTCTGCTCTGGCTGTCTGGAAGGGTCCTGGTCCAGCAGTGGACGTTCACCGTTCAGGTCACGTCAAGGTTTGATCGAAGAAAAACCGTGAGTAATTCAAAATCTTCCTTGTCGTGTTTTGATATTGTGATAATATTTTAATATTTTGTGCTATTCATAAAATTTGTGCGATGTGTTTAAAATGCTTATAAAAGCTGTAAAAATCGTCCTAAATCCAGTGACTTTATTAAAAGATTTATAGTACAAAAATCACGCTAGATTACCTACTTAAAATTTGATATTCCGGTATATTTTACGGAAACCTGTACTCCCAAATACGTTGTGTGGGAGCACTTTGGACCTAATGTCTCGGTAATAAAGCTGAGAAGGTTCCTTTTGATGCGAGATAGACCGTACAAAATGCTTAAAGATTCCAAGAAAGTGTTCATAAATTTCTGTGACCATGTTTAGCACAAAATCTAGCTTGCTTATCTAAAAGATAATAATTTTATGATGTAGGTTGCCTAAATAAACTATTTTCCTTGGCTGATATGCATAGTCGGGTGTTGAACGCTATATTCTAGTATAAAAGTAGCTTCGTAATCTAGATCAAATGAAATCTAGTACTTTACTTGTTCAAATGAGATTTCGAAGGGTCCCTTTGTTGTATAGTGGACGTCTCTGATCTAATATTATAATATATCTGGGAAAAATATTCTTACCTACCTTCATCTACCTTTATAAATTCATCTAATTTTGATGAATGAATGAGATAGGAATGTGTCTTGTTTTAGTACCTACCTACCTTGGCTAAAATTGCTGTGTGATGGAGTAAGACATATTAAATCATACTTTTCTTAAATTTAAAAAGGATTTCCTACAAGCGAAATTAATGCTTGATAATATTTGGTTCTGCAAGGTGAAGCAAAAGCAAGCCTGTGGTCCACTTTTGTACTAGTAAAGGCAAAATGTCCACATTGAGCAGATCGAATTATCATTAAGCTATCGAACTAAATGTATAGTCAGATGTGCGTATGGACGTACTAAAATAATTATATCTCAATAAAATGCAATTGAGCTGAGAGGACGGGAAAGATAAGTAACATTCCTTGATCCTAGCGAGATCCTAAAATAATGTTTCTCGGGTTCGAAACAAGAACTAAATCACTTATATTTTACTGATTCCTTCATTGTTCAGATTGGGCTAAGATTAATAATGCTGACCGTTGATTAGCAGTTAAGGCGACTCCTGACTTACTATCCCGACTTAAAATTAAATGTAAATTGTCTAAGTAGGTAGTCGATCATCCTAAGGCCCCGTCCATCGAGTTTGTTTTGCTGTAAGAAAAACGATATCCTGTATCTATGTATATATCCTTATATTCTGGATTGCAGGATGAGTCCGGAATTTGTCTCCTCCTTCCCTTTAGTTATGACTGTACAATTTACTAACCTACTTACAAACTGAATTTGACTTGGAAATAAAAGTTCCCTTACTATCATTATAAAATATTAATGTTATAAAGGTATGTATGTGAATAGAGTAAAAACTCAGGCATACCTGGGGGCAGTCTCGGAGGGAGGTCGTCCGCAAGTGGTATGAGACCTACTGGAGGGTCCGGAGGAGGAGGGGGGCCCTCCCCCTGAACAGGGCAGGCTTACAGGGCAGGTCGTTACAGCACTTGACTGTACTACTTACATTAGGTACCTATACCGCTTACAATTAAATAATATTTACATGATAGAACCTACGAGAAAGTTTTTTGGGACAGTTAGTCTTCTTGAAGTTTTAGTTACTACTTGCAAGGCTGTACTTGCATGGAACCTGTTTATAATATCTATCATTCATAAATATATTATCATGAATCCTCTTAATTAATATTTATTTATTTTTTCCTCTCTCATATAAGTAACCTAGTGTTTAACCGAACAAATCTATATATTTATCATTTTGTTACTTTGATAAAAATATTATTGCTTTATATTACTGCTTTTACAATAAGTATCTCCACCTGAGCGCGTACACACACTTAAGGTACTAACAGAATAACAGCGTCGTGGCTCGCTAAACGAATCACGGCATATTGCTGAGTTAGGGCCTTTCTTTGGGTGCGGTAAATATAATGTAAGTCCTGAAAATCTGTACTGCAAACTAGTTTTATTTGTATATGTTAAAAAGTTACAGTTTAGTCAAAAAATTGTACCGTTCCCAAATAAACGTTTTATCTATCTATCTATCTATCTATGAAAACATTTTTTTTTGTCTTCATTTGTAATGGTTGTGCTCCCAAAGCCCAGTGATTTTACTAATGAAAACAAGCAACTTTCCGGAAGAAAAAAACTTTAAAAGGAAAGTTCCATAAAAAATGAGTCGATCACGTGACCACTTTACTATGTAGAGACGAAAAAAATTTTACGAGTGTAAAGTTTTTTTCTTCGGAAAAGTTGCTTGTTTTCATGAGTAAAATCACTTGGCTTGAGGAGCAAAACCATTACAAATTCACGCTGTATGAATAAACGTATACAACAGTAAGACTAGATTTACGTAGATAGAACCTAATTGAAAATGTGATGTAATTAGTTTCAATCTTACTCCAATTTCTATGCCCCCATTCCTTGCTCTGATGTCTAAATGTTCACAAACAGTAAGACAGACGTTTCCTAGATTAAACCTAACACTTGAGTGAGCACAGGCTAATAGCAAATGGGGCGCCCTGAATTCCAAATGTTTAATTAACTATATCAGATTTGTCTAGACAATTTTAAGCACCTATCGTTATACTATCATTAAAGAGGACTTTAACTAATTCGTAGAACCCTTAGGTTTATTCTGAACGCAAAATTTAACAGCTTAGATCTGTATTTAAATGAGTACCTAAGTAAAGAGAAGAAAATTCAATGCGAGCCGGGCTTGAACCTTAGGTGTAGAGCACTGAACTTTTTCTAAAATGATAAATACCCATTTCATTTAATAATATCAGCCGATAAGTAAAATGTAAGTTCTTGCGAGTTTTGTAAAAGAGTAAATAAGGTCTATAAAACAATGTTCAAATGTTTTTAGGGTTCCAATACCATAATGGTAAAAAAAGGAACCCTTATAGTGCGACTTTGTCGATCTGTCTGTCTGTCACACCTGCATATCTCAGCAACATTTGAAATAGTTTTAGAATATGATTGCCCAACTTACCTGCATGTGAAATAAAAAAAATATGATTATTAATGTAAAGGGGGCCCAAATAGGGGCAAAATTTCAAATTATCGTTACTAGGTCGAGTGGGATATCATGTGAAAGGGCTTTACTTGGGCAATCCTAAATATATTTTTGTATTTTTTACGACCCTTAGTTTTCAAGTTATGATGAAAAATGTCAGAGAAAATAATATTCCCCCCCTTATCTCCGAAGTTTGTGAAAGGAAAAATCTGAATTAATTACAGTCGATAGAAGTTTACGTAAATATTACGGCAAAAATAATACGATCTTTCTAAGTTGTGCAGTTTTGTAGAAATCTGTAAAAAACATGTTCAACAGGGAAAGAGGCGTGATGTTATGTATGTATGTATGTATGTAAAAAACATTTACAAACAAATTTTGTTTTGCGATCCTAAAAATGGGCTTCATTGCTTCCAAAAATACTATAGGTATATCGGAACCCTCGGCGAGCGAGTCCGACTCGCACTTGACCGTTTTTTTTTTTCTAAACTTGGCAAGGTTTTTTAATAGAGAACAAGTAAACAGTTTTGTCTAGCGTCACAAAACCTAGTGTTGAAATAACCGCAAAGTATTTTTTTTTATGTCACAAGTGGGTAAACGAGCAGGTGGGCCACCTGGTGGTAAGTGGTCACCACCGCCCATGACACCCACTGTCTTATTAGTGAAACAATTTGACACTAATAAGACAGTAAAGCGTGTTACCCACCCTGAGAACTAAGATGGTATATCTCATGTGCCTGTAATTTCACTGGCCAATTTACCCGTCAAACCGAAATACAGCAATGCGAACACTGCTGCTTCACGGCAGAAAAAGGCAAGGGGGTGGTACTTCCCCAGGCGGAATTTTCAAAAAAGCCCTACCACCTAAAAAAATACTTATATTTATATAGTATTACTTATAACTTACATGAAGCTGTAGACGTTAAAAAAACTTCCACTTTAGTTGTTTTCAGCGTGGTCGACGTAGTGGGCGTCGTCGTTGTGGCGAGAGCTGTAGACAACATTTTAAATCATTTCATTTTTGCAAATTGTACAGTCCAGTGGCGAAAGGTCACATGTCTAGTTTTACAACTTTTCACGACACGGCCTCTTCATACAAACTGTTCAATCAAATTTGCAACTTTGTACGTGGAGGCTGATTTTATTTTTACTTCCTGAAAATTTTATCCGCTGAAAGTTGTTCAGTTACGTTGACTGATCATGCCCTTTTCTAATGCCAGCTAATAATAATTAGGTAGATAATTTTTTTTAGCTAACTTCAGAAAAACCTTACCCTGTTTTTTTGTGTTTAACATCTTAGCGCAAGTATCTGGGCGACCGAGCTTCGCTCTGATTGATTGAATATCATTGGGTGAGCAAGCTATGCTACCCGCCAACAGATGGCGCTATAGGTTTTTGTCTACAACGCGGTATTTTGATAAAATGCTTAAAAACATGGGAAAAACGAATTTGTATATGAGATCTACCTAAATTGATATCGCCCCCGAAAACCCCCGTATGGTATATTTCATCGGAATCGTTAGAGCCATTTTGGAGAAACCGATTACAAATTCATATATTTACATACAAATATTGGTCGTTTAATTGTATAGGATTCGTATTTATAGCTAACTTTGACCTTTTAAGTACAAATTATACCTAATTCATTAAGACTTCCAATTAGCTTCTTACCGCGAATGGTCGAGTATTATTCACAATTTCTTCGACATTTTTAATGATAATGATATTATAATGACTTGCGGAACGGACACCTCATTAATAATATAAATTAATAAAGGTAAAGCCGAATTCGTCGTGAAATTTTTGGTTAATTTGTCAAATAATTAAGGATTTTTCTTTGTATAAAACAGAGTTTGTTGTGATTTTTTAGGGTTCTGTCGGTACTCAATGAGACCCTATTATATAGTCAGTCTACTTTGTCTACTTTGTTTCTAAATTCTAAGAATTTGAAATATTAGAAACAGAATTATTCGAAGTTTAGTTTTGTTGTACATATGGAATAAAAAGACACCAGAAACCTATTATTACTTCTTCTCGGAAAATTATTCTTTTACGAATTCAAGCTTTACCAGAAAGTTGATATGTCGTCGTTATAATCATTAGGTATTCCTTAGATAAATGATTCGAGGTATTCATTATTTAGTGAAAGATGCTCCATTGTAGAAATACCCATATTTTCTCATTTGGAAAATTAAAACCAATTATATTCTTTTTAGTTGCAGTGAATGTAGTCAACAAATTAAAAAATTATTAATCTAATTTTGAAATTTGTAAACTTTATAGTAGTACAGTCGACCGCATATCAACGGAAAAACTTGCACCACGAATATCAGCGCTGCGATATAATGGTTAAAAATCTTTTTTTTTATGAAACCGATATAATGGTTGTGTGTTTACTCGTAGTAATGACGTCATCAGTTGCAGTTCTCAGAGCACTACATGTTGTTGACATTAAAAAGTTAGACATCTGATGAACACTTGATTAAAAAAAATCGTACCAAATAACTCTGTCTATGTCATTGATGCGCGAAGTCAAAAATGACTTGTTTTCTTATGACTTTACTTCTGCGCATCAACTGACATAGCCGTTACTTTGTGCGCATTTTTTTATCAAGTGTTCAACAGATGTCTAACTTTTTTTAGTAAGACCCGTATTCAAAGAGTACTATAATAAGACAGGGGGGCCCGTATTGTATACTCTGCTAATTTCACATCGATTATATGTTCGCCTGGTGTCTAGCTAGAATAGGTTATTTTATTATATCAATGATCCAAGGTTTTGACATTTTGCTATAATTTGTATTATTTTGAATTTAATTTAATAATTGAAATTTGAATTTTATTTAATTTGAATTTTATTTAATTGGATGTGTATTTCTAACATAGATTATAAGTTACTTACTAACAAAATATGGATAATTGTCTGAATTAAACTGATTTTATTTTATTTATAATCTATCTGAGAAAAGTCTAGTTAATAGAATCAGGCGTTACTTTGCGGAAGTCCATTTCTAGAAGTCATGGAAAACAAAAATATAGCCACCTCCGCAATAATGATGGATGCTATGTACTCACTGTGCACCGCCCGCCCGCCTGCAAATAAATGCGCATGCGCAGGAAACCGCAACACAGCAACCACCCAAAACACTCTACACGTGTTTCGACATCCTCAGGAGATGTAAGACCAACCAATGCCAAACACCGAGGCCCCGTGGTTTGTGTGGTTGCTGTGTTGCGGTTTATTATTATTTATTAAATTATTACACTTAATAAATATTAAAAATACAATAAAACAATGCCCCGCAAAACTGTTTCAACAGTTTGACTGCGGGAAAGAAGATATAAGAAATAAAAGTCAAAGATACAACTGATAGGTTACGTAACTAGTTACTGTAAGTATTATACAGGGAGTTTATCTAACAGATACTTCTTTAGACGGCTCTTAAATTTTGTCTTACATGGCTCGAGGCGGATGTCCTCGGGCAAACGGTTTAAAAAATATGGTATACGTTTTTTCAGGGTTCTGTCACCATAGTAATTATGAACTCTGGGCACCTCGAATTTTCCCGTGGACATCGATCTCGTGCCATGGCTATGACATAACTGTTTTAACTGCTGTAGGTTACGCTCTTGATTGTTTACAGCTAAAAGGTATTTATGTTTTAAGCTTACCGGTAAGATTTTACAAATTTTAAACAATTTTCGATAGTCGCCTTTACATTGATTTTTAGTTTTGTTACTAACTAGTAGTTTTAGGAATCTTACTTGCAGTGACTCAAGTTTCTCTATGTACGTTTTAAAGGTCAGGCCGTAACAATCAAGAGCGTAACCCAGTATTGAATCTACTAATGAGAAGTATAAACACTTAAGTGTACTAATGGGGACCTTAAAGCTTAAATGGTAGAATTTCCCAAGCAATATTCTTAACTTATTACAAATATAATCAATATGATGAGACCAGGAAAAGCTAACATCGATTTTAACACCAAGGTAGGTTACGCAGTTTACTCTTTCAATGGGTAAGCATTGGCAGCCAGATAATTTTTTATGGTAACATGAAAAGCTATGAGTGAACATGAGAGGTGGAGTTTCTGTAAGACACAAATAAGGTGAGTGGATTATAAGAAGCTTTGTTTTATCTGTGTTTAAAATGATGCCATTATCGTGCGACCACTTAACGACCGCATCTATATCCTGCTGGACTAAGTGACACGCATCGGCAAGGCTAGTACCGGCACGGAGTGTGCACAGGTCGTCTGCAAACATGTAGGATGAGCAGTGTCGTATGACTCCACATAAACTGTTTACATGCATTAGATAGCACACTGGACCGCATCCTGATCCCTGTGGCACTCCGCACCGAACCTGAGTCTCGTCGCTGAGCGTATCACCCACCTTCACACGATAAGAACGTGACGTAAGGTAGTCACGGAACCAGGCGTTAAGCTGATGACTAACACCACATTCGTCCAATCCATTCAAGAGTGTGTTTGTTTCTAGGGTGTCGAAAGCTTTTTTAAAGTCATAAAATATTGCTACAACGATTTGTTTATTTTCTAAGTATGTATTAATTTCGTCTGTAAACTTTGATAATAGGGTATTTGTGCTTTTTCCTTTTTGGAAGCCATGTTGGCACTCATTTAAAATTCTATTTTGATGAAGAAATGTCCCAATTTGCGTAACAATACATTTCTCTATAACTTTATCAATACTCGACAATATTGATATAGGTCTGTAGTTAGAAAAATTCTTATGGTCACCTTTTTTATGAATTGGACGAACAAGTGCTTCTTTCAGTTTATTTGGAAATTTGTGGCTACTTATCGATAAATTAACTAACTTGGCTAATACAGGACTAACTTTATCTACGACTAATTTTAAATCGGACATGCGTACGAGATCGCTTCCAGGTGATTTATTTTTATCCATTTTATTTATGATGCGTTTTATTATACAACTACTCACCGGTTGCCACCTCATACTCACGCTGGATTCATTGACATAGGTATTTCTATCTAACCACTTATCACTACACACGTGTTTTATCTGCTCAATATCGTTAGAGAAATTAAAAGCAAACTTATCACAAATATTTTTTATACTGCCTTGTTTGTCCATGTTTTGAAGAATCACATTATCTAGAGACTGTTTTTCGTTACCTAAAAGACTATGGATTTTATCCCAGATTTTTTTAATGTTTTTGTTACAGTTTATAATACTTTGTCTATCATATTCGTTGTTACACTTAAAAATAGCTTTACTACACTTATTTCTATATTTAGTGTAAGTAAGCCTTTTTAGCATATTATTAGGTTCATTGCTCCATATCATGAATAATCTGTCCTTTTCCAAAACCATTTTCTTTAAGTTTTCGTTTATCCAGCATTTGTTGTTTCGACTTATGCTATCTGGGATAATTTGAATTTTGTAACACTCATCATAAATGTTTTTGAATAAATTTGTAAATGCTTTGTATAATTCAATAGGACACTGAAAGTTTAAAAGTTCGTCAAAATTTGTTGCTAATAATTTTTCCCTAACCAAGCGATTGTCCAATATAAGGCGAGTCGTCAGTCGCGGGGGCGCTGGCGGGGGCGCGGTACGGGGCAGATGTAGTGCGGACGGCTGTGGTCGCGCTTTGTCGCTTGCGCTGGTAAAGCTCGCGCCTCCACCAATACCCACGCCACCAGACGATCGAGCCGGTTTCCATTGTATTGCCGCCGAGACATAAAAGTGATCGGATATCTTATGTTTTATTACAGCTGAATCAATTGACGCTTGTGGTGCTCTAACATATATATGATCTAAACAAGATGTTACTAATTTATCTTTTAAAATTTCCCTTCGGGTAACGTCATTAATGCATTTAGTAAAACCGTATTCTGCCAACAAATTTTCATACATTATTACATTTTTATCTTTGAAATCCAACAGATCTATATTTATGTCACCACAAAACAATACTCGTGAGCCTTTAGGTAAGCCGTTTAAAAGATTACGAAGTTCAGTAAAAAATACCTGTTTTCTATCTTGCTTATCAAATCTTGGGGGCCTATAAATAGATATTAAAAATATTTCTTCGCCGTTACAATTAAGTGTAACAGAAACACACTCCGCGGATCTCATAGTGCTCGCTGGCGCAAATGTCTCATTCGCTCGCGCGGCCAACTCGGTTCGCGAGTAAACAAGCACCCCTCCCCCACTACGTCCCTTGCGAGTATATGCATCAATTTTAAATCCATTAATTTTATATAAAGGTAGTAATGAAAAGTTTAAGTTTGGTTCCGTTAATACTAACACATCTAACCGTTTTATGTGATTGTTTATAGTAACTAAAAATTCACTGAAATGTTTTTTTATAGAACGTATGTTTACATGCAATATATATAAATCCTTATAGCTAATAATCTGTTTTATCCAGTTGTCTACATTATCAGCGCAAACAAAATTGACACACCGTTCAGATATAGTATCTAGCGTAAAATCCGCGAATTCTGTTTAAAAGTAATTAGAATTACGTAGGTAATATTTAATAGTTCACTTTATTAAGCCGGCAATTTCACTCTCGGCGCGAACACAAATGGTTTTTTCTCCGTCAGCCTTCTTGATAAGGATCCTCCCATTAGATACCCAAATGTACTTATACATTTTACCAAGTTGTTTTTTGGTGTTCCACAGTAGTGCTCTAGCAGTTTTAGTCAGGTCTTCTTCGTTTATAAAGATAAAGCTGTTAACCGATCCACCTGTAATCATGTCACTTGTTTTTCCAAACAATTTGCGACGTTGTTCTAACCAGCTGTCTCGGGAGGTCGTTCCAGTAGACTTAAACCCTACTAGAATAGGGGCAGCTTTGCTACCTTCCTTAAGTGGTCGAGAGCGTTTAACCCACTCAATATCCTGGCAGCTCACGTCAATCAAATCCCCAATTTTGGTAACCACCTCTTTCAAGTTCTCATTGGGAAGTTGCTCAATTCCAACGATCTCAATGTTGTGTTTACGAGATCCCTGTTCAAATTCGTTAATTTTTTGTTCGAGCGCAGAATTGTATTTTTCTAAATACACACATTTGTTGGTTACGCACTCCATTTTCTTCTCGAGCTGCACAATTTTGTCCTTGGACTGCTGATGATCAATGATCAAAGTGTCATACTTATCGGAGAGTAGACTCAAGCTTTCGGTGATGGTCTCCAGATGCTTTTTTAACCCAGGAATGGTACCAACTTTTTTCTGGATGTCTTTTAGGATAATTGAAAAATCCTGTATTTTTTCAACTTTGTGCTCCGGCTCATCATCATCTGACGGTTCATCATCGCAATTATTGCAGTAAATCCGGTTTTTTCCGCATTTCAAGTCGGCCGCTAATCCTGCGACACACTTCCTATGAAAAGTCCCTTCACAAGGTCCTTGGCACATGAAATGCGATCCTTTCTTAGAAAGTACAAGTTTGCATTTTTGGCACTGCATGATAAGAAATTCCAGAACCTAAAACTAAGTAGGTTTAGGTATCGAATTGATCAAGTGCAAGGTGCGGGGTGATTGACCTTCCTACTCGACCACAGCTAGCCGGGATAGCGACGTGCGGTAATTCGCGCGCTTTTTGCCTGTTGTTTTATGCACTGATTACCTATTTGCACTAAGACCACTGTTTTTACTTAAATTTTCACTGAATTTACTTAGTTTACTCTATAAACTTGTATTATACACAAGTATATCAACTCGGAAGTAACTTTAAACCATAAATTAAAAATTTTGAAGCTTACGTACAAGAAAACGATGCTTGCGTGACGGCACGCGCGCGCGAATGAGTTGTCTGCGCATGCGCATCTATTTGCGGGAGGGCGGGCGTTGCACAGTGAGTACATATACGCCCAGTATTATATTACTCTATGTTACATAGCATCCATCATTGTTGAGGAGGTGGCTATATATTTGTTTTTAGAAAATTCTGACATATTTCACTTATGCTAAATCTCATAAGCTATGGTAAAGTTTCGGGTACTTACTATAAAACGTGACGTCATCAACTGCAGTTCCCAGAGCGTTTTCCACATGGCACTGGTAAGAGCCGATATCATCTCGAGACACATTATTGATCCTCAGCCTTGCTTCGTGCTTGTATCCTTCCGATTTTATGCTCGCCTGGTACTTTGAACCTGACAGACAATAAATATATTTATTAGAACTTTATTTTTAAGTCACTTCGAAATCTTTTTGGGCTTTTTGCTTAGTTACAATAATAGTAATTTGTTATGAAAGGCAACAAAATTGTTATTTGCCTTACATTGAAACTCGCAAGCTAAAGATTCTAGGGTTAAAATCCCTCAAAGAATCCTGAGCGTAGCGAGGGTTTCAAGGCACGAGAGACGAAGTAACTTTTCTGCCAAGCGGAACACACAATTTTTACTTTCGATCGGAGCGAGAAATGTTTTGTATTCGTGAAAAAAAAGTTTTTCTAATTTTCTCAAAAATGTGTTCCATATCACTTATACATCATAAAAAACAAGTCTCCCAAAAATGTCCGTCCGTCGGTCGGTCCATCGGTCGGTCTGTCCGTCACGCTTTGGCCTAGCGGCTAAACTAATGGTAAACGCTAACGAATAGAACCAGTACCATACACCATAATTTATTATTACATTATTTTTTTTGGGATTACCCAAAAACCTTTTCAGGCTAGCGGCCAAAAATTACAATTTCATCCGGATTTTGAACTGTAAAGCAAAGTTTTCCGAACTAGTGTGGTAAAAAAGTGATTTTCCAAAATTATCATTATTTCATGCTCTACTAGCGGTCCGCCCCGGCTTCGCTCGGTAGATATAGGTTCTACTCCTACCCCTACGTCCTATATCCGTCTCCTGGTTCTAAGCTACCTCCCCACCAATTTTCAGCCAAATCGGTTCATCCGTTCTTGAGTTATAAATAGTGTAAGCTCGATTAGAATGACAGAAATGTGACAGTAGGACTGAGCGATGCGTAAGATATTGCAGCGACAAAGACGCATTATCACTTCGCTGTCCTGCTCTCTCTCTGTCCTACTGTCATTCAAATCAAGCTTTATTATTTCGACTCGTAGTACCATTCTGCAGCCTATTAGTTTCCATATGCGTCCAGTAGACCAATGGGTTGGGGTACGCTTCTATTCTGCACTGAAGAACGGCTGAATCTCCCAAATACCCACCAACCATCTTCTGCACCAGTTTCACTGATGGTTTACCTGTAACAAAATATGTAGAATAAATGGAAAATTTGTGGAGGGGAAAGGCCAAATTCAGGACACGTTCCAAGACCAAATTCAGGAGATGGGTGAAGGCCAGCTTAGTGTATGATGAGCAGAGGTCGGAATCTGCCGGTCATTCGAGGTCCATACTTAAGTGATGTGATTGGGGCCCTCTTTTTAATGACTCTACTTCATTCACTTTGCAAGAAGTTCTAATATTTATAATAATGATTTCCTTGTTATTTTGAGAATGTAAACAAAGCCAATCCATAGTAGCATTGATTGTGTCAGTAGTAGCCCACTGACACAATCAATTTAATAAGAGGACCTCAATCATGGGGAATGGTATTAAGGGATTTATGGCGTGGATACATCTATGCTTTCGTGCAAGTGGAAATAGGCCCTCTGGCAGCAATAATTGGTACTTCATTGAGCTTTGAATGGGTAAGAAGTTAAGGGGAGGGGTGTGAGGGGAGTGGGTATGAGGAGAGGGGGCCGCGAGGGAGGGGGTTGGGGGAGAGGGTGTGAGGGGGTAAAGGCGGTGAGGGGGAGGTGGGTTAGGAGGAGCAGGTCAGGGGGAGTGGGTTAGGGGGAGCAGTGTACTGTACAGTCAAACATATTTAATAGAACGCGTAGGTTTTAATTGTCGCTTCTTTTTTCCCTCCATGGTGCCACTTTCTTTGTAAGCGATGTAGTTTAGCTGACGTCATTAACAGTTTTTAATATCCTACAATGAATAAACGATTTTGAGATTGAGTTTAGGGGGAGCGGGGAAAGAGGGAGCGGGAAAAGAGGGAGGCCGAGTGAGTGGACGTGGGTGGGCTTGACGTGCTCTTGAATGTACCTACCTACATAGCCGTATCCACGTAAAACTTAAGGAGTTTGTTTACATTGTCCTCATCATGATTCTATCCGGAACCTCCAGGTCGAGAGAACAAAGACTGGTACCAAATATAGAGCATAAACTAAATATTTTTTTCTAATGAAGAACCGCGATCTAAAGGTTATGAATACGTGGGACACTCAGAAATATTTGCGACACTAAAAAAAATTGTTCTACAGGTACATATATTTTTATTAAATCTTTTCAAAGTACTCTCCACCAGCCTCTATACAAAGATTCATGCGTCTGAACCAGTTTTCAAAACACTTTTTCCAGTCCGCCGTAGACACCTCGTTTACAGCCTGCTCGAACGCAGCCAGCGCATCTTCCGGCGACGAAAATTGTATCCCCTTGAGCTGATTTTTTATTTTTGGAAATAAAAAGAAGTCACACGGTGCTAGATCAGGGCTGTAAGGAGGGTGACCCAGGAGTTTGACTGGTGTGCTGTCCAGGAAGTCCCTCGTTTTGAGCGCGGTGTGTGCAGGCGCATTGTCGTGGTGGAGCAGTAGTCCGCGGAGCCCTGTGTTTGGTCGCTTGTTGCTCACAACAGAAAAAACTTCTGGTAAACATTTGGTAGTATACCATTCGGCGTTGATGCTTCTTTGATCTCGTAAGGGAATTGAGGCCAAGTGGCCAGTCAAATTAAAAAAGCTGGCGATCAAAATCTTCCCCCCGCTTCGAGATCGCTTCACTTTGGTAGGCGTTGGTTCATTTTGAAACACCCAAACTGTCGACTGGCGCTTGGTTTCTGGATCGTATTGATAAATCCAGGACTCATCACCTGTTACGATGTCGTAAACACGCCGAGACGAGCCTGCTTCAAATTTGTTCAGCATATCACGGCACCATTCCACCCGGGCCTGCTTCTGAGCGTCGGTGAGGTAGTGCGGCACCCAGCGCGATACTATTCTCCTCACGCGAAGATGCCCGTGTAGAATCTCGTGAACGCTTCCCGATCCAATCTTTAATATGTGCTGAATCTCCTGATATGTAATTCGCCTATTATCTTGGATTAAATTTTTCACTGCTAGCACGTTTTCTTCCGTAATAGCCGTCAAAGGGCGACCGCTTCTTTCTTCATCCCCCAAGGTTGGTCGACCGCGCCTAAATTCGTTATACCAACGATACACGGTTGCCTTGGAGGGGCCTTCATCCATAAATGTCATTTGAAGTCTATCGAACGATTCATCCGGTTTCAGGCGACACTTGAAATCGTAAAAAATCATAGCTCTAAAATGTTCCCGGCGCAGATCCATTTTTCAGTAAGACACGATACTTTGAATTGGCTCGCAAAAAATGTGGAGGGAAATTTTGAAAATGGAACACACATATTTTTACTTACAAGTAATCATATTTTCGAAAAAGATTCTGACCGGCCAGTCTCCCATATATAAAAACTATTTTTCGCAATACTTTCTGAGTGGCCTGGTATATGTAAATTTCAGGACATATTAAAATACACAGAAGTCTGTTACTTGTTTGAATAAGAGCATTACAACTTTTCTGGAAGCTTTGTGGATGGTTCTCTTTTGTGTGAATACAATTTTCTTAAGAAATTTCTTTATAAAATTGAACGTAGGCGAGAGTTTATTTATAATCAAGCTTATCTGAAATCTTTTACACTTTGCCGCAATAAAACCGGGTCACTTGGTTTTCTGGTCCTGGACCGGTCTGGTGATTGTTCCATTATCGTGTGAGTTGTTGATGGATGACCGACAAATTCTGGTGGTCTACTCTCAATTTTGGATATATCGATACGATACTACTTCGATACAGTCGAATTCGTAATTCATGCCCTGACAATAAAGTAGAATATTGGTTGGATGAATTGTCAAATTGGCAGTGATTAGCATCCAACCAATATCCTACTCTGTCATCAAGGGACGAACTTTTGAATTTGCATGTTCCCAATAGTTCGTATCGAAAAATGATAGTAGACACCATGGTGTCATTTCATTACCGGTTCATTAACGGTTAAAGGTTTCTCTGAAGCACGGAATCATCACCGACTATTGGACAATTAGGTGATTCATCCTGTAATGTTGTAACCAGATTGAGTAATGGGGAAATTGGTAGGATTGGAGTCTCATGGTATGGTATTTAGATGGTATTTTGGTTGGACAGTGTCCCCGGAATCGAACGCAAAATCTCTGGATCGAAAGCGCAATGCTCTAACTACTACAACACGGAGGCTGTACTGTGAATGATATGGACAAAGAGCGTTATGTTGTTAATAAAAGAAAATTTTCATGTCAAATTACATTCTCTCTACCTCTATTGCTTGGTGACTATATTGAGAGAAAGGTATACCACAGATAAAAGAGCAAGATAAATCTCTTGATAGCAAATAATACCAGGCGTACTGCCCAGCGGTTTCGCATGTTATAACCTGTACCCGTACTCAGTTCATATCAGAAATCCCATAGAAAAATCCCATTTTCATTATTTCTCAATTGTGTTAATTTTAAACACTATCCATAAAAAAACGGACACAACAAAAAATATTAAGTCGAACCGTTTTCAAGTGATGCTCCATCTGACTGTCTGTCAAGACTCGTTTCCTCACGAACGGATAAAGGTATCAAGTTCAAATTTAAACCCTTAAAACTGTGAAAATTCTAAGCTTCTACCCAGTCAAAAGATACGGCCATTATTATGTCTTAATCTCCTTACATTTATGAACCAAACCAATATCTTTAAAGTAGTTACTTCCAGTTAACCTTAAATAATGAAATTTGGCAAGAAGCTAGAAAGGAAAAAGGCAGAAAGAAAATATCACCATTTTTCACACAGCTTTTCACATAACTGTAACACAACAACACTACCCACCGTTAGATGGCGCCACTTAGTTTCTAAAACGCGCTATTTACTTGATACGCTGCTAGTATGAATAGGCCTATTATATAATGTTATATAACTTCTCCCTCGGGTAATTGTGACCAATTAAAGTGAGTTCCCGTTTTAAGTAAATTCATATAAAAGAGAGGTCAGGTTAGAGTGGACTCGGAGTTGAAGAATTGATATGGTGGATGGACTCGCACTTGGCCGGTTCTTTTTCTCTGTCGATTCCTTTCTCAAGTTGATAATTTGTTTGTAAAGCGATGCAATCTAACTGACTTCATTAGAGAAATTTTTATCTTTAAATTTAAAATAGTTTTGATACGGAGCTAAAAAAGCCAGTGTTTAGCGAGATGAAAATATCGAGTCATTTAGGATCTAATCTAACGGAAAATTATTTTTAATATCTATTCCAACTTTGAAAGACTAAAAGATGAACCTTAAGCGTAAATACACTCTTCTTTGTCGTAAAAATGTTTAAAACTAAAAGGGTACTCATCAACTTTTACGCCGAACATCAAGTATAACAAGCAAAACTTCAAATGGAAGATGAAAATATTTTTTCAAATAAAATTTGAGTAAACTGGATAGAAGTTGAATCACTGTTTTCATAACCCCACCCTAGCCATTGCCGGCAGTAATAATACCCTATCTCTTTAGATGAATGTCATAAAAGGTGACTAAGGCATCGTGAACTTATTCGTTCGTTTTTTATTTATTTATTTATGAATAATTTATGTGTTATTTATGTATTATCATATTTTTCTTCTTTTTGGATAAAACACTTCATAATCATCACTGACATGCACACAACCACACATACACACACACACGCGCAATAGTAGATTTTACATCAAGTGCACAAAACGAACCATTTTTCCGAGACTTTTAGCAGCCCGAGCCGAAGGCGAGGGCTGATAGTAATGTCGTGGATAAAATGGTTTTGTGGACGAGTTATAAACTCTGCTTTTCACTTTGATTGCGAGGAAATAAAACGTAAAAGTACTCTCTAAATGTAACTGAAGAATGAGTTGTTCTGCTTTAGTAAAGAATATGTTGACGCATGGGGGGGTGCAGCAGGCCCGCGCGCAGGGCGTACACCACCGCGATTACTTTTTTGCCCTAGTGCACAAAATTCGATTTTGTGCAGCCTACATCCTGTCCCGTGTGGTGCCGGCAAAGAATAGTACCAGTTCATACATACCCTGTCGTAAGAGGCGACTAAGGGTTATAAACTGGAGGATGAGCAGCAGCATCTTCCTTTGTATCTTACATCTTATTTACTGCGGTCACCTACAACCGCGGTAACAAGCGAGGTGACTATGGTACTTCCCCTCTACATTTTTCCAGCAAAAGCTAGAATTCTGGAGGGAGCTCCCTGTCCTGTAGTGGACGTTTTATGGGATGTTATTATGATGATATCCTGCACAAAAAAGCACTTTCAGAACATGAGAAGTGAAAACTTTATTTTTCATTCATATTCGGTTCATATTCATATTCGGAGAAGATATTTCAACCCAATGATAGAGATGATAACAATCTTACAGATAACGAAGCTTTGCAAGAAGATTTAGAAATAAGGCTTGTGACGCCTACAGAAGTACTAAAAGAAATCAAATCTAACATAAATCCTAAAAAGGCACCTGGATATGACCTAATTACTGGAGAGATCCTTCATAATCTTCCACGTAAAGCCATTGTAAAACTAACAACACTTATTAATGCTGCATTTCGACTAAAATATGTACCTGACATGTGGAAAGTAGCCGAAGTTATTATGATAGCCAAGCCAGGAAAGCCACCTCAAGAAGCGTCATCGTACAGACCAATATCCTTACTACCAATTATATCAAAACTATTTGAAAAATTATTACTGAAAAGATTAAAACCCATTATAGAAACTAAAACTATAATCCCAGATCACCAGTTTGGGTTCAGAGAAAAACACTCTACTATAGACCAAGTGCACCGAATCACAAACATTATTGAACAAACATTAGAAGAAAAGAAAGTTTGTTCTACAATATTCCTAGATGTCGCTCAAGCCTTTGACAAGGTTTGGCACAAAGGATTGATATACAAACTAAGAAAGTTGCTGCCTGTACAGTACGCTGATATATTGGAATCATACTTGTCTAATAGAGTATTTAGAATTAGACAAGAAGACGCATACTCTGAACTATAAGAAATAAAAGCAGAGGTTCCTCAAGGAACTGTTTTAGGTCCAGTCCTGTACCTACTATATACTTGTGATATCCCAGAACTTCAAAATAACACCTTGGCCACATTCGCTGACGATACAGCAATAATGGCCATAGGAGAACATCATGAGCAGGCTACAGAAAAGGTCCAAGTAGCTGTTAACAAAATCAGCAACTGGACAAAAAAGTGGAGAATAAAGTTAAACGAGTCCAAATCGGTTCACATTGACTTCACAAATAAAAAAACACAGTATCACCCAGTGTAAAGTGGGACTGGGCTGGACATATAAGCCGAATGCATCCGCGACGGTGGGCGAGAGTCGTCACTCAATGGATACCACAAAATGGCCAACGCCGCAGGGGTAGACCACGAAAAAGGTGGCGTGACGATTTAGACTCGTACCGTCGCGATTGGCCCGAATTCGCTATGGACCGCGACAGTTGGAGGACCGAAGGGGAGGCTTTTGCCCAGCAGTGGGACAGTATAGGCTAGCGAAAAAAAAAAACACCCAGTGTACATACATGGGAAACCGATACCGTATGAAAACACAGCGAAATTATTTTAGGAATGACCCTTGACACAAAGCTTCGCTGGAAAGCTCATGTCAAGAAGAAAAGAGAAGAACTAGAGATACGTTTTAAGAAGATGTTATGGGTTAGGAAAATATTCCTCTCTGTCAATACACAACAAAGTCATGTTATATAAGCCTTTTGTATCCAGCTTTGGGGCTGCACCAAACAGAGCAATATCAAAATAATACAAACATTTCAGAATAAGGTGCTAAGGGAAGTTGTAAATGCTCCCCATTATGTACGCAATACTGATCTCCATCGGGACCTGAAAATGGAGTTTGTGGCTAAAGTTGTTCGAAAACACGCAGAAGCTCATGTACATAGACTTCTCCATCATGTGAACGTTGAGGCAATTCAGCTCCTCGACAACACAGACATAGTGCGACGACTTAAAAGGACCAAACCCTTTGAGTTAGTGTAATTAGTGTTGTGATAAACTCATTAGTGCATAATATTATAGAAACACAAAAACAATGTGTCTTCCCCTTAAGTAATTAGAGACAATAAGAATAGTGTTATTGAACGCATTCTTAGGCTTAATTGTTTATGTAGTAGTTTAAGTTAAATGCAAATTACTTATTAGCTATACAGCTAGATTGTAATATCAGTAAGATATCTAAGTAAAGGTGTCCTACTTCAATAATAATAAAAAAATCATATTCGGTACAAGTCACTTAAAATTATAGCTGATAAACGCGTTTCTCCAACTGAGGCGACGGCTGAAAATCAGCATTTTTGCTCCCTAAGCAAATCTCTATGCTGAGCCTTGGCCTTTTTGGACCACGGCACTTACATGTACTTACTTTCTTTTTTAAGTAATAGAAACTGTTTTTTATTACACATTGTAAATGTAATTTCCGTTATGTTCAAATAAACGTTAATTCATTCATTCAACTAGAGGATGGACAGGGCAGCAGCGTCCTTATGCGTATTGTACTTTTATACTGCTCTCACCAACAACCGCACCGCGGTTTGTTTTTGGACACATTACTTTAGGATTCACGAGATGAGTGTAGATAAAGTTGTGTATAGAACTGCAACTAAGTAGGTATAAACACCCTCGTGTCACTCTTTTATGAAACTTGCTTCGCTCCGATCGGCTGCGTCCCGCGAGTCTGGGTTTTATACCTCTCATTATGTACTGTGCATAAACTACTATTACATTATGTGGTATGTAATAATGAAATAGTGAACATAATTTTAGCTTGTTACTCAGACCATAAAACTACAGAATTTTCTCTAAGGAACATAGGTTAAAATAAGTATGAAAAAAAATTACCTCCCATAAAAACTGCATCAGCTGACAGCGCAATTAGTATGAGATTTCGACCTATGTTCCTTTGGGAAAGTTGTTCAGTTTCATGGTCTGAACAACATGCCAAAATTATGTTAACTAATAGTGATACATGGATTTACTCACATAACACCCGAAGCAGTATCCTCTTGCTGACTGAAGGCGGGACGCCGTTGGTGGCGATGCAGAGGAAGGCTCCACTCATCTCGCGGTTCACCGCTGTCAAGTTTAGCCAGATGCCGCTCCATTTCGATACTGTAATAATAATATACCATTAATTCTCGTATTGAGGTAGTGAAGTGTGAAGGTAGTGAGGTGTGAAGGTGCCTTTCCATCAACCAATAAGATTGCACTCGTTTTAAGCACAGTTCTAAGCTTGGAAAAGTGAGCAAAGCTATTGGAAGGTAGCTACCTGGTGCAGCTAAGATGGCAAGGCACCAAAAAAGGAAGTAAAAAGAAACTAAAACTGTGGATTCAGACCATGAAAGTGAACAAATCAATCTATTCAAGTCGCGAGTGAATAGGCTTATTCTGGGCAAGCTTGTTCCATTGTCGACCTGATCTCTGCCCTCAGGGCTAGATCGGGATCAAGAGTAAGCCCATCAACCATAGAAAAAACCTTTTGCCAAGAACATAAGCAGAGATACGAATTCGTTTTTATCTAGTTTAGAAACCGCATCATGCGTCAGCTGATTTTGTATGGAATGTCAAATATTAGCATAACGCGCGTATACAAAATGCGCTCCTAGTAAGCGGGGAGAGCCTACATCGATCCGACCTGGTAGTTGGCGCACAGGCATGCGGTACCAGTTTGTACAGCGAGAGTTTTTATTCACCAGAAAAAAAGAATGATTCTGCCCTTGAAACTGAACAACTTTTCACAAGGAACATAGGTCGAAATACGAAAAACCAAATTTGACCTTCCATACAAAATGTGCTATCAGCTGATGCAGTTTCTTTGGGAGGTCAAAAAATTATTTTTGTATTACGATCTATGTTCCTTGGGAAAAGTTGTTCAGTTTCATGAGCAGAATCATCCTTTAATTTTTTTGTGGTGAATAAAAAATCACGCTGTATAGTGAGTGCCAAACCAGCCCTTTTCTGAACCGGTCCGCGCTGGTAAATGGCGCTGGATCTGAAAAGCGCTGGAATTTCAAAAAATGGCTTCATACTAGAACTCCACAGATAGCAATTTATGTTAATAGTTTTATGTGTTAAAATATTTATAAGCCTATTTATGTGTTAAAATATTTATAAGCTCTTAACACTATACGGGGTGTAAGGGACAGCCCTCCGAATACTGAAAGGGCATGATCAGTCAATATAACTGAAAATATTTCAGCGAATAAAACTTTCAGGAAATGAAAGGAAAAATCGGCCTCTCCATACAAAATTGCTAACTTGATTGGACAGTTTGTATGGAGGGGCCGATTTTTTTTTTCGTTTCCTGATAGTTTTGTTCACTGAAAGTAGTTCAATTACGTTGACTGATCATGCCCTTTCAGTATTCGGAGGGCTGTCCCTTACACCCGTTATAGTATTTGACTAAACATTTGAGACTAAAAGACATTTACAAAGATAAAAGAGCTCAAAAGGCTTACTCAGTAATAAAATAAGACTAATAATATTTAAGTCAGTTTTTATGAACAATCAAAATACTTTCAACAAAAGAAATTCGTTGCGTAATTATTTTGTTACAACTCTCCAAATTATAGGATTAAATTACAATTTCTTGGTATTTTATATAGGTAAATGTTACGTAATAGTACATTAAGATGCAAGTGCGCTATTTTGTTGATTACGCTCGAGGCTCGAGCCGCAGTCGAGGGCGTAATGTGCAGAGAGTGTAATGACCAAAGCGCACGCGATTTTGCGACGTTTTTCAACAAATTTGCGAATAAAAACGAGTTAAATGTGCTTATCTTTTTTCCCGAAGGAAAATTAGGAGACAACAAGCTACGTATTTTTCCTTAGGCTTCTACGTTCACCCAATTCTCCAGACTTGTGTTTCTTGCCTTAGTATTTTCTACGTTGAGGAACTACATTAATTACTGTTTTTTTGTTTGTAGGAGTCGATACTTTTAAAAATAACTATATTGAACACAATGTAAACACCACAAATATTTGTAAAAATGGCGCACGCTGCTATAGCGGAATTAGAAAAGACGAATTTGTTGTTACTAAGTTGATTAATATAAATATTTTCATGAAATGAATGTTTATTGATCATATTATTATCGAATAAAATTAATTTCATGAAAATATTATGAATTGTATACACATAAAAACTCCTTGCTCCTTGCCAAAATAAAAACAAAAACGTAAATAAAACACTAGTGCGGTAATATAATGGAAAAAGCACACGTGTTTAATAAGCTGGATTATGGACCTTAATACATTGCAAATAGAGAAAAAATATATGAGAAAATGTGTTGGAAAATATTATTATAGACGATGTTAGTGTAGGATAAAACCCAATAATCTAACATTATTAATGTAAAGAAATCGCAATTTCTACTGAAATATTCATAAAATAATAACATACGTTCTGAAAGTTAACATTTATTTACTTTTATTGTTCTATCTGACAATGAATTTTTATTGGTTTCACTCCCGAAGCGCAGTGATTCTACTCATGTAAACAAGCAACGTTCCCGAATAAAAAAACCTGATTAAGGTGATCTGTGAGGGCCAGCTTAGCCCCGAACGCAACTAGATAGAGCCACTACTGCAAATATAAGGTTTTATTTTTTAATGCAATAAGTACCAACTATATATGTGCAAAAAGTTGATTAGCGTAAATTTCATCGTGCAACTTCAACGCCTAACAACAATTTCGATACGAGAAATATCTCCATATGTCCACTAAAGTCAATTACTCTCGTCAGTCCGTGTTTACATGAGTACGATCACTCACGCATGCACACAAAGCACAACCGTACAGTTTTCACCGCAGGCCCACAATCGTAATATTGAACCAAAAATTGCTAACAAAAATTGTACTTTCAGTACATTAACAGTATTTTTGTATTAATTAGCGAAAAATTTAACTAAAAATAGCAGTATTCGTTCGTTTTTCAACAGAATTTTATGTCCCGCGTAAGAATGCAAGTCATTTGAATTTTTGTATGGAAAACGGATCATCTTAAGGCTGATTTTCCGCTAGTGCTATACGAGGAAGCTAAGCTGTGAGCTGGAAAATTCCAAGGAATAGGATTGCTCCATTTGACAGCGCATTTGATAAACTAGGTAAATGGCGTCATCCTATTGGTAATAATGGTCCCAGCTCACAGCTTCCTTCATACAGCACTGGTGGTAAAGCAGCCTTAGCTATCGAACTATAAGAGTTTACTATTATTTTAGAGCTGAATTACATCCCTTTCTAACAAAGGGCAGAATGCGCGAGCTAGAACGGAGCGGATTCGCGCTGTTTTACGTTATTCGCTCATTTTTGCATTTTTCTCAAAATCTATACCCATAATATAACTTATAAAACAGCTATATTATTTTGTATAATAATAGGTCTTTACCTATGAAATTGCCGAAATTTTCTTACAGATTAATGAGATCATAAGTCCTATAATTCTAATGCAATTTTTTTCATTTGTCTTATATTTGAAAGTTGACTTCAAGGTTATCAATTTACGCATAAAATAAAGTTTTTATTTTTAGTTTGATATATAAAATTAAAGGTTCGAAAATTGTTCGTCTTAAATGTCGTCCGATTTCATCATTAGAATTGTTATATTTTTTTATAGATAATATTTTTCGAGAATTAAGTTTAAGCTTCTGTTAGCTTAATGTCTTCCCAATAATGCTTAAAAAAATAAAATAAATTGGATTTATAATTCCTAAGAAAAATGCAAAAATGTTAGTACTGAAAATTGAGTTTACCTAAAATTTGCCATACAAAACGGCAATTTCATAGGTAAAGACCTATTATATGAATAATGTGTAAATGTTTTGGTACATAGATTAATGGGTACCTAAGAAAAACGGTTTAAAAGCAAAAAGCAGAGGTAACTTTGGATTTTTTTATGGCGTACGAAATATATTTAATCGTGTTTCAGAGTCAATCATATTATTGTAAAGATGCTTAATTATCACATAATTTTTTTTCACGGCCATATATTCATCACTTTTCATTAAAAACCTGCTCAAGTGAAGCGTATTTAGCTCTTATCCCCATAATCTGTGCTATAAGTGACAGTGATCAGGGCCTTCGGCTTTACGCACCTTTCAAAGCACAGGAAACACGAGCTAGTTTACATTGCTCCCACCGGGAACCGAACCCAGAACTTTAAAATCGAGTGCCACGAAGGCTGTTCATTCATGTACACACGACCGCACATCAGTAGAAACACTTTTGGACCTTATGGCGTGGTAATAGAGTTGAAAAAGTTTCTACCGACAAGCGGTTGACCGTACTTTATTTTTACAAAATAGTTATTTTTAAAGATTCGACGATAGTCGTAGTAAAGTTACTATCGAGTGGATCATGTCGTTGACATCAAATAATAGAAAAATACTTTACAATAACAACGTTGAAATTGTTTGCAATCATAATTAATTATTTTGCTAAAATATAATATTCCCTTCCTTTAGGCAAGAAGAATATATTGTACTTACTCGTTTGTTTGATAGCATAACATGGAAGGTATTAAATCTTGATTGCGCCTAATAAATTTCGGAGGCAGCCTATTACCATTCCTTATATGATTTCTTGCTTCCAAAACTCGTTCCTAAGATATCGTTCAAGTTTCACGTTTAATTATTTAATAATAATAATTTTGATTGCTCTCACACATAAAAAAGATATAGTTACAAAACTATAAGTAGGTGTAGAAGCTATTTTGGACAATTTCTATGGATGGTGTGAGAGCCTGGTGTCTGTACTAGGTTGATGCTGTATGTCAGATCCCCAGCTCTCGCCCCTGGAAATTTGCTCATTCAATATAGAATCTTGAACGTCGCAGAATACTTAGTCTAGGCAACGAAGCGGATCGTTGAATGAAGACCCCCGCATTAAATCCTCAGTCGATGAAATTTGCTGGGGTATTACACTATATGAGACAAAACTTCTATAAAAAAAAAAAAATTCGGTACTTTTAATTTTTCCATACAAAAATTACAAAAAATGTATGAAAAAATTAAAAGTACCAATTTTTATTTTTATTTTTTTATAGAAGGTTTGTCTCATATGGTGTAATACCCCAGCAAAAGTTCATCGACTGAGGAATTAATGCGGGGGTCAACTGCTTCGTTGCCTACACTAACTATGCAAATAGAGCGAGTCTACTACCATTTCGGATCGTACTACGACAGCGTAAAAGATAGCCCAATAAAGACGACACCCGCGGTCTAGTAGTTAGAACATTCAGCATTCGACAGGTAAAAAAATTTACTTTGTGAGACTTTCCGCAGTTTGGTTAGGACATTACAGGTTGAGGTCCTGATTGTCCGAAAAGTAAGGCGGTTCCGTGTTTCGGCAGGCACGTTATACTGTTGGTATGGGCTTCTATTGATAAAAACAGCCGTTAGATAAACCTTGTCAGAGGCTTTTAGCAGCTTAATAATTTTGACACTAAAGTAGGGCCAACGAAAGAAGTCCGTTTTGACGTTTTCTTATCACAAACACACAGGGTTCATTTTCCTTTGCAAGTCGTAATTTCTCATTCTTTTGACAGCAGCTGTCAAAATGGACCTATTACGATGGCGATTGCCTCACTTTAAGGTTTATGAGGTTCTGGTTTTTCATACAAATTCAAGGGATGTGGTGTTGGCGGTGATCACTCCGCATACCTTGGACTGCCATGCGAACTGACGAGACCTTATTAAAAGAACTTCACATCCCCAGGTGGTTCTCCACTATACAGAGTTATTTTTTTATCACCACGGATATTTCAAGAGGTGGTTTTCAAGAGGTGGTTTTTCCGACTTCCCATACAAAATATGCTGTCAGCTGTTGTTTGTATGGGAAGTCGAATATATTTTTCGTATTTCGACCTATGTTCCTTGGGAAAAGTTCTTCAGTTTCATGGGCAGAACCAGCTCTTAAAATATTCAGGGTGATAAAAAAATAAGGATGTATTCCGAAAGCATGCCTTCCGCTTCTTCAGACACATTGTGTGGTCTTCAAGGCATTATCTGAAGAGGCAGATCAACTTTGGCAAAATGGAAGGCAGACGTGCTCAAGGTAGGGCACCTACGAGATGTTCATATACAGCGAGGAAAGGGCGGCAACATGCAGTGTGCGGTCCACAAGTCATATAATCGCTGTCTTGGGAAGAAAACTATTTGATCGCGATCCTCATCCAGTGAGGGACCGAGGAAGAAGAATACAAATTGAACCTAAAAGAAAATAACGAAGTCTTAGAAAAAGTGTCAAGTTCATTTCATTTGGTACGCCATTTAGACATCTCATTAATAAATCTTGGAAAATTTTCAAATATTTATTTACAAGATAATATTCCCGAATTTCTTTGTAATGAGAATAAATAATTAATTTGTAAGATAGAACATGTAATACCTGAGATTACACTTAATTATCTGCAAAGCGGCACGGTAAGTAAGCGCACGCCACTTCATAATTGGATTCTGCTAGTATTATTGCCAGCGCTATTTCCCCTACATCAAGGTACAGTCAAGCTCGCATACTATTGAAAACCAAAGTTTTTTTTTAACGTAAAAAGTAAGCAAGCGAGCTAGTGGGCCACCTGGTGTTAAGTGGCCACCACCGCCCATAGCGCTCACTGTCTTATTAGTAGCAAAATTGAAACTAACAAGACAGCAAGGCGCGTTGTCCACCCTGAGAACTAAGATGGAGTGTCTTAAGTGGACTTTACAGTTCTTATTTCAAGCGCTCTTTTCTATGTGCTAGAATCGCCCTTTTTGTACTTTTTGTTACTTCCCCCGCTTACTGACACCACTTCAACTGATTTGTTTTCTATAAATATTATAGTAGGTACACTCAACAGCACATCAGTAGAAACACTTTTGGACTTTATGGCGTGGTAATACAGTTGAAAAAGGTTCTACCGACAAGCGGTTGACCGTACTTATTAGATAAGGTAAGAGCGGAGAATGCAGTTGAATTTCCTACTGCATTCCTTCTTTCATCATCATATTTAGCCCACATTCCATCCACTGCTTGGGTTAAGGCCTTCTCCTCTCTTATGCTACTCTTCAAGGTCCTGTGCAATCCGTCTAGTTTTGCCTCACATCTTTATAATGTTGGTCAGGCCCATCTTTACCAATGGTCAAATTGGGCAAGCGACCAGGGCCCCGAGATCCATGGGCCCTGACTGGGCCATGACTCCTTAGTCGCCTCTTATGACACCCACGTTAGAGATGGGTTGGTACTATTTATTGCTGGCACCGGAGAAGGGGCAACAGCATCTTTCTGAGTATCGTACTATCTTACATACTGCGGTCACCAACAACAGCGGTCGCCAGCCGCAACGCTTAGCAGCGTGGTGACTATGGTAAATCCCCTCCTAAGCACCAATCGTTTTTGCTAGAGTTCTGGAGGGAGCTCCCTGTCCTGCAGTGGACGTTTCATGGGATGTTATGAATATTTTACCTGATTTTCCCTCAATAGTTATAGCAGCAGAGTCCTCCCGTCGCCAAGTGATGACTGGAGGAGGAGTGCCGGAAGCAGCACAGCGTAATGTGACGTTGTCTCCCTCACGCACCAGCACTTCGCCGCTGCTGCCCGTGTCTTCGATATCTGGAGGTACTGTAGGAAAGAAAACATAATTATGATTATTATTGAGGACCAGCCTGTATAGTGCAGGCAACGAATAGTACAGCCCGTCTCTAACCTTGGGTGTTGTAGCGTTTCAGATGTTAGTTGTTAAGCTCTTTATTTTGGCTCGCCAACGCACCACCACGTTGCACAACCTACTCGCTGTACGGTCGATTGCAGACTGAGTATGAGTGCTCGAGACAAAGGCAACTTCCGACACTACAGGTGTCGTAAAAGGCGACTAAGGAACCAAAGGAAGGGCAGCAGCGTCCTTCTGTGTATCGTGCCATCTTACATACTGCGGTCACCAGCAACCAGAACAAAACAGAAAGGTTTTAGAGTGGTGACCATTAGCCGCTGGATGCGAGTCAAGCAGGAGAGGTTGTCGAGGAGATTCTTAGGCAAGACTTTTAGTCAGCAGGGGAAGTGTTTTGGTTCATATGATAATAACCAAGATGAAAAGTGAGATATGAATTAAGTAAATAGGTATAATAACTTCCGAGAAGCGAGTTCGCGTGTAACTGAATACCTACATATAAAATAAAGGTATCTCTTACTGCTAGAACAACAGGTAAATCAAGATATTTTAGAGTTGCTACGTGGGTAGTAGTGAAAAACGTATAGCACCAGCACGTATAAACCTTACACCGTCGAGCAAAAACTGAATAATATGACAAAATGTGTTATTCGTGCCCCATCGCTGTTGTACTTGTACTTGTTGTTTATTTTGTGTACGACGAAGACGTGAACAGAATAATTTTAAGGTTAAGAGGGTGTTTCACGACATTTACGAAAACTTACACTGTAGATTCAGACCATAAAACTCAACAACTGTCCTTAAACCTAGACATAAGCTTCCCTAGCCAACCTGGAAGGCCCTAAATAGACTGCGCACCCAGGTTGGGAGATGCAAAGAAAACCTGAACCGGGAAGGCCTACATAGAAGAGTAAAAACATCTGCGACTGCGGTGTGATGCCACAAACTATGTCCCACCACACAGCATGCGCATCATGCCTTACATTATGCCCGCTAAAGGATCTGTACAAGGCCAGGCCAAATGATATCCGCGTTGCCGAATTTATGCCCTGGTCTAAAAAAACCCGCCAAGTGCGAGTCGGACTCGCGCCCTAAGGGTTACGTACCTATCTACCATATCATATACTAAAAGCTTTTGCTCTTTGATTTTAAAAACTCCGCGACCATCCAACTTGACCCCTCTTTTATAGAAAAGTTCTTGAAACGGGAGCTCACCTTAATTGGTTACTATTAGTTGTGAGAAAAATTTAAATATTTAATGATTTTAGACTTTTCCCTTTATTTGTACTGTGAGACCTAGCTTCTTGCCAAATTTCATAATTTTAGGTCAACGGGAAGTACCCTGTAGGTTTTGCTTTGTTGCATAAATGTATGGAGATGAGGACATAAAAAGCCATATCTTTTGATTGCGTCGTTGTGAACAATTGAAATTTTCAGATCTTGTGTACTTTATGAATCTTAATATTCGTTATCAATTTCAACCTGATACCTCTTCTCGTTCGTGAGAAAAAGGGTCTTGACAGACAGACAGACGGACAACAAAGTGATCCTATAAGGGTTCTGCTTTTTATTTTGAGGTACGGAACCCTAAAAGTATGAGTTTTGATATTGACACGATAGAAGAATCAAATCAAATCAAATCAAATCAAAATCGTTTATTCATTGTTGGATATTAAAATCTCTTAATGACGTCAGCTAAACTAGAAGAAGAATAACAACTGACCCTGAGAAACAATGGCAGAAAAATGATGAAGTTTCTATGTTTTTTTAACAGACTATGCCGGAACGTGTCACCAAAGGAGATAGAAAATAAGGGATGTTTAACCTTGAGTCACGTAGACAGTGTCCTTTCGTAGAAAATAATCGGAGCAAATGCGAGTCAGACTCGCGTGCTAGGTAGCTTTTGGCCTTTAATTATGAAAACTCCGCGTCCACTCAAATCTGACCTCTCTTTTCTATGAATGTACTTGAAATCGGAGCTCACCCTAATTGGTTATAAGAAAAGTCGTAATATTTAATTGCTTTAGACTTTTTTTTTTACTTTTGCTGTGAGACCTAGCTTCTTACCAAATTTCATGATTAAAGGGAAGTAAGTACCCCATAGATAGGTTTTAAATTAATAGAGATGGGGACAAAATGACCGTATCTTTTGATTGTGTTGTTGTAGAAGTTTGAAAATTCCACATCTTCAAGGGTCCGTGGACTTCTGTTGAATATTATATCAATTTGATACATTTACTCGTTTGTGAGAAAAAGGGTCTTGGCACTCAGAAAGAGCCAAATAATTTCTTGCTCTATCCCTTTTTTTTCAAAAGCAAATCTGCTATATGTCTTTCTGATGTGAGTGAAACAGAATATATCCATTATCCAGTAGCGTTGTTTCCTTCTCTCCCTACTTGAAAGGATAGGTAATGTCACCTCGATTTAGCTTAGTATACGATGCTTCACTTAGCAAACCGTCAAGTGCAATATATTCGAACGGCGTTAATGCATCCTACTTTACGTATGTGGATACTGTCTTCTCGTTTATTGAACACAAGGGCGCTCCGGTTTCTCAGTATACTCATAGAGTAAACAGTCGCACAGAACAGTTAAGCTGAATAACTTCATAATTTCAACTAAACGCCAGTTTATACTATTTATTCTGTGTTTCAGCTTCAAAATATTCATATACTATTTATTCACCCAGCCGAAATTTAGAACATAAATGCATAAAAAAAGAACGTGGAACGAAGAACATTTTTGGAAAAGGAAATTTTGGGAAAGGAACGTTTTGGAAACATTTCTTATTTACCAAGTGTATAAGTAGATAGTTATCGTCACAGAATAAATTAATAACACCGATAAGAGTACGTCAAGCTTGACATATTCGACTTTGTAACGCGCTTATCACCGTCAGTGTACCTACAGACGGAAGTCGCACTGCGAGTGTCAAGCTTGACGTGCTCTTGGTTGTACCAATCATATTATCGTTGCACCATCAGACCAGTGGCTAGAATCCACGCGTAACCCTGTATGACCAGATTGCTTTCTTCGATTTATCTAAACAGATGTCACCTCAATAAGGCGCACAATGCCCTATTTACTACGCTAGTGGAACACTAGTTAATGCAACAACGTGTTTTACTTAAGCGTATGCAGATTTCCTCGCTTCTTAGAGCTCCTGGCGTGGAGTATTGTAGTACTACTGGTATAAAGTATTATTAAATTATATCCACAATTGAGATAGTGTATTGATTAAAGGCTCTTATTATAATGTAGTATCGGCTAAGTAACGTCTAATGGCAACTAACTGTTTTTGAACACTGCCGGACTTCCTGTTCTCGACTTATTCCGATGGTTTTTACGGAGTTGGCTACCTGACTAGTTTTTACAAAGAGTTACTGTCATCTGACCACTGCAACGCCACCTAGAGGGCAAACCAGACGTTTACTATTATGTAATCTGTGACCAGACCCAATAAAACTTTAATCATCTTTGCCAGGATAATTGCCAACCTGGCTGTTACAGTATCCAAGCCACCAAATGGCCTCCGATTTAACGTGTCTTCCGAAGCGCGGAAGCGCTGTTGTTGTTGTGCCAGCGGTCACTCATCCAGATTCTGATCACGGCTAACATTGCTTAACTCTCGTTATCGGAAGGAATGAGCAGCTACCACTCGGCCATGAGTTCTACATTCTACATTCTGAAGGACATTACCCTATACTATTAAACGAGCAATATTTATAATATTTTTGTAATCGGTTTCTCGAAAACTAGTATACAGGGGTTTTTGGGGGCAAAAAATCGATCTAGCTAGGTCTCATGTCTGGGAAAATTCGTTTTCACCGTCTTTTTAAATATTCTTAGCGCGTTTCAGTGCGTTCAAGAAACTTACAGCGCCATCTGTTGTTGAGTAGCATAGCTTGCTCACCCGATGATATTTTAATCATACAGAGCATAGCTTGGTCGGCCAGGTACTTGTCAGTTATACTGCGTTCGGCATTCTACCTTCAATCCTAATATGACTACCTGACGAGCACTCTATGCAAATACCAGGTTATCTTGCAGGGAATTTCTGAATAGAAATTTCATTTACGCTGCGAAGTTCCTTTTGTTTTTCAAACAATGTTGCTTTAAAGTTGTTGTTCTACAAAGAAGTCTGTTTTGTTAGTTTTTTGCTCGCTATTTGTTTTGTTGTGAGAAAAATGTTCTGTCGGACTTTGAGTGAATAAACTCAATGGTAGTTTGAGTTGAATGCGATGAAAATTCGTTTTCTGCATTTTTATTATCAATTTACTTCATGTGACTTCACTATCATATTTTTTTTTATATGGGAAATATTTCACACAAACATTTATCTGATATTAAACTTAAAAAAAAAAAACATTGTTACTAAGACCATGAAACTGAACAACTTTCCCCAAGGAACATAGGTCGAAATACGAAAATCAATTTTTGACCGCCCATAGAAACTGCATCAGCTGATAGCGCATTTTATATGGGAGCTCAAATTTGGTTTTTCGTATTCCGACCTATGTTCCTTGGGGAAAGTTGTTCAGTTCCATGGTCTGAGTAACGTGCATACACGATCCGAAACGGCGTAGACTCGCTCTATTTGCATTGTATTCAACATGACATTCAGTAAGTATTCTGTAAAGAATCTACATTGAATAATACTATCTGAATCTAAAATTATGTTCACCATTTCATTAGGACCTTATAGTAATATTGTATGGTAGTAGTATGAAAAGGTTGTCTGGAAAAGATCTCTCCTAGAGATAAAAACTACTTTGTCGCCTTAGATTTAAATCTTTCGTTTTTTGAATGTTAATGTGTTGTGTGTGTGTTACAAAAGTATTTATCGTTAATCTCTGTTATGCTTGCCCAGCTCGGGAGTCGAACCTGCGACCTAAGCCGCAAAAATTGGGGTCACTACCCATCGCGCCAACAGGCCAACAAAATTAAGTCGCTGTTCTTCAAACTTTGCGATTGTATGAGATTCCACCAAGGACCTCTTTGATTCGATCGGAAAAGAAACTATGCTAAATTATTTTACTATGGGATGACATCTGTCAGCATGTCCTAAATTGCCATGTCACATCATCATCGAGCATTGTGAAATATTCCAAATAACCCTACCAAATTAATAAAACGACGTTCTTGTGATGAATAATTCTTTAATCCGCCTTCTATGACCCTTATTACTCTGTGGATTAACCCTACTTTAGTAGCAAAGACTACGAGTTGCTACGGCGTAGAGCTTACAAAGTATAAGTAAAAGCAGAGTAGACTCTAAGCTCATAAAGAATAGAAACATGTCTACTGAATATATATCTGGTCAAACATAATGCAAAGTCAGAACCCAGGTTTGAGGCTCCAACCTTGATGTGACTAGCTGTTCCCAATTTTCCATAATGGAGTTTCTTTAGGGAACATTACCACCTTGGGAATATTTCCGGTAACGGCCCATAACCACAGCAAACAGGTCAGCTCTTGTACAAAATAATCAAGGACTACAACCAGGAACCTATATCAGATGCACCTGTGTGATCATAGGCTCATTTACTGATCTGATGTCACGCAAGGTCTGAGGCTTCAGCTTGGTGATTGCTACGCGTTGGTTCTTCGTAACAGGTCAAATAGACAAGAAGTACTTACCAGATATGTGCAGTAGATGCATCTGTGTGATCATAGGCTCTGTCAGCTGATGTGACGTCTCGCAAGGTTAGCGCCCAGGTCTGAGGATCCAGCTTGGTCATAGGTCATAAAGTCAAGGAGTATTAACCAGACACATATAGTAGATGTGTCTGTTTGATCATAGACTCCGTGTTGATCTGACACATATATTGCTCTCCGTCGGCTAATCTGACGCCATGCAAGGTCAGCGCCCTGGTCTGAGGATACAGCTTTGTGATTGCCAAGCTATGGATCTAGATTACATATCAAATAGTCAAGGAGTACTAACCAGAAACCTGCAGCAGATGCGTCTGTGTGATCATAGGCTCCGTGTTGATCTGACACATGTACTGCCCTCCGTCTGCTGACCTGACGTCACGCAAGGTCAGCGCCCAGGTCTGAGGATCCAGCTTGGTGATCGCCACGCGGTGGTTCTTCGTGATCACATGAGGTCCGACCGTGAGAAGTGTTTGGGTATCAACACGCAGCCACGCAACCTGAGTGAATTAAAATACGTAGGTTAGAATAACATTTTGAGGGAACAATTATAATCTGTGTAATACAGGGTGTTTGGATAAACAGAGTTCCTTTCAGGAGGTAACTCAGTGTCGTTTATTAAACAACTTTTCTTATGGGTCCCATGTCGACATGTCGATAATTTTGTTATCATTTCCCATAAAAAATGAGCCTCACCAAAAAGTAAGTAAGTATATTGCTCTGACTGAACTGTTTGTTTATATTTATAAACCTTATTTCACATACGCACGGCAACAAGCAAATGAAAAAAAAAACAGTATAAGCTAAATAATAAACCAAAATATAACCAAAACTATGCTAATTAAAGTCCGATTTTGTATTGTGTACTACTATTTTCTATTTTGATCTCTTACCTATTATAATGTTCCTTTTTATTCTTGATCATGATAATGTTTTTAGTTATTGAATATCACATAATTCTTCTTAGTTATCTGTATTAATATTGTATCAGTATATATTTGCATCATTGTAATTGTCTCATGTGTAAGTTGTGGTTACCTATAATTGGATGTACATATATATAAGATCCTTTTTTTTTAGTGTATAAAACTTTTGTTTGATATGTATTATCTGTTGGTGATCCTAATAAAGAAAATAAAATAAAATAAGCTGAGCAAGCGCTACGCTGCAATACCCGAAACCAGAGATCCGTTCAAGTTCAAACTGTTTCCACCGACGTGCGCCCGAGTGTACCTAAATTACACAATTTTTGAGAGCATTTTCGATAGTGGTGGGAGAGATGACGTCATCGCTCAAAAAATATGTTTCGACCAGCTGAAAGTGAACGACTATGTCTTAATTACCTCAATCATTTTCAAAGGCAGCAAGCAAAATTTTTCTTGAAATTTTCTTCAATTTATTGGAAAATAAATGGTACAGCAGCACTGCACTTACTTTCTCGCTATATACGAGAGTCATTATTCCCCACCACAGTGTCCCCACCGGCATTCGAATCCAGAACTTCCGGATCAAGATCCGAATGTTCTAACTACTAGATTATAAAGGGCTGCGGATAGTAAAGAGTAAATAAGGACCAAGTGCAAACTTAAGTTTGTGATTCCATACAAATATTATGGAAATACAAACTTAGATACACTGGATTTATGAAAAATGTTTAAATAAAATATGCAGTCAGGAAAATCACCAATTTAGAATTCCAATTTGAAGCATTAAAATAAGCTCATTGAAACCGATTTTGAGTAAATCAAATTTTAAAGTTTTAGTAGTAAGGCAACACCCCTTATATGAACTTCCACAGACCAATGGATCCTGCCGAAAGATACCTTGCATGGAGGTTCTTAGTCATGCAAAGTTTCATAAAGATCGTTTGAGCCGTTTTTGAGCAAATTTCAATTTTTAATTTCCTTGGTATGATAGCTACCCCCAAAAAGAGAGCCAGCAAAAAACCACTCAGTATCCTTCGATGGATTTACAAGAAAATCTTATATTTAAAATATGGTGTCTAGTCGTTTAGCCGCTAGCCAAAGCGTGACGGACAGACCTACCGACGGACCGACCGACCGACCGACCGACGGACGGACATTTTTGGGAGACTTGCTTTTTATGATGTATAAGTGATATAGATCACATTTTTGAGAAAATTAGAAAAACTTTTTTTTTCACGAATAACAATACCTTTCTCGCTCCGCTCGAAAGTAAAAAAGGTAAACATATTGGGTCTTACTACAAAAAAGTTAGACATTTGTTGAATACTTGATTAGAAAAATGCGCACAAAATAACTGGCTATGTCAGTTGATGCGCAGAAGTCAAGTCATAAGAAAATAAGTCATTTTTGACTTCTGCGCATCAATGACATAGACAGAGTTTTTGGTACGACCTTTTTAATCAAGTGTTCAACAGATGTCAAAATTTTTTGTAGTAAAACGGTGGGTCTTACTACAAAAAAGTTAAACATCTGTTGAACACTTGATCAAAAAAAATCGTACAAAATAACTCTGGCTATTTCATTGATGCGCAGAAGTCAAAAATGACTTATTTTTTTATGACTTAACTTCAGCGCATCAACTGACGACATAACCAGTTATTTTGTGCGATTTTTTCGGGCAAGTGTTCAACAGATGTTTAACTTTTTTAGTGTTTTTCGTCGGGTTGGTTAGTATGTGAAATACTTTTTTTTATGATTGTCCGATACGATACGCAGAAAGCTGCTTCACGCTTATCCTCCGGTTAAGAAGTTTATTCGCCTTTTACGACACTCACTGGTACAGATGGAAACAATTTACAAGCCAAAAGCCTTCTTTCTTTGTCAAGAGGCCAAAACGTGCCTTCTTTTTCCTATCGGTGTAGGCAAAACCACAGTCCTCCACCTGCTACGATCTTGACATACTTCCCTAGCTTCATCTCCTTTCATCAATCCTTTCATACACGGTCGTCGCTTGAGGGTACTTTTAAGCTGGCCTTTATTTAGAAAGTTATGAATTTGGTCTTAGAACATTCGCCAAGGCTTTCCCCTTCCAACGTTTCCACTCACTCTTGCCTAGAGATCGCTTTTCTCAATCTTCGTTCATTCATCCTCCCTACATGACCAACCAAATCATCTTAGCTTTTTTTTTTCAATTTTATTTACAACATTACCTTGTAATAATCAAAATTAATAAAAAATTTGAAAGCCTACTTTGAGAATCCGGTAATATCTAATTCCAGGTTAAATGAAAATCCTTTTCCAATGGAAAACATGCTCCGCTCTACAAATCACGTAATTCGACTGGAGTCAAATTACTTGAGAGACTGTTTCAATTATTTAATTGATCTCAGTTCGTTAATGATTACTTGTATTTTAAATAGGTTGAGTTATGCTAAAATTTCCGTTACCTATTTCATGGTTGAGTGTTTTGATTGAGAACCAAACTGTTTCATATAATGGTTTGTTAATTTGGAAACAAAAGCCAAAATTTTCCTACACTGTAAATGAGAAGAAAATCATAAATGAATGATATTTAATTGCAGACACATTTTTTTATCATTTTGACCTATGGAAAGTTGTTCAGCTTCATATTTAGAGCGACTACCCGAAAGGTTTGCAGACATATTTTATTTGCTGTATTCAGAACACAAACAGTCATACATTAACATATTTATGAAAGTTACACAGCAAAAAAGACCTGGAGGTTCATAAAAGATGAAATAAAAAATATTTAAGTTTTCACTTCTGCCGGGAGTGCCGGCAGAAGTGAAAACTTAAACATCAACGTTGTGCATTTTTGAGTATTTTGGAATGGTTAGGGAATAATTTCGCACGAATTGTTTTATTTATCATTATAAAAGTACATAAAATATTCATTTATTGCGCTATCGTAGGCTAACATGACAATTTATATTACTTTATAGACAATCTTCGTCAGATCTGACGCGCCGCTAAAGAAGTTTTCACTTCAAAAACAAAATAGTAGATTTTACAACAAGTGCACAAAACGAACCATTTTCCGGAGACTTTTAGCAGCCCGAGCCGAAGGCGAGGGCTGATAGTAATGTCGAGGATAAAATGGATTTGTGGACGAGTTATAAACTCTGCTCTTCACTTTGATTGCGAGGAAATAAAACGTAAAAGTACTCTCTAAATGTAACTGAAGAATGAGTTGTTCTGTTTTAGTGAAGAATATGTTGACGCGTGCGCGGCGCGCGGGGGGTGGGGGGGGGGGGGATACAGCAGGCCCGCGCGCAGGACGTACACCACCGCGATTACTTTTTTGCCCTAGTGCACAAAATTAAACTTTGTGCAGCCTATATCCTGCACAAAGAAGCACTTTCAGAGCATGAGAAGTGAAAACATAATAAACTAATTGCTTAGATTTAATAACATTCTTAATCTTGTTTAAACAATCGTGGAAACGGTCTACACTAGACAAATTTTTATTGTAAGATAAGAAAACTCATCTGTAAAAAGTATGTTAAGCATAATTAGTACGGGCAAAACTTATAGCGAACAATGGTCTTGGACGAATACCCTAAGAGTTATCCTATATTTTGGAGAAAAAATTCATATCAGGCCAAATTTTTGTAAACGGCTTTTAAATGCAATTTTAAGACTATATTTTTGATCCACCCAAATTTCAAACTGGAAGGTAAAATTTCAATTTCCATTTTTTTTTGTTGGATTTATTTTTTATTCTATATGTTAAGGGACGTTAATGAAACAAAAGCATTGCTGAACTAATCTGATAGCATTTTTATTATATAGGAGGATTATATACTAAAAAAAAGATAAAAATAAAGGTAATTAAGTGTGAAGTAAATTATATTTATAGCATTTTTGCTCTTCTTTTGTGGAATTTATAATACCTTTATTAATATTTTTTTAAATCATGCGTTCGTAAATTTGGGTGGATTACTAATGAATTATTTTATAGACCACCTAATCTAATTTTTGACGAAAAAAAAATGCTGATATGAATTTTTGTTGAATCTTCATACTGTGAAATTGTTTGGCTCTTACGCTAGAAGGGAATGTTGCGGGATAAGAAAGTTTATATTTTGCAAGAGGTTTTTTTATGTCACAAGTGGCTAAACGAGCAGGTGGGCCACCTGATGGTAAGTGGTCACCACCGCCAATAACACCCAGTGTATTATTAGTGAAATAATTAAACACTAATAAGACAGCAAAGCGCGTTACCAACCCTGAGAACTAAGATGGTATGTGTCATGTGCAAGTAATTTCCCTGGCTCCCTTGCCCTTCAAACCGAAACACAGCAGTGCAAACACTGCTCCTTCACGGTCGAAAAAAGCAAGAGGGTGGTACTTCCCCAGACGGACTTTGCACAAAAGCCTTAAAGTTACCACACTTTTTTGGACAACTTACCACATTTTTTACAATTTTGATGAGGAAAATACTATCGAGACAAATTCTTCTACTACAAAGCGAAGGTATTTTAAAATAAAATCTGGATGCGGCACCATACACCCTGTATATCTGTCGCTGCAAAATCCACCTGTTATACTTTGTTCCTTTCGAAGAAGCGTCACAAAATCACACAAGCATCTAAATATAATAATTTATTATACCGTCAGAAATTCACTTGCAAGGGTAGGGTATACATAACTGTCAGTCTACAAAGCTAACTCAGCAATTCTTATGACATTTGAACATTGTCCTGCTTGCCGTTTCGCGAAAATTGCTTTCCTTTGCCGTCCGTCCCTTCCAACCAGTCTCATGATTCATATGACGCGTTTTGCAGACTCTGGGACCTGAGAATTGCCCTTAGGTACGAATATGTACGGTCATAGATAACAGAAAGTGGGGAGATTGGACAATCTACCTACAATCTTGATCGAGAACGTGATTATCCACAATATTCGCTTATAAGAATTGCACAGGACTAAACTTTTGAAGAAAATTTCTAGGGTTCTAGCTGATTTTGTAACTGTGTGCACAGTGATGTGTTTGAGTACCCACGCGTATTTAATTATGGAATTAACTGCCTTAATGTAATGGCTTGCCGTCTCTCTAGAACTTTGTTGCCCTATGTGTACAGTGACGTGTTGAGCAGGCACGCTTACTCAATTATGGCAATGTATGACCACTGTGCAGAGCTCTTAGCCGCCTTTACGCGGCGGATTATCATCTGTCTTGTATTTTATTGCTCTGTGTGTACAATGATGTATGTTGGGCCGGCACGCATATTCAATCATACTCAATCGTGGCCAAGTACTCGTATGCCCGAAGGACATAGATTTTAGCTGACTTAACGAAATCTCTTAGGGCCTCCACATTATATAATTGCTATAGAGCAACGCGTACAAATAGTAGTGCGCGTCTTTTTTGCGCGATGTGTGTTGAGCAGGCACGCGTACTTAATTATGGCAATGTATGCTCAATGGACATACTCGTAGAGCTCTTAGATGCCTCAACGCACAGGATTGTCACGTCTCTAGAATTTTATTGCTCTATGTGTACAGTGATGTGTGTTGAACATGCATGCGTATTCAATTATGGCAATGTATACCCGATGGTCATAGAGGTCTCAGCTGCTTTTTTCGCAATCGCTATTCTCACGTCTTTCTAGAATTTTGTTGCTCTGTGTGTACAACGGTGTATGTTGAGCAGGCACGCGTACTTAATTATGACAATGTATGCTCACTGGGCGTACTCGTAGAGCTCTTAGCTGACTTAACGCAACGGGTAATATTATATATTCTTTGGCACCGAGCAGTCGCGTCATTAGAATTTTGTTGCTCCGTGTACAATGTTGTATGTTGAGCTGGCACGCATACTCAATTATGGCAATGTATGCTCGATGGACATAAAGCTCTTAGCTTCCTTAACACAATGGCTTTTCGTATCTCTAGTTTTCTGTTACTCTGTATGTATAATGATGTATAATCCGTTCCACGAGTCAATGCAAAAGCTTACCAACACATTTTGACAAAGTATGACGAACCAGACGAACCAGAGTACGGAAATTTGACGGAAAAAATAACATTGTTTTACAAACTTGTTTTTTCTGACAGCTTTAGCTGATTACTATTGATCATGGAGCACAATAGCCTTGATATAGCTGCAAAATGTGTTAGTAAGCTTTGGCATTGACTCGTGAAACGGACTATGTGAAGCAGGCACGCGTTCTTAATAGGGAATTGTATGCCCGCTGGGCATAGAACATTTAGCTGCTTAAACAGAGCGGCTTGCAGTCTCTCTCGTATTTTATTGCTCTGAGTGTACGGTGATGTGTGTCGAGAAGACAACTTCTGAAATGAGCTTGATATTAAATTTCGGGTAAAGGACCGCTTGGGTTCCTGCTTAGTCTGTGACGTGTGTGACAGTTTGCATACAGTTAAGTAATTTTAGTTTATTGCACTAGTTTCGTGTGGATATATTAGTTGACTACAATGAGCTGCACGATAACTGTGCCAAAGCTCTAATATAGGCTGACTTTTATTTAGTTCGTGATAGAAAAAGATATGAATGTACTCATGATACTGATCAACTTTCCCAAAGGAACGTAGGTCGAAATACGAAAATCAAGTTTTGACCTCTTATAGAAACTGCATCAACTGATAGCGCATTTTTTATGGGAGGTCAAATTTGGTTTTTCGTATTTCGACCTCCTTAGGAAAAGTGGTTCAGTATCATAATAGTAAATGCATATTTTTTGCTATCAAGAACTAATTAAAAGACACCCTATATAGAGCGCAATGCATCCTCTTAACAATGGTTACCCACCCATCCTACTTCCTACTAATATTATAAACACGAAAGTTTGTAAGTATGGATGGATGGATGTTTGTTACTCTTTCACGTAATAACTACTGGATGGATTTTAATGAAACTTTACAATAATAGTTTATACATCAGAATAACACATAGGCTACAATTTATAAACCTGCGCAGACGAAGTCGCGGGCATCTTCTAGTGTACATATAATACCATGTGATTGTGCTACGTACTAAGAGATATATCATTATCATTAAAAAGAACTTTGGTATTTCCGCGAATATTAGCGAAAGTTTCTATAGTTGATTGTATCACAAGGCGGTAAAATAATATTTTTTAAGGCGAGGGCGTAATTTTGAATCCAGAGCGAAATGAAGGATTCTTGAGTAGACTCCCGAGCATGGCGAGGGATTCTAAAGTAGAATCCTGAACGATTCAATAAGGGATTCAATAGGTCGCCCAAGGTAAAAATATTTTTGCAACCGCGTAATACACTCTACTGCTCTACTGCACCGAAAACATAATACACAAAAATATATTACCATGTTTTTTATGCCCATCGCAAAGTTTATGACAAAATACGAAAAAATATAACTTGTAACTACAAAAAATCTCGGTACATACCTACATGGGTAATTTGTGTACCCCACAGGGTATTTTACCTTTGGGCTTCGTCTTGACACTACTTTCCGGGATACCCTGTACCTACTATCTAAGGGTTTCAGGCTAATTCATGACATGTTAATTGTGGAATAATAAAATTCTTATCTTTTTTATGGACTCAAAATCGAGAATGTGAAATTATTAAAAAATTAAAATGAAATGAAATAATAAAAATAATTTTAAGCATAGTTTTAAGCTTCTGAAACATTTTGGACCAGGTTTTACAAAATTGTTTTTCTAAACCGTTTTTAATGAATTTTATTAATTCATACATTCTTTCAAAATAATATAAAAAAAATACACGAATTTATTAATAGCCACTGAAAAGGTTTTATATTAATTGTAAAGAGCCCAATTTGACTGAAAATATTTACCTCCCAACTCAATAACTCTGAAATCCATTAGGTACTAAACAATCAACGGCCTACTCCAAATAAGTACTTTAATCAACTTCCATTTAATTTTCGACACAACAGCTAGGGAATTTTATTAGTGACGGAATTCCCGGAACCTCTCCACTAAAGTAGGGGCTCTGTGCGAAATTTAGAATAGCGGTCTGTTCTATTGTGTTGCTGGGTTCAGATAAAACCAGTGGTTCTTAAACTTTTACCCAGAATCAGCCAGGGATGGTCGCGAGCTCGCGAAGTTGAGGCGGCTGATGTACTCATATGCCCTTGATCGAGGATAACTTACTACCTACCTCGCTTCATTGTCAGACTGAAAATTATTTATTTAGGTACCCGACGGGAAAGAGGCGTGATATAATGTTGTTGTTTATTTTTAAGACAAATCGAAAAAGTGCACCTTCTGGCTTCTTAATCAGACTAGGACGAGCCAAGTACTGTGTTCGAAGCTCTTTTTATGCCCCTTATTTGGTGCATGCCCCGTCCACCCACTGGAGTGTCCTACTGGTAGGTGGACGGGGAATTTGCTTTTCTTCCTCCACTTACTGCACTAGTTTTATGTAGGTATGATCTAATAAAACAAAGAAGAAGCAAAAATCGAGTGAGATGACAGTTGAAAGAGTCCAATGCATTCAAGCAATCAAAATGTTGCGCTAACCATATAGAAAAAAAAACCCTAACCCCATGAAAAAAGGTTATCCAAATGATATTGATGAATTATACCAATTTTCTTTAGGGCAAATCTGGCCATAGCTATTTTCCAAAAGGCATATCTCGCCCGTGGACTAGTTTTAAGGGGCGAGATGTACCCTTATCATACATATAAATATTAGAATCATAGGCTACACGATCTGCTCGTATGACAACATACATTGAGAACCACTGGTTAAAACTATGCTCTAACCTCTGCTCGCGGCAGGTTTACGATTCTAGTGCGCACGGGTGAGTCTTATCTATTTCCTGGTTAGTTTTAACAGAAATATAGGTGTTTTGTGTTAAAAGCACCATTCCAAACCTACCGGGTAAATTTTGAACCCCTAGTCAAATTGTAGCCGTTACTTAGAATGAAAATTTCAATTATCAATTTCAAAATTTCTCGATAAAGAAAAATTTACATATCAGTAATGGTTACCACAAAATTCATAGGTAAAAGATTTACTTACAAACTAAGTAACATAAATAGTTACACATTTAATAACGGTACTCGTGATTGGATAGATGTGATCAGCTATTTGTATTCAAAAACACTTTTACTGAATAAAAGACCTTATTAATCAATTTTTTTTTAGTTTAGTAATGAAGACTAGGTGGATAGGTGCAGCCTTGATTTCGTCTGAAAGCTTGTTTATAGACTTTAGGCGCGATAACAATTATTTATTTATCAGCTTTTGCACATTTCGTTGAAGGTACGCATGTTTGAAATTCTATCCAGATTTGACCTTGCGCATTTTGCTATGTCTAAGATTTAAAGGCAGGGTCTTAGTTTTTCATAATGAACAAGTCAAGGAATCAGGATAATTGTTGATTGAATGGTCGGGAAGGAAATTCTTATAGTACCTGACTGAAAAGATATACCTATTAAATCCATGTCAAAATTATGTTTTCTAGAAAGTTAGGCAATAGTTACTAATCATATAGTCATTTTTATTGTTTGTGGGCTTGCTCTTTACCACTATCTAGTCTTGAGGACCGAGATGAGGTCGACGGTGGAACGAGTTTGCCCAGAAAAAGCCTATGATCACTATGATACTTGCGAATTGAGTAGATACGGGTTCGATTCGGGGTAGAGAATGTCACTCCTTAACCGTGCGCTTTATACAATTCGTCTGTTGACCGACTGTACAAACATAAAGGGTAGATTCTGACCATGAATCTGAACAACTTTTCCCAAGAAACATAAGTACATACATAGGTAAGGAACATATTAAAATACGGAAAAAAATCGACTTCCCATACAAACTGCATGAGCTGACAGCAACATTTTGTATGGGAGGTCAAATTTTTTTTTGCTATTTCGACCTATTTTCCTTGGAAAAAGTTGTTCAGTTTCATGGTCAGAATATACCGTTTAAGTATTTAAAGTCGTTCCCCCCCCCCCACACACAGTGTAGAATATCAAACAAGGGGGGATGATATGACTGCGTCTAGACTCCCGATGGTAGAAGGGGGATGGCGGAATCAGCTCATTGCTCAGCTCTTGGACGCACTCTTGGAAGTACAATCTATGAAAGAACGACAGGGCCCTGAGTCAAGTGACCATCTGCAATCGCAAACGCTAGTAGAATAGAATGAAAATATATGGGATTGACATTAGCTAACGAAATGTTGCGTGACAGCTAATGTCAATCCCATACATTTTTATTCTATTCTATAGCGTTTGCGATGATAGAATGCCACTTGACTCAGGGCCCAGGCATGCAACTTTGCGATAATGGGTCAGAATGTAAAAATTGTTCCCACCAGCTTCTCATCACTCATGTCACTAACAAGTAAACAAGTATTTCTAAAAAGCTTTGAAATATAACTCTCATATAAAAAACTGTGAAAAGCTATACTTATTTTTATAAAATGTTATTACTTTTAGTATTGCAGCTCTTTTCTCGCTAACATACTCGAAAAATTCATTTTATGATGAAGCCAGACTGGCTAGATTTTGCTTATGCAAGAGAAAATGGTAACATAAAAATTCTTTTCCATATTAACGGTCTTCTAGTATACGGTTTCATGAATAATTATGCCATTTTTTAACTGTAATTGGTGCGTTTGGGTCCCAGAAGAGTGCCTATTTGTAAAACAAGCACCTGGCACCTGGGAACTTTATTATAATATTTTGTTTGAGCTATTTATATAACTAAATGATTTATCATGCACAATGGTAACATTAGGGCGATAAAACGTTTTGTTTATTACTTGTGATACTCGTATCATCACAATAATGTACTACTTTTGTAACCAGCTATTGGAAGCAGGTTAAGATGCCTTTAAATTTTAAACTGCTATCTTAGCTCGATTCCTATTTATGTAATTTTTTTATCACCCCGAATATTTTAAAAGGTCGCTTTGCCTATGAAACTGAACAACTTTTCCCAAGAAACATTGGTTGAAATTCAAGAAAAATAACGATCGACGAGTGGTTGCAAAATTTCAACCTCCCATACAAAATGTGCTGCCAGCTGATGCAGTTTGTATGGGAAGTCGAATTTTTTTTTTCGTATTTTGACCTACTTTCCTTGGGAAAATTTGTTCAGTTTCATGGACAGGACCACCTCCTAAAACATCCGTTAAAAAAAATTAAGCCGGTGTAGTTTTATGAAACTGCTTTTTAAGTTCTTCATATTTATTGTGTCGGTCTTATATTGTACACAAAATATACTCATGCTTCTGCTTATCGTATCTTACTTGAAACAAATTTTCAATCCACCTCCATGAGACACCATCATTAAAAGATTGATTATTTTCATAATAATAAAAATAAAAAATAAAAAAAATGGACATGGACAGGTCACACTATCAGAGGCCCAGAAAAATGGGCAAAACTGACAACTGAATGGGTGCCTCGCTGGAACACAAAAAGAAAAAGAGGAAGACAGCTCAAGCGATGGTCAGACGAAATAAAAACATCTGCTGGCCCATTGTGGGTAAGATTGGCAAAGGACAGAGACCGCTGGAAAAAGCTGGAGGAGGCCTTTGTGTCAAAAGGATACGCCGATCAGGAGAAAGGTGCAACTTAGTTAGTGAGAATTATTATGTATTATTAACCATGTCTCCGGTTTACTTCTTTGTAAGGTCCATGCTTCGTGGTTTAATTCTCAGATACAAAGTACTTATGTAAAGTAAGTCACGCGATAAGGAACGATTTTTCACTCCATTTGAGAATAAAAACCTCGCCCCGAAAAAGCGGAGTGGTTGATTGCGAGGTACAGTCAAGAACACATCAAGCTTGACACATCTAAGTTTGTAGCGTTCTTAATTCAACAGTCGCAGAAGCTTTAGTCGCGCTGCGTTTTCAAGCTTGACCCGCTCTAGACTGTAAAGGTGAGCGTGTAGAGTAGAGGCATAGAGGAAAGCCTCTATGGTAGAGGCAAAGAAAAATTAAAGCAACCTAGTTCGCGATTTAATTTGATAAATAAGTGTTCAAATGTTTAGATTTTACAGTGTGTAACAAAAAGGGTATATCAACCCTGAAGGATGTGATTCTGCCCATGAATCTGAACAACTTTCCCTAAGAAGTATGGGTCTATATACGAAAAATAAATTATTACCTTCCATACAAAAAGCGCTTTCAGCTGATTCAGTTTCTATGGGATTTAAAAAAAAAAATTTAGGCAAAGTTGTTCAGTTTCATGGACAGCTGATGTCAGACGGGTTCTGTAAGACATTTGTTGCTAACTTCAGTTGTGTTTTGGTACTATATAGTGAATGGGTACACCCTGCCAAGAGATGATTTAAATTCTTGCAAAAACTTAGATTCCAGGATTCCTAGCCTTACGGTTTAGCCGCTATAAATCTCGGCCATTTTCTTTTTATTAAAATAAAAGAATAGACTTCACGATTCTAATTGTCGAAGTTTCAACTTAACAACAAAGAGTTTTGCCACTTTTAACACTCATTTCTGCGGCGTATAATTTAGCACGCAGAGCAACACAAATTCACAGCCAGGCTGGCTTAAATGGTATAACTTTACCTTCATAATTGCTCTCCCGAAGGACAAATGTGACCCGTTATATTTACTGGAGGGACTTTGCTTCCATTTTGAATGGAAACACATTTGGATGTGGTGTGGTTTGGAACTGATGTCAGTAAAATATTGCTTTAATGTTTTGTTATTCATCTATCAAAACAAGTTTAAAAAATGCGGATATGACTCTGTTTACCTGTATGTTTGTGTGTTACGCTTAAGCGTTGAACCGTTTTTGATGAAAGGTACACTTACGGAAATAGTTTGAAGTCTCGGAAAGGGTCCTAACTTGTTTGTCATAGTATACAAGGTGTAACAGAAAGGGCATAGGCTGTGATTCTGCCCATGAAACTGAACAACTTTTCCTAAGGAACATAGGTCGAAATACGAAAAAACATTTTTGACCTTCCATACAAAACGTGCTATCAGCTGATTCAGTTTCTATATGAGGTCATACTTTTTTTCGTATTTCAACCAATGTTCCTTCGGGAAAGTTGTTCAGTTTCATGGGCAGAATCACAGCCTTCAGGGTTGATATAACCTTTCTGCTACCCTTTCAGTCAAATTTCACAACTTGAATTAATCAGTCCTCACATAGTCTTATATCAAAGGTAAGCAATGAGTTATTGGCACTATTAGTTTGGCCTACCTAATGGACCTAGACAACACTCACTCACGAACTCATGCGCGACCTCGTGAGAAGTGATTGAGTGACGATCGTCTTCCGGGTACTATTAGCTGAAATAGATCCTTACATGCAAAGTAAGAAAGTTTAGTTTTAAATAATCTCTTATAGCGATAAGCCGGCCCTTGTAAATGTCCTTTTGTTTGTACGAGTAACTTCTGTTTGTTAATTGTGCAATAAAGATTATACCTATACAGGGTTACCGGTTACTTGTCAAGATCCTGTTAAAAGCTTATTGCGGAGGGTAAATGGAACAACATTTTTTGTTCGACTTTAGCTTTGCAATATAAAATGTTGATCATTATGTATAAAAGACAAAAAAAAAATCTTATTTCTTAAGTCTTAGAACAAACGTTGTTGAGTAACAGCTCTTCAGTTTTGTTTTTTTTTATGTTATTTTTTTTTTACTTTTTCAACCTGTTTTCCTTGGGGAAAGTTATTCAGTTTCTTGGGCAGATTCACACCCTTTTTGTTACACCCCGTATAGAGCAAAGCTCGGTCGCCCATTAATAATAGTAACCCATTGTGGCGTTTATTCAAAACGTCTTGAATACGGATGTAAAGATAATTACAACATAATTAGTTTTGAGGACATGAAAAAAATTTCTTTCGACGACGTTTATTCACGTTCCTCAATCAATCTGATAGCTAATCAAGGATGTTTTTGTCAAAAAATCTTTTGGCGGAGTTGAATGAGCCAATTTGGAGCGCTGGAGAAATTACCCCGAAGTCTTTTATAATGTAGCCTTTTAAGGTTCTGTAGCCAAAAGGTACCAATGGGACCCTTTATTAAGGCTACGACAGAGTATCATATAATACAAGGTGTAAGAGACAGTTCTCCAAATACTGAAAGGGCATGATCAGTCAACGTAACTGAACATATTTCAGCGAATAAAACTCAGGAAATTAAAGAAAAAATCGGCCTCTCCTTACAAAACTGCAAACCTGATTGGACAGTTTGTATGGGGAAGCCGAGTTTTTTTTTCGTTTCCTAAAAGTTTTGTTCACTGAAAGTGGTTCAATAACGTTAACTGATCATGCCCTTTCAGTATTCGGAGGGCTGTCCTAGTCCGGTCCCGTTTAGTCTTATGTCGCCAAATTCACCAAATTGCTCCAAATTTTTTCCAGGTTCTAGTTAGGTACATAGCTCTCAATTTTTGATAGGAGCCAATTCTTGTATTTTCAAGAATTGGCTCCTATCAAAAATTGAGAAATTGTAATTAGTGTCTACAACAGCTAACTGACCGCGCTATCCCTTACGCCCGTTACTTATATCATTGGGCTACGATGTCTGTCTGTCTTTCCGACCTTAAAAGGTCTCTTGAACTGTAATTATTTCGTGCAGCAAACCTCCCAACCAATCCAAAAGGGGGTTTAGTGTGCATGAGCAGGCAACTAAGGGATTTCTTCAGAAACTGATTCAAGGTGCTTATTGAGTGAACGTAATATATATTCTTTGATCTCGATCTCGTTTTTGAGCTTCTCGCAGGCACAGGCACAGAGTCATCACAAGTATCAACTTGCTTCTCATGTTAGCCGTGTTCACAAGATTAGTAAATCTTATAAAGGTCAATGTATACGCTTCTATAATAAGGTACCCACTGATATTGAAAGTTTACCGTTACATAAATTCAAAACTGTTATCAAGCAAAAATTTTACAATTAAGGTTATTACAAAATATCAGATTATCTAAAAGAGAAAGGGTTCCGTACCACCACATAATCATAATTGTATTTGTTGAAATTTCAGTAAGTTAATGTGATAGATTTTTTGAGTCCGACACGGGCTTAACCAAATTTTATTATTTGTTATTTTATAGCTTATGCACTATAAACATACCAATTTTCAAGTTTGTAAGTTTTCCCGTTTTTAAAATAGAACTAAAACAAAAATCGCCTCAGTGACCATTCAACTTGACCCCTCTCTTATATGAATGTTTTTGAAACGGGAGCTCACCTCAATTGGTTATTATTAGTTGTGAGAAAAGTTGTAATATTTAATGATTTCAGACTTTTCCCTTTATTTGTACTGTGAGACCTAGCTTCTTGCCAAATTTCATAATTTTAGGTCAACGGGAAGTACCCTGTAAGTTTTGCTTCTTTGCATAAATGTATGGAGATGAGATGAGAACATAAAATACCATATATTTGTTTATTTGTTTATTATGTTGCAAGCATATACATAGTAAACTTATAACTAAGGAACATTTGTACATGCGCCCTGTAAGGGCATAGCAAGATAAGTAGATAACTTATAAAATTACATTTCTTAATGTCTATAACAATCTATGTAATTGTAAACATAAACATTATTTCTAAATTTACGATCAATTTAAAACATCGGACATAAACTCTTCTATAGAGTAATAAGTTTTTTCTAACAGTAGAGATTTTAAGTGACCGATAAAAAGACTTTCCTTAGTTTCGTTAACAATTCGTTCTGGCAACTTATTATAAATTTGTATGGACCTGTAGTACGGACCTTTCCTGTACATTTCAAGACGGGGTGTAGGGAGGGATAGTTTATTATTTCTTCGTTCGCGTTTGCAGTGTTCATACAGGCTAAGGTTTTTTCTAACGAAAGTTGCCATCTCTAATAAATAGATGCAAGGTAGAGTAAGCAGTTTTTCTTTTTTGTATATTGGGCGACAGCTGTATTTTCGAGGTGTGTTGGTTATAATCCGTATGCATTTTTTTTGCATTATGAACAAGTCCTTGGCTTCTGCTGTGTGTCCCCACATGATAACACCATAACGTAACCAGGAATAAGCATAGGCGTAGTAAGCAGAGTAAGCGCATTCCGACTGAGTGTTAGATTTAAGTATACTTAGGGCATAGGTGAATTGGGATAGTTTAGTCTTTACTTTAGCTATGTGTTGTTTCCAAGTTAGGTGTGTATCTAAAGTTATTCCTAGTAGGCTTAAATTGTTTACTTCTTCTACATTTAAAGCATTTGTCAAGTATGTTAAGTCAATGGTCTGTTTTTTGTGAGGTTTGAACTGGATGAGCTTAGTCTTGTTTGTATTAATTTCTAGGTGGTGGGTTTCAAGCCAGTTATTAACAGTATTAAATGTATCTTCAATATTTTTAAGACTATTGCTGTTTTGGCATTGGAATAGCAGGGTGACATCATCGGCAAACAAAGTGCAAGAATTTTCAGTGACTTTAGGTAGGTCGTTTAGATATATTAAAAATAGAATACAGCCTATTACGCTGCCTTGGGGTATAGAAGAGTTGATTGTTAGGGTATTTGATTGAATATTTAACTGCTCTTTTTTAACTTCATCTAGGTAATCTATTTCTACATACTGGGTCCTATTTGAAAGGTAAGACTTAACCCAGTCGTAAGCCACTCCTCGGATGCCTACTCCACTCAGTTTTTCGAGAAGAATGGTGTGAGACACTCTGTCATATGCTTTGGACAGATCTAGCATGAGGGCTACAGCATAATTCTTGTCTCTAATGCATTTCAATATTTCTTGTACCACTGTATAGATAGCTAGAGTTGTCGATCTCTTTTTACGAAACCCATATTGATTATTATCTAATATGTTAAACTTCTCTAGAAAACTGGTTATTCTGTTGGTCATTGCTTTTTCGAAAATTTTTGAAACAGTCGGTAGTAACGCGATTGGTCTGTAATGGGAGACTTCGTAAGTATTTCCTCCTTTTTTGAATATAGGTTTTATCTTAGTTGTTTTCAGTTCGTCAGGAAAAATGCCCTCCTCGAAGGATTGGTTAATTAATTGCGTTAGTACTGGAGAGAATTCGTTTGCACATATCTTGAGTAGTGATGGAGGTAGGTCGTCTTTACCACTACAATGTTTTGAAGGCAGATTTTTTATGATTTTAAGTATTTCGTATTCGGTTACAGGTTGTAAGTACATCGTATTGAGAGTAGGATTATGATTGCGGACCAATTTTATGTTTTTTGCGTTATCAGTTTTTTGGGGATTGGACGAAACTCCTACATTCACAAAGTAATTGTTGAAAATGTTTGCGATATCGATAGGTGATTCGACGACTTTATCATTTTGTTTTAGTTTTATATTCTTTTTATTACAGCGCTGACTCTTTTTAGTGCCTTGGGTAACTATTTTCCACATAGTACGTGTTTTGTTGTAAGAATTTTGCATTTTTTGTATATAGTTCAACTTTCTCGAGATTTTTACACAATTTTTTAGGAATTTAGTGTATGTTTTACAGTGCGATTTCAAAACTTTATCTTTTGATTGATTTGTAAGGGCTTTAAGTATTCTTTTATGCCTACATGAAATTCTTAGACCTTTTGTTAACCAGGAGGTTTTTGGATTATTTTTTATTTTAATTTGTTTTTTGGGTATGCACATGTTTAAGATTATTTCTATTTGTTTGTTAAAGAGGTTAAAGTTTTGGTTTACGTTATTTGTGACTTTAAGAACGTCCCTCCATATAATTTTTTGTAGGTTTTGTTTAAATGAAGTTAAATTGTTTATATTCGCAAAATTTCTTTTTGTTATTTTGATAGAATTAGCTATGGGAGGGATAACATGTGTTTCATAAATGTATGTTATTGCTTTGTGGTCTGAAATGCCATAGTCTTTAACAGATATTTTTGAATCTCTTTGATTAGTAAAAATGAGGTCTATGCAAGTAGACGAATTAGGTGTTTCTCTAGTAGGCTCTTTAACAATTTGATGTAAATTTGATTCTAGTAATTTGTCAGTAAGTCTTTTGTAGGTGTTAGAATTTTGCATGGCGTTAATATTGAAGTCTCCCCCTATTATGATATGTTTTTTATGCAAATGAGGTTGCAATTTAGACATCAAATTGTCAAGGAAATCAAAGAATGTCTCTATTTCTCGGTCTACTCGATATAGGTTTATGATGAGAATGTTATTTTTAATTTCTATTGCACAGCACTCTATGACATGTTCTATTGATAAGTTAGAAATTTATTATTTAATATTTATATTTTTATATTATGATTGCGTCGTTGTAAAAAATTGAAATTTTTAGATCTTGTGTGGTTTATGGACCCTAATATATGGTATCAATTTCAACCTGATAACTATACCCGTTCGTGAGATAAAGGGTCTTGACAGACAGACAGACAAGTATACAGACAGACAGACAGACGGACAACAAAGTGATCCTATAAGGGTTCCGTTTTTTTCTTTTGAGGCACGGAACCCTAAAAAGAACCATGATGTGTTAAACATTTGGGGGTTCTTACAAGTGTTTTTTTCTTTGGCCCATGAGACAGTAAAACTTTTCACAAGAAAAAATAGGTCGTAATGGTTATTATGTTTTTGATTTGCCTTATCTAAAAAATGCGCTATGAACTGACGAAATTTTAAAGGGAAATTGAAACATTTTTTCGGATTTCGGCCTATGTTCCTTAGGGAAAATTGTTCTTTCCTTTGTTTTTATTCTATATAGGATATTCCTCTTCTTCTTATCGTGTCGATCAATTAAAATATTTATATTTGTTGCTTTGTTGCTCTTCAGATTTTTCCTTTCACAAACTTCGGAGATAAGGGAGGGGTAAAGGTATTTTTTTGTCATTTTTAGGGTTCCGTACCTCAAAAGAAAAAAACGGAACCCTTATAGGATCACTTTGTTGTCCGTCTGTCTGTCTGTCTGTCTGTCTGTCTGTCTGTCTGTCTGTCTGTCTGTCTGTCTGTCTGTCTGTCTGTCTGTCTGTCTGTCTGTCTGTCTGTCAAGACCCTTTATCTCACGAACGGGTAAAGGTATCAGGTTGAAATTAATACCATATATTAGGATCCATGAACCACACAAGATCTGAAAATTTAAATTTTTTACAATGACGCAATCAAAAGATATGGCATTTTATGTCCTCATCTCCATACATTTATTCAAAAATGAAAAACCTACAGGGTACTTCCCGTTGACCTAAAATTATGAAATTTGGCAAGAAGCTAGGTCTCACAGTACAAATAATGGGAAAAGTCTGAAATCATTAAATATTACAACTTTTCTCACAACTAATGGTAACCAATTGTGGTGAGCTCCCGTTTCAAGAACATTCATATAAGAGAGGGGTCAAGTTGGACGGTTGTGGAGGCGATTTTTGTTTTAGTTCTATTTAAAAAGGGGAACACTTACAAACTTGAAAATTGGTATGTTTATAGGGCATAGGCTATAAAATAACAACAAATAATAAAATTTGGTCAAGCGCGTGTCGGACTCAAAAAATCTAGCACATTAACTTACTGAAATTTCAACTAATACAATTATGTTTATGTGGTGGTACGGAACCCTCAGTGCGCGAGTCCGACTCGCACTTGGCCGGTTTTTTATCATAACTTGAAAACTAAGAGTTGTAAAAAAATACAATAATATATTTTAGAATATACAAGTAAAGTTTTTTCATATGATACCCCACTCGACCTAGTAACGATAATTTGAAAATTTGCCCCCCCTATACATTAATAATCATATATTTTTTTCATGTACAATTAAGTTGGGCAGCAATATTCTAAATATATTCAAAATTTCAAGTCAATAGCATGAGTGGTGGCTGAGATATACAAGTGTGACAGACAGACAGACAGACAAACGGACAGACAATGTCGCACCATAAGGATTAATTTTTTTACCATTTTGATATCGGAACCCTAAAAAGAAGGGACACTAAAAAAATCCAGTTTCATATTCTGCTTAACATGCTAAAATTATATTCACATTTCATTACAATATATTCTTATTTTCCCTGTACAAAATCGGTCTTATGAAACTTCTTCGTAAATAATTTTGTATGTAAGAACAAAACAGTCGCGAAGGGCGGAAGCGTGTACTTTTAACAAAATGTGAAAGGTCAAAACTTTTGTTCTGAGCGATTATTTAAACAAACAGCAATTCTTACCATTGCCGTTGGGTTTTTGCTCGTTCATGTTCAGAAAGTTTTTTCTCATTAATATCAACATGGCTAACAGGCCGTAGAGAGGGGAGGCCTTATAGGCCTTATTAGTCCAGAGTGGACGTTATTCGTCAGTCATGATCTTTACACATCATCTTATTTTACGCCACAACGTCCTCTTATTTCTACTCACGTGCTTTTGGGTACCGGTGGTACCCAAACTTTTTTGGCAGTAGACTGCCCGCGTTTTAAATGATAAAAGCTGTAGATTGCCCCCGGATTCGCGGCGCAGACGCGCGGCCACTTGAGAACGTAAACAAACGTTGTTTATGACTTGGGTTCTAAGAAGTGTCAACACTTGAAGCTGTGTTTTTATAATAGCTAGTGAGTATTTTCTTACTTTTCGAACAATCAGTGATTCATCCCTCAATGTTCTAGCCAAACTGGGAAAGTCTCATAAAGTGATTGCAACCTTAAACTTATATACAAGTTTCTACAAGATAAGGCCACATTATACCACAAGGTACCTACTGAGGTTGTAGTCTGGATATTACTATTAAATCCAACTATTCCTACAATGTACTAAGATTACTAAACTACAACATATCGGAGACCACTAATGTACTTAGTTTATCCCTTTAGGCTACAAATACACTAAAACTATCAAACTTTCAAGCATAAATTCTAGACTAGAATAGCTCGTTTTTGCTTGAATTTAGCCTGAGCCTAGTGATGCTTGTCGGTCGATACTAATTCGATGTTCGAGGTTCTTTTTCTTTTTACCGGTTTTTCGTCACGTTCTACTTCCTGGCAAATCAGTTATCGGCAAAATGTTACTAGTGACTTTTTTTTAAATCACCTATAAACGTGATTGTAACTAAAAGTCGCTTACAATGTAACATTGAATAAGAACTGCTTATTTTCTCATAAAAGTAAGTGGTGCGATTGTCATGTCAAATATCATGGCAATGTAACCGATTGTCGGTGTTCGTGGCTAAGTTACTTTGAGATCTTTACAGAAATGCAAATAAAAATAACACTCGTTTAGTGGACGACGAAAATGTATAGGAAATTTATTTATTTCTGTAACTTAGGCCACAGTCAATTACGACGAAAATTATCATCACCACTATATAGCCCATAAAAACAAAGAATTTTTCCCAGAATTGTCAAAACAAGTGTAATTCAATGTTACTTAAAAACTGTAATTGAATTTTTTTTTTCACAAACCGCAGTTATATCAAATTCTTACGAGAAATCGCTAATACAGGGTGACTTTGAACGTAGTAAGTACCTTATCAAGTGTAAAGTTGTCGTAGAACGCACCTTTAAGCCTTCTCATTAAGGGCTTCTACTTCTACATTCAACCAATTTTGAGATTGAGTTCAGACCGCGAAACTGAACAATTTTCGCCTACGAACATAGGCCATCGGACGAAAATTTTTTTACTCTTTCATAGTAAACTCAGTCAGCTGACCATACATTTTGTATGGGAGAACGAATTTTTTTTTACGTCTAACGACCTATGTTCCTTGGGGAAAGTTGTTCAGATTCGTGGTCTGAACTCAATCTCAAAATTTGTCGAATGTTTTAAAATTCACCCTGTAGTGTTGTAGTGGTTGCACTATTGGTATCTTAAGAGTGACTTTGAAGACATTCGACAAATTTTAAGGGTATGTTCTGTTATCGATAAGAATCAATTTTTGTATAGGTCTAAGGAAATTGGGAGTTGAATAAAAAAAATATTGTAAATATTCTTGAAACCGATACACAAACGTACTTAGCTAAAATAGTTATTTATGCAACTGTTGCGTAATGAAAGTAATTTTAACACGAGATCTGGTTTTTGATACGAGGCGCAGCTGAGTATCAAAATAGTATAGATCGAGTGTTAAAATGACTAATTACGTATAGTTGCATACAAAACTTTATCTACGACCGACAAAATAAAATAAAATTTTAAAGAGTAGTGATCAATTTATTGAACTAAGAGGACAGTTAATTAGTACAGTTAATTAAAGTTATTCCCGAAGTTATTCCAGATCCAGAGCTTGTGGATGGAGTTGCTTTAACATTAATTTCATGTTGGTATATGGTTACTGACAGCCTCTTGTAGACTCATGTTCTCCTGGTACATACTTTCCATTTTGTTCAAATCACTTCTACTTGCTACGGTCACTTTATATCATTGACGTAAATCTTTGCTTTATATAGAAGCGAGCCAACTGTTAGCCTCTTGTCGATTTACGTACTCCTGCTCTCCGTTTTCTTTTAAATATAGGTAGGCAGTCGTCACCCCAGTAAAAAGTATTTTTACAAAATTACTTTAAAGTAGGTTGTATGTAGTACTGTGGTAGTATTGCCTTAGCCTATGCAGATTGAAAATTATGTATTATAACAGTTGCGGAATGAAAATCCATACTTCATTTCCGTACTGCTCGTAGTATGGAACAGTGTGGAAATGAAAATGATAGCGGAAAATGACCTCAATTTCGAATCTGTCATTGGTTTCGAATTTGGAATATTCCGGTACGGGAGTAGATAAAATATAAAATAAGCATATTTATTTTTTAGCACAAATTATGCTCATTTTATTATTATTATTTTTATGCTAGTACGTTTGTGTATCGATTTCAAGTACGTTAAACTTTATTAAAGAAAAAAAAAAAAAAAACTCCAAATATCATCATAACATCCCATGAAACGTCCAATAGAGGACAGGGAGCTCCCTCCAGATTTCCAGCTTATGCGGGAAAAATGTGTGAGGGGAAGTACCATAGTCACCTCGCTTGTTAGCATTGTTAGCGTTACGGCAGGCACCATGGACCGCGGTTGTAGGTGACCGCAGTAAGTAAGATGTAAGATATAAAGGAGGATGCTGCTGCCCATCCTCCAGTTAACGCTTAGTCGCCTCTTACGACACCCACGGGTATTGTATGGGTTGGTACTATTCTTTACCGGCACCAAACGGGACAAACCAAATATTCTTATGGCACCACTCCGAATATACTTAGACTTAAAACAATTGATCTGTATTGTTGACAGAACTTTACCCTCAAAATTTGTCGAATGTCTTCAAAGTACCGATAGTGCAACCACTACAACACTAGAAGCCCATTACCTTAATGAGAAGGCTTAAAGGTGCGTTCTACAACTTTACACTTGATAAGGTACTAATCTGGGGATTTACCTTAATCGGATGACCTTTAGCGCCTAATGGATGAGGGTAGAAATCCAACTCCTGGCAGGCGATGTGTAGCCGTACTTAAAAAGCTTTCCAAATTAGAAAATTTTAATGGTAGCTTCGGATATATCGGATATACTTCGGATAGTGTGAATTTTCAGAAGTTTTGCTCCCGAAGCCTTTCCCGAAGAAGAAAATCTTTACTCCATAGTAAAGAGGTCACGTGATCGACCCATTTGTATGGGAAGGTAAAAATGTTTTTCTAGTACAGATTTTTTTTTGGGAAAGTTGGTTGTTCGGACTCGCGCGCAGACGGTTCCAATATATCTTTAGTATTTCTGGAAGCAATAAAGTCTATTTAAAAGCCCTTTTATATGATACCTTATAACATGAATTGGAAATTCCGGTCCTCCCTATTTAGAGTCATTTCCAGTAATACGAGTAATAATAACATTTGTTTTAATTATTTTATTGCAATATTGTTGGGCAAACATATAGGATGACTTTTAATTAGTTCTTGATAGCAAAAGATATGCATGTACTCATGATATTGAACAATTTTACCCAAGGAACAAAGGTCGAATTACGAAAAACCAAATTTGACCTCCCATACAATATGTGACATCAACTGATGCAGTTACTATGGGAGGTCAAAACTTGATTTTCGTATTTCGACCTATGTTCCTTGGGGAAAGTTGTTCAGTATCATGAGTACATTCATAACTTTTTCTATCAAGAACTAATTAAAAGTCACCCTATATACTAAAACTATTCCAAATTTCAAGTCGATAGCGTGAGTAGTTGCTGAGACACGCAGGTGTCAGACAGACAGAGACAGACGAAGTCGCACCCACTTCTGCTCTGTGGTCGCACCATACGTTAATTGACATAAAGAAATGGTTAACAACGCGTAATCTGCAAATAAATTTTAAGAAAACGAAATTGGTTCAGTTCCATCCGCATCAAAAAGAACCGTTACAGTTAAATGTATATGTAAGCGGTGAAAAAATTGAAGAAGGCCAAACACATACCTTATTGGGAATCAATATCGATAGCAATTTAAATTGTAAATCACACATAGCACAAACCAAATCAAAACTGTCTAGATATACATACGCATTAAGTGTTTTAAAGAAAACGACAAATTTCGAGACGGCATTGTCTGCATTTCATGCGTACACGCAGGCTTTTCTCCGCTACGGTATTAATCTTTAGGGAAATAGTACTGATGCCCACGACCTAAGAGTATTTGTTGTGCAAAAAAAATGCGTACGCGTTTTGACTAATATTAAAAACACAGATAGTTGTAAGCCCCATTTTATCAAACACGGAATTTTACTCGTAACACTTCCGTCGCTTTTTATTCTATATTCGTCCGTAAGAACATGCACCTTTTCACACTTTTAAAAGATTCACAGCCAAATCGTAATTTGAGATCAAAATATATTAATAATCTTAAAGAACCTCAATCAAAAATGCATATGTACCGCAAAGGACCCTACTATACTGCGATAAAAATCTATGATAAAATACCTGAAGACATAAAATCAGAAAACGATTATAAAAAGTTTTGTAAAAAGTTAAAGAAACATTTATTGGAAAATGGTTTTTACACAACTAAAGATTTTCTAAACTGAATAAATTGCTCAATCCTAATATAATATAAACAATAGTCCAATATTTTAAATTTTAATTATTATGACACTATACGTAAGACTGACATAGATATTTTGTAATGTATAATTGATTGATTCCGTTTTGATATTTTTTTTTTGTTTTTTAAATCGATTGTACAAATTTTTTAATTATTTCATTTCTATATTTATTAAGCCAGTGTTTGCTACACCTAGTTCAGGCATCAAGTGAGATACCTAAGTTAGTTTAAGACCTATATTGTACCATTTGAAAGCAAATAAATATAAATATGAATGGTTCCGTTTTTACCATTTTGGTTCGGAACCCTAAAAAAGTTAACTATTTCAAAATGGTAACAAACTTAATTAACTAACAAAATCGTCCATGGTTTGAAATCAGCCACTCGAACTTGCCACCCACAACTCGAAGGATGGTATTAGTGCTGCCGCACATCCTGCTGCTCATAATAAGTCACGCCACTTTTTGCGCATAATCGCGTGGAAACCATCAAATACTAGATGCATAACAGAAGCGCGGTAGCCCCAAAAACATCCTGAACGCGTTGTAGAGGCTTTTTGTGTATAACTTACCCGCAGGCTATTTGTATAGAAGGATTGACAATATTTAAAAAGTGTGATTTTTACATCATCTGAAGAACGAGCAAACCTGCGAGCAAGTACTGTTATAAGAAAAACCGACGCCTAAAAAAATTGCGGTGTGCGGGTAGGCTCAATCATATGACCTTCAGTGCTAATGGATGAGGATGGATACCCGGCTGATATACTACGGCTACACTTACGTACAAGAACGAGTAAAGCTTTCCAAGTTGAAAGATGTTGATTGATGATTTAGTTTTCGTTTATTTCCGTGAGTTATTCTTATATAACTTTAAAAAAATTATTGGTTTAGGTTTGGTTACTGTTTTGATTACGTTTGGTTAATTAGGTTGGGTAAACCTAGGATTACAACTGTAACAAAAAGACTAAGAGCGCGCCGTTGACAACCCTACCTCATCGGATACTATATAAACAGTGACCTATCTAGGCTGCTGCACAATGAAATGCACGGTGAGTCTAAAAAAAACAGGGTTGCCTGGGCGCAACCTAGCACGTTTTGTACAGTCAACAAAAATCTGTTTGTTTCTTTTTATCAAATCGTATACCAAGTAAGCACATAGTGCATGCAAAAGTACTCATTAAAAAGTACCAAAACCAACGGGATTGCTTTGCTCAACCATGATACTTAGTTACCTACTAATGACATTTCAACTCTACGATTTTAGGCAATGCAACCCTGGTTATTTTGGTACATATTAATTAGTGCTTATGCATGTACTACGCACTTAGAACAGGTGGAGAACTGTGGTCTCTGCCTACCCTGACGGGAACAAGGCGTGATATTATGTATGTATGTACTGTTAAGACCCTCAGAGAGAGCCCTTACAGCCTATCTGAAATAAAATATATTGAAATGTGAAAATAAACTGTTTATTGAGCACTTTAAAAAATATTCGCGGTTACAAGAGCTCGATGCCACTGCTTCAAACAAGACTTTGCCGAGAAGCGGCGTATGCTGGTAGAAGAACAGATCAAAGATGGTACAGCCTCATCGGTCGGCTTTGAACTAACTAAACAATAAAAATTATTCGTTTTGACAATCTTTGAAAATATTCTAATTTTACCCGATTATAGGGCGTTCGTGGTTATTACACCATGAAAGCTCTATAGTACTACGTACTTACTTCGAACATGAGGTGCTAAAAAAATTACCAGTTTTTTAATGACTGTAGGTACAAAAAACACCAAGGTTGCACCAAGGCAACTCTGTTTTTAAGACTCACCATCTCATTTTGCAGCAGCCTATATAGGTCGCTGTTTGGTACCCGATGAGGTAGGGTTGCCCTAAAGGATGTAAATCTGCCGATGAAAATTAACATATTATCCATGGTACATGTGTCGAAAACCGGAAAATAAATTTAACTTCCCACAGAAACTGCAGCAGCTGATAGTGCATTTGAAATGGGGAGGTAAATTTTTGTTTTTGTATTTCAACCTTTGTTTTAGAAAGTGGTTTAGTTTCATAGCCAAATTCATATCCTTCCTCCCCTTTATATCTATTTGCGTATCCTTCACGCTTTTCGTTCTACCTTGTATGACGGTAAACGACAATTTTATTTTATTGTCTATGGGCTCAATCTATAGTCTTTAGGACAAGAGATAAGGTCTACGAAGGGACGAGCTGGCCCAGAAGAAGCCTATTCACTCGCGACTTGAATAGATTCGGGTTATATGAATTCGGAAACACAGACGCAGGCAGAAAATTCCACTCTTTAGCCGTGCGCTTATTAAATGATGTTTCAATGTGCTTTGTGCAAATGTGTGGAATATCAACCAAGTGTGGCGATATCCTGCGCTGCGTCTGGTCTCCCAATGGTATAAAGGGGACTGTGGAATAAGCTCATGGAGCTCTTGAACACACTCTTCGGAGTACAACCTCTAAAAGACCGAAAGACATGCAACCTTGCGACGTTGGGCTAGACTGTGAAACTTGTTTTTCACCAGCATCGTTCACCGTTTAATGTTCGATTTTTACCGAAGCAGCTTTTTTAGTTTGTCATTTATCATTTATCATTTATTTATGAAAACATACAAGATACAATTTTTGTTCTCTAGCATTTAAACTAGGCCGAGCCTGTGTCTTAAATACTAGACTCTTCCTCAATGACTTTAATTAAGTATGTTACAGACAAATAAATAATTCAATATTGTACATAATATTTTAAAATAATTAAATATATTAAATAATATAAATAGTACATATTATGTTATTTTATATAAGTACATATTTTTTTTACCTATAATTATTTATATATATATGTAGCAAACATACATCAATAGAAATATAATAGAAATATATATAACACATAATCTGTAAGTGAGTGTGTGTGTAAGTGAGTGTGTGTGTATGTGCGTGTGTGTGTATATCTGTTTGTGTTTGTTTATAGGTTTTACTCATTTATAAAGTGTTTTATCATTATTAAGTCTATTTTAAAACAGTAAATAACCCTTCAATGTCTTCATAGCTTTGTGTTTTTAGCCACAACGAAAGTTTCTTTTTGCAATTATTCTGATTTAGTGGATAAAGGTTAAGTTTATTATTCAGTTTATTATACAGCATAGGACCTAAGTAGCATTGGAATTTATTTATGAAAAAAGTTCTATACTGCGCAGTGGGACAAACTACATTAATGCGACGACGTGCATTATGATCCTGCCTAAAAGGTAGGTTTTTGTGCTGATTGAGTACTGTTTCACGCACAAATAACTGCCTCACAGTGAGAAGGTCACAATAAAGGTACAACTCTCGAGTAGAGGTTCTATAGGGCTTAAAAGTCATTACCTTCAGCAAGGCCCTTTGGGCTCTTTCCAATTTTATTAATGACGTTTTGCTTGCACCTCCCCAAGATGTTACACAATAGGTAAGGAGAGATTGTGACATTGCATAATAGACAGTTTTTAATAGTTTTAGGTCGGCAACGTAACGTAAACATCTGAAAACATATATCAATCTACGAATTCTATCTGATAACGCGTCAATGTGCGAAGTCCACGTTAATGTTTGGTCCATAGTAACTCCAAGGTATTTGATGTTAGTTGCTCTTTCCAGATATTCACAATTACATATAAAGTTGTCGAAAGTCGTACAAGTATGAGCTTTAATTTTAAATTGGTTATTAGGAACAAGTGCACTATTAATACCAAATGTAATAAATTTGGTTTTTGATACGTTCAGGGTGAGCACGTTTTCATTTAACCATTCAACCACTACCTTGATTCCGTTTTCAGCCATGGTCCTAGCCTCTTCCCAATTATTGCCATGAAAAACCAGTGCGGTGTCATCAGCAAATGTAAAAATTCGACAGTTATTTATTTTTAATTGACATAAATCATTGATGTAAATGAGGAAGAGGCTAGGACCAAGGACACTACCTTGTGGGACACCGTAAGTCAAAGTTATCACCCGGTTATGGCCGATAGGGCGTAAAAGTTCAAGAGTGGCAACCACGAACCAATAGACGTAGCGTACACAGGCCCCCATAAGGTAGACCTAAAATCTGGCCAAGGTCGCGGGAAGCGGCTGGATGCGAGCAGCGCGAGACCGGTCGCCTTGTAGATCTTTAGGGGAGGCCTATGTCCAGCAGTGAATGTCTTTCGGCTGATATGTTGATGATGCCCCGGGTAAATTTAGGTTAATCCACGTCTATAGCACTAATCGTAACAGATATATTCAACTAACCTTATAGTTTCCCAGGTTCTCCACTGTGCACACCAGGGTCGCATCTCGGCCGACCACCACCGTCACATTCGATCCTTCACCAGCAAATCTCGGCTCATCTGCAAAGTAAGTGGGTGTTGAATAGGTATGTTTTAAATCAAGTAAGTTAAATGAGTCCCGTGTGGTGCCGGCAAAAAATAGTACCAACGCATCTCTACCCGTGGGTGTCGTAAGAGGCGACTAAGGGTTATGAACTGGAGGATGGGCAGCAGCATCCTCCTTTGTATCTTACATATTACTTACTGCGGTCACCTACAACCGCGCTCCATGGTGCCAGCCGTTACTCTAACAAGCGAGGTGACTATGATACTTCCCCTCCACATTGTTTCAGCAAAATCTGGGATTCTGGAGGGAGCTCCCTGTCCTGTAGTGGACGTTTCATGGGATGTTATGATGATGATGAAGTTAAACAAATACGTACTTAAATAAAAAATTTAAATTTGTGTCGTGGAAGTAGTCAGCTGAAATATACCTAATATTCTTAAATATAATTAACTAGAAAAAAGAAATTTTCATTATTGATTAATGGAAAAAAAAAGAATAAATTGTTCATCATTCCTATGGTGGAAACAATGTAAGTTGATTAAAATTATAGCAGGAAAAACTATGCGTGAGCGCAGGTTGGATCGATACGTGTCTCTGTCGCTCCAATGTGTAGTGTATCGCTCCGTTCTGCTCTTACACTGCTGTCATTGTAATCAAGCTATTTGAAGCTACTTACTACTTCGTTTCCCCGTGTGTTACCGGCAAAGAATAGTACCAACCCATACACACCCGTGGGTGTCCTAAGAGGCGACTAAGGGTTATGAACTGGAGGATGGGCAGCAGCATCCTCCATTGTATACAATACAATACTCTTTATTGCACACAGAAATACAAAATTCTTGAATTGTATCTTACATCTTACTTACTGCGGTAACCTACAACGCGGTCCATGGTGCCAGCCGTAACTCTAACAAGCGAGGTGACTATGATACTTCCCATCTACATTTTTCCAGCAAAAACTATAATTCTGGAGGGAGCTCCCTGTCCTGTAGTGGACGTTTCATGGGATATTATGATGACTACTTCGACTCTAACTGGCTCTTAATAGTGACGCCTTAAAGAATTTAAGGCGTCAAACAAGAATTAACGCCTGTTGCACAAGGAATCTCTAAAGTTTAAAGTTCCTCTTAATCTATGGCTATCAAAACAGGAAGTAACAGTAGTCAGAACCCGGATGGGTGACCGCTAGTGGCACAATAACCAGAGCGTTTCTGTGCTTCAGAAGGCACGTTAAGCCGTAGATGCCGGCTTTAGTCGTTAAGCCATGTCAGAGGCCATTTGGTGGCTTGAGAACTCTGGCAGCCAAATTGGACTAACCTGGCAAAGCCTAATCTAGAATTGCGTCTGGTTTGGCCTCTGGGTTGCGGAGGTCAGATGACGGTCGCTCTATGTAAAGACCGCTCGACCGGTGCCATCGTCAAATCACCAAGTTTAAATAGCCGAAAAACCATTGGTAAAAACGGAAATAGGCTAGGTAGGTGGTAGGTAAGGAGATGTGAACCTCGCTTTTTTTAGTCATTTATATGAGAGGACAATGGTGATTAAATACTTACAACAGTCGTACTCCGAAGTTTTTATCGGAGCTCCGATATTATTACACCAATATGGATCGACAACAACAATCACGTTCGGAAATTTACTTTGTATGGGCATTTCCTTGTCAAAAGGCGAACCATGGAGTAGTATTAATAAATCCCTCTTAAGTATGATATTGGTCTCAAGATGAACTTTACACATACAAATTATACATCTTAAGTGCAATCTCAGACTTGAGAGGGATTTATCAGTACGACCCATAGACTAACTAATTATCGGCGCGATATTATCGAACTGTCACTTCGGAGTACGACTGCAGGTGTCGCGGTTAATATTTAAATAAATTAAGATAATATCGAAGAGGCGATAGCACGGTATGCCGAGGGTCGCTGGTTCAATACCGGCTCGCGTAATTTCTTCTTTCCTTTCTATATTTACCCAACTGAAGCAAATCAGGAGGGTTATGTTTTTCGAGTGTATGTTGGTGTGTGTGTATGTACGTATGTCGATTTCTTTATCGCGCTCTGCAGCTTAAGCCGCGATTACACCTGCTTGAATTTGACGACTGAATAAGAAATCTACCTAGGAGGCTACGTAGAAAAAGACGTTTGTGAATTCAGAGTTCTAGCTAGGAAGCTAAGTAGAAAAAGTGCCTACTAATACAGTTGCTGAATAGTGATGTTCCGATAGCGATAGTTTCGCTGTCAGTAGTTGATCTTGAAATACAGTAACTCTGTTAAATAGCCTTATCGAAAATAATTATTGTACAATAAAATACTATCGATTGTTAAAAATAAGCTGATACAACCTCAAGACAAATACAACCGATTAATAAAATAAGAAAAAATTACAGACAAACTTATTTGCGGTGTTAAAGATGGGCTTTTAAAAATACTACAGGAATATCAAATCCCTCGACGCGAGAGTCTGCCTCGCACTTGACCGTTTTTTAATATAAGTATATTTTTTTTTCGAAAAGTTAAATTAATCATTCGCACTTGGACATCACTAAACTTGCTAAGTCCCTTCAAGTAAAGGAGTTAGAAGGTTTAGTGATGTGAAAATTTTGCGAATGATTAATTCGAATCGAACAATTTGTCCATGAAAAATAAAAATAAAGCATAATCTTGGTTTAATAATAAGTACTAATAATAAACTTAAAAAAATTTACTACTAATAATAAACTTTAAAAAATTAAATATAAAAATATATTCCGATAAATATGTTCCGATATACCTACCTATAGTATTTTGAGAAGCAATAAGGTCCATTGTAAGGAACGCAAAACTAAATTTGTTTAAAAGATTTGTTGCAAATTTCCAAAAAACTATGCTACTTAGAGAGATTATTTTTTTTCTGAATTATTTACATAAACCTCTATGGGCTTTAATTAATTCAGATTTTTTCTTCGGCAATCTTCGGGGATAAGGAAGGGGGGGAAGGTGTTTTTTAAAACTTTTTTCATCATAACTTGAAAACTAAGAGTCGTTAAATATATATATAGGACTATTTTGGAATGTACACACGGCCGAACATCAGTAGAAACACTTTTGGACCTTATGACGTGGTAATAGAGTTGATAAAAGTTTCTACCGACAAGCAGTTGACCGTACAAGTGAAGCACTTTCATATGATACCTAACTTGACTTAGTACTGACAATTAAAAATTTTGACCTACCCATTTGGGCCCCCTTTACAATAATAATAATATTATAATTATTTCAATTGCAATAAAGTAAGGCAATCGTATTCTAAAACTACTACTAAATATAAAAGTATAAACGAGTTTTTAGCTTGCTTTTCAATTTATTTTAAGGTCATTAAAAATACTCATCGAAGCCTTTATACAAAGTATCTGAACATATCAGTCGCGCTATAAAGTGTACCAGCACAGAAAATATAGAGTTATACTGACGTATAGCACAACTAGTGAACTACATATGATCCTCAATATGTTGTGTCTTTCTTACTATGTTCCTTAATAGTGATGTACAATTATTTCAAGAAGCAACAATCGAAATATTCGAATGTACTACTTAGTACTATCCAAATAATCTTTTGTCATTCAATTGTTATTTTTCATTGGAATCATTATTCGCTTTTCTTACAGTTTTTAATGAAAAATTTATTCTAACTAAAAGAATGAATAAAGCACTTAAATTCTTTATGTTTACTTGACTGGTGCAACCTAATTTTATTTCCTTGTTTGTTTTTTAGTATACCGGTAATTCAGTTGTTTTTTTTTTGTAGTTATTCTAGTGTTTTTCTATACAACATAAATTAGCCCTTATTAATATTTTCCGTACGATGAGGTGTTCTATTCGTATTGGCCCTTCACTAAAGTTCCTTACTGCGTTGCTTACTATGCGGCATACTCAGTTAGTGACTTACTTAGTTCCATCTTCCTACCTTCCTTTCCTACGTAGGAGACTAACCGACTTAGTGTGTGAATTCAGTCAGGTGTGATCGGCCCTTAAGCGACTTGATAGATTTAAACATGTGAGGTGTCTTTAGATTTGTATTCATTGTGAAAGTGTCATAGGGTATAAAAAAATAATAATAATATATGTCTCATTAATAAACTAAAAATTACTATATAAAAAAAAAATATCCGGCTGATAAAAATATAAAAATATCCGGCTGAAAAAAATATCTCTTTTCAGTTAATATTTTTCTACACAGTCAGGTATTTTGTTTTTTGAAATATTTTTTTTTAAATATTATTATTGATTAGGCATTACCCACGATGACAAAGTTCGCCAACATTTAATTACTCGAACACCAACGGCAAGTAACAAGTAAGTAGTTTGGAAAGCTTAATTAATATTTAAATTACTTTAGGGGACACGCACGAGTGGTAATGCATTTAAGCTATTAAAAGTTTTAAAGGTTGTCAATTGAGCTTACAATATGTGATTTTACTATGACTTTAATAGTTAGGAAGTGATTTTGCTATTATTCAACCTAGATTATTTTTAGGGTTTCGTACCTAAAAAAGAAAAAATACGGAACCTTTATGGGAACACTTTGTTGTCCGTGTGTCTGCCTGTGAGAGTGGGAGCGGGAGAGCGGGAGCGGGAGCGCGGGAGCTGGGACTGTAGGCTGCTTTTTACAGCGGGAAAATTATAACGTTATAATATAAAATACAAAATCCACGCAAGTGAAGCCGCGGGCAACAGCTAGTACATACATAAAATAACGCGTTTTCCATATCCGTCGGTCAAGGTAAAGACCACATTCCTCCGCCTGCTATGATCTTGACATACTTCTCGTGCTTCCTCTTATTTCATCAACCCTCTCATGCGCGCTCGTCGGTTCAGTGTACTTACAATTCATTTAAATGAAAAATTGCTAGTAAAATTTTTGATGATGACCAAAAAAAAAACGTACCTGTAATCGGCTTATTAAGTATCTATTTTCTTATTTAGTCAGATTTGTTTTATCTACATAAAAAGCTTAATAAAATGTAAGCTTCTTTGTTCAGAGTTCATTCACCTTACAGATATATAAAATTCATCTCCGTAGGTAGGTGCGTACTTAAACCTACGCAGTTAAACATCTCAAATATTTCTCTTTTTTGTTTAAGTACCTGCTTATATTTGTTAAACATAAACAAGTCGCTTTGTAATATGAATTCTGAATACGCCTACTTTATCAAATCGGCAATAACCTTAGTAGTAGGCACTCAAGATATGAATATTCTAATGGAATTCAAAAGATGAAAGAGTAATATGTATGTAACAGGTATAACAGATTCTTTTGCTAAAAGAAGCGATACTGGTTTTCTATTTTCATGTCTTTTTTCTGAGTTTAATAATTAGTCAAGAGTTGAACAAATTATTTGATCAAAGTTCTTGTGTTATTAATAAATAAGAAACGGTGATGGAAAGTCTTGTTTCAAATGTTAGCTAGTATGTGTCTAAGAGCGCCCGCACACTAACGACTATTAGATTAGACTATTAGGGAGGTGATCGATCAAAATAATATCGACACACGATGTCTAAGATTTTATTTCTTTTTTAGTAAGATGAGATCAAATCATCATATTTTTTATGTCTCGGTATTATTTACAAACTAACGACCGCCCGCGACTTCGTTCGCGTGGAATTCCATAGAAGTAGACTATCAAATCTAGCAAATGGTCCCTTCAAAAAATAATTTGTGAACTTAAGTGGCGGGTAGTTCATTGCTTACATCTACATTTCTCACTACACACATAGCTGCCGTCATTACTAACAAAAATCAAATCATCGATATTGCGTGTCAATGTTTGATCACCTCACTAATCATCCGATTCTTCAATTGTTACTCAATTGAAGAATTTTGATTTATGACTTTTTTAAATTTTGATTTATGAAATTTAGATTAATTTTAATTATTTATTGATCATTAGTTAATTTTATATTTTATTTTAGTGACTGTGACATTTAAATACAAATTTTGTTAATTTTTCATTGAATTTTGTTTGACTAGGAGGACCTAGAAATAGGAATTGTAATTTGTGGTATTTTGTAAACTTTATATTAGATTACTTAAAAGATAAAATGTTATTATATTTCGCATACAGTTGTACTGTTATAATGAATAAAATGATTGATTGATTGATTTGAATTCGGCTGACAAATAGTCGCACGTGGGCGGGCGCCCTAAGACGGTAAAGAGATAAAATGGTGCTTTCTGCTTCTATTATTAGATTTTACAACACGCTTTTTACCTGTCCGAACCACAGGCGAGGCTAGTCTTAAACTCAATGAAAAAGTGGGTAGGTATTTGTTTTTTTTATGGACAATTCACACAAAGTCAACTGATCCCAAACTAGGCAAAGCCTGTACTACGAGTAACAGAGACTGACATACATATATAAATAGATAAATAACACCCAGAAACAGAACAAACATTCGTGTTCATCAAACAAATGTTTGCCCTGGGCGGGAATCGAACCCGCGGCCCACAGCGTAGATAGCAGGTTTACTACCAACCACTCTAACCAGCCAGTCTAATCTATTTCAGTATTAGAAAAAAGTTAACATTAAAAGTAAATTTAAGTTATATTTAAGCCCTAGAGACTCCTAAAAGTAGAAATTATTAATTATTTTATGTCTCAAGATTGATTGATGAAACTATTAAAATATACTCATCATCTTTAATACAAGGATTTCCATATTCAAATGGTCGGATATTACTCCGACGAACATTTGCTTCATTCGAGTCACGTTCATTGCTCACTGGAGTGAACTATCGATTTTATTACATGCATACTAATATTATAAATGCGAAATTACTCTGTCTTTCCAACTGTTACACTTTCACGGCTAAGCCAAATTGGATATAATTTTGTATGAAAGAAGTTTGAATCTTATGGAATGGACGTACGAGTAACGCTTTAGGGTACCGTACCCTAAGGTTAAAAAACGGGACCCTATTAAAATGCGTCCGATTTGCGTTTGTCTGTCTGTCTGTTAGCGTGATGTATCTCATGTACCGTAATTAGTCTAGGCAACGAAGCGGATCGTTGTATGAAGACCCCCGCATTAAATCCTCAGTCGATGAAACTTTGCTGGGGTATTACACTATATGAGAAAAACCTTCTATAAAAAAATCATAATTATTCCATACAAAAATTACAAAAAATGTATGAACATGTATGCTGATTATAAGAGTATATTTTGGAATGTACTAGTAAAGCTTTTATATGATTCTATTCGACCTAGTAAAGACAGTTTAAAATTTTGGGCCCCCTTTAGAATAATAATAACAATTATATATTTTTTTTGCAATAAATTGGGCAATTATATTCTCGAACAACTCCAAATTTCAAGTCGATTGGATCGATGGTAGCGAAGATGGTTGCTGAGATAAACAGGTGTAACCAAAAATTTCGTACCTCCTTGCTTCGCTTGGAATAGATACCTTGCTAATTTATTTTAGTAGGGGATGACATCTGCCAACATGTCACAACCCCATCATCGATGATCCATAGAAAATATTCAAAATAACCTGTCAAATCCATAGAAAAACGCCTAAACCACCTAGTGACGAATTATTTCTTTAATCCTCCTTATAAGTACCTTTATTTTTCTGTGGGTGTGACAGACAGACGACAGATAGACGAGGTCGCACTATAAGGGTTCCGTTTTTAAAATTTTCGTTAGGAACCCTAAAAAAGGGCTTAATCTATAAGCCTCTTTCGAAGTGTTTTCCTTTGACCTTCAAAAGAAGCTCCCTGTCCTAGCCTTAAAACATGCCCTTAAAAAGCTTTTTAATTGAATCTGTAAAAACGCGTTTTTCATAAAACAGCTTTTAGAAAAGAATTTATCCGCTGGTTGCGTAAAAAAACTGACTTTACTGCTTAGAAACATTTTCTGGTTTCAAATTGCGAGATAAAAATAATCTAAATACAGGTGGTCCATTTATTTTAGTGCAGAGAATAATTTTATTAACCTAGTAAATCAAAACATGCATGCATACAAATAAAAATGTAAAATAAATAAATAAACAGATAATATTTGACCCAAAAAGTTCAAAACTAGATTACTTTCTTATGAAAAGTGAACAATTTATTCCTTTTCCCGAAAAATATAGGCCGAAATACGAACAAAAAACTTGACTTCCCATGGAAACTGCATCAGCTGATAGTGATTTTTGTTTTGCAAGTAATGTAGTTTTTCATATTTCGACCTATGTTTTTTAAGAAAAGTTGTTTAATTTCATGGGCAGATTCAACTCCTTATGGATCGATACCATCGATTCGCGGAAACGGGGGTAAGACGTGAAAATAAAAATACAAGTTTATTTTTCCTTTTCAATATATTCACCTGCAACCCTAATACATTTTTCAGATCTTTCAATTAGCTTATGTATACCCTCGAAAAATAATGTTTTTTCTTTGTCTGAAAAATAAGCTGAAACTGCTTCCTTCACTTCTTCATCGGTTGAGAACTTCTTCCCCCGAAGTTCTTTTTTAATTTTTGGAAAGAGATAATAATCACTGGGAGCCAGGCCAGGACTGTAGGGTGGATGAACCAAAATATCGAAGCCCACCTTATGCAGGGAAGCCAACGCAACACGGCTCTTGTGCACAGGCGCGTTGTCGTGCAGAAGGAGGACACCTTTGGTTAATTTTCCCCTTCTTTTTGCCTTGATTGCTTCCTTTAATCGCTCTAAGATTGAAGCGTAGTATTCTCCGGTTATGGAGACACCTTTATCTTCATAATCTATCAACAAGATTCCTTCTGAGTCCCAAAAGATTGTCGCCATGATTTTTCCCGCCGACTGTGACACCTTAAATTTCTTTGGTGGTGGTGTGCCTTTTTTGTGCCACTGCATAGAATCTTGTTTGGACTCAGGTTCATAAGACGATATGTACATTTTTTTTGGGTATTTTAGAGACAAATATCTTTTTATTTACTCAGTTTCTTGCCGTGATTTTCAGGTATGTGTTTCTTGACCATTCATGAGAGGGCATCACCAAAACCAAAACATGATTACTGAAAATCGACTACACAAAATTAAAATCCAAAGTTGCCTCTTCAATTTTCGTTTCTTCCTCTTTTTGTGTAATCTGAGGTGTTTTAAGTATTGAAATTAAGTATAAAGAAAGGTATTCGTAGTTGCTAGGGTTGACTAAAGCTAAAATTTTATTTTATTTCTTAGTTTTTACAAAAAGACGATATTTTATATCGGGCGCTTACGTCATTTAGTTTTGGTGCACGCGCACTACATCTGTCGCAGTCTAATACGTTGCAGAAGTAATTATTTTATTCTTTTCTTTCACCGATCAGTTGCCCGTGACCTTCTGTCGACGACAGACCTGTATTCGTTGTTCCCAAATCCAACCTTTCACGCGCAATAAAAACTATTTCATAAAAAAATATATTTTATAATTATTTTTGAGAGATTGTCATTGTAGCCCTAGATGAGAATTTTTATTTGTGATCAAAGTAAATACCAACCTGATTACATATTTTATTGTACATACTACTTGCTAATACTACTAATAATAATACCTGTCCCGTGTAGTGCCGGCAAAGAATAATACCAACCCACACATACCCGTGGGTGTCGTAAGAGGCGACTAAGGGTTATAAACTGGAGTATGGGCAGCAGCATCCTCTTTTGTATGTTACATCTTACTTACTGCGGTCACCTACAACCGCGATCCATGGTGCCAGCCGTAAAACGCTAACAAGCGAGGTGACTATGGTACTTCCAGCATTTTTCCAGCAAAAGCTAATATTCTACAAAAGTACGTATCCATTGATCGAACAGAGTAATGGAGTCGCTATTACTGACAGATCTGGCGGACGGAATGTAGGGACATACGAAAAAACCAGTCAAGTGCGAGTCGGACTCGCGCGCCGAGGGTTCCGATATACCTATAGTATTTTTGGAAGCAATAAAGTCCATTTTCAGGACCGCAAAACTAAATTTGTTTGTAAAGGTTTTTTGCAGATTTCTGAAAAACTGTGCAACTTAGAAAGATCGTTTTATTTTTGCTGTAAAGTTTACATAAACTTCTGTCAACTGTAATTAATTCAGATTTTTCCTTACTCAAACTTCGGAGATAAGGGGGGGGGGGAAGTGGTATTTATTTTGACATTTTTCATCATAACTTGAAAACTAAGTAACTTAAAAAAATACAACAATATATTTTAAAATGGACAAGTAAAGCCCTTTCATATGATACCCCACTCAACCTAGTAGCGACAATTTGAAATTTGGGCCCCCCTATTTTGGCCCCCTTTACATTGATAATCATACTTTTTTCAAAATTTTTTCATGTGCAATAAAGTTGGGCAACTATATTCTAAAACTATTCCAAATTTCAGGTCGATAGCATAAGTGGTAAGCTGTGCGGTGCCGGCCTAAAAAGAATAGTACCGACCCATCTCTTCCCGTGGGTGTCGTAAGAGGCGACTAAGGGAAATGAAATCCAGAGGATGGACAGCAGCGTCCTTCTGTGTATTATTTCATCTTACTGCGGGCGCCAACCCCTTAAGAATAAACATGAATCACAATAATAGTCTCCGGCCCCTAGTCCCCGGCGGCCCCGCTATTCCTGGCTCCGGTAGCGGCCATGGTAACGGTGGGGCAGGGGGTGCGAAGAATCCCCGGCAGATGTCGAGCTACCAACAACGACGACCTCTGGCCCTGGCAACTTATAACACGCGCACATTGCGGACTGACGAGAAGGTTGCAGAACTCGAAGAAGAATTGAGCAGGTTACACTGGGACGGGCGTCAACTTGTACGAGATTAGAATGGCTCTCAGACAGCTTAGAAACAACAAGGCACCCGGTCACGATGGAATTACGGCTGAGCTTCTGAAAGCAGGCGGAAGGCCAGTGCTTAAAGCTCTTCAGAAGCTGTTTAATTATGTCATACTCGAAGGGAAAACGCCACAGGCATGGCACAGAAGTGTTGTGGTACTCTTCTTCAAAAAGGGTGATAAGACCCTGCTGAAGAACTACAGACCCATCTCACTTGTGAGCCATGTCTATAAGCTGTTCTCGAGAGTCATTACGAACCGTCACGCGCGCAGGCTCGACGACTTCCAGCCTCCCGAACAAGCCGGTTTTCGTAAAGGCTTCAGTACCATAGACCACATACCTACATACGATACGGCAAGTTATACAGAAGACCGAAGAGTATAACCAGCCACTTTGCCTAGCGTTTGTGGACTATGAGAAGGCCTTCGATTCGATCGAGACGTGGGCCGTGCTACGATCTCTCCAGAGGTGCCAAGTCGACTATCGGTACATTGAAGTGTTGAAGGATCTGTACAAAAACGCCACTCTGACAGTTCGTCTTCAGGACCAGGACTCGAAACCTATCCAATTGCAGCGAGGAGTGAGACAGGGAGACGTCATATCTCCTAAACTGTTCACCGCTGCATTGGAAGACATTTTCAAACTCCTGGACTGGAAAGGACTTGGCATCAACATCAATGGCGAGTACATGACCCACCTTCGATTTGCCGACGATATTGTCGTAATGGCTGAGACCCTGGAAGATCTCGGCACGATGCTCAATAACCACAGTAGAGTTTTACAACAAGTGGGTCTTAAAATGAACATGGATAAGACGAAAATTATGTCTAACGCCCTTGTTGTACCCACTCCACTCAAAGTTGGAGACTCTACGCTCGAAGTTGTTGATGAGTACGTATACCTGGGACAAACAGTCCAGCTGGGTAAATCCAATTTAGAGAAAGAGGTTACTCGTCGAATCCGACTCGGATGGGCAGCGTTCGGGAAGCTCCGCAATATCTTCACGTCCAAAATACCGCAGTGTCTCAAGACGAAAGTCTTTGACCAGTGTGTGTTGCCAGTGATGACATATGGCACCGAGACGTGGCCGCTCACGATGGGCCTTATCAGAAAGCTCAAAGTCACCCAAAGGGCTATGGAAATGGCTATGGAAAGGGCTATGCTCGGAGTCTCTCTGCGCGATCGAATCAGAAATGAGGAGATCCGCAGAAGAACTAAAGTAACTGACATAGCCCTGAGAATCGCTAAACTGCAGTGGCAGTGGGCAGGGCACATCGCAAGAAGAACCGATGGCCGATGGGGCGTTAGGGTTCTAGAGTGGCGACCACGTACCGGAAGACGAAGCGTTGGCAGGCCCCCCACAAGGTGGACCGACGATTTGGTCAAGGTCGCGGGAAGCCGCTGGATGCGAGCAGCGCAGGACCGGCCGTCATGGAGTTCTTTAGGGGAGGCCTATGTCCAGCAGTGGACGTCTTTCGGCTGATATGATGTGCATAAGTGGTTGCTGAGATATAGAGGTGTGACAGACAGACGGACAGACAGACAGACAGAGCGGCACCATAATCCATAATCCTTTTTATTACCATTTTGGTATCGGAACCCTAAAAACGCGCGGCTTTTGTTAGCTTCGTTCATCTGCGTCATAGAATACCATATATGTACTAGTGTCTGCTTACCTATACTGAACGTAGTAGTTAAATATAAGAGCGTAAATTGTTTTTTTTTAGAAAACAGTGTTACTTCGAGCGGTCTTTTTATTTTTCTTTAATTTTTTACATAAACTTCTATCGACTGTAATCAATTTAGATTTTTCGTTTCGTTTTTATAGACTTTTTTAGTTTAACTTTAAAATGAGTCTTAAAAAAATACAAAATTTATTTTACTGCATAATTTCGACTTTAGGTGATTATAAAACCCTTAATCATACTATTCGGCATCTAAATAAACTATTTATAACAATAAGCTAAATGTTTATATTTAAAAAGATTTTATATAACGCAACTCCTTGCATTTCTATGCTTGTTGCGGCCAGCGTGCCACGTGCGGCGGGTGCTCAGTGCGTGTATTTTGTGCGGGGAGCGGGGGGCTCGAGCGAGAAGACTCCGCCCATTGAGCGTTAAATATTTTCAGACATATCCTCATAATGATGAACCCAAGTTTCATCCCCAGTAACAATTCGAGTCAATACTCCATCCTGGTCTTCATTACAGAGGTCCAAAAACGCGCGAGAACACTCTACGCGCTGTTGTTTCTCCATTTTTCACAATGTTCTTCTCAACTGAGTTGTTTGATCGACGATAATCCAAATAGTAATGGCCCGATTAAAACAAAACATTCTATTTATACTAATAATGAGCTACTTAACCAGTTAGTCAGTACTTAGTCAGTTTACCGTTAGATAAATTCAAAACTGTAATCAAGCAGAAATTATGTAAGAAGGGTTATTATAAAATATCAGATTATCTAGAAGAGAAAAATCCATGGGATTAGACTACGGTTCTAACAGGCTAATTCAAAATTAAAACTGACCTATGTATGTTGTATATCAACCTTGTACATTCAAACATATTTAAAAGAGCGCGTGGGTTTTTATTGTCGCTTCTTTTTTTTCCCACAATGGCGCCACATTGTTTGTGAAGCGATGTAGTTTAGCTGACGTCATTAAGAGATTTTAATATCCAACAATGAATAAACGATTTTGATTTTGATTTGATTTGAGTTACGACTAAGGAAAGTACCCTCATTTATTAATTAGCTACCCATTCCGCGAATATAAAAATGCACTGTCGTAAGTACTCTCTAAGTTAAACGTTTTATATTTAAAATTTTATCGAACAGCCTGTATAATCGGTCGGATACAAGTTAATTGGTATAATTTCTGTCATGTTCGATGGAAACTCGACTGAACTATCGATTTTATTACATTATGCTGATCAATTCTAATACGATTCTATAAATGGTTGCTGCTGTTGTAATATCTTGCGTTTCTAATTATTTAAATTAATCTAAGACGGCGAAGAATAAATTACTGACCCTCCATTAGGGGGTTTTAGATGAACAACTGAAGTATTGAATATTTTTTTATTTAAAGTGTATTTTTTTATTTAAAGTGCTTGTGTCAGAATAAACGGGGCGTACACTGAATGGTTTAGCATCGAAAAAGGTGTTATGCAGGGATGTGTAGCGTCACCTTGGCTGTTTAACCTGTTCATGGATAATTGTTTGATTGATCTGAAAGAGAGTATGTGTGGACTGAGAATAAATGAGTTACTCATCAAATGTCTTCTCTACGCTGATGACCAAGTTGTACTTGCGTCATCTGCTGACAAGTTGCAGGAGATGGTAACAATGATGAATGTGGTTTTGGACAGGAAAGGAATGAATGTAAATGTAAGCAAGACTAAAGTATTGGTACTTGAAAGAGAAGAATGTATGACAGAGTGTACTATATTAATAGATGGTGAACAAGTCGAACAAGTGAAGGAGTTTGTGTATCTGGGCTCAAAGTTTACGAGAGATGGAAAGTGTGAAAGTGATATTGAAAGAAGAGTGAATGCTGGAAACATGGTGAATGGTGCCCTGCACGCCTTTATGAGGAGTCAGAAGGTGTCTCACAAGGCTCTTTTGGCTGTTCATGGGGGAGTTTTGGTACCAACACTGATGTATGGCAGTGAAAGCTGGGTATGGCAGAAGAAGCATGAAAGTAGAATTAATGCAGTGGAAATGAGAGCGCTAAGGAGTATGATTGGTGTTAAATTGAGTGACAGGATTAGAAATAGTGTGATAAGAGAACGGTGTGGCGTAAAAGAAGACGTAGTGACCAAAATCGAGAAAGGGATGCTGAGATGGTTTGGTCATGTAGAGAGGATGAATGAACGAAGATTGACGAAAGAGATCTATCTACCAGGCGAGAGTGAATGGAAACGTTGGAAGGGGAAGGCCTAGGCGAACGTACCAGGACCAAATTCAGGACGTTCTGAATAAAGGCCAGGTTAAAAGTACCCTAAGCCGACGAACATGTATGAAAGGATTGATGAAAGTACAGGAAGCAAGGGAAGTATGTCATGATCGTAGCAGGTGGAGGACTGTGGTCTCTGCCTACCCCAGCGGGAAAGTGGCGTGATGGTATGTATGTATGTACATTTGAACTACAAATTCTATTCAATTTTTGTAGTATTGTAATACTGATGTGGTAATTTTTTGCAAATGTAGTACATTTAACTCGTGAAAAGTGTTGATCGAATCCATTAATGGATTGGTAAATGCGTAGGAGACGTTGTCAGTTAGGTATTTCAATTCTATGCCTACTTTAACTAGGCGCAGGTATCGTGAAAATGCTGCTTTAACTAAAAATTAGTATTATAGGTACGATGCAATATTCAAGGAAAAGAAAATTACTGTAAATGAGAATCTAATGTTTAGTGATTGGGCAACAGTGGGAATACACAGAAGCAGGCTAAGGTTATATGAACTTTACGAGGAAAGAACATATAAAAACAGTGATGCATTTGCGCAATTAAAAAATATTATTCAAAAACATTTAAACGGGTTTGTGCTGTAGCCAAATGAAATTTCATTAAGAATAATATTTTGACTTTGACTTCGTGTAGGCTGAAGCTGCGAAGGCGAACATGGGTGCCTGCGTTACTTTGCGTTGGGTACTTGGGAACTTGCAATACGCGTCCTTGTCACTCCAATATCATACGTATCGCTCCGTCCTGCTCTCTCACTTCGGTCACTATAGTTAAACTAGGTACATTACTTCGACTGTATGCGTGCTGTCTCTACAAGCATAGCCATCGTAGCTACAAGCTGATTAGAGTAAGGAAGATCGATATAACAGCTCGTGACACAACTACCCGGTTGCCATTAAATCGGTAAGATCCAAAACCTTTTGTTACGTGTAAAGAAGTGATCACACCTAGCTGAATTCAAAGACTAATTCGGCATACATTGCTGGGAGGCTTGGTTATGTTAATTGCAATATCCTTGCTACAACGAGCAACGTATGCCGAATTAGTCTTTGAATTCAGCTAGGTGTGATCACTCCTTAAGCGCTATAAAGATTAACGTTTATGTGATACCGCTTGGTTCGTGTAATAATGGGAAAAATAGAATAGAAAATATTGTTGAAATGTGTGAGTGAGAGAGTGATAAATACTGCTTAGATAAGGCTCATATAGCGATATTTTATTATTATTTATTTCATTATATGTCAATCATATTATATAGGGCATGCAACACCCTGTTCGGGCACAGCAAATGTTTTACAATTCAGTCCAATTTAGTACCAAATCAAATGTCAAAACTAGCCTTGAAGGTTAGTCAAGCGTTCTAACAACTGAATCTGTGCTTGGCTATAATTACAAAAGCCTTCCATGGTCTAATGACTGTAGTACGTATGGTTTCTGTTCTACGTCTAAATTACGTCGCAACCAATTTCGTAGCCATCTAAGCCACGTATTGATTGGCGTATGGTTGGTTAGTTTATCAGGTTATACGACATTAAGTGAATCTGCGCTGTTTTAATCAAACATATTTAAAATACTTTTTGACTTTTTTAGGGTTCCGTAGTCAATAAGGAACCCTTATAGTTTCGTCATGTCCGTCTGTCCGCAGCTTAGCTCAAAAATAATGTGAGTTTGCGAAGATCATTTTTCGATTTAGAGATCCGTTTGTGAAATTTTCAGCTTGAAAGCGCAATTTTTTGTTGGAGTCATATCCCCCCCCCCCCTGCCAGTTAAACGGTAGTTAATGGAAATGTGAAAAAAATTATTGTCATAGTATATATGATGAAAATAAAAGGAAAACTATCGCAGTTAAGTAGGCTTCACAGGTTAATGAGCTATAGCTGAAAAACTGGAAATAATATAAATAGCAATAGCAATCAGGCGTTAGGATGGATTTTATGACATACTTTAGTCAACACTTGCTTTGTGATAAAAATCGTAAAAAACTACGGAACCCTATGTTGCGCGTGTCCCGACACGCACTGGGCCGTTTTTTTAATATTCTACCGTGTGGTGCCAGCATAGAATAGTACCAACCCATCTCTACCCGTGGGTGTCGTTAGAGGCGACTAAGGGATTATTAACCCAAGGATGGGCAGCAGTATCTTTCTGTGTATCTTACCATCTTACAAACTGCGGTCACCAACAACAGCGGTCGCCAGCCGCAACGCTTACAAGCGTGGTGACTATGGTAAATCTCCTCCTAAATACCACGCGTTTTTGCTAGAGGACTGGAGGAAGCTCCCTGTCCTGCAGTGGAGTGGCTTAGCAGCCAGTAGACCGCTAAGCAAATAGACGCACCTCTTTTGTAGTTGGTGGGGCTTTTGTGGAAAGTCCGTCTGGGGAAGTACCACCCCCCTGCTTTTTTCTGCCGTGAAGCAGCACTGTTTGCACTGCTGTATTTCGGTTTAAAAAGCAAGGGAGCTAGTGATTTTACCGGCACATGAGACATACCATCTTAAATCTCAAAGTTAGCAACGTGCTTTTCTGTCTTATTAGTGTCAAAATCTGCCATTAATAAGACAGTGGGCGCTATGGGTGGTGGTGTACACTAATACCATCAGGTGACCCCTGCTCGTTAGTTCACTTGTAACATAAACAAACGGTCAAGTGCGAGTTGGACTCGCGCGCCAAGGGTTCCGATATACCTATAGTATTTTTGGAAGCAATAAAGTCCATTTTTAGAACCACAAAACTAAATTTAATATTAAAATTTAAAATCTGTGCAATTTAGAAAGATCGCTTTATTTTTGCTGTTATATTTACATAAGCGTCTATAGACTGTAATTAATTCAAATATTTCTTTCACAAACTTGAAAAGTAAGTTGTAAAAAAATACAAAAAAATATGTTAGAATTTACAAGTAAGGCCATTTCATATGATACCCCACTCGACCTAGTAACTACAATTTGAAATTTTGGGGCAAAATAATGATATTTTTTTTTTATTATTTTATGATCAATAAGGTTGGGCAACCATATTCTAAAACTATTCCAAATTTCAAGTCGAAAGCATAAGTGGTAGCTGAGATATACATAGAGGTGTAACAGACAGACAGACAAAGTCGCACCATAAGGGTTAATTTTTTTACCATTTTGGTATCGGAACCCTAAAAATAACAAAGAACTTCATTGTAGCGCCCACCGTGGTGCACTAAGTCAAGACGTAAAGGCGACGCTCTACATGCCACATCTCGTCTACGTGTACCCATCCTAGTGACCCTATCTTCTTGAGTCTCCCTACCTAAAAGCTTTCTTTTAAAGTTCACAAAGTTCCCACTTTAACTAAAATAAGTTTCTGAAAAGAGAAAACTCCTTTAGATCTATTGCCACTTTTTTTGTCAGTAAAATACAAAATGTCAGAAACAAGATTTAAGGAAGCTTTTACTTTAAAGAAGGTTTCTGCAACTAGCGGTAACGTGCCCAGCAAAATAACGACCACATTTTCATAAATTCTCTCATATTGAAACTGGAGCCATTAACCCTAATAATTTCTTGGTAGGTCAGGTTCTTTTGACAGTTCTTAAATTGGCTACGTTTCGTAGTACGTCTACGAGCGATGCTACAGCGCTGCTACGGCGTAGCAAACGGCTACGAGATTGACGGCTCAATTAGTGGCTTACGCAGCAAACTAATGCTATATATTATTTTTTGGTGGGAGCATAGCGAAATACAACATGTAAAATAAAGGGTATATACCTAAAGAGACAGCTTTCAGAAAAATTAAAGGGTAACTTTGAACGAGACTTTCAGGAAATGAAAAAAAATCAACATCTTCATAAAAAATTGTCAACTTGATTGTACAGTATTTTTTTTACTTTGTATGGGCTTACTCTTGACTTCAATCCAGCCCTGATGACAGAGATGAGGTCGACGATGGAACGAGCTAGCCCAGAAGAAGCCTATTCACTCGTGACTTCAATAGATTCGGGTTATAAGAGTTTGTATGAAAAGGCCGATAACTTTATTATTTCCTGATTTTTTTTCATAGAAAGTTGTTTAGTTTTGTTGACTGATTATAGGTATCGGAAAACTGTTCTTTGAAGTCACGAGTGAAATATTGTAACTATGATAATTTCTCTATGTAATTTTATGTTTATGATGTGTTTTTTTTTATAAACTGGAGGATGGGCAGCAGCATCCTCCTTTGTATCTAACATCTTACTTACTGCGGTCACCTACAATCGCGGTCCATGGTGCCAGCCGTAACGCTAACAAGCGAGGTGACTATGGTACTTCCCCTCCACATTTTTCCAGCAAAGGCTAGAATTCTAAAGGGAGCTCCCTGTCCTGTAGTGGACGTTTCATGGGATGTTATGATGATGATGATGTGTTTTTTTATTTTTATTTATTTAACTTGATAATTATTTTTTGAGTTGTAATGATGTTTTTTAATTAGAGTTTAGTTATTAGTCTAATTATAAATACTTCTAATATTCGCACACAGTAATACTGTTTTATGAATAAATACATGATGATGATGACACCCCATATAACGACCCTGAGCTATACAGGATGTAAAAAAGAGTACGGTGATCCTTCTAAGGGGTGATTCTACATAACTAAAGATTGTGAAAAGAAAAAATCGTTTAAGCTGAAGTAGTAGTAAAAAAAGTACCTTTGACCTTTATGATCAGCTGGTGATGCAAACAAAGATGTTTTTTGTTATAATATCCAGTCACTAGCAAGTACCTATCAATTTCAATAAATAAAAAAAAATTAAAAACAAAGTGTTTTTAATGAATAATCACCACTTAGAAAGATCAATGTACTTTTTTACACCCTGTATATGACATTTTACAATAATGTTTGTGTTGTGTTTTATATATTGTGTTTGTTGTGGAACAATTAGTTCTAAAATGAATTATCCATTCATTCATTCATTAGGTGATTCAGTTTATACGGAGTGTTGATTTTTTTCTTTCTAATTATAGGAAAATTGTTCAGTTTAATGGGCAAATTGACATCCTTCAAGATTATTATAAGTTTTTTGTTACATACAGTCAACCGCACGTCAGTGGAAACATTTGTATTACTACTGATCAGATGTGCTGTTAGATGTACCTAAAGCACAGTTTATAGAGAGTTACATTAAAGTTCCTTATCTTATCTAAAAATAATTTGATTGAAGCTACGTATAATTACCACTTTTTGCCTCATCATCATCATCATATCAGCCGAAAGACGTCCACTGCTGGACATAGGCCTCCCCCAAAGATCTCCATGACGACCGGTCCTGCGCTGCTCGCATCCAGCGGCTTCCCGCGACCTTGACCAGATCGTCGGTCCACCTTGTGGGGGGCCTGCCAACGCTTCGTCTTCCGGTACGTGGTCGCCACTCTAGAACCCTCACGCCCCATCGGCCATCGGTTCTTTTTGCGATGTGCCCTGCCCACTGCCACTTTAGTTTAGTGATTCTCAGGGCTATGTTTGCCTGCCTACTGCTATGTTTGCCTGATGGCTTTATATAATTATTTTAAAAGTACTACAATATTTTCTACGTCTAAATAAGTAATAAATGACAATTAAACTTACCTTTTGCATGTACCATACAAAACAAAGCAGCACTTGCAAAAAACTTCAACACATTCATATTCATAACAAAAAGTTTACACTGTGTCACAAATAGTTAGAAAAGTTTACACTGTGCCACACACACTAAAAAGTTTTATAATATGTACTAAATATGGGTAGTTAAGAGTACATATACTTTTACGTAAGTAAGTTTTATTTTACAGTTTCTTGGTGATTAGAACAATTTAAAAACTGCTGGCACATTAAGTATGTATGTAAGTTTGTATTTTACTTTTTATACAAACTCCTTTTTAGTTTATGACTAACATATCTTACGTTGTTTGTGCATGTCTTAAAATGTCTACAGTTTAATAATATTATGTACAATCTAATTTTAATTTTCGAATGAGTTTATTCCCGATCGTGAAAGTTTGGTTGTTTGTCGGTAAAACAGTTCCCGTAAGACGCTCTCGGTAGAACTCCCGAAGTAAACTGAGCTCGAAACGAAATGTACGGGATTCCAGGAACAAAGTAGAAGTGCGCAGGCGCGAATGTTTTTAAGAATTTTACCTTTGTATGCTGACTTATTCGTCCGTATGGTGCTGGCAAAGAATAGTACCAACCCATCTCTAGCCGTGGGTGTCGTAAGAGGCGACTAACGGCTTATGAAACGGAGGATGGGCAGTAGCATCTTTTTGGGTATTGTACCATCTTACTTTCTGCGGTCATCAACAACAGAGGTCACCAGCCGCATTGCTTATAAAACCCCTCTAAAGTACCACGCGGTTTTTCTGGAATTCTGGAGGGAGCTCCTAGTCCTACAGTGGACGTTTGTGGGATGTCCTGGGCCTAGAGTCAAGTGGCTTTCTACTAACGCAAACGCCAGTAGAATGGAATGAAAATGTATGGGATTGACATTAGCTAACGAAATATCACGTGACAGCTAATGTCAAACCCATAGAGTTTTATTCTATTCTATAGCGTTTGTGATAATAGAAAGCCACTTGTCTCAGGGCCCTGATGATGTTTTGTGAAACCGTCAACTAGCTAGCTATTATGGTTTTAAAGATACAGGCCATTAAGAGTAATTTGCCAGTAGAGTAGGAAAAATTCCGACCAATACGATTGCTCCATTTTGCTTGTCCAATCAATAGGACAACTCAGTAGGAATAACCCCATTTTCCTAGGTTACAGCTGCGCTAGAAAATGGAGCAGTCCTATTGGCTTAAAAAAAAAACCTACCTAAAAAATACTACAAAATAACAATTTGATACTTTTAGTTGATTTTCAAGACTACAAGTTACTACCTGAAAACGAACTAAAAGCATCAAATTGTTATTTTGTAGTATTTTCAGGGTTTAAAACTTGTTATTTTTAAATTTGTTGTGGTTTTGTTGTGACACGACTCTCTGGCCAAACTCTATAGTCTGACCGCCACCGCTGTACCGCGCCTTAGGTATGCGCGGGGAGGTGGGGGAGTTTGAAGGAAAGAGCAAGAACTAAAGTTAGGCCACTGCAATAGGTCTTTTCTGACAGCTGTCAAACGTATGCAAAATCACGACCTGCAAAGAAAAATGAATCTTGTGCGTTGGTGTTTAAGGAAACGTCAAAACGGGCTTCTTACGTTGGCGCTACTTTAGTTGCCGCCGTGAGCGATGCCGAGCGATAGTCCCCCCGTCTCACCGCTCGGCGCTCGCATACCTAAGGCGCGGTACTGCGGTTGCGGCCAGAATATATAACACAGCTCTGGTGGAATGGAACCCTACAGATAGACAGTCGATGTAGGCGTAGTAAAAGGGTCCGTTGCCACCTTTTGGGTGCGGAATCCTAAAAACCACAATCACCAAGATTCAAAGTAAATGTTTTTGTTTTTGAGAATAGTTGGTAGTGAGACAGAGTTCACTTTGTGCGGACGGAGATAAAACTTAACGACGAAATTTAGTTTGCTTCGACAGCTCTCATCACCGAGATAGTCCAGTTAATCGTATTTTTTTTTCTTTTTGAGAAATGTTAACACAATTTTATTTACTTTTGCACTCGCTAGAAAACTAGGTACATATAGATCGAAAATAAGAAACTAGTATTACGTTTCTGTTTTTAACTTTTTGTGTTTCGATATGTCTTCATATTAAAAATCTCAAAATTCCCAACCACAGACAGGATTCGAACCTGTGTCCTCCCCGTTAGTAGCGAAGATGCTTTATAATATAATCAACTAAGCTTTCGTGGTCCTGCCCGATAATGTGAAATTTGTGACCTTTATACCCAACTAGATTATTAATTAACCAATTATTTATCAGTAAAATTATATCTAGTCCCTATACAGGTGGATTTTTGAGATGGAACAGCTACACGGAAATAATCTTTGGAGACTTATCACAACGTTTTGTTAAATTTTGATCCCCATTCACAGATTTTCAAAAATATTACAGTTAGCAAGAAAATTACCATTTTACACAAAATAGTAGATTGTATCACAAGACTGTATAATATTTTTAAGGCGAGGGCGCTATTTTGAATCCAGAGCGAAATGAAGGATTCCATGCTCGGGATTCTAAATTAGAATCCTGAATGTAGCGAGGGATTCAATAGGTCGCCCAAGGTAAAAATATTTTTGCAGCCGCGTAATACACTCTACTTTTCATCTCCCTCTATGAGAAAAGAGTGAGAGAGAGAGGCTCATTGAAATACACGCTCACCATTAATTGTCCCTGAAGAATGTGCATCCCATATATCACAACCTAATGCTTATCTTAAAATTCTGCAACAGAATATTCGGAGCATAAAATGTAATTTTTCAGAGCTCCACCCTTTACTGACACGAATAAATCTATCGTGTGATATTGTTGTATTGTCTGAATGTTGGTTGTCTCGAACGGTAAATATACCAATGCTGCCAGGCTATGATTCGCATAAAACCACAGATACTTTCAATCAAAACGATGGTATTGTAGTATACATAAACAACCAGCTTGACTGCACCGTAGAAGAACCAATTTTTGAAGATGCCAACTGCCTCTTGATCAAAATAAAAACTGACACGATTCTGATTGCTATATACCGACCTCCTAGTTTTACTAATTTAGGTAACTTTTTCATGGCATTAAATAGAATACTTACATCAGTAACAAAATTTAAAAATATTATAATGGTAGGAGATATTAATATTAACTTATTAGGAATAGATTCTGACACAAATGACTACTTAGACTTATTAACTTTCCATGGGCTTTCACCAGCAATTAATACACCAACCAGAGGTAACAAATGCCTCGATCACGTAGTACTGAAAACTAAGTCATCAGCTATAACATTTAACCTTGGTACTGAGTGGGAGATAGGAGTAATAAGCTTCTACTTTGAGCCTAATGAACCCATTGAGTCTTACATAGAAAGCCTATCAAGTACTATTGAAGCCTTGGCTATGGACAAGTTATTGATCGGCGGAGACGGTAACGCATGGAGTACCTGGTGGGGTAGTACAACCGAAGACCATAGGGGAGCGCTCCTGTCTGGTGCTATAGAGGAGCTGGGGTTGCACATCCTGAATGAGGGTAATGACCCCACCTTTGATACAATTCGTGGCGGCAGGGTGTTTAGTAGCCATGTAGACTTGACAGTCTGCACCCCATCAATGTTGAACCTTGCTGGGGATTGGCGAGTGGATAAATCCTTCACAAGTTCTGACCACAATGCCATCACCATGAATCTCACATTACGAGTCCCAGAACATCCCCGTCCAAAACAGTCCACCAGGAAATATAATACGAGGAAGGCTAACTGGACTGACTTTGGAAATGATCTGAAAAAGGAAATGGCAGGAAAAGGCTTGACTACAGAAAATATCAGGAATATAAATACAGTTGGAGATCTAGAGAGAGTAGTGAAGGAATACACAGAATGTGTTACAGGTGCTTGCAATCGCAACATACCCAAAGTCAAGCAAAAGCCAGCAAAGAGCCTACCCTGGTGGACTAACGAGCTCGAAAACATGAAGCGTGAAATGACAACAAAAAAACGGAGAATTCGCTGTGCTGCCCCCCGCCGTCGACAGTATGTTGTTGAAGATTACCTCAAGGCCAAGGCGGACTACGAAGAGGAGGCCATGCGGGCATCGACGAGTAGTTGGAAGAACTTTTGTACTACTCAGGACAGAGAAAGCATGTGGGATGGGATCTACCGAGTCATTGGATGTACCGCGAAAAAAACAGAGGATATGCCTCTCGTAAAGGATGGCAAGACATTGGAACCGGTTGAATCGGCCCAATGGCTTGCACAAATATTTTTTCCCGAGGACCTGCCCGACAACGATAATGCTGATCACCAAGTAGTTCGAAAAAAAGCAGACCAAACAGGCGAGTGCATGCCGGACGACAAGGTGGACCCTCCCATCACAATGACAGAGTTGATACAGTCCATGTCCAGCTTTAATCCAAAAAAAGCCCCAGGCCCAGACGGCTTTACAGCTGATATTTGCATAGCCGCGATAAACACCGACAGGTCCTTGTTCCTTGCGATCCTAAACAAGTGTCTGGAACTTACATTTTTTCCAACACCATGGAAGGAAGCGGCAATAGTGGTTCTGCGCAAACCCGGAAAGCCGGGCTACACACATCCTAAGTCATATAGACCGATAGGACTACTCTCTGTGTTGGGCAAAATCTTTGAAAAGGTAATGATGAGAATAGTTAGGTGGTATATATTACCCAAACTCAATCCTAGGCAATATGGCTTCATGCCACAGCGCTGTACCGAGGACTCCCTCTATGACCTAATGGAACATGTCAAGACAGTTGTCAAGAATAAACTCATAAGTGTGATTGTGTCCTTGGACATAGAGGGGGCTTTCGATAGCGCGTGGTGGCCTGCCATTAAATGCCAGCTTCAGGAAAAAAGATGCCCTCACAATCTACGCCGATTGGTCTGTAGCTACTTTGACGAGAGATTCGTAGTAGTACGATATGCCGGTGAGGAGTACCGCAGGACAACCAACCAAGGCTGCGTACAGGGATCAATAGGTGGGCCTTTGTTCTGGAATCTTCTCTTGGACCCACTTTTAAATGAGCTTGTAGAAATGGGAGTGTACATCCAGGCTTTCGCAGACGATGTGGTAATCGTGTTCTCTGGTCAGTCAGCCCTAGAAATCGAGAATAAAGCCAACCCGGTACTCGCGCATGTGTATGAGTGGGGGGTTAGAAACAAGTTGAAATTTGCAGCACACAAAACTAATGCTATGGTTGTTACCAAGAAGCTCAAATTCGACAACCCACGCTTGCACACGGGCGGGACCGATATAGCAACTGTTGAACAAATTAAGATACTGGGTCTGCTTGTGGATAACAAGTTAACATATAAACAACACCTGGCACATATTACGCGCAAAGCCGTCAATATCTACAAGCAGCTCTCTAGAGCAGCAAAAATCTCGTGGGGGCTGAATTCAGAGGTCATCCGAACTATATACGTCGTAGTAATTGAACCGATTATCTTGTACGCTGCCAGCGTCTGGGCTACGGCAGCGGGCAAGATAACGGTTCAGAAAATGCTACATACCGTGCAGAGAGGATTTGCCCAAAAAATCTGCAGAAGCTACCGGACCGTGTCCTTGCATGCCGCCTTGCTTCTCGCCCGACTCCTTCCTCTCGAATTGAGAATAAAAGAGTCAGCACAGCTCTATGAGGCGCGGCGTGGTAAACCTCTGCAAGAAATACTCGGTGACAGAGAAATGGAGGAGAGGGTATGTTACAAGTCCGCACCGCACCCTGCAGCCGAAAACAGCTTGGATTTTATCTGTCTCGAAGGCGTTTCTGAGGAAACCGTCAGAGAGCATCAAATAACGGGAACTATCATGTACACAGACGGAAGTAAGACCGAGGGAAAAGTAGGAGCAGCCGTCACGGTATGGAACAATGGTCAAGAGGTAGCCAGCAAATAATTCAATCTTGAAGGCTACTGCACTGTTTTTCAAGCAGAACTTTACGCCTTGTTGCGAGCTACTGAACTAGCCCTTGAAAACAAACAAGGCATGACGAACATCATGAGCGATTCTAGATCGTCCTTGGAGCTGCTCCGAAACAATGAGTCGTTTCACCCTCTTTCGTTCCAAATTCGGAAGAACATTGGAGTAATTCAATCGCAAAACCGGACTATACGACTGTTCTGGATAAGAGCTCACGTAGGAGTAGAGGGCAACGAAAGAGCAGACCAGCTTGCCAAACAAGCGGCCCAAATGAAGGTGAAGCCTCATTACGATCGTTGCCCCCTTTCCTACATAAAGCGGGAGCTCAGATGCAGGACAGTCGGCGTCTGGGGAGCAATATACTCATCAGGAGATACAGCTTCCGGGACGAAAGTGTTCCTGCCATGTGCGGTCGCGGCCTACCATCTGGTTGCTAAATTAAAACTCGACAAAGTGCTCACACAGATCCTGACCGGACACGGTGGTTTCGCAGCGTACCTGTATAATTATAAATGTAAAAATAGCCCAGCGTGTGTCTGCGAACCTGAAAAAGAAGAAACAGTTGTTCATCTCCTGACAGAATGCCCTCAGTACTCAAAAGAAAGATGGGAGCTTGAATCTAAAATAGATATGAAACTGGATAAGAAAAGCCTACCTGAAATACTGCTATCTAAAAATAGTAGATCTGACTTCCTTTCTTTTTGCACAAAAATCGCTGAACATACAATAAGAAGAAATAAAACATAGATAAGAAATGTGCATTACGTATAGTGTAAATAAGTAATGTATATTTTAGTAGATAGAATAAGTATATAATATATTTATAGGTATAAAACTTTGTAAGAAAATGTATATAATAGTATATATTGAATATATACGTTATTATGTATAGATATTATAGTTAATAAAAATAACGTACAAAAAAAAAAGGATAAATAGCGATTAAAAAAAAATCAGCCTGTCAAAAAAAAAAACTGTCAAAAAAGAGCAATTTGACAAAAAAAAAATTGGAAGTCGTTAAAAAACAAATCAAAACAGCAAAAGAAAGCGCTGAAAAGAAAAAAAAAGACAAACATGTAATTATTACCTTGTTGTATTTAATTCTCTACAAATAAGTTTCATATAGATTTAGATTGGCAGGACTCCCGTATGAAAATCCGGAGCCCTGTCACCCCTTGACATATAATGGACAATGAAAAAAAAAAAACATTACAAGTCCGTGTTCAGCTGGAAAAAGACTCTGACCTGTGTCAGAGGACAAACAGTGACATACATTGAAAAAAAAAAAAAAAACCTTGGTACTCTTACCGTTCATAGCGCTGTCTTCTTCTGCTTGGGAAAATACAATATCATGAAAAATAAAGTTGACAGATCATACCGTAAATTAGATATAGAATTTTTCCGAAAATCGTGTGTGGATATAAACTTCGGTATGGTATATGAGAATCATGACCCAAACGCAGCGACTAACATCCTTATTGATTTAATAGCAAATGCAATCAAAATAAGCTCTATTTTAGTAAAAACACCTCGAAGTAAAACCACCATCAAACCTTGGATCAAATCAGGGTTGTTGCGATGCATGAGAACCAGGGATATTATGCACAAAAAATCACGTAATGATCCAAACAATGAAATTTTAAAAACTACGTACAAACTTTATAGAAATTTTGTCAATAACCTACTCAAAAAACTTAAAAGACAGTACGAAAGAGACCAACTAATTATGGCCAAAGATAACATTAAAAAGTTGTGGTATACGATTAAAACTGTCACTAGCACGACTAAACAAAAACCTTCACCAGCTCAACTTCTAGACATAACTGCAGATAAGCAAACATCTATTGATTATGTCAATGATTACTTTGTTAACATAGGTAAGGACCTGGCAAATGAAATAGCTGTCAATATTCCTTCTGTACCTGAAACGTTTATAACTAAAAAAAATCAATGTGACTCATTTGTGCTCCTTCCCACAGACAGTCAGGAAGTGGAAAGAATTAAAAAGCTTTTAAAAAATGACTGCAATTGGCGCAAAGGCACTGCAAAGTGTGGTCGATTGTGTCGCTCCCGTTATCGCGGATCTTTTAAATCGTTGCATCGATTCTTGAACATTTCCAGATGCACTAAAGAAAGCTGTTGTGCTACCGATTTATAAGACTGGCGATAGAGATCGTGTCAGCAATTATAGGCCTATATCCATCCTCACCACGCTATCTAAGGTTTTTGAACGCATCATTAATGTAAGATTAATCAAATATCTTGAAGAGCATGAGCTACTCGCCAACTCACAGTTTGGTTTTAGAAGTGGAAGGTCTACAGATGATGCGGTCATGGAACTTACTAGCTTTGTTGCGGGACTTTTGGATTCGAGGAAAAAATGTATCACCGTCTTCCTAGACCTCTCTAAAGAATTTGAAACAATCTCTGTCCGAAGTCTTCTTCCAAATTGGAAACCTTTGGTATAAGAGGCAACCAGCTTTCTTTACTGTCTAGTTACCTTAAAGATCGTAAGCAAGTAGTCAAAATCGACAATCACATTAGCAAAGAATCTGTGACAGAGGTAGGAGTCCCCCAAGGCAGTATACTGGGGCCCACACTCTTTCTTTGCTATATAAATGAACTATGTCAAATGAATATTCCAAACTGTAAAATTCTGACATATGCCGATGATACTGCTTTAACATTTTTTGCTGAATCTTGGGGAAACTTATTTGAAATAGCACAGTCAGGTTTTAATCTAGTGTGTCAGTGGCTTGCGTCTAACCAACTAACTCTAAATATAGATAAAACAAGATACATTATATACTCAATTCAAAATAAAAAGGTTCCAAGTACGCAGCTACAAGCACACAAATGTAGTTTCCCACCAACATTTGGATGTAATTGCCCCAAAATTTGCCCTACTAATAGTATTAAATACCTTGGAGTACACATAGATAAAAATCTCTCATTTAATGAGCACATTCATTGTACAGCGCAAAAAGTTAGGAAACTAACTTATATTTTCAAACAGCTACGTGAGATTTCTGATAAAACACTCCTAAAAAATGTTTATTTTGCACTCGCACAATCTGTTCTATCTTACTGTATAGTGTCTTGGGGAGGAGCAGTAAAGTCTAATCTTATTCAGCTGGAAAGAGCGCAAAGGCTAATTCTCAAAGTATGCTTGTTCAGACAGCGACTATACAGCACCGAGGCTCTGTATCAGGAAGCAGGTGTGCTAACTGTTCGGCAGCTGTATATTTTTGCAACTATTTTACGTCAACATAAACTAGTCCCAGCTGCCCAAAACCATACAAGAAGGAATTACGAAGTATCAAAGACACTGCCTGCAAATACGTCATTTGCTCAGCGCTTTTTCTCTTTCCGTGCTGGAAGGTTATACGACAAAATAAATAAGACCTTAAAGATACATATGTTAAATTTAAAAGAAATTAAAAATAAGTTAACTCAATGGTTTTTGCAACAGAATTATTGCGAAACAGAAAAATTGTTAGAGATATTAAAATAAAAATAAATTATTTAAAGAAACAATAAAAGAAAAATTATAAGTATTGGTGCACCCATGCCATGTGTGTTGTTATTTTGTTAGCAAATTAGTTGTTTTTGTTAGTAAATTGTTGTTTTTTTTTATTAGTACATTAGTTGTTTTTGTTAGTGCACAAGTTGATTCGGTTAGCACTTACACTGGTTAAATTAGTATCAGTTAGTACTTTTTTTGCTAGAGCAATCTCCGCAAGAGTGGGTCCTGGAGACCTAAGTTACAGGTGCAAAACCTAGTTTAGGCTCCAGTCTCTCACAAGCTAAATTTTTTGCTTGTAAAATGCATATTTTAGTTACTCTACTATCTATTAATTAGTGTATTTAAAAAATTGCATGTTAACTCTAATGTTGTTTGTGAGAGAAAATAAAAAAAAATATTATTTATTTATTATTATTATTATTTTAAATATAAAATATTACAATATTATTATTTTATTATTATATTTATTACTTGATGAAACAAAACTAAAAAACATATTAAGTATTATTTGTAACAACTGAAAATGTTATTGACATTTTTGTATCAATTAGGAACAGTACCTCTTTGGTTGGTAGTCTTGTTTTCATTTCGAACAACCGGCCAGTATCATTTTTCGTACAATATTTTTGTTCGACCTCTATGGTGGACCTAAACTCATGTTCGAATTTTAAATCCCATTTTTACCCGCTACAAAAGTTTCTTGGAGAAAACGGCTATTTTGTTCGCCTTTAAAGACAAACCGATCAGCAATTTTCGAATAGATTGGATGAAAAAGTTTTTTTTTTCAGTTGATCCTATTTCTTGCCTGTCCCATCTCAAAAATCTCCTTGTATATTCTAGGTTGACCAGGAATCAGGTTTGATTTTATTTCTACATTGTGAGTTAAATCATCCGTGTGGTGCCAGCAAAGAATAGTACCAACCCATTTCTACCCGTGGGAGTCGTAAGAGGCGACTAAGGGCTTATGTACTGGAGGACGGGCAGCAACACCTTTCTGTATATCGTACCATCTTGACGTACTGCGGTCACCAACAACAGCGGTCGCTAGCCGCAACGCTTACCAGCGTGGTGACCACGATGAATCCCTTCAATTTTATCACGCGTTTTTGCTGGAGTTCTAGAAGGAGCTCCCTGTCCTGCAGTGGACGTTTCATGGGATGTTATGTATAAGATTTTCCAATGATTTAAGTGTGTTGTGACTCTACATGAACCAAATTTAAACTAAATTAGACTTTGAAATTTTATCTGATGAAAGTGATTTTCAAAATAAATATTTGAAAACCTATTCAATTGAAAGAGATCTAGAGACTTAAGTGGGCTCTAACACTTAGTTTTATTTGATTAGGTAAAATGAGTAGACGAATAGAACGAAACTCAATTTGCGTTGGCAAATCTTCAAATTTAATTACGCGATCGAACAAAGCTACGATTTGTAAGAATCGGTGTCACCGAGAAGACGGTCAAGAAAAAGATGGCGTCAGGACTTGGATGCTTTTATGGCATACAGTCAGCCAGCAATATAAGATCGCAATAACTGGCGTCAAAAAAAGAGAGCCCTTAACCTAGGCGAACAATGGCCCAACGGCTTTGACGAAACAACCTGTGACCCACCAACATAATAGATAGAAAGATATTTATTTAAGGCGTCACATCTCAGATGTATTTTGCCAATGTCAAGTAAAGAAATAATTATAAAATTATGGCGGGTTCGCCAATGTCAAGTGTAAGATTTACACAGGAATCCACATCACGAGGACGAGGGCCTGTGTACTATGATGACTCCGATAAGTTGATAGGGAAAATTATTGAAGTCACGATGACAGCCGCTTCTCTCCATCCAAAAATCTCGGTAAATGCATGTATTCCAATCTTCTAATAGATGTTCACTTTGAAAGTCGTTTACTGCATAACACCCAATCAAAACCAATCATAATAAACAGGTAAAACAAATATTGAAACAAATACATGACCGCCATCTTCAAATGACGCGGTTACAAAAAAAGTGTCAAACTCCAAGAATCTTACTTTTTTTTTCTTAATGGCAAAGGCGTTAATAGGGCGTTAACTCTTTGGGCGTTAATAAGGCGATACTGGAATACTGAAAAAGGAAAGGCTAAAGTGTGACACATTAGAGGCTCTATAGTAATAATAAGAAGAAGAATGAGCTAGAAAAGCCATTCGATTAAACTGTTCCCTCTGATCTCATTTCACAAAACCGGCTCAAGAACAAATCAACAAAATAAAATACAAAAAAAGATAGTTGCACTTGCCAGCGGGATTTGGCCGCGGCAAGGGGTATAAACTTGAACCTATTGAAAACTAAAGATGTGTTAGAAAAGACACAACTTAAGAATAAAGTACGAACGTATAAACGAACATACAGCGGGATTTTGAAATGTCTGACTATACTTGAGTAAGGTACTTAAGACATGAAACTGAATAACTTTCCCCAAGAAACATAGGTTGAAAAATGAGATTTTTTTTTTGGTCGTCCCATACTAATTCCAGTATTGACAGCGCAAGGTTTGTATGGCAAAGCAAATTTTTTTAAAAATTTTCAATCTGTATTTCTTGGGGATAGTTGTTCAGTTTCATGATCACAATTCAGACATTTCATAATCATGCTTTATATAGGGTGACTTTTAATTAGTTCTTGATACTGAACAACTTTCCCCAAAGGAACATAGGTCGAAATACGAAAATCAAGTTTTGACCTCCCATAGAAACTGCATCAGCTGAAAGTGCATTTTGTATGGGGGGTCAAATTTGGTTATTCGTATTTCGACCTATGTTCCATGGGAAATGTTGTTCAGTATCACGAGTACATGCATATATTTTGCTATCAAGAATTAAAAGTCACTATATTCATTAATTTCCCTAGCCTTATTCCATTTTTGCCAATAGTTTTCACGGAGTCGGCTACATAACCTAGGCAATTTGACGAGGGCACTTTTTTTAACCAGAGCGACTGCCATCTGACCTCCGCAACCCAGAAGGAAAACCAGGCCCAATCCTAGATTAGGTTTTTGGCTGTCAGTTTTTAAGCCGCCAAATGGAATCTGACTTGGCTTAACGACTACTATCATTGACAATAGCCGGAACCAGCGGCTTGACGTGCCTTAGCACGGAAGCGCTCTACTTTTTTTTTGACCACCCCCGTTTTGACCATTGACCGTGACAGAGTTGTAGTTGCTCATTCTTTCTGAGTGGCTGTGGATATAACCCTGGATAAGTGAGCACAAAACAACGAGAGCATTTTCCGTGCTTCTTAAGGCACGTTTAGCCAAGTCAGAAACCGTTTGGCGACTTGAAAACTCTGACAGTTAGGGTAGCTACTATAACCAGACAAGCCTAATCTAGGATTGGGTCTAGTTTTACCTGAGGTTGCGAAGCAGGCTTTATGTGTTAACATTCGTGCTCTCGTAAAATCACATCATCATCATAACATCCTATGAAACGTGCACCGCAGGACAGGGAGCTCCCTCCAGAATTCTAGCTTTTGCTGGAACAAATGTGGAGGGGAAGTACCATAGTCACCTCGTTAGCGTTACGGCTGTCACCATGGACCGCGGTTGTAGGTGACCGCAGTAAGTAAGATGTATGATACAAAGGAGGATGCTGCTGCCCATCCTCCAGTTAACACTTAGTCGCCTCTTACGACACCCACGGGTATGCATGTGTTGGTACTATTCTTTGCCGGCACCACACGGGACCGTCGTAAAATCTACCTTAGGTTAAATAATAATAGGGTAATGATGATCTATAGTCTCAGTACTACCAACACAAAGAAACCATTAGGATTGCATAACGTTCCCATAACCAGTCGATATAAAAGCACATATCTATAATTTTCCATAAAAGAAGAATATAAAAAATAATGTGGGCCGTTATGCAGTGGCGAAACACGCGTGCCAGCAAGATATGCAGCCTTGCCCGAACAATATCCCTATAAAAGAAAATTTACAACTACGAGACGTCATACGGTTTTAGAATTGATACATAATTTTTTGTTTTTATATCCACGCATGAATTTACTGTAGATTTTTGCAAAATTATTCACTCGTACATTGACATACAGCTCATAAGGTATCAATCCACCCAAAGCAACTATGTAGTTTAAGAAAAATTTAATGTTGCACCATGCTTCCTTACCGCCTGTTGCAACAAACGTCTTTAAAGTTAAAGCTGCTTTAAATCTAATTCTGGTCTTTAAATTTTGTTGACAAAGAAACAGCTATACATTTATAGAAGCTTTAATTAGTTTTTCATATCGAAGGATGTCGTTTCAGAAACTAGAGACCAACTCAAGATTAAATTGTTTCCACCGACGACGTGGCCATTTGTAGCTACTATAATAGCCAAGTGATCTATGGGGGCGTGTAGCTCAGAGTAGTGTCTCGTGGCTATATTTCACTAATCAGAATCCTAACAAAGGAAACCACCAAGTAAGTTCATCTATTTTAGTTCACTATTGAGTCAAAATATAAATTATCACACAAATATTAAATTACATTCACAGTGTTTCTACTGAGCTACACATTCATACAAACAATCTACCTAAACGATGCTTTACAAGGAAAACGCAAAAACAACTTTACTAGTAGATCAATCTTTGTACCTGCCGCAAGCAAGTTCTATAGCAAAGAAAATGCCTGCCAAGAGCCAACCAATCATTAATAAGATAAATAAACCAGTAACATGCTCCAGCTGCAAAGGCTCAGCTTGATGAGAATTGGTCTGACGCAGGATATTTTGAACGTGATTCGAGTATGTGTTATGCAAACGCTGTGTGAACCCACCTTCAATGGAGGAAGTCAATAGTTTACTTACAGGACTACACATATGAGAGAAATGCTTAAAAAATATCACCGTAGGACTGTTTACAATCTTCTGTGGTAGTATGTTAACACTTTTCATTCCTGGATACTTTATCAAATGAGCAAGGACTGTCTCCCGATTCAAGGCCAACACGAATTCCATCTCGCCCGAAGATATTTGATCCAGTATTTCGTTAGTGTCATGATCTGTTTGTTGCCAGTTGTTGAAAATATAGGGATCATCGACAAAGAAATCTTTTAAAGTGACCGGCCCGCCAAAAGGAAGTTTTTTAGCAATTACTTCAGAAATATTCTCAAACTTCTTTTCGTAGAGATGTTTTTTCAAAGAGCCAATCAACGTTGCTTGATAAAGAGCTCTGACGATTAGAGCGTACCAAATCCAAATGGACACTATAATTCTAAACGGAAACTTCCGAGGCAGTCTCACCACTGGCATCCCCAGGAACAATATCCAAGAGTATAGAAGCAAGTTCGATTTTGGAGGCTTAGTGTGTAAAACTTTAGCAATGTTAGCCCACAATTTAGTCTTCGATAAAGTATTCAAGAGTACGATTAAAAAGAACATGAATAATGTTATAATTCGTAGGAATGCTGGTAAAGGGTAGAGGAGTTTTTCCCAAGAGGGCTTTAACGCAGGCATCGGGGCTGCCCAAACAATATCCATAGAGTCATAAGTGAAGGAGATCTGGAAGTTTCCATATTTAGCTGCCGTGAGAGGTATTGAACACATGGCACCTTGAGCTCGGTGATTGTAGATATCGCCTAAACAGCCAGTCCAGTTGCCATTGGTGTGATGTCCCCATTCTAACTCCATTGGCGTCTTAAGCACGAGCGTACCATTTAACCTATTCATCAGTAGCGCCAGGACATCACCGTCTCTGCCAGATATTTCAATATCGCCATTAGATTTGTTATTGTAAATCATGAACGGATCTTGTTCATATGTCGAAACCTTGAAAGTACATCCGTACAAATTGTTATATTTTTCCGGGAACTGTTTTTTATAACATTGATCTAATTCGCAGTCGTATGTGATGTTAATTTTCACTGGCTCAGTATTCCAGCACTTCTTAGGTTGTAATGGATAGACGGTGTATGCTTCCGGTGTCTCATCTTTGGATATGAATAGAAAAACCATGTTAGAAATGAAGATATCTCCCAAGTGTTCAAGAAGCATCTTTTGGTCGCACGCTGCAGGGTCTGTATTTACACAAACAATGATAAACTTTGAAGTATTATCGTACTTAACTTGTACGAGCCATCGTATTAAATCTTCCAATTCTTCCCATCTTTGCCCGAATAAAACGAATTGAGGTATATAATTTAAACGATTCTTCGGAACATATTTGCCTCTTTTCACCAAAACTGGATAGAAGTTGCGGAAGAAGACATGCATTGGAAGCAAATGAATGACATTGAAGACCACTAAAGTGTTGAAACGCGCCTGGAAGTTGTAGAATGCGATTTTTGCGGCCATTTCTCCTAATATTACTAAACTTGGTTTTTCCTCGATAAATATATCGAACTCTGTGACATTAAACCCCATGATTTTGTTTTCCCTTGTAGCGGTAACGATGGAATGATGCCATGTTGATTTTGGTCCGTTATTTTTGTAATTACCGTCCATTTGCATTGATTGCTTCTAGATGCTTTATCTTTATGCACCTGTGATCGTTACTGCATTTACGATGAACATTGAATTACAGTTTAACCGTTGATAATTGCTTCTATGATATGGTGTTTATTTCTTAGTCATAAAGTCACACGTAGTAGTTCCTAAGTAGTGTAACGGCGTTTTGGGTTCCATGCACAAAAGCTGCCTTAAATAACCTTTTATTTTCCCTTATATTAATAACCGTTAAAATTCTTTACAGATTGTTTTATTATGTCAATAACATACTGTAATAAAAAAACCGGCCAAGTACGTGTCAGACTCCGTACCACTCCGAACTGAGTCCGACCCGCACTTGGCCGGACGGGTTCCAGACCACTGAGTAAAAAATACCGTCTTAGTCAGGGACGCGCAGTCGCGCAAAAGTGTAATTAAACGCACGCGAGTTCGACTCGACTTTTCCAGCTTTTATTATATGTTATTATTTTATAGCTTATGCACTATAAACGTACAAAATCGCGCTTGCTAGTGTTTCCTCTCTTTCGTTCTTATGATAGAGCTAAAACAAAAACCAGGTTCTTGTATGATGATGACCCCTCTGAATTTTTTACTTTTCATAGTTTTTAATATTTTAATTCGCCATATAATAAGTACATATTACGTACGTACATATTCATTGAAAATTTTCAACCATATAGCTAATATGGTTATTATAATAGTAATAGAGCTCTATTTGGACCCTTCGGGTACGGAACCCTGAAAATAACGATAAAATATACATACATACATAACATCATGCCTCATTCCTCTTTCATTAAACTATAAGCTTTTTGTGGTGGATTTTGTAGGTGGTAGGGCTTTAGGGAAGTACCACCCCCTTACCTTTTTCTGCCGTATGGCAGCAGTGTTTGCACTGCTGTGTTTCGGTTTGTAGAGTAAGAGAGCCAGTGAAATTACCGGCACATGAGACATACCATTTTAGTTCTTAGGGTGGGTAACGAGCTTTGTTGTCAAATTATTTCTACTAGTAAGATAGTGGGTGTCATGGGCGGTGGTGACTACTTACCACCAGGTGGCCCACCTGCTCGTTTGCCCACTTGTGACGTAAGAAAATATGCCTGCGCTATAACAACTACCTATCTATGTGCCAAATTTCAGCCCAGCTTCAGTGGTTTGAGCTATGCGTTGATACATCAGACAGTCTATTACGGTGTCTAGGCTTCTCCTGGGTGAGGGCATTCCACCAACGACCTCATCTTTGAACTCAGGGCTACAGTAAAATCCAGAGCAAATCAATCGTAAAAGAGAATTAGAAAGCTAGGGCAACGACAACAATATCATGGATCCCCTTGATATTTAATTTTCCTATGCTATTAAACGAACAAAATTTCTATTTAACGGAAATTGTGATAATACTAAAGGGTGTGAATCTACTCATGAATCTGAACATCATTTTCTAAGGAACATAGGTCATAGAACAAAATTAATTTTTGACCTCCCTTAGATACTGCATCAGCTATAGCGCATTTTGTATGGCAGATAGGTAGGTATGTTATTGGTATATTCCTTGGGAAAAGTTGTTCAGTTTCATGGTCAGATTCAAACCTTTCAGTATTGTCCCACCTTTCCGTTACACGCTAACGATTTCTCATATCTATGAAAATTTGTTTACGGGGGTATTAGTATTTTTTATTTGTATTAGTATACGGGGGTTTTCGGGGCAAAAAAGCAATCAAGCTAAGTTTCATGTCTGGGAAAACTCGGTTTCACCGTTTTTGAGTTTGAAAATAACGCGTTAGAGATAAAAGGGCGAAGCTCGGTCGCCCAAGTACTCTTATTAAACAAACATTTGTGTGGTAGGTATCAAGTTAAATTTCTTGGTAACAATTAATCGCGAAATATACCTCTCTTATTTTTATTAGTGTCAAGTGTCAAGCTGGACCTGATAGATGAGACGGCGGGGATCTTACTGAGCATAATTTACTTGATTAAACCTACAAAGTAGAAAATCGCAAAACTTCACAACCACACCTGCTGCGTCTTCTCGTCTTCTCCGTCGGTACCGGAGACGCTTTACCAACTAGGCTACTGTGGTCCTGTCTCTGGTACTGACGGAGAAGACGCAGGTTCGAATCCTGCCTGTGGTTGTGAAATTTTGCGATTTTCTACTTTGTAGATTAATCCGAACACTGGAAGTGTTTAAATAAAATCATTTACTTAATTAAAGATGAAATGTGGTTTTCTGTTTTCAAAATAATGGTAATACTTCAGATCTGTTTAATCAAAGTCAGTTGAACAAAAATGTACACCGTACCGTTAGTAGGTACCTACTATCGCAGTCTCTCGCAGGCGCCGAGCCACCTAACTAATTAGCTGCAATCTATCTGCACGTTCAAGCTTAGGGACGTGACGTATCCATTTTAGTGTTGCCTGTCAGTGATGTGGTGACATTGTGGCACCGAGACGTTGTCGCTGACGATGGTCCTAATAAGGAAGCTCGAAATCACCGAAAAGGCTATGGACATCGCCATGCTTTGAATTTAACTGCGGAATCGAATAAGTGGAAGAACAAAGGTAACCGACATATTTTCGAGAATGCCTTAACTGATGAGGTAGTGGGCACGGCACCACCAAAAGAGCCTAAAGAGCGTAATGGTTCTAGTGGCGACCACGAATAGGAACACGTAGCGTAGGGCAGTCCCCCACAAGGTGAACCAACAATCTAGTCAAGGTTGCGAAAAGCTGCTGGATGCAAGCAGCGCGGGACCGGTCGTCGTGGAGATCTTTAGGGGAGGCCCCTATCCGGCAGTGGACGTCTTTCAGCTGCTATGATGATGACGTATCCTGCTTACTACTTTTTAAATGTTACCTGTGATTTACCAGACAAATTTAAAGTCAACGAAGCGGGACTCAAGAATTCTCCCACTTTTCGGGTGCAGTCAAATATGAGCTTAGCAGGCGCATGTGATTGAGCTAGTACCGCCAAATAGGAGAAATAAAGCCAGTAATTTTATTATTAGGAATAAGACATTTTATTTTTGTGACCAACAATTATTTCACAAACAAATATTAAAAATGACAAAGACCAGCCCGCAAAGAGAATAGCGTAACACCCGGTAAAGTGTTCTAGAGTCATTGGTTCATTATTGTCCGATCTTTTGGGACATTTAGTTCGCACTTTGATATATATCCTGTACAATTTATCTGATATTCCAGCTTCTACAAGCCGTCGCAAGATTTTATTCACGGACTTGGCTAAAGGAGAAAACTTCTTGAAGAATATGGCTGTCGGGCTGATGACAATGCGTTGAGGCAAGACATGGAAACCTGCGTTGTGATAAAATGACACAACAGCTTCTAAGTTTACTGCTATAGCAAATTTTTCACCTTTAGAAATCCTCGTCGAAGTCTTAAGGAGTTCACTTGCGTTCATACCAATGAATTTGTTATACACTTCCGGATAGTTGATATAATAATCTTTCAAAGCATAACCACCACCAAATTTATAATTCGCTTTCAATACATCTTCTATAGTATCTACATTTGACGCGTAAACGTTACTTTTTAAAGAATTTATCAAAGATGCCTGGTAAAAAGTCCTGACCATAAACGTATACCAGATCCAAAGAAATGCCATATGCAATAGAAAAGGTTTTTTTGGTAACTTCGCTGGTAGTCCCATGCATATCATCCAAGAGAAAAATACGATATTATTTTTCTTGACAGATCCAACACCGATTTTATGTTTAAAACTTTTCCACAAATTACTGCTTATGATCAAACTAAAAAAAATAACAACTATAAAAGTAACAGTAACTGCAATGTGCGTGTTTTTATGGAAAGGGTGTATGAGTTTCAAGGAAGAAGACTCGAGTTCTGTAGGTTTCGTGATCCATCCAATTTTGACGAAGTTGTAGTAGTAGGACTGTTGGAAATAGGAAAATCTGTTCAAGGTTAAAGCTGCTGACGTCATCGATATATTTGCCAAGTCATAGTAAGTATCACCTAAGGATCCGACCCAAGTTTTATCAACAGGATCAAGAGCGCCCCAACCGTCGCCTCTATTTGGAGTCATAATTTTCAACGTAGAGTTCAAAGCCTTTGCCAATATCAAGAGCAAACGTCCGTCGCAACCCTCAATAGTTTCACCTTTAATATTCATGTACGGTTTTTGTTGAAATGTTGAAGCTATTAACGGACATTTATGTAAATTTGCAAACTTTTCAGGATAGAATACACACCGCGACATATTTTGTAAACAGAAATCCAAGTCAATTTTCACAGGAGCACTCATAGCACAATTTTCTTCGCTAAAGAAGTAGGTATATCCAGTGACGTCATCATCAGTGTATTTGAGAAAAACTACATTAGTAATCTTGTGATGCCAAAAAGTTCTTACAACTTCAGTTTGGTTACAATCAAGCGATTCGCAAATGACGATATGTTTTCCAGTATTATCAAATCTGAAAGCTTTCATCCAATGTAACATATCTGTGATATCTTGAATATCTTTTCCGAAAACAATATATTGTCTAGTCTCTTCTGCATATCTCGGTCTTTGTAATCCTCTAGTCGCAATTACGCTTTTGTTATAAATACTTAGAAAATGATTCACTCCTAAAACAGTTGAGTTGAAAAATAGTAAAGTTATGTACCGCCATTCAAAGTTATATCTTGCAATCTCCACTGTAATTTTGGCGAGATTTTCTACACTTTCAGATTCTTTTGGCGTGAAAATATCTAAATATTTCGTAATAGACATGACTATTCGTTAGTGGTTGTGGTCAGAACAGTACTATACTTTGAACAGGAGACTCGAATGTTGTAAAAAAGTTTTTCCATCATTATTTATTTGTCAAATCGTCGCGTTTTGTGGCAAATGGATAGATAATGATCTATACTTACACCATGTTATTAAAGTACCTAATCGTAACAATTAAACCGTTTCATTAATTTTTTATAGTGTCATGATTAAATATTTATTATCTATTCAATTGCAGGGCTTTCAACGTTACCTAATTTATAAAAAATTTAAAGGTAATCCAGGAAATTGCTTTGGTTTCATTATTTTAGGAAATTTCATAGCAGTATACATGCGACAAGTGCGCCATACATTTCGCGCGCAATCCCGAGCTAAAGGTAGGCACAACAAACAGTACGTTAGTAGAAACACAGTAATAGAGTTGCAAATGTTTCCACTGACGTGCGGTAGACCGTACCTACACGAATGAGCAATAGAGTTCATTCCTTGTATAATTTTTCGTCTTAATTGACATTGCTTGGTTTAATCAACTTTGGTAACTACGTAATTAATATACAGGCCGTATAAAAAGTGAGATGATCCTTCTAAGGGGTGATTCTACATAACTAATAGATTGGAAAAAAAATCGATCACGTTTGATTTTCCTTTGAGTTACATGTAATATAGTACTTAAATTGAAATGGATAGATACTCGTACATGCTGGTGACTGGATATTATAACAAAAAACCTCTTTGGCTGCATCACCAGCTGATCATAAAGATAATTTAACCCTCCAAACGCTTCACTTCTTCTTTAGGTAAAGCCACTTTTTTAAAGAAAAAAATATATACAGGGGATGTTAATATGATTGTGTGCCGTAGCTTAGGGGCAAGATCAGTATCAGTAACTGAATAAATTTTCCCAAGGAACATAAGTCGAAATACGAAAATAAATTTTTGACCTCCCATAGAAACTGCATCAGCTGAAAGCGCATTTTGTAAGGAAGGTCAAATTTGGTTTATCGTATTTCGACCTATGTTCCTTGGGAAAAGTTGTTCAGTTACTGATACTGATCCTGCCCCTGAACTAAATCACGCAATCAAATTAACACCCTGTATTAATGATATAGAATCAGCCCTTAGAAGCAAAATCGTACTTTTTTTAGACCCCGTATAAAGGGTGTAAGGGTCGGTGTACTGAAAATTGAAAGGGCTTGCTCAGTCAACGAAATTGAACAACTTTCCCAAGAAACATTTTTGGAAAATAAAAAAACTTATGACCTTTTGAACAAATTGCTTACAATGATCGAACAGTTTGTATGGAAAGGTAAAAAAAATAATTTAATAACCTAAAATTGTTCAGTTTCGTTGACTGAGCCCTCCCGTTCAGTTTTCTATACACCTTCCCTTACATCCTGTATAATTTTAAATATGTAGGTATAATTTTTTTTTTGTTGTAGAAAAATTGCCAAAAACCGCCATTTTTAGCAGTTTTTGTATCTGCAACTACCAAAGAGATTTTAACCGCAGCGAGGTTAAAATCTCTTTGGTAACTACAGTCAACTGTCTTTCCCATAGAGTAACACGATTTTCGCGCGCAAAGCCCGGCGGTTTGACGCGTTGCTCGCTGGTCTTTCCGGATTTTAGATAAATTTTGTGCAGGGACTAGATAAGTAGGTACCTACTAGATTTTGTGTTTAGCGAGCAATATTTTTTTTACAGATGGGGGCGCTAGTTGACTGCAGGAATCCCCTTAAGGTTTGTTGATAAATTGTTATGATAAATTTTATGGTGTACCTACCTTCAAAATTTCCTGTTTTTCTGGATGTACCCTGAACACAAAAAGTTTGCGGAACACTGCCCTGGGCCCCGATCGCGCTACTAACTAAGTAATGTGGAACTGAACTGTATGTATATTTACAAAATGTATTGCGTGGATGAACGCGAGATGATCATCAGCCGTTGTGACATTTTGGTATCACGCATTTGACAGCAACTTCAACCGTATAACTGATAACTAAACGAAACGCAGCTGCTGTCAAATTCGAGTCCCTGAAAAAGTTAGTTTAGAGTCCTAGGTTTATAGGAACTTTTTCACGACTGTTTCAGAACCGTTCACGCCATTTAAATTGTTTTTTTTAAGTGTAATAAATAATTACAACTTACGAAATGAGTTAACTTTATGGAAACTAAAATTATTTACCTAGAGTCTAGGTCCTAGACAATACATTAGCGAAAAAAGTAAGGCGATTGCTCTCCTGCGCAACAACGAAGGATTTCGATTACAAAGGATTTCGCGAAATTCTTATCAAGGGGGTGAAATATTGTAATCGAATTCGGACGAAGTGGCGGGTATTAGCTATAAAATAATGATGCGAATTTAGAAGAAACATATTGGGTTTTACAGAAACGCGTTTTCTGTGCTTTGAAAGGTACGTTAAAATGTTTGACATTGGAAAATTTTATAACAACACTGAGGTGACGCATTAACCAACGTTATTTAAATTGAAAATTAAGTGTGAAGGTAAAATGTCGATACGAAAAACCTTTTTGACTTGAAAAATGATCTTACGCTTACGTGGCAAGCCATTTCAATAAATCCAATAAAATAACTGATCCTAAAAAGAAAACAGATTATACTGGGACTACAAATCAACTTTATGACTTTTAATAATGATGGATTAATGCTGTCAAATGGAATGAATAGGAGCTCTTTAGCAAAGTATAGACGCTAATAGTTATTTGTTATGCAAGGCAGCAAAAGCGTTATTTGGCGTGAGTGCCTTGTATTGAAACCTGAGCAAGCGAAGGATTCTAGAATTGAACCACGAGCGAAGCGAGTGGTTCAAAAGAAGAATCCTGAGCGTAGCGAAGGTTGCAAGGCACGAAACGCAAAATAACTTTGCTGCCGAGCGAAACAAAATTTTTCACCTCACTAAAGCGAGGAAGCAGCCAGTACCGCAGCGTGGAGGTCTGCCATACTGCATCACGTTCGAATTCCAAAAACCTTTTGCCCGCTAGGGGCCAAAAATCGCTTTTGGCCGCAGAATTTAACCGACAAAACAAATGTTTCCGAGCTTTGGAGGTGAAAACGTTTTTTTACGACCCGATATACAGGATCACAGTGTTGTGCTTTACACATGGTATTCTAAGAGCCCACGGTGTACCGAAAACTGAAAGGGCATGCTCAGTCAACTAAACTGAATAACTTTCCAAAGAAACATTTGTGGGAAATAAAAAACTTCAAAAGTAAGTATTTCATAACTTCTAATGGTCAGCGAGGTAGACGTCGCACAAAACAACTTTGGCCATGTCATTGATGCGCAGAAGTCAAAAATGACTTATTTTCTTATGACTTCTGCGCATCAACTGACATAGCCAAAGTTATTTTGTGCGACGTCTACTAGCGCCCGATTGCTACCTAATATTGCTATTTTTATTATTTCGGTTATGGCTGTGATAGTTTTCCTTTTAATTTCATCATATATGCTACTAAGGTGAATGTTCTCACATTTCCAATAACAACCGTTAATCCTGGGGGGGAGGAGGAGGCGATTTCGTGAGTTTTGTTTGTAGAGGAAAACTGTTTACTCTCGTTGACTGATCACGCGGTTTCATGCCCTTAAGGTTAATCCTGGCAGAATGACCTTGAGACTGAATAATTACGTAACCACTTTTTACATTAAATATGGCTGAAAAAAAAACAAACCAGATATAGTGTAGGAAACGAAGCAGTTGACCCCAACATAATTCTCTCAGGCAGATTTTATTTGACAGGATGATAAAGTATCATGAATTAAATGTTACTTCAAAATATCAAAAAAAAATATATTAAATTTAATTTTTCCTTTATACATTTTTGTATACATAAAAATTAAAAATGCCGATTTTATTTTTTAGAGGTTTGTCTCATATAGTGTAAAGCAAAGTTTCATCGACTGAGGATTTAATTTGGGGGTCTTCATACAACGATCCGCTTCGTTTCCTAGACTAATATGAGAAGTGATGTGGTGGAGATAAGAATTTTAATTTCGCTTCACTTTTTTGAAATAACATAGAAGAAAAAAAAACTTTATTTCATTTTTGTGAATTTCGGGGTCACCGTTGGTCGTTGCAAGGCACGCTTATGTGAACGGTATTGACGTGTAAATGAGGTCGAAATTAACATTGACGAGCGTGTAGCTGTAAATTTTAGGGAAGGATCAGCCTTAAGCTACAACTAGTCAATATACAAAATTCGGATTTAATAAAAGAAAACTACGCGCATAGCTGAAAAAAATTATATTTTATGAGAAATTATAATTTACAATATTTCATACAGGCATCCATCTTCAGTCGGAACTTAAGCTAAAATTCTCACAATCTCACGCAAAGGTAAAGCAACTTTAAGACTATATTATAGTTTTTTAGCAATATTTTGTGTAGTCTCCTCGAAGTATCCAGAGATGACATCTCGAACAATGTGTTTTAAATTAAAAGCGGACAGTCGGCAGCCCTGTCTCATCGCATACCAATTAAAGACTTAGGGTCGAATAGATAAATCCCTAACCAGTGTGAGATTGTTCTCAAGATGAACCTCCTACATACAAATTATACGCCTTGAGTTCAATCATAGACTTCAGAGGGATTTGTTAATACGACCTTATATCTAGGTTGCCGCATCTTAAGTGACGTCTAAAATATAGGTTGCAACCTTGCACGCTTTGTTTGTACAGTCAGTAAAAAACGTTTTCTTTTTGATCTCATCGTATATTGAGAATCAAAATATACTTCCCAAAGATATATCGCCAAATCTTGGTATTTTTAGCATCATGTAACCAGGATAAGGCGAGGCATCCTTGTTGATTTTAAACGAACTATGAAGGTACCTACTAGGTAAGAAAAAAAAAAAATTGTTGGCTCTTCAATACGCGCTAGGTTGCAAGCATTTGTTTAGACGCACCTTTTTATTGCACATAACCCGAAAACGACAAGTGATTGATGCAATCTTTTCTGTCCAAAACAAGTCAAACTTTTAATTTGTTTTGATGTAGGTCACAAGAAAAAAAGCTGGTGAAATAGCCTAAACTTCGAATTGGTCGATCATACTCGACTGCCCGCCATTTTGCCGTTATGGAAACCGGCGCACAACTTTTGTTCGATACGTCTCCTCTATACTTGTACATAATTAATTACGCAGAGTCTCCCAACAGTAAAAAAAAACGCATTTCAGTCCATTCGTTAGATACGAATCCGCAATGCTATGCGCAGACGATGGGGTGCGAGCGACAGATACACAACTGCGATGTTTAAATGCAGCTATTAGTCAAAACTGTACAACTTTTCCAAATTAACGTCCAGAATCACAAAAGTTAACCCTATTTTTACACATTATGTAATTAGACATATAAACAGACCGACGACGGTCCGTGAAATTGCTGACCTCCTTTAAGAAGATCCCCGAATCGGATCGAAACCTATCGGCCCTATGCCGTCAGAATAAAAACGTGATTTTATCCGTCTAAGTACATAATTAAAGTTAACCCAACCTTAAATCCATTATTGTCACACTCTTGCTGTTTTATTGACAAAAAATTGTCTACAACAGATTATTTAAATATGATTTTGTTTATCAGCAACTCATGTTTTTAGGTTAGAACGGTATTAGATTTTTTTGACATATTTTAATTCGTTATCAATTCCTTACAAGTTGCTTTGAGAAAATTATTCAGTTTTGTTAATATTGTGCACCGTAGTTCAATAGATCTATTATTTTTACACCTTGAATATAATAGCTATTCAATTTATACCCAGCCGTGAAATGTCTTTATTTCTTGTAGTGTTTATAACCTATACTTTGGCATAGTACTTAAATATTTTGAGCGATAAAGGACGCAGTTATTTCACAAGCCCTACGTATTTATTTTAGTTCATAGCAAAGTTATAAAAAAAAACTAAAATCAAAACCACTATATAAAATTTCAATTTTATTTTGGTAAGGTTTTGTCCACATTGTCTATAATTATAACTTTACAATCCAGGTAATACACGGCTGGGTTGAAAATGTGACGGTAGTTAAGAATTTAATAAATAATGAACTATCTATACGAAATTTCGGTTTTCACGTGTATTTACAGAATAATTTATATACTATGACCGATACATGTACACTTGCCAGGGAACATATTTTTGTCATGCTTCGAATGTGTATGGGTTCAGTAGATTTATTTAACTGAAGTCAAATGATGAAAATCAAATCGAATGCTTTTTTTTTACTAAAATATGTAAGCAAACAAGCAGATAGACCTTGCCTAATAACTATTATCGCGCTAAGACTCGGAACAAAATAAACAGATAGACCTGATGGTAAATGGTCACTTCTGCATATTGTTACGGACATTAAAGAAATAACATACTTTGATACTTTGCGCGCGCGAAAGCACGAAAGCGCGTTGTCTACCCTGGGTAACTAAAGATGGATTAAATTCAGCGCTACATGCGACACTAAATGGATATAAGTACTCTAAATGGGCAATTTTCGAACTTTTTTTGGATTATTTCGATTTTTTTCATGCATAAACAATTCGAAACAATCCATACTCGACTCGAGTCCACATACATAACCGTAAAATACCGTGCGGTAGGTGGAGATAATTACAAGCATTTTCATGTACAACATTCGCTTCAAAACACGCCATGTGGTACATAATATAAAGTAGTTATATATAAATTAAAATAGTAGGATTTTTAAGAGACTTTTTTTGTATGATTGTATATCGAGGGAGTTATTAGTGACACGCCACGCGATTTGGTTTGATTATAGTATTTGATGTTTTCAATACTTTCGTCTTATTTAAAATCGTACTGCTTCGTCGTGGTTTTCATGTAGTATTTTAAGTCATAAAATACCACATTAAAACCAGAAAAAAAAATACTGCTCGCTTCGTTTTATTTTGAAAGTGTACGTTCTTTGAAATCATATTCTTGCCGTTAAGAAACAAGCAAGCAAAAGCAAACTTTAGCAAGCAATTATTATTTTAATAAAAATATTATCATGAAATATTAGTACGTTTTCTCCTCAAGATAACCAGAATCAATCTTACGTCAATGTTCTAAATAACCGACCCTGATAGAATTAAGTTAAAAGAGAAAAGAATAGATTTAAGAGAAAGAAAGAGATGCATATCTATCGCTCGCGCCACCGCGGATGTGCCGTGCCTGCGTAGGCCCAAATAAACCAAAGAAAGAGACTAATAGTGGGCAGTTGGTAACCCTTCTTCAGTTTAGGATGCTACTTGAGAGGTGCTTCTAAACATACAGGGTTGGCTTGGCACAAAATGGCATATTTTGTACAGTCAGCAAAAAATCTGTAAGAACATGGTACATTGGTTTTCAACGGTCATCAAGGTTGCCCCGCACAATCCCGTCCCGGTACTCTGATTAAAAGTAAAAAATAACACTTTTTTGCTGAGTATACGAAACGTGCCCGGTTGCGTCCTAGCACACCTCTCTTTTAAGATGTACCTTTTTAATATGCAGCACTCTAGATTAGAAGCTATTTGGTATGCGCTGAGGTAGGGTTGCCGACTACCCGCTCTTTATCTAAAAGAAAAACAGTTCTATGTACATGAAGTACAGAGATTGCTCAGTGGGTAGGTAACATCAATAGAACTTCTCAATATTGTGCGCTAAGTTACACTTTCACATTATCTTGAGCATCAGACAGCTGGTTCCTTAATTAAAGCATAGAGTTTTGCTATTGACACACACCCTCTGAAATGCTTTGAAGAAATCAAGAATGCAATACACAACAACAAATAAGTTAATAAGTTATATTGTATATTCAAAATAGAAACTTAGTTTCTTACTATACATAAAATAACTAAATTATAACATGACGCAACGCACTAAAATTAAGCATAGGAATAAAATACTCTATATGGAAAACAATTATAAAGTTTTACAGGTTATAAAAAAAGCACGAAGTAATTTTAAAGTAGGGCCAAAGTTAGAAGTCCGTTTTGACGATTCCTTAACACCAACACATAGGGTTCATTTTTCTTTGTAGGTCGTAATTTTTCATACGTTTGACAGCTGTCACAACTGAACTATTACGATAGCCTTACTTTAAGTCGTGACTCGGAACATGAAACTGCCTTCTCCAAAGAAGTACAAGTCGAAAAACTTCGTAAAAAATTTAATTTTCGTAAAAAAAACCCTCGTAGACACTGACAAGTTTGTATAGGAAGGAAGAATTTTAAAATTAACGATTTAGGACTTCAAAGTTATTATTTAGTCGTAGCTTCAAAGTTTTCAAATGAGAAGTTTTAAGACTTAAAACGTTATCAGTCCTTAAACGAAATGTTTCACTTTCCTCGTTATATTGTATGGTCAACCGCTTGTCGGTAGAAACTTTTTCAACTCTATTACCACGCCATAAGGTCCAAAAGTGTTTCCACTGATGTGCGGCCGTGTGTACTAATCTGAGTGCGTGGACGTTTCTTAGTGACACATATATGGGGCATGGACTTGTGGAGCTATTTCGTCGTGATTCACATATATAGTGGTGGGGGGTACTGGACTGTAACCGTGTGAACTTTTTGGAAAATTGACCATTTGGGAAGTTGTCCAATTATGAACCAAAAGGGTTAAGTTTCATGTTCTGAATCCACCTTGAAAAGCACCTTCGTACTTTTTTTACACTGTGTTTACATTTGTGCTTCTTGTTTAAAATTACTTGCCAATAGCAAAACTTGGCACTGCACTGTTCTGTCCGCTCAATTCACTCAGCACATTTAGACCCAAATGTACAATATATTACACTCAGTGGTAAAAGCGCTCGTGCAATAAACTTCACGCTGTTTCAAAAAGTCACGTAAACGTTTTTTTTTTTTAAATATTTTTCGTGATATTTGAGTGTTTTTTTTTATAGTTAGAACTGGCAGACTAGCAGACAGCACACCTGATGGTGTTGCTGCCGCCCATGGACACCTGCATCACCAGGGGTGTTACTTGTGCGCTGCCGGCCTTTTAGGACTTGGTTTACCCGCTTTTTAAAAGCCCCCATGTTGTAAGATACAGGGAAAACCGCTGAAGGAAGCCCGTCCCACATTTGACTGGTGCGCTAGAATGAGCAGAAGTAAAATTTCAAAATTTGTTTCAAATTAACGAAAATATAGTTCCATTTGATTGTGTTACTAATACCACACCCCGAACCAGCGCGAATTTGAAATTGGAAGGTCGCGTAGACTCGCATATTCAGTATAAAAGACCCTCAGAAGTACCACGAGAATCTCGCGGGCGGGTGCGCGCGGGGGTGCGGGGTGCGGGGTGTACGTTCTGTATGATAGTACTATTACTTTATTCTGTGCTGATACTGAACTTATACATGTTACAATCTTTATACTATATGTGCAATATATATTGTGTGTTTTAAAAAAATTGCAAGTGTTGTCATCGACACGAAAGAAGAATAACGAACTGAATTTTTTTTGCAAATTAACACTCAAACATCATGAAGATAGAGTCTAAAATGTCGCTAACGTTACTTCTGGAAACACACTTCGGTACTAATCGATTTATATTACACGTTTCGCTTTATTGTATACCGGGTTCCTAGTAAAAAAAGTTTTTATATCAAATGCATCGAAAATGTCCTTAGATAACTAACGTAGTAACTCCTATACTTGACATACTGCTAGCTGAATGGAATAGTACAGTCAGCATCAAATTCATATGAGCGTCTATTGTAGTCAAAATTATCTGTAGTAAACAAGTTCAATTTCATATACGCCATTAGAATTATCATATAGTTGTAAGCACCCAAAATGATCAAAACTTCTTGGCGACAAGGTTTCCAATGTTATGTTCGCGGTCGTCAGCGTCAAATTTATGTGACTGTCAATAGTAGTCAAAATGGTCTGAAGTAAACAAGATCTAGATTACTTCAGATAACTTCAATTATGATATACTATTTTGACTACTATAGTCGCTCACATCAATTTGACGGTGACGGCCGCGAACATAATATTGGAAACAATATTGTCAAGACCTTTTGAACACTTTGGGTGTTTTCAACTATATGACAATTCTAATAGCGTATATGAAATTGAACTTGTTTACCGCAGATCATTTTAACTAAGATAGACGCTCATATGAATTTGACGCTGACTGTACACGGATGAGGAAGAAACCGATTTACACCAGAATGCGTACACAAGCCAAGTAACACAAAACTTTCGCGTGAAGTCAAATACAAATTCGTTTAGAAAAACACCATCTTTAAATATAAACAGCTTAAATAATAACATATATTCAAGTAACAAAAATTCCAATGTACAAAAGTAACGTAATATTTTAAATACAATAATTTTATAAAATCTCCGAAGCTAACAGAAACGGTTGATATATTAGGTTATCTCATGGACGAACAATAAGAAGGACTGACCATCCCCTTTTAGAAATCGTAACCCGGAAAAGTATAAAACTAGATGGCGCTAATAAATAGTCCGGGAAGTTATTAAGATTTATAGAGTAGGTATTCTGCTAAAAAATAAACCGAATTTCAATGTTAGCGTCTCTTTACATTGAAACTATGATGAAATTTTTAATGATTTTTTGGCAGAATACTCGGTAGACCATAATTAATTACCAGATTATTTTAAAGCGCCATCTAGTTTCCATGCCTTTCCGGGTTACGTTTTCTAGTATGGAGATTGTCAGTCTTATTATTATTCGTCCATGGTTATGTTTAGTGATTTGGATCAGCGGGCGACCGGAAGGCGCCCTATACATACGACACGGAAGCATAGCACGAATGTGGAAGCTTGTATGGTCAACCGCACGTCAGTAGCAACATTTTCAGCTCTATTACCATGCCATAAAGTCTAAAGTGTTTCTACTGATGTGCTGTTTACACTCACATACGGGCATGTGAAGGTTACAAGCCCCAAACTCGATCCACGTTCACCTCATTGGACTAGTTTGTTCAAATCCATCCGTCTGGACAATAAAATGTATACTAATGTAGAAAGATATTATGGCAACAAACTTTACAAAAAATCCTAAAACAATGACTAAAAGCAGCTCATGGTAAGGCCAGGACTCACCATAACTTTTAAAATGCACAATTTAATATTCACCGATACAGACACATACATAAATTGTAAATAACTTCATCATAAAAAAACATGTCAAAAAACCTGACGCGTCGTGTTGCGGCCCGCGGGCCGTGGTCTGACCGGCGCGGCGCGGCGCCCTCAACCCTGCACCGGGAGCCCTATTTCTGATTCGCTCGTATGGCGGCTGACCCCGCTTCCGAGGTCGCTGTTTTTCTGCATTTTTTTATCACTCTTCTATGACATAGAAGAGTCATTCAAATGTGCAGGAATACATCATACACATACAGAATCTATGGTATTGCCAATACCGGGTATAAGGGATAGCCTTCCGAATACTGAAAGGGCATGATCAGATTTTTTTTTCATTACCTGAAAGTTTTATTCGCTGAAAGTTGTTCAGTTACGTTGACTGATCATGCCCTTTTAGTATTCGGAAGGCTGTCCCTTACACATGAATAATAAATTTTTAAATAAACCCTATTAACGCAGAAAGTTCTAAAATAACTGGTTGGTACTACGTGTCACGTAACGTTTTTAAAAAATATTGTCTCTGTGGTATTTCTGGCACATTAACATCTTGACATTGGTTTTGAATTAATATAATAAAAATATCTTATAATAATAAAAATATCTTGCCGAATCAAAAATGCAAAATTTTGGTTGACAAAGGAAAATCAGTAGACAGATATCGCTCAACGTGTGGCATCAGAAATAGAGCTCCGGGCCATGTTTTAAGCAGCGCCACCCCTGGGCCGGGCCGTGGTCTAAGCGGGCCGAGGCGGCGCCAACCCTAGACCGGCCAACTCACACATACACACCACTCAACCCCCACTAATAAACATAATAAATACTCCTAAGACAACTTAATCTTTCATTTTTCTAGCGCACTGACTGTAGGGACATGTAGATGGATATTTATCCTAACGTTTTTTTTTTACTTTACAGTTCTAACTACTTTTGAATTCACTAACCCGCGTCACGTATACATACATCATGATAGTATAAAAATGCCTAATAAAAATAATAACGTTATTCTTCGAGTCCACTAGTCTCTCGTTCGAAGACAATCTTACTACTCGTGCAAGTATTTGCAGCTTTATCACCTTAATAAGTTACAACGATACATTTAAACATTTTCATTTTATGCGCGATACGATTTCATCCGTTATTGGTTGCTGCGAAAGTGTCTTGGTCGTTGTTGTATTTTAAATCTTAAATCTTTATCATTAATGATGACTCTTCCACATCCATTGTCTCATTTTCATCGTATACGAGGTGGAAGTCCTCTTCATCACATGATAACTCAATGACATCTCCTTCCAATGACACCTTCTCCTCCTTCCAATATTTACCATCAGTCTCTGCCTTATTCGCAATGCAATAAATAAATGAAATGAATGAAATAAATAACCCACAGCTCTTTTGTTGAATTGAAAGCATTATTTATTATCTATACATAAAATAAAACAGTAGAAAGTCGCGGGAAACAGGAAACAGGTAGTCATTTATTTACCTCCTTTTCGTGTAAGCTACGAGTAAAATGATGAATACATGATTCATGTAAGCGCTGATTTCTGATTCGCTTAAGGCGATCCGTTTTCCATACTAAATTAAAATTACTTGCATTCTTACGCGGGACATAAAATGCTGTTGAAAAACGAGTGTATAATGCTATTTTTATTTAAATTTTCGCTGAAAGTACTGTATCTTTGTATCAGCGAAAATTTTTACTAAAAATAGCAGTATACACTCGCTTTTCAACAGCATTTTATGTCCCGCGTAAGAATGCAAGTCATTTGAATTTAGTATGGAAAACGGATCACCATAACTGCTCCACAATGCCGCATACACGTTTCGAGTAAGCGCTGATTTCTGATTCGCTGAAGCGCTCCACAATGGCGCATGTTTCTTTCGGCAGGAGCTCGAGAGTCGCTTCATCTACTACGATCACTTCTTAACAGCAGATTACTTCAGCAACGTCGGTAACTTGCTCATGAATTGTATCAGCCACATTCTTTTGCTGGTGATCAAATTCTCTCTCCCCATCTTTCTCCTTCCTCAAGTTAGGATCACTATCAGGCACTTCTATTATACGGTTGACGTAGGCAATGGTTAAGTTGCTGGTGATCTTCCTTCTTTCTCAATTTGGAATCCGAAATGTCTGTTCTGGCAACACTATCAAGTACTTCTATTACACGATTTACGTCGGCAATGGGAAGCTGCGTCCTGTGTGGCGGCACGCGAAATACATTATGGCTACAGTGAGCTTGTTTGTTTGATATCTTTTTCGCACACATTGCAGGAATACCCCTCGTATATTGACGATGACGTCACTTCTGCAACTTTCATATCCATCGTTTCGTCATCCTCGTATACGAGGTGAAAATCTTTATCAAATGGTGACTCTTCCACATCTATAATTTAGATAATGACACAATCGTTTTAGTGGCGTTGGGATTCCCTTTATAAACGAATATTGTCCTAACTGATTAAGCTGATCAAGCTATTGCATTCAATAAATAAATTAAATCTAAATAATTTTTCTTAACGAGACCATAGACATTCTTGAATAACATTGCCATAAAGAACAACTTAAGACAGCCGATTGCCATTGTAAAAAAGTTAAATTTGGAAATACAAAGTGGTGTTTTCTTAGCATGTATGTATGAAGTTGACCACTGGCCAACCAGCCTCGTGGCTCGCCCAGTCAACACCCCAACTGATACTATTTTTGGGTTAAATGACTTACAATCTATCCTTATTTTCATTAAACATTTTAAGGTGAATAATTTCGTCCATCCGACGTCAGTTCGTGAATATACATACACATTCTGTCGCGAAGTGATGATGTTTTGTGTTTAACACAATCACAGATTAGTGTGTTCTCGATGGCCGCTTAGACCAGGTTGTATTCTTTTAGGTTGGATTGTAGGATTGTGTCCTTGACTGCGGCGAACACGAACCGGATATTTTCGGTGTCTGTAAACACAAATTTTTAATTAATAAGATAAAAAATCAATTGTTAAAAAAATTTGAACTCGACCCTTTCATTTGATACCTAACCAACACGGTTGAAAATAAAATATTTTTTCGTTCATCACTTAATCTCCTCTAGAGGGCGCCACATTACATTTAATGTGACGTCTTATATCCTAACCAGCGGATGATCAAGACGCTTTTAACGATACCTCATTTGTCGAATTACAATGAGAACACACAATTTTTTTTTTTCAGTAGATTGCACATGGGTACCACTGGTACCCAAGCGCAGCTAAGATACCTATCGAGCAATCCGTTGAAATATCCACAACCGCTTCAAGAAACCTAGCTCCAAGTTTCATTTTTCAGAATGCAAGCCCAAAACATAGGGCATCCGGTATCCGGGATCTGACTGGGGCTAGTTCGGAAGTCAATTTTTGCGTATTTTTGCGCATGTCAGTGGGTAGTTTAGAAGTGATGAGGAAAACAGATGAACATACATACCTACATATAGGGTCAAAATCATAACCCTCCTTTTTGCCGTAGTCGGGTAAAAAAACGAGACGTTTCAGATTACAATGAAACCCTGGCCATATCTTTTGTACAGGTGCGGGCGTATAAAATAAACCAGCGCCCTTGTAAAATCATTGAGATTAGGTAGCAGACTCCATAAAATCCCTTGATATACGAAATAAGGCAATATGATAAGTTACTGGATACAATTAGGTGGATTTCGGTCTTTTATTCTACCATATGCAAATACAGACAGCCAGGCATTTACTTATATATAAGTACTAGCCCATCGGCACGTTACAATGTCCCCAATTCGTTGGTCCGAAATCTGACGTTTAGGACCAACAAATGTCAGTCGTTGTCAGTCATATTGTCAACATTGGATGCAAATAAAATTACCAACAAAATGGATGTTTTTATTTGAAGAAACAATATACTCTTATTATTATTATATTTATTTCTTATTATTGTTTTTGACTATAATAAAATTAATGAAACTGAAAAAACCAGGCCTAAATCACATATAAACAGTAAAAAGTTTATTTGTTTTTTCCCGCCATATTATTTCCGTTCCTTGTATTTAGTACCGACCATGTACCGACCGAAGTACTACACAACATAGTTCACGCGATTTCTCACAGATGGCGCTATTTTTTTTTGTATTGGGAAATTTTGAACCGCTTGTTCCCAAGACCGTATCTTGACTATATAAATCTATGCAGCCAGGATTGAAAAATCTCTTTCGTTATAGGTACTACTTATCGTGTACGCATCATCGTCAGATCAGTGGCAGCCGACTAACCCTCTTGTCAAAAGTTTGCAAGCTCTCTGTTACCTCTGGCATGGCTTATGGGCAACAACCTGACCAACTTCTTTTTCAAAATATTGCTATTCATCAGAATGCTGGTTAGTAAACCAAAACCAAATCCTACATGTTTACAGAAGGACGGTGCTGCTCATCCGGTTCATAGTCCCTTAGTCGCCTCTTACGACACTCACGGGTAGAGATGGGTTAGTACTAATCTTTACCGCGGGTGATATTACAAGTAAGCTGTGTTAAATAATAATTATAACAACATAGATATGAGTATGTTCTCTTGTCCCGTGTGGTGCCGGCAAAGAATACATACCCGTGGGTGTCGTAAGAGGCGACTAAGGGTTAACTGGAGGATGGGCAGCAGCATCCTCCTTTGTATCTTACATCTTACTTACTGCGGTCACCTAAAACCGCGGTCCATGGTGCCCGCCGTAACGCTAACAAGCGAGGTGACTATGGTACTTCCCCTCCACATTTTTCCAGCAAAAGCTAGAATTCTGGAGGGAGCTCCCTGTCCTGTAGTGGACGTTTCATGGGATGTTATTATGAGATATGTTCTCGTACTTTATTTAGAGTCACTCAGACTTGTAAACATATGTCCGGGGTCTTAATCGAAACGTCTACTTTATTTTCAACTATGGGTAAAACTGATTTTTCTGCACTTCTATTCCAGACTAACCACCGAGCCAGCTAATACAAGGTGTTACAAAGCGGGTATATCAACCCTGAAAGATGTGATTCTGCACGTGAAACTGAACAAATTTCCCTAAGAAACATAGGTCGAAATAAGTTTTTTTTTAACTCCTATACAAATTGCGCTATCAGCCGATCAAGTTGCTATGGGTATTCAATTTCTTTTTTCATATTTAGACCTATGTTCTTCAGGGTAAGTTGTTTAGTTTAATGAGCAGATTCACGTCCTTCAGTGTTGGTATAACCTTTTTTACTACACCCTGTATTTTAATTCGTCAATGACACTGTCTACTGAACTACGTTATCGGATTAACTATACTTGTCTTCGTATACGACCTAAGGTAATCTGATTACATTTGCGGTGTTTTATATTACATTTTCACATTTATTTATAGCTCTAGGTAAGTATCTACCCGGACCAGAAAAGCTATTCTCGCACCCATTCTTTTTCTTACACAGAAAAAAATTATCTCTTAAAACAAGAACGCAATATGTCTCAACTGATATTGCTTGATTATAAAGTTAAATCTCTTAGAGTAAAATGATCACTCTAACGTATTAAAAATGCCGAAATCTTAAAATTCAAGAGAGAATTTCTTCGAATAAGAGTTCTATTACTAGGTTTGAAATTGATGTTTTGAATTAAAACCATTTAATTTTTACATCAACAATGAAAAAATCTTAAAGCAAGTAAAATATTAATCGATTGAAAACATAAATCGTTTCGCCTAAGAATTATGAAAAATATTAGATGAAGATTTAGGACAATATTGATGCAAATAATATGTTGCTTGGTATAAGATAGTTGCTGTTTCGCTCAAGAAATTGTTAGGTAAGCAATGAAGAGTTAAGACTATATTAAGGCAAATAACATTTTGCTTAGTATAAGATGGTTGTTGTTTTGCTCAAGACCTAGTTAGATATGCAATGAAGAGTTAAGGCGATATTAAGTCAAATAATTGTTGCTGGGTACAAGATACTGTGTCAAAGACGGAACAGTATCAAAATTTCGATTACTTTGCTAATCAAGCCTGTGGTCTAATGGTAAGAGCGAAGGACTACGATTCCGATGGAGGCGGGTTCGAATCCAGCCACCCCCACGACTCTTGGTAAATTATAATAGTTGATATGATATAATGATATAATAGTTAATGATAACATTAATAAATAATAGAAATGGAAACAAAAGTAGAAAGAAGAATAGTTGAAAAATAAAAAGGTCTAATATCAAAAATGTGCTGGCAGAGAGCAGAAGGAGAAGAGGAATAAAAAGAAAAAAACGAGAGATAAAAAGTGCTTTTTTTAAAAGAGCCTTTTATTTTAGTTTTTATTTTTGAAGAGCTTTAAATTTTTCAACAAAATTAGTTTCGCTCTCAGGGTGACACATTTAGCTTTTTGAAAAAAGAGCTTTAAAATTTTTATTTAAATTAGTTTCATTCTTGGTGTGATAGATGCTTCACTCAAGTAAGTTTGGTTTTTGTTGTGATAGCTTTTAGTTTTTACAATAAGATGACAGTTGAAAATTGATATAAGAAATTTAGTTCTTGGTCGGAGAACTATACGACAAAACCTTTTATTTCTCAATCTAAGACGTTTTCGAGTTTCCTTATATCGAAAACCCAAAAGATTTTAACTTAAATAATATTATTTGGTTCAAGATATCTTTTTTTTCTGTGTAGCTTACTAGTAGATCCCATAGCTGGGCAAAGGCCTCCTACGGCTTTCTGTCACCGCTTCCCCATCCTATAATCGCGCACTAGCCCGCCACGACCACGGCCAGTGGCCACAACGACCAGATTTACTAAGTTAGCCGTTGCGGCCAAGAGCGCGGACGTTCATATGGCTTCTAGTGCGCGAGGTCCCTTAGAAGGCAAAATAGAGGAACAGCAGACGGTAGACTTTTGGTTGTGACATGTCGCCAGTATGGTTGGTATTGCAACTATTTTCGATATTATAGTCATTGACATGAGAAAAACGCTCCGCTTCTATGCCAAATGTTCCAAAATCTTTGGTTTGGAAGGAAAACATCTGGAATAGTTCAGTTCAAAAAGTTATATAGGCTAAAAGGTTTTTCAGATTTATTGATATTTAGTTTAAAACGAAGAGCAATTTTGAAAAATGTTTGAATTAAAAAACTATAATTTTCCGGGACTGCCCGTGTCTGCCCAGCTCTCGTCTGCTGAGCCTCATATAGTCATTAGTCATGCTATTGATTCTTTCAAGCTTCCTTGTTTTACGCCTGGACCCGCCATGAGGTTTTTCCTACTAGGGCACATTCGACCTACATATTCAGCCCAATCCTATTTCAGTTTATACCCAACATTATTTTTATTAAAAAACGTTCTTTTATCACACTAAGTCTATTTACATGACCTTTGAACCTATTTACAAGGTTCATTTAGTTTAGTCGATAAACTATCGATAGTGGATGCATGTGGTAATGAATAAATATTATCTTGTACCTTATCAACCACACTTGTGCTAGGTAGCTAACCTGTGGAGAAATACCAACCAATAAGACTGCTCCATTTTCCAGAGCAGTTTAGTTAGACTAGAAAAATGACGTAATCTAATTTGTTGGATATTTTTTCAGCTCACAGGATAGCTAGTCTGACCGCAACCGCTGTATAGGTATGCTCACGGCGAGACGAGGACGCTCCCCCCCGCTCCCGGCGGCAACTAGTTCTTGCTCTTTCCTTCCCATTCCCCCACCTCCCCGCCACTACCTATACACGCGCAGCAAGGTTCAAATCTCTTTGCAGCGGTACAGCGGTTGCAACTATATCTAGCACAGCTCTGGTGAAGGCACCTTAACATCAAAATAACTGCACTTTGTATCTTAGCTTGAGATAATTTAACATGCCACTACATTTAAATACTAGGGTTCATTAATTATGCACCATGCAAAATGGTCCAACAAGTGAATGTTTGAATTCAGAATGCAAATGTCTAATCTGTGAAACGTGCCTCCCCTTACACTATTTTTCTAAAAGCATGCCACGGATGCAAATTTTTAATATTATTCAATCAAAGCAAAGTCACAACAAATACTTACATCACTCGCTCTTATTTAAAGCAGTATTTTAGTATTCAAAAAAGCAAATTATACACTAAATATATAAAGATTGCCCTTTAAAGTTATAAAAACGTGTGAATTTTTGGAAAGATCAAGAGCGGGCAGTCAGCAACCCACCTCATCCGTCAAGTACTAAAATACGACCTACTGCCATCTGCCTGAGCGCAAGTCTCGTACGTTTCGTAAATTCAGCAAAAACCAATAAATACCAAGCAGGTGCATGGTTTATTCAATATTGCTTATCAAGTAGAACCAAAAGTCAACGGGGTTGCCCCGCTCAATTCAGGTTCTTTTTTTTATTTTAGGATTATGCGACCTGAGAGTACCTAGGTTGAGGTCTAAAATCCCTAATAATTTTGGCACATAATCTAACGCGTTTTGGTACCCGATGAGGAAGTGTTGCCGACTTCATGCTCTTGATCTACAAGGTGCAACAAAAACTATGAAGGGTGTAAATCTGTCCATACAACAGAAAATCTTTTCCATGACACATAAGTTGATATTAGGTCTTTACCTATGAAATTGCCGTTTTGTATGGCGAATTTTAGGTAAACTCAATTTTCAGTTACTAACAGTTTTGCATTTTTCTTAGGAATTATAAATCCAATTTTTTTTAAGCATTATTGGGAAGACATTAAGCTAACAGAAGCTTAAATTTAATTTTCGAAAAATATTATCTGTAAAAAAATATAACAAATCTAATGATGAAATCGGACGACATTTAAGACGAACAATTTTCAAACCTTTAATTTTATATATCAAACTAAAAATAAAAACTTTATTTTATGCGTAAATTGATAACCTTGAAGTCAACTTTCAAATATAAATCAGATGAAAAAAATAGCATTAGAATTATAGGAATTATGATCTCATTAATCTGTAAGAAAATTTCGGCAATTTCATAGGTAAAGACCTATTATAAAGGAAACAACATCTCATACAAACTGCAACAGCTGATAGCGCATTCTGTATGGGAGTCTCCCATTTTGAGAGGTCAATATTTTCTTTTTTATTCCGACCTTGCTCAGTTTCATGGGCAACTGCACATCCTTCAGGATTCCTTCTTCCGTCTAGATACACCCAACAGCACGTTAGTAGAAACACTTTGGACCTTATGGCATTGTAATAGAGTTAAAAATGTTTCCACTGACGTGCTGTTGACATAATTATCCTTCAGGATTCTTTTACTTTTTATGTTACTAGAATGAAGAACTCATTATAAATCCTTCAGGATTCTTTTACTCTCTATGTTACTAGAATGTAGAACTCATTATAAATCCTTCAGGATTCTTTTACTCTCTATGTTACTAGAATGTAGAACTCATTATAAATCCTTCAGGATTCTTTTACTCTCTATGTTACTAGAATGTAGAACTCATTATAAATCCTTCAGGATTCTTTTACTCTATGTTACTAGAATGTAGAACTCATTATAAATCCTTCAGGATTCTTTTACTCTCTATGTTACTAGAATGTAGAACTCATTATAAATCCTTCAGGATTCTTTTACTCTCTATGTTACTAGAATGTAGAACTCATTATAAATCCTTCAGGATTCTTTTACTCTCTATGTTACTAGAATGTAGAACTCATTATGAATATTCTTCGAAATAAGCAAAAATCAAATAAACCAATTTCTTACAAAATTTGTCTAATTAACTGTTAGCCAAATTTTTTTTACTTTATAAATAAGGACAAAAACAAATAAAACAATAAAATTAGTATGAAAAATAGTTATTTAATATTCGTTTAATATTAGTTGAAGCACATTCAGTGACAAAATAAACAAACTAAAGGTATCCGCACACTTGTCACAACTTTGGAGAAAATGCGAGCAATGCACTTTCTCAATCGAGTTAATGAGAGAATGCAAACTGCAATGGGGTAGCCGTATTGCAGACAAGTCTACGAAACCCTTACTGGTTCTATAGCCCGAAATATTTATAGGTAATAGACACTATTAAAGGGGCAGCCTTATTATATACGGCAGTTAAGGCTTGGAAAGCTATACCTACTTATTATATTGCGCTAAGCAAGAAAAATATGTAATATTAAATTACCTACGAGTCCCACGACGATCCTTACAAACAAAAATGCACAGCTAAAGGACTTGAAAAAATTAATATACAAGGTTATTTTTTGGACCTGATATGAGTATTCCCACCTTGTTATACAGGGTGTTAGTGTAAACACTGTGATCCTTGAAACTGTGCATTGAGACCATGAAACTGAACAACTTTCCCTAAGGAACATAGGTCGAAATACTAAAAAAAATGTATCATCTCTCATACAAAATGCGCAATCAGCTGGTGCAGTTTCTATGGGAAATCAATTTTTTTTTCGTATTTCGACCTATGTTCCTTAGGGAAAGTTGCTCAGTTTCATGGTATCAATGCACAGTTTCAAGGATCACAGTGTTAACACTAACAACCGGTATAGTGAGGTCAAAAGCAACAACTTTTTACTTTGCTAACAACGGTCAAAAAAATTTTGACTTCCCATACAGAGTAACACATTTTGTATGGGTAGTCGAAATTTTATGTGCGTTGTTAGCTAAGTCGTAGAACAAAAGTTGTTGCTTTTGACCTCACTAACAAAAGGGCTGTGTATTAAAGTGCCACCAAGTTTGAGTAAATTTTTACCAAATATTATCCACTAAAATGGATAAATGTTCACCAAATTTTGTTTACCAAAATTATTAAATGATCACCAAATTTGCTTCTGGCACTTCGCTCGCTCCGCTCGCTCGGCTCGTGCGTTGTGGTCGCAAGTTAACCTAACACAACCTAACCGAACCGGCTAATTTTGACCAGCATAAATTTGGTAACCAATTACCCAAATTTGGTGTACATACATCCATTTTGTCTGAAGTGCATTGGAGTATAAAACATTATTTTGGAAATCATTAAATTTATAAGTAACAACGTTTAATTTATTCCCCTAAAAAAGTAGGCACACTCATATCAGGTCCAAAAAAATAACCTTGTATATCCCACAAATTAATTTCTTTGCGTTTCTCACTAACCATCTTATACGCTTAACTATTTCTATCTAAATATGCAAATGTACAGAATAAAAATTAGTTATCACGATTGTTCTCACAACAACTCTCAACCAGATTCTTCTCTGATCAGACAGATCTGTGCGACATTTAAGACAAACCTTTTTTTTATGTTATAAGTGAGCAAACGAGCAGGTGGGCCACCTGATGGTAAGTGGTGACCACCGTCCACAGCACTCACTGTCTTATTAATGGCATATTTTGACACTAATAAAACAGCAAAGCGCGTTGCTCACTTTGAGAACTAAGATGGTATGTCTCATGTGCTAGTAATTTCACTGGCTCCCTTACCCTTCAAACCGAAACACAGCAGTGTAAACACTGCTGCTTCACGGCAGAAAAAGCAAGGGGGTGGTTACTTCCCCAGACGGACTTTCCACAAAAGCCCTATCACCTTCAGAACTAACCTAACACCACCTTACCGATTCAAGATCGATTAAGTTAGTTAGTTAGTTTCGTAGGTTAGTTGTGATTGTAAGTACAATAGTGACTAACTAATACTATGCGCTGACTAAAGTTTACTCAGAGTATTTCCATACTTCGGGCTAGTAACCAGTGCAGATCTAAACATACGCTGGCGCATAACACATTAAGGCCCGAACACACGACCGTAACACAAAAGTAACGAAACTGCAACTCAATTTACTTTTGGGCTAGATTCACGTTGCAACTCCGAGCATATAAGACACGACACCAAATTTTCCACGACCACTCTGCTAACAATGTTACGACTAAGAAGAGATTGCGCCAGTTTCAAGTTATACAGGGTGTTAATTTGATTGCGTGCCATAGCTCAGGGGCGGGTTCAGCATCCGTAACTGAACAACTTTTCCCAAGGAACATGGGTCAAAGAACGAAAAATAATTTTGGACTTCCCATACTAAGTAATCCACACAATTGTATGGGAAGTTCAAAATTTTTGTCCTTAATCGACCTATTTTTTTTTGGGAAATTCGTTCAGTTACTCATACTGAACCCGCCCCTGAGCTATGGCTAACACCCTGTACAAATGAATTTTTATTATTTAATTATATTAAAATGAGTTTCGTTGCATTTGTCTTTGATCGTGTGTTCTGGGTCTAATTTCGCTTGTGTTTTAGAGGTATCTGTAGCACGCGCCAGCTTACAGTTCGACCTGTAATTGAACAATACACGTTCATGCAAGATTGAACTCTTTAAGCGCGGATTGCATGATGGTGTCTTTGACTGCGCAAAACACTAGTTTGATGTTCTCCGTGTCTTTATACCAATCCAAGGCAGCATGCGAAAGAAAAAGTAAATAAAAGTACATGCGGGAAGCTGTGTAACGTTATAATTGCAACATTTAAAATGCAACATCCCATGCAACGTCTAAAGCGTCTTTTATTACAGTTAAAAACTCCTTTAAGGCTAAGTTCGCACTTGCTACGCGCCTAAAGCGATTCAACATACACAATTTGGTATTATTGGAACTGTTCGTACCAGGTTCGTACTGCAGGGTTATAAAAAAGAATACTATAAACGAGGCTGTATGGTCCAAGAACGATGACGTGTATTGAAATACATGTTTAAACATTTACTTATATATAAGTACTAGCCCATCGGCACGTTACAATGTCCCCAATTCGTTGGTCCGAAATCTGACGTTTAGGACCAACAAATGTCAGTCATATTGTCAACATTGGATGCAAATAAACTTACCAACAAAATGTTGTTCTTAGTTGAAGAAACAATATACTCTTATTATTATTATTGTTATTTCTTATTATTGTTTTTGACTATAATCCAATTAATGAAACTGAAAAACCAGGCCTAAATCACATATAAACAGTAAAAAGTTTGTTTTGTTTTGCCCGCCATATTATTTCCGTTCCGTGTATTTAGTACCTACCGAAATACTACACAACGTAGTTCACGCGATTTTTCACAGATGGCGCTATTTTTTCTTGTATGGGGAAATTATGAACCGCTTGTTCCCAAGACCCTATCTTGACTATATAAATCTATGTGTTTTAATTTTTTTTTTCAGTAACAGCTTTCGCGATAGTTTCAAAAGTGACATAGATGACCTACTTGATTGTCAATTAACCAAATCTTTTATTCAATGTTTCTTCAAGATTCTTTACGACATACATTATGAATGTCATTCATATCATGCAGAATACAATGCAAATAGAACGAGTCTACTACCGTTTCCAATCGTACACTCAACAGCACATCAGTAGAAACCCTTTTAGACCTTATGGCGTGGTAATAGAGTTGAAAAAGTTTCTACCGAAGTGCGGTTGACCGTACTATGGCAGCGTAAAACAATACGGCAAGAAATCACTGCAGCACGGAGTCTACTTTGTACAATGTGTTTCTCGTGTTAACTCTTTGTCATTGATGTAGTTATCGAATCTATAATAAGCTTCTTTACATAACGTACATCCAAACCACCGTCAGTGAGGACACCATGTTATTTTAACTATAGGCCAGGTGAGGTCTCACTAGGTTCCAGGCGATATGCAAGCTAGCTGCAGTGCGAACTTAGCCAATAGTATTAGGGCTTGTTACACTATCCATATGTATCTCGAAATAAAGGATGCAATGAATAGGACAGACAAAGTTGTATAGCCTTCTCTCTTTCTTATAGTAGCATCCCGTAGAAGAAGCAAGGTTTTGGAAGGAAAATACGCCATGGTACTTGTAAATTTACACGAAGAAAAGCTGCATCTCTCGTTATCACGGCACGTATTGTTAGTATTTCAAGCCCCAGATGCTTTTCAGAAAACAGAAGGTGTCACCTATGAATTTATAGGATTAATTGACAATTAATCTGGGGACCTTCTTTCTAGGTCGTCTCTGTGCTGGGCTTTTCGTTCCAACACACAACAAAAAAATACATCCAATTAGACCAATGTTAGTCTCCCTATACAACACAGGCCACAGTAAAAAAAAATATTTTCTTAAGAAAAAAAAATAAGCAGAAATACCAACCACTAAAAGCATACAGCTACCAATAAATCTACTTATATAAAACATGCACTACAAAACTACTAACATGTAAAGTACTTGCCAACCAATTCTACCGAATACAAAATTACAGATATAATACCATTTGGCAGTTACTCACCACAGATTCCATGCAAATGAAAAAAGCTGTAGATGTTTTCTTTGAAACTGTAATGTCTCGTAAAAGTGCAGTCATTTTGATATTTCATGTCTTCAACGTAATTGAGTAATCTTATTTCCATCGCCTTTCAATCTTATTTATAAACTATTATTGTCACCAATATTGTTAAAACTCATTTTATAAATTGATAAAAAAACAAGTACCTATACAAGGTTTAAAAAAAATTCATCACTATTTTAGCCTGTTACTTACTTAGACCATGAAACTGAACAACTTTTCCCAAGGTACATATGTCGAAATACAAAAAAAAAATTCAACTTCCCATTGTAACTGCACCAGGGAGATAAAAATTGTTTTGCATTTGCTCCTATTCACATCATTGCATAGAGGCAAACCGTGCGGAAAGTAGAAAATTCCAACACGACCTGCCAAGACGTGCGGGAATGTAATTCTTTAATTTTAACCTCTGTAAGATCAAAAAGTTCAGAGCAAGTAGTTTTAAGTGTTTGAAGAATTATTAATACGTAAAAAGAAAATTTTTCAACAAAAAAATATGTCTGCAACAATGAACTGCTTTCAACCGCTTGTCGGTAGAAACTTTTTCAACTCTATTACCACGCCATAAGGTCCAAAAGTGTTTCTACCGATGTGCGGCTGTGTGTACAAATAAATGAATTACGCCATATTTTCCTTAAAGTAAACACTAGGCAGTTTGTATGATTTGTCTTTGCCGTATCTGTTTCGTCCTTGCGCAGCACATGCGCGACGCACATTTCCGCCATTTTATACGAAAAATTTCTTGCTTTTTCGAGTTTGGAGTTTGTTTTGGAAGTTTTTATACAATTTAATAATGACGAGTTCTGAAGATGATACGAATTTAACTTCAGACGAAATTCTCGAACGAGCAGAACTGGCTAACCGAAGCCTTCTACCCCCAAAATCTATAAAGAAATACACAGATGCGTTCGATAGTTTTCTAAAGTGCAAATGCATATTCTTTTTCCCAAGATGTGTTTATGGCCTACTTAAACAAAATGAGAAATTAAGCCACTTAAGACAACAGCTGTAACTTGTCTCGAAACAATAAAATTTGCAGGATAGGCTATACAGCTTACAAACGTTAATTTTAAAATGTTATTGAGTTAATACCTACTTGTCTTTCATTTTCTAACACAATGCATTGTAAAACGTTGTTCGATACACGTGCTCAAGATAAAATCCTGATGCGATGCGACGTGTAGAAAACTTTTCAGGATTTACTTCTTTTCCGCACTCGTATCGAGAATAACTATTTGGTGTTTTGACATACGAGTGTGTTCCTTTAAGAAAGTTCTTCAATTTTATGGTCACATTTAGTAACAGACTTAAATAATGCTTACAAAATTTTGTTCATCCCTGTATAAGAAATAATTACTTAGAATCGTGCATGACGAACGAACCGTTAGTAAAAGAGCCATTAAAATTATATCCATTGAGTATTTTTCCGCGATATTTAGACATAGATTTTGTAGAAATTATGCCACCGTGCATTTTCCCCAAAATAAAGTCTAACATAGAGATATAATCTCAAAAAAATGTCAATGGGCACGAGACCTCCTTCCTACGGATTTTTTTGTATTATTTATAATACGCGACCGTTCTGGAGTACGGGTAAAATGTATTGCGCGCCATACATATTATCTGCCCTCATTAGCGGTCGCGTACTTTACCTAACAAGACAAGTGTCTTCTTCATGGTGATTCTTAATCAACCATAAAACTGAATTACTTTCTCAAAGAAACACACCGAAAAAAAGAAAAAAAAATCAACATCCATAGAAACTGCATCAGATGATCAAAAAAAATTTTTCTCTTTTCGACTGGTATTATGTTTCTTTAGATAAATTGTTCAGTTTTATGGTCCGAGCAACATACTAACAGCCAGTTGCACAAAGCGTCTTTCAAGTTAAGGCTCCTTTAAATCTATTTCTGTCACTTTCTTTGTCAAAAAAAAAACAGAAAAGCCAAGCAAGACATAAAGGAGCTAAGACTTTGTGCAACTGGCGGTATACGTCGTACAAAATAAATCTGGCTATGACCGATAATGAGGAGCATCGAAAACTGAATCGCGGGAGTTCCGAAAAGTTAGATTATTCCGTGCTTCGTGAGGCACGTTGAGCTGTTGGTTCCGACTACTATCTACTGATGTAGTCATTAATGAGCCATGTCAGAGGCCTTTGGCGGCTCTACAACTCTGACACCAGGGCAAGTCAGGTCGGTCATTGACCTTGCACAACCCACACGATATGATGATGATGAGATGAAGTCTAGGCAACGAAGCGGATCGTTGTATGAAGACCCCCGCATTAAATCCACAGTCGATGAAACTTTGCTGGGGTATTAAACTACACGAGACAAATCCAAAAAAAATCGGTACTTTTAATTTTTCCATACAAAAAAGGTATGAAAATTTTTTTGTAATTTTTTTTTTTGATATTTAGAATTTACATTTAATTCATGATTTTTTATCATCCTGTCAAATACTGTCTGAGAAATTTATGTTGGGGTCAACTGCTTCGTTGCGAAATGAATAATAAACAAACGGTGTACATTACCGGTGGCGCAGGTGAAATGCGAGTAGATGATCTTCTCCGCATCAGGGTTGAGGTCCACAAACATTCGCAGGATGAACTCGCGCGCCGTGATCGCGTCGCGCTGAGGACCTGAGTAACCACACGAGATTCTAGCGAACTAGCCAACTACGGGATTAGCTTAGCTATACTTATGTTAAAGAGTGATCACACCTGGCTGAATTCAAAGACTAATTCGGCATACATTGCTCGTTCTAGTAAGGATATTGCAATTAGCATAACCAAGCCTCCAAGTAATGTATGCCGAATTTGTCTTTGAATTCAGCTATGTGTGATCACTCCTTTACTGAGGGTGCCTTTTCCCCGTCCGCGTTTAGAATGCAAGTGTATTCACAATGGAGTTAAAATGAAACAAAAAATATTACTGGTAGCCAAGCCCCGTAACCAATCAGGTCGCTTAAAATTATCAAGTCAAATGCACAATGACTGACTAAAGGCAAACACCGAAAGAAACGGTTGTTTCCTTTGTGTGTTACCTAAAAAATGTAAAAAAAAAAAATTGCATTTTAACTCCATTATCAATACACCATTATGAATTACTGCATTGTGAACGCGGACAAACTATAGAGCTATGCTAGCTAGCATGTGAGCTGGAAAAATTCCAACCAATAGGATTGCTCCATTTTCCTAGCTCATATCTGCGTTTGGAAAGGAAATGCACCCTTAAAGTCGAAATAATTAAGCTTAGATTGGAATGACATCACGACAGAGCTAAGCGTGAGAGTAAGACGGAGCTATACGTGTCTCTGTCGCTCCAATATCTTACGCATCGCTCCGTCCTGCTCTCACCCTGCTGTTATTCTAATCAAGCTAAATTATTATCGACTATAGGTTATGTCTAGCCACGAATATGGTAGAAAATACAATAACCAAGAACAATCAATCACCTACTTGAAATGTCTTGAAAAAGTATAAAACTAACGGCGGTAACACTTAGGTCGTTTGTCTGCGTAACCATAGGTCATGCGCACGCTTTCGTCAATTTGACGATTGCAAGTTGCAAGACGAATGCACATCTTGCGCAGAAACAATCAAAACTGTGTCTACGGAGCGGCAACGTCGCGTCAGCCTTTCGTCATGCGTTCGATACGCGACGTTGCCGCTCCGTGGCCTTTAGACGCATAACACCACATACGCGAAACACCACCTGTACGCAAAACACCAACCTCGCGAAATACCACTTACGCCAAATACCAACTACGCGTAACACCAACTTTCATTTAAGCAAAACACCAACTCAAGCTTTTCAGGGATCTGTAGTAAAAAACCCTTAGGCCGATATTTCACTGGGACACCACGGTGGCGCGATTGGTTGCGCCACCATGGTGTCCGTAACTAGACACCAGTTAAGACACCAGAGTCGCCACACCCTGCGGCCACAGTATTAAGGGCTATATTTCACTGGGAGTGGTAGCGCGACCAGCATCCGAGCTGGTTGCGCCGCCAAATCGGTTGCGCAACCAAACCGACACCAGGTGAGTAAGTCTATAGAGCTGTATACATCGGACAAATGATAGATCTCGTCGAGATCTGTATTTCAGTTGACAGCTGTCAAACTTAAAACTGCTATTATTCGGAAACTACAGACCCTAGACTACTCGTATATTCGGATAAATCATAGATCTCGTAGAGATCTTTATTTCAGTTGACAGCTGTCAAACTTAAAAATGCTATTATTCGGAATCTACTGACCCTAGACTACTCGTATGTTCGGATAAATGATAGATCTCGTCCAGATCCCCCCATAGCTCCCACTGTCTTATTAGTAGCATAATTGAGACTTTCAAGACAGCAAAGCGCGTTGCCCACCCTGAGAACTAAGATGATGTGTCTCATGTGTCAGTAATTTCACTGGCTCCCTAGCCGTTCAAACCGAAACACAGCAGTGCAAACACTGTTGCTTTATTAAGAACGCAAGAAGTTGGTGCTTCCCCAAACGGACTTTGCACAAAAGCCCTACCCACCTTCATTATTGTATACTACAAACTTTTTCTCAATCCAACATTTTGGCTCTGACGCATTTTAGAGGCATAACACCACATACGCAAAACACCAACTCGACAATCTAAGACCCAGGTGGTGTTTTGCGTATGTGGAATTTTGCGTAGTTGGTATTTCACGTATTTATTTTTTGAAATCCGCAAAACAGCACAAATCTTCGAGTTGGTGTTTTGCGTATGTGGTGTTATGCGTCTAAAGGCTCCGTGGAATCCGAGTTTTGATTGTTTCTGCGCAAGATGCAAGCATCCGTCTTGCAATCGTCAAATTGACGAAAGTGGGCGCATGACGTGCGGTTACGTGGACAACCGACCTAAATCTGGATATTTACGAGTCTTTCAAATATCCTGTTAGAAAAATATATACAGGGTGTAACAAAAAGGGTATGCCAACCCTGAAGGATGTGATTCTGCTCATGAAACTGAACAACTTTCTTTGAGGAATATAGGTCGAAGAAACTTCCCCCAAGGAACTTATGTCGAAATACGAAAAAAAATTTTTTTTTACCTTCCATGCAAAATGCGCTGTCAGCTGATTTAGAAAGTTGTTCAGCTTTCTTTAAGGAATATAGGTCGAAGAAAGTAAAATATTTTTTTACCTCCCATAGAAACTAAATCAGCTGATAGCGCATTTTGCATGGAAGGTCAAAAAAAAATTTTTTTTGTATTTCGACATATTTTATGTTCCTTGGGGAAAGTCGTTCAGTTTCATGGGCAAAATAACATCTTTCAGGGTCGATATACCCTTTATGTTAGACCTTGTCGAATCTCTATATAAACCTTTTTATTATTTTTTTAGCAGGATGCTAGATTACAATTTCTTGTCGGAGATTGTGAGTTCTTATTCGATCTTGCAAACCTATTAAAAAAACAAACATTCTAGCAAACTATACACCCTGCCTTTCCTCTTTTCAACCGAACATCTAGCGCTTAATCACCAATTTCTAGCATATATTCAACAATGTCTAGCGAAGTTATCATTAATTCAAGGCATATTCATCAATATCTAGCGTAAATTCAAATTATATCTAGCGTCTAGGTATTCAACCTGTCGCCGTGGTGAAGTGTGAGTAACACGACCGGTCGGGGTCGGGGTTCTCTCTCAGATATTTCTGTAGCATGAAATCCATGGCCTTTGGCGGATCGCATTTTGGACCTACGTTGCGATTAGATAAAATTAATGTTAGAATCAATCGCACTAAAGCCAAGCGTCGTTTTATATTGAAGATTGCACCGCTTAAAATTATCGATATTGTCTAAGTATTTAGGGTATAAGAGACGGTGTACCGAAAACTGTAAGGGCGTGCTCAATCAACGAAAACAACAACGGAAACAACTTCCCCAAAGAAAAACTTTAACCTCTATATCCCCGCCAAATATATAAAACACTCCACTAAGCACCGCAGAATAACCGTCTAGCTCTGCCATACAAAAATTCGCTACAACCGTGCTAAAACAAAGTGACATTGCGAATTTGTAATTTTTTCCCGCCAATAGACCTACTTACATTGGTCGGGTATTCAGTGCGCGGGAAGTAATCGCTGATATTTCCGAACGTAGCCACTCTACCTCTATGGTTTATATGTCATTCGAAAGGTAATTTTATAAGGTCTAAAGTCACTATACATGACAAACCAAAATAAACCGTATTTTTTCTGCAATAAGGCAAAATTCGAAAATCTGTTTCCGGGTTCACATGTGAACCCGCGGGGCTTGACGAAAGGAAGCGATCTGGGTTCACATGTGAACCCAAGGGGCTTCTGAGGTTTAAAGAAATTGTTTTTTTTTTAAATACACTCACCGGCAGAAATAACCGGCCGGTCTGTTTTCTTTCATATATTTTCATACAAATATGGGGGCAAACGAAGCCTTATTAACAATATTGTCAAAGATTAGGTATATTTAAAATGTTGAAGAAAACCCGTGCGACTCTTAATACATTTTAATTCGCTAAATGTAAGAGATTTCTCACAAAGTGACGTATATTTTTTAATGAACGATGCACGGAATTTTCTGGAAAACGTGCACAGGTCTAATCTTCAAGAATCGGTAGTCAGACAACTTATTTAATGATCTCACTGTTTATTCACGGATATTTATTGACGTCGTCAATATATAGAAAATATATTGACGCTTCATTTGATCCCTTACTTGTATGAAAATGTACGACAGAAAATAGACCGGCCGGTTATTTCTGCCGGTGAGTGTAGCTTACTCTGATCGAACAGTTTCTCAAAAGGATTTTTTTTTTCCAAAAAATATTTCTTAGGGAAAGTTGTTCAGTTTTGTTGACTGAACTGAATACGCCCATTAGCTAAAAACTCGTCATCCTCATAATATAAGAATAAGAACTGGAAAAAATTAATTAATTATTATATACGTGGGGCATACTAGCCCAGTCGCTTAACGTCTTATATCGCCTTTACGTGTACACGCCAGCGGTACACGCCTTATAAATGCACAAATTTTTTTTTTAGGTACTAGTAAGGTACAGTCAAGTGCATAAATATGTATCTAAACTATCGTTTCAAAAGTATGTATCATTGAATGTTTATTATTATAGCATCCAATCTAACTGATATAAATATGTCTGCGGAAACTGATCAATAATATGTATACTATAAAGGACAATTTGTTTTATAACAAGCAATACAAACCTTTTATGGACATATTATTGCTCACTTAGTTATTTAGATATTTTTGCAACAAAAACGAAGACATAATAACGATGAGAAAAGTGTGACATAATTCGTGTATCTTTACATAAATACATGTAATTGCAATAGATTTCAGGAAACATATTTATGCACTTGACTGTACATAGCTCTCAGTTTTTGATAGGAGCCAATTCTTGAAAACTGAGAGCTATGTACCTAACTAGTACCTGGAAAAAAAAATTGGTGAGATTATAAGGCGTGTCTACGTGAAACAGCTAATAGGCCGCACTATACTGAAAGTCTCTGGATCTGGCCATTTACAATAAAATTATGAAAAAACAATTATGGAATTAGAAAATGGAACTCTTTGGAAACATGTTACTTTTTAATTTGCGAGACTGTCATTTGTTTTTTCGTTGTGACGTCCTTTCGAAAATTGTGTGTCGCTATCAAATTGAATTTAACTCATGAACATTTTCGTTCTATTATTTTTTACGATTTTTGTTGCTATCAAGCTTAAGTCATATCATATACAAGGTGTTAATGGAATAAACGAAACCCTCATACACCCCAACTGATTTTTATTAAAATAAATCCATTCCCGTAAAAAAATCTTGAAATTTTTTTTTTTTATCTAGATATTGTTATTTTAAAGTTTTATCACTGTTCAAGTTTCATCGTTGTTCTAGTCCGCGCACGCCACGTTCACTTCCCTCCCCTCCTCGCCGCTCATTAGCCGCGCGTCGCCCGGCCGCCATCGCGCGTATCCACAAAAATGTTTAGAATAGAAGCGGCCAAAATTTAAGTAATAAAAATATAAAAAAATTACCCCTATCAAATACCCATGAAATTGATTCCACACTCGATTCTGAACAAACTATATTCTCAGTTTCGCTTATTCCGTTAACACGTTGTATATGGCTTAAGTCAACAAGGTAGTTGCCAGAGACTTCAGTTGGCATTTGAGAAGAAGCACCATGTCGCAGCTGTATATTCGTGGTTTGGAGAATTTAGACTTGGACGTGATCATCTCCATGACGAGGCACGTGAAGGTCGACCGGCGACCGCGGTTACAGACTCTAATATTGACACCGTACGACAACTTATTGAAACTGACTAAAAAATTACTTGCCAGCAAATTCGTGCTCTGTTAGGCATTGGAATGAGCCAAGTGCAAAACATTTTACATGTGCATCTGAAGGTTCGGAAGCTTTGCACTCGATGGATACCGCATGACCAGAAACGACTGCGTGTCCAGTCATTGGCTGTCTATAATATCGTAAAAGGTGACGAAACCTGGGTGTATTGCTTTGAACCCGAAAGAAAAAGCCAGTCGGCAGAGTGGGTCTTCTTGAAATGGTTGCTTCTTTTTTGGCAAATCAGGACATTACACTACTGTATCGCTTGAAGATCAAAAGACAGTGAGTGCAGATTGGTACGTCAACAGTTGCTTGCCCAGAGTTTTAGAAAAAGTTCCCTTGCACAAAAAATGCAAAAATTAAAGACAAACTTAGAGGCAGACGTTCGACGAAGCCATTGAAGTGGCCCCTAAAGAAGACTGGTCTAATTGCTTTGTACAGTGCTTTCAGCGAATGCAAAAATGAATTAATGGCGAGGGAATATACTTTGAAAAACAATAAATGTATCGTAAGTCTCTTAACTAGTAATCAGAATCCAAGAAACTTTCAGTATGCCCTAAGTAATTATTGTTTTACAAACTTGATTACATAGCTGCAAAATGAGTATGTAAGCGTTGGAACAAACGAAAAAACTGTATCATACAATACTTGGGCTGTAGTAATAGTAAGGGTGATGAAGGACAAATTTCTATATGATTTGCTCATGTCTGCCTCTTTGACTGATGATAAGGAGCATCCTCTAGAAGGTACAAAAAATATTGGCGGACATCCACACCACTGCGTTTTTGAGGAATTAAGTTTTAGCTATTTTGAAATTTGACAATGAAACGTACACCTGGCAGACTATGGCTACCTGATTAAATACAATGTATAAAACCCCAGAAAAATAGTCTGTCACCATAATAGCCCTGCGTTTTAAAGTTACAGCTCTTCAAAATGCAAAAATTCACTACTTCGTCCCGTGATAATGCAGAGCCCTGCATATCTGCCTCTTCGATTTTCTACATCTTCAGAAGTATTTTAAACAGGAGCCACAAAGGCAGACCAAAAAAACATTATTTAGTATCATATTTTCATTTTTTTTGCTTTAACTCAAAAACGCAGCGACGCACAGAAAAACTTGTAAGAACCAAATCGATTCGTATTGAGCTGATCTATCATCTCTATTAATATGAATCGTGAGCAAATTATATACCCAAATTGCAGCCAGCACCCTAACTATAAACTTACCATCATACTCGGGGAAGTAGTCGACGAGATGGCTGTACATGATCTTCTCTTCGAGCAGGTCTTTCTTATTGAGGAAGAGGATGACGGAGCTGTGCTGGAACCAGGGGTACGTGATGATAGTCTTGAATAACGCCTTCGACTCCTCCATCCGGTTCTGCAAGATATTTGTTGGGAAATTAGTAAATCATCAACATACAAAACTTAACTTCAACCTACTTCTTAGCGTGTCGATCAATTACAAAAGAACAAAATTCTTGTAGACCAGAATGTTGCCACATTTACTGCGTCTAATTGTGAGTTCCAAAACGGTAATAGTTAAAATTTGACAGCAGTCTGTCTCGACCACACCGATGGACGTCATATAACGCTATCCTGCTGTCAGGGTAATTTCTACCCGATTTGGAACGCAACCTAAGTTCGAAGTTTTTTTCTTAATGTCAAACGAGCAGGTCGGCCACCTGGTGGTAAATGGTCACCACCGCCCATGACACCCACTGTCGTATTAGTGAAATAATTTGACACTAATAAGACAGCAAAGCGCGTTACACACCCTGAGAACTAAGATGGTATGTCTCGTGAGCCGGTAATGTTAATGGCTCCCTTACCCTTCAAACCGAAACACAGCAGTGCAAACATTGCTGTTTCACGGCAGAAAAAGGCAAGGGGGTGGTATTTCCCCAGACGGACTTTGCATACGGACCTACCACCTATACAAGAGTGAGTTAAGTGTGTGGTTTCTTCACTTAATCCTGTGTGTACCGTTCTGCGTGGGCCTATGTGGCCGTAAATTAAGCCACCCCCCTAACTCTTGCCAGAACTCGGTCAGTTTGTCCAGCTTGATCTGATTCGTCATTTGAGGCTCATCATCATTTGTACATGTGTCGGGACCCGCGGGACAGGAGGCTAGGTGTTCCATCGTTTGTGAGGAGTTACCACACTCACATTTGTTGTTGGAGCTGTCGGTCATCATCATCATATCGTGTGCGTTGCAAGGTCGATGACCGACCTCAAAAACCGTGGTGTCAAGAGTTGTTGAGCCGCCAAAGGCCTCTTTCATGGCTCATTAACGACTACATCCGTAGATATTAATCGGGACTAACGGCTTAACGTGGCTTCCGAAGCACGGAATCATCAAACATTTTTGGACAGTCAGGTGATTCATCCTGCAATGTTTTAAGCAAACTGGGGAGGTCGCACAAAGGAATTTTTGTTTGACAGTGTTCCCATTGGGAATCTTATACAAAACCTCCGGATCGAGAGCCGTGCGCTCTAACCAATAGACCACAGTGGCAATTAGTGAAACCCCACCTATACATGCTGTCTTTGCAACGACCGACCTGTGTCCGTAGCAGGCCTGTGACACTCCGCACTCTAGGTATGCAATGCGGCGCTGAAAGTCGACTGGATAAGGCAGTCGATTTTACTTGTCTTTATGTCATCTTAAGTAAGCTTATGGCGGCAAAATAGGAAAGTATAAGTCGTATTTGCATTTTTGATTGAACAATATTACATACCTACTTGCATCTCGCTCAGTATCTCATAAAGTGACAAAATCATCGCTTTAGTACCTGTCCGCGATCACCCGCGATTTAAAAACGTGCCCTAAGCGGTGCACTGCAAGTATCGACTTTATGCTTAGAGCATAAGGTTGAAATTTGTCGGCACCCCGCCTAAGAGTGTCGGATCTGTAAACGTCAGTTTACTATTATGTAATCTGTGTCCGTAGTCTGTTTAAAGACTTTCAGATCGGTCTGGGCAAATCAAGTACAGGGTGGAGGCTTTCTGCTGGTTGATTAAATTCAACGAGCGAGTGTTCCTCCTCCCACAACCAATACCTCTCTTAAAAGTATCGTAAGCGTAAAACATCGGAATGCTTCTTGTTTGAGAGTTACGCGGTCATCATTTACGATCGGGGTGAAAACATAAAGCTAGCCAGATTATCGGTACGAACAAATTCGGTACTGATCGGTCAAGGTATACAACATCCACGTACAAACGGCCGCACATCGGTAGAAACAATGACCTTGAGCTAGTCTCTGGTTTCGGGTGTTTGTAGCGTAGCGTTGGTTCAGCTTATACTGGTTATGTTTTTAAGTGCTTTCTGCCATGTGTACTTGTATATTAACGTAAAACTTTATAGACTTTAAGGGCACTGCATGTTATCCTACATCATCTAGTACACGAAATTTGCAACTTTGTAGCGATAGTAGTGGCCTAGTAGGTCCACAAAACGTTGGTCTGCCAATCCGAAACCTGGCAGGTTTTGTACAGTTGGAGAGAAAAGTGGTTAAATGACAGATTACACGAATGAAATCTATTCGTAGAAATAGAAGGTACCTATACAAGTAAAAAACAACAGATCTGCCTTGCATCCTTTTGGCAGTTTCGCTAGTCGGACCACAAATGTGGTCGGATGTGATTGGACCACAAATTTGGTCGGACTGGCAAAACTGCCAAGAGGATGCAAGGCAGACATGTTGTTTTTTACTTATATAGGTACCTTCTATTTCTACGAATAGATTGCATTCGTGTAATCTGTCATTTAACCACTTTTCTCTCCAACTGTACAAAACCTGCCAGGTTTCGGATTGGCAGACCAACGTTTTGTGGACCTATTAGGCCACTACTATCGCTACAAAGTTGCAAATTTTGTGTACTAGATGACGTAGGATAACATGCAGTGCCCTTACGGTCTATTATGAGCCAAAACAAAAAATGCTTCGAGCTAAGCTGTGAGCAGTATTATTTGTATTATTTTTCAACCAATAGGTTTGCGCCATATTCATAGCTTTTCAAATGGAGCAATTCTATTGGTTGAAATTTTACAGCTCACAGCTTAACTCCTCGCACGGCCCTGGTGGAGATACCACCTAAATGTGTAGATAGGTATTTTGTGCTCCAAGAGTGGTACTTCAAAAGTGGACCCATGTCATCCTTCATAAATGCTATGCACTCAGTGCAAAGAGGTTAGAATTTTAGTGTCATTTGAATATACCAGTTGATTTGAATAAAACCTATCTACATTATACAAGTTGTAAAAAAATTAGTAAGCACTATCTTAGCGTGTTACTCAGAACGTGAAACTGAACAACTTTTCTTAAGAAACAAAGGTCTAAATAAGAAAAAAAAAATCAACCTCATAGAAACTGCACCTGCTGATTGTGCATTTTGTATGAGGAAAAATTTTTTTTTTTCGTTTTTCTAGCTGTTTTCCTTAGAGAAAGTTGTTCAGTTTCGTGGACTAACAAGCAAAAATAGTGCTTAATTTTTTTTACACCCGAAACACTTCTAAAAACATAGTGTGGCAGTGTTTCGGAAAATATTATCTATGTCGTGGCCAGAATCGTAGCATTGGTCATTTCATGATGTGGCTGACTTCAAGACCACTACATGATAAAGCAACCTAACTCAACCCAACGTTTCATTAAATGGCTCTGAAATGTTCGGCGACATCATGAAGTTATCATTTCTAAAGATCCGACCACGACATCTACACTACGGAATAAGTGTTGTGTATTCTACACCCTATGAATAAATAATAAGTCAGGAACTCTAACTCAGAACAAATTCCACACAAAAAGTGGCCCTACGTGAAACCAAAAAGATATATTCAAAATGCGAATCAATTGGAACCAGAACGAGAGCAGGGATTGGTCCGCGCGCGTGCTGCAATGTCAGCTAGTGGTAGTTGAGTAATTGACGCGTGGAACGACTTCTTCTTATGGAACGACTAAATATATATGTAATATTTATGAATTAAACTGCAATTTATGTATAGTGCAATTGTAAATAAGTCTAATATATCCATTGTACCTATCAAGTTAAACTGCCGCATCAACTTTCCTACTGTGTGTCTCAAAGGTTTACTGGAAGAGATCCCTATTTGGGATAAGTCCGCCTTTGTGCCGTTATTGTTCTTTCTTTAAGTGTGTTTTTTTTTACGTTTCTTGGTACATTAAAGAATTTACAAACAAACAAACAAACGACTCGTTGGGTAACTTTTTGAGCGCAGTTACGTTTCCTGACTTATTATTTATTCGTAGTCCACACCTACAAAAATAACATAGAAACAAATGCGACTCACCTCATTTTCCGATTCGAATAAAATTTGATCATATTCACTAAGAGCTACTAAGAATATGATAGATGTGACATTTTCAAAACAGTGAATCCACTTCCTTCGCTCCGATCTTTGGCCCCCGACATCCACCATCCTGATAAAGTATTAATTTGGGTTATTTTTGCTAGAAACTAATTACGTGAATAAAATAGAGAAGTACGAAGAAGAAAAGATTGGTGATTGAAGTCTTTCAGTGTTGTCGTGTTAGTTGAAAACTAAGGGTGGGATACATCATCTTAGTTAACCATAAACGAATATATGCGTCTTGCTCTCTGTAGGGTGGAGAGAGCAGGAGGCATATATTCGGTTACGGTTAAGTTACATAATGCAAGCCACCTAAATAGCATTGCCATCTACAGTAACTTGATCGCTTGCACAGTTCAAAATATGTAAAAATCCGTCATTTGACGGTTTTATTTTCGACCACAAATACTTATCTGTTTTAACTATGTATGAAACTGAAAGACCTTTGAAAGTAGGTAAAAGAAACAGAATGTAAAAATACAATTGACACAAGATTTAGGATTATAAAAACATAACACCATCAAAATGACATTAACTAAAAAGTGTAGTTCTTATAAATAAAGCAATCTTATAAAAAATTAAAATAAACGACTAAAACAATCATATTTATTTTTTTGAAAATGCAGTAGTATAAAATTACGTAGGTATACTGTCGCAGTTAATGTCATTAGATTCGCAAAAAGCCTTAAAACTATTAAACTTACCGCCAGATGCACACAGCGTCTCAACTTAAAGTTCCTGTAAATCTATTGCTGGCCCTTTTTATTATTCCTGGCCTTTTTTGTTATTCCTGGCCATTTTTCTATTGTTGAAATATAAAATATCAGAAATAGTTTTAAAGGAACTTTTAATTCATATATGCTTTGTGCAACCGGCCGATAGTCGAGTAATAAACATCACACCAAATGTATTTGCGGAGCTTTTTTGCCATATACAGCGTGTTAATTTGATTGCGTGCCATAGCTCAGGGGCGGGATCAGTATCAGTAACTGAACAACTTTTCCCAAGGAACATAGGTCGACATACGAAAATTAATTTTTGACCTCCCATAGAAACTGCATCAGCTGATAGCACATTTTCTATTGAAGGTCAAATTTGGTTCTTCGTATTTGGACTTATTGGGAAAAGTTGTTCACTTACTGATACTGATCCCGCCCCTGAGCTATGGCACGCAATTAAATTAACACCCTGTATAGAGTTCCTTCAGATTAGATGAATGGCCAAGCAATAAAAGGCAGATACCGAGGAGCAGTATTGACTGCAATATTTTGATAAGTATTCACAATAAACAATTGCCAGGCCGTACCAGTCCAGAGGACGGATAACTGCTTGTGAAAATTACGTGATTAATGAGCACTATACATTAGGTTTATGATTTTGATTTTAGTGCCTCGCCTTTCCTCCAATCTAAAATGTCTCTTAACAGCGATGCAGTCACGAATCTAGCTGTGTACATCTTAAATATTACTCACCTTTTATTCTGTTTATGATAAAAATATCAAGCAAATTAAAATTAAACAAACCATGTTCGTGTGCAGACGCCCTTACAGTGTTAGACAAAAACTGTTAAAGAAAATAAAGAAGCGTGCAGACTAGTAACAAAACATTGCTAAAATTAATAAAGCAAAACCTTGCGTATTTGTTAAATGTAAAAACAAGCGTAGATGCGTTTAAAAACTATCTAAGGAAATCGATCTGGCGGACTTAGTAAAATCAAGGCCTCTACCATAGCATTTGGAATTTTTTAGATCTGGCTTAATAGTTATACACACCCGGGTTTGGTGGCATTGGGGTTTCTGGTTGTTTGTAGCTCTAACACGCGTGGGGTATCGCGACATACCTAAATATGATTCCGTCAAGATCGAACGGATATTCTAAGATGCCTGTTGTAGGTTGTCGAGCACGAAGGATATCCTGTTCTGTTGGCAAGTAGTCCTCCTTTTCTATCCTTGCCAGATCGCCTAAATAGCTGAAAACCAGTTCATGGAACACTACTTAGCCCGGTCATGAGAATCTTCTAGATACTTTGCAATATTTCTTTCAATGACGCTCCATCGAAGCTTTCACATTTAGGCACACTTGCGTACAATATGTCCTAATCTGTGGTCAATAGTTACTAATATTTACGTCAAATCTAAAGTATCTACTTTATGACTAAATATAGGGTAACTTTTGGTCAACAATTCATACAAAATTTTAACCTCAATAGTGACTTAACTCAAACGTACTGTAATATAAATAATGGCAAAAGTATAGAAAATCGGATAAAAATTAAGCCGGATTTAATGTGACAGAGCTATTGAAAAGTAAAGTAGATGGCGTTAAACCCAACGGCAACCGTCATATTTTCTGAGTTTGCAGGCATTTGTTCCGCTGAAAATATTATTATGAGGGAATAATAATATGAGGGATACCAAAGCGATTGTACCCCTACTTTCTATTGTATTATAAAGTGTAAAGTCAATCGATCAATATTTATTTGTGAAACACAGGTGTTTGCTAGGTACAGTAGTGCAATTTACATGGTTTCACTGTGATTCAACCATCGCATCGTTCGCAAAGACATATTATTTTGCCTTTTAGGCTGTTCTGACTATACTACTTTTACAGGAAAAAAATATTTCACTAAGTATAATAATATTTGTACGAAATATTTTTCTTGCTGTTGACGAGCAGACAGTGAGAAATACTGAAAATAAAATTGAGTAAAACAAAATCGTTGATAAAAAATTATTAATCCCTTGAAATCCTACTCGAAGCCTAACGTATTCTCTATCACTACTTAACCCTCAAATACGATATTATTTCCATCAAATTCGCCAAAACGCAAAGCTTCATGCACACAGAGAAGCGTACACGGCATACTGTACAAATTTACCTAAACTTCATGTCTTTATTCCTATCAAGACTGAAGAAATCGAGGAATTTTTGCTTGGTTTCCTGATCGAAGTCGAAGGAATATTCGTAGATGCCCTCGGTAGGCGCCCGGGTGCGAAGAACGTCTTGAATCGTTGGCAGGTAATCGGCCATTGACATTCTTTCCAGATCGTTTAAGTAACTGAAACCCATGCTTTTATGTCTAGTAGGGCCGGTGTTACCATGCACGTTTAAAGAATTTACAGTTTTGATAGTGGCATGCCGGATATTAGCAAACGAGATAAAGACAGCCTATACATAATCCTGCAAGCAGCCATGTTAAGGCAGAAATGAGGTCATCAATGAAAAGGGTTCACCCGTAAGCATATACACTCGCGATTTGAGTATCTGCTTTGTTTATACCACCCACTGTGTGACATATTTTCTAAAGTCCGCCATGCAACGTAAAAATATTGGTACCAATCACATTTTCCAAAAAATTGTATCCGAAATCGGCAAATTCAACTAGCCAGTGTTCTAATATTTTAGATATTTACAGTTTATTTTTACCAATCTTGCAGACATTTTCGACGGATAAACTCACGTTTTATAAGTATTTTGACGATATATAACCGATATAAACGTGAGTTTATCCGTCGAAATACATAATTATGTGTAACACTCACGACCATTTTTGGATTTAATTTCACTCTCACCTAGTTTTGGTTTTAATTTTTTTTTTACCTTGCTAGTTTATGGCCCGGTTTTGTCCAGTTTAGGGGATTCATAATTGTTTTTTATTACTCCAGTCCAGAGACTTTGTTCTTGGCGATGTATGTCTATCTTCTGCTATTTTGCAGGACTGTATGCAGAATGATTAATGGCTGTCTTTACACAAGTTCAAAAGGTGATAGAGCTTTCACCCTAAGGTTGTCTTTGCGAGAGATGCGTGCTTTATATATGTCTAGTCACAAGCGTTTAGGGTCGGCATCCATAATCCGCCTCAGCACCAGACCGGACGACGGCCGTTAACCTCGTTCTCTGAATTGAGGTAGTACTGGTTCTCCAGCCCACTTTATTTGTCTCATACCTTCATATTGTGTTGGTTTTAATGTCGTTGGATGACTAACCTTATAAACCCTGGTGTTAGAATTATTGAGCCGCCAAAGGCCATGGCTCGTTTAAATTCTACTTTCGTAAATAGAACCATGTTTATTTGTTAAAAAAGTTTTTTGTTTGTTTCAGACAATCAGTTGATTCTGCCTGCAATATTCTAACCAAACTGGGGACAGTCTCTCTAAGTGATTTTTGTGTTGATTATGTCCACATCGGGATTCGAGAACCTCCAGGTCGAGAGCCGAATCCTCTAACTACTAGACCAGGGAACAGATATAGCGCTTGTTATCATATGCGCGAGCTTGATTTATTGCACAGTCAAGATCACGTCAATATTTTAACATTGGACTTTAGACCGTTCTTAATTCTATCACCATTTGGGCTACAGTTGCAGTGGCAAGTGTCACGCTTGACTTTCCGTAATACAAGGTATAGTAGACGCATTAACATAATTTAAGGCATGTTGCAGCACATTTCAACGTTGAAAGGAGCTACGACATGTATTGAAACGCATCATTGTCGCGAAGCGTTTAAGCCAACCCAGGTAAAAACCCATACTTAGTTGAAAAATGCCGGTGTGCCTTATATAACAAAATAGTTATAACGAAACACCTGGAGTTGTCCAAATGCTAATAAGGAAAATCACTTTTATGTTCATGGATTAAAGTTTCCATTTCTATGCCCGTCCTTGGCCAAGTCATGAATGAAACAAAGAAAACAAAACTGTAACCGAAGAGCATAAAAGCGATTATACTATGCAGAATTTTGACAGCTGCAAGGTTGCCCACACACGGTCAATCTGATCGCGATCCGGTAGAGATGCAGCTATAGGAAAGAAAGAAATAGTCGTATACACTTAGTTTATGGACGTCCTAATGAAATAGTAAACATAATTTTGGTATGTTACTCAGACCATGAAACTGAGCAACTTTCCTCAAGGTACAATAGGTCGAAATACGAAAATCAGTTTTTGACCTCCCATAGAAACTGCATTAGCTGGCGCATTTTGTATGGGAGGTCAAATTTGGTTTTTCGTATTTCGACCTATGTTCCTTTGGGAAAGATGTTCAGTTTCATGATCAAAGTAACGTGCTAAATTTATGTTTACTATTTAGTAGGATCTTATATCTTCTTAGCTTTCCCTGTCTTTCTCATGCGGGCAAATCTTTCGTTATAAAAATCTTGTTATACTTACTTTATCAATAACTGTAAATTCTCAATACACATAAAAAAGCTCCTCATGCATTCAGAGAAGCGTACACTGCGGAGGTACAATTTTTACCTCATTCTTATACCACTATCGATATCGAAGAAGTTTTCATAGACCCCCTCGGTCCTTTTCCGCGAATGTAGAATGTCCTGCTCAGACGGAAGGTAGCCCGTCCTTCCGATTCTTTCCAAATCGCATAAAAAACTGAAATATTCATGCACAACTACTGTCTAAGCCCGCTAAAACCATGCAGTTCTTAACAGCACAGTGATAGTAAGACACCAAAACATAATACAAGACACCAAAAGATAAGAAATGAAAACAAGACGTATCCCATGCACCTTCCCATGAAGCTATTGGCATAGTTTTACGCTTTCGACTTAACAAGTTACTTAGTGGTCCATCTGTTTTGTAGGCTAATTTGTAATAAGAATTCTGACGGTTTTGACGTTCAAAACACACGTTATACAAATGGCGTCTATGCATGCAATTTTCCTAAAATTATCAAGTTGCATACTGTGTTGGGATTTTGATGAAACCAGGATTTAGATCAAAATTCTAGGATTAGTTATCACATAGGGAAACCACCCAACACATATCCTCATTTCATCAAAATTCGGCCTTTTTTATACAAGATGTATATATATAGTATAAATACTTCTGAAAAATGCTCTTTTTGTTACACTTAGTATTTCTAAAAGGAACGCCATTTATACAAAGGTACATTTAGGTCAGATAAAATAAAATTACATTTTACATTCACAAAAACTGCAACTTACAAAACGTCAAAACCGTCAATACAAACACTAACAAAAATGGATCAGTAATGTTGAGTTTTAGAAGGCCATTTACATATTCAAATTATAATTTTTGATTCGCCATAATTCAAGGGGAGTGGTGTTCAGCCAACAAAACCTAAAAACTTACCAAATCGAAAACAAAAAAGCACTTTAGTTTCGGCAGTCAGCCGGGCTAAGATGCGCACCGCGAATTGCTCGAGTCGCGACCGACTGTCACTTTTTATGTATGGACGCGAGAAGACATAACCGGCTCTAATCGGTTTAGTCTATGAAGACTCGCCAAGTCGCAGTGCGCATGCTCAACCTACAGATCGTGTTTTTTTTTTTGTTTCTTTGGAAAGTACAGTAGAATCCGTTTAGTACGACGTCGCTTATAACGACCGACCGCTTTTAGCGACGCATATGTTTCGTTGATTACGTAAAAAAAATGACTTCTTTAGTACAAAGTCTGTATAGTACGACGTAATATCACCGGTCCCTTATGTCGTTATATCCGGATTCTACTGTAATTCAGTTTTGTTGACTGAATGAAAATTAACGAAATGTATTAACATGAGATTTTTTGTAAAAGCCTCTGGAACTTGTCAAGTCGTCCGCGCAAGCCACGCCCCCGCAATGCGGTTACCTAAATCGTATCTCCTCCAAGTCGAACGGGTATTCTATAATCCCCGTCGTGGGAACTCTCACGCGGAGGATGTCTTGTTCGGTAGGTAAGTAATTTGGTGCCGCCACGCGGTCAATCTCCTGCAAATAGCTGCACAAAACATGCATTGCTCAGTTTGTGCGCAGTCTTAGTTCACAGGGTGGGCAACGCGCTTCGCTGTCTTATTAGTTTCAAATTATGGCACTAATAAGACAGTGGGTGCTATGGGTGGTGGTGACCACTTACCATCAGGTGGCCCAACTGCTCGATTGCACACTTGTGACATAAAAAAAGTACGTACAATTTTTCATACTTCATTTTACAAGACTTAAGTACACACGGCTGCACGTCGGTGGAAAAACTTTAACCTTGAGAGAGTCTCTGGTTACAGGCGTTTGTAGCGTAGCACTGGTTCAGCTTATACTGGTTTTGTTTCTACGAGCTAGCTGCCGTGCGTACCTTACGGAGAGGCTTACTACCATATGCTATAGCTGCTTTAAGTCTATTGCTGTTGTAGAAAGTGACAGCAATAGTTAAGAGCTTAAAATAAAGGACATTTGTCCGACTGGCTGTTCTCTTAAATAAATAAATAAAACAACATTGGTGTTAAATCTGGGTAAAAGTAAAACAAAAACCAAATTTGACAGGTCTAAAAGATTGCTGTCCTTTTTCAGCTCATAGGGGGTAACAAAGACAGAAACACTTTTCGAAGTGTCATATTTAGAGCGAGTTCCAAAACTGGTAATAATTACCCTTTGACAGCAGACTGTCTCGACCACACCGATGGACGTCATATAACGCTATCCTGCTGTCAGAGTAATTTTTACCCGATTCGGAACGCAACCTTAGTTTAGTTTGTGTCTGCCAGAGTTGGCACATTTTTTTATGGTCCTCCAGTGTCGCACTGCTATGTAGGCAAAGGCCTTCCCTTTTACAGATAGCTATGCTATTGCTGATTATCAATTCGCTATTAAAGCATCTAAGCCGATGTGGCATCTTTAACGATACGCAAAACGTGTGGTATTATATCTTGTGGGCATATATCATAGTCACTAAAAATGTCATTGTTGCATCTGGCAACCACAGTGACCACATTATGGTCCTAACTACTTCTATAATAAATACATATACATATATACATTACACACTATTTATCCTTATACATAACATTAACCAGTTACAAAGTACTTTTTGTCATTTTTAAACTCGCACACACAAACACACACAAATTTACCAACTTTATTTTTTTCTCTCGCGTACTCGCGGCACTCGGGTTTCCTCATAGGTTAGGTTATAGGTAATAGCTGAAAAACGGTGTTTTGCCCTTCCGGGCGATATAATACACTGAGATACGGCCTTTTTGTACCGCTGCGGCACACATGTACTCGCGCCAGTTAAAAAAAAAAAATTAGAAATTTGTATCTTTTGTTTTTGTCTTTCATAGTTTACTGTCCCTTGTATATTGTGTGTCGAATATATGTATGAATAAACATTTTTATCTATCTATCATTATGGTGGTATGATTGATACCCAGGAGGACGTTGCTGCTCTTCTTCTGGTTTGTTACCTTTTACAACACCCACCCAAAAGAGATTTTTTAGTTCCAAACCAGTTTTTAATTAAAAAGTTTTTTTTTACATGACATACATTTGCCCACTTCTTAGTAAGGTCAAAAGCAACAACTTTTGTTTTACGATTTTACTAACTACGTACAAAAAAATTCAACTTCTCATACAAAATGTGTTGGTCCCTTACACTTCTTTGTATGGGAAGTTGATTTTTTGTGCGTTGTTAACAAAATCGTAGAACAAAAGCTTAATAACCTAGTACGAGTATAAACCTTATTTAAATTTCCATGTCAATCAATTTGTCGAATTTATTTTCTCAGCAAACTCAACAAGGTATTCCTACGTCAATTTAAAACAGTTCTTGAAATAGTTCCTAGTATTTTTAAAACGTCGATTCACCGAGAAACAACTCTAAGCACTCGATCTCATGATAGATTACGAAACATGACACATTTGATTGCGCCGCGATAGATTTACAAGACGAGATTAAGACTTTTTATAGCTCAATTTGTTTAGGCGCACGTGCTTCAGTTTAATTTAATGACTGGAGTAGTGACTAAGGGCCTGTGCATACCACGATTTTCAATCGTGCCGTCGCGTTGCGTCGACGCGCGTTTTAGAATCGCGCGTCGGCAGCGCATTTTTGGTCCGTTTCAGTGTGTTTGCGCTTTTGCAACGCGCGATTGAATTTCTACAATAAAAATTGAAGTGTGAACAGGCCCTAACACTCTGGCCACGGGACAACGCGACCAGCGAATTTCCAATACAGCGCCCATACACCGATGTGTGCGTGCGGAATAGTTTGTACTCAAAGCAACGTGTATTGCAAAATCCAGGTTACGCTGCCGGTCGTGCGGTTCCGTGGCCCTGCCGTAAGGGCTAACGATCCGAAATGGCTTAACGATCATTATCTAAGAGTAGCCGAGTCATCATCATAATCATGACAGGAAACTCCCTCCAAAATTCAAGCTTTTGCTGAAACAATGTGGAGGGGAAGTACGGTCAACCGCTTGTCGATAGAAACTTTTTCAACCTTATTACCACGCCATAAGGTCCAAAAGTGTTTCTACTGATGTGCGGCCGTGTGTACCATAGTCACCACGCTTGTTAGCGTTACAGCGGTTGTTGTGTGACCACAGAATGTAAGATGATAAGATACACAGAAAGATGCTGCTGCCCATCCTCTGGTTCATTAACCCTTAGTCGCCTTTTACGACACCCACGGGTATAGATGGGTTGGTACTATTCTTTGCCGGTAAGAGTAGCCGAGCAGCCGGGACAAAAGGCTTATCTTCTCTTCCGAAAGACGGAAAACGCTTAAGTTGTGTTATACCACTAACAGTTTTAATAAGGGACGATATTGCTGTCTAACCTAATTGGTTTTATACTCGTATCATGGCTTAGCGGCCAATAAGAGTAGGCGAGACAAACAGCTTAGCGTTCTTTTCGTAGCACGGAACACGCTCCAGTTGTTATACCACTAGCGGTCACTTATCCAGGTTAGTAACCCATACACGATATTCTAATTTGTATACATTAAGTTATTAACTTCGATTACTTTTATAAGTTGCCTGACCCATGAGAAACTAAGGGCTACTTAGCTTATTGACTTTAGTGCTTTTATGATGATACGATTGGATAACGTTTTACCCTCTGGTTTTCAGAGGTTAGGTAACAATATCTCTGTGTGAAAACCAATGCCTTTGTTTAATCCCCTATGTAAGGTAGCCGACTCAGAAGAATCATGAAAAGACTAGATCAATCAAAGAGTTATTTTTGTTGATAATGAAGGTGACATAATCGATCTAATCTTGAGTACAGAGATGAGGTCGATAATGGGATGAGCTTGCCCAGAAGAAGTCTATTTACTAGCGACTTGAATAAATTCGGGTTATATGAACTCGGGAACACAGACGAAGAATTCATTGATCCGGGCAATGACGACTACTGTACATAAGTCTAGCTATTTACTAGCGACTTGAATAAATTCGGGTTATATGAACTCGGGAACACAGACGAAGAATTCATTGATCCGGGCAATACTAGCGACTTGAATAAATTCGGGTTATATGAACTCGGGAACACAGACAAAGAATTCATTGATCCGGGCAATGACGACTACTGTACATAAGTCTAGCTATTTACTAGCGACTTGAATAAATTCGGGTTATATGAACTCGGGAACACAGACAAAGAATTCATTGATCCGGGCAATGACGACTACTGTACATAAGTCTAGCTATTTGCCCTTGTTTTAATACAATTCCACAGCACTGACATGGATATAATGCAATAAGCCGTGAAGCCATAGTTTACTATTCGCAAGGGCACTAGGTTTACCTTGGAGGGTGTCACGTTGAATGTTAAGTCAAGCTAAAGGCCTACATCCGATCAGCTAAGGTACACTCAACAGCGCGTCAGTAGAAACACATTTGGACCTTATGGCGTGGTAATAGAGTTGAAAAAGTTTCTACCGACGTGCGGTTGACCCTACTAACTCCCTCCCTACCAATCTTTTCCCCGAACCACAAAATTAAGTAATAGTACTATCATACCGTCCCGTATGGTGCCGGCAAAGAATAGTACCAACCCATACATACTCGTGGGTGTCGTAAGAGGCGACTAAGGGTTATAAACTGGAGGATGGGCAGCAGCATCCTCCTTTGTATCTTACTTACTGCGGTCACCTACAACCGCGATCCATGGTGCCAGCCGTAACGCTATCAAGCGAGGTGACTATGGTACTTCCCCTCTACATTTTTCCAGCAAAAGCTAGAATTCTGGAGGGAGCTCGGCTGTCCTGTGGTGGACGTTTCATGGGATGTCATGATGACTATCATACAGAACGGACACTCTCCGCCCCCCGCCCGCAATCCACCCCGCACCTCCGCGCGCACCCGCCCGCGAGATTCTCGTGCTCCTTCTGAGGGTCTTTTGTACTGAATATGCGAGCCTACGTACTTTACTCGTTCGGTGTCCTAAGAGGCGACTAAGGGCTTATTAACTGGAGGATGAGCAGCAGCATCTTTTTGTGTACCGTACCAACTTACGTGCTGCGTTCACCAACAACAGCGGTCGCCAGCCACAACGCTTACAAACGTGGTGACTATGGTAATTGCCCTCCAAAGTACCACGCGTTTTGCAGTTCTGTCCTGCAGTGGATGTTTCACGGGATTTTATGATGATGTTATGATGACTTTGCTTGTTTGATCTTTTAACTATGAATGGAATATTTTTGTGATTAAATCATTAAGAATGAGGTAATCATATCCATCCGATTGTCTTTTCATGATGTACGGAAATAATGTATTTTTTATTATTCTGATGTACAAGTTGAGAGAATTTATTGTACTATAAAATATATCATAAGCTACGAATCTATTTATTGCTTAGCGCCGAACGTGAATCCGTAATTTAATATCTACCACACTTTGCATTTTTATGGCATTTAGTTCACATCTCTTAAGATGGGATTTTGCCAGTTTCAGTGCAAATTCGACTTGATGCACGCATACAGAAGAATGTTCGGAATTGCATAAGTCAATCTTCAAAGTAAAAAAAATACTAATGGCTTGATACTACTCTTATAGACTATGTGGGCACTGCAAGTTATCCTGCGTCATTGAGTACACGAAATAAACGACTTTGTAGCTAGAGTAGTAATCTATGAACTTAAAAACGTTGGTCTGCCCATTCGCAACCTAGCAGGTTCAGACCTAGTAAGACCTGCTAGGTTGCGCATTGGCAGACCAACGTTTTGAGGATCTAATAGGCCGCTTTTCTCGATACTTTGCTTATCTTGTGTACTGGATGATGTAGGTTAACCTACAGTGCCCTCATAGTCTATTGTGTTCCGTACTCAGCTGGTACGTTAAAAATACTCGTATGTCAAATATTTGACATTTTTTTAACCATCGGTTGGTATTGGAACTTTCATCAGAGACACCATTAAATGTTCCATAGATTTTAACCTCTATTTATTAACCTATTAGACTAAAGCTTCGTGGTCTATTCCTTAAGTTCCAAATAAAATTATTTATAAATAAATATACATACATACATAAAATTATTTATAACGGCTGTCATATTCGATAAAAGCCAAATTCAACAAATGACACTTGCTGAATTTCTTATTCTACGAATTAAAAAAAAGCGTACCTAAATTTCTCACTTGTAAAATCAGACATGGCCAAATTTTCATTTTAAGAATAGGCATTTGTCAACGTTTAATTTTTTATGCAATTGTCACAATTCTGGCAGACACGAACTAAAACTAAACTAAATTTGAAAGGTTTTAAAGCGTTGCTTTAAAACCTATTTTATAGGCTTGAGCCTATAATGGGAAACATTTTGTTTAGTGTATGTGTTTGCCAGAATTGACACTATTAACTATCACATAGTACTTTACGTATTATGACTTTTTTTTATAAATCACGATTTAAAAAAAAACTACTTACTATTTGGCGGAATCAGTGAGTTGATACTCGCGACGGCGGTCGTAGCATTCTTGGATGCCGGAGTCGGCCCAAAGCGCTTTGATCGCTTCCACGTACGGCGACTCAAACGTCGTCACGCTTTCAAAGTCGATCGCCGATATCAATTCCGCCTTCTCCTGCAAGTACAGATAGTATGCAACGTTTTAAAATGGTCAAAAATATTGCAACGGATTAAAAAGGACGAAAAATTGCAACGTTTTAAAAAGGTCGAAAGATTGCAACGTGTTAAAAAGGTAAAAAAATTGCAACATTTTAAAATAATCGGATAATGCCAACGTTCGAAAAATCGCAACGTTTTCAGAAGGTCGAAGGACTGCCAGCCACATCGCAGTATAAGCACAGATTAATAATAGTGAACTGACTGACGTTTGCAGATTTCAGGTAATTGATCAATTTACGCTGCCTGGCGCTAAGTTGATAAACTAACGATTTTGTCACAGAATTTGAACCCATCTCACAAAATAACACTTTTTACCATCTTACCGTGGAGTACCGGCTAGGTAACTAAGGTATTTTGAATCATGGGCATCAAGCTAAGTCTTTCTGAACTAACCGATCAGTGGTTATTTGTCACACTAAAATACTTTACCTACCGTACATACATACAGGGTGTAACAAAAAGGGTATACCAACCCTGAAGGATGTGAAACTGCCCATGAAACTGAACAACATTCCCTAAGGAACATGGGTCAAAATACGAAAAAAAGACCTTCCATAGAAATTGAATCAGCTGATAGTGCATTTTGTATTGGAGGTATTTTTTTTTCATATTTCGACCTATGTTCCTTAGAGAAAGTTGTTCAGTTTCATGGGCAGAATTACATCCTTCAGGGTTGGTATAACCCTTTCCATACAGCTCAGGAATGCGCCATAGATTTCACCTGCTCTCCCGAGCTCTGCTGTCGCGTACTTTACCTTATCCAGAAATTTCTAATATACGGGACAATTTGTTTGGTATTCCATTGTCATAGTGCCTATCTGTTACATATACTTAGGAAGGCCACATTTGTTTTTACAACATTTTCCTGCTCATATACTATTGTTGTTATTAATTTAGTAGCTTAAATGTTGCTCGACAGTTTAATTGCTAGACAGATGTCTTCCGAACGTTATAGTTCTAAAATAAGTCTTTCCCGTAGGATTGAGATGTTTTCCCGCAGTAAAATGCACACAAATAAATGAATTTTACTTCTTAGAGTAGTGGTTTCTCATGGTGCGTGTTTTGTGGATCAAAAGGCCTCAGAACCTTTGAAGTTAACTCGCGGCGGATCAAGCGCACCGCTACGAACTTGCCTGCACTTTCAGACAAGACTCTTTCCACGGTGCGTCAGACGTGCGGTGGGTCCTTAATCCGTAAAAATACGCACCGTGGGAAGTCACCCTTACATGCAAACTTACAAACTTTTCATCTTTATCTTTTTTTTTCGCGTGCTTTTTAATGTATATTTTCTTTTTGTGAATAATTGCTTTTGTATTTGTATTTATAAGCACATAATTTTTTTGTTGATATCTTAATTTACTAGCTACATTGCAGTCTATACATATCCACTGTAAACTGCTCTGGACAGTCCCCCAAAGATTCTCGCAACAAAACCGTTGTTTCTAACTACCATAGTCGCCGTCACCAATCGGCGACCGCATTGTTGCACAGAAGGACGCTGTTTGACTTCACTTTTTTTTTTAAATGGCAATCGGTCGTTGTAAGGGAGACAACTATTCCCGCCAATCTCAGTCCTGTTTAGGAATAGTAAGATACTTCGTTGGACGGATTCCCGTATGCTATTTTGAGTAGGTCCATATCATGTATCGCATACTTTGCATGGCCATTAAGATGTTTTGGTAGACGAGCTTGATGAAACAGCGTTTGACGCTGAGAATGGGTATTCTATACAGTTAGCCCTATTACCTTTCTCTATACCGATACTAACAAATATTAAAAATCAGATACTACGTTGGACGGATTCCCGTATGCTATTTTGAGTAGGTCCATATCTCGTATCATACTTTGTATGGCCATGAAGATGTTTTGGTAGATGAGCTTGATAAAGCAGAGTGCGACGCTGAGAGTGGGTATTCTATAGTTAGAACTATTACCTTTCACTATATAGATACTCACAAATATTAAAATTCAGATACTCACTACGTTGGACGGATTCCCGTATGCTATTTTGAGTAGGTCCAAAGCTCGTATAACTATGCATGCACATGAAGATGTTTTGGCAGAAGCCTCGTTTGTAGCGGAGGGTGGCCATTTCTATACGGTTAGTACTATCGTTCTTTATCCTGTGCTATTAACTAATAGTCAGATACTCACTCTGTTAGACGGATTTGTATGCTATTTTGAGTAGGTCCATAGTTCTTATCAAGATTGGAGTGACCATTGTCCACGGTTTCAATATGTGCTAAAAAAAAGGAAAATACTCACTACGTTGGACGGATTCCCGTATGCTATTTTGAGTAGGTCCATAGCTCGTATCATACTTTGCATGGCCATGAAGATGTTTTGGTAGACGAGCTTGATAAATCCACGTTTGTCGTCGTCGCTGTAACCTGAGCCGTGGATAATACGCATTTGCTTGATGAATGTAGATTTGCCCGACTCTCCAGTGCCTGCAGACAAAGAGTAAAATATTAAACTCAAATACGTAAATATAACAGAATTAAGGGCGTGGCGTGCCAACAGTGAGTGGCGGTTATTTGTCACATGTGTATTGGGTACTACCTATTTGGTACCGACGGGAGAGCCAATGTAAGAGATACACTCGTGTCCTGCACACCGCACCTATACCTCGCCATAGCTTTCTCATGTTCTGCGCATTAAACGTTAGACTGGGCGTAAGCTGAGACGCACATGGCGCAGCACATCGCAGTATAGCGCGTTCAGAATAAGTTTGTCTATGACGGTTATTTTCCGCGCATGGGTGACCGGCGGAGAGCCAATGAACGATTCGCTCACCCCCGCGACTCATTTTTTGACTTCTGCGCATTAACGGTCACAGACAGAGTTTTTTTGTACGCAGTATACAGTATTTCTATCCTTCAGTTTTCTTCGTAGATCTTATTCAGGTCAGGTAAACCTGAAGATCTACAGCCCACGTCACACAGAGCGGTACAAGCGGTAAAGCGGTCCGGGGGCGGACCTGCGGGAAGCGAAAGCGTTCTGGGACCGGTCACACAGAGGTACCGCGCGGAAACCGCGGCGGGATAGCGGGGCGGTAGCGGTCGGTGTGACATTATTTATCTGTGATTATTGAAAAGACGTAAATCCTTTGCTCTAAACAAAAAACCAAACTGATAACCTAAAAAAAAGTCTGCGCAAAGCCGCAAAATTCTTGTAAAAAAAAATACAACGTCAAAGTCCGCGCCCGGACCGCACCGCACCGCGCCGCGCCGCTGCCGCTCTGTGTGACGGGTTGCATTGAACGCAATGGAATACAGCGCCCGCTCCCGCCGAAAGTTCGGCCCCGCGCCGCGCCCGGTCCGCGGGGTTGTACTAGCGGCCCGGCCGCCCCCGCGCCGCACCGCGCCGCGCCGCGACCGCTTTCAATGTGACAGGGTGCATAAGAACTCATACTTCAGTGTGACTTGGGCTTACATGTTAGAGATACTAAATACAGCGGAGTTTCCGAGTTTAAATATCTAGGTTGTACCATCAACGACACCAAAGAATCAAGATATAGACATCCGCGTCCAAAACGCCCTGCAATGCTGCGCTGCTTTGCGTAAGGTACTGGTGTCCAAGCTTCTTAGTAGAAGAACAAAGATCCACATTTACAAAATGTAATAATAGTTATGAACGGGTGTGAGGCTTGGACACTAAAACTCAAAAAAGAGAATAAGCTCCTGGCTGCTGAAAGAAGAATTCTTCGGAAAATTTTTGGGCCAAAGAAAAGAGGCGACGGAAGCTGGAGAATCCTATAAACGCAGAGATCGAAGAGCTCGTGGCGATACCGAACATAATCAGAGAGACGAAAGCGCACAGACTCCGTTGACTCAGCCATGAAAAAAGGACAGGTACGTCAAGAAAGCCGAGAGTCGACCGATAGGACGCCGTCCGGTTAGCCGCCTGAGGTACCGGTGTGGGCCGATGTAGTTGGTGCAGACCTGCGCGAGCTACAGGCTGACGACTGGCAGGCTGCGGCACAATATCGGGACCAGTGGCGGATTCTCGTATCGGAGGCCGAGATACTCAATACTTTATTAAGATTCACTTTGGGTACTTTTCTTCGTAATAAAGTGAAAGAAAAGCCGTGTTCTGATCTGCGCTGCGCCAGCTGGTCTCAGCGTACACTCAACTCCATTATTAGACTTAAATGATTTTCAGTGCGGTGCACAGATTTTTGAACAATCTGTGATAACTTGGCAACAATGTTAATGTAGCTAGCTCCTTTTATTTTTTCATGCCAAGTATATGCCGGAGTGCTTTAACTAATGACAAATAATAAAATACTATATCCAAAGCATTGAGAACTACTTAAACTGAAAAAAATCAAAATTTTATGCTATAAAAAATGAATGTAGATGTCAACTTGATCAACGATCGAATAATAATAAACTGCAACGAATTCTTCTGCACGCTCGCTTCGCTAGCTCGCCTCGTGCGTTTGGTCAAAAGAGACCCTAAATGTTTGCCTTAACTATCGGACCTATGGCTCTACGAATTTCCTACGAGTTAACTATTTGGATTTTATTATTTTCCGGTGACATAACAGTAACATGTAGGGTTTTAGTGACTATTAGTGTACAAAAATTTTTCAAATTCAATTTTATATCGTTATTTTTGTAGGTTTGTCTTCTGCTTTTAACTTGTGTATTTCTGTAACTTACCTATGAGAATATATAACATTATATTAGGAAAAATATATTCTTATTCTTCCGTTGCCATGACCTAACGGACGTCGGCAAAAATATGTTATTAATTAGCAATAATTTTCATACTACCAACTCCTAATTTTGGGTTTTCCTTGTGGTTGGTTGGTATGATTGCTTTATAAGTTTGTGGTTTTGAGACAGTAGTAAATTAAGCACAAAGAAACCCAGTTAGAGTAGCATGAACAACACGAAAGCTTTCTCAACACTCGAGCGACAACATTATGTTTATGCCATGCGATATTTTAGACAGCCTTCGTCCTTTTCTAATACACGTATGTTTCGTACAATAACTCATAATATAAAATACATTAAAGACATTATGAGAAAAGGATGTTTTACGAATGGTGAGTTTCGAGACAAGGTTTTACCACGTGCACCGAGTGTTCCAGTTTTTACATTAGTGGTTAGGTTTTTACCTTAGTGGTAAGGAACACTCGGTGCTGGAGTCCTACTCGCACTGTCCGGTTTTTACTGTTGGTGCAGTAAAGCCTTGGTCTTAGTTGTGGACGCACTGTCACGCAGAAGTGGTATTAAATGCGCGCGAGTCCGACACGCACTTGATCAGTTTTTATTATATCTTGTTATTTTATAGCTTATGCACTATAAACATAACAATTTTCACGCTTGTAAGTGATCCTGTTTTTACGATAGAGTTAAAAAAAAGCAAAAATCATTCAAAAAAGCACGTATTTATTAGGGAAGCGCCCCTTATTTTTTTATAGCGGCAACAGAAATACATAATCGGAAAATTTTAACTGTCTACCTATTACGGTTCATGAGATACAGCCCGCAGACAGACATACATCAGAGGCATATTAATAGGGTCCCGTTTTACACTCTTTGGGTACAGAAACCTAATAAAAAGCTCTTAGAGGGCATACTCAGTTAACAAACTGAACAACTTTCCCACAGAATTATATTTAAAGAAATTGAAAATAAGAGTACTTATAAAGTAAGCGAAAGTTTAGGAGTGCGGGCGAAATGTAAGGGGCGCCATACATGTATGTTTTTTTTTTTATATGGATTTGTATATCTTTTGTGTTTGTTTTTCGCTAAAATATTTATTGTATACAGGGTGTAAGGGGCGGTGTACAAACTATTCGATCAGAGTGAGCAATTTGTATGGAGTAGTCAATTTTTTTTTACCTTTCCCAAAAATGTTTCTTTGGGAAAATTGTTCAGTTTCGTTGACTGAGCACGCCCGTGCAGTTTCCGGTACACCGTCCTTACACCTTTTATATTATGTGCTGTATGCATTTCTTTTCATTTATTAATATACAGCAAACAAACTTTGCAATAGTTTTCCCTTATCTGACCAATGGTTATTTAATAAGCAAAGATAAAATATGTTTTGATAATTTAACATGTAATTATAATTAATAGGTTAGGGTCTGGAGAGTCTATACCTATTATATTGTTTTTGAACTTGTGATAAGTGGTCTACATTTTTTACTGACAACAAAAATAGGTACTTACTCACCTACTGTTGCTAAAGAACATTTTAGGGTTCCGTAGTCAACAAGAAACCCTTATAATTTCATCATATTCATTTGTCTGTCTATCTGTACGCGGCTAGTACTAGAAAGCTCTAATTAAGCATGTAAATGCATTATTTGAATTGAAAAAATAAAATGGATCTTAACCAACAAATTGGTAAAATAAAACACTAAAAAGGGTTTTTTTGGGTAACCTCAAGGTGGGGTCAGGTTTGAGTAAAAAGTTATATTTTATCACCCGATGATATTCAAGAATTGGCTCCCTGATCATAACATCCCATGAAATGTCCACTGCAGGACAGGGAGCTCCCTCCAGAACTCCAGCAAAAACGCGTGGTACTTTGGAGGGTATTTACCATAGTCACCACGCTTGTAATCGTTGCGGCTGGCGACCGCTGTTGTTGGTGACCGCAGTATGTACGATGATACGATACTCAGAAAGATCACATGCTGCTGCCCATCCTCCGGTTCATGAGCCCTTAGTCACCTCTTACGACACCCATAGGCAGAGATAGGTTGGTATTATTTTTTGCCGGCACCACACGGGACCATTCAAATTCTGTCAGAATTACTTCCAAAATAATATTAGTTTGGATTTCTTCCATTAATTAAAGTAGTGCTTAATTTATAATATAATAGAGTTCAAAAAAGAATGCGAAGATTTATAAACAAACATTTTGCAGTTAAGGTTAATACTCCCTGAATGACCTTGAGACTGAATAGCTTCGTAACCACTTTTTACACTACATATGGCATAAATTTATTTTACCAGAAAGAATACGAGAATGTAGTAATTACAAGATATGAGAAATGATGTAGTCGGGATAGAATTTTAATTTAATTAGTAGAAAAAAAAATGACCATCATTTTCTCCATTTTTTCCCAACCAGTGAAAACAGCTACATTTTTTGTCAAAAATATATGAAAATTTACAATATTTTAGACAAAGCAAAATTTAATGATATGATTGTTTTACTTTTTAGATATTTGTTAATAACACAAAATAAATTGTTTGCTCTCATTTTTGTTAATTTCGGGGTCACCGTTGGTCGTAATCGACGATGCAAGGCACGCTTATGTGAACGTTATTAACGTGTAAATAAGATCGTTCGTGTGGTGCCGGCAAAGAATGGTACCAACCCATCACCACTCGTGGGTGTTGTAAGAGGCGACTAAGGGCTTATCAACTGGAGGATGGGCAGCAGCATCTTTCTGTGTATTGTACCATCTTACATACTGCGGTCACTAACAACAGCGGTCGCCAGCCGCAACGCTTACAAGCGTGGTGTTTATGGTAAATCCCCTCCAAAGTACCACGCGTATTTGCTGGAGTTCTGGAGGGAGCTCCCTGTCCTGCAGTGGACGTTTTATGGGATGTTATGCAATGTCCACATTTGCGTTGAAGGGCGTGTACTCGTAGTTGCTAAGGTCGACATTGAAATTGAAGAGTGGGTAGTATGAGCCTTAAGAGAAGATTTCTCTTCAATAGGTACATCTTTCGTTGGTCTGTGTGTACGATACTACAACAAAATACCTAACAATATAGTGCAATTACCTGAGAGAAAGTTTAAAGAATGTGTAAAGCAAACGTTATGTAAAAAAGCTTACTATAGATTAGATGACTATATGAATGACAAAGAGGTATGGTGCTCTGATATTCCAGCGAAACACAAGAAACACATTGTAAAAAGCCGACTCTTAAAGTAGGCCGTGCTGCAGTGGTTTCTTGCCGTTTCTTTTACGCTGCCATAGCAAGATCCGAAACGGCGTAGACTCGCTCTATTTGAATTGTATTCTGCATGACATTCAATAAGTATTCTGTAAAGAATCTACATTGAATAAATAATCTGAATCTGAATCTTATACGAGGGACACATTAATTGTAACCATAATATACACTCATAGAAAATCGAGGAATTTGAGGTTACAATTTTGTTTACAAAAGGTCACACTCTTGCGTGAACTCATGTATAGGTGCCTAAAGCTTTCTAAGATAAATATGCCTTCTATTTACAACTGAACTTAAAATAACTATACAGATAAAGGGAGCAAATAGTAACTAGGGTAAAAGAGGAAGTGCTTTAAAGGTTATCATATCAATTTCGAACAAAGCTATTTGAAATTCTTTGTATTGTGGGGTTTATCGCATTTTAGGGGTCTTCAAAGAATTGCACTACCTGCATTGTATATCAGTGTACGACAAATATTTCCTATTAATTTTAAATCTATGACAAGTAAAAATAAATATTTTAGGGTTGGGCCACATTGATCGACGGCGATCGACGGTTTGCCTATACAAAACGAGCGCAAAGTATGGAATCCTTTCGCAACCTTTCGCCACGTCGATGCGAAAGGATTTCCATACTTTGCGCTCGTTTTGTATAGGCAAACCGTCGATCGCCGTCGATCAATGTGGCCCAACCCTAATAACTTTTTTTATGAAGTCCATTTTTCTACACGACTTTACTCAATGGCGCTCCGGATAGAAGTGATGCGATGGAGCGACTAGTTTCGGACGGTCCGTATGCGTACGAGGTCCGTATCCGGAGAAAAATCCGTATGACAGGAAAAGCGCCCATACTACTCTAATAAGGGTTGGGCCACATTGATCGCCGTCGATCAATGTGGCCCAATCCTTATAGCGTACCTTATTTTCAAGATAAAATAAAAAGCGATTCATGATTGACCCCTATATTGAAACCAGATTATTTACTGGAATGTTTCATGTAAATTATCAAAAACTAAGAAGCAATAAATAAAAATAAAAGTTTTGTTTATTCAGGCAACTGGGACCTACATTAAATAACATAATATCACAAAAAACATAAAATTGAATTTAAAAACAAAAGTAAAGTAACACATAAAATTAAAAACACAAATGAAGTCAAGTTTAAGAATTACTTCCGAATGTCCATTCTTTGTTTTTACCACATGGGGAAAAAATCCTGGGGGATTATCAGTGTGGCTTCCGACAGAATCGCATTACCATTGACCAGATCTTCCTTCTCAAACAAATAATGTAGGGTTACCAGATCAGTAAAAATATTACCCCAATACCAAGGTATCTATACGATAAGTCTAGAGTCAGTAGTTTCCAAGTTATGGGGTTCTTTAGTTTGACAGCTGTCATCCGAAATGTAGATCTCATCGAGACCTATCATTTGTCTCAGCACATGAGTAGTCTAGGGTCAGTAGTTTTCAAGTTATAGCGATTTTTAGTTTGACATCTGTCATCCGAAATGTAGATCTCATCGAGACCTATCATTTGACTCAGCACACGAGTAGTCTAGGGTCAGTAGTTTTCGAGTTATAGCGATTTTTACTTTGACAGCTGTCATCCGAAATGTAGATCTCATCGAGACCTATCATTTGACTCAGCACACGAGTAGTGTAGGGTCAGTAGTTTTCGAGTTATAACGATTTTTAGTTTGACAGCTGTCATCCGAAATGTAGATCTCATCGAGATCTATCATTTGACTCAGCACACGAGTAGTCTAGGGTCAGTAGTTTTCGAGTTATAGCGATTTTTAGTTAGACACACAACAAAAAAGCCGAGACTATGACAAAGACAAAAAAGATGTTTTAGTTTTTATCACACTAGAACTTTTGTATATATTGAGCCTGCTCTAACTTGGTATGATTATTTGCAAATCCATTTCTATACTTTATTCAAGATCTGACGCGACATCTGATGCGAGTTTATAATTTTTTCCCCATAATATAAAAATTGCCAAGCGCCGCTAAAGAAGTTTTCACTTCAAAAATATTTTAAAACTTTTAGGTCGCAAATTTCATAACGTCAGGCCGGCGGTAGCCCAGTTGGTACAGAGACTTCTCCGGTCCAGAGAAGACGAGGGTTCGAATCTTGCTTGTAGTTACGATTTTTTAATTTTCTACTTTAGAAAAATCAGAAAACAGAAACTGTTATAGTAAAAGTATTTATTAGCCTCTTTACTTATGTACTTGACTGTACACACGCATGCGTGTAACCTGCGCTAGAGTAAAAAACAACACACGATCTCGTCCGTACGGACCGTCCGTATGGTGCTGGTCCCAGTCACGCTTCCGGAGGGCACGCAAAATGTATGAAATTATCAAGTGCGGACGGTCCGGACCGGACCAGATCCGGTCCGAACGGGATATCCGTATGACAGGAAAAGGGCCCTATGTTTTAAAGAAAAAATACGAAAAATCTGGTTCTCCGGATTTGCATGCCGTTTTTCAAGATCCGGATTTCAAAAAAGGAACGGTTTTGCGTTCCCTATGTTCGAGCAATTTATTTAAATGATGTTATCATTTTATATTAACTTGCTTGTGTCATGGTATTCTGTAAGCAAGTAATGATTTTTCGAATAAATAATAATAATTTCAACTTCCCATACAAAGTGTATTGATCACATGACCACGTACAGTCAAGAGAACATTACATATTTGAACTTTGTACACTAAACAGCACGTAAGTAGAAACTCTTTTGGACCTTATGGCATGGTAATAGAGTTGAAAAAGTTTTTACCTATGTGCAGTTGCCCGTATTGTTCTTATTTCAAACGATGTACGTGCTAAAGTCACAGTTAAGCTTCATGCTGTACCTGTTCTTAACTGTCGTACTACTTATCGACCTTAGCAACTACACGCTCATTAACGCAAATGTCGACCTTATATACACGTTAATAACATTCACATAAGCGTGCCTCGCATCGTCGGTTACGACCAACGGTGACCCCGAAATAAACAAAAATGAGAGATTATGACTATTTCATGACTATTTTTTGGGTTCATCGAAATTAATTTTCATGCAGTTTTTTTCTCTGAGGATTCTGAGTTGAGGGACATCTACTTTTGATTAACAGTAAGTAAATGCATACTTTTGTACGTTAAAGAGAAAAGAAACCCCATTCTTCTAAATTTTTATCTAAATACAAAATTTTAACACATACAGGGGTGTAAGGGACGGTGTACCGAAAACTTGAAAGGGCGTGTTCATTCAAACCGAAAAAATTGACCTCTCCATACAAATTGCTCACTCTGATCGAAGAGTTTGTATGGAGAAATCAAAAAATTTTTTCATAATTACACCCTATATATTCTGCCCGCTTTGATTCTTTTTACACCATGAAAACATATATCAAGCAGAGTTTGATACAGAACTAAAAAAATCTTGTACGGTCAGCAAAAGTCAAGCCTATGCAACTTTGAAAGTGTTTTTCTTGCAAGTGGTGAAAATAATGTGATCCTAATTAGACCCAATTTTTTTTTAAACTTTAAAACCGTATGTTTTTATTACCGACTATACAAGTGTTTGGGAATGGTTGCTCATGGGGTAAAAAATAGTAGCTTTCACAAAAAGAAATCTATTGTTTCCCATTGGTCACAAAATAAAAGGCTGTAACTAACTGTAGGTCGTCTACGGCCTACTTGGCGGTCGGAGGTTCGGGTGTTGAGGGAAGCCCTCATACCCGGGCTTCTTAAAAGGCTGTATCAGGAACAACCAACTACATGCACAAACTCAATGGTTTGGGCAGCACAAACACTGCATAGAAAATCAGAGGTGGATAGCCATAATGTTTGCTGACTGTACGTACATACAAAATCATCCAATCTCTCACAAAAGGACATGGAATACAAATCATAGTCGGTACACACCATCTCAGACAGTTGTGTCATAAAAATACTATCATAGATAAGATAAAATGGCTACTACTACTTGCTTAATAATGAGGTGGGCCAAATGAAATACCAAGTAAGTAAACAAATGACAAAAAACTATGATTTTTAAAATAAATAGTTTTTTTTAACCTAATATTAAGTTTTCTGTAAGGAAATTAAGAATAAAAAAAAGATGGCATTTACAAGACATAGCTTTAAAAAAACTCGCGCACAGAGGGTTTCGTACCACTTAGATAAGAATACCGTCTTAGTCCCCCTTAAAAATTTAAATTTTTATATTTTTTTATTATTACGGCAACAGAAATACATAATCTGTGAAAATTCCAAATGTCTACCTATTATGGTTCATGAGGTACTGCCCGCTGACAAACAGACATCAGAGGCATATCAATATGTTTCACCCTTTGGGTACGGAACCCTGAAAAAGGATGTGTTGCGCACATTGATAAAAGGTGGCGAAATAATGAGATGAGACTGATGAGAGGCAGTTCAAAATGCTAAACTTAATAGAAATGTACTAATCCATCATGATTCATGTTTTTCGTTTTTTCCAATGCTTACCAATCTATTTTGCAGTCATGACATGACACTACTCGTAAAACCAGAGTATATTTGATGGAAAGAATAACATTGTTTTACAAACCTATTTTATACTTCACCTTCTCGGAAAGTACCTCAGTCCTGATTTAAAAACTAAGGAGAAGATACGTCATTTCTATGGTATAAATATGCAGGGGGAAGAGTTATATGGAAATCCATTGTTAACATGTTTTAGCGGGATGAAATTTTGTATGAAAATTCATTGTTAACGTGTTTTTTTTTTCTTAATTTAGATCAAAATCTGTCAATAACCTATTTTAATATCATAATGCCAAAAAAAGAAAAAGTTTTTATCTCTAAGTCCACGAAATGATGCTGGCCACCTACACTTTTCTAAAAAAAAAACCGGCCAAGTACGAGTCGCACTCGCGCCCTAAGGGTTCCTTACCTATCTACCATATGATATACTAAAAGCTTTTGCTCTTTGATTTTGAAAACTCCGCGACCATCCAACTTGACCCCTCTTTTATAGAAAAATTCTTGAAACGGGAGCTCACCTCAATTGGTTACTATTAGTTGTGAGAAAAATTGTAATATTTAATGATTTTAGACTTTTCCCTTTATTTGTACTGTGAGACCTAGCTTCTTGCCAAATTTCATAATTTTAGGTCAATGGGAAGTGCCCTGTAGGTTTTGCTTTTTTGCATAAATGTATGGAGATGAGGACATAAAAAGCCATATCTTTTGATTGCGTCGTTGGAAAAAATAAAAATTTTCAGATCTTGTGTGGTTCATTCTCTTCTCGTTCATGAGAAAAAGGGTCTTGGACAGACAGACAACAAAGTGATCCTTTTTAGGGTTCCGTTTTTTTTATTTCGAGGTACGGAACCCTAAATTAATTTGAAAAAAGAACGAAACCAAAATGTGGAAAAATCAGTGTGATAAAATCCTACACAATAAAATCAAAATTTCTGTTTTTTTCTTATCAACAGGGAATAATTATTATGCATAAATATAAATTAGTGTTTAATTATTAAATTTTATAAAGTATTACTAACATTTTAACACTATCAGGGTAAAATTTAAAAGTTTAAACCTCCAAGCGATATTTTATCACCCATTGATTTTCAAATTTGGACCCCTGTTTTCTTTACAAAGTTGTTGGAAGTTTTAAATGTAGTTTTGTTGGTGCATGCTTTTTACAAAAAATGTCGTCAAATAGTGACAGTGATGAAGAGTTTTTGACGCCGCTAGAACTACAAGAAAGTGGTTATTGAATGCCTGAAAAATCTCGAAAAAATACAACAATGTAAACAATGAAAAAGCGAGAAAAAAGCGCATTGATTTTCGGAAACTGTTTTGCTTGCTTATTATAGTAAAAAAGCGTATATATTATATATAAAGCCAAGTCTTTGTATTCCATGTTGAAAAGTACCATATTGGCAAGACATGGTATCAATATAATGGAATACCAAAAACTTACATCATATCTGAAAAGGAAATCTTAAATATTTTCCTCGTAGGTGAAGTATAAAGCACTATGTTTCACTCGAAAGAAAGTGCGATTCCCAACTCGGGTGTATTGAGCCCTTCGGCTTCGCCTCAGGGCTCAAACGACACCCTTGTTGGGAATCGGTCACTTTCTCCTCTCGATGAACAATGTACTATTTTTAGCTTTAGTTGATCTCTTTTGACATAGCTGCAAAATGTGTTGACAAGCATTGGCAGAAATGAAAAAATGGATTCGATGAGTTTTAGAACTAGTTTCTTTAGCTGTAAGAAATCCTTCCCATCGGAATGAATAGTCACTGCAGTTTGGTGCAGTGGTAGTGCAAATATCTGCTATGCAGAGGGTTTCAAATGCTAATCATGACCTAAACTAATCCATAAATTCATACTCACACTACTACTTTTAAAGTATTTCAGAAAGTGTCTGTCTGTCTCTTACTGAGTTGAACCTATGAGGAATGACCTAAAATAGTGCCAACGTAAGTCCGTTTTGACGTTTCCTTATAACCAACACTCAGGGTTCATTTATCCTTGCACATCATAATTTTTCATATGCTTGACAGCAAAGGACCTATTATGAAGGCCTTACTTTAAAAAATTATTACTTTTCTTAGAATTCCACACAAACGAATTCGCGGGCAACAACTATAGTACTTGGATAATGAGATTAGTTAATTTGATTATTTGTATCTAGACTTGTTTTTGTATACTTGTAATAAATAACACTGGGTTTTCCAGACATTTTACTACCAGTTTTCTAACAAACATCTATTGGTTTGTGGTTTTAATAACTAGCTGCTGCCAGCAACTTTGTGTGCGTGGAAATAAAAAACTGGCCAAGCGCGTGTCGGGCCACGCGCATATAGGGTTCCGCAGTTTTTTTACGATATTTTTATCTGAAAGCAGGTTTAATAAGTATTTCATAACATACACTTTTTATCTCCTAAAGCTCAGCGAGATCCTAAGCCTGAGACCCCACACTTATTTTAACTAAAAATTGCTCTTTCAAACTCAATATTTCGCAAATGGATCCCCAAGTTGAAAAATAATATATGAAGACACATTGTTTGTTTTATTTAAAGCCAAAATTCGTCAGTATTTCCTCGCTAAGTTATTATGAGTTCGCAACCATATTATGTCGATATATATTGTATGTTTATGTATTTTATTTTATGTATAATATACAGTGTGTAGTATGTATATATATATATGTCTATATTTGTAATGAATATATGTAAATATACTGTATTTAATCATATGTATGTAGGTATATATTTTTTACATATTTATTTCAAAATATTTATATATGTAACTGTATATTGGTGCACTACACTACAGTCTTTCGTCGCTGCTGATTTCCTCAAAAGGTTGTCTGGAAGAAATCACTTTTAGTGATAAGGCCGCCTTTTGCCCACTTATTGTAAAACCGTAATTTTTAATTTTTATTCCTAGATGTGTGCAATAAAGAGTTATTCATTCATTCATTGTTTTTAAAAGAGCTATCTAACAACAACCCACACTATGGGTTAGACAAGAAAAAAAAATCACCTTCACTACAAGGGTCTCTGAGCTAATCTGCAGAGAGACAGACAAACATGACGAAACTATAAGGGTTTCTTGTCGACTACGGAACCCTAAAAAATTTAGTTCTGTCCCCACAGATCAAACAGAGAAATTGTGTATACATGTTGCACATGTACACAATCAGACTCATCCTTATAATCATCATCATCGTCACAACATCCCATGAAACATCCACTAGGGGACCAAATTCAAACAGACGATAGTAGTAAGACGATTTGATACATAAAAGGATGCTGCTGCCCATCCTCTGGTTCATTAACCCTTAGTCGTTACGACACCCACTGGTAGAGATGGATTGTTACTATTCTTTGACAGCACCACACAGGCAATATTTAATAAATATTTATAGTGATGTTCAGATAATAGCCTATTACTCAATATTATATTTTGGGCTCAGATTTCTTACATTTCTGTTCTTGAGTTAAATATCTACAGGGTGGCCTAGTTATTATAAAAGAAAAATTTTGGTCATCCTGGCAACTAGGAAAAATAAAAAAAAAAAGCTTCGTAATGAAAAAGATAATATATCAATATCATTTAACTTGATGCACTTTGTACGATTCAAAAATTTTACAGCAAAAACAATCTATTGATCGGCATTAGTATTATATGATTACAAACACAGCTTGGTAGCTCTGTTTACCTTAAATTGTTTTATTTTTTATTTAGCCCTCAGGTACAAACTTTTTCTTTGGACCACTATAACTTAACTGGGCACCATGTATATGCAGACAATTGCGACCATACAGGTGCATTTGCAATAACAAACATATTCTAATAATAGTGAATGATGCATGCTTCAGGCCTGTCTAGGAATTTCTCAATATAGCAATATTAGCTTTAGGATGAAGTACAATGTGTTTCCTGCTTTGAAAAACCTAAACAACACTGCGAAGTTGCTCGAGAATAGTTCTATGAAAAGCTACCTTATCATAAACATGACTTGTCACGTGAATCCTTGTCCAAACATACCTAGTCCTGTCCATGTAGGTACGGTTACTGATAGGTAGGGGTGGTAAAGCCAGGTTTAGCAAAAGAACATAGAATGACATGTTGGCAAACCCAGGTCCCGTTCCATATCAGTTAATTACCTTTCACAGCATTCTATCTCAACCACACATACGGACATCTTATAAAGCTATTCTGCAGTCAGGGTAATATAAAACTGTTTTGGAATGGGACCCTAATCTATAATTTAATCTAGTCTGCTCTTAAGCCCAAGTCACACAGAGGCCGTATGATTGCGAAAGCGGTCCAGGAGCGGACCTGCAGGAAGTAAATACATCATTGCGACCGGTTTACAATGTGACAGGGTGCATAAGAACTCATACTTTACAAAAAATACCGTCTTTAGGGCCAACGTAATAAGACACTTTTGACATTTTCTAACACCAACACACAGGATTCATATTTCTATATGTTTTACACCTTTTCATACATTTGAGAATTGTCAGAACGGACCTATTATGGTGCCCTTACTTTAGGTGGAGGTCAAATGGCAGTTGTTCTATATGTGTAAAAAACAGTGCTCTCATCAAATCCTCTAGGTTAGATTGTGTTTAGTTATTTAAGAACCATTCTGCAACATCCTAATTCTATTAGGCTTCTTCTGGGCAAGCTAATTCCATCGTCAACCTCAAACTAGATCGAGGTCAAGAGTAAGCCTATTGTTGATAAAAAAAAAGCTGGGCACATTTCAAAGTGGTGAAAAATTACCCTGACAGCAGGATAGCTTTAATAACATTATATGTGATGGACTGCGGGTCAATGGGTAATTATTACCCATTTTGGAACCCGGCCCAAACTGTGTGCAACTTAATTTCAAATTGATCCAAACAAATGATGGGTTAAGCATAATTGTGATTTGAGTAGTGATAAAAGCAATTGGGATCTGTTTTCCTTCCTCAATGTATGCTTAGGCCATGTTTATTTTTGTTTATATGACTAACAGTCCTGTTTTAATACTTTTAAAAGGAAAGGGATTTAAGTGAAATATTCAACTGAATACAGGATATATTGGAAATGAATGACTCATAAAATTGCTTTTTGTTGTTAATTAAATGACTGATGATTCAGTTCCTTTAAATATTTAAAACATTGATGGACTATTAGTTATTGTTAGAAATATTTTTTGATAAATCACAACACATAAAAGCATGTCTGGCTTTCTTTGATATCAGACTTTTTTTGGAATGCACTACCAACTTGAAAGCACTATAATCGGAAGTCTTATACTGTTTAGTCAAGTGGCCTGTGTATGGCCAGTAACTGTGTATTTATAGCTACAAGTGAAAACAAGGACTCACCGAGCAGAAGCAATTTGAGTTCTCTCCGCGCATCCCTCTTGTCCTTCCGGAGTTGCCGCTCTATTTCTTGATTGATTCGTTTCTGTTCTTTGGCTTCTTCTGACATGCAGCACTCCATGGTTCCTTCGGGCGAAGCGCCGCAACCGATCGCGCGCGGAGCCCTGTCCTGGCAGGCCTTTCAACCGAGGCACACCACTCCTAGAAAGTACACATCGTTACTACACTGCACCCGCGAATCCAAACCGCTGGCCGCTTCCACGACCGCACGCACCGATATACACTATTCTTCACTACACCACGTACCGAGTCGAGGACGCGCGAACGATCATCCGAACTATAAACTATCAAATACTAAAACCGACAATCCGGTCACTGGGTGTGGTGACTTATGATCGGTCATATACATATACGCTCCTGTCAACTGCCGACATAAACACTTCGAAATCCGTTTATATACGAGCGGGGAACCTTGTGAAGCGATCCTATAATCTTGTTAATGTAACTAGATTCAAGAAACCTATGGCTATTCCCCACACGTGTGTATTAATAAGATTAAAACTGTGAGCAAACAGCGGATTGATGATACCTAGGTAATCTACAGATAACTAGAACAGCCTATGTCTAGGTTACGACGGGATTTGCCAAGGTTCAATGCACTACGTTACACGGCACTTCGAGGCGTTTTCTTGCAGATTACGTACCCAAATGTATATCCATAGGGCACGACTAAACGTTCCACTTCAATTTATTGCACTAACCACGATATAATCACTCAAGTCATTCAACGTCCGCCTCTCAATATGGCGCTGGGAGATTTTGGGCGATGGATGTTCTGCGCGTGCGTTGTGTGAGTATGAACAAATTAAAAATTTGCAGCCTGTAATTCAGCTGAGCATCACGAATATAAATAATTTATTCTAATTCAATTTGCAATAACTAATAAATAATACAAGGAATTCGGCTTGATTTTTTTTCATACTCATTTCAATAATTTGACAGCTGAGCCGAGCTTGCAGTGTTTCCAAACCAAAAAATAAATCGGGAGAAAATTGGGTAAAAAACGTTCAAGTATGAGTCGGACTCGCGCACTGAGGGTTCCGATATACCTATAGTATTTTTAGAAGCAAGAAACACGATTTTTAGAGCCGCAAAACTATGTTTGTACAGGCTTTTTGCAGATTTTTAAAAACTGCCACTCAGAGAGACCGTTACATTTTTCCTGTAATATTTACATAATCTTTTCCTGCCTATCTTTCATAACACCTCATGAAACGTCCACTGCGGGACAGGGACCTCCCTCCAGAATTCTAAATTTTAGTGGAACAATAAAGAGGGGAAGTACCATATAGTCACCATGCTTGTTAGCATTAGGTACTGCTGGCACCATGGACCGCGGTTGTTGATGACCGCAGTTTATAAGATGGTAAAATACACAACAGGATGGCTGCCCATCTATCGAATATAATTAATTAAAAATTTTCATTTTACAAACTTCGTATTTTTTGTCATTTTTCATCATAACTTAAAAACGAAGACTCGTAATATAATAACCTAATTAGTAATTTATAAGTAAATCACTTTCATACGATACCCCATTTGACCTTAAATTAAATTTCTGCTCACATTAGGGCCCTATTTAGAATAATAATAACATAGATACATACATAACATCACGCCTCTTTCCCGTCGGGGTAGGCAGAGACCACAGTCCTCCGCCTGCTACGATCTTGACATACTTCCCTTGCTTCCTGTACTTTCATCAATTCTTTCATACATGCTCGTCGGTTTAGGGTACTTTTAACCTGGCCTTTATTCAGAACGTCCTGAATTTGTTCCTGGTACGTTCGCCTAGGCCTTCCCCTTCCAACGTTTCCATTCACTCCCGCCTGGTAGATCTCTTTCTTCAGTCTTCGTTCATTCATCCTCTCTACATGACCAAACCATCTCAGCATCCCTTTCTCGATTTTGGTCACTACGTCTTCTTTTACGCCACACCGTTCTCTTATCACACTATTTCTAATCCTGTCACTCAATTTAACACCAATCATACTCCTTAGCGCTCTCATTTCCACTGCATTAATTCTACTTTCATGCTTCTTCTGCCATACCCAGCTTTCACTGCCATACATCAGTGTTGGTACTAAAACACCCCTATGAACAGCCAAACGAGCCTTGTGAGACACCTTCTGACTCCTCATAAAGGCGTGCAGGGCACCATTCACCATGTTTCCAGCATTCACTCTTAATAAATATGTTTTTTATTACGAGTATTTCGTTTGAAATAAAGTTGGGCAAGCATATTTCAAACATATTCTTAAAAAGTCGATGGCGTGAGAAGTTGCTGAGAGCTGAGACAGACAGATGAAGTCGCACCATAAGAGTTCCGTCCGTTTTGTCTATGGAACCCTTAAACGGGAGAAATAGGGGGATTCATGAAGAAACCTAAGATTGTCAGTATAACTTGTTGAACCCTTTATTACCTACGCAGATTTTTCCATTATAGGTATACAATATTGTTTATTGCACACATGGGTAAAAATATTACAGAATTAAAGGACATAATATACAAAGGCGGGCTTACCTCTCTCTTTTCCATTTGCTGTATAATTTATTACTTCAGGCTGATTTATAAATAAAACTACAAAACCTGAACAAACTACGCTCTCTCCTCTTGTCGCACGCCCCACGCCTCGCCTCCGCTCTATATTTCTGTCCCTATTGAACAAAAATCGAATGCCTAACCCGCTAAACTATTGCTTTTATTTGCAAATTTTTATACTAACCAGCTATGCTAATAAATTGGAAAGAGTTATTCATACCAAATATTTTTTCTTTCAAAAGTTTGCGATTTCGTGATTGATAAAATTTGAATAATTTTGGTGCGTTGCTCAAAAATCTGGGGTTCTAGAAGCAAAACGGGAGATCGGGAGATGACGTTCAAAATTCGGAGAACTACTATAAAATCGGGTAGTTTGGGAACACAAAGAGCCTGTCTGTACTGAAGCTGTCAATTTCCTTCCTCAGCTTCTGTCATCTACACCATAACACTCCTTTTTTCACGAAGTTATGTTTAACAATATGTAGGTTTTTTGTACTGAAACAGTTTTAAATTCATATTTTATTACTAATTAATTTGTTTACCAATTTATATTGTTTAAATTGTCAAAGTTTTATCAGAAGGATGAACAAATTGTGTATCCTTTGCTTCCACTTTTAGCCTTAGAAAAAACATATTGTCTATGCAACCGGCAACTATAGAACGTAATTTTTCACGATAATGACGTAAAATGTAACGAGTCCTAAATCGGTGAACTGTGGCCGAGAATTTATTTTACCTTCCAATATTACTGGATGTCTTAAGCCAATCCCTGTGGGTATCCCGTAGCAGGTATAGCACCCCCGGATATCCGCAGAGAAGTAGCAAGCTCTATAGAAAGAACTAAGTGTGACAAACTTGTTTACTATTATATATTCTGTGGTGTGACTCAGATCCCCGGCACCCTATGCACCACCTCCACCACCATGTCTGGATACCTCAGAGAATCAAAAGTCGACGAAGTTTTGTGCAAGTGGGGCTTTGGTGGGGATCCGCTTGTCCGTGTGGCTTCTCTCCGCAAACGATGGCACACCTTTTGACCTGCCCTGCGTGCCCTTCTACCTGTTTGCGCGAAGACCTTTACAATGCCACCGATAATGCTGTCTGTGTGGCTGAGTTTTGGTCCAATCTAAATATATAAAACAACTTGTCCTGTTCTGACTGACTGACTGATTTATCAACGCCGAGCATAACCGCTATAGATACAGATCTGAAATTTTGTACATAGGATGGGTGTACCAGTCCCAAACCAGGTACCAGTGGTTGACCACTCGCATGTTCAGTTGAAGAAATTAAGGAAAGGCGGGCATTTTTGAAGGATTAAATTGTTTTGCTATGTTGCCTAGACTTTAACCAACCTTCCAAACGTAACTTTTGCGAGAGTGAACGAAAAATATCGCTAACTTGCTCTTTTTGTCAGATCACTATCTCGTTCACTTGCCTTCCGGCCGCCATTACAGTTAGAAGTGCACGTCGACATGGTAAGTTAAATATTTTAAAATCACCTATTATTTCGTAATTACTGTCATCTAATTGTATTATTATGCAAATTCATTGTGCATCCAAGTGTTGTGAGCTATTATTTTGAATAAATAATGACAATATCGGGTCATTTTAAAGGTGGTTAACTACTGGAACACATCTTGTTCTGGGTTCCTATTGTTGACCAACTGGTTTGCAACTGGTGGTCTATGGTATTTTCTTTTTTAATTACATTTTTAATATCGATGCTTTTGTTTGTCAACTTAGAGCTTTGAGCCTCTTGTTAAAATCGTTTAATGCAGAGCGTTCCAGTAATTGACCACTGGTTTGCTACTGGTACATAGTAGTAAAAAAATGTGTTCCTATGGATGACCAGATGAAATTTTATGTTAGTTTCTCGTTGTTTTAGATTGAAGATGCCACCCAAAAAACTTTTTTTTTTAAATACAGAAGAAGATCTGATAAAGTCTTGACGAAATTAATGAAGGTGCTAAAATAAGGCCAACGTGTCGAAAATATCAAATCCCTCACCCGACTGTTATAAACAAACCGAAAAGGAGACATCCTGTACAGCGGAAAATGGGACCACCAACTATCTTAACCCCACAAGAAGAGTAGCTGTTGACTAGGTGGATTAATAAAAAAAAAGGAATCCCCATAACAAAGGAACGTTTATTGGAAACAGTTAGCCAAATAACACAAGAGGGCGGCCGGAATTATCGTTTTAACAATGGGATTCCTGGACGAAAATGGTTTAATAGTTTTCTCAAAAGACATCCAGACGTAGCACAGCGACACACTGAATCTATAAACTCAGCGCGAAGCCGAGTAACGGAGGAAAGTCTCAAAAAATGGCACTCTGATTTAAGAGAATTCTTATTAAATGAACATGTCGAAGACATACTTGACGATCCTAATAGAAATGCTGATGAATCTGGTTTCAGTATTTCTCCTTCATCAGGTTTAGTGCTCGAGTCGATTTGTGTAACAAAGTGTGTTTTATTTGGTGGTCAACTATTGGTGCTAAAGTGGTTGTTTATTGGAGCGCACTGGTCAAACTAAGGCACTTTCCCGTTTTTGGTGTTGTTTGTGAAATTTATGAAAAACTGGAATATGTGGATTCAAATAATTTATGAATATTGCAGCGTTAATAAACAATTATTAACTTTATATAAACATTTCGACGTTTAAACTACATAATACCAGTTCAGAGCATCTCAAAAATGAAATTTGTCCTTAAGTGGTTTGGGACTGGTTCACCCATCACAGGTTTTATGCACGTCAAAACTACGCACTAAGAAAGGATTATGGAAAATTCGTCTCCCTAGGGAGTTAAATAAGGGATGAAAGTTTGTATGAAAGTCCTTTGTTTTTTGAGCTAGATTCACACAAATTTGAATTTGAGCTTCTGGTAAAAAATAAAGAAACACGCATTTCTTAAAAATCATCCTTTAAGGGGTTGAAAAAGGGGATGATTTTATTTCCGTATGTTGGTCTATAAGTCTTTCTTTTTTAAAGGTAGAATTATAGAAATTTGGTTCGAGCTCTAGGTAAAAAATAAAAAAGTACGTATTTTAGAATTTTTCAAAATTCATTCCCTAAGGGGGTGAAATAAGGGATGAAAGTTTGTATGAAAGTCCTTTGTTTCTTGAGCTACTAAAAAATAAAGAAACCCATGTGTAAGCATTTTTTTAAAACCACCCTTCAAGAGGGTGATAAAGGGTATGATTTTTTTTCCGTATGTTGGTCTATAAGTTTTTATAGAAATTTGGTTCCGAGCTCTGAAAAAAAATTAAAAAGTACTTGTGAAATAAGGGACGAAAATTTGTATGAAAATCTTACAGTTTCGACATGCGGTACTTGAAATTTTGGATTTTAGTGATTATTGAGAAACAAAGAAACATGTTTTTTAGCAATTTTGAGATATCATCACCCAAGGGGGTAAAATAGGGGATTAAAGTTTGTATGAAAATCCTACAGTTTTGACATGAGGTGTTTGAAATTTGGATTTTAGCTAATAATAAGAAGTAGAGAAACACGAATTTCCACAATTTTGAGATATCATCCCCAAGGGGGTGAAATAAGGGATAAAAGTATGTATTAAAATTCTATTAAAAATTTGGATTTAGCCTAATAAAAAGAAAGAAATAAACATGTGTTTCAGAGTGTTTGAAAAATCATACCCCAAGATAGGGAGATCCCTCCCGATGGAGAGGGAGAGGGGCAGGGGGAGGGGAAGGGGGAGAGGGGGGGAGAGGGAGGAGTGCACAATACTGTACATTGTCTGTATTCCACGCGGGCGAAGCCGCGGGCACAGCTAGTACAATATAAATCACGCGGATCACGACAGAATCGACTCGAAAGAAGAAGATCTTCCAATACAAATCATATATTTACAAATTATCTAATGCTTGATTATTATTAATTCAAAAACAATCTCTTGTTGGTATATTAATTATAAATATAATATAATGTATAGGTAATATAAGTTTATTTAACAGTAACTTAGCCTAAACATTTGAAACAGGTTTTTAAACTAAGTTGACACATTTTTTGGAACTAATCTGCAGCCCTCGACGGATTCTCATGGGTACTTTCTTCGTACTATTTCGTTACCTTCTTCCTTTTAAGTCGGGAGTATTTTAAGTCTTATTTTTTCAAAAACAACCGTCGTGGGTTTTTTCAAAACTTTTAATTTTGATTTTTATTTTTAACTTTTTAGAGTGTTCCCACTTTACTGATTATTACAGCGCCCCCTGATGAGTTGACGCCACAACTCTAGTCTAAAAATAATCACAGATAAATCATAAATTCTATACTGAAAACCGCATCTAAATCGATCAAATCGTTTTGGAGATAAATGAGTACATTTTGTGTAAATAAAAATGATTATTACAGCGCCCTCTGGTGAGTTGACACCGTAACTCTAGTCTAGGAACCATCACTGATAAATCGGAAATCTTTAACTGAAAACCGTATCTAAATCGGTCAAACCGTTTTCGAAATAAATGGGAACATTTGCTTAAATAAAAAATATTATTACAGCGCCCCCTGGTGAGTTTGGGCCACTACTCTAATCTACAAACCATCATTGATAAATTATAAATCCATTACTGAAAACCGTATCTAAATCGGTTAAGCTGTTTTTAAGATAAAAGGGAACATAACTTTGCACACACAAACACACAAACGAACAAACGCACAACCTCTCACCCTAAACGCATACACCTCCGTTCCGTCGTGGGTAAAATTGAAAATTTTGAGAAAAACCCACGACGGCTGTCATTCAAAAAATATTAAATAAAACTTTGGAAATTCCCCCGACTAAAAATAAATATTTTCACCTATCTATTCATATATTTTATAAGCCAAGAAAATCCGTCGGGGCTGCCATTCCTTATCTTACGTAAATTAATAGTGCATACGAGCTAGTTGTAAAATAGCTTTTGTTTGCTGCAGTTAAGTATAAATTATGAAAAGATGGCAATGACAGCCCCCGACGGATTTTCTTGGCTTATAAAATATATGAATAGATAGGTGAAAATATTTATTTTTAGTCGGGGGAATTTCCAAAGTTTTATTTAATATTTTTTGAATGACAGCCGTCGTGGGTTTTTCTCAAAATTTTCAATTTTGTTAACTTTTTAGAGAATTCCCACTTTACTAGAGCGATTAAGAAGGACGTTGCGCGAGTAAAGAATAATTATTACTACACAGCACCCCCTGGTGAGTTGACTCCACAACTATAGTCTAAAAACTGTCACTGATAAATATGATACTGATAGATAAATCTTATACTGAAAACCGTATCTAAATCGGTCAAACCGTTTTGGAGATAAATGGGAACATTTGCGTAAATAAAAATTTATTATTTCAGCGCCCCCTGGTGAGTTGGCGCCACAACTCTGGTCTAAGAGCCATCACTGATAAATCATAAATCTTTTACTGAAAACCGTACCTAAATCGGTCAAACCGTTTTGGAAATAAATGGCAACATTTGCTTAGATAAAATTTATTATTACAGCGCCCCCTGGTGAGTTGGCGCCATAACTCTGGTCTAAGAACCATCACTGATAAATCATAAATCTTTTACTGAAAACCGTACCTAAATCGGTCAAACCGTTTTGGAGATAAATGGCAACATTTGCTTAGATAAAAATTATCATTACAGCGCCCCCTGGTGAGTTGGCGCCATAACTCTGGTCTAAGAACCATCACTGATAAATCATAAATCTTTTACTGAAAACCGTACCTAAATCGGTCAAACCGTTTTGGAGATAAATGGCAACATTTGCTTAGATAAAAATTATCATTACAGCGCCCCCTGGTGAGTTGGCGCCACAACTCTGGTCTAAGAACCATCACTGATAAATCATAAATCTTTTACTGAAAACCGTACCTAAATCGGTCAAACGGTTTTGGAAATAAATGGCAACATTTGCTTAGATAAAAATTATCATTACAGCGCCCCCTGGTGAGTTGGCGCCACAACTCTGGTCTAAGAACCATCACTGATAAATCATAAATCTTTTACTGAAAACCGTACCTAAATCGGCCAAACCGTTTTGGAAATAAATGGCAACATTTGCTTAGATAAAATTTATTATTACAGCGCCCCCTGGTGACTTGGCGCCACAACTCTAATCTACAAACCATCATTGATAAATTATAAATCCATGACTGAAAACCATATCTTAATCGGTTAAGCCGTTTTTAAGATAAAAGGCAACATAACTTTGCACATACAAACGAACAAACACACAACATCTCACCCTAAACGCATTACACCTTCTCCGTTCCGTCGTGGGTAAAAATAATTTATTTTATTTATTCATAATTGCATGCTACATGTCATGTCAATAGTGTAAATGACCGTGATATTGGCATCGCTGGAAAGGTTTTTGGTCAGCCATTTGTGTTTTTCCGCACTATGACAAGGAGGTATGGTGCTCTGATATTCCAACGAAACACAAGAAACACATTGTAAAAAGCCGACTGTTGAAGTAGGCCGTGCTGCAGTGGTTTCTTGCCGTTTCTTTTACGCTGCCATAGCGCGATCCGAAACGGAGTAGACTCGCTCTATTTGCATTGTATTCTGCATGACATTCAATAAGTAGGGTGAGGTGGTCGACATTGAACCACCTAATTTTTGAACGCTTGTAACTTTTTGTTTAGTAGCCCAAAAGAAAAGATTTTTGTTTCTTATAGTAACCTGTTTTATTAGAAAACTGGCAAAGTTAGTTAAAGTCGTGCATCTCTTATAGTTTTCTGTAAATTCTCACTTTTTTAAAATAATGGAATTGGTTCATTTAGTACCCCCCATGGTACTAAATGAACCGGGTATGGGTACTAATTGAACCGGCAGTGGTACTAATTGAACCGGCAGTGGTATTAATTGAATCAATATAAGTACTCATTGAACCACTAGAGAAAAAACCGGTCAAGTGCGAGTCGGACTCACGCGCCGAGGGTTCCGATATATACTTATACTAGCTGTTGCCCGCGGCTACGCTCGCGTGGTTTTCGTATTTATGTTGTTACCGGTTTTCCGAAGCAATGAGATATTTTCCCGTCATTTCGGGGTAATTTTAAACTAAGGAAAAACAGGACTAACCCTGCGCAAATCAATGAGTATAATTCAAGATCCAGCTGAATTTTATATAAGGTGTAATTTAATTAGACCCAAATATTGTTAGGGTTACCTCAAGCATCTAAATGAATACCATTGGTGTTATTTTTATTGATTTCTATTCGCTAGTTTTCGAGAAAAATCCCAAAAACAATACCACTAAAATTCGTAAAATGAACACTCTGTAGTGGCACGTGGCACCATCGATACATTCACACTAATAAAAAATATGAATGAAATGCAGTGAGCGGTGCGTAAACCCCGCCCTCTTTTTGTCCAACCGCCAACACACGCATGCGCACGCGCGACCGGCCCGGTGCATCGTACCGCCGCCGCGTGCGCCCGCCCGCCCGTCTTCAGTTGCTCTACTTACCTTGTGCATTACGCATACGTCTTATGGCCGCGATTGATATTTAGCAAAATGCCTTACGGTTTTACTAACCAAGAATACCAAAACATGGCAATATGTTACCATGAAGTCGGAGAAATAGTAACAAGTGCTGTAAATTTGTATTTTGAGCGGTATGGAAGGCGGGTGGACGGTCGCACAATACTTGGTGCGGTGCAAAGGTTCCGTGAGAGCGGCACCTATCAGCCTCGTCTCGACGCCGGCAGACCACGGTACGCTGGGCGGCTTGAGGAAGAAATACTTGACTTCTTCGCGCGCCACCCAGTGGCAAGCACTGCAGATGCTGCGCGAGTTTTTCATGTGTCGCGGTTCTACGTGTGGTCAGTGCTACGCCGTGAAGGACTTCATCCGTACCACTTCACACGTGTACAGGAGCTGTTCGCTGCAGACTACGCGCCACGCCTCGAGTTCTGTCGCTGGCTTTCACGGAACCATTATTACAATGTGCTGTGGACCGATGAATGCACGTTCACTCGTGTAGGGATGTTCAACATCCATAACGCCCATTACTGGTGTGACCACAACCCGCGAGTGATTCGTCCGGACCACTTTCAATACCGGATAAGTGTCAATGTGTGGGCTGGTGTGCTGAACGGGGTGTTATTAGGACCCTGGTTCCTCCCAAGATTAAACGGGGCGACGTACCTGGACTTCCTGCAGCGTGTCCTCCCTGAGCTGCTGCTGGAAGTTCCGGTGTGGAACCGCCGCTGGTTGTATTTCCAGCACGACGGCGCGCCGGCGCACTACGACCGGACGGTGCGGAATTACCTGACGCAGGAGTTCCAGGGGCGTTGGATCGGGCGCGGTGGTCCAATCGCCTGGCCAGCACGTTCGCCGGATCTCACGCCGCTAGATTTCCACGTCTGGGGTAGGGCCAAGGACCTTGTGTATGGCAATGACGGCCATACTATTCGCACCGAGGAGGAACTGCGTGCCCGCATTACCAGGGCTTTTAACTTCATGGCCAGTGAAACTGATGTTTTAAGTGAAGTGCGCAGACACGGCATTGACCGTGCAAGACAATGTATCCGACAAGGAGGTGGTCACGTTCAACAGTTAATGTGGTGAAAACTAAAGTGACTCGTGTAAATAATTTTGTAAATAATCTTGTAAATATCAATGAACTTTAACTTTTAAACACGCCATATTAATACAACTGATTTCACGGAGTACAGAATGATTTAGTAGGTTACACTACAGTAAGTAACACGTAAGTAGGTATAGGATTTCAAATTAACTACAATTACCTACTTTCGTTACTTACGAAAATCAAGTTGTATTAATTTGACAGTCCAAAGCCTGAAAGTGTGATGGGAAGTTAAAGTTATGTCGATTTCATAGCTTCACCTTTGACAAATGCCGCCCGCACGTGTGCTACCGCGGTCAAAGCATGCCGACAGAGCCGCCGAGCCGCGGTCCCCTATTTGACTTTACTTGTTTCGAATAAATATTAATCAATCAACCGACGCTAAAAACTGTAATACCTACCTACTAGAGCTTGTCAATAAATAAATAGGTACCTACTACAAAATTGTTTTACTACGGTACAGTCAAGAGCACTTCAAGCTTGACACATTGGACTTTGTACCGTTCTTATTTCAATCGCCGGAGGAGCTAGAGTCGCGCTGCAAGTGTCAAGCTTGACACTGCTCTTGACAATACCTGCCTTCCACAAAAATCTAGATAATTAAATTACCTACTGACACGTTAGGTACAATCCGCGCGACGAGTAAAAGCTGGTCGGAGTCTGGACGGGAGTGGAGGGGGTATGTGCAGTAGTACCTATTTTGCTTGCAAATATTGCAACTGCGCATACCCCCTCCACTCCGCCCAGAGGCCTTAAGTAACACGTCGCGCGGCCTGTAAGTAGGTACTTACACCTACTATTGATTAGACAATCAATAGTAGGTGTAAAAATGGAAATGCAATGTAAAATGAATGATACACAACAACTGGGAGTCGTAAAAAGCGACTAAGGGATATCCAACTACGAGGGCTTATCGTACCTACCACACCATACTACGGTCACCAACCTCTGCCCACCATTGTGCCAGTCGCAACGCTACGGCGACGGCGGCTTGGTGAATGTTGTAGGTAGTTATTTCCAAATGTATTTAGATAGATACCTACCAGCTAAGCATTCTTTTATGTGGATATCTGCGTGGATTTTTTCGTCAACTTGTTCGATCCGATCTTGGTCCAGCTAGGACGAGTTGATAAAAGACAATGTTTCTGTTCCCGTGTCGTCCCACAATTTGTTTTTCTACTCTTCAGGTAAAGTTGAAAAAAAGCTTAGGTAAACAAAGACAATCCATACCTCCTCATGCTTGTTCCGTTGATTCGATTTAGATAAAATTTGCCTTTACCCTGGGAAGGACATATCTTTAGGTAGGTACCAGCTAAGCATTCTTTTATGTGGATATCTGCGTGGATTTTTTCGTCAACTTGTTCGATCCGATCTTGGTCCAGCTAGGACGAGTTGATAAAAGACAATGTTTCTGTTCCCGTGTCGTCCCACAATTTGTTTTTCTACTCTTCAGGTAAAGTTGAAAAGAAAGCTTAGGTAACCAAAGACAATCCATACCTCCTCATGCTTGTTCCGCTGAACCGATTTAGATAAAATTTGCCTTTACCCTGGGAAGGACATATCTAGGTACATAGTACCTATCTATCCCAGAAATCTTCTATGGGAGTAAAAAGGGGTGTGGATGTTTGTATGGGAAATTATTTCTCAAGTAAGGGATATAAAACTCATCATAATTGTACTTTTGATAAGAAGTGAGGCAAGATTACCCTGGCCTCCGCACTCTAGCTAGCCGCCGTCTTGACCTCGAACGGTACGAGACGGTACCTGTCCAAGAGCTGATGTTGTTTATCCTCTGTTCTCTTCGTCCATGCGTGTGCCGGCGCAAGAATAGCACCAACCCTTTCTCCCCATGCATGTCGTAAAAGGCGACTTAGTCACCGGCGGTATCAACCAGAGGGCGGGCAGTAGCGTGCTACCACCTTGCTGCTGCGGTCACTAATAAATAACAGCTGTCCGTTGTGCCAGCTGCAACGCTAATAAGCGTGGTAACATAAAACTCATCATAATTGTACTTTTGATAAGAAGTGAGGCAAGTTGGGGCAAAACAGGGGCAATGCAAGGTAAAAAGAAAAAAATTACCCTAAGGTATTCGTCAAATAAGCTGCCCCTGGTCGATTCTGGTGCAAAGGTGCCCATGGCACCAGGAACGACCCAGAACGGGCGTCACCACCTTGCGCCCTAAGTCGACGCCCGATCTCCCTGGCCTCCGTACTCCAGCTAGCCGCCGTCTCGAACGCGAACGGTACGAGAAGGTACCTGTCCAGGAAGTGTGCCAGCTGCAATGCTAATAAGCGTGGTGACTTTTGTTGTCGATGTAAAATTAATTGTAGAGCAACTAAGGGGGGTGTATTTTGAATTTTATCAACTCGTCCCAGATGGTCCTAGTTCGGATCGGACGAGTTGACGAATAACTTTTTATGGGATCTTATGATAATGATATCCTAGTTCCTTCTCATAAGTATGGTAGGTTAAGTAAACTGATGGACATAGCAAAAACGGTGGTAAGTAGGTAGGTAAAGATTACCTACTCTGATACCGTCGTAAGAGCTTAATTGAGAGAAGTAGGAACCTACGAACTTTTCTAGTTTTAATTGAATTGAAAAATAGGTTCTTGAATATCTAGGTACAGCCAGGAGCAAGTCAAGCTTGACACGTTGGACTTTGTACGGGCTAATCATGATGAAACTATGAAGCTTGACTTGTTCTTGACTGTACCTAAGGTCCTTAATCATGTACAGTCAACGACAGGTCAACCTTGACACTCGCAGTGTGACTCTAGCCCGAATGTCTATTGAAATAAGAACGGTACGAAGTCCAATGTGTCAAGCTTGATGTGCTCTTGACTGTACGTGCGTACGTAAGAAGAGGTATAGGACGCAACAGCTCGGGATTGCGGGCGAAAAGTAGGTAGGTAGGTATGACGTGCCATACATTTCGACCGCAATTTCGAACTGTGTAGGTACAGTCAACGACAGGTCAAGCTTGACACTTGCAGTGCGACTCTAGCTCGTACGTCTATTGAAATAAAAACGGCACAAAGTTTAATGTGTCAGGCGTGATGTGCTCTTGACTGTACTTTAGGTGCGTATTATAGCAATAGGTACTTGTAAATTTGTTATGTAAGTACCTACAGCCTCCGTGGTCTAGTGTTATAGCAATAGGTAGGTACTTGTAAATTTGTTATGTACCTACAGCTTCCGTGGTCTAGTGTTAGAGTGCTTGGCTCTCGATCAGGAGGCTCTGGGTTCGTTTCCCGATGGGGACACTGTCAAACAAAAATATTTTTGTGCGACCAGCACAGTTTGGTAAAGCCGCGATTACACCTGCTTGAATTTGACGACTGAATAAGAAATCTACCTAGGAGGCTACGTAGAAAAAGACGTTTGTGAATTCAGAGTTCTAGCTAGGAAGCTAAGTATAAAAAGTGCCTACTAATACAGTTGCTGAATAGTGATGTTCCGATAGCGATAGTTTTGCTGTCGGTAGTTGATCTTGAAATACAGTAACTCTGTTGAATAGCCTTATCGAAAATAATTATTGTACAATAAAATGCTATCGATTGTTATAAAATGGCTGATACAACCTCAAGACAAATACAACCGATAATTGAAAGAAGAAAAAATTACAGACAAACTTATTTGCGGTCTTTAAGATGGGCTTTATTGTTTTTAAAAATACTACAGGAATTTCAAATCCCTCGAAGCGAGAGTCTGCCTCGCACTTGACCGTTTTTTTAATATAAGTATATTTTTGTTCGATATGTTGAATTAATCATTCGCACTTGGACATCACTAAACATGCTAAGTCCCTTCAAGTAAAGGAGTTAGAAGGTTTAGTGATGTGAAAATTTTGCGAATGATTAATTCGAATCGAACAACTTGTCCATGAAAAATAAAAATAAAGCATTATCTTGGTTTAATAATAAGTACTAATAATAAACTTAAAAAATTCACTATAAAAAAAATTTTATACGACTGTTCGGTTGAGTCAAGGAGTGATCACAGCGAGCTGGATTCAAAGACAAATTCGGCATACATTGCTCGTTGAAGTAAGGATAATGCAATAACATAACCAAGCCTCCCAGCAATGTATGCCGAATTAGTCTTTGAATCCAGCTAGATGTGATCGTGGCTTTAATAGGCTGACACTACATTTCCGTGATGTTTTTATTTTTATTTACCTTAAATGGACAAATGAGACCTGAACATTGCCGTGCCAAATCTTATGAATGAGAGTATTTCTGATCAAACAAAAACAATGGCTGTGGTAAATGAAGTGGATACATTTTTTCTCTTTTTCTAGTCTTGCAGGTGCACATAGTCATTCGCCGTAACTGAACAACTTTCAGTAAATAAAACTATCAGCCTCTTCAATACTCTTCATATAAAATTGCAAATGGACAGTTTAGCCACGATCACATCTAGCTGGATACAAAGACTAATTCGGCATACATTGCTGGGAGGCTTGGTTGTGTTATTGAAATATCCTTACTTCAACGAGCAATGTATCCCGAATTAGTCTTTGAATTCAGCTAGGTGTGATCGTGGCTTTTTTGTGGAAAAGAGGATTATTTTAATATTTTCTGAAAGTTTTATTTACTGAAAATTATTCAGTTACGTTGACTGACCACGCCCTTTCAGTTTTCGGAAACCAGTCCCTTAGACCATGTATTGGTCAATTTAATTTCGATGCGAACACGGAATTAAATTAAAATTAATCATTCGCACTCGGACATCACTAAACCTCCTTACTCCCTTCAAGTAAAGAACTTAGGAAGTTTAGTGATGGGTAAATTTTGCGAATGATGATTAACAACTTGTCGATAAAAAATAATTATTATTCATGGAGTAATAACAAGCACTAATAAAAAAAATTATAAAATTCACTATAGATTACCATCGATACTTCAAAGGTTCAGATATTTTCTAAACGACTGTTCAGTAGAGTTAATAAACCTGCTTTGCGACAAAAAAAATCGTAAAAAGAACTAGGTAAAGGAGTGATCATACCTAGCTGAATTCAAAGACTAATTCGGCATACATTGCTGGGAGGCTTGGTTATGTTAATTGAAATATCCTTACTTCAACGAGCAATGTATGCCGAATTAGTCTTTGAATTCAGCTAGGTGTGATCACTCCTTAACTCTACATTGCGCGTGGCTTGACACGAAGTACGAACTTGGTCGGTTATTTAGTATCGATTATTACCGGTACTTTTAAGAATTCGATATTCTCGATATTTTCTATAGGAATATTCGGTAGAGTTACTGTATTTTTAAAATTCAACCATCGATCTCGTTATCGCAGCAACACTGATTCAATAATTTTCAAAATTTACGGTTCGGTTTGGTACTCAATCAATCGCCAGTTAAAGCGCGACGGAGTCAGATGTGTCCGTGTAGAATACTTGACTAGTGCAACACTGTTAGTTTTGAATATAGCGGTCTTTAATTGTTTTTCTAGTAGGAGCGCTTGTTTTAAGTAAAAAAGTATACCATCAGTTAGGCCATTATTTTTTGTTCGACAAGTTGTTCGATTCGAGTCAATCATTCGCATTTGCCCATCACTAAACCTCCTTACTAAGTGGCTTACTATGTTCCGATGTCATTTTTTGGTGGTCATTTCCTCCGAGGCGAGTTCGCCCGGTTGGGCATTTCGCCCGAAAGTATTCATTGTTAGTCGAGGTCTTTTAAAACCATATCCAAAAGATAATGAGAAACTATGGCAAACAATAAATAAACTTACATACAGAAATAAAAAATCCAAATAAGATCAATAAACTTCTAGATAAAAAGAATTGACTTCAGCATTTTGTTACTGTAAAAATATCGTTGGCCGAAAATATTTTACTTTAGACTGCACCACGTAAAAACTACCAAAACGGCAATCACGGTTTAATATTGCTTACATATTTAATATGATTTTTTTTAAAACCATTACGATTACGCCATACATTTTTAGTATGACCGCGCGAAGTCTAATAAATAGCTCTGACACGCGGCCGATACCCACAAGAGCTCGAAGTGAGACCACGTCAGTTTGCACCGCGACGCGCCAAAATTATGGATCGCGTTTCAACGTATACACATTCTCTGCTTTCATAGTGTAACAAGGTAACTTTGTTTTTTACTATTTTCTAAAGTAAGATATTTCTTTCCTTGTATTTATAAAGTGTTTGTTTTAGAGAAATGGGGAAGCGCAAAGATAAATATTATGTATCCCGTCAAAAATTCAAAAAATATCTCTTCCTTTAACCAAGTAAGTACTATAGTGAACACGTGGGCAGGAGTTGACTGGCGACTGTTTTCAGAACGTGACGTCATTATTCGAAATCAAATTCAATTTAAGAAATACTCGCCAGCCAGCTCTGCTAAAAGAAGGCTTTCGAGGAGGATCACTACAGTACCTACTTATATACCATACCTAGGTAGTTTAGTTTTGTGATGGGTGACTGGTGATGAAGGGTAGGCGGAGGAAGATAGGTAGATGATGGGTGATCGGTCAAAAGGGTTATCAGAGTAATAGATTTTCGGTACGTGATTGATGTCCGGACGAAGATGGGTGACCGGTGGATGATATTGATGGGTGACCGGCGGAAGACGAGTCAATGGTAGATGATGGGTGACCGGTAGATGATGGGTAATCGGCAGTGGTCGGAATAGGTAGAGCTGTTTAGGGTCGATGATCGGAAACTTGAACGTGCTGCTTGCTACATTATTTCGTCAGGTCTGTTAGATTTTCCTCTTGAGACGGATTTCCATGGCATGGCTTTTCGAAATAAGACTGCCTTTTGATCGTTAGTATGTGTCGTTTGATCTTTCGATCACAAAAACAACGAAATGTACAACGATGGCACGGATTTAAATGGATTACTTTTTTAAAAGAAGCAAACGGCGCCAAACTTAGGCAGGAAAAAGGCTACATTATTTCGTCAGGTCTGTTAGATTTTCCTCTTGAGACGGATTTCCATGGCATGGCTTTCCGAAATAAGACTGCCTTTTGGTCGTTAGTATGTGTCCTTCGATCTTTCGATCACAAAATCAACGAAATGTACAGCGATGGCACGGATTTAAATGGATTATTTTTTTAAAAGCAAACGGCGCCAAACTTAGGCAGGATAATAGTTGATGACTGGATGAATGATGATGATGAAAGGATGATAAGTGATGCGCGGATTATAGTTGATGAGTGGATCAATGATGATGAGTGATGCGCGGATGATAGTTGATCAGTGGATGAATGATGATAAGTGGATGATAGTTAATGAGTGGATGAACGATGATGAGCGGATGATGAGTGATGCGTGGATGAGTGGATGAATGATGATGATGAGCGGATGATGAGTGATTTTCGGATGATAAGTGATGCGCGGATGATAGTTGATCAGTGGATGAATGATGATGAGCGGATGATGAGTAGTGCGCGGATGATAGTTGATGAGTGGATCAATGATGATGAGTGATGCGCGGATGATAGTTGATCAGTGAATGAATGATGATGAGTGGATGATGAGTGATTTTCGAATGATAAGATATGATGAAGATGCGCGGATGATGAGTGATTTTCGGATGATAAGTGATGTGCGGATGATAGTTTCTACCATCATGTCACTACGAGTAAGTCTAAAGTGTTTCTACTGACGTGCTGTTGAGTATACAAACTTGAAGAGCTGTTCCCTGTCGCCCCTCGCTTCCCCTCGAGTAACCCTCCGTTATACAATCGTTGCGCTGAGCTATATTAGTAGAGTTCATTAAAAATACCTTGAGAGAAAAAAGTTCCATTCAAAACACAGTTTTTTAAAATGTGTCGTTTCCTCCGAGCGGACGAGAACGCGTCTCGGGTGAAATGACGCACTACGACTCCAAGTGGACTGCGCGCATGTGTGTGTTCGATCATACGCACACTACTGTTGCTTCCGACTCGACGCGAAAACTAAACAGTTTTGATCCTATACATTTTTTTATGAAAGGGACAACTGATTTAGATATGAATTGAAAATTTTGTCAGGATTACAAAGTATCTCTTTTAAGGAAGTCTAACAAAATTACGGACAAGTACAAGGTGTCAAACAATCTCCTGAAAACTTCATCAATGGACTCATACCATGAAAAATTAACGATTTTCACCATACATACATCTATACACAACAAAAAAAAATGTTAAAGTGCGAGTCGGACTCGCGCATCGAGGGTTCCGATATACCTACCTATAGTATTTTTAGAAGCAATAAGGTCCATTGTAAGGACCGCAAAACTAAATTTGTTTGTAAAGATTTGTTGCAAATTTCCAAAAAACTGTGCTACTTAGAGAGATTGTTTTTTTTCTGAATTATTTACATAAACCTCTATGGACTTTAATTAATTCAGATTTTTTTCTTCGGAAAACTTCGGGGATAAGGAAGGGGGGGAAGGTATTTTTTTAACTTTTTATATCATAACTTGAAAACTAAGAGTCGTTAAAAATATAAAGAACTATTTTGGAATGTACAAGTGAAGCACTTTCATATGATACCTAACTTGACTTAGTACTGACAATTAAAAACTTTGACCTACCCATTGTAAAGGTAAAGGCCCAGGGGGCCCACCCCTTTACAATAATAATAATATTATAATTATTTCAATTGCAATAAAGTAAGACAATCGTATTCGAGAACTACTTCTACTACTAAATATAAAAGTATAAACGAGTTTTTTATTTTAAGGTCATTAAAAATACTCATAGAAGCCTTTATACAAAGTATCTGAACATATCAGTCGCGCTATAAAGTGTACCAGCACAGAAAATATAGAGGTATACTAACGTATAGCACATCTAGTGAATTGTCTATGATCCCTACTATGTTGATGTTCCTTAATAGTGATGTACAATTATTTCAAGAAGCAACAATCGAAATATTCGAATGTACTACTTAGTACTATCCAAATAATCTTTTATCTACTCCCGTACCGGAATATTCCGAATTCGAAACCAATGACAGATTCGAAATTGAGGTCATTGTCCGCTGTCATTTTCATTTCCACACTGTTCCATACTACGAGCAGTACGGAAATGGAGTATGGATTTTCATTCCGCAACTGTTATAATACATAATTTTCAATCTGCATAGGCTAAGGCAATACTACCACAGTACTACATACAGCCTATTTTAAAGTAATTTTGTAAAAATACTTTTTACTTGGGTGACGACTGCCTACCTATATTTAAAAGAAAACGGAGAGTACCAGGCGTGACTAGGAGTACATAAATCGACAAGAAGCTGACAGTTGGCTCGCTTCTATATAAAGTGACATTGGCAACAAAAGAAGTGATTTGAACAAAATGGAAAGTATGTACCAGGAGAACATGATTCTACAAGAGGCTGTCAGTAACCATATACATGAAATTAATGTTAAAGCAACGCCATCCACAAGCTCTGGATCTGGAATAACTTCGGGAATAACTTTAATTAACTGTACTAACTGTCCTCTTAGTTCAATAAATTGATCACTACTCTTTAAAAAAAAAAATTATTTCGTCGGTCATAGATAAAGTTTTGTATGCAACTATACGTAATTAGTCATTTTAACACTCGATCTATACTATTTTGATACTCGGCTGCGCCTCGTATCAAAAACCAGATCTCGTGTTAAAATTACTCTCATTACGCAACAGTTGCATAAATAACTATTATCATTCAATTGTTATTTTTCATTGGAATCATTATTCGCTTTTCATACGATTTTGAATGAAAAATTTATTCTAACTAAAAGAATGAATAAAGCACTCAAATTCTTTGTGTTTACTTGACTGGTGCAACCTAATTTTAATTCCTTGTTTGTTTTTTAGTATACCGGTAATTCTGTGGTTTTTTTTTTGTAGTTATTCTAGTGTTTTTCTATAAAACATAAATTAGCCCTTATTAATATTTTCCGTACGATGAGGTGTTCTATTCGTATTGGCCCTTCACTAAAGTTCCTTTCTGCGTTGCTTACTATGCGGCTTAGTCAGTGACTTAGTCAGTGACTTACTTAGTTCCATCTTTCTACCTTCCTTTCCTACGTAGGAGACTAACTGACTTAGTGTGTGAATTCAGTCAGGTGTGATCGGCCCTTTAGGATATTGCAGGATGAATCACCCGATTGTCCGAAATGTTACATGATTGCTTCGGAGGGCACGTCAACCCGATGGTCCCGACTATTACTTATCTACGGATGTAGTCGTTAATGAGCCATGTCAGAGGCCTTTGGCATCTGGCGTTACCAGGGTTTGTGAGTTCGGTCATCAACCTTGCAACCCACACGATATGAATAATTGAATGAATTTGTTATGTAGGTAACTACCTACTCCTTTAGGCAAGTAGCTGCCTAGGTAGGTATGGCGGCTTAGGCTCCTTCCTCCCTCTGCCCACGGCACAACCCATGGTCCGTTGATAGGACAGTTAGGTACCTATGTAATGTAGGCGATGGTAGGTAAGGGTCCGGCCTGTCGTCGCTCATCCGATCCTGCAAGGCGTAGCACGAGGCGCGAGGGTTAGGTTTCTAGCTTATTTCGTAGGGACTCGGTCGGTGCGTGCGTGGCATGCACGATCCACACAGAGCGTCCCGCCCGCGGCCGCAGACGTCGTGGTGCTTGCCCCCCCCGCGCTGCCGCCCTTTGAATTAATTGAATGAATAGTCGTAAGCCAATCGCGCGCAAGGCGGCCGATCTTGTGTGTGTGAGTGTGCAGGTGCCATACTTGTAGTACGGTGGAAATCAATACTACAGGATGATTGCAAAGATTAAATTATTTTTTTGTTTGAAAATTACAAAAAAAAAACCAGCGAGTCGATTTCGCTAAAACTTTGAAAAACCTGTTTGTTTATTAAAGTTACACCACCCCTAGAAATATTTGGGTCTAATTAAATTACACCTTATATAATATACAGACGTTACTCATAAATTACTCAAAACAAAGGAACTTAGCAGCAGTATCCTAACAAATGTAAAGAGAGAGATGAGAGACACCTTTATGTAATATTTCAAAACAGAGCCAATTCGCAGAAGTAATTGAGAAAAAAACCCTCTCCCTCTCTCTCCCTCTCCCCCCTTCCTCTCCCCCTCCCTCTGTCTCTCCCCCTCCCCCTGTCTCTCCCCCTCCCCCTCCTCCCTCTCCCCCTGACCCTCCCTCTCCCCCTCCCTCTCCCTTTTCATCACCCCCTCCCCCTCCCTCCCTCCCTCCCTCTACCCCTTCCCCTCCTTCTCCCTCTCCCTCTACCTGTACCTGTACCCCTCTACCTCTCGACCTCTCTACCTCTCTACCTCTCTACGTCTCTACGTCTCTACCTCTCTACATCTCTACCTCTCTACCTCTCTACCTCTCTACCCCTCTACTTCTCTACCTCTCTACCTCTCTACCTCTCTACCTCTCTACATCTCTACCTCTCTACCTCTCTACCTCTCTACATCTCTACCTCTCTACCTCTCTACCTCTCTACCTCTCTACCTCTCTACATCGAGGCTAGAGGGCGCCGTTGTCCTTCTTAGACGTATTCATTCTGCGCTCCGTATTTAAAAATCAAAACCTTTGTCTAACCGGTGATTTAAACTCTAAAACATTAATTTTATCAATCGTGACTCCTTGTAATGTGTAGTGCATAATACAAAGGACTATTCTTTTAATTTAATCGTGAAATAATACCAAAATTAATCGTATACATAGTGACAGTGTACCTACCTACATTATAAAATAAATTATTTCACTTCATCCTTGTACCTGTGCAGTGTATAATACAAAAAATAAGAGCAAAACTCACGTTTGCGTGACTGTGTGCATTTCGAAATATAGTGACAAGAACGTACCGGTCATCATAGCAGACAACGGCATCAAGGACAATCAATTTTTAATTGACTACCTACCTGTTACTAAGGTACGATTAAGCTACGTTATTTTTCTCCAGAAATCGTAAGCTTGCATGGTCCAGTGTTAGAAACCTAAGTTCAAATCTCGTGAAACTCAATCGCAAAAGACAAGATTTTTATTTATAATAGAAGTTGTCATCAGCGCCATCTGTATTGACTTCATAATATCATCTGTGTTCGTCGATCCTTAGAGAAAATAGATAATACCAGATCCTGCTCACTTGTATAGATGGCGACGTCAACTCAATTCTGTGCTGGATGTAAATCATCAATTGAAGATAGATTATTTCTGTTATGCTGTAATTGTAATTTTCATTTTGATCTGCTCTGCGCCAGTGTGTCTGAACAGCGATTTCTGAATACAATGACCAGTGAACACAAGGCGAATTGGATCTGCCAGGAATGTCGTGCAAATACACCAAAATCGGGAAATACAAATACGCCGGTCCGCAGCGCAAACGAAGACAGTTTTTTGTCAAACTCTTGCGGCAATGCAGCTAAAGGTCCTAAAATCAATAATGTCACTATTCGTAAACCTTTGTTACCACCGCCTGAGTTGGAACTGGACGAATCACAAGATAGTGGATCAGTAACAGCGGCTGAGTTTCGTCTTCTTCGGGAGGAAATAGTTAAAGCAGTTCGAATGGAGATGCAGGCATATAAGAGTGAAATTTCAAACCTTGCAGCAACGGTTTTGTCATATAATCAGCGTTTAGACGATCTGACATCGAGAATCGAGGCAATCGAAATAAAAAACTGCGAAAGTACTAAGAGCTGCGAGTGCAACGCCAACGTTACAGAGCTGCAGGAAACCATTTTAGACCTCAAATCTGACCTCAATGACCGAGAACAAGAGATGCTGACTAATGATATAGAAGTAGCAGGAGTTCCTGAGGTTAAAAATGAAGGAATTATGCATATTGTGCTTGCTCTAGCCACGAAACTCTGCGTGCCATTAGAAGAACGGGATATTGTCTCCGCTGAGCGTGCGGGTCCGGTGAGAGCAGCCGTGGAAGGGGAGGAGCTGCGACCAAGACCAATTGTAGTGCGCCTAACTCGACGCACACTTCGCGATAAATTATTAACAGCAGCGCGTACCCGCAGGGGAATCAATTCCGCTGATATGGGTTTAAGTGCCCCGCCACGTACTATCTACGTCAATGAAAGATTAACTCGTCATAATAGACAGTTGTTTTACAAGGCAAGAGCAATGTCAGCAAGTGCGAAGTGGAAGTACGTTTGGACACGAGATGGCAGGATCTATGCTCGTCGTGCTCACGGTGAGCCTAGGCATCGTTTACGCTCAGAAGATGATTTAAAAAAGATTTTTGGCCTATAAAAATGTTTGCTCACGGAAAAAAACAACTTTGCAATAATGATACGGACAGCTACTTCTTTTTGTTTCTGGTATTTTGGTACTTTTTATGGAAAATTGTAAAAAATTCTGTGTTCACTTTTTGTCTCGATTTAATATGCGATTCAAGCATAATTTTTCTTCATATGTTATGCACCTTAGGTACATGCCTACAAGCTTGCAAATCCAGTCACTTCAGAAAATTATTGCTTTTTACTTGGATGATGTCGTCATCATGGTTGCCTTGTGAAACACAACTTTCCTCGCGGCCCGGTTCAATGCGTCCAATTATTATTCATTTCTACTTGCTAAACATTAAATATAAAAATGACTAAAGAAAAATTTTTAAAGGTTGGTCTATACAACCCGGGTTCACTAGGAACGCATCATGATGACATCATAGTCGCTACAAGCAAGCATTCAGTTGATATTTTGGCAATAAATGAGACCTGGCTAAGAGCAAATGAGGAGGGTAAAGCTCCAACTATACCAGGCTATAGCCTGCGTGGTGTCCCGCGTTCTGCATCTGTACGTGGCGGGCGGGGTGGTGGCGTAGGCTTTTATATAAGAAAAGGCATATACGCCCGGACTTGTGAATATCCCTCAAATAATGTATCTGTGGAGCAAATGTGGATTAAAATTTCTATAAACAGAACCGTTTTGGTTATTGGTACAGCTTACCGTCCACCGTGGTTAAATGTAGATGTTTTTATCGATGCGCTTGCTGACTCTCTTAACTCTTTTGCTTATAGTGATCACTTAATTTTACTCGGCGATTTTAATATCGATATGCTTGATAGCTCAAGTTCCAATGCAGTAAAACTACAAAATATTCTTGACATATAAGGTGTAATTTAATTAGACCCAAATATTGTTAGGGTTACCTCAAGCATCTAAATGAATACCATTGGTGTTATTTTTATTGATTTCTATTCGCTAGTTTTCGAGAAAAATCCCAAAAACAATACCACTAAAATTCGTAAAATGAACACTCTGTAGTGTCACGTGGCACCATCGATACATTCACACTAATAAAAAATATGAATGAAATGCAGTGAGCGGTGCGTAAACCCCGCCCTCTTTTTGTCCAACCGCCAACACACGCATGCGCACGCGCGACCGGCCCGGTGCATCGTGCCACCGGCGCCGCCGCGTGCGCCCGCCCGCCCGCCTTCAGTTGCTCTACTTACCTTGTGCATTACGCATACGTCTTATGGCCGCGATTGATATTTGGCAAAATGCCTTACGGTTTTACGAACCAAGAATACCAAAACATGGCAATATGTTACCATGAAGTCGGAGAAATAGTGACAAGTGCTGTAAATTTGTACCGATGAATGCACGTTCACTCGTGTAGGGATGTTCAACATCCATAACGCCCATTACTGATGTGACCACAACCCGCGAGTGATTCGTCCGGACCACTTCCAATACCGGATAAGTGTCAATGTGTGGGCTGGTGTGCGACCGGACGGTGCGGAATTACCTGACGCAGGAGTTCCAGGGGCGTTGGATCGGGCGCGGTGGTCCAATCGCCTGGCCAGCACGTTCGCCGGATCTCACGCCGCTAGATTTCCACGTCTGGGGTAAGGCCAAGGACCTTGTGTATGGCAATGACGGCCATACTATTCGCACCGAGGAGGAACTGCGCGCCCGCATTACCAGGGCTTTTAACTTCATGGCCAGTGAAACTGATGTTTTAAGTGAAGTGCGCAGACACGGCATTGACCGTGCAAGACAATGTATCCGACAAGGAGGTGGTCAAGTTCAACATTTGATGTGGTGAAAACTAAAGTGACTCGTGTAAATAATTTTGTAAATAATCTTGTAAAACTGATTTAGTAGGTTACACTACAGTAAGTAACACGTAGGTAGGTATAGGATTTCAAATTAACTACAATTACCTGCTTTCGTTACTTACGGAAATCAAGTTGTATTAACTTGACAGTCCAAAGCCTGAAAGTGTGATGGGAAGTTAAAGTTATGTCGATTTCATAGCTTCACCTTTGACAAATGCCGCCCGCACGTGTGCTACCGCGGTCAAAGCATGCCGACAGAGCCGCCGAGCCGCGGTCCCCTATTTGACTTTACTTGTTTCGAATAAATATTAATCAATCAACCGACGCTAAAAACTAACCTACCTACCAGAGCTTGTCAATAAATAAATAGGTACCTACTACAAAATTGTTTTACTACGGTACAGTCAAGAGCACTTCAAGCTTGACACATTGGACTTTGTACCGTTCTTATTTCAATCGCCGGAGGAGCTAGAGTCGCGCTGCAAGTGTCAAGCTTGACACTGCTCTTGACAATACCTGCCTTCCACAAAAATCTAGATAATTAAATTACCTACTGACACGTTAGGTACAGTCCGCGCGACGAGTAAAAGCTGGTCGGAGTCTGGACGGGAGTGGAGGGGGTATGTGCAGTAGTACCTATTTTGCTTGCAAATATTGCAACTGCGCATACCCCCTCCACTCCGCCCAGAGGCCTTAAGTAACCCGTCGCGCGGCCTGTAAGTACTTTACACCTACTATTGATTGTCTAATTAAAAATGGAAATGCAATGTAAAATTAATGATACACAACAACTGGGAGTCGTAAAAAGCGACTAAGGGATATCCAACTACGGGGGCTTATCGTACCTACCACACCATACTACGGTCACCAACCTCTGCCGACCATTGTGCCAGTCGCAACGCACGGCGCGGCGGCGGCGTGGTGAATGTTGTAGGTAGTTATTTCCAAATGTATTTAGATAGGTAGATACCAGCTAAGCATTCTTTTATGTGAATATCTGCGTGGATTTTTTCGTCAACTTGTTCGATCCGATCTTGGTCCAGCTAGGACGAGTTGATAAAAGACAATGTTTCTGTTCCCGTGTCGTCCCACAATTTGTTTTTCTACTCTTCAGGTAAAGTTGAAAAAAAGCTTAGGTAACCAAAGACAATCCATACCTCCTCATGCTTGTTCCGCTGATTCGATTTAGATAAAATTTGCTTTTACCCTGGGAAGGACATATCTTTAGGTAGGTACCAGCTAAGCATTCATTTATGTGAAATTCTGCGTGGATTTTTTCGTCAACTTGTTCGATCCGATCTTGGTCCAGCTAGGACGAGTTGATAAAAGACAATGTTTCTGTTCCCGTGTCGTCCCACAATTTGTTTTTCTACTCTTCAGGTAAAGTTGAAAAAAAGCTTAGGTAACCAAAGACAATCCATACCTCCTCATGCTTGTTCCGCTGATTCGATTTAGATAAAATTTGCTTTTACCCTGGGAAGGACATATCTTTAGGTAGGTACCAGCTAAGCATTCATTTATGTGAAATTCTGCGTGGATTTTTTCGTCAACTTGTTCGATCCGATCTTGGTCCAGCTAGGACGACTTGATACCAGACAATGTTTCTGTTCCCGTGTCGTCCTACAATTTGTTTTTCTACTCTTCAGGTAAAGTTTAAAAGAAAGCTTAGGTAATCAAAGACAATCAATACCTCCTCATGCTTGTTCCGCTGAACCGATTTAGATAAAATTTGCCTTTACCCTGGGAAGGACATATCTGGGTACATAGTACCTATCTATCCCGGAAATCTTCTATGGGAGTAAAAAGGGGTGTGGATGTTTGTATGGGAAATTATTTCTCAAGTAAGTGATATAAAACTCATCATAATTGTACTTTTGATAAGAAGTGAGGCAAGATTACCCTGGCCTCCGTACTCTAGCTAGCCGCCGTCTTGACCTGGAACGGTATGAGACGGTACCTGTCCAAGAGCTGATGTTGTTTATCCTCTGTTCTGTTCGTCCATGCGTGTGCCGGCGCAAGAATAGCACCAACCCTTTCTCCCCATGCATGTCGTAAAAGGCGACTTAGTCGCCGGCGGTATCAACCAGAGGGCGGGCAGGAGCGTGCTACCACCTTGCTGCTGCGGTCACTAATAAATAACAGCTGTCCGTTGTGCCAGCTGCAACGCTAATAAGCGTGGTAACATAAAACTCATCATAATTGTACTTTTGATAAGAAGTGAGGCAAGCTGCCCCTGGTCGATTCTGGTGCAAAGGTGCCCATGGCACCAGGAACGACCCAGAACGGGCGTCACCACCTTGCGCCCTAAGTCGACGCCCGATCTCCCTGGCCTCCGTACTCCAGCTAGCCGCCGTCTCGAACGCGAACGGTACGAGAAGGTACCTGTCCAGGAAGTGTGCCAGCTGCAACGCTAATAAGCGTGGTGACTTTTGTTGTCGATGTAAAATTAATTGTAGAGCGTGTATTTTGAATTTTATCAACTCGTCCCAGATGGTCCTAGTTCGGATCGGACGAGTTGACCAATAACTTTTTATGGGATCTTATGATAATGATATCCTAGTTCCTTCTCATAAGTATGGTAGGTTAAGTAGCAAAAACGGTGGTAAGTAGGTAGGTAAAGATTACCTACTCTGATACCGTCGTAAGAGCTTAATTGAGAGAAGTAGGAACCTACGAACTTTTCTAGTTTTAATTGGATTGAATTGAAAAATAGCAAGAACCTATTATCTTATATCTAGGTACAGCCAGGAGCAAGTCAAGCTTGACACTTTGTACGGGCTAATCATGATGAAACTATGAAGCTTGACTTGTTCTTGACTGTACCTAAGGTCCTTAACTATGGTCCTTAATCATGTACAGTCAACGACAGGTCAACCTTGACACTCGCAGTGTGACTCTAGCCCGAATGTCTATCGAAATAAGAACGGTACGAAGTCCAATGTGTCAAGCTTGATGTGCTCTTGACTGTACGTGCGCACGTAAGAAGAGGTATAGGACGCAACAGCTCGAGATTGCGGGCGAAAAGTAGGTAGGTATGACGTGCCATACATTTCGCCCGCAAGTAGGTACAGTCAACGACAGGTCAAGCTTGACACTTGCAGTGCGACTCTAGCTCGTACGTCTATTGAAATAAAAACGGTACAAAGTCCAATGTGTCAGGCGTGATGTGCTCTTGACTGTACTTTACGTACGTATTATAGCAATAGGTGCTTGTAAATTTGTTATGTACCTACAGCCTCCGTGGTCTAGTGTTAGAGTGCTTGGCTCTCGATCAGGAGGTTCTGGGTTCGTTTCCCGATGGGGACACTGTCAAACAAAAATATTTTTGTGCGACCAGCCCAGTTTGGTTAGGATATTGCAGGATGAATGACCCGATTGTCCGAAATGTTACATGATTGCTTCGGAGGGCACGTCAACCCGATGGTCCCTACTATTACCTATCTACGGATGTAGTCGTTAATGAGCCATGTCAGAGGCCTTTGGCATCTGGCGGTACCAGGGTTTGTGAGTACGGTCATCAACCTTGCAACCCACACGATATGAATAAATGAATGAATTTGTTATGTAGGTACCTAACTACCTACTCCTCAGGCAAGTAGCTGCCTAGGTAGGTATGGCGGCTTAGGCTCCTTCCTCCCTCTGCCCACGGCACAACCCATGGTCCGTTTATAGGACAGTTAGGTAGGTACCTATGTAGGCGATGGTAGGTAAAGGTCCGGCCTGGCGTCGCTCATCCGATCCTGCAAGGATTAGCACGAGGCGCGAATGCTAGGTTTCTAGCTTATTTCGTAGGGACTCGGTCGGTGCGTGCGTGGCATGCGCGATCCACACAGAGCGTCCCGCGGCCGCAGACGTCGTGGTGCTTGCCCCCCCCGCGCTGCCGCCCTTTGAATTAATTGAATGAATAGTCGTAAGCCAATCGCGCGCAAGGCGGCCGATCTTGTGTGTGTGAGTGTGCAGGTGCCATACTTGTAGTACGGTGGAAATCAATACTACAGGATGATTGCAAAGATTTATTATTTTTTTGTTTGAAAATTACAAAAAAAAAACCAGCGAGTCGATTTCGCTAAAACTTTGAAAAACCTGTTTCTTTATCAAAGTTACACCACCCCTAGAAATATTTGGGTCTAATTAAATTACACCTTATATATAGGCTGGTTCAATTAATCGACTCTCCAACGCATTTCACGGATCACAGCGAAACTTTAATTGATCTTGTTTGCTCAGACGCTCGTGTTCGGACTATAACTACAGAGGTAATTGGTAGCAAATCTTCAAATCATGCATATATAACCTGTGAATTCAATTTTAAAAGACCTAAAATATCGCCTACAATTATATCTTACAGACCTCTGAAAGATATAATAATAAGTCAATTCGAAAGTGATTGCAGTTCGATGCCCTGGCGATTAATTTTATCACTTGCTGATGTTGAGAACATGGTGGTAAGTTTAACAGATTATATTCTTAAGCTCTATGATCTACATGCACCTGTGAAATCCTCCGTTATTAAACAGCACTTATATCCATGGATTACTGATGACATTAAGGCTATGATATCTTTGAAGAATGAAGCGCTAGCTAAGTACTATCTAACAAGAAGTGACAGCCATAACCAGTATTTCAAGGACCTAAGAAGTGTTGTTGACTCTGCATTTTACACTGAAAAAAGGGCTTACTTTAGTCAACACATTAACGCCAAAATAAATGAACCCAAAACGCTATGGAAAAATTTGAAACAAAATATTTTACCCCCAAAATCAGATTGTGAGTTACCTATTCATCTACGTTGTCCAGAAGAAATAAACAAACAATTCCTACAAATCCCTGGAAACGATAAAGTCAGTATCTCTGAGCTAACATATTATGAGTTCCACAGACATGGTGATAATATTTTTAATCTTAAACAGGTAAACAAAGATGATATTTACAAAATAATAAAGAGCCTTAGGTCCAATGCGCTAGGTGTAGATAATATATCCCTTGAAATGATTAAGCTTACCCTGCCCTATACACTGGAAATAATAACTGCAATTGTTAATCGCTCTATTAAAACATCCGAGTTCCCTGAATTGTGGAAGACTGCAATAGTCCACCCTTTGTCCAAAAACAATAACCCGCAAACATTTAAAGACCTGAGACCAATCAGTTTGTTGCCGTGCTTGTCGAAAGTATTGGAAAAAGTGGTTTACCAGCAAGTAATTAAATTCCTGGACTCTAACGCAATTCTGCCCGACGTACAATCTGGATTCCGTAAAGGCCGTAGTACGGCTACAGCTCTACTTGATGTGACTAGCAACATATTGGAAGCAGCGGATAAGGGAATGGGCACAATATTAGTAATGCTTGATTTTACGCGTGCTTTTGACACAATTAATATTCCACTTCTTCTTTCAAAATTAGCCTTTTACGGGTTTGATACTCCGGTAATATATTGGTTTGATAGTTATTTACGCCATCGTTTTCAATATGTAGAGATACGAGATCAAGGCGCATCTTGTCGCAAATCTTCACTTTCTGTGATTTCAAGAGGAGTTCCTCAAGGATCCATTTTGGGCCCGTTGTTATTTATATTATATAGTACAGATATAACTAAATGTTTTCTGAATTGCAAGTATCACATTTATGCTGATGACGTACAATTATATATGTCATTCAGACCGAAAGAAACTGCCGCAGCAGTGGATAAGATAAATGAAGACCTAAATAGAATCGCTCGTTGGTCCGAGAGTAACTGCCTTGTGTTGAATCCTGTTAAATCCAAGTACATTATACTAGGTTCAAAAACGCAGGTCGTTCAAATATCTGCAAAAAATCCTAACATAATTTTAAATGGCGTTTCTATGATTTCAACTGCTGAAGTTCGCAATCTGGGTGTTATTATGGACCCTGAATTACGCTTTGAGTCACATGTACAGGAAGTGGCACGAAACTGTTTTTATAGACTTAAGCTGTTGTATAAGATTCGAAAACATCTGAACGAAAACCTGCGCCTACGTCTTGTTGAAGCACTCATATTGTCCCGTTTTAACTATGCAGACACAGTTTATGGTCCGCGGTTGCTGGCTAAGACCAAAAAAGTGATACAACGAGTTCAAAACGCTTGCATTAGGTTTTGCTATGACATTCCTCCCCGAAGTCATATCTCTCCTTACTTGAACAACGTCAAAATTTTGAACATGGCTAGTAGGCGATATGTGCATCTCGCCACTTTACTTTTTGGCGTTGTTCAAAGTCGCAAGCCTGAGTATTTAAATGACAAGTTAACGTGGTCAGCACGTATTCGGTTGAACCGTCTACAGGTACCTAAATATAAAACCACAGCTTTCAGGGGTAGTTTCAAATACGCAGCCACAAAGATCTGGAATAATATACCTCCTCCTTTGCAAAAGTTACGGTGTGTAAAAGTTTTTAGGAAAAAAATTAAAGAATATGTTTTAAATCTACAAATTCAGAATACTTTTGATCATTTAATTTAACTTCCATCTATACCCTGGTTCTCTTCCGACTGATTTCGCTACTTTAATTTGTTTTGTATGTTCCTTTTGTTTTATTTGTAGTTCCATTTGTTTCACTTGTAGTTTCTTTTGTTTTATTTATAGTTCCTTTTGTTTTATTTGTAGTTCCTTTTGTGTGTTTTGATTGTATCGTCCTACATTATTTTTTAGAATAGAATGATTGGCTTAATTTATATAATTTTTTCAAGTTCTCTGGTCTTAAGGGTCCAGCTGAAAATCAGCGCTGTGGCCTTGAGCTGCAGCATTACGCTGAGCTGGTCGCCCATTTCAGTGCTTTTATTTATTTTGTGTTTTTTAATTTAAAGTTTTAAGTTTTAGTAAATTTAGAAATGTTTTTCTCTTCTACTGTATTTGTTGGCACTGAATAAATGTTTTATCTATCTATCTATCTATCTATCTACCTCTCTACCTCTGTACCTCTCTACCTCTCTACCTCTGTACCTCTGTACCTCTCTACCTCTCTACCTCTCTACCTCTCTACCTCTCTACCTCTCTACCTCTCTACCTCTCTACCTCTCTACCTCTCTACCACTCTACCTCTCTACCTCTCTACCTCTCTACCTCTCTACCTCTCTACCTCTCTACCTCTCTACCTCTCTACCTCTACCTCTACCTGTCCCTATCCCTACCCCTTACGCCAATTTAACCGCTATCCCTAACATAGAAATTACACCCATACTCGTATTTATTTTTGGACATTTCAAACCTATCGCACCCCAACCCCATCCCCAGGGGACGATGGTATTTCACGTCCACCACGTTGGATTTCAAAGTTGTTGTAGCTTTCGTAATCAGCGACCCGATAAACCATACAAACGACAACCATATTGATTTTTAGACATTTCAAACCTATCGCACCCCAACTCCATCCCCAGGGGGATGATGGTATTTCACGTCCACCACGTTGGATTTCAAAATTGTTGTAGTTTTCGTAATCAGCGACCCGATAAACGATACAAACGACACCCATATTGATTTTTAGACATTTCAAAGCTATCGCACCCCAACTCCATCCCCAGGGGGGTGATGGTATTTCACGTCCACCACGTTTGATTTTAAAATTGTTGTAGTTTTCGTAATCAGCGACCCGATAAACCATACAAACGATACCCATATTGGTTTTTAGACTTTTTCACCCCATTTCCCTTTTTTAGGGGTTGAATTTGGGGTGGAATTTCAATAACAGTGATGAACGTTGCATAAAACTACATCATTAATGCCTAAATAATAAATTATGTGGATTTTACTTTAAGAATAAAGAATTTTCAACTTCATCCCCTTTTCACCCTTAAGGGTGTCGAATTTTCAAAAACCCTGAGATACGTAATTATGAATTTTCTTTTGTCTTCAGCCTAAATACAAATTTTGAAGATCGACTTTCATACAAACTTTCATCCCCTATTTTACCCCCTTAGGGGTGGAATTTTGTAAAACCCTTTCTTAGTGCACCCCTAGGCCTCATAAGGAACCTACATGCCAAATTTGGAATCTCTAGACCCAGCGGTTTGGGCTGTGCGTTGATATATCAGTCACCTTCCTCTTTTATATATATAGATAACTAGCTGTTGCCCGCGGCTTCGCTCGCGTGGATTTCGTATTTATGTTGTTACCGGTTTTCCGAAGCAATGAGATATTTTCCCGTCATTTCGGGGTAATTTTAAACTAAGGAAAAACAGGACTAACCCTGCGCAAATCAATGAGTATAATTCAAGATCCAGCTGAATTTTATATAATACCGGTATACAGACGTTACTCATAAATTACTCAGAACAGAGGAACTTAGCAGCAGTATCCTAACAAATGTAAAGAGAGAGATGAGACACACCTTTATGTAATATTTCAAAACAGAGCCAATTCGCAGAAGTAATTGAGAAAAACTTAAACCCTCTCCCTCTCCCCCCTTCCTCTCCCCCTCCCTCTGTCTCTCCCCCTCCCCCTCCCCTTCCTCTCCCCCTCCCTCTGTCTCTCCCCCTCCCCCTCCCCCTGCCCCTCCCTCTACCCCCTCCCTCTCCCTTTTCATCACACCCTCCCCCTCCCTCACTCCCTCCCTCTCCCCCTTCCCCTCCTTCTCCCTCTCCCTCTACCTCTACCTGTACCTCTCTACCTCTCTGCCTCTCTGCCTCTCTGCCTCTCTGACTCTCTGCCTCTCTGCCTCTCTGCCTCTCTGCCTCTCTGCCTCTCTGCCTCTCTGCCTCTCTGCCTCTCTGCCTCTCTGCCTCTCTGCCTCTCTGCCTCTCTGCCTCTCTGCCTCTCTGCCTCTCTGCCTCTCTGCCTCTCTGCCTCTCTGCCTCTCTGCCTCTCTGCCTCTCTACATCTCTACCTCTCTACCTCTCTACCTCTCTACCTCTCTACCTCTCTACCTCTCTACCTCTCTACCTCTCTACCTCTCTACCTCTCTACCTCTCTACCTCTCTACCTCTCTACCTCTCTACCTCTCTACCTCTCTACCTCTCTACCTCTCTACCTCTCTACCTCTCTACCTCTCTACCTCTCTACCTCTCTACCTCTCTACCTCTCTACCTCTCTACCTCTCTACCTCTCTACCTCTCTACCTCTCTACCTCTCTACCTCTCTACCTCTCTACCTCTCTACCTCTCTACCTCTCTACCTCTCTACCTCTCTACCTCTCTACCTCTCTACCTCTCTACCTCTCTACCTCTCTACCTCTCTACCTCTCTACCTCTCTACCTCTCTACCTCTCTGCCTCTCTGCCTCTCTGCCTCTCTGCCTCTCTGCCTCTCTGCCTCTCTGCCTCTCTGCCTCTCTGCCTCTCTGACTCTCTGCCTCTCTGCCTCTCTGCCTCTCTGCCTCTCTGCCTCTCTGCCTCTCTGCCTCTCTGCCTCTCTGCCTCTCTGCCTCTCTGCCTCTCTGCCTCTCTGCCTCTCTGCCTCTCTGCCTCTCTGCCTCTCTGCCTCTCTGCCTCTCTGCCTCTCTGCCTCTCTGCCTCTCTACATCTCTACCTCTCTACCTCTCTACCTCTCTACCTCTCTACCTCTCTACCTCTCTACCTCTCTACCTCTCTACCTCTCTACCTCTCTACCTCTCTACCTCTCTACCTCTCTACCTCTCTACCTCTCTACCTCTCTACCTCTCTACCTCTCTACCTCTCTACCTCTCTACCTCTCTACCTCTCTACCTCTCTACCTCTCTACCTCTCTACCTCTCTACCTCTCTACCTCTCTACCTCTCTACCTCTCCACCTCTCCACCTCTCCACCTCTCCACCTCTCCACCTCTCCACCTCTCCACCTCTCCACCTCTCCACCTCTCCACCTCTCCACCTCTCCACCTCTCCACCTCTCCACCTCTCCACCTCTCCACCTCTCCACCTCTCCACCTCTCCACCTCTCCACCTCTCCACCTCTCCACCTCTCCACCTCTCCACCTCTCCACCTCTCCACCTCTCCACCTCTCCACCTCTCCACCTCTCCACCTCTCCACCTCTCCACCTCTCCACCTCTCCACCTCTCCACCTCTCCACCTCTCTACCTCTCTACCTCTATACCTCTCTACCTCTACCTGTCCCTATCCCTACCCGTTACGCCAATTTAACCGCTATCCCTAACACAGAAATGACACCCATATTTATTTTTAGACATTTCAAACCTATCGCACCCCAACCCCATCCCCAGGGGACGATGGTATTTCACGTCCACCACGTTGGATTTCAAAGTTGTTGTAGCTTTCGTAATCAGCGACTCGATAAACCATACAAACGACACCCATATTGATTTTTAGACATTTCAAACCTATCGCACCCCAACTCCATCCCCAGGGGGATGATGGTATTTCACGTCCACCACGTTGGATTTCAAAATTTTTGTAGTTTTCGTAATGAGCGACCTGATAAACCATACAAACGACACCCATATTGATTTTTAGACATTTCAAACCTATCGCACCCCAACTTCATCCCCAGGGGGATGATGGTATTTCACGTCCACCACGTTTGATTTCAAAATTGTTGTAGTTTTCGTAATCAGCGACCCGATAAACCATACAAACGATACCCATATTGGTTTTTAGACTTTTTCACCCCATTTCCCTTTTTTAGGGGTTGAATTTGGGGTAGAATTTCAATAACAGTGATGAACGTTGCATAGAATTACATCATTAATGCCTAAATAATAAATTATGTGGATTTTACTTTAAGAATAAAGAATTTTCAACTTCATCCCCCTTTTTACCCTTAAGGGTGTCGAATTTTCAAAAACCCTGAGACACGTAATTATTAATTTTTAGTCGTCAGCCTAAATACAAATTTTGAAGATCCTAACTTCAAAACTGACGGACTTTCATACAAACTTTCATCCCCTATTTTACCCCCTTAGGGGTTGAACTTTGTAAAACCCTTTCTTAGTGCACCCCTAGGCCTCATAAGGAACCTACATGACAAATTTGGAATCTCTAGACCCAGTGGTTTGGGCTGTGCGTTGATATGTCAGTCAGTCAGTCAGTCAGTCAGTCAGTCAGTCACCATCTTCTTTTATATATATAGATTATGAGGACCCAATAAAGTTCATTTTAGGACCGCAAAATAAAATTTGTTTGTAAAGGACTTTTGACGATTTCTAAACAAACTGTGCCAGTTAGAGATATTTACATAAGCTTCTTAATGGTCTAATCATTTCAGATTTTTCGGTTATTATTTATAGTAGCTACAAATTTGAATGGGTACTAATAGAACCGCGGTTCATTGTCAGCCCCCTTAAAGTGATTCAATTAGTACCATCTACATCGAGAAGCTTTTAGTTATGTAAACGTTCACAAACACACGCGGTGGCTGCAGGACATATCTCAAAAGAAGCGCAAATCTTCACTCTATAATCACGTTATATTTTTAATTAACTAACAGGCACCCAACCTTAATAAGAAAGAAAACTGTGCTAAAGTTATTTTTTACTTTTTAGGGTTCCGTACCTCAAAAGAAAAAAACGGAACCCTTATAGGATCACTTTGTTGTCCGTCTGTCTGTCTGTCTGTCTGTCTGTCTGTCTGTCTGTCTGTCTGTCTGTCTGTCAAGACCCTTTATCTCACGAACGGGTAAAGGTATCAGGTTGAAATTAATACCATATATTAGGATCCATGGACCACACAAGGTCTGAAAATTTCAATTTTTTACAACGACGCAATAAAAAGATATGGCATTTTATGTTCTCATCTCCATACATTTATTCAAAAATGCAAAACCTACAGGGTAGTTCCCGTTGACCTAAAATTATGAAATTTGGCAAGAAGCTAGGTCTTACAGTACAAATAATGGGAAAAGTCTGAAATCATTAAATATTACAACTTTTCTCACAACTAATGGTAACCAATTGTGGTGAGCTCCCGTTTCAAGAACATTCATATAAGAGAGGGGTCAAGTTGGATGGTCACTGAGTTTTTAAAGTCAAAGAGCAAAAGCTTTTAGTATATAATAATTATGGTAGGTAGTACTGGGTAGTATGGGTCATACTGTGCCTGGACGGTGGTGGTATTGCTTATTAAATTTTTAAAAATTTTTGCTTTTTTACTTTTGAAATGTTTTTGATATTTTTAGACGCTTACCTTACAGGTTTCGCCGTCAATATTTAAATAAAATAAAGATAAGAAAATAGTTAATGTTTTTTTTACTTTTATAATATAATTATACTTACTAAACAAAGTTTATTTAATACGTGACAAAGTGTGGAACCATAATCTGATATCAGCGCCATCTTTAGGTACACGGTACAGACTTTTTAACCTAACTTCCTCTGAGACATCCAAAGCTCAAGATAATACCAATTATGGCCGCTAGGATTGCCACTAGGACGACACAGGTAAAAAATAATTAGAACCGTTTGATTGTATGCTATAGGTACTCAAAAAATTTATCCTGCTTATAATAAATAAATTATATCACGGATTGCTTTGAAAATTAGAAATATGCAACATAAGCGTAAATTGGGTTAGGATGGAGGTAGGATACGCCATCTATACCGTTTAATATAGCTGGTAGGTAGGTATACTGCGTGCAAAATAACTTTGTCTGTGACCGTTAATGCGCAGAAGTCAAAAAATTAGTCGCGGGGGTGAGCACGGCTCCCCCCAGGGGGCGAGCGAATCGCTCATTGGCTCTCCGCCTGTCACCCATGCGCGGAAAATAAAGACTTGTTCTGAACGCGCTGTACCTATTCCAACCTATAGCGTGAGCTGAGGTTGGTCTTAGGTACACTTAACAGCACATCAGGAGAAACACTTTTGCACCTTATGGCATGGTAATAGAGTTGAAAAAGTTTCTACCGACGTGCGGTTGACCGTACGTACACACGGCCGCACATCGGTAGAAACACTTTTGGACCTTATGGCGTGGTAATAGAGTTGAAAAAGTTTCTACCGACAAGCGGTTGACCGTACGTTGACCGACCGTACGTAGCCATGATCACACCTAGCTGTATTCAAAGACTAATTCAGCGTACATTGCTCGTTGAAGTAAGGATATTGCAATTAACATAACCAAGCCTCCCAGCAATGTATGCCGAATTAAGTCTTGGACTTTAGGTAGGTGTGATCGTGGCTTAAACTGTCAAGCTTGATGTGCTAAGCAGGTAATTTAGTTTTATACTATGGTTTTATTGTACACCTTTTGAGATGTACCTACGTCAGCAATCAACTGTAACAAAACGTAAGATGAACATGTTATCTTCAATTATAGGTATAGGTTTTATCAATGAAAAACCTACAGGGTACTTCCCGGTGACCTAAAAATATGAAATTTGGCAAGAAGCTAGGTCTCACGGTACAAATAATGGGAAAAGTCTGAAATCATTAAATATTACAACTTTTCTCACAACTAATGGTAACCAATTGTGGTGAGCTCCCGTTTCAAGAACATTCATATAAGAGAGGGGTCAAGTTGGATGGTTGCTGAGGCGATTTTTGTTTTAGTTCTATTTAAAAACGGGAACACTTACAAACTTGAAAATTGGTATGTTTATAGGGCATAGGCTATAAAATAATAACAAATAATAAAATTTGGTCAAGCGCGTGTCGGACTCAAAAAATCTAGCACATTAACTTACTGAAATTTCATTTCTATTTACTTGAAATTCAATTTCATTTCATTTTTATGTGGTGGTACGGAACCCTCAGTGCGCGAGTCCGACTCGCACTTGGCCGGTTTTTCCCTCAAAAAACACAAAATCAGGTCTAACAGTAACTACTATCAACGTAGCGTGCCGCCGACAGGCAAGCGTCAGCAAGAGCATGCGGCGAATTATATTGTGCACGTTGCACGAACCAGCAACGTTGCATACCGCCAATATCGGTATGGTTCATCTTGTACCCCTGGTTCAATGTCTACCACCTCACCCTATTCTGTTAAGAATCTACATTGAATAAAATTATCTTAATCTGAATCTATTGGGCACCATCCACAGAAGTGATTTCACACGGTATCGGGTCCTGTATACTCGTATAAAGGTAATTAATTAGAGTTGTACATTGGAGAACATGTCCCGTTTGATTCATCAATGTCACGGCTATATTACACATGTGAAATTTTATACAATGGTTAACTGCATATAAAAACCACCAAATAAGATATTTTTAGGGTTCCGTAGCCAAATGATAAAAAACGGAACTCTTATGGATTCGTCATGTCTGTCTGTCTGTCCGTCCGTATTTTACAGCCACTTTTTTCCGAAACTATAAGAACTATAGTGTTGAAACCTAGACTATTTAATTATTTAACTAGCCTCCTATGACTAGGGGTGGGCTTAAAATCAGCCTGTTGTTGTGCCCATGCCCATTTTCGGTAATATTTTTATTTTTATTGTATTAACTAAATTGTAATTAAATTCTATTGATGTAACTTTGTATTAATGTAAATAATGTAATTTAAAATCGAAATGAAATTTATTTGAATTTTTTGAATTTTGAATTTGAAACTCGGTAAGTAGATGTATTCTGTGAACCGCATTAAGACTTTCACACAAAAATAGAAAAAAAGAAAACAAAAAATTTTAGGGTTCCCCATACTTAGAACTGAAACTAAATTTTTTTTTCATCAAATCCATACGGGTAGGTCGGTAGAAGGTAGGTCTTCAAAAATGAACTGAATAGGTAGTTTGCGCGAGAGACAATTCCAAAGTGGTAAAATGTGTGTCCCCCCCTGTAACTTCCAGTGGCGTATTTACCCTATGTCCAGGGGGGCACGTGCCCCGGGGCGGCAAGAGACGAGAGGCGGACGGAGATATAGAAATTTGGAGAATAATCTAAATTAGTCGTTAATTTTTTAAAGATTTTAAAAACACTTTCGATACAGAAAAATTACAAAATAAAAACTAGCGGAAAATATATTTAGCTCTTATAAATATTGAAGGGGTTTAAACCGCCCTCTTTAAGATTCGGTGCTTTTTTTCCGAAAGAAGAGCAACATTAAGAAATAAACAGTAGAAAGATCAATAGTAGTCCATCTCAGAACAGAGGCGTTTTTGCTACTGCAAGCATGAAGTTTGAATAGCCATAAGCATTTTTGCTTTTGTGTTTCAGAAATATTACAATAGGTACATTATTACGCAAATAATTCATAATAACTTTATATAGTGTGACTTTTAATTAGTTCTTGATAGAAAAAGGTACGCATGTACTCATGATATTTAAATTATTAATTTACAAAAACAGTTCATTTTGGAGTCGGTGTCAGCCATGTGTCAGCCAAGAAGTTGTTAGCAGGTATCTAACCTATTTTATAATATTACAGAAGATGTTGAACTGCTTGTTTAATTTACCTTCGAGGAGATCCCATATATTTTGTTAATTTCATTCCTTTATAACTTTTTCTTATTTTATTATTTTATTTCTTAAAGATATAAATTTTATTTTGTTTTATGGAAAGTTAATATGTTTTTGGTTGATTGATATTGGTATATAATTTATTATAATATAATATAGCGAGCGTTTTATTGTTTTCTTCTGTAGATTTTTTTTAAGAATAGTAAATGGTTCTGTTTTTGTTATTTTAATTAATATATGTTTTTAATTAATACGAGTACAATGTAATTTTGTTAACCTACGTACAAACATACTAAAGACCTATTAAAATAAAAATAACAGCAGAAGGTAAAAAAAATACCTAAAAGTCCCGAAAGTCCCGGTTCTCCCGGTTCCTTCAACAAGTAATCCCGAAAATCCCGGGACGCAAGAAGAGCACCGGTTCTTCATTCCCTAGTGCCAACGCGTTCACTTTTTACATACCTACCTACGAAGTATTCATTGTTCGTCTTTTAAGAAAAAACAGGTATATAATCCTTGTACACTTGTGAAGGAAAAATGTCGACTGACGGAGAAAATGCGAAGGAGACTGAATTGCACGAAAAACAACTAGCTATACTAAATTGTTAGAAGGAAGCTATTTTCTAAAGATTTAATCATCTTTTACAAAAGTCTTTAAAAATAAGCTCTTTTAGTTTGAGAGGGAATGAGTTTTTTATTGTAGAATCTGAAACAATAGATGATTTGCGTTTGAAGTTTGAAACTTTGATAGACCCAATTAATGATATTACTTTATCACCGAATCCCGCAGCAAAGCCTTCATATGCAGCACTTTTTGCATTAGAGGATCGGTATTCTCAAATTAAACATACCTACGCGTAATAAGATTATGGCTTAGCGAGAATTTACCACCGCCACAAAAACAGTCGAATCAGTCCGATCAAGTTAGTATTCCACTGCCGCCGAATGTTCTTCCTTCATTTGATGGGACAACTGAAAAATGGCCTATATTTTATGAGCCATTTAAGGCTAACATTCATGAAAACAAGCAATTGACGGACTCGCAACGTATTCAATATTTAGTAGGCAAACTGACTCACAATGCTTTAAGGGCTACGGCAGATATTGTGCCTACTGGAGATACCTACAAAATAATATGGCAAAGTTTAGTAAAGAAATACCAAGACGAACGGTCATTAGGTGCCTGTTACTTAGGGCTCCCGCACACGACCGAGAATCGGTGGGCGATTATCGGCCAGGACAAGGACGGAAGATTCAGGTGATAACACGTCAGAGCGGGATGCCGACAAAAATCGGCCACCGATTCTCGGTCGTGTGCGGGAGCCCTTAAACAATATTTTGGACATGAGAATATGTAACAACACGGCGTACAGTCTCGACTCTTTCGTAGAAAAATATTCAGCATCCATTGCTGCCTTAAAGCAACTGAATTTTGCTGATTTATCAGATTTTATTTTATTACATTGTGCACTTAGCAAGTTGGATTCTCAAACGGCACAAGCATTTGACCTGTCTGTTCGAGATAAGGAAATACCTACCTACTTCTAGTCACTTAATTGCATTTGTTCAAGATCAAGTTAAGATCTTAGAACGATCAAATAGTAATACTTCTAATTTGCGTGCATCTAGTAGCACCAATAAATCACATTCATCAGCGTCTGGGTCATCGAACCGTGCAAACACCTAAGACTTTCATTGCAAACAACAGCAATGGACAGGAAACTGTTGCTGCTTCCACACAATGTTGTATTTTCTGCAACCAGTCGGATCATATTCATTTGTACAACTGTGATAAATTTAAAAATATGGGTTCATCTTAAATGCGCTTTGAATTTGTGAAAACAAAACATGGCTGTGTAAATTGTTTAAGTATATTACATACAGTTTCTAATACTACGTTTACATTCAGCCGAAGTGAGCAGGGAAGTGGGCAGGGAAGTGGGCAGGACGAGTATATAAACACGATACTTCTCATGCCATTGCCGCTGCCACTCGCGCTGCCCGGCGCTCCCCAAAAAGGCGGTTTTTTGTGCGGAAGTCAAAGGACGGGCAGCGCGAGTGGCAGTGCGTGTTCACATTCAGCTCTGTCGCTCACTTTTCGCCGAGCGCCTGGAGGAGAAACACGTGTGTGTTTTGTTTATCTATCACATAATCTCTTTAAAGGCTGTACCTAACATTTTTTGTTTTAATAGATTTAATGGAGCCTTAACTTTAAAACCCCTACGAATTCGGATATGCATTAAAAATCTGTTAAGAATGTTGGTAGGTACTTAAAGAGTTCTATTACGATGAATAGATATCATCCACCATCTTCTACGACGACGAATTTTCTTTATTTTTTTTAAACATCGAATATAACTATGTATTGCAAAAAAGACACAGAGCGGCGGCTGAAATTATTTCGACGTCTGCCATCATGGAACGTCCAAAGCGATGTGAGTGGTAGGGCAGTATGTAAACACGCACTTCTCTCGATCCTGCTGCGGCATTATTCAGGGAATTATTGCCGGTAGCGCGAGGAGCAGTGGCAGGGGCTGAATGTAAACGTAGTAAAAACCGCCTTAACTGTCATTCACCATCTGTGTGCGAGATATGTGACAAACGGCATCATACATTGCTGCATTTGGAAATATAAAAATCTGCAACACATACACATACTTCCCAAATACATGCCAGTGAGGCATCCCCCTCACCTTCGATTAGTTCTGTTGAAGACCACACCCCCTCCATCGCCTGCGCTGATGCTGCTTCAGGGAACTCTAGCTCTTGTTTGGTGTGCAATAACTGATCATGTGATACAATACAGCACTTGAGAATGTTACTGCACACATGAACCCGTCGCTGTCATATAGTGCTAATGTAAAGCCTAACTCTACTATAATACCTGTGACAGCTCAAGTATATTATATACCACCTAACAATGGTAGCAAGGTTATTGTACGTTGTTTAATTGACAACGGGTCCCAAAATCATTTGACAACAGTGGAGTGCTGCAAAAAACTAAATTTACCTATTACTCCTTTAAATAACTCTTATGTTAAAGGAGTCGGCTCTACGTCACGGCCAATACACAGCTATGTTAATATTATGTTAAGATCCTAACAACAAGTATAACATTCAAGCACTCGTTGTTGACTGCATAACTGACCAGTTACCATCACATTTCATTGAGCAATGTGACATGGCTTATTTGGATAATTTACCTTTAGCAGATCTGACCTGGAACATTCCAGGCAATATTGATCTTGTACTGGGTGCTCAAATTTTCTCACATATCTATCTTGGGAACAAGGTTCATTCAGGCACTTGTGCACCACCTGCAGTTTTGACTGCCTTTGGGTATTTGCTGATGGGAGATTACCCTAGCGCTAACCCTCAGTCTTCTTTTACTGCTTTGGCGCTCAACGATTTAATGCAGAAGTTCCGGCAGTTAGAAGAAGTTACACAAAAGGAAGTCCTGAGTCTTGAGGACGCAGAATGTGAAAATTTGTATATTTCATCTGTGACTCAAGACGATATGAGAAGATATTCTGTGGACGTACCCTATTGCAAGAATCCAAGTGAATTTTGTAATTCATACACGGCTGCTAAGCGGAGATTGCTGGCTCTGGAAAAAAAGTTTCGACAAGTACCTACACTTAGAAAAAATCATAATAAAGTAATTGAGGAATATATTGCATATGGTTTCTTGTATGTAATTCCTGATTCAGATGTCAGAGAGGAAGGATATATAATTCCCCATCATGCTGTGGTAAGGTCAGACAAGCCCTTACCTCGTATCGTCCTAGACACAAGTGCTAAAGCCCATACTGGTCTGTCACTGGATGATGTTTTACATGCAGGCCCAAATCTGCAAGCTGACCTATTTCTGGCTGATCTAAAACAAATGTATTTGCAGATTGGTGTATCTGTTGACCATCGCAAGTTTATAAAAATATTATTCAGGTTCAATGAGATTGAACTAGTTCGTAACTTTCAATTTAACCGAGTACCTTTCGGGTTGATGTTGACCCCTCTCCAGTACTTACCTGCGACTGATTTGTCACAAGAAATAATTAGCCTTGTACATTGCAAGAAGTTACTGGACAGCATGGTGCAGTTGTTCTGGAAGAAATGGCGCTTGGATTACTTGAACACATTGCAAGCTTAGCAAAAGTGGTCAACCCCAGATAATCCAGTGACGGTCGGTCCAGTAGTACTAGTAGAGCAGGATGACTCTCCTCTATTGAATTGGCCTTTCGGGGTAATAATCGATGTTTTCCCTGGTTCTGACAAAGTTATTCGTGTGGCGATGGTAAAGACTAAATATGGGACCTTTAAACGCCCAATTGTAAAACTTTACCCTATCCCCTCCCAATAATTAACAGTTACAGTTCATTTTATCGTGTCAGTTAGATTATTATTAGTTTGTAAGTTTAGTTAATTTTCAAATATCAACAGTCTCTGTTAACTTGAAACAGGTTTGTTCTTCTTTTTTAGTCTATTCATAGGTAGTTTTCGTCAGTTTTAATCACTTTGTACTTGTTGGTTGTACAATTTAATCCACGATTTAATCAGTAATACATAATGGAGAGTAGCATGTTACCATAAGAATTTATTTCCTTATTGAAAGTGCTACGAACTTCCAAGGTATGGTTAGGCGCGTGCATTGAAAATTAATTTATAATATCAATTGGTGATCAATAGACTATGAATACGAATTTGGTATTATCTGATTCCGCTTTCATACTCTTTGGAACCTAGGTACTACAGAAGCGCGCCAAGAGATGGCGTTACGATGCAGTTCCCGAAATAAGAGCTGCGCTCTAATTGGTCGACGGCTGGGACTTGCCCTTGGAATTCATGATGGCGGTCTCTCGATATCCGTCGTCGTCCTTCTAACATTCCTACTTGTTAATCAAAAAGTATGGTTAATAAAATTTTCCAATAATTTTATGGGCCGATTAAAATTTTGATCATCAATTCAAAAATACAAAAAGGATATTCCATAGATTTTAGTTGATTTTAAAAAACTAGGCCTCTAGGCTACCCAAAACATAAAAAAGTGGTACTTAAGGTGATCTGTGACTGCCAGCTTAGCCCCGAACGCAACTAGATGGAGCCACTGCTGCAAATATTAGGTTTTATTTTTTAATGCAATAAGTACCGACTATATACTCGTATGTGCAAAAAGTTGATTCTCGTAAATTTCATCGTGCAACTTCAACGCCTAACAACAATTTCGATAAGAAAAATATCTCCATACCTATGTCCACTAAAATCAATTACTCTCGTCAGTCCGTGTTTACATGAGTACGATCACTCACACATGCACACAAAGCACAACCGTACAGTTTTGACCGCACGCCCACAATCGTAATATTGAACCAAAAATTGCTAACAAAAATAGTACTTTCAGTACATTAACTGTATTTTTGTAATAATTAGCGAAGAATTTAACTAAAAATAGCAGTATTCGTTCGTTTTTCAACAGAATTTTATGTCCCGCGTAAGAATGCAAGTCATTTTGAATTTTTGTATGGAAAACGGATCACCTTAATAGGGTAGGTATGTGTCGCTGAAATTGGCGTTTAAAAGTTAAGAGGGATAAAACCCTGAATGTTAATTTAGGCTCCAAATAAATGATTTGCCTACTTTGCGGATTCGTATTGCAAATTATGATGGTGGCAGGGCTTCTGTACAAAGTCCGTCTGAAAAAGTCCCGCCTTTTGCCTGTTTCTGTCATAAAGCAGCAGTGTTTGTACAATTGCGATTCGGTACAAGCTTTATGAGAGCTAGTAAAATTTCTGGCACATGAGCGATTCTATTTTATTTCTTAGGGTGGGCTTTCAGAATTTGGTTGTTTTTTCCGTAAGAGGTACTACTTGATAGGGAATTTTGAAAGTATTTTGGAACTTAAAATGGTATTTTTCCCCGGATTCAGGTTTCGCCTCAGTTGAGCCATGTGCCTGAAATCATCTGCCATACATTAATGGCATAAAATTATCTTTAAAATAAAATAAAAAACGAGTCCATCAAGATTATTTTTACGTTTTTTATCTAATTTTATAATATCTCTAAAAAAACACCGTATGAAAGCCTGCCACTTTCCCTTTCTTCGCTATCTTCCTTCATCCACCTAGAAGTTTGCTCCATTTATTCTATTGTGAAGTTGAAGGGCCTCGTAAGTTGCCGGGCAGTAACAAGCGGTTCATTTCAAGGTTAATCCGCTTTTGTAGGACAAACTCGCGACATTGCGCACGTAGGGCTTCCACGCACAACGTCAAGCATTAAATCTGTGGTCCATCTTCTCTCACCTTGAACCAGACGTAGTTACAAGACTGTGGTGATAAGGGTTAAAGCTCCACTACACTACTCGCGAAGTTGCTTCGTCGAAGTAATGAAGTAAACCGAGTAGTGTGGGAAGATGCTTCGTGTTCGAACTTCGAAACGCTTCGAGTCCTTTGACTCGGGCGCAAAAACCGACAACGATCGGAAATCACCCGAGGCGAGGCAAGGTTGCCCGAAGCGAACCGAAGCGCCTCTTCACACTATCTTATTTGATTAACTTCAGTCAACTTCGCGAGTAGTGTAGTGGACCCTACTATGTTCAAGTAAAATAAGCCGTTCGGCAGTCGATCTATTCTCGTGCTGCAGGAGTCCAAGATAAACTTTGGTCATATTAGGCCTAACCGCTTAAAGGTCCACTACACTACTCGCGAAGTTAACCGAAGTTAATCGAATAGGATCGCTGGATAGTGTAAAGACCGAAGAGATTTGAACCTCGCTACGCTCGGGCGAGGTTAAAATCTCTTTGGTAAAGACCCACTTCGGTTCGCTTCGGGCAACCTCGCCTCGCCTCGGGTGACTTCCGATCGCAGAAAGGTAAAGGGGGGTGAAAAAAAAACGTAAATTACCGAGTTACAAAGTTCCATCATTATTTATTTATCTTTTTAGGATACTTCTAGGTATAAAAATAAAACTTATCTACTATCACAAATGTGTTTGACAATAATAGTGTAATGATGTGATGTATTTCTCGCAAACAATTTACCATCCTATTTTAAGTACAATTGTGTAAAAATACAATACTTATTTAAATCTGTAAGTACAAATCGAATCTAAATTCAAAATATATTGTATCACATATTACAATACAGATAATTTAATAACAAATTAAAGTGTTCTCATAATTAGTGGATAGGCAATTTGGCTCCACATTTGGTTTGGCAGTCGTCTACACCATCGTCATAATAGTCCTAACATCCATGGTGTCCCAAGAGATGTCACCTTGGTTGGTTTTTAACGGAGCAAACCGTAGGTAGGTATACAGGGTGTTAATTTAATTGCGTGCCATAGCTTAGGGGGTGTTTCAGTAGCGATAAAGGAATACAAAAAAATATTTAAAAAAAATCCTACCTAAAAAAAAAACTCCATTGAAACTAAAGGACCGATCACACCTGACTGAATTCACACACTAAGTCAGTTAGTCTCCTACGTAGGAAAGGAAGGTAGAAAGATGGAACTTAGTAAGTCACTAACTGAGTAAGCCGCATAGTAAGCAACGCAGAAAGGAACTTTAGTGAAGGGCCAATACGAATAGAACACCTCATCGTACGGAAAATATTAATAAGGGCTAATTTATGTTGTATAGAAAAACACTAGAATAACTACAAAAAAAACCACAGAATTACCGGTATACTAAAAAACAAACAAGGAATTAAAATTAGGTTGCACCAGTCAAGTAAACACAAAGAATTTGAGTGCTTAATTCATTATTTTAGTTAGAATAAATTTTTCATTCAAAATCGTACGAAAAGCGAATAATGATTCCAATGAAAAATAACAATTGAATGATAAAAGATTATTTGGATAGTACTAAGTAGTACATTCGAATATTTCGATTGTTGCTTCTTGAAATAATTGTACATCACTATTAAGGAACATCAACATAGTAGGGATCATAGTCAGTTCACTAGTTGTGCTATACGTTAGTATACCTACCTCTATATTTTATGTGCTGGTACACTTTATAGCGCGACTGATATGTTCAGATACTTTGTATAAAGGCTTCTATGAGTATTTTTAATGACCTTAAAATAAATTGAAAAGCAAGCTAAAAACTCGTTTATACTTTTATATTTAGTAGTAAAAGTAGTTTTAGAATACGATTGTCTTACTTTATTGCAATTGAAATAATTATAATATTATTATTATTGTAAAGGGGGCCCAAATGGGTAGGTCAAAGTTTTTAATTGTCAGTACTAAGTCAAGTTAGGTATCATATGAAAGTGCTTCACTTGTACATTCCAAAATAGTTCTTTATATTTTTAACGACTCTTAGTTTTCAAGTTATGATGAAAAAAGTTTAAAAAAATTACCCCTTCCTTATCCCCGAAGTTTTCCGAAGAAAAAATCTGAATTAATTAAAGTCCATAGAGGAATTTTGTATTTCTGTGTGCAATAAAGAGTATTGTATTGTATTGTTTATGTGAATAATTCAGAAAAAAAACAATCTCTCTAAGTAGCACAGTTTTTTGGAAATTTGCAACAAATCTTTACAAACAAATTTAGTTTTGCGGTCCTTACAATGGACCTTATTGCTTCTAAAAATACTATAGGTAGGTATATCGGAACCCTCGATGCGCGAGTCCGACTCGCACTTTAACATTTTTTTTGTTGTGTATAGATGTATGTATGGTGAAAATCGTTAATTTTTCATGGTATGAGTCCATTGATGAAGTTTTCAGGAGATTGTTTGACACCTTGTACTTGTCCGTAATTTTGTTAGACTTCCTTAAAAGAGATACTTTGTAATCCTGACAAAATTTTCAATTCATGTCTAAATCAGTTGTCCCTTTCATAAAAAAATTTATAGGATCAAAACTGTTTAGTTTTCGCGTCGAGTCGGAAGCAACAGTAGTGTGCGTATGATCTAAGACACACATGCGCGCAGTCCACGCGGAGTCGTAGTGCGTCATTTCACCCGAGACGCGTTCTCGCCCGCTCGGAGGAAACGACACCTTTTAAAAAACTGTGTTTTGAATGGAACTTTTTTCTCTCAAGGTATTTTTAATGAACTCTACTAATATAGCTCAGCGCAACGATTGTATAACGGAGGGTTACTCGAGGGGAAGCGAGGGGCGACAGGGAACAGCTCTTCAAGTTTGTGTACTCAACAGCACGTCAGTAGAAACACTTTAGCCTTACTCGTAATGACATGGTGGTAGAAACTAAAATCACTCATCATCCGCTCATCATCATTCATCCACTCATCCACGCATCACTCATCATCCACTTATCATCATTCATTCACTGATCAACTATCATCCGCGCATCACTCATTATCATTGATCCACTCATCAACTATCATCCGCGCATCACTTATCATCCGCTCATCATCATTCATCCACTGATCAACTATCATCCGCGCATCACTTATCATCCGAAAATCACTCATCATCCGCTCATCATCATAATTCATCCACTCAACCACACATCACTCATCATCCACTGATCAACTATCATACGCGCATCACTTATCATCCGAAAATCACTCATCATCCGCTCCTCATCATCATCATTCATCCACTCATTAACTATCATCCGCGCATCACTCATCATCATTGATCCACTCATCAACTATCATCCACGCATCACTCATCATCCGCTCATCATCATTCATCCACTGATCAACTATCATCCGCGCATCACTTATCATCCGAAAATCACTCATCATCCGCTCATCATCATCACTCATCCACGCATCACTCATCATCCGCTCATCATCGTTCATCCACTCATTAACTAAAATCCGCGCATCACTCATCATCCACTTATCATCATTCATCCACTGATCAACTATCATCCGCGCATCACTCATCATCATTGATCCACTCATCAACTATAATCCGAGTATCACTCATCATCCTTTCATCATCATCATTCATCCAGTCATCAACTATCATCCTGCCTAAGTTTGGCGCCGTTTGCTTTAAAAAAAATAATCCATTTAAATCCGTGCCATCGCTGTACATTTCGTTGATTTTGTGATCGAAAGATCGAAGGACACATACTAACGACCAAAAGGCAGTCTTATTTCGGAAAGCCATGCCATGGAAATCCGTCTAAAGAGGAAAATCTAACAGACCTGACGAAATAATGTAGCCTGTTTCCTGCCTACGTTTGGCGCGTATTGCTTCTTTAAAAAAAGTAATCTATTTAAGTCCGTGCCATTGTTGTACATTTCGTTGTTTTTGTGATCGAAATATCAAAGGACACATACTAACGATCAAAAGGCAGTCTTATTTCGGAAAGCCATGCCATGGAAATCCGTCTCAAGAGGAAAATCTAACAGACCTGACGAAATAATGTAGCCTGTTTCCTGCCTAAGTTTGGCGCCGTTTGCTTCTTTTAAAAAAGTAATCCATTTAAATCCGTGCCATCGTTGTACATTTCGTTATTTTTGTGATCGAAAGATCAAAGGACACATACTAACGATCAAAAGGCAGTCTTATTTCGGAAAGCCATGCCATGGAAATCCGTCTCAAGAGGAAAATCTAACAGACCTGACGAAATAATGTAGCCTGTTTCCTGCCTAAGTTTGGCGCCGTTTGCTTCTTTTAAAAAAGTAATCCATTTAAATCTGTGCCATCGTTGTACATTTCGTTGTTTTTGTGATCAAAAGATCAAAGGATACATACTAACGATCAAAAGGCAGTCTTATTTCGGAAAGCCATGCCATGGAAATCCGTCTCAAGAGGAAAATCTAACAGACCAGACGAAATAATGTAGCATGTTTCCTGCCTAAGTTTGGCGCCGTTTGATCCTTTTAAAAAAGTAATCCATTTAAATCCGTGCCATCGTTGTACATTTCATTGTTTTTGTGATCGAAAGATCAAAGGACACACACTAACAATCAAAAGGCAGTTGTATTTCGGAAAGCCATGCCATGGAAATCCGTCTCAAGAGGAAAATCTAACAGACCAGACGAAATAATGTAGCATGTTTCCTGCCTAAGTTTGGCGCCGTTTGCTTCTTTTAAAAAAGTAATCCATTTAAATCCGTGCCATCGTTGTACATTTCGTTGTTTTTGTGATCGAAAGATTAAAGGACACACACTAACAATCAAAAGGCAGTTTTATTTCGGAAAGCCATGCCATGGAAATCCGTCTCAAGAGGAAAATCTAACAGACCTGACGAAATAATGTAGCCTTTTTCCTGCCTAAGTTTGGCGCCGTTTGCTTCTTTTAAAAAAGTAATCCATTTAAATCCGTGTCATCGTTGTACATTTTTGTGATCGAAAGATCAAAGGACACATACTAACGATCAAAAGGTAGTCTTATTTCGAAAATCCATGCCATGGAAATCCGTCTCAAGAGGAAAATCTAACAGATCTGACGAAATAATGTAGCAAGCAGCACGTTCAAGTTTCCGATCATCGACCCTAAACAGCTATACCTATTCCGACCACTGCCGATTACATATCATCTACCGGTCACCCATCATCTACCATTGACTCGTCTTCCGCCGGTCACCCATCAATATCATCCACCGGTCACCCATCTTCGTCCGGACATCAATCACGTACCGAAAATCTATTACTCTGATAACCCTTCTGACCCATCATCTACCTATCTTCCTCCGCCTACACTTCATCACCAGTCACCCATCACAAAACAAAACTACCTAGGTATGGTATATAAGTAGGTACTTACTTGGTTAAAGGAATAGATATTTTTTGAATTTTTGACGGGATACATAATATTTATCTTTGCGCTTCCCCATTTCTCTAAAACAAACACTTTATAAATACAAGGAAAGAAATATCTTACTTTAGAAAATAGTAAAAAACAAAGTTACCTTGTTACACTATGAAAGCAGAGAATGTGTATACGTTGAAACGCGATCCATAATTTTGGCGCGTCGCGGTGCAAACTGACGTGGTCTCACTTCGAGCTCTTGTGAGTATCGGCCGCGTGTCAGAGCTATTTATTAGACTTCGCGCGGTCATACTAAAAATGAATGGCGTAATCGTAATGGTTTTAAAAAAATCATATTAAATATGTAAGCAATATTAAACCGTGATTGCCGTTTTGGTAGTTTTTACGTGGTGTTTTTACAGTAACAAAATGCTGAAGTCAATTCTTTTTATCTAGAAGTTTATTGATCTTATTTGGATTTTTTTTCTGTATGTAAGTTTATTTATTGTTTGCCATAGTTTCTCATTATCTTTTGGATATGGTTTTAAAAGACCTCGACTAACAATGAATACTTTCGGGCGAAATGCCCAACCGGGCGAACTCGCCTCGGAGGAAATGACCACCAAAAAATTACATCGGAACATAGTAAGCCACTTAGTTAGGAGGTTTAGTGATGGGCAAATGCGAATGATTGACTCGAATCGAACAACTTGTCGAACAAAAAATAATGGCCTAACTGATGGTATACTTTTTTACTTAAAACAAGCGCTCCTACCAGAAAAACAATTAAAGACCGCTATATTCAAAACTAACAGTGTTGCACTAGTCAAGTATTCTACACTCCGTCGCGCTTTAACTGGCGATTGATTGAGTACCTAACCAAACCGTAAATTTTGAAAATTATTGAATCAGTGTTGCTGCGATAACGAGATCGATGGTTGAATTTTAAAAATACAGTTACTCTACCGAATATTCCTATAGAAAATATCGAGAATATCGAATTCTTAAAAGTACCGGTAATAATCGATACTAAATAACCGACCAAGTTCGTACTTCGTGTCAAGCCACGCGCAGTGTAGAGTTAAGGAATGATCACACATAGCTGAATTCAAAGACTAATTCGGCATACATTGCTCGTTGAAGTAAGGATATTTCAATTAACATAACCAAGCCTCCCAGCAATGTATGCTGAATTAGTCTTTGAATTCAGCTAGGTGTGATCACTCCTTTACCTAGTTCTTTTTACGATTTTTTTTGTCGCAAAGCAGGTTTATTAACTCTACTGAACAGTCGTATAGAAAATATCTGAACCTTTCAAGTATCGATGGTAATCTATAGTGAATTTTTAATTTTTTTTTTTAGTACTTGTTATTACACCATGAATAATAATTATTTTTTATCGACAATTGTTCATCATCATTCGCAAAATTTACCCATCACTAAACTTCCTAAGTTCTTTACTTGAAGGGAGTAAGGAGGTTTAGTGATGTCCGATTGCGAATGATTAATTTTAATTTAATTCCGTGTTCGCATCGAAATTAAATTGACCAATACATGGTCTAAGGGACTGGTTTCCGAAAACTGAAAGGGCGTGGTCAGTCAAGGTGACTGAATAATTTTCAGTAAATAAAACTTTCAGAAAATATTAAAATAATCCTCTTTTCCACAAAAAAGCCACGATCACACCTAGCTGAATTCAAAGACTAATTCGGGATACATTGCTCGTTGAAGTAAGGATATTGCAATAACACAACCAAGCCTCCCAGCAATGTATCCGTCAGTCTTTGTATCCAGCTAGATGTGATCGTGGCTAAACTGTTCATTTGCAATTTTATATGAAGAGTATTGAAGAGGCTGATAGTTTTATTTACTGAAAGTTGTTCAGTTACGGTGAATGACTATGTGCACCTGCAAGACTAGAAAAAGAGAAAAAATGTATCCACTTCATTTACCACAGCCATTGTTTTTGTTTGATCATAAATACTCTCATTCATAAGATTTGGCACGGCAATGTTCAGGTCTCATTTGTCCATTTAAGGTAAATAAAAATAAAAACATCACGGAAATGTATTGTCAGCCTATTAAAGCCACGATCACATCTAGCTGGATTCAAAGACTAATTCGGCATATATTGCTGGGAGGCTTGGTTATGTTATTGCATTAACCTTACTTCAACGAGCAATGTATGCCGAATTGGTCTTTGAATCCAGCTAGCTGTGATCACTCCTTGACTCAACCGAACAGTCGTATACAATTTTTTTATAGTGAATTTTTTAAGTTTATTATTAGTACTTATTATTAAACCAAGATAATGCTTTATTTTTATTTTGCATGGACAAGTTGTTCGATTCGAATTAATCATTCGCAAAATTTTCACATCACTAAACCTTCTAACTCCTAAGGGACTTAGCATGTTTAGTGATGTCCAAGTGCGAATGATTAATTCAACTTATCGAACAAAAAATATACTCATATTAAAAAAAACGGTCAAGTGCGAGGCAGACTCTCGCTTCGAGGGATTCGATATTCCTGTAGTATTTTTAAAAGCAATAAAAGCCCATCTTTAAGACCGCAAATAAGTTTGTCTGTAATTTTTTCTTCTTTCAATTATCGGTTGTATTTGTCTTGAGGTTGTATCAGCCATTTTTTAACAATCGATAGCATTTTATTGTACACTAATTATTTTCGATAAGGCTATTCAACAGAGTTACTGTATTTCAAGATTAACTACCGACAGCGAAACTATCGCTATCGGAACATCACTATTCAGCAACTGTATTAGTAGGCACTTTTTCTACTTAGCTTCCTAGCTAGAACTCTGAATTCACAAACGTCTTTTTCAACGTAGCCGCCTAGGTAGATTTCTTATTCAGTCGTCAAATTCAAGCAGGTGTAATCGCGGCTTAAACTAACGCGGAGCACCGCGCTATCACCGAGCCAGTGCGCGAGAATCAGTGGATAAGGTAGGCATATACATAACTGAAACTCTTCCGCGCGCTTTTGATAGCGCGGTGCTCCGGGTCATTGCCCTCCGCGTTAGTTTATTTATTTATTTAAGCATAGGGAAACATACAGCTATAATAAATACATAAAAATTAATGTTACAGGTAATCACATAGTTTAGTTTCAATGGAGTTTTTTTAAGTAGGAATTTTTAAATACTTTTTTTAGGTTTCCTTATCGTTACTGAACCACCCCCTAAGCTATGGCACGCAATCAAATTAACAACCTATATACAACGTATTAATGGAATAAGCGAAACCCTCAAACACCCCAACTGTTTTTTATTAAAAAAAATCCATTCCCGTAAAAAAAATCTTTAAAAAAGTTTTTTTTATCTAGGTATTGTTATTTTAAAGTTTCATCCCTGTTCTAGTTTCATTGTTGTTCTAGTCCGCGCACTTCGCGCGCGCACGCCACGCATACTTCCCTCCCCTCCTCGCAGCTAATGAACCGCGCGGGGCGCCGCCGCGCCGCCAGCGCGCGTATCAGAAGTATTTAGAATAGAAGCATCAAAAATTTAAATGATAAAAATAAAAATAGAATTACCCCTATCAAAAACCCGTGAAATTGATTCTACTCTCGATTCTGAACAAACTATTTTCTCAGTTTGTATACGAACTATAGTTTTGAGCGTGTATTTTGCAGTTTTAAATCTGAATGGTTAACAACCAAGCTGATCTCTGTTGGGGCTTGGTTAGCCAGCTGTGTAGCAGGCATTTACCGATACTTATTTCTCGGTTTGATACGATAGCTAAAGGGCCGATCACACCTGACTGAATTCACACACTAAGTCAGTTAGTCTCCTACGTAGGAAAGGAAGGTAGAAAGATGGAACTAAGTAAGTCACTAACTGAGTAAGCCGCATAGTAAGCAACGCAGTAAGGAACTTTAGTGAAGGGCCAATACGAATAGAACACCTCATCGTACGGAAAATATTAATAAGGGCTAATTTATGTTGTATAGAAAAACACTAGAATAACTACAAAAAAATAAACAACAGAATTACCGGTATACTAAAAAACAAACAAGGAAATAAAATAAGATTGCACTAGTCAAGTAAACATAAAGAATTTAAGTGCTTTATTCATTCTTTTAGTTAGAATAAATGTATTGTCAGCCTATTAAAGCCACGATCACATCTCCTAGCTGGATTCAAAGACTAATTCGGCATACATTGCTAGGAGGCTTGGTTATGTTATTGCATTATCCTTACCTCAACGAGCAATGTATGCCGAATTAGTCTTTGAATTCAGCTAGCTGTGATCGCTCCTTAACTCAACCGAACAGTCGTATACAAATTTTTTATAGTGTATTATTTTAAGTTTATTATTAGTACTTATTATTAAACCAAGATTATGCTTTATTTTTATTTTTCATGGACAAGTTGTTCGATTCGAATTAATCATTCGCAAAATTTTCACATCACTAAACCTTCTAACTCCTTTACTTGAAGGGACTTAGCAAGTTTAGTGATGTCCAAGTGCGAATGATTAATTCAACTTATCGATCAAAAAATATACTTATATTAAAAAACGGTCAAGTGCGAGGCAGACTCTCGCGTCGAGGGATTCGATATTCCTGTAGTATTTTTAAAAGCAATAAAGCCCATCTTTAAGACCGCAAATAAGTTTGTCTGTAATTTTTTCTTCTTTTAATTATCGGTTGTATTTGTCTTGTGGTTGTATCAGCTTATTTTTAACAATCGATAGTATTTTATTGTACAATAATTATTTTCGATAAGGCTATTCAACAGAGTTACTGTATTTCAAGATCAACTACCGACAGAGAAACTATCGCTATCAGAACATCACTATTCAGCAACTGTATTAGTAGGCACTTTTTCTACTTAGCTTCCTAGCTAGAACTCTGAATTCACAAACGTCTTTTTCTACGTAGCCTCCTAGGTAGATTTCTTATTCAGTCGTCAAATTCAAGCAGGTGTAATCGCGGCTTAAGGGCCGATCACACCTGACTGAATTCACACACTAAGTCAGTTAGTCTCCTACGTAGGAAAGGAAGGTAGAAAGATGGAACTAAGTAAGTCACTAACTGAGTAAGCCGCATAGTAAGCAACGCAGTAAGGAACTTTAGTGAAGGGCCAATACGAATAGAACACCTCATCGTACGGAAAATATTAATAAGGGCTAATTTATGTTGTATAGAAAAACACTAGAATAACTACAAAAAAAAACAGAATTACCGGTATACTAAAAAACAAACAAGGAAATAAAATTAGGTTGCACCAGTTAAGTAAACATAAAGAATTTAAGTGCTTTATTCATTCTTTTAGTTAGAATACCTAAATTTTTCATTCAAAACCGTTATTTCAGTAAATAAAACTTTCAGAAAATATTAAAAAATCTCTTTTAGAGATAAGCCCGCCTTTGTGTATGTCCTTTAGTTATAGTCTTTTCTGTCAAATTTTTGTGCAATAAAGAATATATACAGGGTGTTAATTTGATTGCGTGCCATAGCTTAGGGGGTGGTACAGTAACGATAAAGGAACTCAAAAAAATTATAAAAAAAAATCCTACTTAAAAAAAATTTAAACTCCATTGAAACTAAACTAACGCGGAGGGCAATGACCCGGAGCACCGCGCTATCAAAAGCGCTCGAAAGAGTTTCAGTTACGTATATGCCTACCTTATCCACTGATTCTCGCGCGCTGGCTTAGTGATAGCGCGGTGCTCCGCGTTAGTTAAGTTTCGATGGAGTTTTAGTTTTTTTTTTCAGTGGGATTTTTTTAAATATTTTTTATGTGTTCCTTTATCGTAACTGAAGCACCCCTTAAGCTATGGCACGCAATTAAATTAACACCCTGTATATATAAAATAATCCTTTTTTCCACAAAAAAGCCACGATCACACCTAGCTGAATTCAAAGACTAATTCGGCATACATTGCTTGTTTAAGTAAGGATATTGCAATAACATAACCAAGCCTCCCAGCAATGTATGCCGAATTAGTCTTTAGATGTGATCGTGGCTAAACTGTCCATTTGCAATTTTATATGAAGAGGCTGATAGTTTTATTCACTGAAAGTTGTTCAGTTACGGCGAATGATCATGCCTTTTCAGTTTTCGGAAAGCAGACCCTGACACGTTTCATCTACGGCCATCACTATGTGCACCTGCTAGACTAGAAAAAGAGAAAAAAATTATCCACTTCCTTTACCACAGCCATTTTTTTTGTTTGATCAGAAATACGCTCATTCATAAGATTTGGCACGGCAATGTTCAGGTCTCATTTGTCCATTTAAGCTAAATAAAAATAAAAACATCACGGAAATGTATTGTCAGCCTATTAAAGCCACGATCACATCTAGCTGGATTCAAAGACTAATTCGGCATACATTGCTGGGAGGTTTGGTTATGTTATTGCATTATCCTTACTTCAACGAGCAATGTATGCCGAATTAGTCTTTGAATTCAGCTAGCTGTGATCACTCCTTAACTCAACCGAACAGTCGTATACAATTTTTTTTATAGTGAATTTTTTTAAGTTTATTATTAGTACTTATTATTAAACCAAGATTATGCTTTATTTTTATTTTTCATGGACAAGTTGTTCGATTCGAATTAATCATTCGCAAAATTTTCCCATCACTAAACCTTCTAATTCCTTTACTTGAAGGGACTTAGCAAGTTTAGTGATGTCCAAGTGCGAATGATTAATTCAACTTATCGAACAAAAAATATACTCATATTAAAAAAACGGTCAAGTGCGAGGCAGACTCTCGCGTCGAGGGATTCGATACTCCTGTAGTATTTTTAAAAGCAATAAAGCCCATCTTTAAGACCGCAAATAAGTTTCTGTATTTTTTTCTTCTTTTAATTATCGGTTGTATTTGTCTTGAGGTTGTATCAGCTTATTTTTAACAATCGATAGTATTTTATTGTACAATAATTATTTTCGATAAGGCTATTCAACAGAGTTACTGTATTTCAAGATCAACTACCGACAGTGAAACTATCGCTATCGGAACATCACTATTCAGCAACTGTATTAGTAGGCACTTTTTCTACTTAGCTTCCTAGCTAGAACTCTGAACTCACAAACGTCTTTTTCTACGTAGCCTCCTAGGTAGATTTCTTATTCAGTCGTCAAATTCAAGCAGGTGTAATCGCGGCTTAAGGCCCATTTCAGTGCGACGCGGGCCGTCGGCGCGAATGTCCGTGACGGACCATTAAATGTCTGAAGCTTATACAGTCCGCTAATCCAATGCCGTCTCCAAAAAGTTTATATCTAGCTTCATATTAGAATATACAAATTAACTCGATAAAATAGTTTAAATTTTAACAAATTATCTTTCCACATTCTGTACATTATTAAAATCTATAAATTTTTAGAGTATTAGCTGGCAACATTGCTAGAAGATATCGGACATCTCTCACTGATTGGACTATTGCTAAAAATGTTGCCAACGTACGCACACTCCTGCTGACTCAGCACGAGCCCCTACATAACAATATATCGAAAGCCAAATGTAATTTTTTGACTTCTTCTTCTTTCGTGTCGCCAAGAACACGGGCTAAATCTTACTTGCCCAGAAAGCGGCTAACGTGGTAGCCCTCTGGTTACCGTCAAGTAAGTCCTCACGCGAGCAGGTCGGGCACGCGGGACAATTAGTGAGGTGTGCCATGGTTTGCAGGAGTTCTCCACATTCACAGCTGGCGTCTGCGCTACTTAGGAACCCCCACCGGTATAGGTTATCCTTGCTTCGGCCAACCTGGGTCCTCACAATATATACATTTTTTGACTTATAATGTATGAAGCAAACGTAAATTTTCTCGCGCGTGCGAGTGAATGAAAGGCGCTTCGTGCTGAGTCAGCTGAACTAATTCTGAAAATAAGTAAGTACACTCTAAGCAGTCTTAACAACATTAATAAGCTCTTGGTTTGGAGGTATCCAGCCTCCAAAAGCCTTTTCAAATTCCTTTGCAACAGCTATTGTTAAATGATCATTGCATTTGTTGCCAACTATTTGAATTCCTACTGGCAAGCCTTTACTTGTGAGACCTATAGGGCATGCGGTGACAGGGAGGCCTAACGCGTTAAAGATAGTCAAGTAACCGCAGTTTAGAAATCGGTAGTATACTCGATAGTGCAAATGTGCTGGGTAGGGGTACGTTGGGTAAAATAATACGGCGTCGTCTGATAGGGCTTTCTGAAACAAAGAAAACAATACTTTTATTGGCTAATTTGATTATCTTTCTGCTAGTTGCTGGAAGCTCCTTAAAACCCTTCTATCTAAATCTATTGCTAACACTTTATGTCATATTGATAGAACGATAACTACGCTTCAAACTTGACCCCACGAAATAGTTACCTAAGTAGGCGGAGCTAAAATAGTTACCTCTCAACTACCCACTAGCTGACATTGCAGCACGCGCGCGAACCAATCCCTGCTCTCGTTCTGAATTTGAACCAATTGATTCGTATTTTGAATTATACATCCTTTTGGTTTCAAGTAGGGCCACTTTTTGTGTGGAATTTGTTCTGATTTAGAGTTCCATAGTATTGTAGTTCGCTGGATTTAACGAGTTTTAACTGTAAAGATGCTTTTTGCAACTAGTGGTGGTTAGGATCTTTAAAATACTTACAAGAAAGGAACACAAAATATATTTCTACTAAAACCATACTACACTAAACATTTTCTATAAAAAGAAAACTGTACCGATTTTATTTATAATTTTTTTTCTTTTATCCTAGCACGTAACATAGAAGTTCGGAAATACCACTGGATTTACAATGAAGTTTAAATACTGGCAACATTGATGAATTTCAATCTCTGTTTTATCCTAGCACGTAACAGAGAAGTTCGGATATACCACCGGATTTACAATGAAGTTTAAATACTGGCAACATTGATGAATTTCAATCTCTGTTTTATCCTAGCACGTAACAGAGAAGTTCGGAAATACTACCGGATTTACAATGAAGTTTAAATACTGGCAACATTGATGAATTTCAATCTCTGTAACCTAACCGTCGTCGCCTGGACGCCACGGTGCCAGCCGCAACTAAGGGCGACTAAGGGTTAATGAACCCGAGGATGGGCAGCAGCATCCTTCTTTGTATAGTATCATCCTAAATTCTGCGATCACAAAAAACCGCGGTCCATGGTGCCAGCCGTAACGCTAACAAGCGACTGACTGTGTACGACCGAGTGCCTATGGTACTTCCCCTCCACATTGTTTCAGCAAAAGCTGGAATTTTGGAGGGAGCTCCCTGTCCTGTAGTAGACGTTTCATGGGATGTTATGATGAATCTTACTTGACGCGAATTCATTCAAGTTTTCTTTTGTTTTAAAGAATGAATTAACTCTTAAGACAGAACGAACAACCAAGTGAACAAACATATTTTAAAATCTTACCTGGAAGTCCTCTTTAATCTGCTCAAACATCTTAAATAACTTCTCATAGTAACTTTTCGGTAATGCGTCGAAGAATTTCTGTAGGGGCCCGTAGCAAACACTGGTAAAACTATGCGTGGACAACCCGAACATTTTCTTCAACACCTCCGGCCACACCGACACCCACTGGTCTCGTTTCTCTGGGTCTGTGTAGATGTTGAACACGTGTCTTATGTTCATTAAGACTCGCACACTGATCTCCCAAATATGTTCGATGTTTTCGATTTTTAACTGGAAGGAAGTACATGACAAGAAATTAATACTTAGATGACAAGTTAGCAGAGAATGTTTGCAATAAAAGTGGGATTTTAAGTCTTTTCTACAAAATAGTAGCGGATTCAGATTCAGATAATTTTTATTCAATGTATATTCTTTACAGTCATACATAATACAATGCAAATAAAGCGAGTCTACACTGTTTCGGATCGTGCTATGGCAGCGTAAAAGAAACGGCAAGAAACCGCTGCAGCACGGCCTAAGTACACCCAACAGCACGTCAGTAGAAGCACTCTTGGACGTGGTAATAAAATTGAAAAAGTTTTTACCGATGACGTGCGGTTGACCGTACTTTAAATGCAGTTGAGCTTGTAGCTTTAATAATGTACTTAGTTGAGTTGGGTGAAATATGTAGCCTATCTGCCATGTCCACAAAGCATCTTTAAAGCTAAAGATTCTGTGAGTTGTTGTCACTTGTTTGTCATCAAAACAGAAAGTGACAGCAATACATTTAACAGAGATTTAGCTTTAAAGTTGCTTTCTGTGCATTAACTGTATCTTTGGATAATTAGCGAAAAATGTAACTAAAAAAAATTTTACCGCCGAAAAAACTGAAAAGCAAGAAATAATAAAAATAAATATTTAACCTTTATAACAAAGTTCTTAAACTAATGTAAGTATACCCGAGTTCGTAATTTTAAATCGGCGCCGCGCCGCCGCCGTTCGTCTTACGTAATTAATTTGCTTGTTTGGCGCCGACTCAAAATTTCTCGGGTATACTTTCATTAGTTTAAGAACTTTGTAATTAAGGTTAAATATTTTTTTTAGCGTTTGGCGGCGCTGAAGTCGCGATAACAACAACTGCTCTGATATTTTTAATTGCAAAAAAATTGTTTTACTACGAACTAAAGTTTAAAAAGTGCAAATACCAGTGTATAATCACACAATTCAACTGTGTAAACGTTTGTGATACATACAAAATACTGTGGACTAGTTAAATTAACAGTGAAATACGTGACGCATAACCGTCAGATATAAGTGACATTATTTAAACAATCAGTGCAAAACAGCAAGTTAAGACTTTATAATCACTTTTTCGAACAATTCTATAGAAGAAAAACTGAAACATATAAGTGGAAAATACAATTATTCGTGCATCCAGGTTAAATTATTCTCATATCGGACGGTCATCAACATTCTACTACCCACTTCATAATAAATATTAGTGATTGGATTCATAAATAATACGAAAGGAGACAAAGTGAGTGCTTTTTTGGAACTGGGCATGGTCTATTTTTCGATAATACATATTTAACTATTAGATGTATTTATTCTGAGATATTTTCTAAAGCAAATATCCTAAGAGAAATGCACTAACGCCATCTACACGACTCCTGTAAAACTAACGTCAAGATTCTCTCCAGCGATCAACGTACCTCTGCGTAGGTCAGGAAAGAACAATTAGAGGCCGCTAATTAGTATAGTTTTTTGCTAATCGTAAAAAGAGGGCGCTTTTTAAAAATTCCTGCGATTTAAAGACCAGAAATTAAAAAAAATCTTATGATGGAAGAAATGACTGCTATGCTGCGTAGTATCCAAAAAAGTACAGAAGACCAGAAAAAAGAGTTAAAAGAAATGGAAGAAAATATAACGAGAAAAATTAACGACAACATAAATACAAAATTCAACTTTGTAGAAACAAAAATAAGCGAATTAGAAGAACAGTTGAAGGACCAAGACAAGAGATTAGAAACTATGGAAAAGGAACTAAGAAAAAAGAATATCATCATCTTTGGCCTTGAAGAAGACGAACAAAACTACTCAGATTTGGAAGAAAACGTATTTGTGCTTTTTAACTCTATTATGAAAGTTAAATGCGACAAAAACGACATAGATTATTTGCGAAGACTCGGAAAAAAGAGCGATAAAATAAGACCAATCCTAATAACACTAACAACATTAAGAAAAAAGATTGAGATATTACGCAACAAAAGCTTCCTAAAGGATACTTCATACTACATAAAAGAAGATTTAACAAAAAAAGTTCAAGAAAATAGAAAGAAGTTGCAACCAGAATTACAAAAACTCAGAGAACAAGGAAAAAAAATTATATTTATACAGGACAATATAGTGATTCTGAATAAAAATGAAAAACCTGACGCTAAAAAGAGAACTCTATCTCTGTCTCCATAAGCAAACCTGTCAAACAACGCCACAAAAAACGTCAACCCAGCTGCGAAAAAAACTAAAGCAAACATTACTGATTTCCTTGTAAACAAAAACGTTACAACTCAAGTTTCGTCTGCTTCCAAAGCAAATATTGATAACTGCCAGTAGCAAACAGCGACCCCTCCAGCAAACCTACCACCCCCACAACGGCCCGTAGTCACCGCGGGGGTGGACGACTACAACCCTCCAACCACTCAAAACTGTCATCAGAACCTAGAACTAAACGAAAAGCACCAGAACTTAAAACTTAATATATGCACCTACAACGTGAGGTCTCTGCTGTCAAATGAAAGAATGCTAGAGCTCAAAGCAGCTCTATCTGATATAAAATATGACATTATAGGACTAGCTGAAGTCAGAAGACTTGGTCAAGAAATCATAGAAGATGAGGAACATATTTTCTGTTACATTGGCAAAACACAAGGTCTGTATGGAGTCGGTTTTCTGATTAAGAAAAAATATAGACAAAATATTGAAAGTTTTATCGGGATCTCCGAAAGAATCTGTATTCTGAAACTCAAATTCGACAAGATATGCTTCTCTCTCATACAAGTATATGCCCCTACAGAGAGAGCTGACAATGAAGAAATCGAAACTTTCTACGTCTCGCTTGCCGAAGCTCAACAAAAGGCCGGAAGACACATCATTCTAATGGGAGATTTTAATGCAAAAATAGGCGTATCAAAACTATCAGAACATCGCATTATGGGAAAATTTGGTTACGGCCAACGAAACACTAGAGGAGAGAGACTTGTCCAGCACATCCAAGAACACAACCTATTTATTATAAATTCAATGTTCAAGAAGAATAACAAGCAGTGGTGGACGTGGAAGTCACCAGATGGAAAAACGAAGAATGAAATTGATTATATTATATCAAATATGCCAAAACTATTTCAAAACATAGATTTCATAACTTCAACCTTTTCTACTGACCATAAACTACTAAGAGCCACAATAGTTCTGAAAGCCATGAAAAAGTCAAGAAAATCTTTTGGTACCGTTACAAACCTTAGCCTGAAGTCTAAAGAAGAACAAGAAATGTTCCTGAAAAGAATGGACAAAGAGATGTCCGATTTCATTGTCCACACGGATGAAAAAGCAGATCCTTACTATGAAAAACTAAAAACCAAACTGACAGACAGCATCTTGACTACAAAATCACACAAACCTCAACACAGAAAACAAATCATCACCGAAAACACAAAAGATCTCATGCGAAAACGGCATCAACTGCAAAACAGCAAACCTTTAAACAAAATACAAAAAAAGCAGTTAACAGCACTGTACAAAGAGACAAAAAAGAGCATTAGAAAAGATTATTGCGAACATAGACTACATATTATTGAGACACATTTAAGGTCTTCAGGTAGCGTAAAGAAAGCGAACAAACAACTTAACAAAAACAGAAACTGGATACCAAAACTAAACAGTGATAAATCACAAACTAGACAAGAAGTAGTAGACTCTGCCACGGAATTCTATAGAGCCTTATACAGTAAACAGACCCTACCTGACTTACCCTACAGTGAGGGCAATCAACTTCAGGCGCTTAACACAACAATAACAGAGTTCAGTACGACAGAGATATATAAACAAGTGCAAAAACTAAAAGATGACAAGAGCCCAGGTCCGGACGGAATATCAAATGAAGTTCTAAAAACAGCGCTGCCATTCCTACTTGAACCTATTACATGTTTGTTTAGTAAAATATTAAAAGAACAGAAAGTTCCTGAAAACTGGTGCGAATCTGACATCATCTTGCTGTACAAAAAAGGAAATCCAGCTGATGTAGGAAACTACCGCCCGATTAGTTTAATGCCCTGCATATACAAGCTGTTTGCATCCTGCATAGAAGCCCGAATAAGCCCAACAATAGATAAACATCAACCTCCTGAACAAGCAGGCTTTAGAAAAAACCACAGCACCATCGATCACATCCATGTCTTAGACCAAGTTATGGAAAAATACCAGGAATTTAATAAACCACTCTACCTAGCCTTCGTCGACTATATGAAAGCTTTTGACTCCATCTCACATGAAAGTATATGGAAAACACTAACAGCTCAAGATATTCCAGAACCATACATAAATATTCTGAAAGACATATACTCAAAAAGCACAAGTAGAGTCAAACTTGATAGAACTGGTCCTCCGATAAGGATTTGTAGAGGCGTTAGACAAGGCGATCCACTTTCGCCAACAATATTCATAGCAGTCCTACAAAATATAATGGAAAGCTTACCTTGGTCTAAAAACCGGTCAAGTGCGAGTCGGACTCGCGCGCCGAGGGTTCCGATATACCTATAGTATTTTTGGAAGCAATAAAGTCCATTTTCAGGACCGCAAAACAAAATTTGTTTGTAAAGGTTTTTTGCAGATTTCTGAAAAACTGTGCAACTTAGAAAGATCGTTTTATTTTTGCTGTAAAGTTTACATAAACCTCTGTCAACTGTAATTAATTCAGATTTTCCCTTACTCAAACTTCGGAGATAAGGGGGGGGGGAATGGTATTTTTTTTGACATTTTTCATCATAACTTGAAAACTAAGAAACTTAAAAAAATACAAAAATATATTTTAAAATGTACAAGAAAAGCCCTTTCATATGATACCCCACTCGACCTAGTAGCGACAATTTGAAATTTGGCCCCCCCTATTTTGGCCCCCTTTACATTAATAATCATACTTTTTTCAAAAAAAATTCATGTGCAATTAAGTTGGGCAACTATATTCTAAAACTATTCCAAATTTCAGCTCGATAGCGTAAGTGGTTGCTGAGATATAGAGGTGTGACAGACAGACGGACAGACAGAGCGGCACCATAAGGGTTCCTTTTTTTTACCATTTTGGTATCGGAACCCTAAAAAGGTATACAATTAAAAGAAGACCATTTGAATCATCTTCGATTCGCTGATGACATAGTTCTTTTCTCTGAATCAGCCGCTGAACTTCAAACAATGATAACAGAACTAAACACAATAAGCTCAAAAATTGGCCTTGAAATGAACCCTACAAAAACCAAATTAATGACAAACAGCTTGAGAGCCACGATAAATATAAATGGAAAGGTAGTGCAGTATGTCGATGAATATATTTATTTAGGAAAACTGGTTTCATTTAAGAAAGACAGACACATAGAACAATTGAAGAGACGAATAACAATGACTTGGAACAAATACTGGAGTCACAAAGAGATTTTTAAATCAAACTTACCCGTTCACTTGAAAAAGAAAGTGGTAGATTCATGCCTTTTGCCATGCCTAACCTACGCTTGTCAAACCTGGATTTTCAATAACAAAACCAGAAATAAAACACATGTCTGTCAAAGACGAATAGAAAGAAGCCTACTTAACTTAAAATTAAAAGACAAAGTCAGAAACACTACTATTCGTGAGAAAACGAAAATTAAAGACGCGGTCCAACATGCCCTTAAACTAAAATGGAAATGGGCGGGACATGTGGCTCGTATGAATAACACGAAATGGACAAAAAAGATAACTTTCTGGAAGGGCCCAATTGGCAAGCGAAGAGTGGGAAGACCAGCAGAGCGATGGATGGATGAAATCGAAAAAAACGCAGGAAAAAATTGGAGTACTACAGCACAAAACAGGGAACATTGGAACAGGTTGGAGGAGGCCTTCACCCAACGAGGGGTCCTTAATTAAAGAATTCATTTATATGATATTAAATAATAAATAGTGAAATTGTATATAATATCAAAAATCAATTTAAATATTACTTAAAAAAATAATTATGAATTGTTTGCATGATAATTAAGGAATAAAAGGCTTTTTTATTTTTTATTTTTATTTTTATTTTATTTTTATTTATTATTATTTTTTTTTTTTTTATTATTTCTTGCTTTTCAGTTTTTCGGCGGTTAAATTTTTTTGTTAAAACGTTTTTATTTTACAATTTTTTGTGACAATAAATTTTATTTTCCCACCCTTAGGGTAAATCAAAGGACTACTCTGTAAAAAGTTATGCGTGGTCATACATAAAATATATATATATATATATATACGCGTCGACTTGAAAACCTCCTCCGTTTTTTTTTCGTCGGTTAAAAATAGCAGTACACTCATTTTTCAACAGCATTTTATGTCTCGCATAAGAATGCGAGTCATTTGAATTTAGTATGGAAAACAGATCGCCAGCGCTGGGCACAAGCACACCACTACATACAAAAGACCGTCAGAAGGACCACGAGTATCACACGGGCGGGTGCGCGCGGGGGAGGGGGAGTGGGGGAGATTGCGGGCGGGGGGCGGAGAGTGTCTGTTCTGTATGATTACTTTATTGTGTGCCACAAGTATCGGTCTGCGGGGGAGGGAGCGTGTTGCGCGGGAAAGGCGTACGAATCGTGATTGGCTCCCAGCAGCGGCACCATACGCAGCAAATAACTGTCAGCAACGCAGTTACGTGCCGGTAATTGTAACAAAATTTTCCCTTACCTCTTCCACCTCCTTTCCATAAGTATTCTTGACGTACAGCTTGGCTCTCTCCATGGCGTTCCTCACGTCGGATCCTATAGGAGTAGTCACGTGGCTTTTGTCACCGTTCATAAAGTAGAACCTCAGTTTTGATACGTCCACCTGGAAAATAAATAACAAGTACCTAAATAGTGTTTTTCTGATGCAACAAATCTGATGGTAATGGGCTAACAACTTATTTTACCACTTATGGCGATTGTAGCCCTCAAAATTAGAAGCTATGCGATCGTCAATGCAAATATCGAATTTATTAAAACGTCAATAGCGTTTACATAAGAGTGCTTTTCAAAATGCCCATTTGAAGGATCTATTCGCCTTATGTCAGATTTTCACGGGGAAAAATTTTGGTAACTCTGATCTGAAGTGCCAACATTTGCCTTGATGTTGAGATTTTTTCTTTCTTTGGTCTTTTCATATAACATACAGGAAGCGCTGACGAAAATTCCCGATTTTTGTTCCTCTATTCACCAAAGTTGAACAACTTTGGCCGTGGTCAGAACCCAGATGACATACTCGCTAGTGGCATGAGGTCTAAAGCTTTAAAAGGCACGTTAAGCTAGTCCCAGCTAGTATCTTTAGCTGACATGGGACAGAGCCCATTTGGTGGCTTTAAAACTTTGACAACTGCCATTGACCTGAAGAAGCGTATAATAAAGAAAGAGAGAAAGTAAGAGAGAAATAAGGAAGGAAGAAAGAGAGAAAGAAAGAAAGAAGGAAGGAAAAGAGAAAGAAGGAATAAAAAGAAAGAAAGAAAGGAGGAATGAAAAGAAAGGGAGAAAGAAAGAAAAAAAGAGAATTTCACGTTAACCAACTAGGGTAAATCTATCCAATTTTTCTTACAGGTTTATCCAAAGGTACATCTGGCGCTCCAGGCTGTCTGAGCACCTTCAGCAGGAGAGTTAGGTCTTCAGCGTATCGCGTGATGGGGCCTAGAGTGAAGTACTCTTCAAACTCTGAGTCCAGGCAGTCTGGAACGTGACCTGGAAGCAGACGGGGTATTTAGTTTTTGGAGCCGGACTAGTGATTAGATGCATTATGTGCGTCTAAAAGAATAGTACCAAACCATCTCTACCCATGGGTGTCGGAAGAGGCAACTAAGGGGTTATGAACTGGAGGATGGGCAGCAGCGTTCTTCTGTGTATCGTAACATGTTACATTATTGTGGTCACCAACAACCGCGGTCCATGGTGCCAGCATCATATGCATAGCATATCAATTCAGTACTGTACAGTGCAGAGCCATATAAGATTTGTGGATACCTCCCTCTCCCCATTTACTCGTATCGCGTGGACATAGCTGGGGTCTGTTATTCATTTCCTGTCATTCATTTCTGTCTTACCAGATAGAAGTAAAGGTACCCTAGTTTATTCAGAACCTATAAATCCTGAAAAATACAGGGTTATTTTTGGACGCCTAGCCTGGCCAAATTTTTGTATGTTGCTCAGAATATGTATCTGTAAAACTTTCCCAAAGCAACTTGGGTCGAAAAACGAGAAAGAATAAAATTCTATTCCTCCCATATAAATCCCACTATCACCGGCACAAGATTTGTATGGGATGAGAAAAATTTTTCAGGATTGATAGGTTCTAAAGGTAAGACAGATTTTCAATAAGTTTTTTAATATTTTTTTAAGTGATAAGGGCGCTAGTTGGCTGCAGTAAAGCCCTTAAATATGCAACGGTAGTGTAGCTTTGATGACTTACAGAGCCATCTAGTATCGAATAGCAAACCTATATTTTTATAATAAGAGTTTCAACGCTTGACGATTACCTTCTACAGACAGCAGTCTCGGAGTAGGCTTGTGACCAAAGATGCCAGTGAACATAGGAGGAAGGCGCAACGATCCAGCGATGTCGGACCCCACGCCCATAATAGATGCTCCAGCTGATATTAGAGCTGCCTGAAATTCGAAAGCAAATATTTAAGAAAATACCTAGGGCAAAATAACGTTTAAAACCTACGGCTAAGTCTAGCGACTATAAAAGAAACGCCTTCTGAATCTGTTGGAGATTCTTAAATGAAAACTTTGCACAGCAATATTTGTGTATATGTATATAGGGTCCTAATGAAATAGTGACCATAATTTTAGCACGTTACTTAGACCATTAAACTGAACAATTTTCCCAAAGGAACATAGGTCGAAATATGAAATTCAATTTTTGACCTCCCATAGAAACTGCATCAGCTGTTAGCGCATTTTGTAAGAGAGGTCAAATTTGATTTTTCGTATTTTGACCTTGTTCCTTTGGGAAAGTGTTTCAGTTTAATGGTCTGAGTAACATACCAAAATTAAGTTTCCTATTTCATTAGGACATTATATTTGTTCGGTTTCCCGAAAAGGCGAAAAATCGATGAGGTCTCATGTCTGGGAAAACTCGTTTTCCCCATGCCTTCAACCATTTAAAAAAAAATGCCGTGTTTTAGACAGAAACCTACAGCGCCATCTCAATGATTTATTTGTGGTCGGCGCAAACAAGTATACAACCGTCATCTCTACTTTCACTTCAATGTTTCTTATACGAGGTTTCAAACTGTCCATCCATCCCCTGTTTTCTGCCCTCTTTGCGCTCTGAACTAATCCTCATTTCCATCAATTTCTTTATTTCATGCTGCTTATCGCTCCTCAATGATATGATAAAATTGCACGATCCGAAACGGCGTAGACTCGCTCTATTTGCATTGTATTCTGCATGACATTCAATAAGTATTCTGTAAAGAATCTACATTGAATAAAAATTATCTGAATCTGAATCTGATAAAGGGCCTTTATTTGAGTTTCGCTAGGTAGGTTATACAGGTTGCTATGGTGAACCGTTGTTATTTCATCTGCTAGAAAACTGAAAATCTTGTAAAAGTTACGCGAGCCTCGAAATTATAATTATTTATGTTTAAAGCTCTTCCGTCTATCATTTGGGGTCCATCCCCACAAGGGTTTAAGGGACGGTGTACCGAAAACTGAAAGGGCGTGCTCAGTAAACGAAACTGAACACACCCTATTAGTTTTTCTTTTCCTTAGGGAAAGTTGTTCAGCTTCATGTGCAGATCAGATTCACATTCTTCAGGGTTGGTATACCCTTAAGGGCTCCCGCACACGACCGAGAATCGGTGGGCGATTATCGGCCAGGACAAGGACGGAAGATTCAGGTGATAACACGTCAGAGCGGGATGCCGACAAAAAATCGGCCACCGATTCTCGGTCGTGTGCGGGAGCCCTTAGTACCCTGTGTACTTATTCACTACTAGATACCTATCTGCAACGATCATTAATTCTCGTAGATGCGCAGTCGCATTTAAGATTCGAACGAAAAGTGTCCCTTATTTCGTGTGTTCTAAATTTGAAATTTTAAAGTGAAAGTTTCGTGAGCCATAATGCGACTGAGAGCAAAAAGTGGCTTGAGCTGAATGGCTTTAGCTTCTTTTCAGTAATGCCATTCCTTGAGCAACTACTGTGCATCTACCAAAGTGAATGACCGAAGCCTATCTGGTTATAAACATACCTAACACAGCGGAAGTGATGTTATGAGAATTTCATAAGAATTAGCGTTGCTTGCTCAAACACGCAAACTATTACCTGGGTGCAATGATTACGAAATCAATCTACTTAAAGCATTAAATTGGTTTTTCAACGCTAACATAATCAATCAAAGAACGCTCTACCAGTCAGGTCGAGCTTTACATTAACAGCGCAAGTCTGAAAAGTGTTTTTGGCATAGACATGATCGGCTACAGCTACTACGCCCCTATTGCCGTTTTGATTCAAAGGTTTTTTAAAGGCGTTACTTTTACAGGCAAAGCTCCGGGGGAAGTAAGTTTCTATATAAATTAGATCCTACAGAGATTTCCTTCTGGTAATACAAATTCATTAATGTATGTCTCCCAGTTCATGCAAGGTTGAGTTGTGTTTGTAACAGGCAAGATCGTCTACTGATCTCACTGCCTAAAAATCCTCTGTCGGCATATACAGTCGAAACTGGATAAGCGAACACTGGATTAGTGAAAAAACTCTATAAGCGACAGTAATAGTCAGGTCCCGTAATTTTTATCCCTGAACACCTCTATGAGTGACAGTGTAGGAACCTCTTTTAGAGAGAGTCATTTTTCGCATCTAGACCTCTGTAAGTGACAGTTTCTTACTGTAGACCTCTGTAAGCGAGACTGTTTACAATATTTCAATAAATATATTAAAACTCGCAAGCCGAAGTATCGTTGTTTCCGATGAAATTACAAGACATTTGCAGCGCACATGGGCTTTTGTGCCTACCTGCTATCTCATCCTCAACATTTGGTTCTGTTTGATAACAATTGTAATAGAAAGTCCTCAAAATAATGAAACGAAAATTTGCTGTGATTTTGTTGAGTGATAAACTTAAAGATTGTAAACGCATACGTATTGGATACGTTTTATGAAATACTAAATAGAGAAAATGGCTAAAAGATTTATAAGTAAAAAATAAAGATTTTAAAAAATTGCAATTTGCAGATGGACATTAAATTGAAGTACTTAAGTTGTTGATTTTCAAACAATTTCAGTTGGTCCCTCAATTTTTGATAAAATTTATTAAATTTAAAAACAATATGATAAAGTTTACTATTAAACTAATAAAATATTATATCAAAATAAATGTTTATTTCTTATTATTTCTTAACGCTCTATCGCCCTCTATAAATGAGAGTAAGTACTACCAAACCTTCGTAAGTGACAAACCGTTTTAGTGAGAAACCTCTATGAGCGAGAAGAACTTTCGGGTCCCTTGAATTCTCGCTTACCCAGGTTCGACTGGTTCGTCTTCCAGTTTATGCAAAGCTGAGGGATATGTTCAGTCAATTGTTGTATGCCTCCCAGTTCATGGAAAGCTGTGGGGTGTTGATGACAGCTATGGCTATGACTAGTTACTGACCTCACCACCTGAAGATCCTCCAGTAGTTCTCTTCTGGTCATATGGGTTCATGGTAAGTCCAGTCACGTTGTTGTACGTCTCCCAGTTCATGCAAAGCTGTGGGGTGTTGGTGACAGCTATGGGTATAGCTCCAGCAGCTCGAGCTAATCTTATGATGGCTGCGTCTTGTTTTGCTGGATTCCGGTAGGGATAAACGGTTCCGCAGTCGTTGCTCATGCCTGGAATAAGAAAGATGGGTTCGGTTCATTATTTAAGAATCTGAAAAATGTAGCCCCTCTCCTCTTATTCCACAAAAACCTCATTAGTTTTCATAGTTAACATTTATTGTCCCTTATTAATGAGATGTAGACTTGGGATGTTTACATTTTATCTGATAAAGACGTCAGAAGACAATATAAATGATCTATTATCAATAATTTTTCAATGTCTGTTTTTATCTTCCCTTTTTTTTCCTCAAATGATTTTTTTCGTATAAGGTAAAGTTTTAAAGAATCTGACGTTTTTTGGCATCTATAAGTTTTTTGGAGTTTAAAATATGTTGTCATCATTAGCATTAGCGATTTGAATATTTCCGAAGTCTATTTCGAACAATGTTATAAAGAATATAAGACATCACTTTAAACTATCGAGCCACTTTACGTACCCAACCTTCTTGACCAGCATACGAAATCTGGTTTAATGAGCAACCAGACCAACTACACATGCAAGTCACGCATGATGGACAATCGGTCTTACGGATCTACGAGAATGTGTACGAGTATATACTTTGTTGAACAGTTTTAAGATTACTTGGTTATTGGGTAAGTCCGGTAAGTATTTGGTTTCCGTTTTATGAGTGTACACACGGAAGCAAGCACATAAAAACAAAACCAGTATAAGCTGAGTGAACCCACTCAAGATCAAAGTGCTTGTGTTTCCACCGACGTGTGGCCGTGTGTAGTAACGTGGTCCGTGGTTTAGTAAACGTCAGTTAACTATTATCTAATATGTGGTTTAGTGGCGTGGCGAGTGTAGCATTCTCGACCAAGAGATTCTGGGTTGGTGGTTCTCAAAAGTGATGAACTTTCGTGACTGCCCCCAGTTTTAAAAGAAATTTGCAGAATGGAAGACTTGATGAACCAAAAATAAGATGAGTTTGTACTGAGCAATCTCAGAAGCCTTTTTTGGCAAATTTACAAGTAACTAAATAAACCAGGGTTCAGAGTCTTGACTCTTGGGTCATCATCGACCTGATACTTCAATCTATTTTATAAAATGTTACAAAATTAATAAACATAGCATTATGCTGGCTATAAAGTTGAATACCATTGTTTCTAGGGAAAGGTATTGGAATTGATAAAGACAGCTCCACACTACCTCACCTAGTAGATTTCTTTGCCTTTGCTCAGTGATTGATTAATTATGAAAAAAAATATCATTGCAGCAAAATCAAAATTAAAAAAGCTAAAGACTTAAAAAAATGTTGCTAGTGATCAACATCAGATTACTTATAACTCTCACAGAACCGCAAGTGGTGCGCAAGAGTTGCTAAACGTGTTGTGAAGTTTATAAACACGATACCTAGTGCATAGAGACACGTGGGCGGTGCAGACGAGCGTTATAAAATTAAAATTTTCACTAGAAATCTTAATAGTGAATACTTGATTATAATGATAATGAAATCAATAAATGAATGTACCTATATTTCTATCTTTAATGTTTGCTTGGGTAGGTACCTATATATGTATTTTACCTATGATCCATTTATTCGCTTACCAACACATTTTGCAGCAATAGGCTAAAGCTATCAGAAAAAACAAGTTTGTCAAACAATGTTAGGTATTTCCGTCAAAATATATTCTGGTTTTAATGTCATGGGTGCAAAATAGATTGATAAGGGTCAGAAAGACATCGACATATTGTGCTCACTATGGTTACCATGGTAAGGATGGAGGTTGGTCCGAGGATGGAGGTGGCTCATGCAGAAGAAAAAAACCGGCCAAGTGCGAGTCGGACTCGCGCACTGAGGGTTCCGTACCACCACATAATCATAATTGTATTAGTTGAAATTTCAGTAAGTTTATGTGCTAGATTTTTTGAGTCTGACACGCGCTTGACCAAATTTTATTATTCGTTATTATTTTATAGCTTATGAACTATAAACATACCAATTTTCAAGTTTGTGAGTGTTCCCGTTTCTAAAATAGAACTAAAACAAAAATCGCCTCCGCGACCATCCAACTTGACCCCTCTCTTATATGAATGTTCTTGAAACGGGAGCTCACCACAATTGGTTGCTATTAGTTGTGAGTAAAGTTGTAATATTTAATGATTTCAGACTTTTCCCTTTATTTGTACTGTGAGACCTAGCTTCTTGCCAAATTTCATAATTTTAGGTCAACGGGAAGTACCCTGTAGGTTTTGCATTTTTGAATAAATGTATGGAGATGAGGACATAAAAAGCCATATCTTTTGATTGCGTCGTTGTAAAAAATTTAAATTTTCAGATCTTGTGTGGTTCATGGATCTTAATATGTGGTATTAATTTCAACCTGATACCTTTTCCCGTTCGTGAGATAAAGGGTCTTGACAGACAGACAGACAGACAGACAGACAGACAGACAGACAGACGGACAACAAAGTGATCCTATAAGGGTTCCGTTTTTTTCTTTTGAGGTACGGAACCCTAAAAAGGAGGTCGACGTTCAGATCTTTAGTGGATGATGATGACAATCTAGGGACACGTCATGACAAAGCGAGTTCACCATAAAACTTCAGTGGTTTTTACAAAGAAATTTAGGGTGCAGGTATATTACTGAACGTGCGTGTTCAGTCAGCAAAACTGAACAAGTTCCTCAAAGAAACATTTTTTCAATTACCAAAAATGTTTCTTTGGGAAAGTTGTTCCGTTTCGTTGACTGAGAGCGTCCTTTTAATTTTCGGTACACCGTCCCAAGTTGTCCAATGTATTAGTTGAAATTTCAGTAAGTTAATGTGCTAGATTTTTTGAGTCCGACACGCGCTTGACCAAATTTTATTATTTGTTTTTATTTTATAGCTTATGCACTATAAACATACCAATTTTCAAGTTTGTAAGTGTTCTCGTTTTTAAATAAAACTAAAACAAAAATCGCCTGAGCGACCATCCAACTTGACCCCTCTCTTATATGAATGTTCTTGAAACGGGAGCTCACCACAATTGGTTACCATTAGTTGTGAGAAAAGTTGTAATATTTAATTATTTCAGACTTTTCCCATTATTTGTACTGTGAGACCTAGCTTCTTGCCAAATTTCATAATTTTAGGTCAACGGGAAGTACCCTGTAGGTTTTGCATTTTTGAATAAATGTATGGAGATGAGGACATAAAATGCCATATCTTTTGATTGCGTCGTTGTAAAAAATTGAAATTTTCAGATCTTGTGTGGTTCATGAATCCTAATATGTGGTATTAATTTCAACCTGATAACTCTACCCGTTCGTGAGATAAAGGGTCTTGACATACAGACAGACAGACAGACAGACGGACAACAAAGTGATCCTATAAGGATTCCGTTTTTATCTTTGAGGTACGGAACCCTAAAAAGCGGTGGTTATCCATCCCATAGTTGCATTTTTGCAAGATCTGTATTTATTTATATGTAAAATAGAATTATTTATTCACCAAGCGTTAAAAAACTACTCGTCTACTTCATCCTTGCATCCATCGCACTATTTAACATCAATTGCAATGGAACGGAGGTGCTTATTTCTAGGCAAGTGTGCAACTTAACCAACGATTGGCACTTACGAGTATAACGGAAATGTACTCAGTTATTAGACTTATAGCACTTGAATCCAATTATAAATGATCCACCGGAGGATGTAACGTAGATAAGTGGGCAATTAGAGTTGCGCACGCGATTTTTAAACAATAAAAGCGCCTTATGTGTAAAAGTCAAAGTGCTTTGAAAAAAATTATGACAGACTAGTTTTTGCCCGCGACTTCGTCCGCGTGTTACAAAAAACAGTATACCAGTGTTTTAGTCAAAGTAATAGCTATTAAACAAAAAAGTTTAACTAAAATCGGTTTAGAAATTTTTGCGTGATGCTCAAAAAAACAAACGAACAAACTCAAGATTTGGATTCAGGGGCACCAAAATAGCATATCGTGATATTTTTTTTAATAAATATCTTTAATATATACAGAATAAATAAATTTACAATCATATGATAGTATAGAAGAGAAGAAAATTATGATAGAAGATGATGCTTAAGCTAGGTTGAATAAACTTCACGTATTTTTGATGTTTCGCAACAGTTTTAGAGTTTCTGAATAACAGTCCCGTAGACTTTTGGATCGTTAAGATGAATTAAAGAATTTTTGTACTGGCAGGAACCCAATCCAGTAGCTCATAAGGTTTTACGTTAATAGCACAAGTACGCACGGCAGCAAGCACTTAGGAAAACAGTAGAAACCAGTATAACTTATGAACCAGCTCTACGCAACTAACGCCCGACATCAGAGTCCCGCTCAAGGTCAAAGTGTTACTACCGACAAGCGGCCGTGTGTACCTTATGTTTAAGGTTATACACGATATACAGGCTGTAAGAGACGATGTACAGAAAACTGAAAGGGCGTGCTCAGTCAACGAAACTGAACCACTTTCCCAGAGAAACATTTCAGGGAATTTAAAAAGAGATTTGACCTCTCCATACAAATTGCTCTCTCTGATCGAACTGTTTGTATGAAAAGGTAATTTTTTTTATTTCAAAATTTTTTTTTTTTTTTTAGTTTATTAAGGAACAAACAGTCTTTAAAAAACCGGCCAAGTGCGAGTCGGACTCGCGCACTGAGGGTTCCGTACCACCACATAAACATGATTGTATTAGTTGAAATTTCAGTAAGTTAATGTGCTAGATTTTTTTATTCCGACACGCACTAGACCAAATTTTATTATTTGTTTTTATTTTATAGCTTATGCACTATAAACATACCAATTTTCAAGTTTGTAAGTGTTCCCGTTTTTAAATAGAACTAAAACAAAAATCGCCTCAGCGACCATCCAACTTGACCCCTCTCTTATATGAATGTTCTTGAAACGGGAGCTCACCACAATTGGTTACCATTAGTTGTGAGAAAAGTTGTAATATTTAATGATTTCAGACTTTTCCCATTATTTGTACTATGAGACCTAGGTTCTTGCCAAATTTCATAATTTTAGGTCAACGGGAAGTACCCTGTAGGTTTTGCATTTTTTAATAAATGTATGGAGATGAGGACATAAAATGCCATATCTTTTGATTGCGTCGTTGTAAAAAATTTTAATTTTCAGATCTTGTGTGGTTCATGGATCCTAATATATGGTATTAATTTTAACCTGATACCTTTACCCGTTCGTGAGATAAAGGGTCTTGACACACAGACAGACAGACGGACAACAAAGTGATCCTATAAGGGTTCCGTTTTTTTCTTTTGAGGTACGGAACCCTAAAAACATTTAAAATTGAAACTAGAACTAAACAGACCTAGAGTCCCCTTAAGAGTTTCTTTGGGAAGTTGTTCAGTTTCATTGACTGAACACGCCCAGTTTCAGTTTTTGGTACACCGTCCTTTACACCCGTACAAATTACTATGTAAAAAGTCTGACACACGAATAAGCTGTATCAAATTGACATCTTTATAAACCAGTTAAAACTGGTTTCCTGTCAAAAGCTAAAATGTGTTAATTATTTTTTATCATAAACGATGGGATCAAGGTGGAATCGTTTAACTAAGTGAACTTTGTGCAACTTCTATTTACACAAAAAACTAACTACCTCTTAAGGCGATCCGTTTTCCATACTAAATTCAATGACTTGCATTCTTATGCGGGTCATAAAATACTGTTGAAAAACGAGTGTAGACTGCTATTTTTAAATAAATTTTTCGCTAATTAATACAAAGATACAGCTAATGCACCTAAAGTACTAGTTTTTGTTAGCAATTCTATTATATTCTGTATCTTTGTATAAATCAGCGAAAAATTTAACTAAAAATAGCAGTATACACTCGTTTTTCAACAGCATTTCATGTCCCGCATAAGAATGCAAGTCATTTGAATTTAGTATGGAAAACGGATCGCCTTAAGTGTGACGGTGTAGTCTAGACATACACGTACCTACACTACGGATTGTTTCTTGAATTCAACGCACACATCACATTCACTGAATATAGTCGGTTTATTTCTATATGCGTGCATTCGTCGAATACGATCGAATACAGTTTTAAACCAGACTAGAGCGCGCTTATGTCAATGTCACTGAGAAAAATTAAAATTTTGATTTTGTTTTGCGATTTAAGAAATTATTGAGAGATAATGATTATTCGATAAGATAATTAAATCTAAAAACCCGAAAAAAAGTTGAAAAAAACTTCTCGAAAACGAGATTGATGACAAATGTCTTATGAATTTGACGTTTCGCACACGCTGCACTACCTCATTTTCGTAGGGGTTCGTTTTTCAACATTTGAAGATGGCGGTCGTGTTTATATTTCAATTTTAGTTTTATTTGTTTATTGAAGAGTTTAATGAATAATTTGATTGGGTGTTATGCAGTAAACGTCTTTGAAAATGAACATCTATTAGAAGATTGGAATACATGCATTTATCAAGATTTTTGGATGGAGAGAAGCGGCCCATCGACACTTCAATAATTTTCCCCATCAACTTATCGGAGTCATCATAGTACACAGGCCCTCGTCTTCGTGATGTGGATTCCTGTGTAAATCTTTCACTTGACATTGGCGAACTCGCCATAATTTTATAATAATTTGTTAACTTGACATTGTGCAAAATACATCTGAGATGTGACGCCATTAAATAAATATCTATCTATCTCATTTTCGTATGCAATGATAGCGCGCTAAAGTGACGTCACTGATGACGTCACGTCGCCTAAACGAGTGAATAGGAGCAAGTTTTGAACCGACTATTAGCGCGCTAAAACCGCACACAAAGCTCACGAGCAGGTTTTAAACCGTAGTGCTACTCAACCGCTTGGATTTATACTTGCAAGTTAATAGAGTAGGTAGCTGGGACAAAACTTGTCACGAAAAGTAAGGTTGTCATGAAATATTCACCTAATAGTGGTCATTTCGTTCGTCTTGATTTGAAATACTTGTTCTAATTTTCAGCACTTTCTATCCCGTTTAAAAATCGAGCTATAAGTTAGTTATTTAAAAAATTTCATTAACGCAGAAAGGAAACCTTACACTGAGTCAAAACAATGAGCCGGTTTAAAAAAAGAAAAACTAGTTTTTTTCTTGATAGATGGCGTTGTTGTAGGAAAATTTAACTGTCAACTTATTTTTTCCTAGTGTTGTCTAAGGATGTTTATTTACATTCACGCTTCATCTATGACAGATTAATTTTAAGTTCTTTTGCAACTCTCTTCAGCGCCATCTATCGATACCTTTGAATACTCAGTTGACGCTTAGCTGCGAAACCGGCTCATTGTAAATGCAATAACGTAAGTGATTTACCTTCTCTCTGGTAAATGCCAATGCAAAACGGACCTAGTTCCTTGTTCCGATCAAAAACTTTGGAAACTACAGCGCAGCGTTTTTCTTACGTCAATGGTTCCTTTACAATAATAAAATTTTTAGTCGATAATGTAGTTGGTTTCCTTTTTGCGTTGCCACGTTTTTTCGAGTGGTTTTCGATGTTACCTAGGTACTTTTTTGTGGTCATAGTACTGACTGTACATGTATACCTACAGCAAAATTATCACCAGGTAGGAAATACTTAAATATTTGTTTAATTTATTATATTTAAGGTTCCGTATCCTAATGGTGTACGACTACATAAAATATAATGTGTGTGACCTCCTTGTCTGTTCAACCTTTAAAATGCTCCTATCTTTGTAAAATTTTACAGTATTTGTTATTATTAAAAGAATGGGGTTTTCATACAAGAAACGTTATTTCTTGTCAACCGAATTTTCAGACTATCTCTATCGTACCAAGCTACTTATTGTAAAAAGCGGTCTTGGTGTTATTTCCAAAACCAAATAAGTTGACAATGACTAAATTATAGCAACGTAATGCATGGTTTAAAGTAAAATAAGAAATAAAATCAAATTGACAACAGAACACTACGCACACGCTTGTAAGTTGTACTCTGGAGATACGGAACCCTCGGTTTGCGAGTTATACTCTATTTTGGCCGGTTTTTTTTATAGAAATCAACTACGTCCTATCATTATTAAACGTTAGCTTTACTTCAAAAATAACTCAACATGGCAAAATTTTTCGTAGGTAATGTTTTCAAGTGCTAAGCAAATATAAATAAATATGGATGGACCTTGGATACGTGGACATTGAATTGCAAATTACATATTTTTGTAGTCATTGACGAGTCGATCAGATTTTTATAATACTCACGAAAATCAGGTCAAAAAACCGGCCAAAAGCGAGTTGGACTCGCGCCCTAAGGGTTCCGTATCCATCCACCATATCATATTCTTCAAGCTTTTGCCCTTTGATTTTAAAAACTCCGCGCCTACAATAACCTGACCTATTTTAAATATAAATGTACTTGAAACGGGAGCTCACCTTATATTTGATCATGATTACTTGTGAGAAAAGTTGCGTTGCGGCTGTTTGTAATCCCAGTTTGTAAGATAATGCGATACGCAAAAGGACGCAGGCCCATCCTCTGGTTCAAATCCACTGGTACACACGGCCGCACGTCAGTGGAAACACTTTGGATTTGGGCGGGTCTCTTTTTTTAGGCGTTTGTAGCGTGGCACTTGTTTTTCTTTTTATGTATCAAGTGAGCAAGCGAGCTTATGGGCTACCTGATGGTAAGTGGTCACCACCGCCCATAGCGCCCATTGTCTTATTAGCAGCATAATTGACACTAACAAGACAGCAAAGTGCGTTGCCCACCCTGAGAAATAAGATGGTGTGTCTCATGTGCCAGTAATTTCACTGTGGCTACCTTGCCCTTCAAACCGAAACACAGCAGTGAAACTGCTGCTTTATGGCAGGAAAAAGCAAGAGGATGGTACTTCCCCAGACGGACTTTGCGCAAAAGCCCTACCACCTTCAAAGGTTCAGCATATACTGTTTTTAGGGTTCCGTAACTCAAAAGAAAAAAACGGAACCCTTATAGGATCACTTTGTTGTCCGTCTGTCTGTCTGTCTGTCAAGACCCTTTATCTCACGAACGGGTAAAGGTATCATCAGGTTAAAATTAATACCACATAATTATCAGGATCCATGAACTACACAAGATCTGAAAACTTCAATTTTTTACAACGACGCAATCAAAAGATATGGCATTTTATGTCCTCATCACCATACATTTATTCAAAAATGCAAAACCTACAGGGTTCTTCCCGTTGACCTAAAATTATGAAATTTGGCAAGAAGCTAAGTCTCACAGTACAAATGATGGGAAAAGTCTGAAATCATTAAATATTACAACTTTTCTCACAACTAATGGTAACCAATTGTGGTGAGCTCCCGGTTCAAGAACATTCATATAAGAGAGGGGTCAAGTTGGATGGTCGCTGAGGCGATTTTTGTTGTAGTTCTATTTAAAAACGGGAACACTTTCAAACTTGAAAATTGGTATGTTTATAGTGCATAAGCTATAAAATAACAACAAATAATAAAATTTGGTCAAGCGCGTGTCGGACTCAAAAAATCTAGCACATTAATTTACTGAAATTTCAACTAATACTATTATGTTTATGTGGTGGTACGGAACCCTCAGTGCGCGAGTCCGACTCGCACTTGGCTGGTTTTTTATTTTTACGTGCTTGCTGCCGTGCCTACCATTCCAAGCCAGCACAACACCTTTCTTTAAAGTTTTTACCAACCTTCCACCGCAATGCTCTCTTTAACCGTCATCGGTACACCCAACAACGGATACTCCTTCGCCAGGTCCTCAGGTGTTCTGTCATTAGACGATATCATCTTGTCTATGACCCTGGCTTCCTTCAGGGCCTGGTCGTATCTTGGCTCCACAATCGCATTCAGGTAAGGGTTTACTTCCTTGCAGCGGTCTATGTAGATTGCTACTACTTCTTCGGAGGTCACCTGTGGGTAAAGAAATTACAAGGATATAAGTAGGATGCAGATTTTGAGGGCTGATTATTGATATTGTTATGCCTCCACTATCGTAAAGCCTTCTTTTCTCAATCTCTATGAGTCCCGGTTTCGTGCCAAATACGGTCATTCATCATAACATCCCATAATACATCCACTACAGCACAGGGAGCTCCCACCAAAACTCCAGCTGTTGCTGGAACAACGTAGAGGGGAAGTACCTTAGTCACCACGCTTGTCAGCGTTACGGATGCCACCATGGATCGCGGTCGTTGGTGACCGCAGTTTGTAAGATGATACGATACACGGAAGGACGTTGGTGCCCATCCTCCGGTTTATAAACTCGTAGTCGCCTCTTACGACACCCACGGGTAGAGATGCACTATTCTGTACCCGCACCACACGGGTCATTATACTCATTATAGAGTGGTGATGTAATCTTTTTTGGGGTCAATCAGGTCCAGGATGTTTGGTTGCAACCACATGGTGATGCTGAATTATTGGATATTTTCACGGAGTAAAGAATTTTTCTTTTAAAAACCACGGCCTCTGTTGAAATGACCTTTGTGATAAACTGGTGGCGCAGACCAGATTTAGACTATTTTGGTGGCCATATTCGGCCATATGTGGGTTCGGAATAAACTTAATAATTAAATTGTCTTATCATGAATTTATTACGATTCTTTAAAAGAAATTTTAATTATTAATTTAATTAAGTGTTTACTCACAGAAACAAGACTAGAAAACACTTGTAAATACTGGTCTAGTACTGTTTCCTTTTAAGACTAAATAAATTCATGATCATCATCCTAGGTCAAAATAAATAAAGAATAAAGCTTCAAACTTAGGCAACAAAGTTTTTTACTACTTAAATACAGCACCAATTCAGTTATAGCCCCAGCGGATGTGTGATAAATATGAACTGAGGAGGATAAGTAAAGGGAAGTCTCTATAAAAGGTAACACGTTACGTTTTTTAGTGAAAAGATTGGACGAGTATCAGACTGATATGCAGGTACCTACTTGTTCAAACCGATATTTTAAGAGCGATTTTTTTTATCGTTGTGTTTCTCCCATGTATGAACAATCAGATGTTATAATAAGAGAAATAAAACAAATAGGTAGTACCAAAAATATTATTGGCTATCCTATTTCAACATGATGTGAATAAGACACAAACATCCAAATTTATAAATATACTATCTTTTCTTGCAGAAATTTGTGAATGCGGTCTGCATAAATGTATATCAGGACAATGGTCAAAGGTTAAAGAGAGACATAATTAAGGAAAGGACAAGGAAAAGAGGTGAGTAAGAAAGTCAAGCTAAATATAGGCTTATTTTACAATCAGTGCAAGTATGTGAAATCAGAAGCGAACATAAATAAGTTATATGATGTGATGCTGATGTCTCACATCACAAGGCTAAACTGTGCATAGAGGAGTCTAATACACTAAACTACACTACCAACAGCTGGTTATTGAAAATGATTTATAATATAATTTAACACTCCCTGTGGTCGGATAAACCTAAAAATTAGAAAGTCGGAACATTGCACAACCACTGGCAGGATTCGAATCGAACCTACTAATAAACTGGAATCCTGCTAGTGGTTGTGAAATTTTGCGATTTTCTACTTTGTAGAGTTGGGTATCCACACTGATTTATGGCAGGAAAAGTGTGACAGCAGAATTGATGCAGTTGAAATGAGAACATTTAGGAGCATGATTGGTATGAAAGTGTATGACAGGATTAGAGAATGTATTACAAAGAGAACGTGGTAGCTTAAAATATGTACCAACTAAAATTGACAAAGAAATCCTGAGTGAGATGATTTGATTATTATTGAGATAACGAATGTACAAGGTAAGGACGTAAGGACGAATCGTTAGTAGGTGAACGTCATCATCACCATCATCATAACATCCCATGAAACGTCCACTACAGGACAGGGAGCTCCCTCTAGAATTCTAGCTTTTGCTGGAAAAATGTAGAGGGGAAGTACCATAGTCACCTCGCTTGTTAGCGTTACGGCTGGCACCATAGACCGCGGTTGTAGGTGACCGCAGTAAGTAAGATGTAAGATACAAAGGAGGATGCTGCTGCCCATACTCCAGTCACCCTTAGTCGCCTCTTACGACACCCACTGGTATGTAAGGGTTGGTACTGTGCACTTGCGGAACCCTAAAAAAATTTTAATGCATAAAATACTATTTAGAGGAACTGTCAAGGAGTTTAGCGAGAAACAGGGAGAAGAAAAATAAGACAACCGGTGACAAGTTGGGAAAGGGACAAGGAAAAGGGAAGAAGTGGTTTTCTGGATAAAAAGGAATAATAGCTAAAAATTTAGTTGGGGGTCAAGTTGGGGAGTTTTGGTGAAGCGAATAAGTGATTTTCGGGGATATAAAATAGTTGCTAAAAATTTTGGACGAAAACAACAGAGAAAAAATAAGGAAACAGGTTTTTGGGGAAAAGTGAGGGCAATGGAGGTGAAATAGAATTTTGACTTGTTTGTAAAAGTTGCAGATGAAGCTGATGGACAAAAAAATAGTTGGAATATAAAGATGAAGTTCATATAAAAGGATGACACGCAAAATCGTGAAGCGTTCACATATTTTGGAAGGAATCTTTGGGCCGTCCAACAGTTTTTAGAAGAAAGACGGTAGGAAACTGGATTTCTGTGAGTCATAATCTTTTATTTTGTAGCTCGCGAAAATAGCCATCAAATAGCTGATGTGATGAATCTTTTGAAGGAGACTGTGATCCTTGATTGCGGATTCCTTCAATTGGGACAAAGATAGGTATTGCTCCGTTTAGGATATAGAATAGGAAGGTTTATTTGCATTTCAATTCAAGCCGCTAACATTCAGAATTTGATTCCAATGTGAATATAAGAGATGTGAATCTAACATTATGTAAGTATTCAATTTTGTGGTTTTCCATTTTATTTATATTCAGTTCAAAGTTGTTGTATGTATTAAAATAAGGGGAAATGTGACTTAATGAAATTTATAGTTTTCTTCCAGGTTGTGTGAGCTAGATAACATTGAGGAAATCAGACTCCAATGTCAAAAGAGGAAGAGTTAGATGGAGAATATTTGCAGCCTTACAGATCTACACGCAGGAACATAAGAAACTTATACTGTGTGATACATTAAGTAAATTGTTATTCTCTCTTAACGATTTTCTTTTGTAATCATTAATAACTCTGTGAAAATTATAACAAACTGTGTTTCTAATCTGAGTCGTTATTTGTAGATAGTAATAAAGATTTCCTTTTCCCATAATTAAGAGTAAACTAGTTCTACTTATGTTTTGTTCGCGTATAGCTAGGCAGGGTAATGTTTTATTTCTAAACAGTTCCACAGGATTTACTGAGAACTCTAATGCTAAGGAAAAGCAATTCACAAAATGACAGTGCATGAAGGCTTGAAATGTATTGCTTGGAATGTAAAGGTAATGTAAATTTCATTGTGTTAAATTTTTCCCTTTACAGAGAAATTGATTAAAACAGTCCATGATGTAAACATAGAAACTGGACTCTGATGTGATGGATTACCATCATTTCAAAGTGACTTTAGATGATGTATATTTTTTTTTACCATCATTTCAAAGTGACTTTAGACGATGTATATTTTTTTTATATATTAGGTAGAATTGTCTCATTTGACATTATTGTCAAATAGTCAACAAATAGATCATTTTGGATATAGTTTTACCCACAGCTAGATGCTAATTTTGAAATCTTTATAAAAAATTTTATCTCTTTAACAAAAAATAAATCAAGACCATAATCAAAATGGCAATAAATATTAAAATATTAAATAGTTACCTTTTTTAGAAAATTATATAAAATCTTTGGCCCTAAATCAAAATTCCAGATTTTATATGCTAGTGTCTTCGTTTGATAAAATCGAAAATAAATACTCTGTCAGATCAAAAGAATTTAGAACGTCAGTTCAAAATCTTAAAATAAAATATCTTCCAATTGAAACTTGGATATAATTGTGACATTTTATTGTGAAATAAAGGGTAAGTTTAAGTAGAGTGAAAGTAATAAATAATAATATTTCGTTTAATAATAAATTGTTTTGATAGTGATTTTTTGAATCTTTTGCCTCAATTTCCCAAAATTGGAACATGCTGAGAGCATTACTACATTTCAGTACTCAAGTTCATAGGAGGTGCTTATCTTTCCTTTAACTATCATTCTTTAGGAGTCCCAGATTTTGAGATTAAGAAATACTTGCTCTCAGGTTTATTTAGTTCGACCAAGCATGGATGGATGCCCTCGTGACTTGTGTCCCCGATGTCCACTATATTTGGTTGTGGCAAATGTATGTCGCGTGTCACTGGAGTATCTGTCTAAGACTAACTGATAATATCTACCTTCGGATTTATTTATTTTAATCATTCTTGGGCCGGAGCCCTCAAGCCTAAAAGGGACTGATACTAAAGTTCTCCTCTTTCTATTTGTGTGAGATTTCGCTGATTCATCCTGATTTCTCCCATCTGTATGTGTGGGATGAATTGGTGTTATTCCAATACAAATGGAAGGATATTAGCAAGGTGTTTTAACGTTGGATTTTGGAAATAGTGTTTCTTGTGTTATGTGCTGACAACGCTCGCCCATTATTGGTTGCGTCGTTTGAGTGGCATATATCGCGGGAGGACCTCCTGATCTTAGCGTTGGATTACTAAATGTAGAGTAGTTAGATAATTTTAAACTTTCTTCTTTTGTGTAGGGACATTCTAATTTAATCTAGTGACATTAAATTGTTTATAAGGAATAAATTAGAATTGTCTTGAATCAAAAGGAAGAATATTCTTGATGGAGACATTACATTCGTTCGTGGGTTGCTTCTTGTAAAGTGTGTTGACGACGTTCGCCCGCAAGGCTGCGACGGCTGTACGACACTCCGACCTTGGGGGCCTCTGAACTTTGTGTGTGTCATCCTAAAGTAGTTAAATAATCTACTTAATCTTCATTGAATCATACAGGAATCTAAACCTTATAAGATTCTAAGTTTTATTTTTCTTAATAAAACTTGTCATAATTTATCATACTTAAAAATTATACTTTGACTCAGTGTGAAACCACCTTAATATTACTAAATAGATTCTTGAAAACAATAATGGAATGGAAATTATAATGTTTATTTTCTTTCATTGTAAGTTTCGAATATTTAAGTATATACAATAATCCCATTTTTATACTTCTTTTGAGTCCTCTTTTAAAAGAACATCGAGTTTTAGCTAGTGTTGCTTACGCTAAATTCTCCCAGTGTTCTTGGTTTTGAATACTCGATGCTTTTGATTTTCCCTTAAGATCTTAAATCATAAATGTTTGGCCCAACCTAGCTTAGATACTACTATCCCGTATCTTCTCGGTTCTGGTCATCATACTTCACTTTTATTTAAGGATTACCTTCAGTAATCTTTAGTCATACTTACATCTTATATGTTTTTCTCCGAAATATGCTGGGTAATCCCATTATAGTTTAGATGCAATTCATTTTATTTAAATGAGTGTTTAGACTGGGGTTACTCTACATAATTCTTGTGTTGCGTGGGTTGGTAACGGAAAAGAGATTTAGCTACGCATCACAAGTGAGAGCTATGAAGGATATACGGAGACCTTGTTGATGCAATAAAGTCACACAGTGACTGGGGGGAGGGAAATTGCCCTTCAAACTCTTTATATCTCTCGTTATAAAACCGTTATTGATCTAGGCTGGCCATGCAAGCAATAATACTATACCCGTATCTAGTACAGACTTCAAACTTGGACATGTGGAGCTGGCTAATTATTTTCAGTTTAACTTATTTCAAAACAAACTAAGGGATTCGATGATGTCGATCAATGTCTGCCCGGAGGGATTACAGGAAGAGCTCATTTTGTAGGAGTGCCTTGTTTTCCTAAAGGAAGACTGTATGCTTTGTGTGCCTGGCGGGCTCGGTGACCAGCTCTGGTATGGGTGGCTAAAAGAAATAGCCAAATACCCTGTGAACCCTGGATGAGTCAGTGATTGTCCCTTAAAGGTGGGCCACGTGGAAGTCGGGTTTGACGCGGGGCATGAACATACCGGGGGGAGACATCATCACCGTCTGGGTTGTACTGTGGTTAGTTAGTTCCACTCTCCACATACATTAACCCTAGTCTTTACTGTAGTTTAAGTTTTCGTTGGGATTTCCAGCTCCGCGAGGATGATCAGAATCCTGACGATCCAGTTGGATTGTTAGGGTAGTTTAGCGTCATGTCATCGTGTACTGGGTGATGATATGCCTCGGACCTAGGACTCAGAGTAGGGGAGCCTAGGACGGGCTTGTTCGGGGCGATGGTGGGGCTCCGAACCTGGGGATTTTCCCCACATTATTTTATTACTTCATTTATATTAACATAGGTTTCTTTTCAGAAACTTAACGGCTATAATATTGCATAGTAAATGAGATAAAACCTTCCCTAAATTGATGGATCTACCTGAATTCAGATGAGCTACTCCAATCAATATGAAACTAAATTTAAATAATTAGTGATCCAATATAAAATTAAATAACACAAATTAGACTTGTAAAGAATAGGATTATATTCAAATAAAAGTATTAAAATAACAAAGGTGTTTTTTTTTCATTCTTCTATTACCACTCTCCACCGAGCAGAATCTGTAAATTACAAAATATTATAAAGATAAAAACGGTATGACGTAGGATTCAGAAAAAATATAATATTCTTAAAGGGTATTATTCTAGACGATCAACTTTGGCCAAAACTTTCACGTAACTGACTTGAGGATCCTATATGAAGGGACTTCAGATCAGTACAGCACTATTCTTTGCCAGCACCACACGGGACGTACGGGAGGTGAACGTACACAAGGCTAATCTGAATGTGCATAGAGGAGTGTAATACAATATGTGCGGCAGGGTATGAAAGCGTGTGACAGGATTAGAAATTGTGTTATAAAGAGAATGTTGTGGTGTAAGAGATGTACCAACTAAAATTGAGGATGAAATACTGAGTGAGATGATTTGATTTATTATTGAGATAATGAATGAACAGAGATTAATGAAAAAGATGTTTAAGGTAAGGACGAATAGAATCGTTAGTAGGTGAACGTTGACAAAGCTAATCTTAATATTTATAGAGGAGTGTAATACACTACCGACAGTTGGGTACCGCCAACATGTGCGGCAGCAATAGCATGACAGCAGAATTCATGCAGTTGAAATGAGAACATTGAGGAGCATGATTGGTATGAAAGTGTATGACAGGATTAGAAATTGTTATAAAGAGAATGTTGTGGTGTAAGAGATATACCAACTAAAATTAGATTATTATAAAGATAATGAATGAACAACGGACGATAAGTAACAAAAGAGATCTACAAGGAAAAACATTAGAACGTGAATGTTCTAAGACTATAAGTAAGACTATAAGTTCTAAGAATTTTTAAAGATTGTGACTTGATATGTAAGATTTTAATATATATTTAAATTTTATTGATTTATTTTAATTGACTTTTGTGATTTTTAAATTTCTTTATTGGTTTAATATTTTTTTTATTAATATTTGTTGACTGTTTTAATTAAGTATTTGATTGATTGATTTTATATGTATTTAAGATTATGATTATTGTAAGATATTTTCTACACAACTTTATTGTTAAGAAATAAAGAAACTTGAACTTGAACTAAATTTAGGATGTTCAGAATAAAGGGGAGATCAAAGGTACCCTAAACTAACGAGCATGTACGGAAGGAATGATGTGAGGAAAAGAACTAAGGAACGTTTGTCAAGCAGAGTTATTTTATCTCTTCAGAGTTATTCAGTGCTATAGTCTGAATATCATAATAAAACAATTAGAGGCACGCCCCGTTCTCTCACCAAGCTTTCCACTTTCCATTCCCAGAGGTGGGACTCCACCCACTGCACTAGTGTTCGAAAGAAATTAGGTCTTTTCATAACAATTGCACTACTGATATAAAATAAGCCTGAATGCCTCTAGTATTCGATGATCGTGTTCGACTATGGAATTCCTTACATAATACCTATTGCTTGCAATGTGGACAGGTAATCAAGGGCAAAAGGTCAAGCGATCAATGATTTATGTCATTGACTGAATAATAGCTCGGGCGACACAGAAAATAATGTACCTACATCACATCATTATATTGGGAGTTTTGTCATTAAATTAATTAGGCTGGGACCATTTAAAGAGGTTCTAACTGTTCCAAGCCTACGCTATGGAAACTCTGCAACATTACTCAACCGCTAGCTCTAATAATCGAATTTTAAATATCATTTCCCCTTTACAATAATAATATTTTTATGATTCTTTTGTGTGCAATAAAGTGGGGCAATCATAGTCTAAAACTGTTCCAAATTACAAGTCGACAGCATGAGTGGTTGCTGAGATATAGGTAAAGGTGTGACAGACAGACAGACGAAGTCGCACCATAAGGGTTCTGTTTTTACCATTTTGGTTCGGAACCCTAAAAATACAGTATTTATCTGCTCAACGAGCTCTAAATGATACCAAACTTGATGAGCTAGGTAAATTTTTATATGTACCTCCCTAATAAAATAAAAATATTTCTGTTAATTTGATAATTTATATGGCTTTTGGAAGACTATCGCTGTAAGCGTTTGAATGTAAAACCTGTGTGACAGTGACAGACAACGGACATACGGACGCATGAGTGACATCAATAGGGCTCCATTTGGACCATTCGGGTATGGAACCCTAAAAAGTAAAATCTATTGGGTATGATCGATCCAAGAAGTGATATATTTTCTACATCAAAATCTAATCGTTTAGACATAAAGCGTGAATTTGTATGGGTTTTGCACCCGAAGCCCAGTGATTCTACTCATGAAAACAAGCAACTTTCCCGAAGAAAAAATTTTTTTACTCGAAAAAATTTTTTTACCATCCCATACAAAATGAGTCGATCACATGACCACTTTACTATGGAGAGGTGTTTTTTTTTTACAATTGACCTCGATCTAGCCTTGAGGACAGAGATGAGGTCGAAGATGGAACGAGCTTGCCCAGAAGAAGCCTATTCACTAGCGACTTAAATAGATTCGGGATATAAGAGCTCGGGAACACAGACGCAGACAGACAATTCCACTCCTTATCTGTGCGCAAGGATGTTTCAAAGCGCTTTGTGCCGATGTGTGGAATATCAACCAAATATGAGTAATATCCTGCGGTGCGTCTGGATTCCCGATGCTAAAAGGGGGGTGGCGGAATAAGCTCATACGGAACTCTTCTCCGAAGTACAATCTGTAAAAGACCGACAGACATGCAGTTTTGCGCCGGTGGGCTAGGCTGTGATACTTGGTTTTCACTAGCATCTCATCACCAAAGAGCTTCTTGGCTCTGCGATCGATCGAGTCTAGAGCGGCTAGCTGGTATTTGGCTGAGCCATCCCAAAGGTGGCAGCAATTCTCCATGCAAGATCAAACTTGTGCTATTATAAATTTTTGTATAAATTCACAGTCATGATTTACCAAGATAATGTCGGATATCGCGTGACAGCTCTGACATTGGCATAGTTTAAGTTCTAGCCAAATAGCTAAATCACATAGATGGTGTAAGCTCGGCAGAGCGTGAGTCCACGCGTAGTACACACGGCCGCACGTCAGTAGAAACACTTTTGGATCTTACGGCGTGGTAATAGAGTTGAAAAAGTTTCTACCGGCGACGTGCGGTTTACCGTACCTGCATTAAGCAATGTGTCCTTTGCTAAATTGTTGTGTATGTTGTTACAAGCTGTGGTAATTGTAGTAACAAGATTTTGGCATCTATTCCTTTTTTATGTATCTGTTCCAGTTGCAGAAATCAGTTAATCTGCAGAGCTGAGTCCGCTGAAGTGCGAAAAATTGTTAAGATTAACTAGGTAATCTGCAAATCAAATAGGTGATCTGCAGATTGCGCGCAATCGTGCTTTATAACTTAGTAAGAACGATTCAATGTCCATGTGTCAAGTTTGAAGTGCACTTGACCGTACGCCCACGGTACCTATTTTAGTATAAATAGTTTATCTTTTTATGAGGGTCTAAATTATCGTTTACAAGTTTTCGATGTGCCCTTTGCTAATTTTGAAAGATAATCACGACGCAAAACTCGTTTTGACTTATGATTACTTAGATTAAATAAAACGACAAGTAGGTACGAGTATGTGTACCTACTCCATAAGTAGTGTTTTAGTCAGCGAGGAGTTTAGCCTAGTACCAAGCTACCAAGATAACCTCTTGATTGATTTGTTACGACATACGAGTATTTGTATAGAAAACATAATTGTATCGTTCCCCTGCACTCCTGGAGGTCTACACAACGTGCCATTAAATTAAATGATGACGAAAGCGAACGTCTTAAAATGTATGAGAGTGTGCTCAAGAGCTCCACGAGCTTATTCCACCATCTCCTTTCTACCACCGGGAGTCCAGACGTACCACAGGATAGCACCCATACTTGGTTGATATTCCCATATTCGCACAAAGCGCTTTGAAACATCTTTTATAATGCGCACGGCTAAAGAGTGGACTTATTTGCTTGCGTCTGTGTTCCCGAGTTCATATAACCCGAATCGATTCTAGTCGCGAGTGAATAGGCTTCTTCTGGGTTAGCTCGTTCCATCGTCGACCTCATCTCTGTCTTCATCCCATACGTCACATGACGTTCGCTTTCGTCAAATGACACGTTGTATAGACTTGGTCTAGACCCCGACGATCGGTCCTTCGGCACCCTTGATCTGGCCAGTCTTCGACGATCAGCCGTCTGGTCGTCGGAGCTCCAGTTCAGGGGAGCCATGACCAGGGCCTAGCGCCCAATAAATAGTGACCGTCGGGCTAATATGCCCGATGCGAAGCTGCCCGGGCAACGAGACCTAGTCTCTGTCCCGTTACCTGCACCGACAACACAGAAGTGCGGAAGACCCGGTTTGGTTGGTAAATACTCAAATGATTTCATAGGTCAAAAACGTTTTTAAGTTTACAAAAATAAATTCGGATCTGATACACTATTCGTCGGACAGTTAAAAGAGGTTAACTTTAGTATGAATTTCAATTTCTGCTGTTTATGCATCGTCTAGGGTTAAAAATGAAAATGTTAACGATCGGACGTATTTCGAATGCAATTATAATTCGGCGAAAACAGTTAAGATTTAAAAGATTGATATTAAGTAATTGGATTTATTTCAAGCTTGAATAAAAGATATTCGTTAAGGAAGCTTGGAGAAAGTACAGACCTACTGTCGATGGAAGTATGGCTCAGACTTTAGTTTAAACGTAATACGATACGAAAATAAATGGTACAGCACTGTAGCACTGCACTTACTTTCTCGCGATATTCAAGGAAAAAGTATCAACTGCAAAGTTCTTATGAAATATTTTATGCACATAAATTCAGAATTCAAAAATAACCGTAAACGATTTCATATAAATCACATATGCTTACATTTTGATAGTACTGGAACAGCCTTTATATGAATTTTAACAGATCAATGGATACTACCGCAAGATATTTGCATGGAGGTTTTTTACATTTCCCAACATAAGTTTCTTAGAGAAAGTTGATCAGTTTAGTCTACTAACTCAACAAGCCCATTCTTAGTTTTGGTACACCCTGTAAAAAATTAAATTAAAGCCGATTTTTTAGAATGTATCTGGACTAGTATTTAAAAAGGTCTAAAGATTTGTCAGACCATGTTTGGTGATTATAAACGTAGGTACTGTGAGATCAAGGTGAAATCTCTTTCTGTCGGCAAAACTACTCGCCTTTACGCTTGACATTTTCCTTATATGGTCATGAGAGAACTTATACAATTTCTTTTTCTCATGCACATTAACTTGTACAAAAATAATGCGGAATTGCCTGGGCGATAAGTTCGAAAGAGTCATTGGACTTAAATTCGTAATTATTTTACTGATCTGATTATAACTAGTTCGATTGACTCCAGATCGATCCAGATCGAGCGAAAAGTGCTCTTCTTCGTCTAACCATTGTTTCAGCAGTCAGGACATTCTGTTATTCTGAACGTTTATTGGTTGTTGGGCTTTTGTGCAAAGTCCGTCTGGTGAAGTACCACCCCCTTACCTTTTTCTCCCGTAAAGCAGCATTGCTTTGTTTCGGTTTGCAGGGTAAGGGAGCCAGTTAAATTACCGGCACAAAGTCGCACTGCGAGTGTCAAGCTTGACCTGTCGTTGACTGTACGTGCTATTACTATTCAAGGTCAGTAAAGGACTCCAATGGCCTTCACTAATCTCAATAGTCACTATAGTGGTACATTCTGTGTTTGGGAGGAAATGTGAGCCACTGGTCCCGGCTCAAGATGCTGCTCGTAAGAAACTACTTCCAAACCAGTAACCAACAGTGCACGGTACCTACAGTTATTATGCTACGAGTAGAACACTAGTAACCCTGTGGGATTGCAAACACTATTTTTCGGGCTGTTTTAATAACATGGTGGAAAAATTATTTGAAGGAAGGAACATATTTATTTGAAGGAAGAGCGGAGCCTCCTGACACAGGCAACCTGATTGCTTAATAGGAAGTTCCATCCTCAAGTTTTGTACCACATTGTATAAAAGTATTAATAAAACATTTTGTATTTGTATTTTGTATTAAATTGCCTAAGTCCATCTTAGCATGCCTAGTCTTCATAGATTTTTTGCGCCTATACAATATAGATTTAGTCGCGCAAGTCGCGATGTGCATCTTTGCCAAGTTGGTCGGGATAATAAATTTACAATTGATTGACTGACTGATATTGTAAGAAATGTCTTCTTGACCCCTTACCTGCCTGTTCCTTATCATCCCTGAGAGAGTGGTTGCAGATTTGAAGAGTAACGGGTTGGCTGGAGGCGGGCATTTCCTGGTCCTCCTGACGTTGAGGATGTAGGTAAGCGGCCATACTGGGATGGCCATGAGAGATACCAGGAACCGGAGCAAATACCTCACAAAGCTCGGTAGCATGGTAGTCTGGAACAAAAAGGTTATGGTAAGTTTTGAGGTTGCAGAAAAGAGGAGATCCACAAAAGAACCGCAGTAACCGATATGCCGAATGGCCATCTCAATACTTGAACCGCTGTTTGCTGGGATCGAGTAATTTATGTTTGACAATGCCCTCACCGTTAAGGCTATACCTTCCTTAAAACTAGCAGCTACAATCTCGTGAATGTTAGTTTTTCGAGATTTTTACCCCAGCACCAGACGTGATGTGATGTAAAATTCTATAAAGATATAAATAGCTAAGTTGTCAAGGTAGCAAGGCTTTTGAGCAAAGTCCGTCAGGGATTAGCGCCTCCTCACCTATTTCTGCCGTAAAACAGCAGTGTTTGCACCGCTGTGTTTCGGTTTGAAAGGTAAGGGAAGTAAGGGAACCAGTGAAATTACCTGCACATGAGACACACCATCTTAGTTCTCAGGGTGGGCAACGCACTTTGCCGTATTATTGGTGTCATATTATGCTACTAATAAGACAGTGGAAGGGTAGTGGTGACCACCTGTTCATTTGATAACTTGTTACATAAAAAAATTATACTTCCTGGCCAAATCTAGGCTTCCAAAATCGAATGACTATAGCTATACGTTTCCACGCAAAAAATAATATAAATTATTTACCTCAATGGCTATAATCTCCATTATAAATCCTACTACAGATGACACAACACTTAGACCTTTCGCAATAGGCTTAGCCAAATATGGCGGGTACAACAAATTATAACTATTCAATAATATTTCACCAATCACGAAACCTTGGTAAACAATATCACATATCAGTATTAGAAAGGCACGAGTAAAAAAATTCAAACTAGCGTTCACACACGAGCCGCACAGATTAAAAATAGGCGTTATCATTATGTTTATTTTTTTCATCTATGGTTATTACGTAAAAGTACGTGTGGTCAAGAGTAAAATCACAGTAAATGGTGTAACAAGTAAAAGATAGTATGAACTCGCTTTATCTATACCAACTACAGATAGGGTGACAAGGATTGGAGTGAAAAATCGTAAAATGATTCCCGAAAAAAATGCTTCACTAAAAATATTTTATTTACGGTAAGCTCGGCTTACAATTACTAAATAATATTTTTTTTAAGTGTTTCTTGTTCCGTATGACAAAATATAAAGAAAATAAACAACGTTTTCCGTGAAAATGTATTGCGCAGAATTTCTTTCATGATGATCTACATTATTGACATCTTAATATTCAAAATATTTTTTCATAATGTGTAAAATGGGTATAAGTAATACAAGAAGCTAAACCACTTTCCTAAAAGAATATTGGTTTAAATAAAAAAAACAATATTTGTTTCGACGCGACGGCGACCAACTTATTCATATGTCGTGGTCATTGATAAAACAATAAGAATTGTAGATAGAAACCTTGCTCTTCTGAAATGTAGCATTTAGTTAAAATTATCTAATAGTTAATCGAATCCTTGTTAATGGTCCAGTTCTTACATATAAAAATTTAAATAACGCTGTAAGTTTTCTAAGTAATATAAAATAAATAACTTGGAAGGAAGGGATTGTTAAGTAAAATTCTTTGGCCCTATAATAAATTTTTTAACAAGATTTTGCATTCACATTTTTCCAAATTAATATTGCATTATATATCCAATATATCTACCTCTGAATCTCTGACTGATCTTATTCGAAACTCACATGTGAACAAAAATCTGGATTTTCGTTTTTACGGCGACTACTTATTTTTATCTTAGGATGTTTGGTCACCCTACTGTCAGTTCACATCTGGCTGGATCGATGACGAATCTATATAAATAAAGAGTCCCCAAGTACCCTCATTAAGATAATGAAGAGGCTATGACAGTGACCTTTTCTTTGTTAGAAATTGCTATCAGACAGAAGCAAAGGTTACCATAACGTTAGATTTTGCAGTGGATCAACAAAGAAACGTTGATAAGTCATCCTTCAAAAAAAATCTTTAAAAATGTCATTGGAGGTATGCAGGGTTCCGGTAGTTATAAATAAATATGGATATTATAAAAGTAATATTAACAATAATCCTATGACCTACAACGTGTAACGGAAAGTTGTAATAATACCGAAGGTTATGAATCTGCCCTTGAAACTGAACAACTTTTCCCAAGGAACATACGTCGATATACGAAAAACCAAATTTGAACTCCCATACAAAATGCATTCAGTTTTTATGGGAGGACAAAAATTTATTTCGTTCTATGACCTATGTTTCTTGGTAAAAGTTGTTCAGTTTTATGGACGATTTCAGACCCTTTAGTATTATCACACCTTTTCATTAGTCAAATAGTATTTGGTTGATATCTCCAATACTACATTTTAATCGACAGATACATGGGACTCATGGTGAAGGCAGGCAGCATCAAAAAATTCAAAATCACATATTTTTCTTTTCAAAAGTTAAGATTGATCTTCGTAAAATATAATGCAGTCCTTGATTGTTAATTTTCATATATTCTGATTTACTTTTTTAACAGTTAATCAAATCAGGGTAAATGTGAATTTTTAAAGTCTCAAAAGTGATATTTTATCACCCAGTGATTTTCAAGAATCGAGTCCCTGCACTGAGGAAGGAGTTGAAAGTATTTATAAAGTCAAAAAGTTATACTTGATACCTTCAATAAACAAGAGTGACTGTAAAAATCTCCGTTGATTGGGTTACTCATAAAATAATGTAATGAATTAATTATGGTTATAAATAGCATGTAACTAGATCGTTATTCTTGCTTCGAAAGGCAAGGTGATGGTACGCGTTAGCGTAATATTATACAACGTGTTAATGGAATAAGCGAAACCCTCATACACCCCAACAGATTTTTATTAAAATAAATCCATTCCTGTAAAAAAATCTTAGAAATATATTTTTTTTTTCTAGATATTGTTATTTTAAAGTTTCATGATTGTTCTATTTTCATCGTTGTTCTAGTCCGCGAAATGCCGCCAGAGCGCGTATCCACAGAAATATTTAGAGTAGAAGCGACAAAAATTTAAATAATAAAAATTACCCCTATTAGTGAAGATGCCACTTTTACGATAAACGTAAAATTACGTGTCCCGTTGGACCGAAGATTCCTCCACCGACAACTAGTATCTTTGTGTTCAGTATAGGGAAACTTATATGTAAGGTGCTGTGCACTTGCGGAACCCTAAAAAATTTTTAAATGCATAAAATACTATTTAGAGGGACTGTCAAAAGTTTAGCTCGATACGATTAGAAAAGAAATATGACAACCGGCGACAGTTGCGGGATAATTGGGGGTGTCAAGTTGGAAAAATTTAGAAAAAATTTGGATAAAAACGGAGGAATTGGTTTCAAGGTTTGGTGAAACCAAATAAGGGAAAATTTGCTAAAATGCGGCTTAGTTGCAGGATGAAATTCATATAAAAGGGTGACACGCAAAAAAATCGGTAAACGCTCCAAATATTCTGGTTGAATCTTTGAGACGTCTGTGAGAGGAAAGACGATAGGAAACTGGATTTCTGTGAGTTATAATCTTTTATTTTGTAGCTCGCGAAAAATAGACATCATACAGCTGATGTGACGAATCTTTTGAAGGAGGCTATGATCCTGGATTGTGGGTTCCTTCAATTGAGATAAAGATAGGGATTGCTCCGTGTAGGATATAGTATAGGAAGGTTTATTTGCGTATAATTTCAAGACGCTAACATTCAGAATTTGATTCCAAAGTGTATAGAATAAGTGGTGTGAAACTAACGTTATGTAAGTATTCAATTTTGTGGTTTTCCATCTTTTATTTATTTTCGGTTCAAAGTTGTTGTGTGTATTTGAGATAAGGTGAAATGTGACTTAATGAAATTTATAGTTTCTTCCAGGTTGTGTGAGCTAAATAACATTGAGAAAATCAGATTTCAATGTCAAAAGAGGAAGAGTTGAATGGAGAATATTTGCAGCTTTACAGATCTACACGCGGGATCATAAGAGGCTTGTACTGTGTGATACTTTAAGTAAATTGTTATTCCCTCTTAATGATTTTCTTTTGTAAACATTAATAACTCTGCGAGAATTATAACATACTGTGTTTCTAATCTGAGTCGTTATTTGTAGATAGTAATAAAGATTTCCATTTCCCATAATTAAGTATAAACTAATTCTGCAAATGTCTTTGTTCGCGTATAGCTAGGCAGGATAATGTTCTATTTCTAAACAGGTACAGAAATTACAAAGAACTCTATAGACATGGAATAGCAAACCACAAATGACAAAGCGTGAAGGCTAAAAAAGGTATTGCTTGGATTGTAAAGGTAATGTAAATTTCATTGTGATTAATTTTTTCCTTTACAGAGAAATTGATTAAAATAGTCCTTGGTGAAATCATAAAAACTGGACTCTGATGTATATTTTGTCATCGTTTCAAGGTGGCTTTAGATGACGTATATTTTGTCATCATTTCAGAGTGACTTTAGATGATGTATATTTTGTCATCATTTCAAAGTGACTTTAGACGATGTATATTTTTATCATCATTTCAAAGTGACTTTAGACGATGTATATTTTTAATATTTTTTTTTTTAGGTAGAATTGTCTCATTTGACATTATTGTCAAATAGTCAACAAATAAATCATTTTGGATTTAGTTTTACTCAAAGCTAGACGCTATTTTTGAAATCTTTATAAATTTTTATCTCTTTAACAAAAAATAAATCAAAACCCAAAATCAAAATGGAAAAAAATATTAAAACATTAAATAATTACCTTTTTTTTAGAAAATAATATAAAATCTTTGGCCCTAAATCAAAATTCCAGTTTTTAATATACTAGTGTCTTCATATGATAAAATTTAAAAATAATACTCTGTCAAATCAAAAGGATTTAGAACGTCAATTCAAAATACTAAAATAAAATAACTTCCAATTGAAACTTGGATATAATTTGTGATATTTTATTGTGAAATAAAAAGGGTAAGTTTAAATAGATTGGAAATAATAAATAATATTATTTCAAATAATAATAAAATGTTTTGAAAGTGATTTTGAATCTTTTGCCTCGATTTCCCAAAATTGGAACATGCTGAGAGCATTACTACATCTCAGTACTCAAGCTCATAGGAGGTGCTTATCTTTCCTTTAACTATCATATTTTTAGGGGTCCCAGACTTTGAGATTAAGAAATACTTGCTCTCAGGTTTATTTAGTTCGACCAAGCATGGATGGATGCCCTCGTGACATGTGTCCCCGATGTCCGCTATATTGGTTGTGGCAAATGTATGTCGCGTGTCACTGGAGTATCCGCCTAAGATTAACTGATAATATCAACCTTCGGATTTATTTATTTTATTCATCCTTGGGCCGGAGCCCTCAAGCCTAAAAGGGTCTGATACTAAAGTTCTTCTCGTTCTATTTGTGTGAGATTTCGATGATTCATCCTGATTTCTCCCATCTGTATGTGTGGGATGAATTGGTGTTATTCCGGTACAAATGGAAGGATATTAGCAAGGTGTTTTAACGTTGGATTTTGGAATTGGTGTTTCTTGTGTTATGTGTTGACAACGCTCGCCCATTATTGGATGCGTCGTTTGAGTGGCATATACCACGGGAGGACCTCCTGATCTTTGCGTTGGTCTACCAAATGTAGAGTAGTTAGATAATTTAAAACCTTCTTCTTTTGTGTAGGGACATTCTAGTTTAGTCTAATGACATTAAATTGTTTATAAGGAATAAATTAGAATTGTCTTGAATCAAAAGGATGGATATTCTTGATGGAGACATTACATTCGTTCGTGGGTTGCTTCTTGAGAAGTGTGTTGACGACGTTCGCCCGCAAGGCTGCGACGGCTGTACGACACTCCGAACTTGGGGGACCTCTGAACTTTATGTGTGTCATCCTAAAGTAGTTAAATAATCTATTTAATCTTCATTGAATCATACAGGAATCTAAACCTTATAAGATTCTATGTTTTATTTTCCTTAATAAAACTTGTCATAATTTAACATACTTAAAATTATACTTTGACTCAGTGTGAAACCACCTTTAATATTACTAAATAGATTCTTGAAAACAATAATGGAACGGAAATTATAATGTTTAGTTTCTTTCATTGTAGATATGTTCCGAATATTTAAGAATATACAATAATCCCATTTTTTATACTTCTTTTGAGTCCTCTTTTAAAGAACATCGAGTTTTAGCTAGTGTTGTTTACGCTAAATTCTCCCAGTGTTCTTGGTTTTGAATACTCGATGCTTTTGATTTTCCCTTAAAATCTTAAATCATAAATGTTTGGCCCAACCTAGCTTAGATACTACTATCCCGTATCTTCTCGGTTCTGGTCATCATACTTCACTTTTATTTAAGGATTACCTTCAGTAATCTTTTGTCATACTTACTTCTTATATGTTCTTCTTCGAAATATGCTGGGTAATCCCATTATAGTTTAGATGCAATTCATTTTATTTAAATGAGTGTTTAGACTGGGGTTACTCTACATAATCCTTGTCCTGCGTGGGTTGGTAACGGAAAAGAGATTTAGCTACGCATCACAAGTGAGAGCTATGAAGGATATACGGAGACCTTGTTGGTGCAATAAAGTCACTCAGTGACTGGGGGGAGGGAAATTGCCCTTCAAACTCTTTATATCTCTTGTTATAAAACCGTTATTGATCTAGGCTGGCCATGCAAGCAATAATACTATACCCGTATCTAGTACAGACTTCACACTTGGACGTGTGGAGCTGGCTAATTATTTTCAGTTTAACTTATTTCAAAACAAACTAAGGGATTCGATGATGTCGATCATTGTCTGCCCGGAGGGATTACAGGAAGAGCTCATTTTGTAGGAGTGCCTTGTTTTCCTAAAGGAAGACTGTATGCTTTGTGTGCCTGGCGGGCTCGGTGACCAGCTCTGGTATGGGTGACTAAAAGAAATAGTCAAATACCCTGTGAACCCTGGATGAGTCAGTGATTGTCCCTTAAAGGTGGGCCACGTGGAAGTCGGGTTTGACGCGGGGCATGAACATACCGGGGGGAGACATCATCACCGTCTGGGTTGTACTCTGCCGCGCTAACAATAAGAGCAGTAAGTCTGAAATTCTAGTTTTGAGTAATTGGCGCCCAAACTTTTCGTTACATTTCCCTTTACTCTACCTTGATTTTTCAAGTTACGGTCGGTTTGATTTTTCAAATTTGTAGCATAAATGGTAGTGTTGTATAATATGTAATAAGTTTTCTAATAATATTCATTATACTTTATTTAAATGACAAAAACCCTTTATATCTAGAATGAGTTGAATATATTAGCACGGGTTGCCTAGAATAACAGCAGTATGTACCTAAGTTACTGCTTCTGTTGTAAGTAATCCATATATAAATTAATGACATTTCTTTGGATAATGGAGTCCCTTTAAAGTCTGAAATAACTAAGATATAAGCTTTGTTTCATTAAAAGTTATATATTGTATGTAAGATAATAAAATGGAGAATCTATTTATTAATTTTCATTTTGGGTACCCAGTTTGGGTTTTCCACGAAGAGTCTCAGAAATGAACCGATTAAATGGCTGATAACTTATGGTTGCCGCGTTTGTTGGTCTGTTTTATTCATCTTTTTTGGCTTTTGTTTATAGTTTGTTGAAAAAAAAATGAAATTGATTTAAAATGGGGCTAATTTCATACAACAGTATTGACAGAATGGCTGACTAGGATAGATAAACGAATAAATAATTGTATAAATCAACGGTTTATTAATTAAAACACTTTGTATCTGAATAACATACAATAATCTGGGAATAATTCTAACAAAAGAATAAAAACTTACACAAATACCTAATTTTTTTATTATATTTGTGCATCATCTATTATTTTTATTTATCAAATAAATCTTTGGAGTTAAGCGCGTATTTGAGGTAAGTAGGTACCTACGCACATTATAAAATATTAATCAAAGCACTAAATCAAGCACGTTGAGATCTACGTGGCATGTGCACTTATCATTACAATATCACAAAGTAGTGCATATTTTAAAATTAAAAATAAAGGCTGTAAGGGATGGTGTACCAAAATCTGAAAGGGCTTGCTACGAAACTGAACAACTTTCCCAAACAAAACTTACATGAAAATAAAAAATATATTAATTTTACCACCTTCTATAAAAATTCTTCAATCACGGGCAATAAATCCTTTGATTGAACAGTTTGTATGAAAAAGTAACTCTTTATTTCTTTCCCAAAAGTGTTTCTTTGAGATTGTTATTCAGTTTCGTTGACTAACCACGCCAGTTTAGTTTTCAGTCAGTACACTGTCCCTTACACCCATTATAATAAAAAAATACAAATTCTAATCAATATCAGTATCTTCATTTGATACCGGCAAGTCCAACCAAAACCCTTTCCTATTATCCGGCATCAAGTTCAATATTCTCTTTATGATTTCATCTTTCGTTGTTTTTGGTACACCTTTGGGGGAAACCTTTTGTTTGAATTCCGGGAATGTTTTATTTTTTATTATTTTGTTTTGTAGGAAATCCAAGTATTCTTCCTCGTCATCGTTATGATTTAGCTTATATTTGAGCTGGTACTCGCCTCGGTTTGCCGAAATAATCATTATATCTTTGAGGTACACTCTCGGTTCTGTTTTCCGCAGCTTGTATTGCGACGATAAGTCAATAAAATTGTAAAAATCACCAACTTCCATCGTTTTTACATAACACTTTCCAGAATTTGCTTGCTGTACTGCGTCTGTATAATCAGTAAAATCGTATACCTTTCGCTTTCTTTGTAATGCCTGCTCGACTTGGTGGTGGAAACTGTCTGCTGACATAAAAGTGTGTCCTGGCTCGAAATATTTGAGGGTAATGGTATTTGCCTTTATATGGGGGCTGTTAACAATGTATACCAAAAAACTGAAAACAGCCCAGTTTTTATTTTGGGAAGAACAATTGTCCATCCACAACACAATTTGCTCAATATCGCGTTTATGTAATAAAAACGCGTGAAGGGTTGATAAGATATCTTCTTGCTTTCTTCCTGAAACAGCTTCGTTCCAAATTGCTGCGAATGGAATGATTTTTTTTGAAGTTCCCAAAGGTACGAAGCTCTCGTTAAACGCATTAATACGTGGACAAAATATCGCACGCTTAAATTGCTCCATCCTGGGTAACATTACGACTTTTTGCAAGTCTACGGAGTAGTAGATTGTATTGTTTTCAGATTTTTCAACGTCTGTTTTATATGATTTACGTGCTTCCTTATATTTTAATTTGTGGACTCTGAAAAGCTGGCAAAATTCACAATCATGATTTGTAGCTTCATGACTTTTATGGTGTTCTTTGAACTCAACACAAACCTCACATTCCTCGTTACCAAGGTGAGCAAAAGATATATTCAATTCTTGTCTAAGGACTTTCCTATATACCTCGAATGAAATTTCTTCCTGTGGGTTACTTTCACAAAATTGCTGGTGCATTAAAGTTATTGTAATGTCGCTCGGAAAATACATTCGATTCGGAGCATGTTCACGCCTGTAATGTGAAATGACAGGGCAATATTTCATTATATGTCCTTTTATTAATTCTCCTTCACATTTGAGTGTTCTAGTATGTTTACCCCTATGATCTTTTTGTTTGTCTACAGGTCTATTTAAGGCTAACATTAGTCTTTTGTCATTTTTGGCGTTATATCCTAATGTTGTTAAAAAGAATGTCTTGCAAACTTCTATCTTGGTCTTGTCCTTATAAAAGAAATAAACATAGTTTATTCCACGTTTTGGTTTTTCAGCGTTTGTAACTTTTCTGCTTGCAACTTCTTTAGTTTCAACAAGAGATTTTATATAATGGCCTTTTGATTCCCAACTCAAGGAGATATATTCATCGTTAATTTCTTTTCTATTTTCTTCACTAAAATTTTCCGTACATTTTTTTCTGCATGTTTTTGTGCATGGATCTTTAACAGTAAGTTTTTCGATTTCCACTTTTATCTTTTTTTCTCTCCTTTCTTTTGCAGGTTCTTCAATCTTTCTCCTTTTTCTTGGATCCCCTTTTTTTGTCAGTCCTTTGTCTGTCTGTGCTGATGCTTTGTTTGTTTCTGTTGTATTTTTGTCTGTCCATGTCACATCTTTATCTGTCTGTGGTGTTTCTTTGTCTCTTCCTGTAATATTTTTGTCTGTCTGTGTTGTATGTTTATCTGTTGGTGGTGTTTTTCTGTCAGTTTTTATTGTCTTATCCTTGATAATCTGTAATTTTTTGGTCTCTTTGGCTTTTGGCTTGTCTCGCTTACTTATTTTTTACTTATTTTTATTTTTTGGAGAAACTTACTTGAGCGAACGCGATTCACGCGGCAATAGGTAGGTACCGACGTTCTGTTTGTGTTTATGCGGGCTGATCCGTCAGCAAAAGTTTTAAATTATTACCGGATATGGTTATTGGGCTAAAATCATCATAAGATAATACAGAAAATACTTACGAAAAATTATGGCGCCATAATATACAGAACACAGTGACGAAACGACCGCTCAACACACTGGTGGCTTGCCGACTAACGAGACGAGAGGGACAAACACCGCGTCGCTTACCATCCCCGCGCGCCCTTCCACCCTTCGTACCCACCCATACTCTGTGCCTGGGATGACTTTATTCAAAGCGAAATGAACGTTCCTCTAACTTTTACTGCTGTTGTAAATAGTGAGGTATGCAATGTTAATATTAATCGATACTTAATACGACAGCAGTAGATTAAGTTGCTGTTACTGTGTTTAGCAATTAAATAAACTAAGAAATAAACATTGCTAGCTATGAGTGCAGTTAATGTAATCACTGCTGATATGCTTATTGAGTTTACTTGTTGTCACAAAGAATTAGCTTACTACAACAGCAGTATGTTTAGCTACTGCTAATAATAGTTGTAAGAAATGCATATTATTTGTAAAGTGTGCTTAGCATAAAAGCACTACGTAAAGTTACTGCTGATACTCTAAGCATTCAATAGTAATTTTTTTAAATATGATGCTTATTTCAACAGCAGTACAATTACTTACTGCTATTTTCATAAGCACAGTACATCGAGAATGCCGGAGTCACACTTACTAACGCGAAGTAAGTATACTTCCTGCTTAAACGCTTAGTATTATTACTCATATAACTGACTTACTGCTGTTATGCTTAATGAGATCTATAGATTCCAGGAAAGCTAGAAAAACGGGGGTAAGATCATATTACAGAGCACTTTATGCTGATTCCGAATCTGTATTTAACTCAGTTTTGCAAAAATTCGACTTACTGCTCTTATTGTAAGCGCGGCAGTACTGTGGTTAGTTAGTTCCACTCTCCACATACATTAACCCTAGTCTTTACTGTAGTTTAAGTTTTCGATGGGATTTCCGGCTCCGCGAGGATGATCAGAATCCTGACGATCCAGTTGGTTTGTTAGGGTAGTTTATTGCTGCCACCTTTAGGATGGCTCAGCCAAATACCAACTAGCCGCTCTAGACTTGATCGATCGCAGAGCCAAGAAGCTCGTTGGTGATGAGATGCTAGTGAAAACCAAGTTTCACAGCCTAGCCCACCGGCGGAATATCTGGTTGATATTCCACACATTCGCACAAAGCGCTTTGAAACATCCTTTATAATGCGCACAGCTAAGGAGTGGAATTCTCTGCCTGCGTCTGTGTTCCCGAGCTCTTATAACCCGAATCTATTTAAGTCGCGAGTGAATAGGCTTCTTCTGGGCAAGCTCGTTCCATCGTCGACCTCATCTCTGTCCTCAAGGCTAGATCGAGGTCAAGAGTAAGCCCATACATAGTAAAAAAAAAAAAAAAAAAAAAAAAAAAGTCATCGTGAACTGGGTGATGATATGCCTCGGACCTAGGACTCAGGGTAGAGGAAGCCTAGGACGAGCTGTTTGGGGCGAAGGTGGTGCTCCAAACCTGGGGATTGTCCCCACATTTTTTTTTATTACTTCATTTATATTAACATAGGTTTCTTTTCAGAAACTTAACGGCTCTAATATTGCATAGTAAATGAGATATAACCTTCCCTAAATTGATGAATCTACATGAATTCAGATGAGCTACTCCAATCTATATGAAACTAAATTTAAATAAAAAGTGAATCAATATTGAATTAAATAACACAAATTAGACTTGTACTGAATAGGATTATATTCAAATAAATGTAATAAATTTTCAAGTGTGCTTTTTTTCCATTCTTCTATTACCACTCTCCACCGAGCAGAATCTGTAAATTACAAAATATTATAATGATATAAAACGGTATGACGTAGGATTCAGAAAAAATAATAATATTCTTAAAGGGTATTATTCTAGACGATCAACTTTGGCCAAAACAATCACGTATCTGACTTGAGGATCCTATATGAAGGGACTTCAGATCTGTACAGTACCTTGAAACTTGGCTCATAAACAGGAATAGGATCATTAAAGATAAATAAAAAATACCAATTTTTTTTGGCCATAAATGACGAGGTTTTTAAAAAAAATCGTTTTCGTCCAATATCGATAGGTCGTATGGCAGAATGTGATGAGTAGTTATTGCCTATCATAAAAAAAAAACTAAAGATGTATAAACCGACCACAGACTACTTAGAACAGTTGTAAATTTTTTTTTTCAAGACTGGCCATGGCTACTTTTCATTCTGCCATACGACCTATCGATATTTGACAAAAACAAAATTATTTTTTAACTTTATTACCGTAACCGAAAAAAAAATAGTATTTTTTATTTTTACTTATTGACCTTATCCCTGTCTATGAGCCAAGTTTCGAGGTACCTTACACATACGTTTCCTATGCGAATTATCGTCTGGTTGTCGCACTATATAGTGGTGGATGGGGGAGGAAGGGGAGGGGGAAGATGCGAAAACTGAGTATGAATTTTAGTTAATATCTCATTAACCACGCATCCGGTTTAAACAGTTATAGTGTCATAACTCATACGGTAGGTGATAAAATGCTTAATATAACATGCTTTACAACGATTCTGATAAATACAATAGTTTATTAAATATTTAGAAAAAGGCTGATTTTAAACAATAGACGTTTTTGGTTTTGTTAATATCGGCCAGTAAATGAAATCTTACAAAAGAGTAATATGACAAACAAAGAATTGGGCTTTAAATATTTTATAAACTACACTTCATCGCGGGTTGCTCAAGACAAAGTTGTGCCATTTCTAAGCAATAAACTATAGCTTGTGTTATATCATTTGAAAGGTAGTTTTGTTAGCTTTTTAAAAAAAATAAGTATTGGGGGACATTTCACACAAGGTCATCTGATCCCAAACTAGGCAAAGCCTGTACTATGGGAACCAGAGACTGATCATCATCATCATATCAGCCGAAAGACGTCCACTGCTGCAAAGTTCTCCATGACGACCGCTCCTGCGCTGCTCGCATCCAGCGGCTTCCCGCGACCTTGACAAGATCGTCGGTCCACCTTGTGGGGGGCCTGCCAACGCTTCGTCTTCCGGTACGTGTTCGCCACTCTAGAACCCTTACGTCCCATCGGCCATCGGTTCTTCTTGCTTTAATTTAGCGATTCTCAGGGCTATGTCAGTTACTTTAGTTCTTCTGCGGATCTCCTCATTTCTGATTTGATCACGCAGAGAGACTCCGAGCATAGACTTTGAGCTTCCTGATAAGGCCCATCGTAAGCGGTCACGTCTCGGTGCCATATGTCATCACTGGCAATACACACTGGTCAAAGACTTTCGTCTTGAGACACTGCGGTATTTTGGACGTGAAGATATTGCGGAGCTTTCCGAACGCTGCCCATCGGAGTCGGATTCGACGAGTTACCTCTTTCTCAAAGCTGGATTTACCCAGCTGGACCGTTTGTCCCAGGTATACGTATTCATCGATAACTTCGAGCGTAGAGTCTCCAACTTTGAGTGGAGTGGGTACAACAAGGGCGTTAGACATAATTTTCGTCTTATCCATGTTCATTTTAAGACCCACTTGTTGTGAAACTCTACTGAGGTTATTGAGCATCGTGCCGAGATCTTCCAGGGTCTCAGCCATTACGACAATATCGTCGGCAAATCGAAGGTGGGTGGGAAGTCTCCCGACTGATATACATACATAAATAGATAAATAACACCCAGACACAGAACAAACACTTGCGTTCATCACACAAATGCTTACCCTGGGCGGGGATCGAACCCACTACCAACCAAAAGCGTGAAAGGCGTGAAAGGCAGACTCACTACCAACCACACCAACGGGCTTGTCCAAGGAGGAGAAGGACTAACCGAAGAAAGATACATCAACGACATTCTGCTAAGCCAGGTGCTCAAAATTTCATTTTACATTTCACTAGACAGTACATGGAACAAGTTGGGATTGCCACAAAAGACTAGCCAGCTTTCCAATTATATTCAAAGATTTACAACTGATTTCAGTTTCCTATCAAAAATTTACTGCAATAAGTCGAAATGTTAACGTCTAAGTAAAACAAAAATTATAAGAAAACATTTTATTTTATTTAACAGGATGATAAAGAATCATGAATTAAATGTAAATTTAAAATATCGAAAATTTTGATGTTTTTATGGAAGGTTTGTCTCATGTAGTGTAATACCCCAGCAAAGTTTCATCGACTGAGGATTTAATGCGGGGGTCTTCATACAACGATCCGCTTCGTTGCCTAGACTACTGCATAGAATAATGTAATGATATTACTTCACTTCCTAAAACTGCAGGCCAATTCAAATAATTTCGTAAGTTTGTTTTATTTCTCACGCGACTCTGAAACAAACATCACGTAATTCATTCATTCATTTATATATTAATAATTTTACAATTATAGTCATTAGTCCAATATACTTAGTCAAAAATTTGTTATAATTTAGAAAATTACCTTAAGGCAAGTTAAGGTATTATAATTATAAACATCGTCAGTTTTAAAGTTAATTATTCACACGTAAGTTTGTAATTAAGATACAAGGAAGGGGTGTTTTTTTTGTTTTTACGTAAGAAGTTATTCATAAATCCATTCTCTTAAAACGAGTTCTACCTTGAAGGTTTTGTTGTTATATGAATTTATAAATTAAATATGACGGTCACTATACATGCTTATTCCCTTTCACAAAATAGCGTTAATTTATATATTGTAGGGTAAAAATACGAATACAAAGAAAAAGGGGGGACGTTGAGGAGCAGGAGCAAAAATCCTGATTCCTTTTGTAGAGGTTAGCCATAACCATTTGATGGAGACTAACGAATAAAGCTACAATAAATCCCATACTATTCTTCTTATCTTATCTAGCCTATAATGTCCCACTGCTGGGCAAAGGCCTCTCTCTCTTCCCTCCATTGGTCCCTATCTAAAGCCCGCTCTTGCTACTATTAAACTAGCAATTTTTGTATACTCAAATAATATACAACACGAGCAAAGCCGCAGGTAAAAGCTAGTATACTATAAAATTGGAACCCACAGAAGGTCATTATTATGCACATTACAAACACCAAGACCACTATCAAACATTTATGACGTAACGACTATAGTTGCATCAGTCAGAGAAAGTTTAACACAAATGCACGGTTATTTGACGTGTTTTGAAGTTTACACGGTTGAATACAGGGTGTTATAAAGTCTACTGACTGATTAGACTTGTATTTAGTAATTTTGTATTACTCAAGAAAAAACACATAAAACTTTACAATACACAACAACTAAATTTAATACCCACTGCCAAGAACCACTTTGGTTCGCTGAGCCATAGAGATAGATATACTCGTATACAACATAAAAAAATCAATTTTAGCCTTCGTCTTTCCTAAAACTATTACACTGAAAATACTGTAAAATAACAATTTGATACTTTTAGTTGGTTTTCAGGTAGTAACTTGTACAAAGTAGAAAATCGCAAAATATCACAACATCAGGCAGGACCACAGTAGCCTATCTCCGGTACTGACGGAGAAGACGCAGGTTCGAATTCTGCCTTTGGTTGTGAAATTTTGCGATTTTCTACTTTGTAGATTTATCCGACACTGGAAGTGTTAAAATAAAAATCATTTTCAGTAACTTGTAGTCTTGAAAACGAACTAAAAGTATCGAATTGTTATTTTGCAGTATTTTCAGGGTTTAAATTTTGTTATTTTAAATGGCCAGACTCTATCTACAGATAGTAAATCGTCAAACATAAAATTATTACAATTGGCCTCGCCTTTGTCCTAGGGGATTTGAAGAGGACTTTCCTAAGGGTTTTTTTATTATTATTATTTTTTTCTTCAGAGAGCGAATATCTCTTCAACCTAGAGGACAAACCAAACCTAATCATAGATTATTTAAACACCTTTTGTGCCTATTTCGATCCAAAAGACCCAGTATAACCGCTCTTTACACGGTCGCATGGTCGCATCATATTTACCAGCAGTTATGTTATTAATGCCTCGACATTACGGCATATGTCTGCAATAAGCGTGTGCGCAGGGTTACACTGTTCAAAGCTGTTACTGGAAGTACGGTTAAGAGTAGAGAAAACTATTTTTTACTTTAAAGGGCTTACTCTTTACCTCGATTTAGTTCCGGGGATAGAGATGAGGTCGACGATCGAACGAGTTTGCCCAGGAGAAGCCTCAAGAGTAGACCAAACTATTTTTCACTTTAAAGGGCTTAGTCTTGAACTCGATTTAGGCCTGAGGAGATGACAGAGATGAGGTGGACGATCGAACGAGTTTGCCCAGGAGGAGTCTCAAGAGTAAATCAAAATAGTTTTTACTCTAGAGGGCTCAGTCTTGAACTCGGTTTAGCCCTAAGAAGATGACAGAGATGAGGTCAACGATCGAACGAGTTTGCCTATACGAACCCTAATCACCCGGGACGTGCGGTGCCTATCAACTCCTTGATGGTAGATAGGGGAATGGCGGAATAAGCTCATGGCGAGCTCTGTTCGACAAGCGAAGACGACTGTTAAGTGTCACCTACGCTCACTTAACTGTCTTACGATGAAACGGAAAGGCTTATCACTTCGCAAAAGTAATCAAAATCAAACCTTCTTTCCCACCTTTTCTACAAAACACACATCTCGCACATACACATTCACACACACACACAATTATTCATATTACTCGTATTATGCTTTCTACACTGTTTATCACATTTAACATTTACTAATCTAATCTGTAATTAGTTTTAAAAAAATGTTGTTCATCTGTATGTTTTATTCAATACTGTTTTTTAGGGTTCCGTACCTCAAAAGAAAAAAACGGAACCCTTATAGGGTCACTTTGTTGTCCGTCTGTCTGTCTGTCTGTCTGTCTGTCTGTCAAGACCCTTTATCTCACGAACGGGTAAAGGTATCAGGTTGAAATTAATAATATATATTAGGATCCATGAACCACACAAGATCTGAAAATTTCAATTTTTTACAACGACGCAATCAAAAGATATGGCATTTTATGTCCTCATCTCCATACATTTATTCAAAAATGAAAAACCTACAGGGTACTTCCCGTTGACCTAAAATTATGAAACTTGGCAAGAAGCTAGGTCTCACAGTACAAATAATGGGAAAAGTCTGAAATCATTAAATATTACAACTTTTCTCACAACTAATAGTAACCAATTGTGGTGAGCTCCCGTTTCAAGAACATTCATATAAGAGAGGGGTCAAGTTGGATGGTTGCTGAGGCGATTTTTGTTTTAGTTCTATTAAAAAACGGGAACACTTACAAACTTGAAAATTGGTATGTTTATAGTGCATACGCTATGAAATAACAACAAATAATAACATTTGGTCAAGCGCGTGTCGGACTCAAAAAATCTAGCACATTAACTTACTGAAATTTCAACTAATACAATTGTGATTATGTGGTGGTACGGAACCCTCAGTGCGCGAGTCCGACTCGCACTTGGCCGGTTTTTTAATGTAAAAATTTATATGTTTGCAATATAGTGCAGGTGCGGGGTTCAAGTTATTGTAAATTGTGCAAATATTTAGTAAATCTGCACTCGACAGATTGGTGCAATGGTGTCATGGAGCACCTGGTTTTGTACCCTTCAACGGCCAAGTCACACAACATTAACTATAATAATAAAGAAATCGCAGTAAGGAACCTTAGACTTGGTACGACTTTGTCTAGATTTCATTACTTTTAGGGTTCCGTATCAAAAAAAAAACGGAACTCTTATAGCATCACTTTGTTGTCCGTCTGTCTGTCTGTCTGTCTGTTAAGACCCTTTATCTCACGAACGGGTAAACCTATCAGATTGAAATTAATACCATATATTAGGATCCATGAACCACACAAGATCTGAAAATTTAAATTTTTTACAATGACGCCATCAAAAGATATGGCATTTTATGTCCTCATCTCCATACATACCTCAAAAAAAAAACGGAACCCTTATAGGATCACTTTGTTGTCCGTCTGTCTGTCTGTCTGTTAAGACCCTTTATCTCACGAACGGGTAAAGGTATCAGGTTGAAATTAATACCATATATTAGGATCCATGAACCACACAAGATCTGAAAATTTAAATTTTTTACAATGACGCCATCAAAAGATATGGCATTTTATGTCCTCATCTCCATACATTTATTCAAAAATGCAAAACCTACAAGGTACTTCCCATTGACCTAAAATTATGAAGTTTGGCAAGAAGTTGTCTCACAGTACAAGTAATGGGAAAAGTCTGTAATCATTAAATATTACTACTTTTCTCACAACTAATGGTAACCAAATGTGGTGAGCTCCCGTTTCAAGAACATTCATATAAGAGAGGGGTCAAGTTGGATGGTCGCTGAGGCGATTTTTGTTTTAGTTCTATTTTAAAAACGGGAACACTTACAAACTTGAAAATTGGTATGTTTATAGTGCATAAGCTATAAAATAACAACAAATAATAAAATTTGGTCAAGCGCGTGTCAGACTCAAAAAATCTAGCACATTAACTTACTGAAATTTTAACTAATACAATTATATTTATGTGGTGGTACGGAACCCTCAGTGCGCGAGTCCGACTCGCACTTGGCCGGTTTTTTAGAGATAAACAAGCAGCTCCATCGAGACTTGGCTAGTTTTTTACAGAATTTTTTGGTGGGATAAAGATATTTCTATAGCTCTTGGGTAAAAGACAGAGAGACATGACATGACAGTCTGTAAAAGACAGAGAGACATGACATGACAGTCTGTAAAAGACAGAGAGACATGACAGTCTGTAAAAGACAGAGAGATATGCCACTTTGTGGCGGACGGTCCGACTATAAAGCTTGGTTTGCACCACAGACAGATATACAAAGGGTGCAAGGTACTTACAGGTTTCTGAAAACTGAAAGGGCATGATCAGTCGACCTAACTGAACACCTTTTAGTGAATCATCAACATCATTGCCTTATTCCGTGTTTGCCAAATGGTTTTAAGGATTCGGCTACTTAATCTACTCGGGGATTGCACTTTGTCACTGGCGGAATCATCGTTAATAAAAACGATGGAAGCCATCAAATATTTAAAAGAAGAAGAAGATGACGGAGATACTGGTTTTACGCACATCTGATCTCCGCAACCCAGAGGGAAAACCAGACCCAATCCTAGATTATCCTAGATTACGTTTTGCCAGGTTAGAGGCCACCCTGGCTGTCAGAGTTTTCAAGCCGCCATAATTCATATCACAACATTACAATCAAAATCAACATTCAACTTAACTTATCCATATTTTGTTACAATTCAGCTGTAAAATAAAATAGTACCTAATCAATGTTAATGGTACATACTACATACGGTCGCACGTTAGTGATATGATACGAGTAGCTCTTTGTAGAGATGGGTCGGTACGCGATCAGTTATCAGTTCCCGATAACGGGTTTTGAAACTTACTATTTATTTCAATAACTATGTATTTCATGGTATGGCATGGCGATACAAGAAGCGATTTCGGTATATGTGCGTTATTGGTATTATTGCGTTATTGCGGTGAACAGGGTATTTCGTTATTTTAGGTATTTTATTCGATATTTTGGTATTTTGAATGAATATTTTTCATTTCTTATGAGATTGGTGAATATTTTTAATTATTGACTTTTCTTTGTTTGCGCATCTGTATTAACCAAAATGGCATAAACTTTTTCATAATCTTTAGTTTAGTTTTTTCCAGTGTCGTTATTTCTAAACCTAATGTAGGCCTCCGCAAAATATCATTGATACACAGTTTTTTTTTTTCAATAAATAGTTTCGCCAAATAAATAGTTATTGCAGAACCCAATACCGTATTTTAGTTATTGCACCGTTACATAGTTATTGAAACTATTTACGTTGCATAACGCCCATCTCTAGCTATTTGATCTTGAGTAGGTTTCTGGTTTTGTAGAGGAGCGCTGTTGTTGCTACTTAGACACTTAGGTAATTGCAGTGCGTACCTACTGATTATAGGCAAGAAGAGTTTGTGCCTATTTTACATAAGTTTGGCTTTGACAGTTATTTTCTGCGTATGGGTGACAGTCGGAGAACCAATGAACGATTCGCAAACCTCCCCCAACCTGCAGCGCTCACCACTTCGACTTTTTAACTTCTCTTATTTTGTTCGACGTAGACCTTAGTATTTTTTTCTACTTGTTAAAAAACGTAGGTTAAATCACGTTGGATATGCTAGACTTTTGTACCATCCTTATTTCTAATGATCTACGCGCTCGTTCTAAAGTTGCACTGCAAATGTCAAACTTGCCGACCTGTTGATCGTACTTTGAAATTACATTACTCTACTGAAAACTTGATTGGTATGTTCTTAGAAACATGATTAGTTATTATTATTAAAACATTAATCTTAATCTTGGTGGCCAATGTCTTGGTACAAAAAGCTTTGAGGTACTTTTTTGAACGAAGTTCATGCTTCTAACCTTGATGTCTCAAATTGCTTTTAATTTAGATACATATATCAATCAGACAACATACCATACAGCCTTATTTTTAATAATCTCGAAAATTTTAAGAGGTAATTCTCTCCATGAAACTAAGCAACTTTTCCCAAAGAACCATAGGTCGAAATAACGAAAAGAAAAAAAAATTGACCTCATACAAAATGTGCAATCAGCTGATGCAGTTTGTATCGGAAATCGAAATAATTTTTTTTCGTATTCCAACTTAAATGTTCCTTGGGACAAGTTTTTAAATTTCATGGGAAGAACTACCAAATGGTGGGGGTGATGAAGAAACAACCCTGCATAAAGTGCCTTCTACATCGCTTTGCACAGACCGTGTATTCAATCTCCAAAAACGTGCCATTCGCATCATACTGAAGACTATGACCATCCTGCCAGGGATCTATTTAGGCAGACAAAAGTACTTACGTTACCAAGCGTGTACTTACATCATGGAACCTTTTAAGTACCGAACCTGTATAAAGTGCCTCCTACATCGCTTTGCACAGACCGTGTATTCAATCTCCAAAAACGTGCCATTCGCATCATACTGAAGAAACCCTATGACCATCCTGCCAGGGATCTATTTAGGCAGACAAAAGTACTTACGTTGCCGGTAAAAACTTTTTCATCTCTATTACCACGCCATAAGGTCCAAAAGTGTTTCTACCGATGTGCGGCCGTGTGTACATCATGGAAGCTTGTAAGTACGTGACAAGCAACTTAGAAAATCTAACAACGAACGGAGATCATCATAACTTAAATATGTGTAGTCGAAATTTATTGTGTATTCTACCTAGACGATTAAAAAAGTTGTAAAAATACTTTACCGTCTTTATCTTCTAAAATCTATAAAACTCTACCTCTCAAATTAAAAAAAAACATAAAAAACCAGACAGCGCTCTTGACCTAAAGACATTTTTTATAAAAAAATTCTTGCTAGCATAGATGAATTTTTAACCGACGCGCTTAATTAACCCAGTCATTTGTGATGATCCTCCTGAGTGAAGTTTCTAAAAATAAGTTTAATGATGTGTTAATTTAATTTATTGTTATATCTTATTTACTTATACATTGTAACATTGACGTGTAATTTTTAATTATTAATAAATATCTGAATCTGAAATGGCTGATTTACACGAAGGCAAAATTATGGCTCCTCGGCAGGATGCTACAACGTGATACAACGTGATTTTGCAATGTCTGACTATACTTGAGTATGGTACTTATTATATGAAACTGAACAACTTTCCCCAAGAAACAGGTTGCAAAATGAGATTTTTTTGTCGTCCCATACAAATTGCAGTATTGACGGCTCAAGGTTGGTATGGGGAACTTGGGGAAGCCAATTTTTATTTTATTTTCCAACCTATGTTTCTTGGGAAAATTGTTCAGTTTCATGTACTAAGTAACATACTCAAGTATAGTCAGACATTACAAAATCACGTTGTAAGAAAAAAAAGCTAGCCTAGTACTTACTTAAAAAAATAGATAGAAAAAGGTGTAACAGAAAGGGTATATCAACCTTGAAGGATGTGATTCTGCCCATGAAACTGAACAACTTTCCCTAAGGAACATAGGTCGAAATACAAAAAAAAAAATTGGACCTCCCATACAAAATGCGCGAGCTGATTCAGTTTCTATGGGAGGTCAATTTTTTTTTTCGTATTTCGACCTATGTTCCTTAGGGAATGTTGTTCAGTTTCATGGGCAGAATCACATCCTTCAGGGTTGATTATACCCTTTTTGTTACACCTTGTATTGTGTGGTGGAACGAAACTTTCTCTGGACACTACATACGTCGAGCGCGAATTTGATGGAAGGTCGCGTAGGCCCACATATTCAGAACCAAAGACCCTCAGAAGGACCACGAGAATTTCGCGGGCGGGTGCGCGCAGGCAGGTGTGTGGGGTGGATTACAAGGGGGGCGGAGAGTGTCTTTCGCTCATTTTGTGACACCCTTAAAATTACTCCGTATAACAAATTACGGCCATCTCAAAAACAATAGAAGATTTTCCTACCACAATAGGCTTAAGAAACTTCCTACAATCATTCTTGTATCTAGACCGTGGAATTTCGTATCAACCATTCATTTTGAGGTGCTTTCGCATTTGTTACCAACATCCGCGACGCATACGTTGAAAGAATCAAAGTTTTATATTCATTTAAACGTAATTTTATTTTGTTTTTCTATTAACTTGAATATTTTATCCAAACGGTCTAGAAACTTAAAATTAAAATATATAAAAAAATATGTTTCGGATTTGAAGCATGAGTTCAATAAGTCGACTCCAGTAGCAGACTTAAGCTAGCTGTAAATCTTGTGTTATGTAACTTGGAGGAGCGAGGCATTCCCACTACAAGTATCTCTGATTACTTACAGGGAAGCCCCGGTATATGTATGTTTTCAGATTTACCTAAATAAATATTTTTATTTTTTTATTTTTTTTAATAAGTGCATATAGAGTGCATGCTTCATCATAACATCCCATGCAACGTCCACTACAGGACAGGGAGCTCCCTCCAGAATTCTAGCTTTTGCTGGAAATATGTGGAGGGGAAGTACCATAGTCACCTCGCTTGTTAGCGTTACGGCTGGCACTATGGACCGCGGTTGTAGGTGACCGCAGTTAGTAAGATGTAAGATACAGAGGAGGATGCTGCTGCCCATCCTCCAGTTAACCCTTAGTCGCCTCTTACGACACCCACGGGTATGTATGGGTTGGTACTATTCTTTGCCGGCACCACACGGGAGTGCATGCTTACTTACTTAAATTACATACTCGTACTCGTATATGCAAGTCAAATACTTAGTTCTCTTTGTGGTTCGCCGCGTCGGGTGAAAATACAAAACCTTCATCATAACATCCCATGAAAGCTCCACTACAGGACAGGGAGCTCCCTCCCGAACTCCAGCAAAGACGCGTGGTTCTTTGGAGGGGATTTACCATAGTCACCACGCTTGTAAGCGTTGAAGCTGGCACCGCTATTGTTGGTGACCGCAGTATGTAAGATGGTGCGATATACAGAAAGATGCTGCTGCCCATCCACCGGTTCATAAGCCCTTAGTCACCTCTTACGACACCCACGGGTAGAGATAGGTTGGTGCTATTCTTTGCCGGCACCACACGAACATGAACCACATAAACAAACCTTCACTTAATTTAAATTCTCTTGTCAAAAATATTCCCTGCGAATGTATTTGCTGGAATTCTGAAATGCCTGTCCTGTAGTGGATGTTTCATAGAATACGAGTATAATGGCATGATGATTAAAAACATCTGCAAAAGTCTCTAACTTGTAGTGCAATATACTTAAGTAACGTGCAACTAGGGTAGGGTCTCCACCACTTGTTTCTGATCTGTGGTCTCCACCATCCACCCGACTAGAGTAACCGAAAAAGCCATCCCGAAAATAAAAAAATCCGAATGTCGGTTTCTTAGGGAAATTTAATAAAGGCCGGGATTTTTTGCAGACATTGTAATATTCCGTTTGGCCACGAAAAAAGAATCTTTTCTGCACTGTCTCGAATGCAGTTTATAAAAAAATATATAAATATTTATGAATGTATTATTATGAAGGTTAATAAATACCTTATAAAAATAATGGTTTTGTGCCTATGCCTTCAGTGCCTTCACACTTTTTTTTAAATAATAAATAATTTAGCAGTTTAGTTTTACTTCATTGCTATTGAATAAAAATTATTATTATTAATTATTATTAATAAATATTTTATGATGGAAGATAAAGGATATCTTAATACGTTCACCCGCCGACCTTCCAAAGCACCAGCTGATCACATGTGATTGATGAGATAGCGTGACCATGAAATATTCCTTCCAGACATATCCGGACCTTCATCTAAACTCTAAACTATGACAAATCTACCAAATTGTAATCAATATTAATAATTTTACCAAATTGTAATCAATATTAATAATTTATTCTCCATACACACACTCTTACACACCCATACTCACACACTTACACACGCATTCACACACACTTACACACACATTCACACATGCACTTTCAAATTACCCTAATACATATTGTTTGACAATGTTTGTTTATAGTCAGTATCCTAGTATTACTCTACTCAAATAAATTGCTGTTACTGGTTAATTACACTACATTCAATAGCTCCTAGTAGAACACTGACTCTCAAAATACAGGCTTTCGCTTAGCTTGGGAATCAGGGTTTAGCAATTAATTTGTACACCACTTGTGTAATAACCACTGTACTGCTTAAGTTTACTTTGCTGATGTACAAATCCATTGAAATAAATAAATTTAATCTAGAGAGATGGTCACCCTAGCTGCAGCTACTCAGAATGAAGCAACTATGAATTGCTAAAAGCCAGTTGGTCAAGCCGTTTACTAAACTTGCGCAAGATCCGACAGGCTAACTTGACCGCGTCGACCATTATATACTTACAAACATTTAGTCAGTTGTTGGTCTACCATATTGAAGCCCTCGCAGTTGAGAGATGGTGGTTTTCTTTCCGATCATGAAAGTTAAGAAACGATGAACGTGGTCAGAACCCGGATGGGAGACTGCTAGTAGCACAACAACAAGAGCGTTTCCGTGCTTCGGACGGTACCAGTCACACAGAGGCGGTATGAATGCGAATGCAGTCCGGGGGCGGATCTGCGGGAAGAAAATACCGCGCCGCGACCATTTTTCAATGTGACAGGGTGCATAAGAACCATAGTTTACAAAAAATACCGCCCCCGGAAAGCTTCCGCTACCGCCTCAGTGTGACTCGGGCTTTAAGCCGTTGGTTCCGACTACTGACAAAGTCTTAAAGCCAGGTTGGCCACTAACGTGGCAGAGCCTAGTCTAGGATTGGGTCTGGTTTCAAGAGGTCAGATGGCAGTCGCTCTGTGTAAAAACCGGTGCCTTTGTCAAATCCCCTAGGCTAGGTAGCTGACTCCGCAAATCCTTTAAAAAACCATGTTAAAACGGAATAATTCTTGAACAATGATGATGTTGGTACACATTGAAGTGAAGGTGGTAGGGCTTTTGTGGAAAGGCCGCCTGGGGAAGTACCACCCCCTTGCTTTTTCTGCCGTGAAGCAGCAGTGTTTGCACTGCTGTGTTTCGGTTTGAAGGGCAAGGGAGCCAGTGAAATTACTGGCACATGAGAGATACCATCTTAGTTCTCAAAGTGAGCAACGCACTTTGCTGTCTTATTCCTGTCAAAATATGCCATTAATAAGACAGTGGGTGCTATGGGTGGTGGTGACCACTTACCATCAGATGGCCCACCTGCTCGTATGCTCACTTGTAATATAAAAAAAGAAAAATTATGAAGAAGGTGGTTTCTTTGAACGTATTTTATGGTTTCAAAGCTACTTATGTGGCCTTGAGTATGATGGGTTAAGAACATCACTTAACATTACAAAGCTGACCTAGTTTTTGAAGCATCAGTTTTCCACCAGCTCATTAATCATCATCAAGATACTTGACAATAACTGGCAACCAACGAATGTGTTCTAAAAGCAGGATATTTACCATTAATAATATTGTAGGGTGTAGGATGTGGATCTGTCCATGAAACTGCAAAACTTTCCCTGAGGAACATAGGTCGAAATACGAAAAAAAAAATCCTCCTATACAAAATTTTTCCTTTTTTCCTTTTTTTTCGTATTTAGTTCTATGTTATTTAGTTCTATGTTAGTTCTATGATACTCTAGATATACTCTTCAGTGACTCTATCGATCCGCTTTGGTATTACGATGCTCTTAGAATTTCAAACTAGCTAGCGTTCAGTCGCTCATTAGTTTTAATTAGAATAATATTTTTTATAGCATTCATATACTTAGAAGGTACTCAATTCAGCCTTTAGTTTCATGGCTATTCGGGGTCATCAACATCATCATATCAGCCAAAAGACGTCCACTGCTGGACATAGGCCTCCCTTAAAGATCTCCATGACGACCGGTCCTGCGCTGCTCGTATCCAGCGGCTTACCGCGACCTTGACCAGATCGTTGGTCCACCTTGTGGGCTGCCAACGCTTCGTCATCCGGTACGTGGTCGCCACTCTAGAACCCAAAGATACCCAGGGTATTCTCACAAAATCCTAAATCATAACGTTCCTTCAGCAAGTCGAGATAGTATTGTTTGTTGTTATTTAAGATTATTGACATCGGAAGTTCAATGTTCTCATTTACAGCGTAAAATAAATACCATACATAAGTCAATTATTTTCTGTCTCAAAAAATATTTTTTTGTTTTTAAAGATATATTGGTACTTGCCGCTATTTCTATTGTTTAAATTTCAAATTAATGAGTAAGTTTGGTTTTTACATGAGGAACTTTAAATCACATTTGAGTACGTACGAGTATGTCAATTTGTGATGGGTGATCATTGCAAGGAAATACCTGTCATATTTGGCACAGAGGCAAATAACCTGCAACATGGATACCTTCGCCACCGAATAAAATAATAGTACACACGGCCGCACATCAGTAGAAACACTTTTGGACCTTATGGCGTGGTAATATAATTGAAAAAGTATCTACCGACAAGCGGTTGACCTTACTATCATACAGAACGGACACTCTCTTTTAAGAACTTTAATGCAACAAATAAATATTTCTTTCTTTCTTTCTTTCTTTCTTTCTTTCTTTCTTTCTTTCTTTCTTTCTTTCTTTCTTTCTTTCTTTCTTTCTTTCTTTCTTTCTTTCTTTCTCCGCCCTCCTTGCAAACTACTACGCACCTCCGCGCGCACCTTCCCGCGAGATTCTCGTGGGTGGTTCTTCTGAGGGTCTTTTGTACTGAATAAAATAAATAAATATGCGAGCCTACGCGACCTTCCAATTTCAAATTCGCGCTCGATGTATGTAGAGTCTGGGGTGTGCCGGCACTATACTAAATTACTTACAAAAACAAAAATAATCCAAGGCGTATATATGTGAAATGTTATATTATAACATATCACGATCATACATATATCACGATTAAACTGTCATTTTAGACCTGTCATGTGCTTGACTTTGTAATATGAACCGGATTGAACAAAAATGGAAGTATTTTTTGTGAACCTAAAAATTGACTAGAAACCTAACAGTTTTTGTTCCCCATTTTTAACCGACTTCAAAAAAGGAGGAGGTTCTATGTTCCACTGTATGTATTTTTTAATATCTGCCATCGAGTAGATAAATGTAGGACGTAGGTACTGCTAACTAAGTAATTCTTAATTCTACTCGTAATTCGGCATAAATTGCTTATTGAAATAAGAAAATTGGAATTAACAAAACTAAGTCTATCAGCAATGTACGCCAAATTAAGGAAGGTCTTATCGATAAAAGTGATAGATTTTAGTCCCGTAAGAGGTGGTTGGTTTATGCTACTAGTATCTAAGTGTAGCAAACAAAACATTGCGTTAAAGGTATTTTTAAGATATTTTTTTGTTTCTTTATTCTCATAAGGTTTGCGATTATTTCTTCTAAATAGACAAAAACTATTGTCTTTCGTGCCATAGCGTATTGTTCGAGAAACAAATGAAATCAGTGCATCCGTTAATTAATTGACATTGTTCACAAATTCAAAATTATTGCGCTAATGAGTGAAACACTCATATGAACTGAATAATTGGAAAGTCATTGAAAGAACTTATCATGGGAAATATTTTTACTAGCTTTCCGCCTGCAGTTTCACCCGCATTAAATGCGTTTTCCCGTGGGAATGAAGTGTTTTCCGGCGGTAAAAAGTAGCCTATGTGCTATTCCAGGATCTAACCTATATGTGTGCCAAGTTTCATTAAAATCCATTTAGTAGTTTTTGCATGAAAGTGGTAACAAACATCCATCCATACTTACAAACTTTCGCGTTTATATTAGTAGGATTACGAATAGAGATCTTGAATTGTTGGTATAGTGGGTAATTCGACCGCTCGGTTTCGTCCGCACTAGTCCGCAGCAGAAAAGTAGCTACATACATACATATATTTAATTTTTTGAAGTAGGTGTTTCGGCTACTTGCTTTTTATGTTTTTTTTTGGAAAAGTAACATCAGCAATAAAATTAAATGATATTTTACTTCATGGCATGCGTAATTATTGATATGATTCATCATATCAGCCGAAAGACATCCACTGCTGGACATATGCCTCCCCTAGAGATCTCTATGACGACCGGTCCTGCGCTGCTCGCATCCAGCGGCTTCCCGCGACCTTGACCAGATCGTCTGTCCACCTTGTGGGGGGCCTGCCAACGCTTCGTCTTCCGGTACGTGGTCGCCACTCTAGAACCCTTACGCCCCATCGGCCATCGGTTATTCTTGCGATGTGCCCTGCCCACTGCCACTTCAGTTTAGCGATTCTCAGGCTGCGGATATGATAAATCTGAATATATCATTTTACTAAGCATAGTAGTGAAATGTTTGTAGTGTGTTTTTCTCCATTCTTTGTGTTGGGTGTGGAATCTTTATAAATCAGACAGATTAAAAAAAAAAAACCGGTCAAGTGCGAGTCGGACTCGCGCGCCGAGGGTTCCGATATACCTATAGTTTTTTTGGAAGCAATAAAGTCCATTTTCAGGACCGCAAAACTAAATTTGTTTGTAAAGGTTTTTTGCAGATTTCTGAAAAACTGTGCAACTTAGAAAGATCGTTTTATTTTTGCTGTAAAGTTTACATAAACCTCTGTCAACTGTAATTAATTCAGATTTTCCCTTACTCAAACTTCGGAGATAAGGGGGGGGGAATGGTATTTTTTTTGACATTTTTCATCATAACTTGAAAACTAAGAAACTTAAAAAAATACAAAAATATATTTTAAAATGTACAAGTAAAGCCCTTTCATATGATACCCCACTCGACCTAGTAGCGACAATTTGAAATTTGGCCCCCCCTATTTTGGCCCCCTTTACATTAATAATCATACTTTTTTCAAAAAATTTTCATGTGCAATTAAGTTGGGCAACTATATTCTAAAACTATTCCAAATTTCAGCTCGATAGCGTAAGTGGTTGCTGAGATATAGAGGTGTGACAGACAGACGGACAGACAGACAGACAGAGCGGCACCATAAGGGTTCCTTTTTTTTACCATTTTGGTATCGGAACCCTTAAAATGATACACAAGACTGCATCAGCTGATAGCGCATTTTGTATGGGAGAACAAAAACTGCTTTTCGTATTCTGACCTGTTTCTTGTTAAAAGTTGTTCAGTTTGATAATCTAAATAACATGCTTAAATTATGTCCACTATTTCTGTAGGAACCAATGTAACGTGGACAGATTTTTTATAAATAATAAATTTCCAAAGAGAAATTGGTGCAGTGGCCTGTAGCAGATTTAATTTCAAGCTATTAGTTGGATTATGATGCACAACGACATAAAAGAACTTTCTACTCCATAAACTCCAGTTTTATTGAGATTAAGTATTTATAATGTAAGCACGTCAGTAGAAACACTTTTAGACCTTATGGCGAGGTAACAGAGTTGAAAAAGTTTCTATCGACGTGCGGTTGACCGTACCTGGGCAACCGAACGATGCTTGCATCATCTCATACCAAAACCAACAGATGGCGCTGTAGGATTTATTTAATAGAATTATTTTTTTCTTTCGTAGAATACTCATTAAACGGAAAAAAATAATTTCCCCACACTTGTAACTGTGCTGGATATTTCTTATATTGTAAAATACAGGGCTTTAAAAAAAATCGTGCAACGAATAAAAAACTAATTTTCCCACACATGGGACCTAAGCTAGATAAATTTTTCACCCCCGAATACTCTTGTACTTATAGCAAATTTCATCGAAATCGTTTAAGCCGTTTTCGAGAAACCGATTACAAGTGTATGTACAAATATATACAGGGTGTTAATTTGATTACGTGCCATAGCTCAGGGGCGGGATCGGTATCATTAATTGAAGAATTTTTCCCAAGGAACATAGGTCGAAATACGAAAATAAATTTTTGACCTCCCATAGAAACTGCATCAGATGATAGCACATTTGTATGGAAGGTCAAACTTCAAATTAAAAAAAAATTAAAAAATTTATTTAGTACCAGCTAAGTAATAGGTGTTCTTACAACTAATTAAATGGTAGGTTGTTACTTACTTACTAACATTAAAGAGATTCCTGGTCCCCAACTAGGATACCCTGTACACACGGCCGCACATCAGTAGAAACACTTTTAAACCTTATGGTGTGGTAATAGAGTTGAAAAAGATTCTACCGACAAGCGGTTGACCGTACTATGGGTGACCAGGTCTTTCAGTCCAAGCGAGGTTTTAATGCAGATTCTTAAAGTTCACTGTGTTTTTTCACCTTTTATGAATTGGTAAAAGCTACAACCTGTTCTAAACATTGCACTGTGAGGGTAACTATGAATAGTACAACAAGTTTATTTTTACAGAGAAATAAAACCCACTCACTTCACCAAACAAGAAAAAAGATAAAAATTCAAATTTGGTTTTTTGTATTTTCACCTATGTTCCTTGGGAAAATTTGCTCAGTTTGCTGATACTGATCCCGCCCCTGAGCTATGGGACGCAATCAAATTAACACCCTGTACATACACTTGTAATCGGTTTCTGAAATTTGCTATAAGTACAAGAGTATTCGGGGGTGAAAAATTTATCTAGCTAGGTCCCATGTCTGGGAAAATTGGTTTTTTATTCGTTGCACGATTTTTTTCAATGCCCTGTATTTTACAATACAAGGGTTTTATTTAGGGATAAGAAATATCCAGCACGGTTACAAGTGTATTCTTCGGAAGAAAAAAGTAGTATTCTTCGGAAGAAAAAAACCGGCCAAGTACGAGTCGGACTCGCGCCCTAAGGGTTTCGTACCTATCTACAGTATGATATACTAAAAGCTTTTGCTCCCCGATTTGAAAAACTCCGAGACCATCCAACTTGACCCCTCTTTACACGATTTTTTCAAATCCCTTTAGAGCAGCATAAGAAGCTAACGAAAAGAAAGTTACTTTCTATTTCATAAAGTTTTATTTATATGATATCCATTTTATTACGATAGTTATAAAATGTAGGTTAGTAAGTAATGTAAGTAGGTTACCTATCACTTATGAATTATGTGTTAATAAAACACTTTGGGATATGATATTTCGAAAAGTTTTTGCATTTTCAAAATATAAACTAACTTTTGTATCAAATTGTTTTGGGTATGAAGGCAATAGTTAAAACAGAATCTGCATTTATTTTATTTAAGATAACGTGGTAACTAATTAGAGTAATTAGGTACAGATAGTTAAGATGATTTTTTTTTTTTCACTTAGACATTTGATAACATCTGTAATTTAGATATAAGTAAATAAGTTTGAATATTTTTTGGGGGATTTGTAAGACTAAGCAGGTATATTGAATCATTATTACAAAGTAAAAACCGGCCAAGTGCGAGTCGGACTCGCGCACTGAGGGTTCCGTACCACCACATAAACATAATTGTATTAGTTGAAATTTCAGTAAGTTAATGTGCTAGATTTTTTGAGTCCGACACGCGCTTGACCAAATTTTATTATTTGTTGTTATTTTATAGCTTATGCACTATAAACATACCAATTTTCAAGTTTGTAAGTGTTCCCGTTTTTAAAATAGAACTAAAACAAAAATCGCCTCAGCGACCATCCAACTTGACCCCTCTCTTACATGAATGTTCTTGAAACGGGAGCTCACCACAATTGGTTACCATTAGTTGTGAGAAAAGTTGTAATATTTAATGATTTCAGACTTTTCCCATTATTTGTACTGTGAGACCTAGCTTCTTGCCAAATTTCATAATTTTAGGTCAACGGGAAGTACCCTGTAGGTTTTTCATTTTTGAATAAATGTATGGAGATGAGGACATAAAATGCCATATCTTTTGATTGCGTCATTGTAAAAAATTGAAATTTTCAGATCTTGTGTGGTTCATGGATCCTAATATATGGTATTAATTTCAACCTGATACCTTTACCCGTTCGTGAGATAAAGGGTCTTGACAGACAGACAGACAGGCAGACAGACAGACAGACAGACAGACGGACAACAAAGTGATCCTATAAGGGTTCCGTTTTTTTCTTTTGAGGTACGGAACCCTAATAAAAAGTAGATAAATAAGCTACTCGTACCAATTAATTAATCACCAAAAATCATCAAATACGTCTAAGAAATTCAATTCAGAAACGAACTGACACATGCAAAACTGACTCAGAAAATAATATTACCAAAAAATTACCCGCTTTTACTAAAAAACAGACAATTTCACACTTACTTCCTTTCACTGCACAACAATAAGAAAAGAAATCACTTCACCAAAACTTTTTAAAACTTCGAGCGCGGCAAACTGTTCGAATTTCGAAATTGGAAAGTAACGCGTCCGTATCGCGTCGGCGCGCAACCGAGTTTGCGCCTGTTTAGTGCCGGTTATTGGCCGGTTAGGTTGAGGTAGGACTGGGTTTTGTTCTGATTTAGTTTTTTAAGTAGGTCTATGGTCTATTTATTATTGTTATCAATATAAAATTGAGTGAAAGATTGGACAAAATTTTTGTTGTGTCGAATCGCATACGCACCGTATTTATTCTATATTGCGCACAAATAACATAAAGTTTTTAAATGAAAATTGTTTACAAAGGCGATTGTTTCACCATCTATCTAGTAAGATTCTATACCATCCCACCTTAGGGCTGTACCTAAAAAGCCTTTGCAGTTCCGCAGCTGGACAAAAGCCTTCTCGTTACGTTTCCAATATCTAACTAGAAGAAAGTGTAAAATACGCACTCGGCAACAAGTAAGAGGAAACAAACCCAGTATAAACTGAGTAGTGCTACGCTAGCGTACGCCCGAAACCAGAGACCCGCTCAAAAGTGTTACCACTGACGTGGGGCCGTGTGTACGTAGGAAATCATGTGGAACGTAGTACGGTCAACCGCTTGTCGGTAGAAACTTTTTCAACTCTATTACCACGCCATAAGGTCCAAAAGTGTTTCTACTGATGTGCGGCCGAAGCAATTGAATTGTAGACTAAAGTTTATTTCTAATTTTGCTATATAGGATGACTTTCAATTAGTTCTTGATAGAAAAGGGTATGCATGTACCTACTCATGATACTCAACAAGTTTCCCCAAAAAACATACCTAGGTCGAAATACGAAAATCAAGTTTTGACCTCCCATAGAAACTGAGCCATAGAGACCTATGTTCCTTGGGAAAAGTTGTTCAGTTTCATGAGTACATGCATATCTTTTGCTATCAAGAACTAAATTTCGGCTACATTTTTAAGTCATAATTATGTGATTTTGACAGGCGAACATTTGTTCCTTGGAAAAAGTTGTTCAGTTTCATGGGCAGAACTACGTCTAAAAATATCTCTTAAGCTTCGCTCTATAATAGCCGCCTCAACATTAAAATATCATCGGGTGAGCAAGCTATGCTACCCGCCAACAGATGGCGCTGTAGGTTTTTATCTAAAACGCAATATTTAAAAAAACATGCTTATAAACACGGGAAATCAAATTTTCCCAGACAAGAGACCTAGCTAGATCGACTCTTCGCCCCCGAAAACCCACGAATGATTAATTTCATCGAATCGTTAGAGCCGTTTTCGAGAAACCGATCACATAATATGTACAAATATTTCTCTTATAATAGTATGCATCGGTGTCTTTTTAAAACTAAGTTTTAAGTAAGTTACTAAGTAAGTTTGTAAGTAAGTCATAAATACGAAGTGTTTCAATACAGCGCGGCGGTTGGCTACCTATTGCAGCATTAAGCGGATCTATGGTCGAGCGCCGATCGTCGCTCGGCAAACCAGGATATTTAAGTAGGTAGTAATATTACTTGCAATATTTATTACTAGCTGGGGTACCCGGCTTCGCTCAGGATTAAAAGAGTTGGAATAAAAGACTTAACTTTCCACAATGTTCCAGAATATTACACAACATTCGAGAGTGCTCTGGAATGTTCCTCAATAATCTGAGATATTCCCGAACATTCCTGACTAATACCGAATATTCCACAACATTCCGGAATGTTCTAGAACGTTCGTACCCAATAACAGATCTTGCTTTATATTTATATACCCTTAACAATAGGTAGCTCCACCCAAAACAGGCTTCGAATGGTCCACAATATTCCAGAATATTCCACAACATTTGAGTTTGTTCTGGAATATTGTACAATGATGTGGATTGTTACCGAACATTCTACAACATTTTAGAATGTTCTGGACTGTTCTAGAAATTTCTAGAGAGAGAAACTTCCAGCCCTTACATCTTTATAAGCACGCACCTTCATCATGGACGGGAGTTAGATGTCTACCACACCATATAACTCCCTTGATTGTACTGGGACTCATTTCTGAGTTTTAGCGGCACGCACATTGAACACTTTCTTTTATAATATATTGATGATTATTCCAAATAAACAGGGTTTTTAGTAAATGTCTGCAAAACTCTCTTGTAGTTGCTCTACCTATTAAACTGAACAACTTTCCTAGGTCCCATAGAAAATCCCATAGAAATTTATTTGGCAACTTAAAATTAGGTACAAACTGAATTTAAGTACGCTCGCTCAGCAATTTGTCTCGAGTTTTGAAGCCCGAGACGCTGATCTTCCGCGTCCACCGTGAAATGGAGAAAAGCGCGACAGAGCGCAGACAAACTCTTCTTTATAATATAACATAAAAAAAATAGAATTAAAATTAAATACTCAAACAAGTAAATAAAAAGTTTTTACAGAATTTCTTTAACTGTTATACCTATCTATCTATATGTAAGTACTAGCTGTTGCCCGCGGCTTCGCTCGCGTGGATTTCGTATATAGGTTGTTACTGGTTTTCCGAAGCAATGAGATATTTTAGTCCAGGGAAATTATTATTTATCCCATCATTTTGGGGTAATTTTAAACTAAGGAAAAACAGGACTAACCCTGCGCAAATCAATCAGTATAATTCAAGATCCAGCTGAATTTTATATAATATACAGACATTACTCATAAATTACTCAGAACAGAGGAACTTAGCAGCAGTATCCTAACAAATGTAAAGAGAGAGATAAGAGACACCTTTAAGTAATATTTCAAAACAGAGCCAATTCGCAGAAGTAATTGAGAAAAACTAAAACCCTCTCCCTCTCTCTCCCTCTTCCTTCTCCCTCTACTTTACCTGTACCTCTCTACCTCTCTACCGCTCTACCTCTCTACCTCTCTACCTCTGTACCTCTCTACCTTTCTACCTCTCTACCTCTCTACGTCTCTACGTCTCTACGACTCTACGTCTCTACGTCTCTACGTCTCTACGTCTCTACATCTCTACGTCTCTACGTCTCTACGTCTCTACGTCTCTACGTCTCTACGTCTCTACCTCTCTACCTCTCTACCACTCTTCCTCTCTACCGCTCTACCTCTCTACCTCTCTACCTCTCTACCTCTACCTCTCCCTATCCTTAGCCCTAACGCCAATTTAACCGCTATCTCTAACATAGAAACGACACCCATATTTATTTTTAGACATTTAAAACCTATCGCACCCCAACCCATTTCACGTCCACCACGTTGGATTTCAAAGTTGTTGTAGCTTTCGTAATCAGCGACCCGATAAACCATACAAACGACACCCATATTGATTTTTAGACATTTCAAACCTATCGCACCCCAACTGTATCCCCAGGGGGATGATGGTATTTCACGTCCACCACGTTGGATTTCAAAATTGTTGTAGTTTTCGTAATCAGCGACCCGATAAACCATACAAACGACACCCATATTCACATTTCAACCCTATCGCACCCCAACCCCATCCCAAGGGAATGGTTTTCGTAATCAGCGACCCGATAAACCATACAAACGATACCCATATTGTTTTTTAGACTTTTTCACCACATTTCCCTTTTTAGGGGTTGAATTTGGGGTGGAATTTTAATAACAGTGATGAGCGTTGCATAGAATTACATCATTAATGCCTAAATAATAAATTATGTGGATTTTACTTTAAAAATAAAGAATTTTCAACTTCATCCCCCTTTTCACCCTTAAGGGTGTCGAATTTTCAAAAACCCTGAGGCACGTAAATATTAGTTTTTAGTCGTCAGCCTAAATACAAATTTTGAAGATCCTTACTTCAAAACTGACGGACTTTCATACAAACTTTCATCCCCTATTTTACCCCCTTAGGGGTGGAATTTTGTATAACCCTTTCATAGTGCACCTCTAGGCCTCATAAGGAACCTACTTGCCAAGTTTGGAATCTCTAGACCCAGCGGTTTGGGCTGTGCGTTGATATGTCAGTCAGTCAGTCAGTCAGTCACCTTCTTAAAAAGTTTCTTAGTTTCATGGTATAAGTAACAGCCCACCCCGGACACTACATAAAAGGAGCGCGAATTTGAAAATCGCGTCGCATATTCAGTACAAAAGACCCTCAGAAGAACCACGAGAACCTCGCGGTTGGTGCACGCGGGGGTGCGGGGAAGATTGCAAGGGGGGCGGAGAGTGTCCGTTCTGTATGATAGTACTTACTTTATTCTGTGTTAACGAGATAAAATAGTAGTGATTCTTCATGACTTCATGAGATAACATTTTTCTTGACTTCGCCTCAGAAATTTAAAAACTCAAACATTAAAAACCGGCCAAGTGCGTGACGGGCCATGCGCAGTATGAAGTTTCGTAGTTTTTTTTACGATTTTTTTATCGCAAAGATTAAGTATTTCATAACGTTCATAACACAAACTTTTTACAGCTCGGCGAGGTCCTATCACCTGATTGCTATTTTTATTATTTCCACTTTTTCGGCAATAGCTCAGAAGCCTACTTAGCTGTGATAGTTTTCCTAATCTAATTAATTTCATTATATATAGGTAGGTACTAGACTAGGTACTACTGTGAATTCTTTCACATAGGTAACAACCGTTTAACTTGCAGGGAGGGACAATCGACTCAGGGGACCAATTCTTGAATTTCACCGGGTGATAAAATATCACTCAAAAAATTTAAAATCACAGGTTTTTCTTTTCAAAAGTTAAGATTGATCTTTGTAAAATATAAAGCAGTCCTTGATTGTTAATTTTCATGTAATCTGGATTTACCTTTCAACAGTTTATCAGGGTAAATGTGAATTTTTAAAGTCTCAAAAGTGATATTTTATCACCCGGTGATTTTCAAGAATTGAGTCCCTGGACTCAATTCTTGAATATCACCGGGTTATAAAATATCACTCGGAAAATTCACAATCACAGATTTTTCTTTTCAAAATTGAAGATTGATATTCGTAAAATATGAAGCAGTCCTTGATTTGTAATTTTCATGTACTTATTCTGATTTACCTTTCAACAGTTTATCACGGCAAATGTGAATTTTTAAAGTCTCAAAAGTGATATTTTATCACCCGGTGATTTTCAAGAATTGAGTTCCAACAAAAATGCGCCTTTAAGCTAAATATTACGCAAACAGATCCCTAAATTGAATAATGATAAATGCAGTTTCAAATTTTTTTAGAAGACCTATCCAACGACACCAGGTAGACGAGAAAAAAAACATTCACAAGCACTACTTATACCCTAAAAAAATTTTATTCTAAGATTTTATATTACCACTGTCAGCGTGGATGAAATGTATGTCCGTAATAAAGTAGTACTAAGGGTCTCTGAGCTGAACCATGGACCGAAGGACATGACGAAACTATAAGGGTTCCTTCTTGACAACAAAACCCTAAAAACAGTATTTTAACTTTATATCTGAAACCTTTGCTACAACTCTTAACGCAGTAAAGTGACATCTAGAATTCTTAGGAAGAACTCACGGTAACTCTAGAGGTGAGCTTTCTTCCAAATGTACCCCGAAAGGAACCCTACGAGTATCGTAGTTCTACTACACGCTAATAGATGGCAGTGCAAGTCGTAAATAGACAGTGCGACGTGTTTAGTTTATTAGTATCATAGCAGTTTTATTATAAAAACATATTTAAACTTATGTTTTATTATTTTGAATAATTCCTTATAAATTATTTGAAAGTACAGCTTTGATTAAATTTAACTTTTTCTATTCGACGATAGATGGCATTAGTAGTAACAAAACGTTTATTTGAAAAGTTTGGATGACTTGACAAAACTTTTAGTTTGATATTAAATCATTCGTTAATTAAGTTGGTTTTATTTACTTGTGTAAGGCAGATTTTATTTGATAGGATGATCAGGTATCATTAATTTAATGTAAATTCAAAATATCCAAAAAAATTCATCAAAAAATTTTTTCCATACATTTTTTGACGTTTTTGTATAGAAAAATAAAAAGTGTCGATTTTTATTTTTATTTTTTATAGAAGGTTTGTCTCATATACTTAGTGTATAATACCCCAGCAGAGTTTCATCGACTGAGGATTTAATGCACGAGTTTCAACGATCCGCTTTATTTCCTAGACTAAAGTCAGTAGGAAAAGTAAGCCTTTGTCAAAGAACAAAATAAATACTTAAAACAAATTTTGTACCTACTCTATAAGTTAGTCTCAAAATAAAGTCTCAATAATATGCTAATCCATTTTTTACTTTCGAGCGGAGCGAGAAAGGTATTGTATTCGTGAAAAAAAAAAGTTTTTCTAATTTTCTCAAAAATTTGTTCTATATCACTTATACATAATAAAAAACAAGTCTCCCAAAAATGTCCGTCCGTCGGTCGGTCGGTCGGTCGGTCGGTCGGTCGGTCGGTCGGTCCGTCGGTCGGTCTGTCCGTCACGCTTTGGCCTAGCGGCTAAACGAATGGTCCGATTGACACCATATTTGGAATTTAGGAGTTTTATGCAAATCCATCGAAGGGTTCTAAGTGGTTTCTGGCTGGCTCTCATTTTGAGGGTAGCTGTCATACAACGAAAATGATAAATTGTAATTTTCTCAAAAACGGCTCATAGAATCTTGATGAAACTTTGCATGACCAAGCATCTCCATGTAAGATATCTTGCGCCAGTATCAAATGATCTGTGTAATTTCATATAAGGGGTGTTCCTGTACGACCAAATCGTAAATATGTGATTTACCCAAAATTGGTTCCATTGAGTTTATTAAAATTTTCTATAATATTACTCCTGGATTGGTTGTCTACCTGACTGGATATTCTTTATGATTTTTTTATTAAAATTTAGTACACAGCGTGTACCAAAAACTGAAAGGGCTTGCTCAGTAATTTAAACTGAACAATAATCCATAAGGAACATGTGTTGGGAAATTTAAAAAATCTCCATGCAAGTATCCTACGGTAGTATCTATAGATCTTTGAAAATTCATATAAAGGCTGTTCCAGTACTACCAAAAGTTAAACATGTGATTTACTCGAAATCGTTTGATGTTTGTTTGTTTTAATGTTTGACAATTTGAATTCTGAATTGATCTGTATATTTCATTCGAACATTTTTTTGGAAAAATGTATTAAAAGTTTGTATTTCCATACTATGTGTATGGCATTACAAATTTAAGTTTGCGGTTGATAGTTTTTCCTTGAGTTTTGCGAGAAAGTAAGTGCAGTGCTGCTGTACCATTTATTTTTATTTATTCCAACGCTTACCAACACACTTTGCAGCCATGACACTAAAACTAGAGTATATTTGACGGAAAGGATAACATTGTTTTACAAACTAGTTTTTTCTGACAGCTTTAGGCGATTGCCTTCGACATAGCTGCAAATGTGTTGGTAAGCGTTGGATCAAAAATATTCCACTTCAGGGCAAAGGATTTCCTTACTTCCATCTTTGAGTCTCGATCTTGCCAACCTCATCGAAATGAACTCAATTTTTAATCCTTAAAATTGCCTATTATAAATAATCAGACCGTCACCGCACCTTTTCTGGGCAGACCAACTCTTCAAATATCACTTTTGAGTCTAGAAAAACCAAACTACTTTATTCAATCGAATATCAATCTCTCATTTTGAAAAAAAAGTTATCAGTGATTTTGAATTTTTGGGCGTTATTTTGTCACCCTTGGGGACACATTCAGTGCCTTCTTTTAAAAAAAAAATTGGCGAGATCAGCCCACTCCTTCCTAAGAAATATTATACAGGTTTATTTTTGGACCCCTGGCCAAATTTTTGTATGCTACTCAGAACACGAATCTGAACAACATTCCCAACTCAACATGGGTCGAAAACGAGAAAAAAATTTAAGCATCCCATACAAATCCCAATATTGCCGACATAAGATTTATATGGGAGGATCAAAACTTTTTCTCATTTTTCGACCCATGTTTCTTTGGTAAAGTTGTTCAGATACATGTTCTGAGCATCATAATAAAATTTGGCCAGGGGTCCAAAAATGACCCTGTGTAACCTTTGCTAAGGCTTTCAGCTTTTCTGATATTATAGTATGTTGTAGTGGGTGGGACTCATCGTGAAGATTTGTTCAGTTTCCTCTAGGATTTGCATCCTTTAGGAGTCTTATATAAAACCCTTTTTGTTAGAAATTGTATAGTGAAACCAACTCAGTTACCGTTACGTAAAGATACCTTCAAAGATATATTTTATGTAATACGTTCTCAAGCCACGATCACTCCTAGCTGAATTCAAAGACTATTCGGCATACATTGCTGGGAGGCTTGGTTATGTTAATTGCAATATCCTTACTTCAACGAGCAATGTATGCCGAATTAGTCTTAGGATTCAGTTAGGTGTGATCGTGGCTTTATCTTATCCTGTCTCTACATTATTTATGCTTCATCCTTTACACGTTCTTGCCTACGTATCTACCAACGATTTTTATTTTCTTTGTTGTCTGTATACACAAAGAGGTTATATCATTAGGTACACCCAACAGCACGTCAGTAGATACACTTTAGACTTTAAGGCATGGTAATAGAGTTGTAAATGTTTCCGCTGATGTGCGGATGACCGTACAATCGGCCGTATGGCAGTCGTACTTGACACTGACACTATGACTATCCCGGTTTTGAAGGATTTTATAGCTGATTCTGCTTGTCGGGAGTCAATTCTTGAATATCACCGGGTGATATATACCAGTTTGGTTCGGAACCCTAAAAATAAAGGTGATTTTATCTTAGGGCGCCTGCTCACGACCGAAATTTTGTCGACTTCTAATGGGACGATTAGTGAGGTGATCGATCAAAATAAGAGTAATATCGACACACAATATCGATGGTTTTATTTTTTGTTGGTAAGATAAGATCCCATCATGAGTCTCAGTTTTATTTGCAAACTAAATAGCACCCGCCACTTCGCTCGCGTGGAATTTCAAAAATCTAGCAAATGGTCACTCAAAAAATATAATTTGTGAAGCGTAAGTGGCGGGTAGTTCACTGCTTACATTCACATTTCTCACTACATAGGTACATAGCTACCGTCATTACTAACAAAAAAAAACCGGCCAAGTGCGAGTCGGACTCGCGCTCTAAGGGTTCCGTACATATCTACCATATGATATACTAAAAGCTTTTGCTCTTTGATTTTAAAAACTCCGCGACCACCCAACTTGACCCCTCTTTTATAGAAAAGTTCTTGAAACGGGAGCTCACCTTAATTGGTTACTATTATGTAGTTGTGAGAAAAATTGAAATATTTAATGATTTTAGACTTTTCCCTTTATTTGTACTGTGAGACCTAGCTTCTTGCCAAATTTAATAATTTTAGGTCAACGGGAAGTACCCTGTAGGTTTTGCTTTTTTGCATAAATGTATGGAGATGAGGACATAAAAAGCCATATCTTTTGATTGCGTCGTTGTAAAAAATTTAAATTTTCAGATCTTGTGTGGTTTATGGACCTTAATATTCTTTATCAATTTCAATATCATACCTCTTCTCGTTCGTGAGAAAAAGGGTCTTGACAGACAGACAGACGGACAACAAAGTGATCCTATAAGGGTTCCGTTATTTTATTTTGAGGTACGGAACCCTAAAAATCACGTGTCGATATTTGATCACCTCAATCATCCGATTGGAATTCGGCCGGCAAAACGTCTGTCGTAGGCGGGCGCCCTTATGTCACGGAATAAAGTAAAGTACGGTCAACCGCTGGTCAGTAGAAACTTTTTCATCTCTATTACCACGCCATAAGGTCCATAAGTGTTTCTACTGATGTGCGGCCGTGTGTACTAAGAGTCGGATACTCCACCCATCCACGACCCGACGACAGCGCGATTCGAGTGGGTCGCAGCCGAGTCTATATTTACTATGTGCATGTGCGTGCGTTTCTGTCAGTTTTAAATTTTGACAATGGTTTTGCACTCGTTGTATGTAGTGTCCAGCCGGCTTAGCACGCTGCAGTTGTCAGTTTATCTAGGCCCATAGATTAAAGACTTTAAGCATGGTCACGTTTTTTTGACATCCGAGCAGAGCGACATATTTTGAAAGACAAGGACGGCTACATGGTATTAGTGTATAAAGCTATCTCTGTCTAAAATATCAAAAGCGGAATTTGTGGATTTGCTAAACATTTTCCTCCACTGACATTTCTTCGCGCTTGGAGGTGATAGATGAGATGACATAAATTCCTCAAATAAAGTTATATTACTCCGATATATATTTTCTCTCGGGCAGCGTGCTAAGCCAGCAGGGTGTACTCACGTTGCTTGGTCTAAGACTTTAGACTCTAAGTTGTTCAGTTTCAAGGGTAAAACGAACATGTGGTTCTACAGGATTGGAGTACTTTCCTAACGTTCTAGCAAAAACGCATAGTATAAGTTAGGGGTGAAGTACTACAGTCACCACGCTTATTAGTTGCGTTGTCCATGTTGCCAGCGTTGCAGCTGGCAACATGGACCGCGGTTGTTGGTGACCGCAGCATGTAAGGTGGTACGATACACAGAAGGACGCTGCTGCCCATCCTCTGTTTTATAATCCCTTAGTCGCCTCTTACGACACCCACGGCTAGAGATGGGTTGGTTGGTTTTGCCGGCACCACAAGGTCGATCGTTCTATATGAGGTAGTATTTAACGCACAAAAAGATATAAGGTCCTACTGAAATAGTAAACATAATTTTAGCGTGTTACTTAGACCATGAAACTGAACAACTTTCCCAAAGGAACATAGGTCTAAATACGAAAAACCAAATTTAACCTCCCATACAAAATGCGTTATCAGCTGATGCAGTTTCTATGGGAGGTCAAAAATTGTTTTTCATATTTCGACCTATGCTCCTTGGGGAAAATGTTCAGTTTCATGGTCTGAGTCGTCATATCAGCCAAAAGACGTCCACTGCTGGACATAGGCCTCCCCTAAAGATCTCCATGACGACCGGTCCTGCGCTGCTCGCATCCAGCGGCTTCCCGCGACCTTGACCAGATCGTCGGTCCACCTTGTGGGGGCCTGCCAACGCTTCGTCTTCCGGCTGAAGCATGGTCTGAGTAACATACTAAAATTATGTTTACTACTATTTCATTAGAACCTTATATTTGTAACGCTTCTATCAGTGGTATTGGTATAAGCGCCTTTCTTTCGCCAACAATTTCCCGAAATTTAGCTCAACAAAATGACAGCCACACATCAAATCAAGAAAGTTGGGTATCTCATAGCCATAGAACAATTCAGTTGCGATGACTATAAGATACCTCAACAAACATTTAATTCATTAAGAGCTATAAGACGCCAATATGAAGAACCTAACAGCTGTAACTATTATGGAGAGATAACTTTGGGTTATATCACTCCTAGAATATTTAACAATATAAAATTTCTGATAGGTAACGTTGAAATGAGCAAAAATGTTTTTAAAAGAAGATTAAAAGAGATGTTTCTTGAGCAAATTAAATAAATTCAGTGTACTTTTCAAATTCAAAATATCAATTTATAATAAAATTCTTTCAGTACTTTTTAACAATTTTCAAACTTAAAATATCAATTTACAATTTGTTATTTAATTCGTTTTCTAATTCTTTAATGCATGCATGTCCTTTATAATTAAATTAGTGTATTTTAGTAACTAAGTAGCTATTTTAAAGCAGTTGAAAAATGTAATGAGCGCACAGCGCCATCAAACTGCTCCTTACAGTTTGGCGCATTACTTGTAAAAAAAAATTTGTTTGATGAAACTGTTTATTGAATAAAAAAAAAATGACACGCGGCGCAGTTGGCGACACATTGGTGTAAATTAGAGGGTAGCTCCCCGTGGGATGAAGCGGGCCTACACTTTTATAACGTAACCTTCCCTGCCTTTCCCGGGAAGTAGGGATGAGCATTCGCCCTATTATCGATATTACCCTATTATGAAAATAATTCAGTGTTTATTGATAGGCTTAAAAACTTTTTGTCCGAGAACTGTTTTTACAACCTTAATGAATATTTTAATTTTAAGTGTAAATAAACATTGTTAACTTGGAATATATAATTAGCTTAATAATAAATAATTAGGTACAATTAATGTAAAGTATTTGCAGTGCCCTAACAAAGTTTCATGTGTGATACGATAAAAAATGTAACCCCTTTTATTACCATATGTAAGCAATTATACGACGCACTAAATAACTCTGGCCCTGTCATTGATGCGCAGAAGTAAAAAATGGCCCAATTTTGACTTTTGCGCATCATTGACAGGGCCGGAGTTATTTTGTGCGTCGTATAACAACGTTATGATTATGATTACTTACCGTAATTTAACAGTCACAACATTCATGTCAAATGACAGTAATAAGTACTAAATAAGATATTGATACTAAAGATAGCGTAATATTATATATTCTTTGACTAAAGCGTGAGTCCGAATTAATTACATTTGACATTTAGTGCTGCTATGACTGCATAAAAATATACAGGTCATACAAATTCACTTTTTTTAAAGGCTTTCATTAAAGAAGGGATCATGCTGGATATATGTGGATTTTTATGTTTCTTGAGGAATTGTGTGCAATATAGAATATTGTATTGTATGTGCATGCATTTTTTTAATATTTGACTTTTTTTATAAATACTGAATATCGATATTTTGATTTATCGATATCTTTTGGCCAAGCCTACCTGGCAAGGGAGGATGTCATGTTTGTGATACGGTTTTTATACTTACGCACTTATTTCAACGTAAGCAAGCATAGGTTCCTAATGAAAAAGTAAACATAATTTAAGCACGATACTTAGACCATTAAACTGAACAACTTGTCCCAAGGAACTCGAAAAAATGTTTTTTCCTCCCATAATAAAAAAAAGACTACTTCAGCTGATAGCGCGTTTCGTATGAGAGGTCAAAATTTTTTTAGTATTTCGACCCATGTTTCTTGGAAATTGTTTTTCAGTTTCATAGCATAAATATGGTAGGACCCTATTTTCAATGTGTAATTCTTAATACGCAAAACCACTCGGGTGGTAGTTCAACCCATGTAACTGAACAGCTTTTGTTCTACAACTACAGGAAATTTAAAAAAAAATCTAATTAGCCGCCCCGTATCGTTCCGGGCGTAAAGGTGCCCATAACACTAGCAGCTTGACTCGCTGCATAGATATGGCCACCTCACAGACTAACCAAATCGGAAAACTCTGTGTACGTGGTGGGCCCATCCGTTTACAACCGACTACCGGAGCAAGTCACGAATGCAACATCCCGTGAAATATTTAAGAACCGTTTGAGGTTGTGGTTGCTGAAAGAGCAGTTTTATGATATCAACGAACTGTTAAATAGGCCAGTGCTCCCTGAGAGCAAGAATATAGAATAATTATTATCTGTGATAAATGTATTGCATATTATGATATTTTAATATTATTTACATTGTTTTTATATACAATTTAATATACTTAAATTGACTTGTAACAATGGGTATGAATAAAGAATCTGTATCTGTACCCTTTGCGCCACACACGACCCGGAGCGGGGTACGAAATAGGTATGAAAATTCCTATACTTACAAGACATTTGTATGAGAACTGTAATTTTTTCTTGCTTTTTAGGGTTCCGTAACTCAAAAGAAAAAAACGGAACCCTTATAGGATCACTTTGTTGTCCGTCTGTCTGTCTGTCTGTCTGTCAAGACCCTTTATCTCACGAACGGATAAAGGTATCAGGTTGAAATTAATACCATATACGAGGATCCATGAACAACACAAGATCTGAAAATTTAAATTTTTTGCAACAACGCAATCAAAAGATATGGCATTTTATGTCCTCATCTCCATACATTTATGCAAAAATGCAAAACCTACAGGGTACTTCCCGTTGACCTAAAATTATGAAATTTGGCAAGAAGCTAGCTCTCACAGTACAAATAATGGGAAAAGTCTGAAAACATTCAATATTACAACTTTTCTCACAACTAATGGTAACCAATTGTGGTGAGCTCCCGTTTCAAGAACATTCATATAAGAGAGGGGTCAAGTTGGATGGTCGCTGAGGCGATTTTTGTTGTAGTTCTATTTAAAAACGGGAACACTTTCAAACTTGAAAATTGGTATGTTTATAGTGCATAAGCTATAAAATAACAACAAATAATAAAATTTGGTCAAGCGCGTGTCGGACTCAAAAAATCTAGCACATTAACTTACTGAAATTTCAACTAATACAATTATGATTATGTGGTGGTACGGAACCCTAGGTGCGCGATCCGACTCGCACTTGGCTGGTTTTTTTATTGTCAATGGGCTTACTCTTGACCTCAATCTAGTCTTGAGGACGGATATGCGGTCGACGATGGGACGAACTTGCCCAGAAGAAGCCTATTCACTCGCGACTTACGCCATCTACGCCGTAGGCCGCGGGTTCGATCCCCGCCCAGGGTAAACATTTGTGAGATGAACACGAGTGTTTGCTCTGTGTCTGGGTGTTATTTACGAGTATTTATTTATGTCTCTGGTGCCCGGCTTTGCTAGTTTGGGATCAGATGACTTTGTGTGAATTGTCCGCAATATTTATTTATTATTTTATTTTACTTGAATCGAATCGGGTTATATGAACTTGGGAACACGGACGCAGGCCTATGGTCCTTTGGGAAAAGTCATTGAGTTCGATGGGCCAGTATTTCTTGGGTTAGCCCTTTCACGTTCAGTCTATTTGACCACTAACCTGAAAAGACCTAATTTAGTACACGGTGTGACCGTTAATGCGCAGAAGTCGAAAAATGAGTCGCGGGGGTGAGCGCGGCATGTGAGGCGAGCGAATCGTCCATTGGCTCTCCGCTTGTCATCCATGCCACAGATTAAATAATAGTAATCCATGCGCAAAAAATAACCGACATAGTCCAACTTATCCTGAACGCGCTATATTGGGTCTGGTTTGCCCTTTTGGTTACGGATGTAGGACGGATGGCACTTGGCAGTCGCTCTATGTAAAAACCAGAAATCCCGTCTGATTAAGTAGTCTCTGTAAGTTAGCGGTTACACGGTGATTCTGACATCAGTCAGATTGATGGGAGATTGAGATCAAATTTAGATGAGAAATTTTCCATTAGTCGCTATGTTTTTGTTTTTGTGGGCTGACTGATGGTATACTGAAAGTAACCGTCAGCATACCATCAGTATACCATCCAGACTGATGCCAGAATCACCATGTAACCGCTATCTTAGACTGAAAAGGCTATATCATCATCATCTTACATCCGATGAAACGTCCTCTGCAGGACAGCACTCCCTCTAGAATCCCAGTTTTTGCTGGAACAATGTGGAGGGAAAGTACCATAGTAAAGATGCTTGTTAGAGTTTCGGCGGGCATGCTGCCCATCCTCCAGTTCATAATCCCTTAGTTGCCTTTCACGATACCCATTGATAGAGATGGGTTGACACTATTCTTTGTCGGCATCGCAAGGGCTGATATGATCTCATCAACATCATCATCATAACATCCCATAAAACGTCCACTACAGGACAGGGAGCTCCTTCCAGAATTCTAGCTTTTGCTGGAAAAATGTGGAGGGGAAGTACCATAGTCACCTCGCTTGTTAGCGTTACGGCTGGCACCATGGACCGCGGTTGTAGGTGACCGCAGTAAGTATGATGTTAGAAACAAAGGAGGATGCTGCTGCCCATTCTCCAGTTTATAAACCTTAGTCGCCTCTTACGACACCCACGGGTATGTAAGGGTTGGTACTATACTTTGTCGGCATCATAAGGGCTGATACTCGTATGATTTACGTACTTGAAATTGGGATTTCCTAAAATTAGCTGTTTTCATAACAGCATGAAACACTCATTCTGCCCTTTGTTGATTACTCCGTGTTTAATTCCGAATCTGACACGATTTCGGGCGAGAGGGGGTAAAAAGCGGGCGTGGGTTGCCAGTAGGGTAATTATTTAATTTTTCACCGCGCCCGGTTCGCAAAATGCCAGAATTTAGGGTCATTCATTTATGTGTATTATGAATTTGGGACTGGCTGTTTACATTTAGAAGGTAAGCGTAAATGGAATGGAAAAAATTGTAGTCACAGGTAAGGCAATAAGTATATCTCATCTTCTCCCGTCGGGTGTCGTAAAGGGTGGCTAAGGAGCAAGCCTCGTCGTATTAGCTGCAAGCTTGGTAAAGACAATAGAAAAGAGGCTGGGGAAGTAGTACCACCCTATGCCCGTATCTGCCGTAAAGCAGCTGCGTTTGTGAGCTAGTGAAATTACCGGTACAAGAGACATACCCTCTTAGTTTTCAGGGTGAGCAACGCGCTTTGCTGTCTTGTGTCAAATTATGGCATTAATAAGGCAATGAATGATATCGGTGGTGGTGACCACTTACCATCAGATGGCCCACTTGGTCGCTTGCCCGTTTGTGATATGAAATAACCGGTTGCTGATCTAAGTATAGTATTTTTTAGTTCTGATATAATTATTTTTTATTATTAGTTTGATATAATTATTCGCATTTGAATTTTATGTTTTTCAGATACAATTTATTAATATTTTTAATTTAAGTAATTTAAGAAAGTATTATAATAATAACTATACTAGCTGTGGTAGCCTTTAAGAGTGGTTCTAATAATTTTGTAAGTATAGAATTTATTTATAGATATGTAAAATATGTTATTACGTTGGTTACCCTTAATAAATAAATATAAATAAAAAATTCAATTAAATTAAATAAATTAAATTAAATATTTATTTATATCAATGGATAAATAGTATTTTAGGAAGCAACAAAGTATATTTTAGGACCGCAAAACTTAAGTTTGTTTGTAAAGGTTTTTTGCAGATTTTTTAAAAGCAGTGCGTGTTTACATAGATCGTTTTATTTTTGCTGTAGGTAATGTTAAACATCTATGGGTTATTTATAATAAATTCAGATTTTTCGCTTGGCAAACTTCCGGGATTAGATTAGATTAGATTAGATTTATTTATTTCATACTATCAAATTCAAAATTACATAAATTGTTCAGATGTCAATGAATAATATGATCGTCAAATAATATAAAAACAAAAAATAATCAATAAAGAAATACAAACATGTCAAAAGGCGGCAAATACAAAATCATCTTATAGTCATAATAAAAATATTCAATGTCAAAATAAATATAAAATGTCAAATTAACTAATAAAATAAACGATACTGAAAAGTATTGAATAATTAAATAAAAATTAAATGTCAAGATAAAAATGTCAATTAATTATTTTGATTTTAACATTAAATATTTATTTTATTAAAGAATTTAAATATAAGTCTACGACAGTAGCTTATTCATTTATATTTTAAGATAAATTCATTTACAGTGTAAAATTCATCATCCAACAAAAGGTTTTTTAATTGCCGATAGAAGGTGTTATTGTTGGTCAAGTTCCTCAAGTCTGCCGGTAGTCGCTCGTAATAATAAGGTCCAATCACACGCGGGTTTTTTGACGCTAGCTCAGTTCGGCGAGGGACGCTAGCAAGTCTTCCCACATTTCTTAACGAATGGCCTCCACCTGTGCGGGTGCTATAATAATCTATATTTCGGCGCACGTAAGAGATTACCTCATACAGGTACATGGAGACCATGGTCATTATCCCATTTTTATAAAATAAGGACCTGCACGTTTGCCGTGTTTTGATCCCTGCTAGTATCCGCAGTGCACGCTTCTGTAAGATAAATACTCTCTTGGAGTCTGTCGAGTTGCCCCATAGCATTATGCCATATGAGAGGATGGAATGGAAATATGCAAAATATATCTGTCGTAATACGTTTTCAGAGACGATAGGTCTTAATTTGCGTAAAGCGTATGTGGCACTACTGAGTCTATCGCAAAGCGCGTCTATATGGTTCTTCCAGTTAATGTTTGAATCCAGTGTAAATCCCAGAAATTTACATGTGTTACATACTGAGACAGGACAATTAATACAAAGTGGTTTTTCAATAGCTTTAGCAGAGAAAATAATGATATTAGATTTAGTTGCATTTAGTACTAATCCATTTGAGTTGAACCATTCACATAGCTGATTGTATGTGTGGTTAATTTTCATGTTGAGTTGTTCGTAATCACGACCACACAACACAACTGTAGTATCGTCCGCAAACAATACAACTAAACCGTCTTTGATGTGATGGGGCAAATCATTAATGAATAGCAAAAACAATGTATTTCCTAATGCTGAACCTTGTGGTATACCTACAGTGACATCACTCGCTTGTGACCTATACTTGCGACCATTTGATGCGATCTCAACTGACTGTTTACGTCCTTCTAAGAATGATTTTAACAATTTGTGAGAATTACCTTTGATGCCGTACTGATGCAACTTTTTAAGAAGAAGGTCGTTTTCAATGACATCAAAAGCTTTCGTTAAGTCACAAAAAATACCTGCAGTCTTGTATTTATCGTCCATGCTGGTGAGTATCGAATCAATGACTTGATGTGCTGCCATGGTAGTGGATTTGTTTTTTCTGTAAGCATATTGTTTGTCAGTCAGTAAGTCGTTTTGCTCTAGATGTTCCATCAAGCTTGTGGACAAAATAGACTCGATAATTTTAGAAATATTGGGGACGATTGTGATGGGTCTATGACTATCAACTTGGGTTCTGTCTCCTTTACCCTTATAGACGGGACACACTCGAGTGCTCTTTAAAACCTCTGGGTATACACCTTCATTGAACATCTTATTGATAAGTGTCACTAAAATATCTGCTATCAGTGGCCATACCGACATAAGTATATTGATTGATATATCATATATGTCAAGTGTATTTCTAGTGTGCAACATATGTTTTAGGACTTTGTCTAATTTTTTGCGAGTTATGATTGGCATTGTGAAATCTGGTGGGTCCAAATTATTTAAACATAGTTTTAAGTAGGTACTTGATTTACATATATTCGTTTGAAGCGGCAGCTTCGACGTTATCGACAGAAAATGATTATTGAAACAATCTGGAATTGTGTTAACACTAAGAATATTGCCTTGATCAACTATGCCTATGGTTTGCGATTTATTTTTTGATGCAATTTCCTGGTTCACTACATTCCATATCTCTTTGGATGGATTTTTAGCTAATGATAACTTATTGTCATAATAAGTTCGTCGATCACGCAAACTAATAGACTTTATTAGTTCAAAGTAATGGCGTATGCAGCCTTCAATAACGTCATCATCAGGATACTGATGCTTTATAGCACAAAAATCATCAAATTTATTAATATATTGAGCTAACTCATTACTCACCCACGGAGTATTATTTTTCTTCCTTACAAGAAGTTTTTTTATAGGAAAATGGATATTTATGTAATGTGTTATTATTGAAATAAATTTACTAAATTTATTGTTTATATTTATGTCAATATTGTTTATAAATGTCCAATCATAATTTAAAATGTCATAATAAAAATCATTCACTGCATTCTCTGTAAATAGCCTACGTTCTACGAAAGCGCTAGTTGACTTTTTCGTTTGTTGAGTATTTATCAGAAATATCTGGGCATTGTGATCGCTTATTGGCGTGTCGAGCGCTGAGACTGTGACGTCACCGCTATCATCACAAGCGACTATTCCGCAGTCTAATGAGGAAGTACAGGTACTTGAGATACGCGTGTGAAAACTAACTATATTGCTCGAGTTATAGGATTTAAGCAAGTCATTTAATTTATTTCTTTCGCAGTTATCTGTTAAATAATCTACGTTGATTAGGTAGGGAATAGTATTTTTTTGGTATTTTTCATCATAACTTAAGTAGTTGCTCAGATAAACAGGTGACAGATAGACGCAGACAAACAGACGAAGTCGCAATATAAGGGTTCCATTTTTACAATTTTACTACGGAACCCTATATAAAGCGAATGGTAAGTAAGGGTTCATTTATACTGATCGCATTCGGGGCTTAGAGGCGCTACCAGCAAAACTCAGGGTATCGCTTTGAAGCATATGAAAAGATTTAAGACGCTAATGCTATAAAGTTGAATCCCATTTATGGCATACATGGGGTCAAACTCCGTAGTATTTACGTTTGACAGCTTTTGATTTTAGTTTCACCGGTACATCCGGTTGGAGATTTTCAAAACACAGGAAAACCAAGGATACTGTGAACCACTTATATTACGTTTAACATTAGTTGACGTTTAAAAGTGAAAAAGGGTGATATTTTTTCATCAATTCTTTCATGGACCTTGTAGCTCTTTCAGGCATCTCCGGATCTTGGCGATCGAGTTCTGCCGGTTGTCGAAAGAGACTGTGTAGCCAAAGCTAATTTACTCTTCTACGGTCTTTAACTGGTTCATCTGAAGGCTTACTTTGCGAAAGTTTACAAATAGTTTGACAGGATGATAAAGAATCATGAATTAAATGTAAATTCAAAATATAAAAAAAAAAAATTCATACATTCTTAGTAATTTTTGTATGGAAAAATTTAAAGTACCGGTTTTTTTTTGGGTTTTTTTTATAGAAGGTTTGTCTCATGTAGTGTAATACACCAGCAAATTTTCATCGACTGAGGATTTAATGGGGGGTCTTCATACAACGATCCGCTTCGTTGCCTAGACCAAGGACGATAATATGCCTAGACTAAAATTAATTACAGTCAAACAGTTGTTTAATTTTTGTGATGGAAATGAAAAACTTAATGGCTTTTAATAAAACAATTTGATAGTATACTTAAAGCAATCCATGGTAATTGACGTTAAATCTTGAATGAGGTATCGAATTTTTTTAACTTCAGTAAGTACAGTTTTGTTGGTACATAAAAGCCTTCAATTCAATACGCAAACAAAGTAGTGAAAAAGTAGTACTACGATTTCTCGTAGGAAACTCGTGAGTTTTTTATCAGGTCGTTTTTGTGTTGACGGGTGGGCCATTTGATACATCACAATTTAACAAATCTTGATATTTCCTTAATACAAAGTGATCAGCTAACTGAAGTTGGTTATTGCCTGCGTGTTTTATTATGTTATCCATGGAGCAATTAAAATAAACCAGTAAAAGACTTAGCTACACAAACTAATGCGCAGTATTTTTCAAGACGGATCACTTTTTACAAAGGGCAGTTTTTTTGTTATTTTTCCTGTGGTTATGAAACCTATTAAAAACAGTTCTTTTTTAAATGTCAAAGTTACTCTTGACCTCGATCTAGCCCTGATGAACTATTTTATGTTATCATTTTGTTTACATGTGTTAAATTGATTATCAGCACTATGCTGTGCCAATACCTTTTTCCTACTTGTTTTTAATTCAGGAATGTTTTTCAATGTGTTTTATGTATGGAAATAAATGAATTTGTATTTGTATTGTACATGTGTTTTTCTTTGGTTTAATAATATTGGCCTATAATACCTACTTACTCCTAGCATGCTCCTAGTGACTTTTAAGTGTGGTTGATATTTATTTTTCTCACTAGAAACTCGCTATTTTTACCAAGTAATAGGTGCAAGTAGTAGTATCTGTGTCTCAAAACATGCGAGCTTGAATCTGCCCTGCGCGCCGATCCGGCCCTAAAGTACCTGAAAAGGTGCCAATAAACAAACCAGAACACAACGACTTATCCGCCACTAATGTGTAAACAATTTTCTACCTTATAGTTTAAGTACTATTGTTGAATTTAGAGTGAGAAGAGAACAAAGGTATGTAAGAGAGTTTTGAGAAGATTGAAGTTCTCCAAGAAACAACGGGTTTTCCTCTTTGAAGGATACATAAAGACTGATTTTTTGAAGGTTAGAGGGATAAATTCGTCAAGCAATCATTAGACCATCTGGCCGGGTACCAGATAGTAGAGGTACAGTAGAGGTACTATTAAATCGTTTTCGTAGTTCGGAGTTAGTTTCCCCTTCTACCATCGGAGTCCAGACGCACCCCAGGATATCACCCACACTAGGTTGATATTCCACACATTCACAAAAAAAAAAATGCGCTCGGCCAAAGAGTGGAATTCTCTGCCTGCGTCTGTGTTTCCGAGTTCATATAACCCGACTCTATTCAAGTCGCGAGTGAATAGGCTCCTTCTGGGCAAGCCCGTTCCATCGTTGACCTCATCTCTGTCCTCAAGACTACATCGAGGTCAAGAGAAAGTCCATTGACAATAAAAAAAATGCACGTTAAGCCCGTTAGTCCCGGATACTATTTACCCATTAAGCCCTCAGCTGAAGCTATTTGAAAGTGCGTAAAACTCTTAACAGGTCCAGTGACGACTTCTAATCACGAAAATATTTTTTAATTCCATATTTTAAAATTTTGGTAACTTGTGAGATCGTAATACCATTACATTATAAAAAAAAAACCGGCCAAGTGCGAGTCGGACTCGCGCACTGAGGGTTCCGTACCACCACATAAACATACCTAATTGTATTAGTTGAAATTTCAGTAAGTTAATGTACTAGATTTTTTGAGTCCGACACGCGCTTGACCAAACTTTATTATTTGTTGTTATTTTATAGCTTATGCACTATAAACATACCAATTTTCAAGTTTGTAAGTGTTCCCGTTTTTAAATAGAACTAAAACAAAAATCGCCTCAGCGACCATCCAACTTGACCCCTATCTTATATGAATGTTCTTGAAGCGGGAGCTCACCACAATTGGTTACCATTAGTTGTGAGAAAAGTTGTAATATTTAATGATTTCAGACTTTTCCCTTTATTTGTACTGTGAGACCTAGCTTCTTGCCAAATTTCATAATTTTAGGTCAACGGGAAGTACCCTGTAGGTTTTGCATTTTTGAATAAATGTATGGAGATGAGGACATAAAATGCCATATCTTTTGATTGCGTCGAAGTAAAAAATTTAAATTTTCAGATCTTGTGTGGTTCGTGGATCCTAATATATGGTATTAATTTCAGCCTGATACCTTTACCCGTTCGTGAGATAAAGGGTCTTGACAGACAGACAGACAGACGGACAACAAAGTGATCCTATAAGGGTTCCGTTTTTTTCTTTTGAGGTACGGAACCCTAAAAATGTAACAATTAAGACACACACATGCGTGAATTTTTTTTCTTAGAACCTAAGGACACCATTTTTAAAAGTCCATATTAGGGGTAAGTAAGTTTTGGTGGTCTGCGAGACCATCATACTTTTTAATTTGTACCGATTAGATTTAATCAGTCAGACAAGATCAGATGGTACAAAACATCTATGGGTCACCCAAGGGAGGGGGCGGGATCCCATCTAAATCTCCCGAACGAGGGATTCTGGGCCGAATTACCGAAAAGATGTTTCGGGCCAAACTCTGAATTTTCCGGGGCCTCGTGTCTGAAGGAACTCTACAGTTCCCAAGCGTTTTACATTGTTGTTTATATGTGTATGTTTATGACCGTATTAACACATAGCAAGTGATATACTTACGAAAGAATTGCAGCTTTGTCGTAAAGCTTCAAACAAACTGAAAACTTGAAATCATCGTGAGACCTTAGTACAAACGGCCGCAAGTCAGTGGAAACTCTTTGACCTTGAGCGCTGGTTCAGCTTATACTGGTTTTGTTTCTATATGCTTGCTGCCGTGCGTACATTCGAGAGCAAATCAAGCTTAACACTTGAAGCGCAACTGTATCACATACGTACAGCGTTTAAAGAAATAACGGTACAAATCCAATGTGTCAAGTTTGACGAGTTTTGACTGTATCATACCCACGAAACTCCCTTGAAGCGGAACGATTTCGTTTCTAACCCAAAGAAGTAAAGAACTCTGTTCGCATACCATTTGTTAGTGGGCGTCAGGTAAAGCGCCGGGTGAGAGTGAAAGAGACAGCACACTCGCGCCCCCAGGCATACACTCAGCATGCGAGTGGGTGCGGTGGAGTTAGTCGCTAGCGGGGGGAGGAGAGTGGAGCTTTTTATACAGAGTGTTTAGTATATGTCTGCAAACCTCTCGGGTGGTTGTTTTACCCATAAAACTGAACTACATTCCCTAAGACGAAAAGCGCAAAGAAGAGCGAAAGAAGTTGCGAAACTTAGTAAAGCAATTGAGAAAGGAAAACCTTGTTAACCAACTTCGTCAAATCGAGAAACTAATAAGAGCTGGTGCGACTAGGAAATTTTATCAAGAGGTTAGAAGGGTTATCAACCTACGACTCAAATTCTTGAAGACAGTGTGGGGAACCTTGTCTCTGATCCTGAAGAGTTTGAAAGAGAGATACTAGGTCATTTAAAATACCCTCAATGTTAATAAGACTCATCAAAGCCCCCACTGAAACAAGTAAATTTAGGGTTAGAGTAGAAGCAGCTTAACAGAGGAATTTGACGTAGCTACAGGCCTTATACAAGGAGATACGCTTTCGCCAATGCTTGATACTCGAACACGTCATCCGAAAAGTATTAAATCATGATGGAGGAGTGGAGTTAAACGGTAAGCACCAAATCATAGGATATGCCGACGATCTGGTGATGTTAAGACGGTGTGCAGAAGAAGTTAAGGACATGGCAATAACACTTGAGGAGGAAGGACAAAGATTTGGTCTTAGAATTAGCCGAGAGAAGACGGAGTATTTCCATATGCGAGAATACAAAGATATAAGGACACGTAGAAAAGACTGATGATGATACCACCTATAAAGGGGTGGACAAGTTCAAGTATCTCGGATTCACAGTGACCAACCAAAGGCACGAGGAAATTGATTGAAGACTGTTATATTTTAAACCAATTTGAAGCCCTGGTGGTGGGTGAAACATATATGTTGATGAGGAAGAAGTTTTTTTTATGTAAGAGCAGGCAAACGAGCAGACATCTCACCTGCTGCCTCAGCACCATGCCCTAGATAAATATTGCATTAACGCTTTTCATTTCTTGCGGAAAAAAGATTACGTTTGCTTCATACATTAAAAGTCGAAAAATTACATTAGGGCTTAGATATATTTTATCTAGGGGCTCGTGCTGAGCCAGCTGATGGTAAGTGTCACTGGCGCCCATAGACACTTGCAACACCTGGATACTAATTAGTATATGCGTTAGTTATCAGAGTCATCGGGTATGGGTAGCGTATAGCCGGAAGGAATAGCCTCACCATAAGTTTTGTGAAAAGAAAAATTATAACCGAATTTTTTAATTCAAGACTATCTAAATGTTCTTTGGTGAAAATTGTTCAGTTTCTCAGTCTTAGTCTAGTTTGTTTTGGAAGATGTCTTTACACTCTACAATATCGTCTCCTCCAATGTCTATCACCCCAACTTCTCGGACAAGACTAAGTGTTATTTAATTTTTTTGGAATTGAACTGGAATTTGATTAGAATCAGGGAAAATGTTGACCATGGATTGCTAGAGCCTGTCTGCTAGCCACTAGCCGTCAAAGTAACTGCTACAACTCTGAAAATACTAACACAAGACTCATCATGTGCGTGCAAGATCCAAATAACATACTTACTAATCTGGGATAATAGGTCTCGACAAGATCTTCATTTTGGATGACAGCTGTCAAAATTAAAATGCCTTTGTGGAACAAAGACTAGTGTCGATATTACTTTGGATTGCTTTAGATACAAAACTCAAACAAAAGAACACATGAATGAGGCGACGTATGTTTTCAAAATGCGAAACTAGGTACAGTCAACGACAGGTCAAGCTTGACACTCGCAATGCGACTCTAGTTCGTACGACTATTGAAATAAGAACGGTGCAAAGTTCAATGTGTCAAGCTTGATGTGCTCTTGATTGTACCTACTTAACCTACTCAAAATTCATACGGATAAAATTTCAGAGCCTACATAATACAACAAGTGCAAAACCCGTCAATTAAAAAGAACACATTATAATTCCAGCCAGTTTTACTTTTACCGCCCGTTTTTCGCGCCAAAGTTTTTCAATATGGCGGCGGCTCAGCGCGCCACGCGCTTCCATTAACCACCGACACTTCACCGGCGGCGGTATAAACTCACAAATCATGAAACATACCATCGTTCACCTCTGCCACAAATCTAGACTCAAATCCAGAAACCACAAGGTCTATTATTCCGCCAGTTTACAAACTAGATTGCCGGAAACAAACCGTTTTGTCCTACGAATTATTTTGAGCCTTGAACCTGAGTAGGAAAAGTTATTTTGCAATACAGGTAAAGGAAAATTGTACAACGAACAAAGAGAGCTCAGAACGAGGCCAACATTCGTTAATAATGTAATGTATATTTATTCGTCTACATTATTTCGTCGTCTGTCAGTTGCTACGCGATTAATTGGTACACTTTCAATACGTAATTTTTGTTTAGGTATCTAGAAAAACAAAACGTAAATTAATCTTCCACATATTTCGCAGGAATTCATAACGACTAGGTATTTGACTTTACTAAAAATACATTAGAAAATCTGAATATATTTTTCACAGGCATTGTGTCAAATAAATCCGGCTTTCTTGTAGAATACCTAGTCATTCTATACAATGCCTAAAACGGTCAGGTAAAGTATGAAACAAAATTTATTTTACACATTGCCTAGGCATTCTATACAATGCCCAATATTCAGTCGGCAATGTAGGTATAGAATATGCGGTAAGTAGTGTTAGGTTAGGTTAGTTAAAAACACATGTTATTTGTCTTTTTCATACTTTAGGTACCTGATCTCCACATGGCATTCTATACAATGCCTAGGCATTCTATAAATTGACTAGGCAATGTGAATAATTATAAACGATAGAAACAATATATGTAAGACGAGCTCGGCATTATATAGAACGTCTAGGCGTTGGCCGATAACATATTCATAGAGTAGTTAATACCGCTAAAGTCGAATATTAAGAGTGTACACACTGCTGCTGCAACGAGTGTATGTATGAGCGTGTGTCAGTGACGCGACTACAGCTCATCCTTAGGGCGCTGGCGGTAAGACAAAATGACAAAATACCACGACATTCCTCAAGTGTCCAGGTAATACCTTTAAATGTAATAAAAAAGTGTTTATAAGTTACATAAAATCTGTTTTTCTGTGCGGCCTAATTTATATGGCATCGGGTGCTCCGCATCTAATCAATACGGGTTGGTGCGGCGGGCGCGTTGTTCGGGTATTCTCGGCCAACTCCGCCCATTCTCGGCTTCGTCAGCCGCCCAACACTCAGGCGTTCTCGCTTCAATCGTAATTCCATTTTCCGCCCGCCTTGGCAAATTGAAATGTCGTAACTCTTGGGGGAATATCGGCTTTCTGCCCAAGAAAAATATTCTCCTAAGGCATTGTAACGACGCTCCTGATATTATGGAATATTTCCAGTCCATCATTCCTGGGGTGCGTCCCCTAAAATGGCTGTAATCGGGAATCTGCGCCACTTGCCCGCTTTTCAAACCAAGGTGTCTCCCCTTCACTTTCGATCTCTATTTTCAGTGCTTATGGTCTGGAAACCACTTGTAATTCTAATGCTGAATCGTAAATTTGGCTAAATAATATTCCCAGCTAAAAAGTATAAACTGTTTTTTTCATGCGATGGAGTTAATAAAATACGAGTTGGGGTAGGTCACGGAAAAGTTCTATATGTTGGCTTGGCTCTACGCTTGACATGGCGGGCTGAATAGAGTTGAAACTTTTTAATACTTTTTTTTGCGCATTTATCATAGAGTTGTATTTTAGTCTCGTACATTTTTCTTTTTTTTTCAGTTTTGTGTGTTGCTTAATAGAACATCACTCATTCAACTTATAACAGATTAGAAAAAAATGTAAGTAAAACAAAAAAAAATTCACCAGCTTATCTAGGAATATATATAAGTTTAGTCTTATGTAAGAGTTATGTTTTATTTTACAAAAGATATCATCTCAACCAAAAGATCCAGAAAAATGGCCCATCACGCCAAAGGTACTTCCTTACCTACAAGCAATTCCAACGTTATATTAGCGGGTGGCCCAGTAGGTCAGATAAATTGAACCCTCGCGGCGTTGTGTTCACACGTAAATAACATGTAGAGTTTGGGGGTGGAGGCTTTCCTTTACCAACAACAATACACCCACGAAACAAACTGAAGCGGTAATAACCACTCTATATCAATGCATGAGGGTTGATATGATTCTAAAGCAACTGTGAAAGAACTCGGTTTAATGTAACGTTGCGACAAAATTAAACTTGCAGATGGAAAAGTGAGTTTCCCTCAAATAAACGTCTAAAGGCAAGTTAACGAAAAGTCGATGGAAAATTGTTTACCGGTAAAGTTGAAGAAGGTGAAACGAGAATGGATTTCGTCGAACACGCAACGCAAGTAGAGTAAACTTTTGTCACGGTTTGTTAATCTTAATGCTTTATAGTTTTCGTTGATTTGTTTCGAAAAAATATGTCACCGTTGATACAAATTGTGCTTGGAAAGTAATTGTCCCATGTGATTACGATTAAAGTAGCCAAAAAGTTTTAATGGGGGATTTTTGTTGGAAGAAAAGGTCTCGAATTTTGATGACATTGTTTAAGGAAGGTCATCATTAAATCTTGGAAAATTGCTTAGCCTTATTTTTTGGAATTGTCCTCTTTTCTAAGAAGATGTGGCGGTGAAGTGGGTGGGTTGGGGCAAAGTGGCGCGGTGAGTGGGGGAGGGTGGGGTAAAGGGTGCTCGGGTTTTGCATTAATAATGTTGATATCGGGCCTTCCGATTAATTTGATTAGTTAACTTATGTTTGGGATAACCGAATGGCTATTAACACGCTCCTTTTGGCAATATCCGTGTCGAGTTGGCCTTTATTGTGGGATTATTCAATGTGTCACTGGATATTATATTGAGATTCATTATACTTGTATAATGTTTATTATAGTATATTTCTTTCGTTATATTTTGCTAATCACTGATCTATCCTGCTCTCACACAAAGCTTTGTTCTAATGTTCTAAAGCTTAATTAAATGTACTGACTTTATATAAATATTATTATTGTTTTCTTTTCAGGCATACCAACAATTCAAAAGTTATTGTATTGTTCTGCTCACAGCCAAATTTAAGTTTTCGCAGATACTACAAAAATGGATCACAATATAAATAAAAGAAACCAGGTTTCGCGCAGTAAAGAAAATCGAACTAAAGTAGAGCCAACGTAAGAAGACCGTTTTGTTGTTTCCTTAACACAAACAGATAGAGTTAATTCTTCTTCGCAGTGTAACAACCCTAGCTCAGCCTAGCTTAATAAATACCTAAAATTAGATTACCTATATCAATGAAACTTTAGAATTCCTAATAACTTTTCATAGGTTTATTTAAAATTTACTTTTGAAGTCCTACTTAAAAGATTTTTCTAGTACTCGTTTTGAAGGCTAAATTTCGATTCTTTTTTTTTTAGCTTAATAGTTTATTTTAAATCATTATGATCATTATGATCATTAATTTAGGCCCGTAATCGTCTAACAAACAAAACTCTACTTTGTGTACCGTTTTCTAGTAACTCAAATTCTTTTAATGAGAATTAAAAACAACTACTACGATTATTATTGAAAATATTAGTAAACTCTAGAAAAATATGTTTTTACTATAGGTTTCAAGTTAAAAATTGTTAATTTTAGAATGAATTTGTCATAAAAATATGTTGAATTTTAAATTAAATATTACCCATTAATTGAAATAAAAGTTATTTTGTTTCTAAGAATGTTTTTTTATATGAATTGAAATTAAAATTCTATATTTTTATGAGAGATCATTTGTGTTTTTGATTCTTTTTATATTCCTAATGAATTGATTTTTGTCTATTTGTCATAACTCATTTCTGTCTTGATGTTATAACTTTTATGGTCAGGTATTTTTTAGTTTAAACATAACTCATTTCTGTCTTGAAGATTAATTATTTATGTACAGCAGGTCATAATTTTTCAAACATTTGACAGTTGTCACAACGGGCCTATAACATTGGCTTTACATGGTGGTGCTCTTAGGTGGCGCTTTTCATAAAAAACCAACCTAGCCAACTTACATCATTCGGTGTTACTAGTACAAAAATTAATTGAAATAGTTCAATTGCCACGTCTTGTTCGTTTTCTTAAACAACTTTGTTTACTTCTATTAATAGTAGAGTAGGTATATCCCATCAAGTTATTCGTGAAGTAAGACTACAGATAAAAAAATTAAAAAACGGAATCGTCCTTGAAGCAGTAACCTGATAAGGTTGATCTTAAATTATACAATATATTGATGACATTCTTCTACACATTGTCTTGACATTTTTCACCTTCGCACCTTGGCTTGGCATCGTCTTGTTTTTCATCTTGATCTAGCCTTGAGAAGAGAGATGCGATCAATGATGGAACGACCGCTCACCTAGAAGAAGATCTATTCACTCGCGACTTGAACAGTTTCGGGGTAATTTTTGTATTCAAGAATATAGATTCAAGAAAGAAATTCCCACCATTCCATTTTTGAACGTTTTTCAACATTCGTATGATGTTTGGGAGCACCTTTAAAACGCTACGAATTGGGTGGAGTTTGGGCACGGATTTTGGGCAATAGCTTAAGTTTAATAAAGATCGACACCCTATAGGGGGTCAATTATTTTATATGTTAAAGGAGAATGTACTAAAAATCGATCAAGAAGAGCTATCCGTACCCTCTTTAAATTTACGAATCATTTTCAAAAATAGTCCAATCTCCACAAAACCAAACGACAACGGTCTTAAATAAAACAAAATCAAAGGCCAAACGCAAATTAGTACAACGTAGCGACAAAAAAAAAAGGAATTAATTAACAAAGAGATGGCGGATAATAAACTTGCATTAAGTGATACTTTGGGAAAATTCGGGACTGTGGGTGGCCACCCTGTGGGCGTCTTAACCTTTCTTTAAGGGCTACTTTTCCATTGGACCAATTTGGAGCTAATACTGCGCTTTTACATCGACACCGAGTGAAAAGTTCGTATAAGAGCTTGAAAACGGTCTAAAGTGTACGTTGATATCGGTTACAAACCATTCTTTAATAACTCTACACTCAGGCTGAAACCGAAATGGGAGCCTTTAGAAACTTTACTAACCGGTTTATAGTTATTGCAACCAAGTTGCGTTGCGACGCGCATGCTAATATGGATTGAAAAAAAAAATTGAATAAAAAACCGATAACAAACCTGAAACTTCTATAAACCTCTTTGACTGAAACCCTAGAGGTTACGTTCGCATTAAATCGAAATTAATAATTTACTTTGTACGTATAGTAGAACCGGTTTAAAATCAAATCAAATCAAGTTTATTTCTCCCACAAGCTTACAATGAGTGACATAGCTGTTTTGTGAATACAAGTCATAGCTGTGTTGGTGTCCAAGATAGGTAAGAACCTGTTATGGATCACCAGGTGAAAACTGTGCAGAAAAATCGCAAACAAGGAGAAATTTTAAAAGCTACGAAAATAACAAGAAAAATATTTACAACTAAATAATCATAACTGAAATAATTATAACTAAAATAATTATAACTAAAGAAAATTAAGGGAAAGATTCAAATATAATATGACCAAGTATACTAGACAAGTGCGAGGGTTCCCTACCGCTAAGGAATAAAACTTCTGCGTGACTCTGCGTCTAGAAGTTTTTTTACCTTAGTGGTACGAAACCCTCGGTGCGCGAGTCCGACTCGCACTTGGCCTGTTTTTTTAGGGGTCTTGGCCATGGCCGCGTTCGAAACTAAGCATGCGCTGCTAAGTCTCACAAAGGTCAAAATTGTATAGGATTTTGACATCGAGTTCAGGCCTAAGCACCCTATATTAGGCACCCCTTACGACATTCTAGGGCTGAGAGAATATAAACGGTCGGCAAATGGTAAAACAGAGCCGGCAGATTGTAAACGAGTTTAGATTACTGGTGCATGTTAGGTTCGCTAGCCACGGTAAGTAGCCCAACCTAACCGATCCCGAGAAGGGAACAATAACCTAATTATTAGGTAATTGAATCCTTCCGCGAGTTTGCCTACTTTTCCACATAGCCAGCGGGCATGGGATGCTTTAGGTGCTACGAGGGTTCTGAAAGAGCTTATGGGTGGACTTTCCAGGGCTGAACTTGCCAGGCTAAAAGCTATTTCTCAGCCTGAATCTGGTGCGTGGCTTCAGGCATTACCTTCCCCACACCTGGAAACCCTTCTCGACAGTGACTCTGTGCGTGTGGCGGTTGCTCTCCGCCTGGGTTGCAATGTGTGCAAACGACACCAATGCATTTGCGGCTCAATGGTGGAGACCAACGGCCATCACGCTCTTAGTTGCTGTCGTTGTGCTGGCAGATTTCCCCGGCACCATGCTCTCAATGAGATTCTCCGTCGGGCTCTAGTTTCAACCAATACCCCTTGCGTGCTAGAGCCCCCGGGCCTTAGCCGTCTAGATAGTAAAAGGCCCGACGGAATGACATTGGTGCCGTGGGAGAAGGGGAGGGGCCTGCTTTGGGATGCGACGTGTGTCAGTACTTTTGCCGCGTCGCATCTCAGCAGCACTATGTGCTCGGCAGGAGCTGCTGCCGAGGCCGCAGCTCAGAAAAAGGGGGTCAAATATGCTGACCTCGAGTGGCGGTACATGTTCGTGCCATTCGCGGTGGAGGCGACGGGTTGTTGGGGTAGAGACGCGAAATCTTTTATTTCGGAAATTGGGCGTCGTCTGAGGGAGTCTGGGGATGACTCCCGCGCCGGATCGTTTTTGGTGCAGAGGCTGTCCATCGCCATACAGCGCGGTAATGCGGCAAGCGTAATGGGCACCTTTGCACCGGGAACCATTAGGGGTGGGGTTTTCACTGACTAATGTTAAAGTGACGTGTTTATTATGTTAATTTAGTTGAATAAATGTATTTTAATTATTAGGTTAGGTCAGGATATCTTAAGACCACAACACACGAGCCGAGCGTACCGCGGCAGCGGCCGGTGAGTGCCAGAAACGAATTACGCGCCGTTTTGTGAAATGCCTTGACATTATATAAACTGATGAATTAAAAATTTCTCGGCATATGGTAAAATTCCAAGGCATAATGTAAAACGACCAATTAAACAATTTACTTGCGACATATACATACATCCAGGCACTACAGGCATTAAAGTACACGAGCACCTCCTTTCTCAAACTGTTTGCAATTAGCTTTATAAATAATGATCTATTGATAATATGTACGAGTATGTAGTATGTATTTAGTATTGTATATTTACGTATATGTATGTTGTTATATATATATTTATTATATTATTAATGTATGTATTTATTAAAGTATTATTTAACTTTTTAATGTTATTATTATTTTTGTATTCTTAGCATAAGCTTTATTATATAATTATTCTCACCTTGTCACACTGCACTTCCTACTCGTTCACCTTCTATGGATTCCTCTTCCCAAAGGTTGTCTGGAAGAGATCGCTTACAGCGATAAGGCCACCTTTGCCCACTTTTTGTAATTTATTGTTTTAATTTGTATTTGTTTTTTTTTTTTAGTGTGCAATAAAGTGTTCATCTATCTATCTATCTACATAAAATACCGGATTCGAA